>CAKJTW010000023.1:17860000-19110000 GCA_917880005.1 Nanger dama
CGAGGCGGATGCGCAGAGGGGAGGGGGAGAATGTCGGAAGGCGCCCCGCGCCCGGCCGCCCTCCCCGGGCGCACGCGGGCTGGCAGGGCTCACTCTAGGGTCCACCACGGCTTTCCCCGGGCTCCCGAGGCAGCCGCACGGCGGGATGGGTCCAAAGGAGGCCACGCGGGTTCCTCGTGAGTTTCGGGGAAACGAAGAGGAAGCCACACGTTGGGGAGCGCCTGCCCGAGGCCGTATGGGGAGGATCCCTGAGGCGGGGGCCAGAGGCAGGGCCCGAGGCCGAGCTCGACCCGCGGCTCCCTAAGGTCACGGACACCCGGCCTCCGCGAGGGGGAGCGCGGGAGACGGCCGGCGCCGCCCGCAGCCCAGACGCCGGCGCCGCTCGGAGCCGCGGGGGCAGAGCCCTCCGCCCGCGCCTGGCCCGCCCCCCGGCGGAGTGGCTGGAGCCCTGCGGCCAATCGCACAGCGCCAGGGGCGGGGCCCGGGCGGGGTCGGAGCGGGGCGGGGCCTGCCGGCTCCCCGCGCTGGGCGCTATTTACGGCGCGGAGCCGGTCGGACCCAGGCGGGCGCAGGCGGGAGCTCGCGGCGGCAGTGTGTGCGCTCTGGGTTGCTGGTTCTTTTTGCCGAGTGGCCGACGGAAGAGAGCAGAGCCTGAAGCCCACCCAGCTGTCGGGCCGAGCGGAGGGAGCCGGGATTGCGGAACCGGACCGTGCCCCTCGCGCCCCTCCAGCCGCTCTCCATGCTCCGGCTGCGGCCCGGCCCCGCGCCCCGGGCATCACCCATGCACTACGCGCGCCGGGAGCCGTAGGCTGCAGCTGAGCCGCGGCTCCGGGAGCCGGCGGGGGCGCCGGGGCCGTGGAGGGGGAGTCCATGGATCGCCACTCCAGCTACATCTTCATCTGGCTGCAGCTTGAACTCTGCGCCATGGCGGTCCTGCTCACCAAAGGTGGGTGCCCGCCGGCCGGCGGGGCCCGCGCTCCCCGGGGAGGGCCGCGGGGTCCCGGGGCATTGTTAGCGGCGGGAGAGGCGGCCTCCCGCGCCGAGCCAGCAAGTCGCGACAAGTTGTCTATTCTTAGAAGTCGCGGCGGTGGCTTCGGGGCCACCCGCTCACCCCGGTGTCCCGGGGCCGGGCGCGTGGAGGTGGAGTGAGACCTGGGCGAGTGGTTGTCAAACTGTGCGAGTCTGTCGGTCGTGAACTTGTGAGCTTTTGCAGCCGCGGCGTGGGGCGGGAGCGGCCGAGAGGGACCGCAGTCTCCCTCCCCCGTTGCACCGTGCCCGCGTGTTTCGTGTGTGTGTCCCAGTTTGAGTCCGAGTGTCTCGATTGGTGTGCGCGACTCTGTATTTGACTGTGTCTCTGCTGTGAGCGTATGTCTGTATTTGAGTGTTTTTGTCCGTGAGTGCACTTGTGTGTCCGTTGTGTGTCTCTGTATTGGAGCATCTTCACTTGTGAGTGTCTCCGTGCTTAAATCTCTGTCCGCGAGTGTCCGTGTGTGTGTGTCTGACTGTCTTTGTGAGCCCGCGAGTGGTGCCTCCCCGCGTGTAGGTGTCCCAGGTGTGTGTCCGCGTGCAGTGGTGTGGGCAGCGCTACTGCTTGGGGTTTGGAGGTGTGGACTCCGTCAGCAGTCCCTTTTCCCACTCAACCTCATATTTTATAAACACTCCCAAAAAAAAAAAAAAATTGCAGTGGTCAGTTTTTTTTTTCCCCCCCTCTGCAGGCTTTCGCCTTTCCCAGAGAACTCTCTTGAATTTCAAGGGCCCGCCACCTCCCCTGCCACGAACTCTCCCTACTGTTTGTCCTGTGAACAGATAATTTTTCTTAAAAATAGGAGGCATTTTTAGCTTTTGCACCCCCCCCCCGGCCTTTTCTCTAATTGCCATGTAGCAGGCATGAGGTTGAAGGATCAGCCGGGCCAGCAGAGATGATGTGCTACAGTATTTATTTATTTTGGAAGAAAGGCTGTAATTAACCCTAAATAACAGCCCTCGTAGCAGCCTGCAGAGGGAAGCCTCCCGGTCTATCAAAGACCGGCCGAACGGGGCCGGACCGCGGCTGACATAAGTCACAGATACCGAAACTATGCGCCTGATAATGATATAATTAGGGGATCAGAGGTTTCTGACTGCTGCGGACTTCAAAAGCTTTAAAAGAAGCCAGCAGCCTCTCCTGTAGCCGTCCTGACTGAAGCAGACATTTTTGTTTAATCACCATGTACAGTAACCAGAAAGGGGGGCAGACAGAAGAGCATTGTTCCCTGCTTCAAAATACCAGTCCCCTCCTGGCCTTTTCGCATGCCACAGGAAGAAACTTTATGAAACGGCAGAAATATAGTTTTAATACAGTAACACAAAAGTCTATTCAACTTGCTCCAATGTGGCTCCAATTTAAAAAAAAAAAGTTGTTAGAACTTTCCTAGTTACCTGTCAAATTTTTATTAGACTGTTTTAGGTCATTGAAAATATAGTCTTTAAAATAGGCTCTCATAAATATTTAAGCAGCATTTTGCTTGTATTCAGCTTTTTTCTGCATGAAGTCTGAAGTGCATGGGATCAACATGACTTTTAATCTGTTTTATTTCTTCTTTCAATCCATATGTGGAATTTGTCAGACTTAGGGATATTCAGTCATCACCCGCTTAAGATCAGTGAGCTTCTGCGAAAAAGCAGGGTTGGAGAGAGGAGTAAAGAACTTGGGCAAAGCAGAATTCTAACTGGAAGGTCTTATTTACTGGAGAAGCGAAGGGACCCAGGCCCAGACCTAGGACAGGAGGAGGACCTCTGGCTTTGCATGGTGAAACTCAGGTTGCCAAAGATCTGTGTTTAGTTGGCTGGGTTTTTTATATTTTTAAAAAAGAACTGAAGCACTAGCAGCCTTAAGGTGGCCTGGAATTTGGACAGATAATTAAATGAGACATCTTACTCAGGCATTCACGAAAGGAGGCGAAAGAAGAAAGGTGAGGCTGGGAGGAGATTTGTAGAGCAGCAGTGCCGGGTGTTGGTTTAATTTCAGAGCTTTGGTTTCTGAAACTAAGACAGCACTTCAGATGGAGAAGCTGGGGAGAAGCATGTACCTGAGTTCAGTTCACAGCAGGCTACAGCCGTGGCCTGTGACAGTGGCCGAGGTCCACCAGGTCAGGTATCATGTGAGTGATCACTCCCAGCCCCAGATTGTTTCAACCAGAAATTGACATGGAAGTCTCAGGTCTTGTGGCAGAATGTTAACCCACTTGCAACTCACAAACTAAGTTTTATAAAGGAAACTTTTAATCACTTCCTGTAGAAAAATTTGAGGTTTCCTTAAGGATTTTTCATTCAACCAGCAGAGGATTTTCAGTTTCAATGTTTCCCGTTTTAGATCCCATGTTGAATTACATATAAAACTGGGGAGTTGAGGGGTGGGGGGAGGAGGGAGCCTTGCAGTTTCACCCCCTCCTCCCTGCCCCCAGTTTTATGACTTTCCATTTGGGCTGAAAGAAATTGACTTTGGCAAGCAAACCACTAATTGTAAACTGCCTAGTTCCTGTTTTACAATATCTGACTAAAAGCTCCCCTGCATGAACAGATCTTTATAGGCAGAGTTTGCCTTTTCTAGAGAGGTTGCAAATAGCTGCCCAGTTTCATAGTTTTAAAACCTCCTGACCAGAGCAATTTCTAGATTGTTGTGTTTCTAGTTAATAACTTTATAAGGTGTTAGCGAAAGCTCTTAAACCTTGGCACAGCCCTTCGAGGTAGTAAACAATTCAGCAGTTCCGATCAAATATTTATACTAACAAAATCAAAAAGCCTAGCATTTTAGGTTGCATGGTCATGTAGGATTAAAACAAGTCAATAATGTAATTTACCTTATGGTAGGAAAAATCCTGGTGATGATTATTTTGCTTCAAAGACAAAAGTGTTACTTTTAATTACTTGCTAGCTTATCCTACACTGAACTTTCATCCTCTGCTCTGTGGATTAATACATTTCTAAAATGATATTTACTTGACTTGGGATTCGAGCACTGACTTGCACAAGGGGCTCCAGGGATCCATGTGGTCAGCCCTTCTAAGCCCTCAGCTGAATATTCCCTAAAGTGAATGTCTTTGAAACTTGGGGTCTGGTGGTGCTAGCGGTAAAGAACCCACCTGTCAATGCAGGAGACTTTAGAGACACAGGTTCAGTCCCTGGGTCAGGAAGAGCCCCTGGAGGAGGGGCGTGGCAACCCACTCCAGTATTCTTGTCTCGAGAATCCCGTGGACAGAGGAGCCTGGTGGGCTATAGTCCATGGGATCTCAAAGAGTCGGACACGACTGAGGGACTTAGCACAGCACAGTTGTTGAAGCTGATGCTTTATCTGGTCTCTGAAGCCGTTTGATGCAATTGCCCATCATTTTCAGGTGAAATCAGATGCTACTGTGATGCAGCTCACTGCGTGGCTACTGGTTACATGTGTAAATCTGAACTGAGCGCCTGCTTCTCCAGACTTCTGGATCCTCAGAACACTAATTCCCCGCTCACCCATGGCTGCCTGGACTCCCTGGCAAGCACAGCGGACATCTGCCAAGCCAGACAGGCTCGCAACCACTCCGGCAGCCCCTTGCCCTCTTTGGAGTGCTGTCACGAAGACATGTGCAACTACAGGGGGCTACAGGATGTCCTCACCCCGCCCAAGGGGGAGGCCTCAGGTAGGAGCGGCCCCCACTCTGACCAAACCCTCGCTGGCCTCTAGGCTGTGACAGCCACGGCTTTGTCTGTCTGCCATTGATTTTGTTGTTGATGTAATTAGAGACAGGCTGAGGGAGAAGCCAGGCTGGGTGCAAAGATGCATCTCTATTGAGTGACTTTCATGTCCCCCGAGCCCTAGATATCTGTCTGCATAATAGGTTTTGCCTGTTTTTTTTCCAACATTTTGAAGCCATTAATAATCAGTAATGACAGTCTGTAAACAAATGTTTTTGGAAGCTCCTCTGCCTCGTTGGGCAGCATTTCTGTTCTAAATGTTGGTTGAATCAGAAGTCTCTTTTTAAGAGACTCAGTCACTCAGTTGTGTCCATTTGTTTGCGACCCCATGGACTGCAGCACGCCTGGCTTCCCTGTCCTTCACCATCTCCCGGAGTTTGCTCAAACTCATGTCCATTGAGTTGGGGATGCCATCCAACCATCTCCTCCTCTGTCATCCCCTTCTTCTCCTGCCCTCAATCCTTCCCAGCATCAGGGTCTTGCCCAGTGAGTCGGCTGTGCACATCAGGTGGCCAAAGTATTGGAGCTTCAGCTTTAGCATCAGTCCTTCCAGTGAATATTCAGGGTTGATTTCCTTTAGCATCAAGTGGTTTGATCTCCTTTAAGGGGGGTACCGCGTTTAAAAGGAGAGATGCTCTCGCAAAGCTCCAGGAAGGGGGTGACCATGTTTGATGGTTTTGCTTGTGCCCCCTCTAGGACAAGGGAACAGGTATCAGCACGATGGTAGCAGAAACCTCATCACCAAAGTACAGGAGCTAACGTCCTCCAAAGAGCTGTGGTTCCGGGCGGCGGTGATCGCAGTTCCCATCGCTGGGGGGCTGATCCTGGTGTTGCTAATTATGCTGGCCCTGAGGATGCTGCGGAGTGAGAACAAGAGGCTGCAGGAGCAGCGGCAGCAGATGCTGTCACGTTTGCACTACAGCTTCCATGGACACCACTCCAAAAAGGGGCAGGTGGCAAAGTTGGACTTGGAGTGCATGGTGCCCGTGAGTGGCCATGAGAACTGCTGTCTGACCTGCGATAAGATGAGACAAGCCGACCTCAGCCACGACCGCATCCTGTCGCTTGTGCACTGGGGCATGTACAGCGGGCATGGGAAGCTGGAGTTCGTATGAGTGGGCCTCACAGAACTGGACGTCTGGGACCCTCTAGAGTTCTGCTGGGCGGGAGCACTTTATTTGAAGAAAAAAACTAACTCGCGTCATCATCATCTGCGAGAGATGGAATGACCTCTGCAAACAGAATCTTGGCTATTTCTTCTGAAGGATTATTTGCACAGACTTAAATACAGTCAAAATGTATTATTTCCTTTAAAATTATTAAAAAGCAAAGAGAGGACTCTGTACACTGTTACCAGGGTTATTTGCATTCAGAGGGAGCTAGAATTGAGTACCTAAATAAACAAATGTGTTTTCTGTAAGCTCCTACATCTTGATTTATTGTAAAGATTTAAAATATATATATATATATTTTGTCTGAAATTTAGTGGTGTCTTGTCATAAATTAAAAACTAAGCCAGAAGGGCAAGGAACTACATGTTGATTATACAAGTGAAGACCTATAATTGCTCAGTGAAGGATCTCAACTATAGATTTTGGCTTGACTCTTTTTTTTCTTAACAAGACCAAGATCTTGTTTGTTCTTACATGGCCCATGTGTCGTTTTCTTACAGCATGGAGAATTTCTAAACGTGTACTGCCCATCATTCAGTGTCTTACCTACAGTTTTTTGTTAGGATAATTCTGGTTTTAGCTTTCATCTAAGAGAAATTGGAAACTTATTTATACTGGAGTCAGATATCATTGATCAGTTTCCGAAGTTGCCTTATCAAAAGGTAATATTTATCAGCTTGGTCCAGGTGCTCTGGAATTTTTTTTTTTAATGTGTCTCTACCTCCCATCAGAAAAGGAAAAAGGCCTACTAAATGAATCTTTTTTTTTCAAAGTTAATCACTGTCTGCTTTTACTGTTAATTAATTCATCAGTTTATTCTGGACTTAAATATTTTGGACCCCAGATTAGCCAAACATTACTGTCTCACGCTCATAGTTTTTAAACCTTCCTTCAACAGAGTGTTATAACAATATTTTTTTAACTTCTCAATCTTAGATTTATAGTAGTGAACATTATATATAGTCGACTAAGATTTAAATAATAATTTCTCCCCCAAATGATTTTTTTTTATTAATATAATCAAATAGACTGTTGATTTTAGCCACTAACACACTAAATAATAGTGTTTCCATTCCTGGAGGACTTTGGCAATAAAGACCAGCCTGAATTTAAAGCTATGCCACATGTATACTTTTCCTCTAAAATGGGACTTTAATATCTTAAATATGAGAATAATTTGTAGGTTCTTTTCTTGATTCTTTTGTATATTTGAAACTTTTGCTTAAAAATTAACTTACAGCTTGCATATTTGAGTACCTGTGGGGTTTCCTTTTGTGAATGTTAAAAGGATTTTTGCATATATTCGGGGATATTTTATGATCAGCATAATTTGGGTCCCTTAAGACAGGTGCCGTCACCCAGTTGATGGAAGAATCTGAGTTGAAATGAGTAGTCTAAAAATGAATACCTAGATTATTTAATAACTAATAAGCCACAGCCCCAAATAAATTAGGCTATGGAATAAATACGCATTTTAATAAATGACGGCATTCATATTGTGCTTTTTGAGACTGAGAATTCTTGCATGGGTGACTTACAGTTCATAAAGTGTTACATTTTATGTGCATCCGTTTGTTTTGAGAGAGTTAAAGAATTGTGGGGCCTAACTCTTCAAACCTAAGGGAAGAGAAGGAATCAAAATGGCCCGTTGGTGAAATTTTTGCCCTCACCATCTCTTTCAAGCTTTAGATCAAATTACAGTAGTTTTGGGGCTTGAAGATTAAAAGGCTTCTTGTCTCTTCTGTGTTCTTATGTCATGAGTGCATCATGCAAATACCATGGATTCTAAAGTGGCCTCTCCTTGCTCACCCTGGTGTTTCTTACTCATCACATTTCTTCCCAATACCGGTTCATTAGGAGCTCAGAAATTCATTAGGAAATAAAACCATGAAGGATTGAAATTCATCCTCTTTGAAACAATTTGACAACAGTGAACTCCAGGGAAGTTCCAGGAACTTCCTCCAGAGAAGACCCAGGGAAAGCCTGGGTGTGTGTGGGTGCTAAGATCACAGACCTTTAATAGAGGAATAGAAAAGCCTCCACCTGGTTCTTATGGGCTGAGCTTAAATCCGCAAGGCTGTTCACACTTACCTGTTGGGTAGGATGCTGGCTCTGTGCCCACAGTGGGGCTCTAGTTGTAGCCACATAATAAGTGGGCCCTGTCTCTTTTCCTAACAAATCCTCTCCCTTTGCTGCCTCCTTATTTAATATTTGTGTATTTCTACCACCAGTTTTAAAGTCAAATTTGCACATAACTTGGCCTTTCAGCAAAAATATTGTAGGTTTCTCCACTTTGATTTTTCTAAGAGCTAAATATAAAGTCTACTTGTGGTTCCCTATGAGAGTGTAGAGGTTGCCAAGAGTGGAGATAAAGGACCCTTCATGAAATAGCGACCTACCTGATTCGGTGATGTAAGGAGGATGACGGGTTTGTTTGTTTTTCCCTTGTAGAGATGTTTGCCGTTCCTTTGAGGTGTCAGTGCATGGCTGGGCTGATCAGGAACAGTCCTTGTTTAATGTGGACATAGAACTCCCCCAAAGTGATTTTCCCCTTTAAAGTGGAAATTTGCCCAAACCAGAGACAAATGGTTATCATGATGTTTCTGTATCTGCACCCCTTAGACATTCTGCCCCTTCTGAAAAAAACTGCTCTGTCCGTGGTTACATCTTTTATGTTATTCCCCCCTCCCCCCACACTGCCCTGCCCCTTATTTTGAATGGCTCTGAGGCTTCCTAGAAATTGACTGGTGTGTCTCTAATTTCTGCTGAACTGATTTTATTAAAAACACTGCACCATAGGGGTTTGACCTCCCTCCTAAAATACCAAACATGTCTGCTTTAGAAAATCACAAAGGTCTCTTCTGAAGAGCTTGTAAATCTGGTTTCAATATGGCTTGATTATAGACTAAAAGCTTGAAAGCGGTGGCATCTAGTATCGAGTCTGGAAGTAGCCTATTTGGGGCCTGGACAGCTTTTTTCTTTATAGCCTTTAATTGGTCCTCTTCTGTGTCTCTTTACCCACATAACTTTAAACCTTCAAAAGCTACATGGTGTGATGAGGTTGAACTTAGCCAAGGGAGCAATCAAGTGCGCTTGGGGTTCTCGCAGCCTGGATTCCTATGTAGACTCTATTTCCATCAGCTGTGTGAACTTGGGCACTTTACTCAGGCTCTTTGGCTACTCAAGTTTGGTTCCCCACACCATGGGAGCAGTAATTACACTTTATATGACAGTTGTGGGGAGGTATAGGAGTAGGTATTCTACCAATACAAGAGTCTTGGATGAACTCAAGTGGCCCCCAAATCCTCAAAATTGTCCCTACAAGTTTTTATTTTTCCCTACTATTTATACAGTGAATATTTTTGACTTTTTAGTATTTCAGATAACATATTTGAGTTTTGCAAGCCCGTCAGTCACCTGCAGACTGGATTTAACTTTTTAAAAATTAGCTTTCAATTGACTGCTTTTATTGAATGGCATCACGGATTCAAGGGGCATGTGTTTGAGCAAAATCTGGGAAATAGTGTAGGACAGGGAAGCCTGGTGTGCTACAGTTCATGGGGTTGGTCATAAAGGGTCGGACTGGACTGAGTGACTGAACAACAAAGTCTCTTCTAGGTACAAATTATGTTGGTTTGTAACTATTTCCTTTTGGAATAATCTAAATGGCTACTGATAAGAACCTTTCCATTGTGTGTACCTATTCTGTTTTTCCATATTTGACAGAATGAAACTCTTAAAAGAGTTTCAGCTGCTCCAGGTGGTTAATCCATTGAGAAGATCACGGGAGACAGGTTAGGTGAGAGAAGGTGTCAGAACTGCTTGAACGATGTGTGTCTGATGCATTCAATTACATTTGGCCTCATTGGTAGTCCCAACAAAATCCAATGGTTCTTACTGGTTTGGGGGACTTTGTGAATTTTGGGGGGCACCCTACTTCGTGAGCAACCTAATTTCCCTGGATGAAGTTAATTTAGTTACTTTGTGGGTCACAGTCATCATGAGAAAATAAGTTGCTCCAACATTCACATGCTCCCCTCCCCCTTTACCTCCTGCAAGTCATTCAGTGCATAAGCCACTCTGCAGACTTAAAAAACTCAGATCATTGATCAGACAATTTGAGATCCAATGAAATGATGAAATTAAACACTTTCAAGTTTTGACATCTCTTTACTGGAAGTACAGTTTTAGACTTTAAACACACCCTTGTTAATTTGCTGACGCTGCTAACAGTTCTGTGGTGTGGTGGTGTCGTTCCCTGGTCTGCCATTCCAGAAGTTTGGAGATGGAACTGAGAAGGGAAAAGGACTGAGTTTAACCAGATAGGGGTTTACTTTTAACAAGGCAGCAATTTTCCAATGGTTCTGCTTTGTAGAGCTTACAAGTATTTGTTACAAAGGGAGGGCTACCAACCATTTGGCTGAAAACTTTCCCCTTTATATGAATATGAACGGTGGTAACCAGATAGGCATTGATGAGCAATCTTGGAAGATTCTTTGGATAAGAAGTTAGATAATGTCTCAAGGCATTTAAGGAGACTGTCGAGACTTTGAGGAGATTCATTCTTCCTGATAGCCAGTGGCCAGATGGACTCTCGGGGCTATTTCAAATTTGTATTTAGCTGCCTGTATCTTACAGGGCTTCCCTGGCAGCTCAGAGGTTAAAGCTTCTGCCTAGAATGCAGGAGACTGGGGTTCAATCCCTGGGTCAGGAAGATACACTGGAGAAGGAAATGGCAACCCACTCCAGTACTCTTCCCTGGAGAATCCCATGGAGGGAGGAGCCTGGTAGGCTACAGTCCATGGGGTCCCAAAGAGTCAGACATGATTGAGCGATTTCACTTTCACTTTATCTTGCAGATTAGATTGATATTGGACTAAGCCTGAACAGAAGCCTGAGAAGATGAGTTGATAACTATTAGTATTTATTGCACACTGGATATATAAACAAAGGCCATGCCAGCCAAAGGGTCTTAGTAATCCTAGAATGATTTTATGTTTAACAAATTTCAAGACAGTGTGTAAGTAGATGTTGGAATTTGTCAGCGGTTTGTTTTTAGACATGTGAAGACTGTGAAAGATCTTGTGTTACAAACTTAATGCAACAAAAATTGTTTAAGCAGTGAAAACCAAGCGAAAGGCATGAAGCTCCTTATCCTGGGTTTCTCCCTCTTGGAACTGCCCTGGGTCTGATGAGAACAGTGGAGAAACACCACACTTCAAGCAGTTTCTCTCTTGTCAAGTGTTAGACGTTCAGGTGAAAACATGTTTCACTAAATGTAGTGGATGTGATTAAAAAAAAAAATAATTTATTTAATTGAAGGATCCTTGCTTTGATACCACAGATTTTAACTCACGGTTGCCTTGGTAAATGGGGTATTTCTCACCTGGACTTTAGGCTTAAACTGTGAACTCCCAGCGGGAGGATCTAGGATTAGTCACCTTTGTAGGTTTCCAAAATAAAGGGGGAGAATGAGATGAAGGAAAGATCAAGGCTTCTTGTCAACGGGTGCCTGAGTTTAGATTGTCAGTAAATAAACATTGTCTTTCTGTTTGTTTCTTTACCCCAAACTATTGTTTCTACCTGCAGCCTAAAGGAAAACGAATTACTTATGAAGGGTTTGAGGTGTGGCCAGCTTGTAAAGTTAGCACAGCCTCCAAGCTCATTGAAGGAAACGGACTCACCAAGAAGTACATCCTCCCTGCCCTCCAAGAGTTGTATTTTCATCTTATTATTTTAAAATATTCAAAGTTTCGTCAAACAAGGTTTCTCTAAGGAGTAAGAATAAGCCCCTGAGAGCTGTGGTTGTTGCAAAGCTCAAGGATCCGGAATGTGTGGCAGACACACCGTTTCACCTTTAACGGTTCGTCTCAGCCCCACTGGGGCAACTTTAGCAAGTGCTTTTTCCTTCTCTTGGGAATGGGCCTCTGCCCAGAGGCTGTAATGAAAGCAGTGTATAGTTTGCTGAGTCTTTCATTCAAGGGCACACCAGAAGTTATAAATAAATCCCCTGCCCCTCAAACATTTAGCATTTTCATTTGAAAATGCTTTCACTTCAAAACTCAAGTGCTTCTGGTGCGTCCATTTACAGTTTTATAATTTAGACTTTTTCAGGGCTTTCTTTTATTGTATTTTTGTATTTTAATATAATTATTATATATTATATCACTATTATGATACAATTAATATAATATCATAATGTGAGTGTTCAGTCACTTTTAAGTTGTGTCTGACTCTTTTGTGACCCCATGGACTATAGCCCACTATGCTCCTCTGTCCATGAGATTTCCCAGGCAAGATTACTGGAATGGGTTGCTATTTCCTTCTCCAGGGGATCTTCCTGACCAAGGAGTATAACCCGTATGATAAAATTGATAGAACATCAATAGCGTTAATTTATTGATATTGTTTATGTATTTCTACATATATCAATAACTTATTTATATTTATATATAAACATACCAATAATTTATTAATCATATTAATATAACACCATAATATATAACATAATTTATAAATAGCGAGTGTAGCCAAAAATATTCTATGTGTGTGTGTTAGTTGCTCAGTTGTGTCTGACTCTTTGTGACCCCATGGATTGTAGCCCACCAGGCTCTTCTGTCCATAGGATTCTCCAGGCAAGAATACTGGAGTCATTTGCCATTCCCTTCTCCAGGGAATCTTCTTGACCCAGGGATTGAACCTGGATCTCCTGAATTGCAGACAGATTCTTTACTGTCTAAGCCACCAGGAAATCTGTAGAAAACAATTCTATATTTTATTATTATATCATTTATTATATTATATATATATTATTTTTCTTAAGAAATAACTTAAATAACCAAAGGTAAATTTTTAAAAAATGTATGTATGGGTAGAGGGTGATCATTTGTGCCTTTCCAATTGTTGTATTATTTTTAGTTTCCCATAGTCCCTTTATTTATTTAATAATATTTTGTATGTACACGTATTTACATTTTCCACGAGACCTGGCTCAAACCAAAGTCACCCTGCTTCCAGTAGTGTTTGCTAAAAATACAGATAAAGTGTGGAAAGGAGAAATCCCATTTCTCCAAAAGCAGCTCTGTTGTCCATCAACATTTTGAAAGGCAAACTTCTCTGCAAACCTGGTGTGGCTGCCAGCCCGCTGGACTCCCCGGGGACTCTTCCTGTCCGAAAGGGTGGAGGGGGCACTGCTGTCGAGGCTGCCTGAAGGCAGATAGTCCGTCCCTCTGGGATGCTAATGTCAGGGTCATTTCCCAGGCCTGACACTTGATTGTGAAGCAGGTTCGGAGGTCAGTCTTTCCTGGTGCTGGTTTGTGACAAGCACTAGGAGTAGACCATAAACTCCCTCATCCTTACCCATCTTGTTTAACCACAGGAGGCTGTTGGTTGGTATTTATATGCAAATTGGGGTGAGTACCTAACAGGTGGCTTTGAAATGTTCAATTTGTTTATCTCATCCTGGGAAGAAGCCCGGACATTTCTCGGAGGAGGAAGATTTATGGGGCTGTTTTTCCTGGCTCTCAGCAGTGAATTAAGTCCAGCGGGGCCCTTGGCATCTTCATTCACTCAAGCTGGCCATCAGGAGCGGAAACTCTGCTGGCCCTGGGGACTGACCTGGGCAGAGGGGCCCCTGGGAAGGCACTGGCTCTCAGGTGGGGACAGCAGGCAATGGAAAGGGAAAAAACTCCTGTCTTCAGAATATCTAGCACACAAATATCTCATCTGGAAAGAAAATAAACTGGCCATTTCCCTTGGCCTCCTCTCCATACCTGTTCTGGGAAAACGTCCTTCCTTCCTGGGCTTGAAGAAGGTCTGCCAGAAGTCTCTCTCTAGGAGGGTCACTGTAGGAGCTTGTGTTAGTCAGAGGTTCAAAGTGCTCATCATAACAGTCCTTGTGGACCTAGGAGCCTGGTGGGCTACAGTTCGCAGTGTTGCAGAGTCAGACACAACTGGAGTGACTGAGCACACACACACACCCACACCCACCCACCCACCCCACACACACACACATCGGGGCCATGGTGGGTATGGTTTTGGTTCAAGGGATCTGACTTGCCACCTGTGGTGTGGTCTCAGTCTAACCATGAGCTCTGTTTCCTCACTGACACAATGAGGATGATAATGTTATCTTACATAGATTGAGATTGGGTTGTTGGGAGGATTAACTAAGATAAAGAAAGATTTAGCTCCATTCCTTGCAGAGCTGTAAATGTTAGCCATTACTGCAAGGTATTGTTCCTTCACAAACTCTCTCAAAGATTAGAGTGGCCCCGGGGGAACCCCAAGTCTACTCTACAGACCGGGAGCCAGACTGGATGAATTCACAGATCTAGTGATATTTAATCATTTTTATTACTGAGTGTCTTTAATTTAGCCAAGTTAGCCTTCCGTGTTTATAGTTTGCTCGAGACAGTAGGAAAGGGGCTTCCCTTTTCCTGGTGGTCCACTGGTGCTCTGGCCACTGCAATGAGAAGCCCGTGCACTTCGTCTGGGAAGTAGCCTTTGCTCAGCACAACGAGAGAAAGCCTGAACATAGCAATGAAGTCCCGGTGCATGAAAAAAAAAGAGAGAGTAGAAAAGCAGCCTCATTTTGATGTAAAAATACTGAAACTACAATATCCTTGGTAGGAAAAGGTGACTTATTAGGAACCACTGTGATGTCCGCATTAGCCCAGAGCAGATTGTGGGAACACGCCCCACAGTCAGAAAGGGCATGTTATCTGCTCCCTTGGACAACAAATGCCTGTTTTTGCATTTGCATTCTGTTAATGAATACACACCTGTCGACTGTGTGACTTTGCCCGGCTGACCTGTTGACGGGTGACCAGCCACAGTTCACTGCTTCAAGCCCAGGTAACTCAAACATGTGGCCCAACCCCCTGTCTTGCCACTTGGGGAGTCCATGTGCTGGTCTGGCGAGGGTCACCCCTATCGGAAGGCAAGAGGCGAATTAAAATGTTGTACTGGAACATTCCTGGATTCTGTAAATAGAGTAAGGACTGTTCTCATGAGAATCCATGGTTTTTTTAAGTGTATTTATTTTTAATTGGAGGATAATTGCTTTACAGTATTGTGTTGGCTTCTGCCATACATCAACAGAAAGAATCCGTTTCTACGAAATCTGTTGGTCCAACACCATACTGCAGATTTGATGACAGCAATGCTCAGTTGCTTCAGTCGTATCCGACTCTTGGCAACTTCAAGGCTGCTCTGAATTCATGGGCCCATGAATGACTAGCTGGGCCTGGTGGGATGAGATGTTACAGGTTTTCTGACCAAACGGTTGGCCCACGAAGGCAGCTGGTCAGGGCTGACAGCCACTTGCTCACCTGCAGAGGGTGAGTAGGGGGCTGAACCCAGGCTGTCAGAGGGGATCATCGCCTCCCTGGCCAGGCCGGGTGGGGATGTGCAACCCCTAGTGGTGGTCTCTGATTGGTTGAGGATGCGTCCTTGATTGCACACGGAGAAGAGTTGCAGAGCCTTCCTGCACGTTCTGGCCAGTTCCCGAATCTCCTGCATTGGCAGGCAGATACTTAACCACTGGACCATCAGGCAACTTCAAAGTCAGTTTTCAGTGCTTGAAAAAGAAGCCACTTGTTCAAAGAGTCCATACTGACTAGTGAGACTGAGTTAATCATGCCATCTTTTGCCTTCATGTTTTTCATTTGTAAAATGAGAGTCACGGTAACACTCTTTTCTTGCAGCTCAAAAGTGAACTATGGGAAGTCTGTGCTGCTAGCAAGTTCCTCTGAGCTCCCTGGAAAGGCAGTGAAAAATAAAAGTTATGGTGAAGATACTATTTTGAAATGAGGATAAGCTGTTTCTTGTGTTTCTGTATTTTTATTTCCTTTGTGCTTTTTGTTCTGTTACTCTTTCAGTCTCGGTTTTGATTCATTTCTCCTCTCCCTCATGTTTATAGTGGTTTAGTGGCTAAGCTGTGTTCCATCTCTTTGCAATCCCGTAGACTGTAGCCCACCGGGATCCTCTGTCCATGGGATTCTCCAGGCAAGGATACTGGAGTGGGTTGCCACTTCCTCTCCCGGGGGATCTTCCTGACCCAAGACTAGAACCTGCATCTCCTGAGTCTCCTGCTTGGCAAGCGGAGATTTTACCACTGAGCCACTTTGGAAGCCCAGCTGTTTATAATGAAACTATAAAGCTTGCTTTATGAAGACACAACATGGTTTACACAGCAGTTACAAGGTTAAGGCCATCCTTCCCTTTTTTCTACCAATATAAGAATTACCTGTTTGGAATAGTGTTTAAAATTGAATTTACATTCACAAAAAAATCTCAGGCTTAGAATTTGGGCCAGGGTGGGTAGAGAGAGAAGAGAGAAAAGTCTAAAGTATGATTATCAAGAATACCGTGGACTTCCCTCGTGGCCCAGTGGCAAGGACTCCGCGCTCCCAGTGCAGGGGGCCAGGGTTCAACTCCTGGGCAGGGAATTAGATCCTGAGTTCCTCAAATAAAGATCCCGAGTGCCTCGAATAATACCTGGCACAGCCAAATAAATAAATATTTTTTAAAAATGAATTGACTTCTAAAAGAAAATTGGCAGGATCACTGTTGAATATTGTTGAAAACAAACATGCTGAGTTTTCTTAATGTCCTGAATGAAAATGAAGCAAAAGAAAACATCAAGTTCAACAATAACAACAACAAAAAAAAAAAAGGAGGAAGGAAAGATAAAGAAAATGACACAGCAAAATTAAAGACCTTAAATTCTGCTTTAAAATGACCTTAACCTTTGTACCTTTTCACTACTTAAGGCAAATATTATATGGTGATGAAATGTTTTTGTTTTTGAAAAATTTGTAATTAGCTGAAATGTTAAGATTGGTAATCTGTGTCATGGTTAGAAATATTTATGTTACTTGTTCACCTAGGCCTTGTGTTTAATATTTAAATATTGCAAACAGGGGCCTTTTTCTGCCTACCCCACAGTGGGAAGAAATTGGCTAAGTGACTTGCCTGAGGCAATGCTGTGAACAGGGATTTCTGCCTCAGACTACATTCCTGGGCCACATTCTCCTAATAGAGCCTGAAAGCTTGTGAGAAAAATAAAATCAAGTTCACAACATTTTATTTCTGAATGGAAACTGGACAATGGCACTTTGTCTAAAATCGGGTCTCTACCTTTCAGGAGGGTGAAACCACGTTAAACCCAAACCACACTCTTTCTGCCAAGTCTCACCTCATTCCTCCCAGTGGGGCCAGGAAGGAATTGTCTGCCTAGCTGATTTCTGGTCCTTGAAGGGGGCGGGGTGGGTGGAGGTTGAGAAGAAATTTCTTCTCTTCTTTCCAGGTTTATTTCCTCAAGGGAAAAGCCCATGTTTTATATGTTGTTCTGGCAGCAGTGGGGAAAAATTTTCATTCTTTTCTCTGATGGAAAGCAATGGAAAGAAGGAGAGGCCGTTCCTCGCTTGCCTTTTTCTGGCCTTTGGGTGAGGCAGAGAGAGGGAGTGAAAATATAGTCTCATCCACTCTCTTACTTCTGGTTGCCTTTTACCTTTTTGCAAACTACCCTTCTAGCCAAAAGCAGCAGAAATCAATTGATTTGTGTGACCTTTTGTGGTTTCTATGAGTGAACCTTTCTGAAAGATTTCTTTTTGTTTGAGAGAGAGAGTAATTTTTCCGTTGGAAGTATAGATGTAGAAAAAAAATGATATGTTGAATTTACTGTCTTACTAGTCTTGATTTTAAATTCTTTGTTAAGAACTGGAATTCTTGGTACAATTTCAGTAAAAAGTATCTGAATATATTTTACAAAGTTGTAAAATGTCAAACTTCATGCAATTTTATTTCTAAAAGCCTCAATACCACTTGGACACTGTAATTATATCCGGACCGTTTCTTTTTCAGCAAAAGAGTCACAAACAGCTTTCTTCACTGTCATGCTTTGACGTCTTCATTCATTTTACTTATGACACTATCTGATAAGAATTTCCTTTCAGACTGCAGTCAGTGATCACAACATAGGTAACTTCTTACACCACTGAACTCATGGAAGAGTAGCCTTCTGTTCCAGAATAATCAAAATGTTGAGCAACACTTAACCTCTCAGAGAAAGATGAATATTTGATATTTCAGAACTTAAGTTGGGCAGTACAATAGGGATTGTCAGGTGCTGGTAACATGCTAGACTCAGAAAGTTAAGACATTAGGTTACATGGAGTCTAGCCGACAAAGGGTCAGTAGCATGACTAGCATATAAAGGTCAATGTTTAACTTTTCCAAGTTTTGTTTAAATTAAATGTCTAAGAGAGAGAGAGAGAAAATTCTTGGTTGGTTATATCAAAGCTTTCAAAGCTGCCCTGGACAGAGAATGAGAAGGACAAAGAGACGCCTTGTGTTGGTTTTCTATCTTACACTGTTGCAAATACATCCAGCGAGAGAGAGAGAGAGAGAGAGAGAGAGAGAGAGAGAGAGAGAGAGAGAGAGATGAAATGTAAACAAAGAAACAAAAAGAATGAGGGGGAAGAAAGAAAACATACAGGAATATTAGAAGATGAGGAAGAGATTAATTTTTTTTCTTGGGTGTGGAAAAGTGAAACAAAAGGAACAGATTAACATTTAATAAAATAAGCCCCAGGGTCACAGGTGGGCTCCCAGGTAGCAATTAAATCAGGTGTCTACGACTTTGAGAGATAAGACCTTGGCATAAAGAGACACAGGAGTGCCAACAAAGGGTCTCTCCCCAGGGTTTGTATAGCAAGTTCCCTACATACCGAGTTCTGTTCTGAGCACATATTAGTAAGTCCAACAAAGTTAGCCTTGGTACCCAACTAACACAATCGGCTGTATAGTACTATATAGTAATAGGTTTATGATACTTTTTACACCAACGATACATAAAAAAAGCACAAAATATAAAGAAAACATTTAAAATCTTATAGTACAGCACCTTGAAAATTACAGTAGTACAGTACAACAGCTGGCACACAGGGAGTGGCAGCCAGTGAGCAGGCAGGAAGAGTTACTGAGTAGAGGAGGAAGAGGAGGTGGGAGATGGTAGAGCTGCAGAGTCATCAGAACCCGCCTGCCAATGCAAGAGACATAAGAGACACAGGTTCGAGCCCTGGGTGGGGAAGATCCCCTGGAGGAGGATATGGCAACCCACCCCAATATTCTTGCGTAGGAAATCCCATGGACAGAGGAGCTGGGTAGGCTACAGTCCGTACATAGGTTGCAAAGAATCGGATATGACTGAAGCAACCTAGCACAAGCACAAGGATCATCAACAATAGGAGACAGGGGGCAAGCTGATGTTTCACTCTTCTGAATGGCTGCTGTAATCTTTGTATATCGGACTACATTTGGGTCCTAAGCCTCAAAAACTAACAGTGCCTCCTCAAGTAAGGAAAATTGGCCATTTCCTGCTCATGAATCTCTTCGGTTCTTCAGTTACTTCTTCTTCCTCTTATCTCTCTTTGTCCTTTCTCTGGGCCCCCAATTCCATCATGTCTTCATTAGTAAGCCCCTCCTGTTTGCCCAGCAAGGAGTTCAGTGAAGTTGTCCTCTTGTAGACCTAGCTCTAGCTTCTCACTGAGAGTCGCTAAGTTGCTGATGACCTCTTTGAACGTCTCATCCATCTTCTCAAATCCATGAAAATCAAGAACAAACTGTGGGCAAAGATTCTTCCAAACCCCATTCATGATGATGGTCATAACCTGACTCCAGTGAAATCAGCTTTTTAATTTTACTAATAACTTTTTAGATGTCATAGTCCTACTATCTGCCATCTATCAGCCGGAGAACCAGAATCACTGATGGTGTAAGACCCAGTCCAAAGTCAGGAGAGGACCAACATCCCCGCTCAGCAGGCAGGCATAGAGAGAGCAAATTCACTGTCTTTATACCTTTTTGTTCAACTCAGACCCTCGGTGGACTGGATGACATCCACCCATCCCCACTGAGGGAGGTGATCAACTTTACTCAGTCTACCAGTTCAAATGCTAATCTGGACACCCTGTGACACATTGAAACTGACACAATTAACCATCTCAAGGGCAAAATAAATTCTAGGCTTCAACAGTACGCGAACTGAGAACTTGCAGATGTTCAAACTGGTTTTAGGAAAGGCAGAGGAACTAGAGACCAAATTGCAAACATCTGTTGGATCATAGAAAAAGCAAGAGAATTCCAGAAAAACATCTATTTCTGCTTCACTGACTATGCCAAAGCCTTTGACTAAGTAGATCACAACAAACTGTGAAAATTCTTAAAGAGATGGGAATACCAGACCACCTTACCTGCCCCCTGAGAAATCTGTATGCAGATCAAGAAGCAACAGTTAGAAGTGGACATGGAACAACAGACTGGTTCCAAATTGGGAAAGGAGTATGTTGAGGTTGTATACTGCCACTCTGCTTATTTAACTTGTATGCAGAGTATGCCATGCAAAATGCCAGGGTGAATGAAACACAAGCTGGTATCAAGATTGCCAGAACGAATATCAATAACCTCAGATATGCAGATGACACCACCCTTATGGCAGAAAGTGAAGAGGAAACAAAGAGCCTCTTGATAAAAGTGAAAGAGGAGAGTGACTAAGCTGGTTTAAAACTCAACATTCAAAAAACTAAGATCATGGCATCCAGTCGCATCACTTCATGGCAAATAGATGGGGAAACAATGGAAACAGTGGCTGACTTTATTTTTGGGGGTTCCAAAATCACTGCAGATGGTGATTGCAGCCATGAAATTAAAAGACGCTTGCTCCTTGGAAGAAAAGCTATGACCAACCTAGACAGCATATTCAAAAGCAGAGACATTACTTTGCCAACAAAGGTCCATATAGTCAAAGCTAGGTTTTTTCCAGTAGTCATGTATGGATGTGAGAGTTGGACCATAAAGAAAGCTGAGGGCTGAAGAATTGATGCTTTTGAACTGTGGTGTTAGAGAAGACTCTGAGAGTCCCTTGGACTGCAAGGAGATACAACCAGTCAATGCTAAAAGAAATCAGTCCTGAATATTCATTGGAAGGACTGAGACCGAAGCTGAAGCTCCAATATTTTGATCACCTGACGTGAAGAACTGACTCCTTGGAAAAGACCCTGATGCTGGGAAAGATTGAAGGCAGAAGGAGAAGGGGGATGACAGAGGATGGGTTGGTTGGATGGCATCAGCAACTTGATAGACATGAGTTTGAGCAAGCTCTGGGGAGTTGATGGACAGGGAAGCCTGGCGTGCTGCTGTCCATGGGGTTGCAAAGAGTCACACAACTGAGTAACTGAACTGACTGAACTGAGGGCAAAATAAATTCCAGATTCTAACTGCTGCTGGACTGGGCTCCTGAAGGGGCCTCATTCTGATCAGACCTGGTGCAGAAATGGCAGGAGGTCAGCAGAGAGAGCTCCAGGGGACAAATCTAGAACTCGTGACATTCGGTTTTGGTGTACTCCAGATCATCTGGATTATATAAAAATCATCAAAGGAACGCTGGGGCATGGGATCTACATAGGTGGCCAAGGGGTACAACTCTTCAAGTAGAGAAACTGCTTGAAAAAGAAGAAAAACTCAATAAGAGAAAAATGAATCGGCTGGTTGAATGTGTGCTGGACGGGAATGGCGCTGTCTTCCTTCTTGACAAGCCTGGAATGGAAAACGCTGTCAGTGTGGAGATAAATCGTCCATTACTGGAGCTGACAGGTGGAGGTCGTCTCAGGTAGGAAGAGAGCACAAAGTCAGATGCCCTATGTAAATAGTAACATGTTTGCCTTTGATGCCATCTACGTGGTGAATGAGAAAGGAACCAGGGAAATGAAAAGATGCCGCAGGGGGCAGGGAAATTAGTGCTGATGTTTCTCATTAAAGCAGTAGTCATGGCAATAACAACTGGATGTTTATAGATAGCATTTCATCTATAGCTCTGAAATTCCACCGGGCTTTAAAACAGGAGGATCTGGTTCACACCTCTTACCAGGAGAATGAATTACCTTCCAGCTCTCAGGAGTGGTGTGAAGGACATCTCCAAGAATCTTAGATTCATCAAACTGTAGAGCTAAGTATGGTGAGAGGTAAACTAGTCCGATACCCTTTTCTCATAGGCCTGAAGAGGTTAAATGACTGACCCAAGTTCACACAGCTATTTAGTGGGATTGCTGGGACTGGAACACAGTTTCGTTTCCTTTGAAGCTCAGCTGTCACTTCCTGTGTGTCTTTGGAAAGTCAGCTAACTCTGAACCTCTGTTTCATCATCTGTAAAATGTGGATAATGATAACACCTACACCAAAGGGCTCTTGACAGGACTAAATGAATTAGCACATACTTAGAACAATGCCTGGGCAGTGGTGGTTGTTTAGTCCCTGAGTGGTATCCTACTCTTGTGACTCCATGGACTGTCAGCCAATGGACCGCCAGGCTCCTCTGTTCATGGGATATTCCAGGCAAGAAATACCGGAGTGGGCATTTCCTTTTCCAGGGGAATCTTCTTACCCACGGGTGGAACCCAAGTCTCTTAAGTCTCCAGCACTGCAGGCAGTCTCCTGCATTGCAGGCAGATTCTTTACCGACTGAGCCACCAGGGAAGCCCTAGAACAGTGTCCAGCATACAGTAGGTGTTAAATTCATGATAGATATTATGGACAATTTTTCTTTTTAAGGGTACCATTCATTAAAAAAAAAAAAAGGCTGATGTAACCTCTTTTGAGTGCTAGTGATGTAAAAGAATCAATGGGGATGGAAATGGCAGGTAGCACCTGCGGTCTGAGTCCTCTTTTGCCCCAAATCCTGGACAACAGGGCTGCTGGATCACTCTGAGCCTGAAGCAGTCCTGGTTCTCTGGACCCCTTCAGCGACAGGGCAGTAGAGATGTGGACAGAGCCTATGGACGGGCTCCTTGCCAGGTCTCCACTGGGGGTTCCATGTGGCAGCCAGGTTGAATCTGGGGGAGCTGTGCTTCCCATGATTGGAGGCAGTACCCCAGCTGGTGCTGGAACGTGCTGTCAGCAGCTGTGTGTTTGGTAACTGCTGGAGCTCTGCTGCCCTCTCCCCTCCATCCCCATACCCTCCTGGCTGAGGGTCTTTGGAAACCACTCCTTCAGATTAGACATTGAATTTCTATTAATCAACAAACGGGCCAGAGAAAACAGTTTGGTCTATTGCCATTTAACTTTAGTGCAAATAAGTTCTCTCCTTTTTTCATTTTGGCTGTGCACAGTCTTCATTGTGGTACGTGGGCTTTCTCTAGCGGTGCCAAGTGGAGGCTGTTCTCTAGTTGTGGTGTGCAGGCTTCTCATTGCGGTGGCTTTTATTGTGAACCTCAGGCTCTAGGGGAGGGGGCTTCAGTAGTTGCAGTACACCAGGTTAGTTGTCCTGTGGCATGTGGAATCTTCCTGGACCAGGGGTTGAACCCATGTCCCCTGAATTGGCAGGCAGATTCTTAACCAATCAGCCACCAGGTAGGCCCAGGTTCTCTTCTTTCTTGAAAGTGAGCTTTAAGGGGAGCGGAGGGTAGAGGAAGGAGCCGGGCTGAGATGGATATTGGAGATACTGAAATGGGGAGAAGAAAGGTCAGAGTTCAAGGGCAGATTTTGTTGGAAGATGATGCTTCCTCCTTGGTTTAGCCTAATGTAGGAGCTTCCAGAAACCGACATACTGTACAATCAAGTGGCAGTAACCTGTCACCAAACTGAATTCCTTAACAACCAGCTGAGCCATTCCTATACCTTGTGGGCCGGGTACTCTCTGTAAGTGCCCCTCACACAAATCCTAACTCTAAGCGGAATAATTCATTTCCTTCTACTTCTGCTCAAGGTAATTTAGCAAATGAAATAATTTATGGGAAAGAGTTCTTCTTTTTTTTTTTAATGTATTTATTTGGTTGCACTAGGTCTTAGTTGTGGCATATGGGATCTAGTTCCCTGACCAAGGATTGAACCCAGGCTTCCTGCATTGGAAGCACAAAATCTTAGCCACTGGACCACCAGGGAAGTCCTGGGAGAGAGTTCTTGGACATGTAAAGCGCTAAAAACATTTTGGTGGTACTCTGTTGATAACTTTTCATAGCAGGCATGAATGTGGACTGCTGGTTACAGATATACCTCCTCGAGGCATGAGGAATAAAATAGCCCCGTGTTTCAGGCTTTGGGGGCATGGGGTGAGGGTGGGGAGGAAAGTTGCTTTTGGCCATGTTGCTTCTGGAAGGAGCTCTGAAGAATTCTAATTCTTCGCTGATGGATCAATGAAGGAGTGAAAGGATGTCTCTTTGAAAGTGAAAAAGTGAAAGTCGTGTCCAACTCTTTCCGATCCCATGGACTGTACATAGTCCATGGAATTCTCCAGGTAAGAATACTGGAGTGGGTAGCCATTCCCTTCTCCAGGGGATCTTCCCAACCCAGGAATTGCACTGGGGTCTCCCGCACTGCAGGTCAATTCTTTACCAGCTGAGCCATCAGGGAAGTCTGAGAATATTGGAGTGGGTAGCCGTTCCCTTCTCCAGGGCATCTTCCCAACCCAGGAATTGCAATGGGGTCTCCCGCATTGTAGGTGGATTCTTTATGAGCTGAGCTACCAGGGAAGCCCGTTGCTCAAGGGCAGGTGAGCTAAGCTGACCCAGGAGGGTGGAGCCAGCACAGCGTGGGACATAGGCAACAGGAGGGGACCTGGGTGGCCTCCTGCATCCAGCAGGTCTGGTTCTGCTCCAAGGACTCATTGCTTACCCTCCTCAGGGCTCATCCCTGCCATCTCAGAAGGTTACATGAAAACACACACACACACACACACACACACACACACACACACACACACACACACCACTTGGCACAGTTCCTTGGACAGAGTAGCTACTGGAAAGCAGTTATTATTATTACTATGGAGGCCGGATTTGTATGTCTTTTCACCGTAGTTCAGATTTCAAGCTCTCACAAATAGACACCATTAGCCAACTTGCTTCTTTAGCTTCTCTCAAAGATATCACAACCTCTGATGGATTCTGCTTTTTATTTCCCTTAAGGATTAAAGCTCTGCTGCTAGGAATTTAGGTGAGTGAATCATTCGGGGTCCATTTGGCACAAGGAAAGTTCCAACAATGGCCTTGGATCTTGTTTGTATCAAACTCACAGTGGCAGTGACGCGCTGTCATGATAAAAGCCGAGAAGCTCGGTACACTCCATGAAAGGAAACAGGCATTAACTTTCTTCCCCAGCCTGGTTACTCGGGACATTAATCAGCCCGTAAAAGTGGGATTAAGTCAACTCTCAATTTAGGGTTTGTAGTTCACCTTTAAAACGTAACCGTTCTTTGTGTTTTCATATCAGGTGATCACATTTTAGACATAATGAAAGAGCAGGGGTATTTTCCCACAAATGTCTGTGGGGTTCGTGACTACAGATGGAAACCTCCCTGAAGACATTTAATGAGCAATTATTCAATCTGAGGGATGGCTTTGGAGGAGCTGTGCCAGCTGAGGGCACATTAAGCGAAAAGTTTCTAAAAGCTGTATAAATGAGAGGCTGGAGCAACCCTCAAACATACAGTCATCCAATTTATCCTTTATTGCCTAATGAATATGTTATAATATCATGGGCCCATCAGCTTGAAACTGCACTCTGGCTCTGAGCCCCTGAAGGCAAACAGATGGATGCTTAAATCCTTCCTCTTAAAGTCTTACTGGATCGCAGAGCGTTTGCTGAGATGGAGAGCCTGAAATTTTCTCAAGTTCTAAGGCATCCTCCTGGGCTTTGAAGGTACTGCTCTGATGCTGCCCTAAAGGTTCACTTTTCTCTTTGTCATTTTCCTTTCTCTAGGACACAAAGCTGGAAGGGTCTCTGGGGGTCATTCCAGGCCAGAGTGTCTACGGCTCCCAACTATAATAAACAGAAAAATTCAGGCTGCAGTGGGTTTTCTCAAGCAACTACATTTATTCAACTCAAAGAACAAAATCTCAGAGTTCGAAATCTCTGGACTCTGAGATTTTGTTCTTTTTCCTTTTCTGGTATAAAATACTTCTTTTCTTAGATGATATTTTAAAAGTATCTTTTTGAGATAAAACATTTTCCAAAAAGCTTTCTTTTAAAAATTTTGCTTTAAAAGCCAAGAGTCTGGGGGTCAGGAGTTCAGCATCAAACCTCCATTTTTGGGGTCCAGGGTCTAATGTCAAGGCCATCGTGTTTTCCTTGGTCGCTCCCTAGTTGGTACAGGAGTGGGTGAGCAGGTGGCATCTGCCTCCAGCCTGGTGTTTTTCCTTCTACCATGCGATCCCCCTGAAGTGGACGGAGAAAGACTGGCTAAGTGTGCCATAGCTCCTGGTCGTGGGAAAGGCCATCAACGTCCTCCCAGGCGTCTGGCTTTGCAGCGAGCGTCTGAAGTGACCATGTCCAAGGCAGGACACCTAGAGGTTAGGGTCCCACTATGGTTTGCTTCCAAGGGTCCTGGACCACACAGGCATGCAAGTGTTTCCTCTACCCACCTGAGATGCCCATAAGCACAGCCTCAGCCACTCCTTCCTTAGGGTTAGGCCTGGGCCTCCTGTGTGCTGTGCTGTGTTTAGTCACTCAGTCATGTCCAACTCTTTGTGACCCCATGGATTGTAGCCCACCAAGCTTCTCTGTCCATGGGGATTCTCCAGGCAAGAATACTGAAGTGGGTTGCCATTCCCTCCTCCAGAGACTCTTTCCAACCCAGGGACTGAACCCAGGTCTCCCACATTGCAGGCAGATTCTTTACCACCGTCTGAGCCACCAGAGAAGCCCAAGAATACTGGAAAGGGTAGCCTATCCCTTCTCCATGGGATCTGCCCAACCCAGGAATCAAACCAGGGTCTCCTGCATTGCAGCTGGACCCTTTACCAGCTGAGCTGCCAGGGAAGCCGATGGCCCTTTCTAGTTTCCCATTTTCCCGCTCCCTCCCAGAGCAAGTTCCCCAGAGCATGTACCCATGAACTTGCATTGTCATTAGCAATTTCAGGATGAACAAGTTTATTGTTTTCTTTGGAAGTTACCTGAGAGCTGGAATTCTGAGAAGGGGAAAGAGACCCAGGAGAGTTCAGACAGAGCAATAATAGCAGCTCTAGATCTAGGATGTACAGAGTGGGAGGGGAGGGCAGAGATGGTGTCAAGGCTCTGTGCTAGTGATAGGTTTCCAGATGGGAGGAGGCTCCTTGGATGAGTGGATGAGCAAAGTGGATAACCTTCATCCTCTTTCTGGAATCCTTTACCCAGCAGGAAGGATGACCCTAATGATGGGAATTTCTGAGCTTGACCTTGAGCTGGAGACCATCAAAGAGCTTGGTTCTATCCCTAAAGAGACCGCAAGCTCATCAGCTTAGATGGGGGCTCCAGGGGGCTCAGAACACCTCTTTGCTAATGCTGTCACTCATTCTTTTTATTGAAAGACATCCTGAAGGTAATTGCAGAGCCCACGGTGAGTGAATCCTTATGGAAGAAGCCAAGCTCCATACCCAGGTCCCTGACTCAAGTGGCTATTTTCGTCATTTAGGACATGGAAGGGAAGGGCTCTGTCATCCTGGGGGTGAGTGGGGAGGCTTTCTGCTTGATGTGAGTGTGAAGATGCCTCCAGCAAAGTTTTTCTATGAGAAATGAGGGAGCCCCCTCCATTGAAAAATTGATTTCCAGAAGTAGATCTTTTGGGAGTCTCAAATGAGAAGTTTTAAGGCTACCTAGTGGGTGCTGTGTTCCACTTTCCTCTAAGTGTTACGGGATAACGCTTTAGCTGGCATCAGCAGTGAAATTTTTGCAAACTTTAAAAATATCAAGGTGCCTGTAAACAGCTCCAACTTGAAGTATTTGGCCGGCCCCAAATTCCATGCTAGGGACATTTCTCAATAGGTAAGAGATTTTTTTTTTCTTATTACAAAGGTATTACATGAGCATTTGAACAAAATTAGGCCTTACAGATACATAGAAAGAAGAAAAGTAGGAAAAAAATTGCTTTTGAAGTGCTTAGCAGGAGTTCCTGCCACCTCTCATAAAGTATTGTGTCTCAAACCTGAACTGAACTGGAATTCTGCTGACCAGTCCACAGCCCAAGACAACATGATCCCATCTCAGATCAATTAGGAGAGTCTTTCAGGTTGAAGCAGAATTTCCAAGAGGGCTAGAGGCTCCTGAAGGAACTTTTGGTTCCCAGTTAAAAACCCGAGAGGTCAGACAAGGATCCCAGATGGAAGGAATTGATGTTGCTTTGCAAGCGTGAAGTAAGAGCCTTGATGCACCTTCCAGGGCTCAGACTGCTGAGTGCAATGAAGAAGTGGCCAGGTCCATCCTGTCCTATGCTGCCCAGGGCATCTTCATTCTGGACTGATTGGGAGCTGGTTCTACATGGGTCGGCAGGTGAATAGGACCCAGCAAGCCTGCTTCCCCATGTAAGAGAAATTGCAGAGTCCACACCAAGCTGGGAGATGGGCAGGACCATCAGCAATCCTCTGGGGTGAGGATGCTGCTCAGATTCTGTGTTGGCAGAATGGACCACCAGGTGAAAGGAAAAGGCCTATGATCATAAGCTTCAGATAGACCCAGAGTGGCTTTTCGGTCAATAGTTTCTAGAATAATAAGAGTGGACAAACTCTGATCTCATTGATGTCTGTGATTTTTAATGTAAAATCTTTATGCCTCTGGGGAAAGTTCTCTCAAGCCCAGTGCCCTTACAGACAAAGAGGTGACAGAAGATTCAATTCTTATTCATCTTCAGCCCGCAAAGTGCATTTCGCTCAAGTTTCCACTGCTCTTATCACTCAGTCTTCCAGACCAGCAATTGCCCAGTAGTTTATTCTAGACAGAAGGCTATTTTTTGTTTCAAAGGAATGCTATTCAGAAAGATCATCAAAAGGTCATCAGACCTCTTGTTTATTTACTGGTTTTGGAGATCGAGTTTCCTGTTCCTAGATGTGGGGTCTAAAAGAGAACGGGATTCCCAGTCCACCACAAAAAGGATTGAAATTCACCAAGTAGCTTGAAGGAAAAGAGTTGTTTCTCCTTTAAGTGGAATAAAGCAGAATTTAATCCCTTACAGTTCCCAAAGTCATTAAAAAAATTTTTTTTATTAGCACTGAAGCCCTTCAGAAATGGTCCAAGATCCAAATAATATTCTTATCTGTAGTTTTCTTTGGAAATCATTCAGCAGTAGATATAGATGTCCAAACATGCATTCAGCCTCGTCTTAGGGAGCTATATATGGGGAAGCTGCTGCCAGCTGGTAACACCCACCTCTCCTCTGGCTCCTCTTTCATTCTCCAAGTTGAAAACTTTTTGGTTCTGCAGACTTGACCTTAAAAATGCCAAGTTCAAGGATGCCAATTCAAATGGTATCTATATTTCAACAAAGCCCACCCAGATTCACTTTGATCATTCTTTACCTTGCCACTGAAAATGGGAGCTTGAGTGTGGACTTCCAGACCGTCAGGATTCTCCAGTCCAAGACTCTGGACACAGCAGCCAAGACAGTGTTTCTCGAAGCCCACTTATCTGAGTGGGGAGCACCTAACTGAAGCATTTAGCCTGTGGTATGGGCTTGCACTTAACAGCATCCAAATGGTTGTTCTTTCTAGTTTTATTAAAGGAGCCGGATCCTTCTCATAAGTTTTCCATTAATGGGATTATAGATTGATATAATTTTAAGTCCAAGAATGCAGAACGGGTATGTGGTAAACATAAACATGTGTTTGGTGTTAGATGTAAACTAGCACAGCCAAAGTGGGCAAGTGTCGTAAACTTCAAACATGAAACAGATGGAAGGTAATTAGAGGCATGAAAGTGATGACAACAGCAGTGAACTGTAGCAATGAAATGAATTGTTAGTTTAGGCAGGAATCGCTGTGGCCCTGGCGGATTTATCACGTTTCTAGCTGCTGTATGAACTTGATGTTACCCTTCTCTAAAAGAATGCAAGAGTTGCTTTTTAAAATTCCCAGGCAGGAAGTACAACTTGGAAGCATGTGGACCACAGTACTGGTTTTCCACGTCTGAAATAAATGGATTGTTTTGCCTATTGCAAGACAATGGGTTCACTAGTTGGTGAACAACTTAAAATTTTTTATTTCAACTGATTCTTTAACCATAGTTCCAATATCTTAGACCCTGTCCGGTGATGTTTGGTCAGATCACAGATAGAAGTCTGTGTGACAGGTTCCCTCCCCAAAATGTTGTTCAGTCACTAAGTCGTGTCCAACTCTTTGCAACGCCATGGACTGACTGCAGCATGCCAGGTTTCCCTGTCCTTCAATATCCACTGGAGTTTGCTCAAACTCATGTCCATTGAGTCAGTGATGCCATCCAATGATCTAATCCTCTGTCACCCCCTTCTCCTGACCTCAATCTTTCCCAGTGTCAGGGTCTTTTCCAATGAGTCGATTCTTCACATCAGGTGGCCAAAGTATTGGAGCTTCAGCTTCAGCATCAGTCTTTCCAATGAATATTCAGGATTGATTTCCTTTAGGATGGACTGGTTTGATATCCTTGCTGTCCAAGGGTCTCTCAAGAGTCTTCTCCAGCACCAAATTCGAAAGCATCAATTCTTCAGTGCACAGCCTTCTTTATGGCCCAGTTCTCACAATGGCATATTTTAATGGCAAAACTTAGCCCTGGAGCAAGTGTCACAGTTCAGTAAAGCTAAAATGAAAGAAACCCTCAGTATCATATTCTGATGCCCAGAAAGTAAAATTTTAGCTAATAGGAATTTGAGAATGAACAAAGCTAGTAGAGGTGATGGAATTCCAGTTGAGCTATTTCAAATCCTGAAAGATGATGCCGTGAAAGTGCTGCACTCAATATGCCAGCAAATTTGGAAAACTCAGCAGTGGCCACAGGACTAGAAAAAGTCAGTTTTCATTCCGACCCCAAAGAAAGGCAATGCCAAAGAATGCTCAAACTACCGCACAATTGCACTCATCTCACACACTAGTAAAGTAATGCTCAAAATTCTCCAAGCCAGGCTTCAGCAATACGTGAACCATGAACTCCCAGATGTTGAAGCTGGTTTTAGAAAAGGCAGAGGAACCAGAGATCAAATTGCCAACATCTGCTGGATCATGGAAAAAGCAAGAGAGTTCCAGAAAAACATCTATTTCTGCTTTATTGACTATGTCAAAGCCTTTGACTGTGTGGATCACAATAAACTGTGGAAAATTCTTCAAGAGCTGGGAATACCAGACCACCTGACCTGCCTCTTGAGAAACCTATATTTAGGTCTGGAAGCAACAGTTAGAACTGCACATGGAACAACAGACTGGTTCCAAATAGGAAAAGGAGTCTGTCAAGGCTGTATATTGTCACCCTGCTTATTTAACTTCTGTGCATCATGAGAAATGCTGGACTAGAAGAAGCACAAGCTGGAATCAAGATTGCCATGAGAAATATTAATAACCTCAGCTATGCAGATGACACCACCCTTATAGTAGAAAGTGAAGAGGAACTAAAAAGTCTCTTGATGAAAGTGAAAGCGGAGAGTGAAAAAGTTGGCTTAAAGCTCAACATTCAGAAAACAAAGATCATGGCATCTGGTCCCATCACTTCATGGGAAATAGATGGGGAAACAGTGGAAACAGTGTCAGACTTTATTTTTGGGGCTCCAAAATCACTGCAGATGGTGACTGCAGCCATGAAATTAAAAGACGCTTACTCCTTGGAAGAAAAGTTATGACCAACCTAGATGGCATGTTCAAAAGCAGAGACATTACTTTGCCAACAAAGGTCTGTCTAGTCAAGGCTATGGTTTTTCCTGTGGTCATGTATGGATGTGAGAGTTGGACTGTGAAGAAAGCTGAGCGTCGAAGAATTGATGCTTTTGAACTGTGGTGTTGGAGAAGACTCTTGAGATTCCCTTGGACTGCAAGGAGATCCAACCAGTCCATTCTGAAGGAGATCAGCCCTGGGATTTCTTTGGAGGGAATGATGCTGAAGCTGAAACTCCAGTACTTTGGCTACCTCATGGGAAGAGTTGACTCATTGGAAAAGACTCTGATGCTGGAAGGGATTGGGGGCAGGAGGAGAAGGGGACGACCGAGGATGAGATGGCTGGATGGCATCACGGACTCGATGGACGTGAGTCTGAGTGAACTCTGGGAGTTGGTGATGGACAGGGAGGCCTGGCGTGCTGTGATATATGGGGTCGCAAAGAGTCGACACGACTGAGTGACTGAACTGAACTGAACTGAATGGACTTTTCCTTCAAAGGTATCAACTGAGAACTTTTTTTCTTTTTTTTTTTTGATCTAGCTATTTTTGTAATGATGAATCACTGTTAGGCGGCCAAAGGATCATTTTAACAAGTTACTTTTGATTTAGTGGGATCCAAATCAAACCCACTCCAGAGTCACTGGCATGGGCTACATTTGTTCTAAAAACTGTTCATGTCACAGCTGATAAAGGGCTTAATTCATGTTTGCACTGATTGTTACAAAAATGTGCCCTGTATCTATCTGTCCAGTCTTGAAGGAGGACGACTGATCAATGATGAAGAAGTGCCTGTAGGTGCTGAGGGGCAGTGAGGGGTGGGTAACATCAAGTCAGCTGGTTATTGGATGGGCCAAAACCAAGAAAGGCACTGACTTAAAAAACCACCTTTTGTTTCAAAGTGCAGCCTCTTCTGGGGACTCTAAAAACTTGGCTGATGAAGTAGTCCTCCTTTCTTTTATGAAACCTGGCTTTCGAGGTCAGGCAGCTGTCTTCCCTGAAACTCTTTCCCCTACCTGTAGCCATAACATGATTAAATGCCATTAAATTATGAACACTCTCTGTCCCTCCACCATGGACAGGTTCCAACTTTAAAACATTTAAGGTGGTCCTCTCTGGAATGTTTCCTCCTTTTACTCAGAGGCTCACATCTATCTTTCTAAAATGGTTTATCTTTATTGTTTCTCCTTTTGTCAAAACCTGACACAGCGAGGGGTCAAAAGAAAGTTAAAAAAAAGAGAGAGAGAGGCTCATACACTTACTGTTATTGGCCTGCTGCTGCTGATTTTTAGGAAAGTAAAGTGCTCTGGCCCTCCACTTCTGACTTTGTAAAATGAAGATAGTAATGTTGTCCTTTCTACCCTCCCAGTTGCTCAAGACGTGATCAACATGAGGGTGCTTTGTCAACATTATTCTCACTCGGTGTTTAAGGTGTTGTCTCTGTCTGGAATGCTCTTCTTTCCTGCTCTACCAGACCAAATCCTCTTGAGCCTTTAAGACTCTATTAAGGGATTTCCCTGGTGGTCCAGTGGTTAAGAATCGACCTTGCAATGCAGGGGATGCGGGTTTGATCCCTGGTTGGGGAACTAAGATCCCGCATACACTGCTGAGCAACTAAGCCAGCGTGTAGTAACTAGAGAATCCACGCGCTGCAGTGGAAGATCCCATGTGATGCAAGCAAGATCCCAAGTGCCACGACTAAGACCCAACACAGCCAAACAAATTACTACATATTAAAAAGACCCTATTAAAATTTCCCCTCCACTGCCAAGCTTCTTACCGCAGGGGGATCCTCCGCTGGACTTTGAGGGCCCTCTGTTCCGTCTCTGTCAGCCAATCACGCAGTGTTGCCATTGTCTGTTTTGTGTTTGTCTCTGCCGTAGGACTCTGAGCTCCTGCAGCAAATGAGGGTGTCTTATCCTTGCTGTGCCCCCACCTTCAGATGTCATAGCTGCCTTAGTGGATGCTTGCAAAAGTTTGTCTAATTAATGCATAGAGGACATTGTGTGGGCTTCCTTCAATCTATATCTTGAGTGAAGGATTCTAGACCCCTGGACTCTAGTAATAACACACAGCCTGCTCTGACTTCTGTGCCAGAGGATGGCCAAGGAGTACATCGCCGTCAGGGTCAGATTCAGATACTCCTTGGAAGCCACCATGTTCACACCACCACCTGTACCCCTTTCTATGTGGAACACACAGTTAATGATCAATACACATGCATTAAATACCCAGGTCCTTCCTTTGCCATTATTGCTGTGTTGTTCAGTCGCTAAGTCTTGTCCAACTCTTTATGGACCCCATGGACTATAGTCTACTTGGCTCCTCTGTCCGTGGGATTTCCTAGGCAAGAATACTGGAGTGGCTTGCCATTTCCTTCTCCAGTTTACCTTTATTTTCAGCCACCAGAACATACGAGGCAGTACCAAGTGCCTAGTGCTCCCCCCTTTCACCTCTTTCTGCTTTTTTTTTTCCATGGAAGTCAATGGACTATTAGCATTTCACTTAGTGTGCACAGCCTTGAGTGCAAATTTTGGTAAATATTTGTGGCTGAAGTTATTGGACTCCCTCCATATCTTAAGCCCCTCCAGATCTAAAAGATTACCATCATGTAAGTAAAAAATGAGGACATTTATTTGAGGGTTTCTAGCACTGGTTGCATTATTAAAAATACTGGGAAGCTCTCTTTATTAAAAAAGTTTTTTTACAAAGACTTAAAAATTTTATTTATTTATTTTTCTTGCACTGGGTTTTCGTTGCTGTGCAAAGGCTTTCTCTAATTGCAGCAGGCAGGGGCTACTCTCTACTATGATTTTGGAGATTAAGACATACAAATAAAGTATAATTTGCTATTAAAATCTGTGTATGACATAGCTATGTAAATCTATCTATATGCATATAGACATACACATATCTGTATATATATACATATATATGTGTGTTATGTGAGATACATTAAAAACTCCATGAGTTCAGAGAAGGAAGTTTCTTTGAGAGAAAGAAATAGTTCTTAGGTCTAATAATAGCAGTGTTGTTTGTATGAGGCTTCTCATTTAAAGATGCATAACATTATACATATATTTATATGTAGAAGATAAGAAAGAAGCAGGATCAGGGAGGGAGAGAAAGTAAGATTTTTAAAAACTATTTTATTTGATTCAAGTATAGTTGATCTACATACAATGCTGCTGTACGGCAAAGTGATTTTTTGTATAAAGTTATACATATATATTCTTTTTCAAATTCTTTTCCATTATGGTTCATCCCAGGATATTGAATAAAGTTCCCTGTGCTATATAGTAGGACCTTGTTGTATATCCATCCTATATATACTAGTTTGCAATAATGTTTTGATTTAATAACAGATCGCTGAGCCGAATTTCCTGAGTTCTGTTTCCATTTCCAAGTGGATGTTGGCACATTTTCAAATCGCTCTCTCAATTTTCTTTTCTGTAAAATATGAACAAGAATCGAATCTTCTTCATAATATTGTTGCAAGTATTAAATAAGCTACTAAGCAGAAGGCACTGGACACAGCCTAGAGTCGCTGATGCTTTCATGTTAACACTGAATATTTACTGGGGTTCTCTGGTGTGGGCAGTGGTCCAGCTTTCCAGCCATCCTCCCATCTGTGCCTAGGGCTCCTTCCAGCAGCCCTGCCCAAGGCTGAACTGACAGAAGTGACTGCCTTGCAGGGTGCTGCCCAGGTAAGTAGGTGCTTGGTGCATCATTCATGTGCTCATTGAGTGAATTGTGTGAATTAATTGAGTTCCACAACAAAGTACCTAGAACGAGCACTGAGCCTAGAGTGAGTGAGGGCTGCATCCTTGTTTGCTGTGCTTTCACTGATGATGTCCCCAGGGGGAGGAGGAAAGATCTCCATTGTTGTCTAATGACAGTTTCCCAAGTCAGGGCTGCTGATGCTGGAAGCAGTGTCTGTCTTGTAATTAACCGTTTGGCTGCTGAGCTGAGGGTGACTTTGGAAGACCCAGGTGACAGTGGGTGCCTGTGGTCCCAGACTGTGGAATTACACTGAGTCAGGAGCTCAATGGCCTCTCACAGCTACTCATTTTCTCTTAAATTACATGTGATTAGGAATATAATTACCGCTCCTTACTCTTCCCCCAAAACACTATTTTTCTTTGCTCAGGCAGTACTTTCAGTACTTTGGGCGGGGGGGGTGGGGTGCGGGGGAGGGAGGGACTGAACACACTATGGTTGCGTCGGTGGGTGGGGAAGGCTGGGGAAGTAAGTGAGGAGAGAAGCTGCCAGGAGGTGGGGTGGGAGATGGAGCCCACCCTTTGTGGGACTGGGGCGCTCTAAAGTTCAAAAAAATTCAGGGGCCCGAGCGAGCGTCAGAAAACGTCTGCAAAACGCTTTATTGAAATCGTCCCTGCCTAGGGTTCCCTGGATAGCCTTAAATGATACGTGTGCTTACGTTACAATTAGAAAGCTCGGCTGGAGACCTTTTTTATTTTGGAACGTCTATCCCTTTAATTACTTTACAGTCCAAATGATTAAAAAGGAGCAGAGAGCAACAGATGATCCCAAATTGCCGTGTGTAGACGAAAGGGTTGTCTGTTTGCGTGGGGCCCTCCCTGTAATGAGAGCCGCTCCTGGGAGCTGTTTAGACAAACTCACTAACAGGGGGTCAGGGCTCGAAGCCGTCCCGGCTTCCAAGGCCAGGCTGATTCTGCCCGGACCGAGCTGTGTTTGGAATTAATAGGTTCAGCTTCATTCTGAGCACCGGGGAAGGCTATTTTAGAAAGCAACTTCCCGGCCTGGGACCGGTCCTCACTGATGTGGCAAACCCAGCCTCTGAGCAGACAGTCTCCAAATAGAACTGACCCGGCGTCTGGAAGGCACAGCGGGGCCGCCCCTTTCAGGGCGCAACCCCTGGTGTCCCCCGCCCTGGGTGACGTCCCGCCTCGCCCTGCCCCCATCCTGGCTGGAAGGAGGTGTCCTCCATCCACAGTAGCAGGAAGGCGGTGTGGGGGCGGGGCAGGGCGAGATCCCTCCGAAACGTGACTAAGGGAACAGCGCCAGGCTTCCGCCCAACAGCTGGACCAAGCGCATCCCTCCCCCAGGTGCCTACCTCCAAGCCCCTCCTCCACGCCGCCCACTCTAGCGCCAGGTGTGGATGCTCCGAGCTCCTGCTCCATCCCAGGCTGTAATGACTGCTGTAGGCTATCCTGCTTGGGGTCAACGTTCACCCCTGCAGGGGAGCCTCTCCTGGGGGAGGGTCTATAGACAAGCCCACCCAGGAGAGGCTTCCTGAAGAATCTGGGTTATTATTAAAGATAGCTTAGCCCTCACACATTTCCTGGCGTCTCTTAGCGACTAGAAGAGAAATTAGACCAAAGGCATTTCGTCCTTACTTTGACTTCTTAATTAAAAAATATCTTTCTCTTTCTTTGGCTCAGGCCAAAATGACCTTCCAGTTCTCCCTCTAAATTCTGCGGGATTTTTCAGGGTGTTGAAATAACTTTACTCCGGTAGCTTGAAAGGCCCCCACTTCTTGATGACTAAAAAGGCCAGACTGGTTCCTTAGTTGCAAAATCTTTAATGTCTCTAACTCCTCCTGGAGGGGTACAGATGAAGTCAATCTGGCCAGAGAATTAATATAAGTTGATACACTTGGCCACGTTTCAACTAAATCTATAGATTGCCCTTTGCTGCTTGGAAAATTAATTTCTTCCCATGTAAAGCAACTTTGTATGTTATTAATTAATTAATTATCAAGAGGAATATTTTTTAAACTTTGTATTTTATATTGGTGTATAGCTGATTAACAATGTTGTGATTGTTTCAGGTGGACAGCAGCCATACATGTACATGTATCTATTCTCCCCTAACCTTCTCTCTTAAGGGGAATATTTTTGTTGAAGATTAATTTTTTTATTATTTATGGCTGTGCTGGGTGTTCATTACTGCATGCGGACTTTCTCTAGTTGCCGCAAGTGGAGGCTACTCTCCAATTGCGGTGCATGGGCTTCTCATTGCCCTGGTTTCTCTTGTTGCAGTGCTGGGTCAGTCATTGTGGCACATGGGCTCAGCTGCTCTACAGCATGTGGGATCCTCCCCGATCAGGGACTGAACCCATGTTCCCTTCACTGGCAGCTGGAGTCTTAACCACTGGACCAGCAGGGAAGCCCTTAAGGGTATATTTTGAGCCGCTGCTGCTGCTGCTAAGTCGCTTCAGTCGTGTCCGACTCTGTGCGACCCCATAGACGGCAGCCCACCAGGCTCCCCCCGTCCCTGGGCTTCTCCAGGCAAGAACACTGGAGTGGGTTGCCATTTCCTTCTCCAATGCATGAAAGTGAAAAGTGAAAGTGAAGCCCCTCAGTCATGTTCGACTCTTAGAGACCCCATGGACTGCAGCCTACCAGGCTCCTCCGCCCATGGGATTTTCCAGGCAAGAGTACTGGAGTGGGGTGCCATTGCTTTCTCCGATATTTTGACCTAGCAAACTTAAAACCTACATGAACGATATGCTCTCTTTATAAGGCACAATGAACTCCATGTAATATTAATTTTTATTCTCAACATAGATGACACAATATGTGAATCCTTCCACTTTTCTCCATAAGGAATAATGTTTTTGGTAGTTAAGTGGTATCATGAGTTTCAAGAAGAAGTCATATTTAATATTTTAACCTCCGGTCTTCCTCATTAATCTTCTTAAAAAGTTGTTTTGTCCAGTTTATGCAAGAGATGGGCAAGATTGTTTGGGTGTTTGAAGTGAGGTTTGAAGCTACCTGTTGATTGAATCTAGTTTGGTATTTATCTCCACTGGCCTGTGTTGCCAGAACCTGAATGATTTCTGAGACCTGTAGCAGCTATTCATACAGTTCTTGTCGATGGACACTGACAGTCTGTCAAAGACAGATGTAATGCTGGGTGCAGGTTTTAGCCAAGAAAGAATTTTGCAGTGCTGTGTATTAGATCATTAAATACTTGGCATAAGAGAAGGTTAAGCTTAGAAGATAGTACTTTATCTCCTGTGATAAGACAGAAATTTATTTTATTTTTAAAAATTATTTTATTATTCTTTATTTTTATTTTTTGGCTGTGTAGCTGCATGGGACCAAACCCACACCCTCTGTGCTGGAAATGTGGAGTCTTAACCACTGGATTACCAGGGAGATCCTGAGGCAGAATATTAAAATTTAAATTTAAAGGAATTTTTCTAGATTACTAGACAGTAGAAAATTTGAAACTTGGAGAAGGAAATGGCAACCCACTCCAGTATCCTTGCCTAGGAAAACCCATGGATGGAGAAGTCTGGCAGGCTACAGTCCATGGGTCGCAAAGAGTCAGACACGACTGAGAGACTGACACTACACTACCTAGCTAAGCTAATTTGCTTTCTTTTTTTCCTCACAAGAAAAGAAAAAGAAAATTTGAAGCTGAGTTTGACGTCTCTGTCTGATTTTAAGACCAATAGACTACAACTCTTTTTCTTTCCTTCTCCTTGTCCCAAAACAAAATGAATAACAAAATTGTTTTTAAATCATAGAAAAAGGGCATCTTCCCTAGTGACTCAGTTGGTAAAGAGTCTGCTTGCAATGTAGGAGGTCCGAGTTTAATCCTTGGGTTGGGAAGATTCTTTGGAGAAGGAAATGGCAACCCACTCCAGTGTTCTTTCCTGGAGAATTCCATGGGCAGAGGAGATCAGTGGGCTACAGCCCATGGGGTCACAAAGAGTCGGACACAACTGAGTGAGTCACACTTTCAAGAAAAAGATAGATTAAGACATTAGGTTGGGCGTTTGGGACTTTGGACGTTTGAGAATTCTACAAAACAGACCCACAGATGCTGTGTCACCTGTTCTGGTCCTATATGAAGAAGCATGTTCCTTCTGTTTTCTGGTAGACTTTGAATCAGGAGGGGCTTCCCTTGTGGCTTAGAGGGTAAAGCTTCTACCTGCAATGTGGGAGACCTGGGTTCAATCCCTGAGTCGGGAAGATCCCCTGGGAGAAGGAAATGGCAACCCACTCCAGTACTCTTGCCTGGAAAATCCCATGGACGGAGGAGCCTGGGAGGCTGCAGTCCATGGGGTTGCAAAGAGTCGGACACGACTGTGCAACTTCACTTCACTTTGAATCAAGAATAAAAGTTCTTGCCCCTGTTTTCTGGGACTGGCTTTTCTCTTCAACTGCATATTTTAGAGGGGACGAGACTGACCCCTTCTTCTTCCCTCCCCTGCCCCCAGGTAGAAAGAGCCACAGGACTTTGGCATCTTTTTGCATAAGGAAACAGAATATATTGTGGTAAAAACGGGCTTGGGTAAAACCATCATAGAAAGTAGTTCAGAAGGAAGGTCTGTAAACTGTAACTGTTTGCAGGATTTTGGCACTTGTGCAAAGAAAATGCCAGCAAGGATGGTTAGCTGGTTACCAGGTCTGCAGTCAGGCACTGGGAGATAATTGTTACAAGGGGCTGATTCAACGGAAAATGACTCTTCTGGTGCCACCTATTGTCATGAGGGGACCAGTTCACTTCTGTTTTTCTTCCCAGGGCAGCACAATCTTACGAAGAAGATATGTGGAAACCTTGACTGCAGAGCACAGTTTCAGAAATAATGAAACAATAAGCAAGAATCTGGTATTAATAATCTGTGGGTTTTAAATTTTATGCCATTAGAAGATGTAAGGATTAGTAATTTAATGTAGCCTACAGAGTAGAACAGGCCTTAGGACATATAGATCAGTGATTCATGTGGCGTTTTACCGTCCATCCGTAAATACTCTGCACATGGGTTGGGTTCCTGGCACTCACTGGTTGGAAGATGATAATGCCTCATTAATTTAAACCTCCCAAAGCCAGATTTGGGGATGAATCAGGTTGAAAAGATGTGGGGCTGAAGCTGCCGTTTGCATATCTGACAGCCTTGGCTAAGAAAGCCAGTGACTTGCTGGTCATGGAGGGAGGGTGATCAAAGAGGACACATACACACACAGGTTTTGAGAAACACCAAACACAGATACAGGATGGTGAGACTGTGTGTGATTTATATCACCTCAACATCAGAATGGGTTTCCCGCAGGCCTCGAGGGAGCAACTTTTTATTAACCTACAGGAGGTTCTAGAAAGGATGCAAGAGCTCTGCCTTTCATGTTGAATAATTGTTCTCCAGAGTGTCTACATTATCAAACATTTTTTCCCCTATCATTCATCTTTTATAAAGGTCACAAGTGGGATAAAACTATTTGAAGAGATATTTTCATAAAGGTGACCGAGGAAACTGGCTCTGCTATTTGGTTCAGGAGAGAAGGGGAAGGATTTTGTTTCCACAAGCAGATCAATCGCTTTAGCCAGATGTGTACCGGCCACAGATCTCCACCTTTTAGGGGACAGTTTGCCAGTCTTTCTTTCCACTATTGAGGAGGACAAGGATGATGAATGTGGGTGGGATGTTCTGGATCTTGTCCTCTGATAAATGCATCCAGAAGTCAGCCAGGCATGTTCTATGACCAATCAGAGAGAGAAGGGAAGGAGTGCCTACGCTGACATCTCAGGACACATCACCTGCTGGCCTGGTGGCCCGTCTTAGCCATTTGTGATTGTACTTGTTCTTATTCTCAAGCAATGTAAGTGCCTTGGTGGAAACTGAGGTCAGGGACTACAAGGCCATTGCCTGTGAAATATAAGCTCTCAGCAAAGCACACAGAAGGCTGGGAACTCTATTTCTAGCAACACTTGGGAAACTCTGCACAAACTCCTCTTCCCTCCCCTTGCCCCAATGGGACTCCAAAATGCTTCTCAATAGCAATCGATTTTACTTTTTAAAAAAATAATTGAATTTATTAATTTATGTATTTTTGGCTGTGCTGGGTCTTCATTGTTATGCTCAAACTTTCTCTAGTTGTGGCAAGCAGGGGCTACTCCCTAGTTGCAGTGCGTGGGTTTCTTATTGTGGTGGCTTTTCTTGTTATGGAGCACGGGTTCTAAAGGCACACGGGCTCTAGAATTCTGGCTGAGTGGCCAGTGCTCGGGCTGAGTTGCTCCTTGGCATGTGGAATCTTCTTGGATTAAGGATCAAACCTGTGTCTTCTGTATTGGCAGCTGGTTTCTTGACCACTGGACCACCAGGAAGTCCTCGATTTTACATTTTTTGCTAGCCATGGCAGCATTTCAAGGAGAAGAATCTTGTCGTAGTATAAATCCATGTGTATCTTTTCAGTGAATTAATTGTGCAAATTTCTGCTCCGCTAGAGAAATAAATACTTCTTTAAAAATTTACCTTGCCCAATAGTCTAACCTTATGCCAACATAGCAGTAACACCTGCCAAACAGAAAACTCCTGATAATCCAGGATTAAATAGCATAATATTATTTTGGGGGAGCCCAGTGGGATAGTCCAGAGGACCCATGATAACAGTGATTTGGGGAGTGGGCAGACTCTGCAGAAGATCACAAGATCACATTAGAACAACAGTCTGTGTTTACAACAAAGGGGATGCTACACAATTTAAACAAGAGCAAAATTCAGAATGGAACATTTGAATACCTTGTATTTGAAAAGAGCACTGCAGCCTATGAGATGTTTTTATACACAAAAACTCGTGTGACCGTCTTCCCTATCTGTGATGATTTCTGGGTGGGTATAATTAACTCCTTCTGATGGCTGAGAAAACCGAGATTCAGAAATATTGTGACTCAGCTGGCAGGTAGGAAAAATGGGCTCACAGATCTAGGTATCTTAATTCTGACTTCAACACAATTTTGACTACATTTCTAATAATAGGGAAAATTTTGGATGAATTGGTTTTGCTCTGTTTCCAGTTAAGACCAGTTGGAGCAAACTCTGGGAGACAGTGGAGGACAGGGGAGCTTGGCATGCTGCAGTCCTTGAGGTCACAAAGAGTTGGTCATAACCTGGTAGCTGAACAATAAAAACAGCAAGAACAACAATAAAGACCTTCAAAAATAAAATATGTATCACACGCTACTAAAATCCTGCATGCTGCAACTGAGACCCAGTGCAGCCAAAAAAAAAAAAAATCTGTATCATAGAATGAAACACGGAGTCAGCCTACAAGGAGGCTCCTCCTGGGGGCTGGGAGGGTGGGGTGGTGCTTTTCCTTTAAAGAACCTCCAGAATGTTATCTGCCTCAAGAAAGAACATCTCTAATGTATGAGTGTATAAAAAAACACAAGAAGAAGAAAAGGAAAGATAATAGCCCAAGAAAAGAAAAAGAGAGGCCCAAGGCAAGGCTGGTGGTGACCAAGAGCAGAAGGCAGGGTTTGGGATGAGTTGTCCCCAGGCTGCCAGATGGAGAGCCTGAGGGGGTTGCCCTGTTCAGTAAGGAGGGTCTGAAGCATGCCAGATTGTAGGGGACTTCTGAGAATGCGGGTTTTAAGTCAAAATAGAAACTTTTCCTTACATTCTGACTCACAAGGGATTAGAACGTAGTGGATGGATTAGGCAAAAATGCTTCAGTTAAGAATTTAATCCTGTTAGGCAACAGTAAGTCACTTTTCTTAAAGACTGTCTTGCCAAAGAGCAGAAAAAAAAAGGTGCCTCCACATTTCAGGAGATAATTGTTTCTGAAGCACTGCCTGCCTAAAGCCTCCGAAGGCCAAGTTCCCTCCAGTTTGCACGACTTTCTCCTCTAAAAAGAACAATGGATGTTGTCCTGGAGTGTGAGCTGGGCTAATGCAGGGCCTCCCAGCTGGGCTGTGACTGATTATTGTCTGGGTCTGGGGGAGGTGCTAGGATACTGAGAAGGGGTTGGGGTGTGGGGATAGGTGGGAGTGGTAAGGAGGGACTCTGGCTGCCTGTTCCTGTGGTCAGAGTTCAATTATGCAGCTGAATCAGACAGAATAAAACCAAATGGTTAAACTGATTGTTACTCTGTAGACTTGAAAGTCAATTCAAAGACTTCTAGCCTCTCATTTTGAACTGTGGTGTTGGAGAAGACTCTTGAGAGTCCCTTGGACAGCAAGGAGATCCAACCAGTCCATCCTAAAGGAAATCAACCCTGAATATTCATGATGGTGAAGCTGAAGCTCCAATACTTTGGCCACCTGATGTGAAGAGCGGACTCTTTGGAAAAGACCCTGATGCTGGGAAAGACTGAGGGCAAGAAGAGAAGGGGGCAACAGAGGATGAGATGGTTGGATGGCATCCCCAACTCAATGGATGTGAGTTTGAGCAAACTCCGGGAGATAGTGAAGGACAGGGAAGCCTGGTGTGCTGCAGTCCATGGGATTGCAAAGAGATGGATATGACTTAGCGACTGAACAACGACAATAAGCCTCTTACTACTTCTAAAGACTCTTCTTAAAAGATGAGAACTTTGCGTGGAATCTGGATTGTTCTGTTGTATTTAACCTGGGTGAAGAGAGCAGATAGATTATTAGCATGAAGGAGCCAGTGGTACCTGTATTCCTTTCCTTCCTTCCTTTCTTTTTTTAATTTAAACAACAAAATTTATTCCTCAAAGTTCTGGAGGCAGGAACCCATATTTCTTGAGTGACTTTTAACATCATAAAACCCCAGAAATTTGTATAAACACTGTGTGGCTATAGCTCTTGTATTGCTTGCGGGGTCTCCTACAGCAAGAAGTCTGTGAATAGATTTCAGAGAAAAGCCAATCCACCCCTAAATCCAGAGAAATGCTGGAGACTGAGAATGAGTCTCCTGTGATTTGCTGGGCCCCATGCTAAATACTGGATTTCCCTGTTGGCTCAGATGGTAAAGAATCTGCCTGCAATACAGGAGACCCAGGTTTGATCCCTGGGTCAGGAAGATCCCCTAAAGAAGGGGATGGCAACCCTCTCTAGTATTCTTGCCTGGAGAATCCCATGGACAAGGGAGCCTGGCAGGCTACAATCCATGGGGTCGAAGAGTCAGACATAGTTGAGCAACTGACACTTTCACTTTCACGTCGAATCCTAGTTTTGCACAAGCTCTGAGATTTGACACCTTTTTCCAAGCTCTTCAGAATGCAGTTGCAGAGACAAGACCGATGATTCTGTCTCTACTGGCCACAAAGGCCATATATGACATCAGCTTATAAAGACAGTTCAAGGTAAATAACCAAATGTAACGAGGCCAAAAGACATTTGCCTTTTTGTCATGTTGTCCTCTTATACTAGAGATGATTTTCCCTCTCATCTACTACTATAGGAAACATACATTGTGATTACTACTCACTTCGGGTTGGTGTGAATTTTATATGTCAGTTTGACTGGGCTAAGGGACGCCCAGAGAGCTGGGTGTGTCTGTGAGAGTGTTTGCAGAAGAGATTAGCATTTTAATCCAAAAACTGAGTAAAGAAGATTGTTCTCACCAATGTAGGTGGGCCTCACCCAATCCGTGGAGGGCCTGAATAGAACAGAAGGACAGAGGAAGGGCGAACTGACTCCCTGCTTGAGCTGAGATATCCATCTCCCTCAGCTCTCAGAAGCTCTCTGGGTTTGAACTGAAGCTACTCTAGCTTCTTTCCTGGGGCCTCCAGAGTGTAGACGGAAGATCCTGAGGCTTCCCAAGTTCCCAATGGGCCTGACCAAATCCCTCATAGTACATCTCTTTCTATGAACCTATTTATATCCTATTTGTTTCTCTGGAGGACCCTGATATATATAATATACTCAGTTAGCAGGGGGTGGATGTTGCAAATAGAGAGACTGATTAGGATTACAATCATCCAGGTTAAGAGATGAAGATGGTGGCCCAGCAGGGCTGTGATGGAGGTGGTGGGAAATGGTCTGATTCTCGTGTATTCTGAAGGTAGAGAAGAAATGATTTCCTGATGGATTGGATATCGGTGTGAGAGAAAGAAAGAAGTAGATGTAAGCTGGGCTGGCCACCCCATGCAATGGGGCCTCAAGAGACCATCGCCGTGGTGGGTTTCTGTTGGCAAGCTGAAGTGATAATAGCATGGTGTTTAAGAATAAGATAGGACTATCTCTTCTCTTATTATGGGCCTACTTCAAGGGAGCTAAGACAGGCTGGGGTCCCAGTTCTACAACTATCTTATCCTATCCTATTATCTATCAACTAGAGGTTAAAGTGCCTGCCTTCGATGCGGGAGACCCAGGTTCGATCCCTGGGTCAGGAAGATCCCCTGGAGAAGGAAATGGCAATCCACTCCAGTATTCTTGCCTGGAGAATCACATGGACAGAGAAGCCTAGTAGGTTACAGTCCATGGGGTTGCAAAGAGTCGAACACGACTGAGCGACTTCACCTCATCTACTACCTATCTCATTTGTCTCTATGTAGGGCTTCCCTGGTAGTTCAGCTGGTAAAGAATCCACCTGCAATGCAGGAGACCTGGGTTCAATCCTTGGGTTGGGAAGATCCCCTGGAGTCAGGAATGGCTACCCACTCCAATATTCTGGTCTGGAGAATTCCATGGACTCTGTAGTCCATGGGATCTCAGAAACTCAGAAATGACCGAGCAGCTTTCACTCACTATCATCTACCTAGCCATATCTCTTGATACCATAATAATTTAAGTTTTGAATATGCAATCCATTCATACCCAACAGGCATAGAAAAAGGGAATTTTTTTCCATAGCTGGTCATAGGACCAGCTCTTTATGTATTTACCAGTTCAGTGATTTTTTTTCCTTTTAAATTTATTTCTTTATCTTCACTAATTCCTTTTGTCTGCTTTTCCCTGATTTTAATACAGATCAGACTAATTCAGATTTACTTAATGCAGATCAGACTCTGTTTGATCTCTGGGTGAGAAAAATTCTCTGGAGAAGGAAATGGCAGCCCATTCCATTATCCTTTCTGGGAAATCTCATGGACAGAGAAGCCTAGTGGGCTACAGTCCATGGGGTTGCAAAGAGTCAGACTCGACTGAGCTACAAATACGTGATTTCTATCCCCATTTAACATACAAACTCAGATACTCAGCAAGGTAAAATACCTTGCCTGACTTTTCAGAGATGGTTTTCAATTTCAGGTCTGCCTTTGAGTCTAGACCTCTTACACTGTACTAAGTTGCCTGTTCAAAAGTTTCCAGTTTTTGCACTTTATTTATATAATTGTGCCAAGAAGTAATGAACCCTTTCTAAATTGTTTTTGAAGATAGTCAAAATTTAGCCATTTAAGCACCAACAATTTGAAAACCATTATAGATATAAATATCTCTAGATTGTGTTTTCTACCTTCTTAAACAAAGCATGCTGAACAGATTTTGGATTTTGCTTGGTGATTCACATCATCTTTATGAAGAACAATTATTATGTAATGTCATAATATAGGGAGTTTCAGTATCTTGCTCTGGGCTAGACAGCTGTTACGTTGGGAAGCCTTTCAGACCCAGGCAGTCTGGCTCCAGAGACTGTGTTCTTAGCAACCATGCTGTGATGCATCACTGAGGACTCAGAAGAGCCAGACATCACTGTGGACTGGATGTGACTTGTCCCAGTGGGGTTGGTTGCTCCTATAAAGAGAAAGGAAGCAAGACCTGAATTCTGGCAGAGTAATCAGAGCAGAGGGAGAGACAAAGGTCTACTTTGCTGACGTTTCAGACCAGAAAAATGCCAGGTCATAGCCCAAGTCCAGAAAGAAGTAGGGCAGAATTTGAGATTTATTTTATTTAAAAACACAACATGGATATCAAGGAATCTATGGCTAGGAGCACGTGATCAAGTCATATGTAAGTGTTTCTCAGGAGGACAAAGAAAAAGCACCCCTCTAATCTGCTCAAGCACTCCTCTAACCTGAAACCACTGAGACACTTGGAGTAGCAGATGGGGCCTCACTAGACCTATATTAAACACTAAGTTAGAAGCCGTGGCTCATCAAGAGAAGTAAACGGACCTGAAAAGTAATCCCCCTAATTCCACATTCTTACCCCACAGTTGTGTGGGCAAGGACAAGGTGAGAGAATGTGGAGGAGCAGGGAGCTCCTGGTACCTGCAGTCCAGGTCACTTCTGGGGGAGAAAAAGGTGATGCTGAGCCAAGCACACCTAGCATTGTTCTTCTCAGAAGTCACTACACCTTCTCTTGGACAGAGAGGGTAAGAGGTGGAGAGAAGCCAGAAATCACACGAAAGTCTTTTCACGTGGGAGGAAACAGCGGAAATCCTTCAAAGGCTACAGCAAGTAGATTTGAATCTACTTTAATTGTGTGTCCTTCAACTTTTCAGCTATATCATGTTCAGCTAGAATTGATAATATGTGTCTACCCCATCCTGATGGTGGTGGTCCGGAAATGCTGGCAGAAGAGATAGGAAGTAAACCTGGATTTCAAAGATGTGTTGGATTTAAATAAGAAGAGAGAAAGTGAAAGTGTTAGTTGCTCAGTCCTGTCTGACTCTTTTTGACCTCATGGAGTATAGCCCACCAGCCTCCTCTGTCCATGGAATTCTCCAGGCAAGAATACTGGAGTGAATTGCCATTCCCTTCTCCAGGGGATCTTCTTGACCCAGAGATTGAACCCAGGTCTCCTGCATTGCAGGCGGATTCTTTACCATCTGAGGAAACCACAAGGAAAGAGATTTCCGTCACCAGGGGAACCCCAAGAGGAGAAAGCAAGCATGTAATTCCAGGCAGGAGGAAAGGATGTGAGCTGGGACATAGTCATTCCACATCTAAGGGACAAACATGTGAGCTGACTGGTTTGAAGAGGTTTTGGAAAGGTATGTTTGTATAAGCCATGGCTGATGAAGAGGCAGGTTTCCCAAGGTCCTGTGTGGAATCAGTCCTAGAATTGAGCTTTCTTTCCAGAAAAACAAACAAACAAAACACAACACACAGATATATAAATGCACTACATGTCTATGTTGGTCATCTCCTTGTTTAAAGAGTCACATCTGGGCTTTTCCTGGTAGCTCAGTGGTAAAGAAGTCTTCTGCAGGAGACATGGGTTTGATCCCTAGTCCGGGAAGATTGCACACTCTGTGGAGGAACCAAGCCTGTACACCGCAACTATTGAGCCTGTGCTCCAGAGCCTGGGAGCCGCCACTGCTGAAGCCTGCGCACCCTAGAGCTCATGCTCTGCAACAAAAGAAGCCATTGCAATAAGAAGCCTGCGCACCGCAACCAGAGAGTAACCCCTGGTAGGCGCAACTAAGAGAAAAACCCACACAGTAATGAAGACAGACACAGCCAACAATGAATAAATAAAATTATAAACAAAGAGTCACATCTCTTTTCTACTCTCCCCTTACTGTGATCTGTACCACAGGGAGCTGCATTTCCCAGGCTTCCTTAGGTGACTTCTGGCTGGTGTGGCCAATAGGAGGCACTGGCATGGGTTTGGAAGGAAGGAACTGGGAAAAGCCAAGATATTTTCTGTTCTTCCTCTACTCCAGGTGGCACCTCCTTCAGGGATCATCTCTCCTAGGCTCCCACCTGAGGATGTCCCTTCTGCCAGGTGGCCCCAGATTCTGGGCTCTCATCACATCACCTCCTTCTTGCTAACCCCTTGCTTGCCTTACTGTCTTCTGGATCCCCAGACCCTCCAACAATTGTATAAACACTTCTCTGTATTAAACCCTCGGTTTGAAATGTCTAGAATAGTTTCCATGTTCTTGGTTGGACCTGGACTGACCCACCACTCCCACTCCTGCTTACTTTCAACAAGATTTATGGCATTATGACAGATGTAGACCTAAGCTTTATTTCCTGGTGCAGAGCTTCCAAGCAGGGTAAGGAAGGGCACATGGAGTTTGCCCCTTAGAATTATTGCTTTGGTAACAGTGGAGAAGGTGGTAGATGCTGAGTCTAGAGGAGACAGACCTTGTCTGAAGAGAATTGTAAGAGTCCAGAGACAGGTGATGAGGCTGGAAGTCAGGGAGCTGCAGTGCAGATGTCAAGGATGGATGAACTTGAAAGAAGCTAAGGGGCTAAAAGAGGCAGGGCCAGGTCCCTGATGAGGTGTTGGTCCTAAATAGATGATAGAGGAGCACCAGGTGACAGGACAGAGGGAGAGCTCTTAGGTGAGTTTAAAGACCCAGGAAGAGGTGCATTCAATTTGGTGGCATGTTAACTTGGGCAGGGGGCACCCTGTTCTGGTGCTAAGGGAGGCAGGAGAGACTTATCAGCAGGGATGCTGTGTGAAGCCGTGGGTATAGGTGAAGACCTTGATGGTATGAGTAGAAAAGGGCTCAAGACAGAATATGAAGAGCATTAGCATGGCAAGGGAGGCAGAGGACTGAGTCTGAGCCACCAGAGAGCTCAGGGCAGAATCAGGGAAAAGTATACCTCATAGAAACCAAGAGGGGAGCAAGTTCCAAGAGGGAAACAATCACTGCTGCCAAACACCATGCAGAGGTCAAGTGGGATAGTCAATGGAATGGGAGGATGAGCACAGATGCAGGTACGTGGCAGATGTGGGGGCTGGAGATTAAGTCTGTGCCTGATGGTTCAACAGATGCACATGACAGTCAATGTCTATTACACATCATATGACTAGTCTAATGGGAAAAAGAGAGTCAGTCTTGGGCTGTCTTTCTGCTCTCTGCTCCTCTCTCCTGCATACTCAGCCCCAGGGCCCATCAGAAGACCCCAGGAGTCAGACCCAGGCTGCAGAGAACTCTACAAGTCCTAATGGATGGACCCAAAGCTGTTTGGCTACAAAACATATTCTCCCTTTCTGCTACAGGGCTCTTTGCTAATCTGGGGTCTTCGACCCTGTCTGTACCGGTTCTGAGAGTCACTCTGACTTTAAGTTTCAATGTCCTATGGCAGCCTGGCTGGACATGGACCTGCCCAGCTGAAAGCACCTCCTGGTGCACCCAAGAAGATGCTGCCGATGTCCAGGCAGACACACCACTGTTCCCTGGTGTCACTGCTGGGAGATGGTTTTCTGGGTTGTTTGACAGCCAACATTGTGGGCTCACATTCTCCTGGGTGAGGTGGGGTGTGGTGGCAGCTGGGGGTTTCTGAGGGGCCAGGAAAGAAACAGAGCAGCCAGCAGAGTCTCCTGGCCTTGAGGCACAGCCAGTGTCTGAAAGGAGCCCCTTTCCCTCCAAATCGCTCCTTGGTCCCCTAGGAGAGCTGCCAGGATGCAGAGTTCAGCCCATCTGCTGGGTGAAGGGTTCACTCAGGGTCATTACCCGGCAGGTTGAGGTCATGTCTGCAGGAAGCCCCTGAGAGCCTGTTGTCAATGTAGTCAGGGGGAATCCTTGCCAGCTGCACACTGGCTCCCCAGGAACCCCGATCACCCTGGGTCCCCTCCTCTGCCCTACCACATCCTTCCTGTCCCTGAACTGTGAGTCTGTGGTCTGGGACAAGCCTAGGCATCAGCGTTTTAGAAAGCCTGCCCCAGTGACTCTGATGTGCAGTGGGAATGGAAAATCACTGAGTTCCAGACGGTTCCTCTGGGCTCTTAACAAGCAGAAACCTCTGGGCGCTGTGACCCTGGCTGTGTGTGGGTGTGTTTGATTCATGCCTTGTGGCCCAGTGGCTGGTTAAGATGAGCTGCTCTGATAGATGGTTTAGGGGAGATGGAGGGGGCAATTTCTTGCCAGCATGGAGGTGGATGGGCTGCTGTAGGAGCAGGTAGGTGGCATCAGGGTGTGTGGAGGACACGCAACCTACGAGGGGGTGGGGGCGATGCTCATAGAACAGCTCTGAGACCTTGTAAGTTTCTTGTGGGGCCACAGTTATCAAACTGTGAGTCCAACTCAGAGATGCCCAGGGCCCAGGAAGGGAAAGCTGACACTTGATGCAGAAGTCAGGCATGGCTCCTCTCCTCCCGCCTCTTAGACAAGGCCACTGTGTCACTGGGGACCTTGGCTGCCAGGGGAGAAGTGAGGGAAGACAGCAGAGTAACCGTGAAGGAAGGAAAGGTACAAGAGGAATAGGTCATGAACTTGTGCCTGGACTATAAGAGGTGGTCAGGACCTGACAGATCATCCCACCCAGCTCTCCCATCTGTCAAACGCTGGCGTCATTGGTAATTCCCTGTAAAATCACCAGCAGGTAAATGAAAGAGGAAAAACAAAAAAGAAAGAAATAAATCAGAGACTCCCAGGCTCCGAGAGTGGGCAGACTCTGTGACAGGAGGTAAGTTCAGTGTAAAATCAGGTTTTGACAGTAGTCCTTTCTTCACCACTTAGAAAAGAAAGATGGGATGGGGTAGGAGGTGGGAGGGAGGTTCACGAGGGAGGGGACATGTGTACCTATGGCTGATTCATGTTGATGATGTGATGGCAGAAATCATCATAATATTGTAAAGCAATTACCTATCAATTAAAAATAAACAAAATATTGAAAGATTATATCTAAAAGAGGCAACATCAGCTCCTGGAGGTCATTCCTTACACCACGTGGCTGGCTGGTTCTACATTTGGGTTTCAGGGCTGTATAGAATCATTCAGTCACTGAACCGAGCACCTGCTCCATACCAGGCTTCGGTCTAGATACTGTCACAGGGGTGCACGTGCCAAGCAGCAAGGATCCTGGTCAGCAGGGAGTGTGGAGTCTACAGGGCAAGACAGCAGCAAATGCTTCTCCAACAGTATTGTTCAGTCGCTCAGTCATGTCCGACTCTTTGTGACCCCATGGACTACAGCACACCAGGCTTCCCTGTCCTTTACTATCTCCTGGAGTTTGCACAAACTCATGTCCATTGAGTCCGTGATGCCATCCAACCATCTCATCCTCCTATCGGCCCCAACAGTGGTGCTGGAGAAAGTGATGTTGGAGGTGGCTGGGGAAGGTGGTGGGCACAGAGACTGGGTGGGGCTGCTCCTTAAATAAGATGGGGAGGGGGATGACTAGTAGGGAGACATTCTGAGCAGAAACCTGAAGTATGGAGATAACAAGCCTGAGAGCAGTTCAGGGAGAGGGAGTAGCAGAGGCAACAGCAGGTGAATGGCCCTGAGCCTGTTGGACATTCACCACATGTGGCTGGAGACACAGGAGGGAGGAGAGATCTGTGGCAGGGAAGGTCTTTGTGGCCGTAGAGAGCCTGACATCAAAGGCCTTGTATTGACCTTACCCAAAGAGGGTTCTGGCTTTGCTCTTGAATCCTGGGAGCTGATGATCTAGGTTGAATGTGTTTTCAGACCTTGGTCTTGGTCACACCTTGGTCTTGGTCACATCCTAAGTTAATGTAACTTACGATGGCAGCTTCATTTCCTGAGGGAGTGGTGACTAAGCCCAGCCATGTGGGCAGTCAATCATGTCTATGTGATTGAGCCCCAATAACAACTCAGGACCCCAAGCTTTGAGTGAACTTCCCTGGGTGAGAGTACTTGATCTGTGAGGTCACACTGTCTGCGACTCCACTGGGAGGGATGAGTGGCAGCTTTGTGTGTTTAATTGTCTTCCCTCTCTCCCCTCCCCTCTTCTCTTGGCTGATTTAATCTGTGTTGAAGCTGATAAAATCGCTGTCATAAATTGTAAAGGTGAACATAACAGCTGTCAGTGGGTTCCATGAGTCCTTCTAACAAATCACCTAACCTGGGGGTGGTCTGGAGTGTGCCCCCATGACTGGACAGACCTGTAGGGTCATTTTTGTGGATTTTGGCTTTTGTTCCATGTGAGTTGGGGTCCATGGAGGGCTTTTGAGCAGAGGAGTGACATGATCTGAACTGTGTATTAATGAGATTACAATACAAGCTGCTCTGTGGAGGGTAGGCTAAGGGGAGGGGAGGGTAAAGGTGATGAGAATGTTTTGCAGGCTGTTAAAATAGAGTTAGGGCTTCCCTGATAGCTCAATTGGTAAAGAATCTGCCTTCAGGATATAAAATTAATGTACAGAAATCCCTTGCATTTCTATACACTAACAATGAGAGAACAGAAAGAGAAATTAAGGAAACAACTCCATTCACCATTGCAATGAAAATAATAAAATACTTAGGAATAAATCTACCTAAAGAAACAAAAAAACATATATAGAAAACTGTAAAACACTGATGAAAGAAATCAAAGATGACACAAATAGATGGAGAAATATACCATGTCCATGAATCAGAAGAATCAATATAGTGAAAATGAGTACACTACCCAAAGCAATCTATAGATTCAATGCAATCCTTATCAAATTACCATTGATATTTTTCAGAAAACTAGAACAAATAATTTCACAATTTGTATGGAAATACAAAAAACCTCAAATAGCCAAAGCAATCTTGAGAAAGAAGAATGGAACTGAAGGAATCAACCTGCCTGACTTCAGACTATACTACAAAGCTACAGTCATCAAGAGGGTATGGTACTGGCACAACGACAGAAATATAGATCAATGGAATGAAATAGCCCAGAGATAAATCCACGCACCTAAGGACACCTTATCTTTGACAAAGGAGATAAGAATATACAATAGAGGAAAGACAATCTCTTTAACAAGTGGTGCTGGGAAAACCGGTCAGGCACTTGTAAAAGAATGAAACTAGAACACTTTCTAACACCATACACAAAAATAAACTCAAAATGGATTAAAGATCTAAATGTAAGACCAGAAACTATAAAACTCCTAGAGGAAAACATAGGCAAAACATTCTCTGACATAAATCACAGCAGGATCCTCTATGACCCACCTCCCTGAATGATGGAAATAAATGCAAAAATAAACAAATGGGACTGAATTAAACTTAAAAGTTTGCACAATGAAGGAAACTATAAGCAAGGTGAAAAGACAGCTTTCAGAATGGGAGAAAATAATAGCAAATGAAACAACTGACAAAGAATTAATCTCAAAAATATATAAGCAGCTCCTGCAGCTCAATTCCAGAAAAATAAACGACCCAATCAAAAAATAGGCCAAAGAACTAAACAGACATTTCTCTGAAGAAGATATATGAATGGCTAACAAACACATGAAAAGATGTTCAACATCACTCATTATTAGAGAAATACAAATCAAAACCACAGTGAGGTACCATCTCATGCCAGTCAGAATGGCTGTTATCAAAAAGTCTAGAAACAATAAATGCTGGAGAGGGTGTGGATTCCCTGTTGATGGGAATGCAAACTGGTATAGCCACTATGGAGAACAATGTGGAGATTCCTTAAAAAACTGGAAATAGAACTGTCATACAACCCAGCAATCCCGCTGCTGGGCATACACCCTGAGGAAACCAGAATTTAAAGAGACACATGTACCCCAATGTTCATCACAGCACTGTTTATGATAGCCAGGACATGGAAGCAACTTAGATGTCCATCGGCAGATGAATGGATAAGAAAGCTGAGGTACATATACACAATGGAATATTACTCAGCTATTAAAACGAATGCATTTGAATCAGTTCTAATTATGTGGATGAAACTGGAACCTATAATACAGAGTGAAGTAAGTCAGAAAGAAAAACACCAATACAATATATTAATGCATATATATGGAATTTAGAAAGATGGTAACGATGACCCTATATAAAGTGAAGTCAAGTGAAGTCACTCAGTCATGTCCGACTCTTTGCGACCCCATGGACTGTAGCCTACTATGCTCCTCTGTCCATGGGATTTTCCAGGCAAGAGTACTGGAATGGGTTGCCATTTCCTTCTCCAGGGATCTTCCCAACCTAGGGGTCGAACCCAGGTCTCCCATGTTGTAGGCAGACCCTTTACTGTCTGAGCCACCAGAAAAGTCCATGACCCTATATACGAGACAGCAAAAGAGGCACAGATGTAAAGAAAGGAGTTTTGGACTCTGTGGGAGAAGGCAAGGGTGGGATGATTTGAGAGAATAGCATTGAAACATGTATATTATCACATGCGAAATAGATTGCCAGTCCAGGTTCGATGCATGAGACAGGGTGCTCAGGGCTGGTGCATTGGGATGACCCTGAGGGATGGGATGGGGAGGGAGGTGGGAGGGGTGTTCAGGATGGGGAACACATGTACACCCATGGCTGATTCATGTCAATGTATGGCAAAAACCACTACAATATTGTAAAGTAATTAGCCTCCAATTAAAAAAAAAAAAAGAATCTGCCTGCAATGCAGGAGCCCTGGGTTCAATCCTTATGTTGGGAAGATCCCCTGGAGAAGGGAAAGGCTACCCACTCTCATATTCTGGCCTGGAGAATCCCATGGACTGCATAGTCCATGGGGTGCAAAGAGTTGGATATGACTCAATGCCTTTCACTTTCAAAATAGAGTTCAGGGGAATGACAATGGTGGTGTGGACCAGGGTGGCGAGATGTGTCATGGTTGGAAGGTGGGCTAACAGAATTTGCTGAAGGAACAAGCATGTGAAAGAAAGGGGCTTCCCTGGTGGCTCAGATGGTAAAGCGTCTGCCTACAGTGTGGGAGACCTGGGTTCGATTCCTGGGTCGGGAAGATCCCTGGAGAAGGAAATGGCAATCCACTCCAGCACTCTTGCCTGGAAAATCCCGTGGACGGAGGAGCCTGATAGGCTACAGTCCGTGGGGTCACAGAGTTGGACACGACTGAGCGACTTCACTCACTCCAGGTTTTTGTTGTTTAGTCGTTCAGTCACGTCCAACTCTTTGCAACCCCATGGACCGCAAGGCGGCCCACCAGTTTCCTCTGTCCATGGGATTTCCCAGGCAAAAATACTGGAGTGGGTTGCCTTGCCCTTCTCCAGGGGATCTTCCTGACCCAGGGACTGGACCCACGTCTCCTGTGTTGACTTCAGGTTTGGGTTTGAGCAATTGAGAGCAGGCAACTTCCACCTAGCAGGAAGCAGACAAGTGGAATGAGATGGATGTGATGACATAGATTAGGTGTTTTTATGAAATTCTCAGTTAAAGTTCAATGGCTGCAGGGGACACTTAATCCCTAAGCACTAACCTTACCCTCAGCAAAGTGGAGGAAAGATACACAGATGCATCCATGTGTACATACAAGCATACATTTGTATCTAGAAAACGTTTTGTCAGCTACAGATTGGCACTTGCCATCTACCTCTGTGCTTAGTCGCTCAGTCATGTCTGACTCTTTGCAACCCCATGGACTGCAGCCCACCTGGCTCCTCTGTCCGTGGAATTCTTCAGGCAAGAATACTGCAGCAGGTAGCCTTTCCCTTCTCCAGGAGATCTTCCTAACCCAGGGACTGAACCCAGGTCTCCTGCATTGCAGGCAGATTCTTTACCATATGAGCCACCAGGGAAGCATCTACCTCTACAAGCATTAAATCACGTGCTGCTACAACTACTGGCCTTCAACTCCTGCTGAAAAGAGTTTAGAGTGGAGAGCAGAACTGAGGCACTCTGTGCTAGGGGAAGGGTATGAAGAACACTGACAGGACAGGTCTTCAGATAGTTTATTTTCAGGAGGCAATGTTATAAGCCCAGTTGCTTTATCTCCTCATATCTAGAAAAGCACTAAAATCCTTTATGGTAGAAACTGCTTCTCTTGACCAGCAGAAACTTTTAGCAAAAAAATATGTGCTTGATTACATGTACTCCCCCTTCACCAAAATCACATAGATACTGTCCTTCCCTACCACCTCTTTGGAACAATTTCTCAGAGCTGTCTGAAATGCTGTCTCCCAGGTTGCAGTCCTCATTTTGCCCCAAACAAAGCTTAAATTGCAACTCTCACATTGTGTGCATTTTTCTTTAAATTGGCAGTTTTCTCTGCTTTAAAAGTCAGAGGTGTAGCTTCTTCCTAATAACAAGTATTTGTCTCCACAAGTGACACAAGATGAATGCTGAATCCTAGAAAAATGGTCAGAAGAGGGACCAGAGTTCAGCCTGTCTGGTCTGGGATGTGAATGGACCCCTTGCGCCTTCTGACATACTGGGTGAGCATTTACTCAATGTGGTATGTGACCTAGATGTGGGTGGATGAACTGAGAATGTGGGTGCAAAGAGCAGGAAAAAGAAAGTTCTATTTAGATTGTGGATAGAGATACAAGATACACAGAAAACAAAAATAGCTTTCCCGATTGTTAAATTCCCTGGTGGCTCAGACGGTAAAGAAGTAAAGTGAAGTGAAAGTCACTCAGTTGTGTCCGACTCTTTGCAACCCCATGGACTATACAGTCCATGGAATTCTCCAGGCCAGAAAACTGGAGTGGGTAGCCTTTCCTTTCTCCAGGGGATCCTCCTGACCCAGGAATTGAACCAGGTCTCTTGCATTGCATTCTTTAACAATTCTGCCTGCAATGCAAGAGACCTGGTTTCAATCCCAGGGTCAGGAAGATCTCCTGGAGAGGAGAATGGCAATCCAGTCCAATATTCTTGCCTGGAGAATCCCATGGACAGGGAGCCTGGCAGGCTATAGTCTACAGAGTTGCAAAGTGTTGGACTGTCCCCATACAAATAATTATGCAGGTAATCTACCACGATGGTAAATAACATTCCAAGTACGTATTACATGAAAAACTCGAAGTCCCAAGGGATATCCCTTTTCTTTTTATAATTGTCCAGTAGTAGAATGAAATAAGAGTTAGGTAGTTTCTTTCTTTCTCTGCAATGAGGTTCGTGTGTAGTTGTTGACAGGAGGTGGAGTAAGGGCTGATCAGATGGCTCCACTGTAGGGGCAGTCAGTGAAGGAAGGTCTGAGGTCAGAATTGGTGCCAGTTATTTGTGCTGTGATGACCAGGTAGGTTGGATCCAGGGAGGGACAGAGTTGGAGAAAGACAGGAAGGAAGAGAAATGAGAAGCCCTGAGTATCACACCAGGGGACTCTCAGAGGATAATGAATTTAGAGATGGAAAGGCTTAGGATTTGAAATGATGGTGGGGAGGTGCACGTTGCTGTGCAGGCAAATGACGTGATGACATTGGTATTTGAGAAAATTAGTCGAGTTTCTGTTTCCATCATTTAAAATATGCAAAGATTGAGAAATCAATGTGGTATTTGCTCAGCGTCTCATTAGGAATAAGCCCGAATTTATAAATGTGCGCAGCTATTCTTGTTATTGGCAAGAACTTGAGGGTGTCCTGTACCCTGCAAGGTCCTAAAAGGAAGAAAGTGAATTTACAGGATAAAACAGGGCCAAACACTTTGTATAAAGATGTAGATGAGGTGAAACTACACTGGCTGGGCAGGACCTGCCTATAGAAGCAGCCCGCTCATCAGGGGAGCCAGGCTGCTGTCTCCAGAGTAAAAAGGAGAGATCTAGATTCTCCTTTCCTTACTTCCTCTGCCCTCCGTCTCCTTCCTTGCCTCCCTCCCTCCTTCGGCCTTTTCCTCCCATCCCCTGGCCCCTCTTTCTCTCTTTTCTTTTTCCTTCTCTTCCCTTTCTCACTCACTTATTCCTTTGCATTTTTCCTTCTTTCTTTCCATCCAAAAAATGAGGGTTGCTATTTTTCAGGATCTTGAGAACATAGAAGAACCTTTGACCAGGTTTCTCTCTTCCAAAATGTGACAAAAGGAAAACTCAGGCAGTGATACGGGAGATGGCTAATAGAGTCTTAGCCTGGGTTTTCCAAAAAGCAGATATGGCAGCATAGTCAAGGCTCAGGGGCACATGCTTTGCTGGGGTGTGTGATCCAGGAGCGGAAGTGAAGGTTAGGGATGTGATGCAAAGGAGGAGAGTCAGTTACAAAGGTGTGCTGTTGACCTGGGCACAGCCCCCTGTGACTAGGCTGCCTGGGATGTGTCTCTTGGGACCATGAGCCTAGGGGGAAGAAAGGAGGGGACACATTCATCCATCAGTTCTGTCCCCTCCGTGGTCAAAGGTTTGCCCCATAGAGCATTAATCATAGTCTCCCTACTCCCATTTGTACAAGTGCAAATGCCAAGCTGGTTCTCACATGACACCCACCATACCGGGGCTGGCAGTGGGATCCTTAGCCTGGGTTCTGGTTGATTGCACTTGCTGGTCAGATTCTACACAGAAGTGGTCCCGGTAGCAATGGTTGCAAAAGAAACAGGCAAGGCTGAGAGAATGTGAGGTGGTTCCCAGGGGCACCTTGACCATCACAAGAGGCTTGATGCAAGTAATGACTTCAGGAAACCTTGTTTCCTGGAGATACTACTGTGTTATTGATGGAAATTGGTCTGTGGGTTCTTTCCAAGTCTATTGGTAATATCTACTATCTTCTATAGACAGCTTTTGTCTATCATGGGCCATTCATTGCAGTGGACTTTGCCCAACAGGAAGGGGGTCTTTGTGGATTATCCTTAATCAGAGGGTCAGGGTGTGGCTGAGGTCTGGCTTCAGCTAAGGAAAAGCAGGAGTTCAGTCACCTTGAGATCTGACAGAGAATGACAATGTGCCAAGAGCCTAAGTGAAGTTTGGATTGGCCTGATTTGGGAATGACAGATTTCTTGATGTCTCTTTTAGACTTGCATGAGAAGAACTGACTCTAGGTGAGAAAACCCTTGGGTGAATTACTTTAGAAGTTGAGACGTAGAGAAGCAAGAGTTAAATAAACCCTCCCTAATGTTCCTCACTCATTCTACTTCCAAGTGAGTCATATAGTTCAGATGGGTGAGAGCAAACATCTGAAGGCATAGAGTCAGACAAGGGCAGGATGAGCTTGTGCCTGGTGGCTCATCTTTGAAAGCCATCTGGTTCTGCTGCTTCCTCCTCCATGTCCTCTCATAGCTCAGCATTCTGGAGACAATGGGCAGAAGCAGATGCTTTATCATCCCTAAATAACTTTCTGTATCCCTGCGATGGTTCCGTCATCACACTTTATAGCAGGACAGGTCCTGAATCATTCTTGTGATAATTTTTAGGCTATGATGTCTACACCCAGAAGGCTGACATCTTCCTAAGTACAATATGGTTTTCGTTCAAATGAATACACAGCTGATGCATGCTTGGCTAGAAGTTATAATGATAAATATAACCCCACTGTCTGAACTGTCATCTTTATTTGGGTAAAGCTTGTTGATTGGAATTTTGTAGTATAAGAACCTGTAACTTGGTTCCAAAATCAGCCATGTTTGTACATAGATATAGGTGAATCCACTTGTTTATAGTGACTCATGTGCTCCAAAGTGATTAAGGAGTCATCTTTCACTATGATTGTTTACACCCAAGCCTGATAACAATATCTTATTTTTTTCCATGACTAGAAAGCCTGGAATGTCCAGAATGCTCCATATCTTTGGAAGATCCTTATTGTGCCTGAAGAAGAAAGTCATATGTTTGAGATAATCACATGAAATGATGTGGGTGGTGGAGATTCAAGAAATTACACTTAAAAAATTTCTATAGACATGTGCTCAGGAAAGCCAAGTGATCTGTATTAGCATAAAGAGGCTCCAAGAGAGATGTGAATGTTTTGTTTATTACTTTAGCAAGCTATTATTTTAAGAAAAGTATGATATTTATGCATATGAAAACATTTTTCAGAGCTGAGGAATCTAATAAAGATTTATAGCAACCCAGAGAGTGTTTAATGAAGAACAAAGCAGCTAGATTTTGGTAAGAAAGCACTGTCCCGTTTTTGGTCATCTGCCTCACATCCTTCATTTCTCAGCATGGTGGAAGCCATGTGGACAGTGTCCATTGTTCTTGGTGTGACTTGCTGGTGCCAGGGACTTAATGCATTATTGTTCTTACAATAATGTGCTTGTGTGAAAAACCTGTCTGGTAGTCTTCTGATGGACTGGCACAGAGGCTGGCCTTTGTTTTGTCCAACTTGGGCTGGAGTGGTTTTCTGGACAGCAGCAGAATTTGTTGAAAAATTCAACTCTGGCTACATGCAGCAGCACGAGTGAATTTTGCAGTGTTTAGTGAAAAAAAGTTAAATGACATATGCTACCTATGGTCACCTGAATTAAGGGATGGTGGATGGAACAAGCACCAGATAGACACAAAAGTCTAGAAGAAAGGCGACTGGGAAGGAAATTCCTTGGGAGAATAAGGTCTTGAAAAGAGTCTCATATACAACTGGGGAAGCTGGGAAATGTGTATACGTAGGGATGGGCAGTGCTCAGTGAAGATCTGAGAGGACCCTATTCTTGCACCTGTGGTGGATCTGTGGGGTACAAGCAATCAAGAGGTGAAGGTTAAGGAAGAAGTATAGATGGCCTGACTTAGTGTTGAAGGAATGCCCAAAGCCACACTGCAAAGACTAGAGAAGTATGCTTTTTCTTTTTGGCTCCAAGTATTTAAGAAAATCTCTGTCATGTTACTGATTGATCTTTGAGATAATGGAACAGAGACTTCAATGACAACATATGACAAGGAATACAATCTTTTTAATACTAGTTTGGAAAAGTCACCAAACAAATGGATAATTGCAGCTATCAGCAATTAACAGCAAATTTCAGGGAGAGAGAGAATCATATTTCCAGAGTTATCACATTATATTATTCAAAATGTCCAGTTTTCAAAAAAAAATTACAAATTGTACAAAGAAACAAGAAAGTATGGCCCATTCACAGGAAAAAAACTGACAGACGTGTTCATTGAGAAAGCCCAAATATTGGACTTCCTAGTTGGTGTTGGACAGGGAGGCCTGGTGTGCTGTGATTCATGGGGTCACAAAGAGTTGGACACAACTGAGCGACTGAACTGAACTGAACTGAACTGAGACGATTCTAACTAAACTCTCTTCAGTTCAGGTAACTAAGCCTGAGTGCCACAAGTACTGAGCCTGTGCTCTGGAGCCCTCAAGCTGCAACTACTGAAGCCCGAGCACCACAAAGCCCATGTTCCACAACAAGAGAAGCCAGTGCAATGAGAAGCCTGCACACCACAATTAGAGAGTAGCTCCTGTTCTCTGCAACTAGAAAAAGCACCGCCATACAGCAACAAAGACTGGCCCAGCCCCCAAAAAATAAAAATAAAAAGTAAATATTTTTTAAAAAGAATTTTATATCATTGTTCTTAAAGAATGAAAGGGAATTAATATATTCCCAGATTAAAGCTGAGGGACTTTACTGCTACCAGCCCTGTCTTACAATAAATGCTTTAGGGAGTCCTTCAGGTTGAAATGAGAGGGTGCTAAACACCAGCTTGAACCCATGTAGATAAATAAGTTCTCTGGTAAGTAAATGTGTAGGTAAAGGACAGTATTTACTTCCTATAGTTCTCAAAACTAGAAAAGAAACAAACGAACCCAAAGCTACCAAAAGGAATGAAATAATAAAGATTAGAGATAAAACAGAGAACAGAAAAATGATAGAATCAATGGATCTAAAAGTTGATTCTTGGGAAAGATCAATGAAATTGACAAGGCTTTAGCTAGTCTAAAGTAAGAGAGAAGATGCAAATAACTGAAATCAGAAGCAAAAGAGGAGCTTTCTTACTGACCTTATAGAAATTAAAAAAACGAAGAGAGAATACTACAAATAATTGTTTGCCAAACAGTGAAATAACCTAGATGAAATAGACAAATTTCTAGAAACATAAAAACTATCAAAACTCAAGAAGAAAGAGAAAATCTGAACTGAGCAGTAACAAGGAGAGATTGAATCAGTAACCATAAACTTGTCAACAAAAAAAGTTCAGGATACATGGCTTCACTGATGAATTATACTAGACATTTGAAGAATAATTAACAACCTTTTTCAAGCTCTTTCAAAAAAAAAAAAGTGATCAAAGAAAGGAAATACTTCCTAGCTCATTCTATAGCCAACTGATATGAAATCCAAGCAAAGACATCACAAGAAAATTATAGACCAACATCTTCTATGAATATAGATTTAAAAACACTAAAGAAAATACTAGCAAAACAAATTTAGTAGCATATTTTAAAAAAATTATATACCATGACCAGATGGAATTTATCCTAGGAATTCAAGTCCTGTTCAACACAGAAAAATCAATCTATGTAATACATCACATGAATAGATTGAAGGAAGACCTCACATGATCATTTCAATCAATGCAAAAGCATTTGTCAAAATACAACATATTTGCTTGAGAAAAACACTCAAAAACCTAGTCAGAGAAGGGAACTTCTTCAACTTGATCAAGAGTGTTTGTAAAAAACCAGCAGTTAACATCATACTCATGGTGAAAGACTGAAAGTTTTACCTCCAAAATCAGAAACAAGAGAAGGTTGCCTGCTTTCACCTTTGTAATTCAACATTGCACTCACAGTTCTAGCCAGAGAATTTTGGCAAGAAAAAGGAAGACATCCAAATCAGAAAGGAAGTAAAATTATCTTTATTTGCCAATGACAAATATAAAAATCTTAAGTACAGAAAATCCCAAAGATGCAACAACAAAAGCCTACTAGAGCTTATGAATAAGTTCAACAAAGTCATATAGTCCAAGATTTATACACAAAAATGAGTTGTTTCTAAATTCAGCAATGATCAATCCAAAAAGGAAAGTATATTAAAAAAAGTTTTATTACAATAGTATACAAATGAATAAGGGTTTTCCAGATGGCATAGTGGTAAAGAAATGCTTAAGAATCTAAGGAAGAGAGTGACTTGTATACTGGGAAAGTATAAAATGTTCCTCAAAAAAGTTTAAGAAGATCTAAATAAATGGAAAGTCACCCTAGATTCATGGGTTGGAAGACTTAATGTTTTAACAGGGCAATACCATTCAAAGGAATCTGGATATCCAATGTAATACCTACCAAAATTCTAATGGCTTTTTTTTTTCCAGAAATGGAAAAGCCAATTCTCAAATTCATATGGAATTGTGAGAGACCTTGAATAGCCCAAAGAGTCTTGAAACAGAACAGATATGAAGACTCACACTTGCCTATTTCAAATCTTGCTGCAAAGTTATAGTACAGTAGTCCCCCTTATCCACAGTTTTGCCTTCCATGGTTTCAGTTATCCATGGAAAACTGAGGTCTGAAAACATTAAATGGAAAATTCCAGAAATAATCAATTCATAAGTTTTAAATTGCACGTTGTTCTTAGTAGTGTGATGAAATCTTGCAAAGTCCAGCTCCATCCTGTCCAGGACATGAATCATTCCTTTATCCAGCTCATCCTCTTCTTGGTTATCAATCAACTGTCCCAGCCACAGAGCTTGTGTTCAAGTAATCCTAGTTTTACTTAATAATGACCCGTAGTGCAAGAGTAGTGATGCCGCAATTTGGATGTGCCAAAGGGAAGCCATAAAATGCTTCTTTTAGGTGAAAAGGTGAAAGTTCTTGATATAGTAAGAAAAGGAGAAAAAAATTGTCTGGTTCCTAAGATCTACAGTAAGAGCAAACCTTCTATCTGTGAAATAGTGAAGAAGGACAAAGAAATTTGGGCTAGTTTTGCTATCACATCTCAAGCTGCAAAAGTTATAACCTTAGTGTGTGATGTTTAGTTAACATGGAAAAAGCATTAAATGTGTACAAAAGATACTGAGAGAAAACACATTCACATAATTTTCATTACAGTATATTATTTAATTGTTCTATTTTATTATTAGTTATTTTTGTTAATTTCTTAGTAATAGTAATATAATGTTAGTCACTCAGTCATGTCCAACTCATTGCCATCCCATGGACTGTAGCCCACCAGTCTCCTCTGTCCATGGGATTCTCCAGGCAAGAATCCTGGAGAGGGTTGTGATTCCCATCTCCAGGGGATCTTCCCAACCCAGGGATCGAACCTGAATCTCTTATGTCTACCTGCATTGGCAGGTGGGTTTCTGACCATTAGTGCCACCTGGAAAGTCCAAGAAAGAGAGGGACTACTGTAATCAAAATAGTGTAGATCTGGCATAAAGATAGACATTGAGACCAATGGAATAGAACTGAAGAGTCTAGATGTAAACCCTAAAAGTATATGGCTTATTGATTTCCAACAAGGGTGCCAAGAGCAGTCAATGGGGAAAGATTAATCTCCTATTAATCATGAGTAGTGCACGTGAAAAAGTTATAGTGTTATTTGCTCAGTCATGTCCAACTCTGTGTGGCCTTATGGACTGTAGCCCACCAGGCTCCTCTGTCCATGGAATTCTCCAGGCAAGAATACTGAAGTGGGTCACCATTCCCTTCTCCAGGGGATCTTCCCGACCCTATGATCGAATCCTGGTCTCCTTCATTGCAGGCAGGCTCTTTACTATCTGAACCATCTTGTGGAGCCCTAGCTCACATCATATATAAAAATTAACTCAAAATGGGTTCAGGACCTACATATGAGTCAAAACTATAACTGTCAGAAGAAAACATAGAGGTAAGTCTTTCTGACTTTAATTTGGTATTGGATTCTTAGATATGACACCTAAGGTCTGTACTCTGACATTAAGTATTGTGATCTTACTCTGTCTTACTTCTTGGTCACAGATAGACTAGACTGAGGTTGAACTTTTGTGAAATTGCTTATGTTAATTTCAGCACTGAGACCAAACTGTGGGGCTTCCCTAGTGGTCCAGAGGTTAAGAATCCACCTGCCAATGCTGGGGACACAGGTTCAGTCTCTCGTCTGGGAAGGTCTCACATGCTTCGGGGCAGCTAAGCCTGTGGGCCACAACTACTGATGCTCAAGTGCCTAGAACTCATGTTCTGCGAGAGCAGTGAGCAGCCCTATGCACTGCAATGAAGAACAGCCTTCGCTTGCCACAACTAGAAAAAGCCCATGTGCAGCAGTGAAGCCCGTGTGCAGCACTGAAGACCAAGGACAGCCAAAAACAAATGAAAAAATGAATAAATAAAAAATTTAAGAAATAGACCTAACTGTGGGCATCTTCTAGCATCTTCTAGCAACATCTAGTCCTGGCTGACAGTACCAGGCCAGCTCCTAGATATCAGGGACTGCTTTTCCTTTTCTCAACTTTCAGAATGTATTAGAGCTATATGTAGAGCTTAACTTTCAATCAGGTGATATGTGAGTTAGGGCTAGGTTTTGTCACATGAAATAAAACCAATACCCCCAAATAACAGTGGCTTAAATGATAAAGATGTTTTTCTCTCTTTCATATATAAAATAGCTCTGGAAGTAGGTCTTGCATAGCTGGAAATGTAGCTCTGTGATTTCCAGGAACCAGAGCTTTGGCTGTCTCAGTGTTCTGTCTTTTGTAGTTTTTTCCCTTTGGACTCATTGTCCAAAATGGCTGCTCAAGTTCCAGCCATCACATTAACATTCCATTCAGCAGAAAGAGGAAGGGAAGAAGATGGTCCACTGTCTCCCTTTTAAGAAACTTCTTGGAAGTACCCTTCAATACATCTACTTCACATTTCACATGCTAGCATTTGATCACAAAGGAAAGGTGCTTGGAAATGCAATCATTTAGGTAGCAATGGGTTCATTAGAATAATCTGGGTTCTCTTATTGAAAGAAAAGTCATAAGTGGCTACTGGGAACTACAAAGTATCTCAAGTAGGGATAACACAACTGCCACATTGCAGTCTATGAAAGGCAATTCTATGAGGGCTTTTGTGGTATGCAAATATCCCTATCTTTGGTGAAACAGCAAGTCGTTAATTATCTTAAAGGATGCCTCCATTTTAGTCTTTCTTTTGTAACAATATCAAGAGTTCAAGTTTCAGAACTGAACTCTCTTTTCAGTAGCTCGAAGCTTTGTAGCTTGATTGAAAAGAATGTTGTGATCCAGCCTGCCACCGTTGCTAGGCTGCCTAACAATTTACCTCTAGCAGCAGGGAAGAAATAGTTGTGTTGTTGGAAATATCTAACTTAAAAATGGATTTAAAATATCATTCTTGCAAATTTGTTTTTCAGAATAAATTCTTTTCCTTGGAAGAGCTGTAAAATTACTGTGTGTTCTTCTTTTTATTTTAAGAAGGTGATAAATAAGGTGAATGAAATTGTAAACAAGAAGCTCATGTTGGCTCACTATAACTGTATGTAGACATCTGGGCTGGAAATGTGGGAAAATTGTAAAGAATTTGGAAAGGTTCAAAGGCTCAGGTTATTAAAGTTTTAATAATCTTCTTTTCTGCAGGGCTAACCCCTGCTATTCTTTCAATGTAGGAGAAAAACAAAATATGGACAAAACTGTAGTTAATTAGAATGTAGTCTTCCTTGAAAAACCTATAGAAATTGCTTGGAATTTTTATAGTGGCTAAGAATTGGGAGGTATGGGTTTGAAAAGATGCAACTTAATTTTCATTTAAGGAATATGGAAGATTTTAGTTAGGTTTTAATGAAATAGAATATATATATTTAAAATGTTTACCATTTAGTTAATATAATTGGTTGGAAAACACTACTTTGCAAGAATTATCTATGAACATAATCTTACTTAGTATTTTAAATTGTCCTCATTGATCAGTCAGAGCAAAACAAAATATTTATTGCCCATAGTAGTGGCATACTGAAAATCAAATGACATGTCTTTAGTTGATTACCAAGTTGTCTTAATTAAAGAAACAACAATCTCTCATGCTTGAACTATGGTAAAATTGTAAAAGTGATTTGTCTTCTGAATAAAATGAATTTTATTTTTGTTGTAGACTTGTAATGTCAGTGTTGCTATTTTTCTGTTTGAAATTAATTTTCTTTTAAAAACCTCTTAAAAGTATATAGTAGAACAATATATAATGCAGAATGTATTTTACTATACATTGTATAAGACTATACTTGGCATATGAAATTTTTATCACAGGTATGTGTATATATAGATATGGAAGTACGTGCATATGAAGTCACATGTTTATATTTGAAATATGCAGACACAAGGAATACTTTTAATTGTGTTGCATCGAGAGGGAGAAAGAATTTTACTCATTAGGATCCAGCCGTGAGCATTGAAATATGATTTGCGAGAGATGAAGCTTGGAGTTGTTTTAATAGGCTAAGTGGTTCCAAATGCAAGTTCAGATCGTAGACTCCCAGGCTCTTTGTGAGGCTAATTGACTTTGCTGTAGAGTTTTGGCAAAGCTCTTATTATTTTTACTACATTTTCCTTTTTAATAATGTAAAATTGAACTAACTTCTAAAATTCAAGTTCCTCTTTATGAGTTTGTTAGTCCTTCCTTCATCAAATTAATGACTGACCATTCAGGACAGCCAAGAATGCTTACTGCTCTGGGCATTTGCTAATTGGTTGTTCGCTGAGCTATATAGGAGGGGAAATTATTGCTACTATAAACCAAAGAGTGTAAAGGAAAAGTAGTGATATAAACGTGGAGCTGGAATAGCCAGGGAAGCTAGTGATGCAAAAGTTCTATTTTTTTTTTAAAGGAACTTCCAATGGTCCAGTGGTTAAGACTCTGTGCTCCCAATTCAGGGGAAGGGATTCTAAGTTCCCACATGCTGCATAGCACGGCCTTAAAAAGAAAAAAAAAGTTCTGTTTTTCTTCTAGATGGTTCCTCTAGGATGACTACAAAACACTGAAAATAAAATTCTGTACCCCAGATCATAAGGTGGAAATTCGTTTTGGTAAGTCTTGGAAAAGAAGATTCATAGTTTGGCTGGTTTGTGAAGCTCTAGTGATACATTTCTTTTGTTTTCTCTAAAGAAAAGTTGAGCTCATAGACCAAATAAGAAGGAATAAAATCTATTTCACCTCAAAAACTGCTACATAAATAATTTGACTCTCTGGACTGGGACAGTGATTAGGAAGAAATGAAAATTGCAAGACTGGAATTTTTGACCATTTAAGAATGGGAGGTGAATGTTCATTCCATTTCTCTAGGCCTGACGTTCCTTGGAAATTTCCTTTGGAATATCTCGGGGGAAAAACATCAGAGTTGAAGGCAGAAACACCTAGTTCATTCCCTGATTGTCCACTTTTGTCCCTGTGCCTGATCTCTCCTGACTCTCCTTATAAGTGCCCACCAGACCGTGTCTGAACTCAGGTTGTAAGCCGGGGATTGAATCCAGGGGTCTGGCTCGTGTTGCAAAGGTTTCCAGCAGCATCAGGTAATTCACTATTAGCTTGGCTCCGTTCGGAATGGTATCAGAGACCTGAAAGGCTGCACGACTCATTACCAATTACCAGTTCCCTGGGCCATCCGGTTCCCTGGCAGAAAGGCTTCCGATGAATTTGCGATGCAAATTGAAAACATGTTGTCAACAGCAGCGAGTCCAAAAGATGTTTACCTTAATTTTTCCAAGGCAGGGTTTTTACATGTGGATGTTTTTGTTTATGGAGCAGCCTTCCAGATTCCCTCATTTCTGGGCTTGGTAGCGTTGTTACAAAGGGATTGTCACCGTCTCTTGATGGAGAGAGAAATGAAGAGGCCACTTGGGTGGTGTCCCTGCCTTTTCAGTGGCCCCTTTCAAAAAACTTTGCCTGGGGCTTGGGGTGGCAGATGCCAAGGCTGGCTCAGAGCCTTGCAATTTCCCTATGGGACTGAGGAGATCAGCCTGATGAAGGGACGTAAACTGAAGTCCCAGTTGGTTGTGTCACTTCCCAAGGATGCTTGTGTAGTCAGCATCACAGTCGAGTCTAGAAGTCGGAGTTTCCCGGGTACCCCAGGCATTCCCACAGTGTATGACCCGTCTGAAAAGTTGTTAATGGTTGATGGGTATAAAATAAAGAATCAGACAGAAATTAATTTGTACATTTCCATTAAAATTGAGACCATTGGGAGAGAGGTCTTGAAGGAAAGCTATTTGACCTTTGAACCTTGTTTGGATATTGTTTTTCAGGGAATACTCATCTGATTTCAAAAAGCACTGCTGGCAGAAGCCCATCTGTCCAGCCAGAGAAAAGGTGCATGTTCATCCTGCGTTAATGTAATGTCCTGATAGCTCTGGTCCCTGGGAGGTCTATTTGCGGCCCCTCAGAGGCCGGACTCTAGAACTGTGGGTCACAGAGCCTCTGAGCCAAACCCTAAGGATGTGGGGGACCATCTAGTTTTCCTTTAAAGCTTGTTTTAAATTCATAGTCTCCCCTAATTAGAGTTGAGTGTGTTTACTTAGATTACATGTCATCAGCTCACAGGTCCTCCTTAAACATCAGACAAGCTGAGCAAGTCTGAAAAAGAAGATTAACCCATTGTGAACTGGAGGTAGAAAACAGGGAACCTGGTTTTGGCCAGAGCAGGAAGCAGGAGCCCCATTTGAGCCTAGCTGTTTTCAAAGAGGGCTTCCCAGCGGCATAAGCCAGAGGAGTTTGCTAAGCAGGCATCCCAGCTGCTGCATGTGTAATGAAACCCAGTGCTTGGAGAGTATCTCATGCAGACTGGGTGAGCATCATACAGAATGGTCCCAAGACACAGGAAATGAGAAAGTTCAGAAATGCAGACCGACTAGAGACAAACTCCCAGAGACAATGGAACCAGGGGAGATGGGACTTCAGGAAACAATTCAGGGGCATAAAGTGTCTGGGCTGGAGCTTCCTTAGTTCCATCAGGGTGGAATGTTCTGGGCACCTGTCTGGCTTACCCTCAGCCTCCCCAGAGAGCTCCATTTGATCGTGACCTTATAGACACAGAGGACAGGGGCACAGCTGTTTCTTATTCACTTTGTGAGTCCAGCAAGTCATTTAAAACTTCTGGTACCTCTCTCTTTTTTGTTTATAAGAAGTAGTAAAATCTTCCTCATCACCTTCCAAATTCAGAAGCATTTCCTGCAGCAGCTGATTGGGAGGTGGAAAGGAAGATGTCGGGTTTTGGAATCACACATATTTGGGGCCATCGCATAGAAGACATTCTACCTGTTGCCTGTTTTGAGCATATTATTTTTGAATTAAAAATCAAAGATTTTTGCTGAAAAGAAAAAAAGGGTTTAAAATGGAGCAGCAAAATGCCAACCTACAAGACCAGAAAGTGAGACCTTACTTATTCAGGACTAACTCAGTCATAATTCTACTCTTCTTGTAGGAAAGTAACTTGAAACATTTTTACCAGAGGTGATAAAATTGCTTGAGTAAGAAAAGTGCTGACTCCTAATGATGTTTATTCCCCACCGAGTTTGCACGTCATAAAATTTGACCCGGGCCACTTGATGAAGTGTGGGTCTTGGGAAAGAGGAATCCACAACCTCCTTCCTCGGGAGGATCTTTGTTATCTAGAACAAACTCTAAAGGAAGGTATATCACCATAGAGACCTGAGTCTAGGTTTGATGTCTCTTTCACTCGATCAGCTATAATGTCTTAGGTGGTTCAGGACAAACTATGATTGAGAAACCTTTTCTTTTGGAAGACTTTTCTTTTTGGAAACGGATGGATTTGAATGTCAGGTTTTAGGCATTGGTTGGAGTTAAGTTGGCAATTTCTAGAATTCTGTTTCTTAGCTTTCATCTGCAAGTTGTGCCTGGGATCAGGGCCATGGACTTTGGGTATGTTGTCACTGGGGTACTAGTGGGACCAAGGTCAAAAGACGTCAGAAGGAGTGGGTGTCAGATCCTGGCACAAAATCATCTAGGTTGATGACCTTCTCGAAAGAGCCAACCGGAAGGAGAGAGTGGGACAGGAGTCATGTCAAGGCTGCCTTGAACATGAGTGAGAACGTTAATAAACACGGAGGGAGGGCAGAGCGTGTAAGAGTCCAAGGCAGCTTCTGTGTCATTTTGGCCTTGCTGCCCTGAAGGGTGCACTTTGGCATAAACAAGCAACTAACTTACGTTTAATAATTTTCTGAAGCTATCTAGTAGTGGTCCAACAGTACCTACACTCAGCAGTTAATTTCCTACAACCTTAAGTACAAGTATTAATTATTATAAAGATTATGGGAATGAGCTATCAGATAGCCTTTGGAGTCTGCAGTCACTTTATTTCTATTTTTCAGAATCATGGCATTGGTAGTCACCATCTAAGATGGCTCACGGAAGGCTTCGAATTAACGCCTGAGTAGAACTCTCTGTGAGGCAGAACTGGGAGACGGGTGCTCAGAGACGGCGGCTCACAGGACTTTATCGAGCATTTAATAAGCCTCTTCTAAAGGGCATTCAAAGTGGTGGTAACGTGACATAAAAGGGGGCCATGTTGAGAACTGTTCCAATTTTCTAAGGACACAGGAATGGTTATCTAAGGAGGTGAAAAAATGGGGCACTGAAAACAAACAAGACCCCAGTCTCCTTCCTCGTGTTTCTGGCTGTGTCTGTCATATATCTGTTGGCACGCTTTCTTTTGGGGACAAAGGACAGCACTGTTCAATCCTCCCATCCCTGCCAAACTCCAAAGGGGATAATTACATTCTGCCTCCTGAAATTCCCTTTGCAATTTCATCTGGGGGCAGCGCTCTGTACTGCCTGCATGTTACTGTGCGCTGGGGAGCTGTGTTTTATTCCTAGGTTGGTATTATTGTGGTCAGTGTGAGCACCGCATGGCTTTATTTTGGTCCCAGCACCGCATGGCTTTATTTTGGACTCTAGCCTTTATCAGACTAGAGTCTCAGACTGGGGTCTCTTACAGCAAAATGCACTGGGTACAGTAGCAAACATCAGTTCACTGGGACATCGTGTTTCTGACTATCTACAGGGCAAGACTGGCATAATTATGTCTGAAAAGTAACAGCCGATTGTCTAATCTTGTTTTTTAAGAAAAGGTACTGGTTCAGTTCTTTGGTTGGGAAGATCCACTGGAGAAGGGATAGGCTACGCACTCCAGTATCCTTGGCTTCCCAGATAGCTCAGCTGGTAAAGAATCTGCCTGCAATATGGGAGACTTGGGTTCAATCCCTGGGTGGGAAGATCCCCTGGAGAAGGGAAAGACTACCCACTCCAGTATTCTGGCCTGGAGAATCCCATGGACTATAAAGTCCATGGAGTCGAAAAAAGAACAGGACATGACTGACCGACTTTCACTTTCATTGTTTCTAGCGAAGGAGGTGGCAGAGGATGAGATGGTTAGATAGCATCATCAACTCAATGGACACGAATTTGAGCAACTCTGGGAAATAGTGAAGGACATGGAAGCCTGATGTGCTGCTGCATGCAGTCCATGGGGTTGCAACGAGTCAGACATGACTGAGTAACTGAACACACACACACACACACACACACACACACACAATAGTACGTGATGATGGTTTTGTGTTCAAGTGAAAAATACAGTTCAGATATAATGTTTTGACCCTCCTAAAATCATTAAAGCTGATTGAAATTCTATATGTGAGACCTCAAAATAATTCATTTCGTTTCCTGAAGGTAATTATTTTTTCCTGAATAGCACAAATAGTTATGTTGTAAATGGGATAGAAAATTTCTTAAGGAAAGATAATATATGTTGAAATTCTTAGACCCAATCTTTGTAATATAAGGAAAATGAACCAAGCTTGTCAAAATGAAATCCAGGTGAAAATGTAATATGGCTTCCCTGAATTTTTGGAGAAATAGATGTTAAGATGATAATTCCAATTCCCCAAGGGAACCAGGGAAACCTGGACAAGAGGTTGGTTTTAATAATAGTGTTTCAAGCTGTTCCTATCCTTAATTGCATTGCAGAATGAAACTGTAGCCATTGAGCCCTAGCGCTGGTTTCAGCATGAGAGCAGAACCAAGGAAAGTAGGGACTCATTAATCACAGCAGTGACTGAAGTGGTTTAATAATTATGTCATTTCAAGGGGAAAAAAGGCTTTGCCTCAAGTAAAAGGGGGAAACGAAGGACTGGTAAATAGAACTCGCTTCCATCCTCGGTAGTCAGCTAGTGGGTCTACTAGTGGGAAAGGTCTATTAACTAATTGATCTGCTAGACTCGATAGAGAACTCGAGCTGGAGATCAAAGGAAACTCTCCGCTACAAAAGGCAAGCAAAAGCCTTCCACCAGATGTTTTCCTTCCATCTCTGTCATGCTTGATAACTGCAAGTGTGGCTGAATCTGGCCATAGACTTTGTGCACCCCCTTGATATGAAAAGAGGTGTGTGTGTGTGCCTCCACAGGCAGAAAAAAGAGATGAGCATAGCGTCAACGTTTAAAAGATTCAACATTTAAGAGGGTTTGAGAGCTAAAAATTACTTTTCTATTTCTTTGCAAAGCAAAGGGACCAAAGAATGTTGTCAACTGCCAACTTTAAAAAAGGTTACTATACCTTAATCAGTCTACAGTTACCATTTAGAGTAACTTACACAGATGCATTATAATATACATCTGTTACAGTAAAATCAAGGATATTTTGAATAATGGATGAAACAACCAAGATTCAACTGCTACTGTTAACTGATGTGTTTTCTTTTTATTCAGAATAAAAGAGCTCAAAATCCAAACTTGATTTTTCTTTCTATTGTTACCCTAGAATTGCTTGTTTACATCTTTTAACCATCATTATCTTTTCCGATTCTAACTCTGTATTCTGGTTCTGGTTTTTTCACATCTGGATAAGGTATTATTTATGATGATGCAAAATATTTGGTTTCAAAGTTTGTTGGAAATATATGTAGATTTATCACTATTTCTTTTCTATGTACTTTAAAGATTCCTATAGTATCAGACATTTTGAAAAATGACTAGAATTACCTTGATGTGGTTAGTTTGGTCTGGTCTATGGACTTTCTTAAAATACCGCCTTGCTTCCTAAGTTGATCATAAATACCAACAAAAGTCCTTAGTACATCTGATTGATAGACATATCAGGATTCAGGGATGTTCAGAATGAAACCTCATTGATCTAAGTCAATAAGTCATCATAAAAGGAAAATTTGCATAAAATATTTGAATGTTTGTACTTTCTTGATGCCTAAATTTCTCAAATGATCACTCATTTTTTTAAGGCTTTTGTTTCTATTAAACTTTAGCTTCTACTGCTTATAACACAGGGAGCCCAGCCCAGTGCTCTGTAATGACATAGAGTGGTTAGATTGGGGGGTGGGTGAGAGGGAGGCTTAAGAAGGAGATTCAGTTCAGTTCAGCTGCTCCGTTGTGTCCGACTCTTTGTGACCCCATGACTACAGCATGCCAGGCCTCCCCATCACCAACTCCTGGAGCCTACCCAAACTCATGTCTATTGAGTCGATGATGCCATCCAACCATCTCATCCCTTGTCGTCCCCTTCTCCTCCTGCCCTCAATCTTTCCTAGCATCAGGGTCTTTTCAAATGAGTCAGCTCTTGGCATCAGGTGGCCAAAGTACTGGAGTTTCAGCTTCAACATAAGAAGGAGGGGATATATGTATACCTATGGCTGATTCACGTTGCTGTATGGCAGAAACCAACACAACATTGTAAAGCAATTATCCTCCAATTAAAAATTTTAAAAATGGAAAAAAATTAGCTTCTAAAATTTCCCATTATCTTTCTGTGTGCATGTGTTTAATGTTTGAAAGAAATATGTCTTAGATAATATATTCATCATATGTGTATTTATCCTATAATTTCCTGAAAATATGCTTGGACAGGGTGGAAGGGGGAAAGGTAAAGATGGTCCCCCCAAACAACTTTATATGCTTTAAACTTTGCTGAATGTCTTAAGAGCATATGAATCAGACCCCACCCTTTCTCAACGTCCCATTGACAGACTAAATGGTTAACTGTCCATTGTCTGTTTGCCCATCCATAATTCTATCTAATGAAACCACAACAATCTGGACATCAATAAAGGAACCACAGGGTGTGAATAAATGCTAGTAGATAGAAAGCAGATGGACTTATATGAAAAGCAAACAAAAGAAAAAAACAGAGGGGGATTCCAGAGATAAGAGTGGGCTGGAGAAGCTCCAAGCTTGGAGCTATCAGACACGAAGGACAAGAATGTGTGGGGAGTGGGGGAGGGCGCTTGTTAGAATGCTTATTTAACAGTCTGAATTCAGATCTCTGGGATACTCTTCTTTAGCTAGACCTTCCTCCCTGCTCTTCCTTCTCCTTCCACTTCTCAGTTTCAGAACAAATATGGACAAATTGTGTTGCTTGGATAAAATCAAATAATTTCTAAAGAGTGAAGAGTAGAGGTGTATGGGTATTCAGCCTAAAGAAAAAAGCTGGGCTTCAGTAGCAATTACTGAGATAAGGACACTTTGCCCAGACATCTCTGCTTAAGTTTTTCATGCCCTGAGCAATTCTGGGTGGGGAGGTCTCTGATTGCTTGCTTCCTACAGTAAGGAATCCTGCCCATCAATACTTCTATTCACCCAGTGTCTTCACAGAACTCCCTCATTTAACAGTTCTGAGGAACAATATTTTTGTGCTGGTCAGTTTCATCCTTCAGCCATAGGTATAACACTAGATATTAGACAATACTGAGTTCATGAAAGAGAAGGATTAATATGAACACATAGAGTAACCAGTAGAAGAAAACAGAACTCAGAAAGCTAAAAAGAACTTTAAAAATTCTTTTCAGCATTCTTAGAGTAATTCAGGATGATCCTATATCCTTAAAATAAGGATGAATTGTTGACACAGGAGGGATCAGAAAATCAGAAGGGCTTCTGATAATTAAAATAAGTGTGTTTATGAAACAGAAACAAAGATAGTAATGATGACCCTGTATGTGAGACAACAAAAGAGACACAGGTATAGAACGGACTTTTGGCCTCTGAGGGAGAGGGAAAGGGTGGGACGATTTGGGAGAATGACACTGAAACATGTATACTATCATATAAGAAACGAAGTGCCAGTCTATGTTCAATACAGGATACAGGATGCTTGGGGCTGGTGCACGGGGTGATCCAGGGAGACGATACGGGGTGGGAGGTGGGAGGGGGCTTTGCCATTGGGAGATTGTGTACACCTGTGGCTGATTCATGTCGATGTATGGCAAAACCAATACAGTATTGTAATGTAGAATAAAGTATTAAAAAAAAAAACCAAACAGAAACAGAAACAGACTCACAGACTTAGAGAATGAACTAGTGGTTACCAGGAAGGAAGGAATATAAGGGATATTAGATCAGCACGTACACATGACTATATTTAAAGTGGATAATCAACAAAAACCTACTGTATAGCACAGGGAACTCTATTCAATGTTATATGGCAGCCTAGATGGGAGAGGAGTTTTGAGGAGAATAGATACATGTAGATGTATGGCTGAGTAGCTCTGCTGTGCACCCCAAACTGTTATAACATGGTTAACTGGCCTACACTCTAAAGTAAAAGTTTGCAGATTAAAAAAAAAAAATAAGATTGCTAAAATTATAAATCAACAACTGAATTGAAAAATATGTTGGACATGACTAAAGAAATATCTTGGAAGAAAAATAAAGGAAATTTTTCAGCATGGAGAGCAAAAAGACAAAAATGATAAGTAAGAGAAGAATGAACAAGTATGAGCATAGGACCAGATGTTCAATATCCTTCTCATAGGAAAAGAATAGCTAACAGAGAAAATAAAGATGATTAAAAAAAGTAGAGGAAAATCATCTTATGTAAAGGAAAACATGAATATTTAATTGAAAAACTTCCATACTAAGTTCTAAAAAAGGATAAATTAAAAATAAAACCTGGTGATACTTGAGGTGTATGCAAAGATAAAGAGAAAGCCTAAAGAGCCTCCAAAGAGAAAAAAACAAGCTGCCTAATAATCAGACTGACATCAACAACACAGGATAATAACACAGCACCCTCAGAGTTCTCATCAGCAAGAAACAATGAAGCAGAATCTCAACATTCCGAGTTATAATGATTTTAAATAAGGTAGACACACTTTTCCTTTAAGGGGAAAGATGGTAAATATTTCACATTTTGCAGGTCAGGTGGTCTTTTCTGTAATTATGCAGTTCTGCCAGTGTAGCACAAAAGCAGCCATAACATCCGTAAAGAAATGAGCATGGCTGTGTTTCCACAAACCTTCATTTACCAACACAAGTGAAGGGCTGGCTTTGACCAGTTTGGGCCATAGTTTGCCAAAACCTGATTTTGAACACAGAATTCTACACCTAGCTAAATTATCAACTAAAGATGAGGGCAAAATAAAGACATTCTCAGGCAAGCAAAATCTCAGAAAATTTCATAACCAGGCACTCAAATGAAACAACAAAAACAACTGAAGAAGTGTTGTTTGAGAAAAACAAAAAAGGAGTAGATGAGAGTGAGATGAAGTAGAAGAAGCAGCAGAAGCTGAGCATGACCTGGGAGTTTGGAACGTTTTCCTTAAAGTGGCCATGGCTTATGACATAGGGTCAGTTACCTTTCCTTCTCTATGGGTTCACTCATATTATTTAAATATTCCTGGAATAATATTTAAATATAGGCAGATGATTCCTGGATTGAGAAGATCCCCTGGAGAATGAAATGACAACCCATACTAGTATTTTTGCCTGGAAAATCCTATGAACAAAGGAGCCCGGAGGGCTACAGTCCATGGGGTCGAAAAGAGTTGGGCATGACTGAGCATGCGCACGCCCACACACACACACACACACACACACACACACTTTGTTTTATTGTGCTTCATAGACATTGTGTCCTAGCTGTTACCTCTGGTGAATGGATGTGAGGATAGACATAAAGAAGGTGAGTAAACTAAACTTTAATTTCTTTCTTTATAGCATGAATTTTTTTTTAATCACATACAAGTATTCCCTTAATTTACAAAATGGTTCTATGAAAACTTCTATTGAAAATGCATTTAGGGCTAGAGAATTTATTAAATGAACTTGAAGCTTCAGTTCAGTTCAGTCACTCAGTCATATCTGACTCTGCAAACTTGAAGCTTAAAGTCTATTAAACAAAGAAAAAGAAAAAAAGCTTTAATCTATCATCTATAGTAAATTCAATTTGCCAAAAACATTCTTATACTTTTTCACAGGGCAAGTTAATTAAAAAGAAAATTGACAAAATTTTATAAAATGTTTTTCTGAATGACTCTCAGTTCAGTCAGTTCAGTAGCTCAGTCGTGTCCACCTCTTCGCGACCCCATGAATTGCAGCACGCCAGGCCTCCCTGTCCATCACCAGCTCCTGGAGTTCACTCAGACTCATGTCCTTCAAGTCGGTGATGCCATCCAGCCATCTCATCTTCTGTTGTCCCCTTCTCTTCTTGCCCTCAATCCCTCCCAGCATCAGAGTCTTTTCCAAATAATTCGACTCTTCGCATGAGGTGGCCAAAGTACTGGGGTTTCAGCTTTAGCATCATTCCTTCCAAAGAACACCCAGGACTGATCTCCTTTAGAATGGACTGGTTGGATCTCCTTGCAGTCCAAGGGACTCTCAAGAGTCTTCTCTAATACCACAGTTCAAAAGTATCAATTCTTCGACGCTCAGCTTTCTTCACAGTCCAACTCTCACATCCATACATGACCACTGGAAAAACCATAGCCTTGACTAGACGGACCTTTGTTGGCAAAGTATCGTCTCTGCTTTTGAATGTGCTATCTAGCTTGGTGATAACTTTCCTTCCAAGGAGTAAGCCTCTTTTAATTTCATGGCTGCAGTCACCATCTGCAGTGATTTCGGAGCCCCAAAAATAAAGTCTAACACTGTTTCCGCTGTTTTCCCATCTAGTTCCTATGAAGTGATGGGACCAGATGCCATGATCTTTGTTTTCTGAATGTTGAGCTTTAAGCCAACTTTTTAACTCCTCTTTCACTTTCATCAAGAGGCTTTTGAGTTCCTCTTCACTTTCTGCCATAAGGGTGGTGTCATCTGCATATCTGAGGTTATTGATATTTCTCCTGGCAATCTTGATTCTAGTTTGTGCTTCTTCCAGCCCAGCGTTTTCTAAACTTTGTTAATTCAAACTTTTACAATGTTGGTAGGGATGTAAATTTCTGCAGCCACTGTAGGGTTCCTTAAAAAACTAAAAGTAGTGTTGCTGAAGGACCCTGGACATATTACCCAGAGAAAACTGTAATTCCAAAAGATACATGCACCCTATTGACAATTAACCAAGACATGGAAACAGCCTAAGTATCCATTGACAGATTAGTAGATAAAAAGATGCAGTACACATATACAATGGAATATTATTCACCCATAAAAATGCCATTTGCAACAACATGGATGGACCTCGAGATTAGAGATAAAGAGAGCCAGATATAGGCAAATATCATATAATATCACTTATATGCTGCTGCTGCTAAGTCGCTTCAGTCATGTCTGACTCTGTGTGACCCCATAGACGGCAGCCCACTAGACTCTGCCATCCCTGGGATTCTCCAGGCAAGAACACTGGAGTGGGTTGCCATTTCCTTTTCCAATGTATGAAAGTGAAAAGGGAAAAGTGAAGTCACTCAGTCGTGTTGACTCTTCGTGACCCCATAGACTGCAGCCTACCAGGCTCTTCTGCCCTTGGGATTTTCCAGGCAAGAGTACTGCAGTGGGTTGCCATTGCCTTCTCCATGGTTGTATATAGTTGTATGTACTTATATGTACTTCACTTATATGTGGAATCTAAAAAAAAAAGACACAATTAACTTATTTACAAAACAGAACCATACTCCCAGATTTAGAATGAACTTACAGTTACCAACAGGGTAAAAGGGCAGGGGATAAGCTGGAAGGTTGGTATTAACACATACACATTAATGTGTGTGTGTGTGTGTGTGTGGCTCAGTTGGTAAAGAGTCTGTCTACAATGCAGGAGACTCCAGTTCGATTCCTAGGTCGGGAAGATCCGCTGGAGAAGGGGAAAAGCTTACCCACTCTAGTATTCCTGGGCTTCCCTTGTGGCTCAGCTGGTAAAGAATTCACCTGCATGTAGGAGACCTGGGTTCGATCCTTGGGTTGGGAAGATCCCCTGGAGAAGGGAAAGACTACCCACTCCAGTATTCTGGCCGGGAGAATTCCATGGTCTATATAGTCCATGGGGTCGCAAAGAGTCGGGACACGACTGAGCGACTTTCACTTTCATATATATATATATTTTACATATATACATATATATATATTTTACATATATACATATATATATATATATAAGATAATGAACAAGGACCTACTATATAGTGTAGGGAACTATATTCAATATTTTGTAATAATTATGAGAAAATAATCCAAAAAATAATAGATGCACATGTCCATGTGCATTACTGTGTATTACTGAATCACTGTGCTGTACACCTGAAACTTACATGACATTGTAGATCAGTTCGAATATGACCTATCTAAAATAAGGTAATGTATTGCTCAACTATCCTCAGGACACTTCTTATACAAGAATTACTGGGGTAGGTAGACTACAGCCCCATGGCTGGCCATCTGATTGTGTGAATAACTTTTATTGGAACCCAGTCACATCCCTTTGTATTTGTCTCCTCTATGGCTCTTACAAATTGCTGTGAAAAGAAGAGAAGCAAAAAGCAAAGGAGAAAAGGAAGGATATAAGCATCTGAATGAAGAGTTCCAAAGAATAGCAAGGAGAGATAAGAAAGCCTTCTTCAGCGACCAATGCAAAGAAATAGAGGAAAACAACAGAATGGGAAAGACTAGAGATCTCTTCAAGAAAATTAGAGATACCAAGGGAACATTTCATGCAAAGATGGGCTCGATAAAGGACAGAAATGGACCTAACAGAAGCAGAAGATATTAAGAAGAGGTGGCAAGAATATACAGAACTGTACAAAACAGATCTTCACAACCAAGATAATCATGATGGTGTGATCACTCACCTAGAGCCAGATATCCTGGAATGTGAAGTCAAATGGGCCTTAGAAAGCATCACTATGAACAAAGCTAGTGGAGGTGATGGAATTCCAGTTGAGCTATTTCAAATCCTGAAAGATGATGCTGTGAAAGTGCTGCACTCAATATGCCAGCAAATTTGGAAAACTCAGCAGTGGCCACAGGACTGGAAAAGGTCAGTTTTCATTCCAATCCCAAAGAAAGGCAATGCCAAAGAATGCTCAATCTACCACACAATTGCACTCATTTCACATGCTAGTAAAGTAATGCTCAAAATTCTCCAAGCCAGGCTTCAGCAATATGTGAACTGTGAACTTCCAGATTCAAGCTGGTTTTAGAAAAGGCAGAGGAACCAGAGATCAAATTGCCAGCATCTTCTGGATCATGGAAAAAGCAAGAGAATTCCAGAAAAACATCTATTTCTGCTTTATTGACTATGCCAAAGCCTTTGATTGTATGGATCACAATAAACTGTGGAAAATTCTTTAAGAGATGGGAATACCAGACCACTTGACCTTCCTCTTGAGAAATGTATATGCAGGTCAGGAGGCAACAGTTAGAACTGGACATGGAACAACAGACTGGTTCCAAATAGGAAAAGGAGTCTGTCAAGGCTGTATATTGTCACCCTGCTTATTTAATTCATATGCAGAGTCCATCATGAGAAACGCTGGGCTGGAAGAAGCACAAGCTGGAATCAAGATTGCCAGGAGAAATATCAATAACCTCAGATATGCAGATGACACCACCCTTATGGCAGAAAGTGAAGAGGAACTAAAAGCCACTTGATGAAAGTGAAAGAAGAGAGTGAGAAAGTTGGCTTAAAGCTCAACATTCAGAAAACAAAGATCATGGCATCTGGTCCCATCACTTCATAGGATATAGATGGGGAAACAGTGGAAACAGTGTCAGACTTTATTTTTGGGGGCTCCAAAATCACTGCAGATGGTGACTGCAGCCATGAAATTAAAAGAGGCTTACTCCTTGGAAGGAAAGTTATCACCAAGCTAGATAGCACATTCAAAAGCAGAGACGATACTTTGCCAACAAAGGTCCGTCTAGTCAAGGCTATGGTTTTTCCAGTAGTCATGTATGGATGTGAGAGTTGGACTGTGAAGAAAGCTGAGCGTCGAAGAGTTGATGTTTTGAACTGTGGTGTTGCAGAAGATTCTTGAGAGTCCCTTGGACTGCAAGGAGATCCAACGAGTCCATTCTAAAGGAGATCAGTCCTGGGTGTTCTTTGGAAGGAATGATGCTAAAGCTGAAACCCCAGTACTTTGGCCACCTCATGCGAAGAGTCGAATTATTGGAAAAGACTCTAATGCTGGGAGGGATTGGGGGCAGGAGGAGAAGGGGATGACAGAGGATGAGATGGCTGGATGGCATCACCGACTTGAAGGACATGAGTTTGAGTGAACTCCGGGAGCTAGTGATGGACAGGGAGGCCTGGCATGCTGCAATTCACACCTGGTAGGCTGCAATTCACAACTGGTAGGCTGCAATTCACACCTGGTAGGCTGCATTTCATGGGGTCAGAAAGGGTCGGACATGACTGAATGACTGAACTGAACTGAAGGCTCTTATGGCATGCAGTTCCAAAATATTTACCATCTAGACCTATAGGAAAATGTTTGCTAACTCCCTCTCTGAATGACCTGCTGCTGCTGCTGCTGCTAAGTTGCTTGAGTCATGTCCGATTCTTCGCGACCCCATGGACTGTAGCCTCCTAGGCTCCTCTGTCCCTGGGATTTTCCAGGCAAGAGTACTGGAGTGGGGTGCCATCGCCTTCTCTGCTGAATGACCTGAGACTTCGCTAAAGCCCAGATTGTGGGTCCCCAATCTAAGGCTTCTGATTCAGTGAGTCTAGGGCGGGAGTGAGAATTTGCATCCTAACGTGTCCAGTAGGCTACCAGTGAAGGGACCATGATGAGTAGCAATGGTGGAGACAAATCTTGCGTTTGTATTTTTGCTGCGTCCAGTGCAGGTCTGCATGAGCTTGGACAAGGTACTCAATTTTCATATCTCTGGGTTGGTTCATTTGTAACACAAGGGTGATGACATTTCCTATCTTGGATTGTGGTGAGGATTCAGTCAATTCTTGCATGTAAAGCTCTTTAGCATGGTCCCTAGTATGGGGAACATAGTGAAGAATCAATGAAACATTTACTATCCTGATGATAAAAGCACACATCTTTCTGAGTACTGATCAGGTATGAGAGAGAAGACGTTAGAATGTCAGATGCTTGGGAAGTGAATCATTTTCCCTGGTCTCTAGATCTCATGCTTTGCATAAAAATTTCCCTAAATGCTGGACCAGCAGGAAAAAAAAATAAAAGAATGACTTTAAATCAATTTCCTTGCAATGAAGTACGAACTGAAAAGGATCACCAGCACTCTCGTTTTTTTGTTGCTTTCTTGTTTGGAATAATTTCAAGTTTAAAAAGAAATGTAGGGACTTCCCTGGTGATCCAGTGGTTAGAACTCCACACTTCCAATGCAGGGTACGAGGGTTCCCATATTCTGTGTGGTGCAGTCCAAAACAATTAAATGTGTAATTGTTTACATGTGAGGGTACGTGGTCATCAGTAGGAGGCAGGGACATGCATATGAAAGAGGTGACAAATGAACATTTTTGTCCTCAAGGAATTTATAACCTAATTTTAGATACGATAGACTCTCATGTCACACGAAAGGCAGGCACAGTCTAGGTGGAATCTGAGGAAAGGTGAGAGATGCAGGTGACGTGTGCACCAAAGTATTCAGAACATGTGGGAAGAATCAGGGATCTCCTGAAGATCAGGTGGGATGGTGTGAAGGAATCTCCCTCATTTAGGAAGAGAAATGGTACTGGAAAGGCATGAAGATGAGGAAATGAACACAGAATGCTTGAAATCTAGGTAGGAGTCGAGAAAATCAGTCATGGTTGAAAACTATGTAGGCAAGCAACTCTTGGAAGAGCAAATTCCATTTTTTAAAGCTTGGGTATTTGTGCTGTGATTTTTTTTTCCAGGTGGCACTGAAAACACTAAAGTAATCTCAAGTTCAACAATTGTGACTGATAGTGGCTCCGGCTCAAAAGAGAAGAACATTTCTGCTATCTTTGAAAACTCTGTCAATAGACTGAGTTGGCTCTCAGAAGGTGGAAAATCCTTCTGACTCTGGGAGATTTTGAGGGGATGAGCTGAAACAGGACAGGGACAGTTCTCATCTTTTTGTGTTGAGGCAGAAAGGCTGAGACAGAACACGTTAGGGGACCAGAGAGCCAAATAATCAGAGAAAATTGGCTTTGAGGCGTGGGTCTTTGAGAGGGTTAATTGTTCATCACTTGGGCTGCAGTTACAGAGGACATTCTCTGAGAGTAGACAGGTGGACCCCTGAGAAGAGCATCTGAAAGCACAATCTGCCTCCTTGTAGCTGGATCTGCTTGCAAACATCAGTGCACAGTGAAGAAAACCGCTCTTGGTCGCAAGGGCTGGTGGAGCATCCCTGGCTGAAAGCTGGTGTCTGGGGTGGCGTCCAAGCCTGTTCAGTTTAGTTCACCACGGAAGCAGTGGGGATGTCTTTCTGGGGCAGAGCAAGACCCGTTGCTCCTCTCAGGAGCAGAATCATCTGATGCTACCGGGTCAGGTGATAATACTCAGGGGATGAATGACTGTGAGCTCATGGAAAGAGAAGGGAGCTTCCCTCCTGCTGATTGGAAAGATGATCGCCGTGGCTTAGTCACTGCCTAGACAGGCAAGGTTGGTTCTGTCACTCAGTTATCTCCTTCTGGTTTTCAAATTACGAGAAGAGATTTATGGAAAATCTCTGTGATTTCTCCCTCTCCCTGAGAGAGGATCTGGTCCACAGTCCTTCCTCTGTGGCACCCCTCCCTGTTTAATCGTCTTAGCAGTCAGAATGGATTACTGCAGAATCTGTCTCTTGAAGTAGTCTTTCTTTATAAAAGAAAATGTTATACAGTTTTGGGGCATTTTGGTTTTCTCTGTGTTGTGTAAATTAACTTTGATTTCTGACTTTTTTTTTTTTTCGGACATTTTTGTAGGTGGAGAACTGGGATGATTTGGAATACAAACCACAGAAGTATTTCACTGTTGAGTCCTCAGCTGGAGGTAACTATCCTGAGCACTGGCCACAGGGAACCTCCCTAGTTTCTAGCTGGATTCCAGTGGTGCCTCCCTGATGCCAGGGTTGGATGACTTTCCTGCTACTCAGCCAAAGATATGGCCTGTCCTTTTCATCATTTGTTGCTCTTAATTTTTCTGATTGACATCTCTGCCCATGGAATGGATAATGAGGGATGTCTATATATTCATGTGTTTATCAAAGATCATCCATCACCCACCTTGGGACCTTGCTTAAATTGTCCGTGTCTCATTCAAGTTAAGCTTCTCAGGGACAGAATGTGCAGTGTCTTCGTCAAGTTTTACCAACAGACCAACTATGGAAAACCAATCCATGACTCTCTCTGTAAAGATAGCCTGCTGTTGTGCTATGCTCAGTCCTGTCCAACTCTTTGCAACCCCAATGGACTGTAGCTTGCCAGGCTCCCCTGCCCATGCACTTTTCCAGGCAAGAATATTGGAGTGGGCTGCTATTTCCTTCTCTAGGGGATCTTCCCACACTAAGGACTGAACTCACATCTCTTACATTTCTTGCATAGGCAGGCAGGTTTTTCACCACTAGTGCCATCTGGGAAAACCTAACGATAGCCTGGTATTGTATAAACAAGGGCTTCCCATGTGGCTCAGAGGGTAAAGAATCTGCCTGCAATGTGGGAGACCTGGGTTCAGTCCCTGGGTTGGGAAGATTCCCTGGAGAAGGGAAAGGCTGCCCACTCCAGTATTCTGGTCTGGAGGATTCCATGGACTATACAGTCTATGGGGTCGCACAGAGTTGGACATGACTGAGTGACTCTCACATTATATAAACACTAGCTTGGGAATTATATATGTAATATATAAAATATATATTTATTATCTCTCTATAAAATATGTAATTATGTATATATTTGCATGTGTAAACATAGTTCTATATTTATATATAAATATATAATTATGTATGTGTATATAAAATATGCCATATTTATATGTGAATAAATATATACCATTATGTGTATATATTTACTTTATATAAAAGTATAATTCCAATCCTGGAATAAGTATATACCCTTTAATAAGTCCCTAACCTTCCTGCCTAAGCTTAGTTTCCTGAGCATGAAACAGATGTGAATTAGTTGTTTTTTTCTTAGACACCCTCATATGTACCACATTATCTTATTTCCCAGAAAAAATTTTTTTAAAAATCACAACTTTAAATTTCTATTTCTTTCACAGCTCACTCTAATAGCTAGGTCAGCAAGAGTCAAGATTTTTTCAAAAAGCTGGTCCTTCTTCCTTTCAAATTTGGGGAATTATTTTCTTGCTTTGGGGAAGCCTTGGGGAATACCATGTAAAGAGGGTGCTAGGCCAGTGCAGAGAAGCTCAGTGTCCTCTCTGGCAGGGGGTGATGACTGAGGGACTTTGGCTGACCTTTCAGGGCTTTGATCTGTACAGGAGCAGCTGCTCCCAGGAAGACATGCCTAGGACTGTTTCTAGAAGGCAGAGGCTGCCAGTGGCAGGCGCTGCTGTGGCCCTGGTTCCCCTGGGCCACGTTCTCTAGTTTAAGGAGGGAGCCTTGTGTAGAGGTGCGGTGACAGATTAAAACACTGAAGAGACTTTCCTTGGCATGTTGCCAATAAGCCCCAAAGATGCGTCTTTATGATGGAAGTAAAAACAGGATGGAAGAAAACCTAGGCTTGGTACTCCGAGCCTTTGTGGGCATTGGGTCAGGCAAGTGTCAGGTGAGGGAAAGTCCCAGATGACATGGAAATGTCACTTACAGACAAGGGCACCATCAAAACGATGGAATAGGAGTTTTTTTCCCCATCTTTCCCTCAAAGAATACTGATGTTGACCATCACCCTCAGATGAGAGGGCCTTTGTGGGGGGTCTGATGAGGGCAATGGAGCAGTTCCCACATGAGATGGGAGGCAATGAAGAGACTAAGAGTGTTATTGACCAAAGTGCTTGGCCTCCTTCATCAACAGAAATTGATGAAAGGTCAGATAAGGAATTAAGGCAAGGCTTTGTTGGGCCCCTGTTGCAGCGGGTGGGGTGGAGGGCGGTGAGAACAAGTAACAGGTGCCCTTCCTTGCTCCCTTAGGTGGGGCAAGTGTGTTCCTTATATGGGGTGAGGGTGGGGTGGGTTCAGGGGCCAGCCTGGAGAGGTGGCTCAGGTGTTTTGCCGACCCCTTTGGTGGTGCGTGCAAGGGGCATGTGTGCAGTGCTCTGTTTTAGCTCCCAACGCCCTGCTGTTGCTCCTGACTCCTCTGAAGTGGCAGTTGGGCTCTTTTTGGTTTTTGTATGTCTTTTCATTCATTGCACATGCACGCAGTGACGTTTAGTCCTTTTAAAGCTTCTTTGTATTTTGTTGCTGGAGAAGACAAACATCTCCTTTGTCCAGGCACAAGCACTGCAGCAAAGGGTCCCAGGTCGCAGCCTGTCTCAGGAGGAAGCCCCACTTCACCTGTGATCCCTCCCTCATGAGGTGGTACAGCCCAGGGCCCAGAGGACTTTGTCAGTGAGCACCAGGCTTTCCCAGCTCCAAGGGGCACCACCTACTTCTCTCCTCCACCATCGCTGATGCTGATGAGCGTGTACCACTGTGGGGGTGCTGGGAGGAGAGCAGGCTGGCTCGGTGTAGGAGAACCTCATGAACTTCTCTTTGGACTCCCATCAGGAAGCCCACCCTGGAGCCGTCAGGGACACCTTGACTGCAGATCCCCACAACTGGCCCACGGGCACCCCAAACACTGCAGTCATCTCACCCTGCACACACTAACCCCATGGCTGGCACTCCGTGGGCACCCCCAGTGTGGTGAGCGAGCCTTGCGGATGGCTGTGGGCAGGACTGAGAGAAAGTGCACAGTCAGAGTCTGTTTCTGTTTCGCAAATAAGTTCATTTGTATAATTTTTTTTTTTTTTTTAGATTTCACATATAACAGATATTATGGGGCTTCGCAGGTGGCACTCCTGTAAAGAATCTCTCTGCCAGTGTAGAAGACATAAAAAAGTTTCGATCACTGGGTTGGGAAGATCCTCTGGAGGAGGGCATGGCAACCCACTCCAGTATTCTTGCCTGGAGAATCCCATGGGCAGAGGAGCCTGGTGGGCTACACTCATTAGTGTCTCAAAGAGTCAGACATGACTGAAATGACTTAGCATGCATGCATAACTGATGTTATATAATATTTGTCTTTGTCTTACTTCACTCGTCTCTAGGTCAATCCATGCTGCTACAAATGGCATTATTTCATCTTTTATGGCTGAGTAGTATTCCATTGTATATGTGTACCATAGCTTTATCCATTCAGCTATTGATATATATTTAGGTTGCTTCCATGTGTTGGCTATTGTAAATCATAGCACTAGTTTCTGAAATTCTCTGAGGAGACACAGGCAAGACATTTTTTTTCTAGTTCACATTTTAGCTTAAAATCTATCTCTTATAGAATCACGTCACTTCAGAGCCAGAGGGCTTAAAAATCATTGAGTTCAAAATTCTTTTAAAGATGAGAAAATAGAGATTGATATGCATGAGAAGAATTGCCCTTTGGTAACAAATACAGACAGTCCTCTACAAGCTGTGAACTTACAAAGATGCGAATGTGCCCTGTATGCTAATTGCTGTACTGTACTTTTCAAGGTACTGTACTATAGGATTGCTGCTGCTGCTAAGTCGCTTCAGTCGTGTCTGACTCTGTGCGACCCCATAGACGGCAGCCTACTAGGCTCCCCCATCCCCGGGATTCTCCAGGCAAGAATACTGGAGTGGGTTGCCATTTTCTACTCCAATGCATCAAAGTGAAAAGTGAAAGTGAACTCGCTCAGTTGTGCCCGACTCTTAGCGACCCCATGGACTACAGCCTACCAGGCTCCTCCATCCATGGGATTCTCTAGGCAAGAGTACTGGAGTGGGGTGCCATTGCCTTCTCCGTACTATAGGATTAAAAGTGTTTTATTCTTTTGTGTTTGTTTTTTTACATATTATTTGTGTGAAAAGTATTATAAAGTATAACAGTACAGTACTATATAGCTGATTGTATTAGTTGGGTACCTAGGCTAATTTTGTTGGACTTATAAACAAACTGGACTTACAGCACTCTCTTGGAAAGGAACTTGTTTGTATGTAGGGGACTTGCTGTGCTATGCTTATTCACTTGGTTTGGTCCGACTCTTTGCGACCCCATGGACTGTAGCCCACCAGGCTCCTCTGTCTATGGGGATTCTCCAGGCAAGAATACTGGAGTAGGTTGACATGCCCTCCTCCAGGGATCTTTCCAATCCAGGGATTGAACCCAAGGGGACTTGCTGTACAACAAGGGAAATACAGTAAGTACCTATGGTGTGTGGACAACATGTCAGGCCTGGGGCTGGGCTGCAAAGACGGTAGCCACAGTCTACTGTCCAGGGAGCTGGCCCTCAGAGATGCAGCTGCACAGCGCTGGCAAGAGGTTGGATGAAGCAACCTGTGTCTAGAGAGTGTGTCCCTGAGCAAGGCAATGGCTGGCCTCAGAGGGCTTGGGGCCTGTGAGTGAAGCTTGACCGATGACTTAGCATCTGATCATGGACGATCTCGTGCACAAGCAGACTTTTTGTTCATCACCAGAGTTGTAAGGGGTGACAAATCTTGAAAAGGGCCAGAGAGTAAGTATTTCAGGCTTGGCAGGTAACAGACATTTCTGTCACATGTTATTATTTTTTTTTCTTTTTACAGATCTTTAAACATGAAAGTTAGAAACCATTCATAACTTATAGGCTGGGTTGGGTCCACATAGTTTGCTGACCGCGTAGACCACGGGAGTCATTGGAGACGTCGAAGCAGGAAAGCTGGGAGTTCAGATGGGAGCCTTGGCAGGAGTGCCTGGTGGCAGGCAGGGTGGCAGAGAGACTGCGAGTGGGAGGAGGGTTAAGTCGTGGTGGGGAGGATGTGTTAAAGAACACCAACACCATCATGGTCCGGGGAGAAATGGTGAGGGCAGGCCCAGCGTGGCGGCAGCGATGTCAGCTGTGTCTTGACAGCTGGGCTGGATGAAGGGCTGGTGCTCCCTTTCTGTCTTTTCCTCCCACCAGCCCCACAGGACATCGTCTTTTCCCCTTAGGGTGTGAGTTACCAGTGGGGAAAGGTGTCATTAGGTTTCAGGCCCCTTCATCTGACACTGCTAAATCCCTTTCCTATGGGCGGGACAGGTTTTCCCTCCAGCTGGTGGGGACCCCCAGGGGCAACTCCCAGCCCTCCCACCCCGGCTTGGGCTTCATACTGGGATACACTGGGATCAAAGAATCTCCTTTTCTTTTTAAAAATAAACATTGACAAACATCATATGATATCACTTATATGTGGAATCTAAAAAAAAAAAAAAGATACAAATGAACTTATTTTACAAAACAGAAACAGACTCACAGATATAGAAAACAAATTTATGGTTACCAAAGGGGAAAGGTTGGGAGGAGGGAGAAATTAGGAGTTTGGGATTAATATACACTCACTAAATACTATACATAAAATAAATGACCAAGAAGGACCCGATGTTTAGCGTAGGGAACTCTACTTAATATTCTATAATAACCTTTGTGGGAAAGGAATCTGAAAAAGACTGCATATATAATCTACACATCATGTATTATATAACTGGATCACTTTGCTATACACCTGAAACTGACACAACATGGCAAGTCAATTATGTTCTAATATAAACTAAGAATTAAATGAAAAAACAAGCACCTCCTCCAGATTTTCTTACCGTATCTGCTAGCTCCACTTTTTTCCAGTTGCCCAGAGTGCTGGGCTGCTCAAGAATGACACATTTCACCCCATTTCTGTTGTTTCCTACAGAACACGGCTCCCATTTCAGGTGTAACAAGGCAGGAGCAGCGGGACCTGGGCAGCGTTGAATCATGTCTTATCCTGCGCTGGTGCCATGACAACGCCCCTTCTGGGGGACCAGGCCTGCTCCCAACAGACAACTGCATCTCTGCTCTCGCTAACTCCACCCTTATCAGTTAGCTCTCCTTTCTCTGCAAGCGCCTCTTTCAAATTCAGGGGTAGTTTGCCCCCTCGGGGCATGAATACGTTGTTTCAAGATTTCCTGGCTGTTCCCAGGGTAGAATTCCTGCCCTTTTACTTTACTTCTTTCTCAAACACTCTCTGGCAGTTTCTTGAATTACCTCTCGAATAATGAGTTACTCCTTGGGGTTAGGATGTGTTTTCTAATACTTCAAATATCTGTGACAACAGACTAAATGTTCTACTTTTCCCTTTCTCCCCCTGTGATTTTACTTGATAAAAATTTCTCGTTGCCTCTGGAGCTGTAAGTGGCTTCTGTTCAGCTGTACTTAAGGAGATTGCAGCCTCATTGGGTTCTATCTAGTCCTCATTTGTGTAACTTAGTTTTGAGTATGTGACTGCCCTCATTGATATATGTTTTCCCCAGAGGTGGTTTCCTCCTTAAGCCACAGCTGCTTTAGTACATGGCTCTATTTTAGGGGCTTCTCTTTATTTTTAAAAAGTATTTATTTGATTTTTAATTCCTTATTTGGCTGTGCTGGGTCCTAGTTGTGGCATGTGGGATCTAGCTCCTAACCAGGGATTGAACCCAGGTCCCCAGCATTAGGAGCATGGAGTCTTACCACTTGGCCGCCAGGGAAGTGCTTTCTTCCTTTATTATTTTTTATAATTGTTTTTGTGTGTTCTTAGCACTTCTATCGTCTGTTGGTTGTTTCATGAATTATGATATATAGGAGTCAGATGTTTAGAATTGGCCTTAAACTTTTCACCTGAGATGTATACAGGTGTGGTCACAGACCTCTTACCCAGCCAAGTAAGTTCCGAATCAGAATAGCTCCTCTGTGGCCTCCGATGGGTGTCAGCGGTGACAGTGGCTGTGGAGAAGCAGTGACAATACTATGGTGGCCTGACTGTTTTAGCTGACGTTTGTCCAGTGTTTCCTGCGCAGAGGACACGTGAACCTCCACTTGCGTTACTTCATTTGGCCCCCCACCGCAGTCTTCTGAGTTATAGACTTTTATCATGTCACTCTAATACTTCGGCCACCTGATGCAAAGAAATGGCTTATTTGAAAAGATGCTGATGCTGGGAAAGACTGAAGGTGGGAGGAGAAGGGGACGACAGAGGATGACATGGTTGGATGGCATCACCGACTCAATGGACATGAGTTTGAATAAGCTCCGGGAGTTGGTGATGGACAGGGAGGCCTGGCGTGCTGCAGTCCACAGGGTCACAAAGAGTCAGACACAACTGAGCAACTGAACTGAACTGACTGAACTGATCATATCATTTGACAACTGAGGAACCAGAGAAAGAAAAGTGAAAGTCACTCAGTTGTGTCCGACTCTGAATTCTCTAGGCCAGAATATTGCAGTGGGTAGTCTTTCCCTTCTCCAGGGGATCTTCTCAACCCAGTGATCAAACCCGGAGTCTCCTGCATTGCCACAAGGGAAGCCTAAGAATACTGGAGTGGGTAGCTTATCTCTTTTCCAGTGGATCTTCCCGACCCATGAATTGAACCAGGGTCTTCTGCATTGCAGGTGGATTCTTTACCTACCAACTGAGCTATCAAGAGAGATGAGTGAATTTTACTCAAGGCTGGATGACGGCACCAGAATTCAGTAGAACTCATCAGGCCATTTGTCACCATTTGGGTCATCACAGGTACAGAGGCATTTTCTTAAGGCATTGTCAAAGGATGTGTCAAGGCGTGTGAATATTATTAATAGTTACAGTGCTTGGGTTTGTTCTGTCTCCTTGCCACCCACTGCTCCCCAGGAGTATCCAGCCAGATCTTGGAGGTATTTCCGCTTTGGTTCTGGGCCAACAGAATAAAGCGGATACTACAATAAAGTGAGTCACTTGAATTTTTGGGTTTCCCAGTGTACATAAAAGTTAGGTTTGGACTATACTGTAGTCTGTTAAATGTGTATTAGCAGTATGTCAAAAAAACTAATGGGTATGCCTTAATTACAAACATTTTATTGTTAAGAAATGTTTATCATCGCCTGAACCTTTAGGCAGTCATAATCTGTTTTGCAGTAATAACATAAGATCACTAATCATAATCCCCATAACATTTAATAATAATGAAAAAGTTTGAAATGTAGCAAGAATTATCAAAATGTGAGACAGAGACACGAGTGAGCAAAGGCTGTTGGAAAAATGGTGTCAATTGACTTGAGGCAGAGTTGCCACCATCCTTCAATTTGTAGAAAATTCAGTATATTCTAAGTGCAGTAAAGTGAAGTATAATAAAACAAGGTCAGGATTTCCACAGTTTCTGTAATTAAGTTTCCCTTAAGGTAAGGAAAGGCAATTCCAAAGAATGCTCAAACTACTGCACAATTGCACTCATCTCACACGCTAGTAAAGTGATGCTTAAAATTCTCCAAGCCAGGCTTCAGCAGTACATGAACCGTGAACTTGCAGATGTTCAAGCTGGTTTTAGAAAAGACAGGAACCAGAGATCAAATTGCCAACATCCACTAGATCATGGGAAAAGCAAGAGAGTTCCAGAAAAACATCTATTTCTGCTTTATTGACTATGCCAAAGCCTTTGACTATGTGGATCACAATAAACTGTGGAAAATTCTTCAAGAGATGGGAATACCAGACCACCTGACCTGCCTCTTGAGAAATCTGTATGCAGGTCAGGAAGCAACAGTTAGAACTGGACATGGAACAACAGACTGGTTCCAAATAGGAAAAGGAGTCTGTCAAGGCTGTGTATTGTCACCCTGCTTATTTAACTTATATGCAGAGTCCATCATGAGAAACGCTGGGCTGAAAGAAGCACAAGCTGGAATCAAGATTGCCAGGAGAAATATCAATAATCTCAGATATGCAGATGACACCACCCTTATGGCAGAAAGTGAAGAACTAAAGAGCCTCGTGGTAAAAGTGAAACAGGAAATTGAAAAAGTTGGCTTAAAGCTCAACATTCAGAAAACTAAGATTATGGAATCCAGTCCCATCACTTCATGGGAAATAGATGGGGAAACAGTGGAAACAGTGTCAGACTTTATTTTTGGGGCTCCAAAATCACTGCAGATGGTGATTGCAGTCATGAAATTAAAAGACGCTTGCTCCTTGGAAGGGAAGTTATGACCAACCTAGATAGCATATTAAAAAGCAGAGACATTACTTTGCCAACCAAAGTCCATCTAGTCAAGGCTATGGTTTTTCCAGTAGTCATGTACAAATGTGAGAGTTGGACTATAAAGAAAGCTGAGCACTGAAGAATTGATGCTTTTGAACTGTGGTGTTAGAGAAGACTCTTGAGGGTACCTTGGACTGCAGGGAGATCCAACCAGTCCATCCTAAAGGAGATCAGTCCTGAGTGTTCATTGGAGGGACTGATGTTGAAGCTGAAACTCCAATTCTTTGGCCACCTGATGTGAAGAGCTGACTCACTTGAAAAGACCCTGATGCTGGGAAAGATTGAGGGCAGGAGGAGAAGGGGACAACAGAGGATGAGGTGGTTGGATGGCATCACTGACTCAATGGACACGGGTTTGGGTGGACTGCAGGAGTTGGTGATGGACAGGGAGGCCTGGCATGCTGCAGTTCATGGGGTTGCAAAGGGTCGGACATGACTGAGCGACGGAACTGAACTGAACTGAAGGAAATGATGTAACCCCCTCCCTGCTGCAAATTGACCCCATGTTCAACTGGCCACCAAGGCCGACTTCTTCACTGGTAGGCAGAGTGCCCAAAGTCCACTGTACTTTTAGGGGCCTGTGACAATGTTTACATTTCTTTTAAAGTCAGAAGGAAAACAAAAAGAACTTTTAGGCCAAAGGAAATGTTTTAGTATGTATATATAGTAATATATATATATATATATATAATATATATTATAGTAATATATATATAATATATATTATAGTAATATATAATATATATATTATTATATATTATATGTAATATATTATATATTATTATATATATAATATATATATATATATATTATATATATATTATAATATATTATTATATTATATATATATATAACAAATACATAGTAATATATTTGTCCTAGAATGAAGAATGTGCACATTCAGTTGTGGCCAACTGTTTGCATCCCCATGGACTGCCACCCACCAGGCTTCTCTGTTCATGGAATTTTTCAGGCAAGAAAACTAGAGTGGGTTACCATTTCCTACTCCAGGGGATTTTCCCGACTTAAGGACCCAACTCACATCTCTTGTGTCTCCTGCATTGACAGGTGGATTCTTTACTACTGTGCCACCTCGATTTGTCCTTATGTCAATGCAATTGTCAACTATTATCAGAGCTGGTTAAATTAAAATATGCTTTATTTTCAGATAACATTGAACTCATGGCCCTGACTACAAGCTTTCAGCTTTAGAGCTGTGTAGGGTAGGGGTTTAAGACTAAGTAAATGGGATTGGAGTCAAGTTGCCTGGGTTTGGATTTTGAGTCAATCATTTACCAGCTGTGGGATCTTGGGAGGTAGATGGAGGTCTCTGGGCTTCAACCGTCTCATCTGTGCATTAGGGGTATTCACAGCAACTGCCCTTATGAGCTAAATGAATTGAAAGATTGAATGAACTAAAGCAAGGGGACCTTAGGATAGAGTCTAGCATGTGGCAAGAGCTCAGTAAGTATTAGTTGTATTGTTGCTATTGTTACAGTTAACCGAGAAAAGAGCTGAGTTCTGAGGTTAGGCTCTCAGACCTTTCCCACTATTTATTTATGAATGGATTCTTTGCTTTCTACATCTGGTTGTTTACCCATCACATGGAGATGCCTTTCTCTGGTAGTTTATTTTTCAGTGACTCCCTTTGGAGAGCTTGAGTCTAATGATGTATGCATTTTACCCAGCAGAATACCAATGAGATACCCATGGGCATCCCCCTACCAGGCACTGAGCTTCAGCCACAGAGCAAGGTTTTAATTGACATAAGCCATAGGGGACTTCATGGAAGATGTGGTCGTGGAGGGTGGCAGAGTAGGAAACAGCAGGGAACAAAGATCACAGAGCCCATGAGAGCGATCCTTAGAAATGAACTCACAGATGCTTCAAAGACCCAAGAAGCAGGAAGGCATTTAAATATTTTATGACCAGAACAGCCTGGTTGCCCCCTGTGTCTCATCTGTCCCTGGTGCAATGATTCGGCAACATCCCTTGGCAGCCCCTTGCCCAGGGTTCTGTATCAAGAGCAGGTTGGGTGGGCTTGGGTCATTGCCATTTTCTGCATCTACCAGGTGTGGAAGGGAAAGTGAATATCTGTTCTCAGCAGCTTCTGACTCTGAAGTGTAAGACCCCATTCCTGGATCACCTACCTGAAGTCTGCTGCCCTTGAGAAGGAGAATGGATGCTTAGGTCCCCAAAGATGCTGGGTCCCTCCTGTCTGTGGGAGGGACCTCACCTGACTGAGCTGAGATGCAGAAAGAGGTGTGGACTTGCTCCTCCTTTCTCTGTGGGGCTGGGGGCTGAGAGTCTTCTAGCTGTTGGCTGCTTCCCCATTCATGGGCTGGGATTTGGTGATAAGGAGCTCTCAAATCCCTCCTGACACAGGCAGATCAACCCAAATCCACAAGAACTGCTGAGACTCGCCCAATCCATGGTTCTGTAATGTCCATTCTTACAAAGCATAGCCATTTTATTGAACCCAAATGCTTTCTGTTGAGGGCTTCCCAGGTGGCTCAGTGGTAAAGAATCCGCCTGCCAAGGAGACTCAGGTTCGCTCTCAGGATTGGGAAGATCCTTGGTGGAGAAGGAAACAGCAACCCACTCCAGTATTCTTGCCTGGAAAAGGCCATGGATGGGTAGCCTGGCGGGCTATAGTTCATGGGGTTGCAAAGAGTCAGACACGACTTAGCAACTGAGCATGGACGTTCTTTCTGTTATAGCTTAAGACATTGCCTTGCTCTGGGTTCACACAAGGTCACTGCCCTCACCCTGGTCACTTGTCTGGAATCAATCTCTGTATCAACTACATTTTCTAGTTGCTTCTGAATGAGACTGGATTTAAGAGCTAGAGTCAGAGGAAGTGTGGTTTGAGCAGGAGGAGAATCCTTCTCTTTCTCCATGATGTGAAGCCAGACTGGGGAGCAGGGAGGCTGTGGGGGGCTGGCCTCTGTCCCTCACAGCCCCTAGAACAAGTGCTGGATCCTGGGGTGTTGGGGGCCACTGGAGTGCAGCTCAGGCTTCTCTGAACCTCCCTCACTGCTGTAAAAAGATTTGCTTTAGAGCCTACTGATTAGAGGCTGTTGTTTTGCTGGTGACTTTTCTTTTCCAGGAAAGATCTCTAAGCTAAAGAGAAAGCATGAATTCTCCTTTTGTTGGAGTTGCAGCATTTCATGTTAGTATTTGTATCCTTGTTTTTTCAGCTCTAGAGCAGACCCTGCCTCTAAGTTTCAGGCATTTTCCAGAACAGCCAAACACCTGGGCACTTTGCTAATCTAAGAAACAGTCTGTGGGCTTCAGGTTAGAAGGAAGGGAAAAGGTATCCTTCGCAGTTCTTTGCGATACTACAGGGGTTTCAATGTAAAATCCAGTCTTTTGTAGAACAATGTAAATTTCAAGCAGAAGGGAGATTTTAGAAATAATCAAATCTAGAACTGGACATGGAACAACAGACTGGTTCCAAATAGGAAAAGGAGTACCTCAAGGATGTATATTGTCACCCTGCTTATTTAACTTATATGCAGAGTACATCACGAGAAACGCTGGACTGGAAGATGCACAAGCTGGAATCAAGATTGCCAGGAGAAATATCAATAATCTCAGATACGCAGATGATACCACCCTTATGGCAGAAAGTGAAGAGGAACTCAAAAGCCTCTTGATGAAAGTGAAAGAAAAGAGTGAACAAGTTGGCTTAAAGCTCAACATTGAGAAAACGAAGATCATGGCATCCGGTCCCATCACTTCATGGGAAATAGATGGGGAAACAGTGGAAACAGTGGCAGACTTTATTATTTTGGGCTCCAAAATCACTGCAGGGTGATTACAGCCATGAAATTAAAAGACACTAACTCCTTAAAAGAAAAGTTATGACCAACCTAGATAGCATATTCAAAAGCAGAGACATTATATTGCCTACAAAGTTCTGTCTAGTCAAGATTATGGGTTTTCCTGTGGTCATGTATGGATGTGAAAGCTGGACTGTGAAGAAAACTGAGAGCCGAAGAATTGATGCTTCTGAACTGTGGTGTTGGAGAAGACTCTTGAGAGTCCCTTGGACTGCAAGGAGATCCAACCAGTCCATTCTGAAGGAGATCAGCCCTGGGATTTCTTTGGAAGGAATGATGCTAAAGCTGAAACTCCAGTACTTTGGCCACCTCATGCGAAGAGTTGACTCATTGGAAAAGACCCTGATGCTGGGAGGGATTGGGGGCAGGAGGAAAAGGGGACGACCGAGGATGAGATGGCTGGATGGCATCACTGACTCGATGAACGTAAATGTGAGTGAACTCTGGCAGTTGGTGATGGACAGGCAGGCCTGGCGTGTTGCAATTCATGGGGTCGCAAAGAGCTGGACATGACTGAACCACTGAACTGAACTGAACTGAAAGCACTGGAACTATAGTCTCCCCTGAATAGAAATTTTTACAATGAGGATATGTGATTTTAAAAAGAAACATTTATTTATTTTTTTGTTCTATTAGACACTGCCCAACTTATTTATTTATTTACTTATTGAAGTATAATTGATTTACAATGTTGTATTACTGCTGTACAGCAAAGTGATTCAGTTATAAATATTTATTCATTCTTTTTTTTAAAAATTGTTTTCCATCATGGTGTATCATAGGATACTGAATATAGCTCCCTCTGCTATACAGTAGGACCTTGTTGTTTATCCATCCAAGATACAATAGTTGGCATCTGCTAATCCCAGCCTCCCACTTCAACCCTCCCTCAGTCCCCCTGGCAACCACCAGTCTGTTCACTATGTCCACGATTCTGAGAAATTGCCCAATTTTAGATGCATTTCAAGGGGAGTTTCTTTTCCTTGATATGGAAAATGTGCTGGGTATACAAAGGCCTTTGAGCTGTCAAGGTCTTTGCTGGATATCCTCTAAATAACACACTGTTCTGTGTGCTGGAGGAAATGGTCAAGGGTGAGCTCTCACCAATGGGTGACCTGCTGGCCTGACTTCTCCCTCCCACCCACCTCCTTTCAAGGGCTGACCCAGATCACAGGAGTGAGTCGGCCATAACCTGGTCTAACTGGCATCCATTCTTTGTTTAGGAAAACAAATAGAAGGCAGAAGATGTAGGATGTGTGGACGAAGGCAACAGTTTGGGTGGTGTCATAGTTAGAGGACTGGGTTTATTGGGAGCTAAAAGGTGACATGCAGGGCTAGGTGATGATGGACCATCACACAGTCTTGGCTTAAAGGCCTTTTTCTTGCCGGGCTGCTGGATCTGAAGGCATTTGATTGTGGAGCATCTGAGGCTCGACTTGGCTGGGGTTGGCTCCCGGGATGTGGAGGTGTCTGAGAAACTGACTGAAAACCTAATGAATGGATTTTAGGAATTTCCAGGAATACATATTCAATATGCCACTTTTTGTTGAAAAATGAATAAATATAGCCTGTGGGAATGAATGTAGCACTTAGCGAAGCGATTCTCAATTGGCAAAGAGTTTGTAGTGTATGTGTGCTTGGAGACTTTGGGAGATGAGGGGAACAAGGCAGGCTTTGTTGAGAGCTGAGAACATGCTGAGATGCTTTCTGTGTATCACACAAGCCTCCGCATCATCACTCTGAATTCAGCACATAGATTGTTTTATTTCCAGGTTGTTTTTAAACTTGACATCGTCCTTTGACTTGATATGAGATCTCAATTTCACAGCCAAAGCATACATCCTGAAGGAATAGTCACCTTTTCTTTCCCTAAAACAAGGACAACAGCAGTGTACTGGCAGCATCTTGTATTTATAAAGCGACCCTTCCACATCTGCCTTGTGAATTTCTTTCTTAGACAAGTGGTAGTAAAGAAGGGGAAGATAAAAACCAAAAGAAGCAGGAGTAATTTAAGTAAAGAATAACTTCCTTTTTATTAGGTTTAACTTGAAACCAGGTATCATATTTATATAAATACTGTAGAAAATATTTAACCTATTCATAGAGGTTAAGTAACTAACTGATAAGCTTTGTAGGGAAGGTCCATTTAAATGTTCCCATTAAACTCAAACCATGCCAGGCAATTTTTAAAATTTTCTAATGTATAACCATTAAGAAACTGGGAAGAAGTCTGAGGGATATAAAGAATTCTGGTGAACAAATACAGTTGCTCATTGTAGAAATTGTTGCTACTTTATATATCAGAGGGTGCCAAGTGAGTCAAAAAGTCAAAATAACAGGATTTAGATGAAAGCCTTAATGATACAATTTAGTCTTTGGTAAAGGCTAAGATAAATTCCTTCAGCTGCTGGCTAGAGGAAATCAAAGGGCAGGATATGTTAGCTGGGTCTCTTTCTCTGTAAATAATATATGAAATGGTTGGAGTAGCAAGGCTGAGAGGTCTGGGGATGCAAACTGGGGAACTTTTGGGAGACTAGCAAAACTGTTTCTTAGGATAAAAATCAGGTGGTGATACAGTTGTAGATTTCTCTTTTGATTAGAATGATCATATAGTTTATCCTCCAACACAGCAAACTTTGTGGTATAAAGTGGACAGTTTCATAACTATGCCAGGATGGCAGGCATAACCCAGGACCAGCACAAACAGTTACCCTTCCTTTGAACTTTCATGGCTAACAGTTTGAACACAAACAATTAAATAGGCCTTTCTCTTTTGGTTTTGTTTCTTTGGGGAGGCTGGAGGTTCTTCAGTTCAGTTCAGTTCAGTCACTCAGTTGTGTCCGATTCTTTGCGACCCCATGAATCGCAGCACGCCAGGCCTCCCTGTCCATCACCAACTCCCGGAGTTCACTCAGACTCATGTCCATCGAGTCAGTGATGCCATCCAGCCATCTCATCCTCGGTCGTCCCCTTTTCCTCCTGCTCCCAATCCCTCGCAGCATCAGAGTCTTTTCCAATGAGTCAACTCTTCGCATGAGGTGGCCAAAGTACTGGAGTTTCAGCTTTAGCATCATTCCTTCCAAAGAACACCCAGGGCTGATCTCCTTCAGAATGGACTGGTTGGATCTCCTTGCAGTCCAAGGGACTCTCAAGAGTCGTCTCCAACACCACAGTTCAGAAGCATCAATTCTTCGGCTCTCAGTTTTCTTCACAGTCCAGCTTTCACATCCATACATGACCACAGGAAAAACCATAGCTTTGACTAGACGGACCTTTGTTGGCAAAGTAATGTCTCTGCTTTTGAATATGCTATCTAGGTTGGTCATAACTTTCCTTCCAAGGAGTAAGCGTCTTTTAATTTCATGGCTGCAATCACCATCTGCAGTGATTTTGGAGCCCCCAAAATAAAGTCTGACACTGTTTCCACTGTTTCCCCATCTATTTCCCATGAAGTGGTGGGACCGGATGCCATGATCTTCGTTTTCTCAATGTTGAGCTTTAAGCCAACTTGTTCACTCTTTTCTTTCACTTTCATCAAGAGGCTTTTGAGTTCCTCTTCACTTTCTGCCATAAAGGTGATGTTATCTGCATATCTGAGGTTACTGATATTTCTCCTGGCAATCTTGATTCCAGCTTGTGCATCTTCCAGTCCAGCGTTTCTCGTGATGTACTCTGCATATAAGTTAAATAAGCAGGGTGACAATATACATCCTTGAGGTACTCCTTTTCCTATTTGGAACCAGTCTGTTGTTCCATGTCCAGTTCTAACTGTTGCTTCCTGACCTGCATACAGATTTCTCAAGAGGCAGGTCAGGTGGTCTGGGATTCCCATCTCTTTCAGAATTTTCCACAGTTTATTGTGAAAGGACTTGTGCTATTTCTGCTGCATCAAAGAGAAAATTTTCATAAAATGATCAGACAATAAAATCTATAACCAAAAGCAAAAACCTTGTGTGTATTCCCCAAAAGTGAAAATTCACATAAAACCTCATTGCCCACAGGCAACCATTTTTACCTTTTAAAGCTACAGATATAAATTATTAGATGATCTATCTAACTTTTAACATAAAAGAGAAACTACTATACAAGCTGTTTAGCAAGCTGAATTTTAGTCACATTAATTTTACTAATTTGTTAGTATAATTAACAGTGTGAATATCTTTCCATTCAATAAATGTTATTTTTAGTAGCTGCATAGTTTTTCATTAGTTCAAAAAGTACTGGAATTTATTTAACCAGTCCCCTGTTTATGGACATTTGTTTCCAGTGCACTGTAAATAGTGCTATGTTAAAATTTGGTGCATGTATACATTTTTTTATACTCATTTGATTATTTCCTTAGAATTTATTCCTAGAAGTGAAATATGTATATCTTTTAGGTGTCAGTCAATTTTCTGTTTAATAGGTTTAATAGATTTATGCAGTCACCCAAAGGAGTGTGAGAATTTCTGTTTCATCATATCAGGGCTAATATGGGATATTAATGATTAAAATATTTTGCCAATCCGAAAGATTTAAAAGAATATTTTGACTTACTATCCATTTCTGTGCTTATTGAACTTCCCTTGTGGCTCAGCTGGTAAAGAATCTGCCTGCAATGCAGGAGACCTGGGTTCAATCTCTGGGTTGGGAAGATCCCCTGGAGAAGGGAAAGGCTACCCACTCTAGTTTTCTGGCCTGGAGAATTCCATGGACTGTATAGTCCATGGGATCGCAAAGAGTCAGACACGACTGAGTGACTTTCGCTTTCTTTTCTGTGCTTATTAGTGAAGTTAAACATCTCTTAAAATGCTTATCGGACTAGGTATTTCTTATGTAAGTCGCTTTACCTGTCCTATAGGAATCTCTGATTTTTCACAGCTCTCTGAAAGAGTGTGTGTCACAGCCTCTATTCAGTTCTCGTGTTCTGCTCAGCATCACCATCTACTCAGAACTGGCTTCCACTTCTGTCAACTTTTCCATCCATTCTGACACCCAGTCTGGTTTATTTCATTTCTGAAAATTTCTCTAATATGTTCCTCTTTTCCATTTCCTCAACCACAGATCCAGCTCAGGAGCTTCTCTTGTTTTACTTTAGTTGGCTCTTCACTGATAACAAATGGCCACAGATACCACTGCTATGTGAGGCAGAGCCCTGAGGCTAGAGGTCGAATTTCCCCAAGTCTCGGAAAAGTCATTATTATGAGACTAGCTGGACTATTACTTATTGATCTTTGTATCTCTGGTGTCTGACATATGGTAGGTATGTGATAAACAAAGGAGGAGATGGGGACGACAGAGGACAAGATGGTTGGATGGCATCACTGACTCGATGGACATGAATTTGATTAAGCTCCAGGAGTTGGTGATGGACAGAGAAGCCTGGCATGTTGCAGTCCATGGGGAAGCAAAAGTCAGACATGACTGTGAGACTGGACTGAACTGAACTGAAACAAAGGATGAAACTACTTTTCTTATCTCTGATGACTCTCCTAGGTTGTTACCAGAAATCTCTCTCTGAAACACAAATACGATCATGGTCCTCTCTTCTTAAGAAATTTTGCTGATGCCCCATTGACATAGCTGGGTTTCTCCATCTCAGTCCCTTTGACCCAGATAATTCTTTATGTTAGGACACTGTCTTGTGCATTGTAGGATGTTGGCAGCATCCCTGCCCTCTACCTACATATGTCAGTGGCACCTCCTCCTTCGACCTTGGTGTAGCAACCAAAAGTGTCTCCGGACATTATTATATGTTCCCCGGGAGTCAGGGGTGGTGTGCAAAACTGCCCCTGGTAGAGAACCACCAGCCTGCGGGAAAAGTCAAACCTGAGTGCATGTGTGATCTGTGCTCTGCTTCCTTTCTTGCTGCACATACTGCCTCGCCTGAGCATCCTTGGACATGCCGGTCCCTTGGCACCTGTGCCACTTCTCACTTGCTGCATCTTTAGCATCTTAGCAGCAAGGGAGCCTGACTGCCACAACAGACAGACAGGGCACATTGACTCAGACATGAGAAATTTATTTCTGCTCACGTAACTCACCGTGGGGTTGAACATGCTCCTTAAGCAGCCTTCCATCTGTCAATCCTTCAGATTCTAGACTAACTGTGGACTTGCTCATAATTTGAATTCACTCTGCCATCCTTGATAGACAACTTAAGATGGGCCGGGGATCATCTCCAATCTACCTGACGAAAGGTGGAAAAGAGCCTTGGGGAGGAAGTGAAGATGTTTATGAATAAGATTGAAAGTGACCCAGGTCCCTCCCACTCTCATCCTATTGGTGGGAACTCAGTTACATGGCCACACTTCATTTGCAAGGGAGACTGGGAAATGTAGTCCAGCTATGTCTGAGGATGAAGATGGTGGATTTTCAGATCAGCCAGCACTCTGCCATGATCAGCTCTTCAGTTCAGCAAAACTGTGGTTATCCTTGAAGGCGTCCCTGTGGTTCAGATGGTAAAGAATCTGCCTGCAATGCAGAAGATGCAGGTTTCATCCCTGGATTGGGAAGATCCCCTGGAGGAGGGCATGGCAACCCACTCCAGTATTCTTGCCTCCTGGAGAATCCCATGGATAGAGGAGCCGGGCGGACTACAGTCCATGGGGTCTCAAAGAGTCGGACATGATTGAGCAACTAACACTTTGAAGTCCTAGCTCAACCGTCACGCCTAGAATTATGAATTCTGGTCTCTCCGTTATGACCTCTTTTATACACGCTGTTTATACTAGTGTCTGAATAGTATGATTGATATGGCATAAAAATCACTTTTTTCTCACTAATACCTAGGATGGCTCCTCATGCATGGTGGGCATGTATCTGTTGTAAAAATGAATAGATAATATTTAATTACATATTCTTTCATGGGAATGGCTCACTGGACTGAACTGAGGGTTTTTTGTCTATTTTTGTCTAGTTTCTGGTCTCTGTTCTAGGAATCTGGAATACTAGGACAATCGTATCACTAATACAAAGGTAAGACAAGGTTATTTACAATTTCTCAGCCTCCCTTGAGGTCTCAGAAAGATGGAGGGAAGGTGTTCTCTTTCTTCTAGGGCTCCTCTCCAGTCTGCCTCAGCTTCCCTGTGCCGTCCACAGATCACCTTTCCACTGGCTTTCTCCCCATTTCCCTACCTACTCCCCAGTTCTTGGGGTTCAGTGACAATCCTCCCACCAGGGAGTGTTAATTGTGAGGAATCACCGACTGATTCATTACTTGTATTGGGAAAGAGTTTGGGATCTCTATTCTGAAAGGCCTACCATGTTGTTTTTTTCAATCCACATTTGCAATTTGACATTTTTCCAAGGACACAGAAGTAATAGTTAAAGGGAGAAAGGTGCCTACCATGTATAAATTCTAGACAGATTTTTTTTTTTACCAATGGGAATTTTGTGTCTTAGAAATAAACAAGTCTTCCTTTGAACACTGGCTCTGTAGTTGCCAAGGTAAACAGGAGTCAAGGTCTAGGTGCCTTTGATGCTTATGTTCTTATTAACTAAACAGGGGTAAGAATGAAAGCATTGCTGCAATGAATGTTCAAGGGAATGAGCACCCATTTAAGGCTGTAACCAGGCCAGAATTTCCTTTCTAAGGCCAAGCAGAATCCAGTCCAAAAACATGAACACAACAGGAATGTTTCTGGTCATTTTTCTCAAATCCACCAGAGAGTTCCCACTGAGTTTTTTTTGACATACTTAGCCTATATACTTCAGGACAAGGGAGCATTTATGTAAAATGTCTACCCTCACCCCCCCCCCCACCCCCCTGCCCAGCACACACACAACTTACTCTGACAATTCCAAGCCTCACTTTCTCCTCTGCTCGGGTTGACATCTGAGAAGGGAGACCACAATTGCATACCATTTTATAGATCCGCCTGATTAAAACCAGTTCTCTCTATAGGTCACATCGTGTATGAGACACACGGTTTTTGTCAAGAGACCAGCTACCAGCAGAAAGGGTTTTGATGCTATTGCTAGTAAGAAATTAGTAACTAGATCCTGGGTCTGTTTTAAGCCAACTTTATAATTACACTGTTTCAGTGGTAAACCAGACTTTTGAGCCAAGGGTGATTTAGACATTTGAGATCTGTATTCTTCACCCTCCCTGTCTTTACTGTTCATCTTTGCTGTCTCTCCATCTTCTGCCTTCAAACATATAATTTTCCTCCATTTCTTCCTCACCCCTGGCTCCTTGTTTCTGTGACCCTCTGTCACAAAAGAACAAAGGCTTCCTGTTCCCCCCTTGTCCTTGGAGATCATGGCCAGCAGTCTTGGCTGTGTGAGCACACATCTCATTCTGGACCTGGATGCCGCTTGGTGAGTGTGTCACCCGCTCAGGTTCCCAGGTTTGCCCCTGGGATTGGAGGTGAACGTGGGGCCTTATCCTGTGTGTCCATCAGGTAACCTCTCTTGTCTAAGACTAGAACCACTCTGGAGATGACATTCTCCAACTCTTGAGCTCTGTTTCTGTAAATTTTTTGCACTCAGAGCTCTTTTTTCCTCTGTGTGTATGCTTTCATTTAAAAAAAAATTAAATTTAAAATTACCACCCTGAATGCACCGGAAAAAAATTGAAGTATAGTTAATTGACAATGTTGTGTTAGTTTCAAGTGTACAGCAAAGTGATTCAGTTATATACCCACATATATATCTTCTTTTTCAGATTCTTTTCCATTGTAGATGATTCCAAGATCTTGAATATAGTTCCCTGTGCTATACAGTAGGTCCTTGTTGTTAACCTATTTTATGTGTAGTAGTGTGTATATGTTAATCCTCAACTTCTAATTTATCAGAGCTTTTCTGATATAGAAAGATTTATCAAATATTAAAATTGAAACCCAGGGCTTTCCTGGAGAAAATTTTATAGTCTCACTCAAGCTTACCATCATATTCTCTCTCCCCATCTCTCTCTTAACCCTCCTCTTTTTTTTTACCCTCTGGTGCAATTGTTTTTCTACTGTTTAAACTACATTTTGGGATGGTTAAAAAAATTCTCTTAAGTAGACCTTGAAAGCCTAAAATTTTCATTTCAGCTGAAAATCATCCAAACCATATGCCTTTCAGTTGAGCACGCCTCCAGCTGGCCTCACGCTGCCAAAGACACCCCTGCCTCCCTGCCCCCACTTTTTTTGTACCTGACCAAATTTCTTTAGAATCTGGCTGGAAATACACTGATCCGACCCAGAATCATTCAGGGATCACCACCACCAGGTTGCGGACCTTTCTTTCACGGAGCTAGAGAGGTTCCGTTGTAAGCAAATTTGAATGTTTCTTCTCCAGAATTGCCTTCTTTTTTCTTTGTTTCTTTCCTTTACTCCTTCTCAGTCCACCTTTGCTCTCCTCCCATGGGCCCTGGTTAACCACCTTGTGTCTCCCTGTCTCCCCGTGGGTCTCTGTCTGTCTCTCGCCTGGCGCTAATCCTTGGCCGCCCATGGTACCGAGGGGCAGCCGGAATTTCCTTCGAGAGACAGCTGGTTTCCATTTCAGGAGTCTCACCGTTGTGCCTGTGATGTGATTGTCTTTTCACCTCTAGGTTTGGTCTGAGTCGCAGCTAAAACAAAGCTGTTTCCCTCGGCCCCCAGGGCTCCTGGCTGAGCCCGCTGGCTGCAGGCCCTGCCCAGCACGTCCTGCCACTCAGAGGTCACTGGTGTCCCTGTTGGCCACACCCCCCCAACCCAGGGGAGAAATTAAGGCAATTTCACTGAGGCCCACTGGTGAGGAAAATTGATTGATCGAGTTATGACTAAATGGCTTTTCAAATCTCATTATTCTGGGGGCAGGGAGTTCAGTTGGCAGGGCCTGAGTCCTCACAGACATATAAAGCCAGACAGGCCTCCTGTGAATGCAGGGCTTGGAGGCTGTGCTGTGGACATGGGCCACCGGGCCTAACTCAGCAGGGCTGCTGAACGCAACCAGTTCCTGCCTATTTGAAGGGCAAACACTGCAGGATGCAAATGTGAATCCTGAGAGTGGGTGCTTTGTAGAGAGCTGTGCTGGGAGCGAGGTGGGTTCCGGGTGGTGGTGGGGGGCGGCAGCACAGAGTGTAACAAATGGGGGGCTGCTTCAAAGTGCTCCCCCCTCCACTTCTGCTCCCAGGCTGTCTCTCCTTGGGAAGCCTTGACATAAGATCATTCATATTTTTTCTGTAAATCACTGAATCAAAGGGTAGCTTCTTTATCTGTGTCTGGATGCCTAATTAGGTGGTATTTAAATATATTTATGAATCCTGATCTCAGCTACCACAGAGTCTTTTGCTCATATACACATATATATATTATGTACACAGGCTTCCCAGGTGTCACTAGCAGTAAAGAACCCGCCTGCCAATGCAGGAGATGGAAGAGATGAGGGTTCAATCCCTGGGTTGGGGGAGGAAATGGCAACCCATTCCAGTATTCTTGCCTGGAGAATTTCATAGACAGAGGAGCCTGGCCGACTACAGTCCATGGGGTGGCAAAGAGTTGGACATGACTGAAGCAACTTAGCATTGATATACATGCATAGAACAAGTAGATGGAGATTATACATGTACAGCCTCTCCATTTTGTATATATAAAAATGAAATCTCCTTGCATATGTCGTCTGCCAGCATCTTTAACCTCGCTTTGTAACATTTGTGTGGTGGTGGACATGTCAGGTAATGTCTCTGGATCTGGTTTGTCCATCTGTAAAGTAAAAGAGTTGAACTAGCTGATGTGTTTGGTGGGGAGGTGCTGATCTTGGGAGGTCTCAGCCTGCATTGGTGTGAAGCAGGGTTTGGTTCCTGGTCAGAGATTGAGTTGGGGTTGCAGCAGTGAGAGAGCTGAATCCTAGCCACTCAACTGGTGATGGGGCATCACCATCAGTGACAAGGCCCTAACCCATCAGCTTTATAGGAAAGAATCCCCACAAAGATGGAAAGTAGCGAAACAAAGTGTTTGTTAGGAGGATAAAGCATTTATGGCTAAATACACGGCTGGACTTAAAGAGTCGAGCTCTAGTGATGGTTTAAATCACTTATAAGGGACATTTCTTCCTGGTTTCCTTCAGCCAATCATTTTGACCTGCCTGGTTCTGAGTCCGTGTTTGGTATATCTCAGGGTCCTTCCATGTTTACATGCATCACTCAGCCAAGATGTTCCCAGTGAAGAGGGCTATGGGTAGGATGACATCACTTACTTTGGGGTGGCGCCCCTCCCTCTCTGACCTCCAAGGAGCTTTCTTGTTGGGAAGGTTTCCTTGACTTTGAGAATCAGAAGTATGTGGTCTCTGATCTCTTTCCTGAGCCGGGCCTGGTCTGTTCTCTTGATTGTCCTGTTATTGATATTTTAGAGTTTCAGTCTATAGGGAATGAACTCAAATTGCTTACTCCTGGGGGTCCATCTACCTCCTGCCTCAGTGCTTCCCTTTGATCCATACAGATCCAGGGACGAAACGACATGCTGGGATATCACAGGAGCCATCCAGTTCCCAAGGCTGAGTTCTAACATTGCATGATTCTCATAGTTTTAGGTGGTTCTGTTACAAGAAGAATCGCATGCTTTCAGGTTCTGACACAGGAGATAGGACTTACCTGGCTGCATAACTACTGGCCAAGTGAGCTGCCTGTCTTCCCGGATACTTAGACTGGCTTGCTGGGTTCCAGGCCATGAACAGACCTCATCCACCTTGGCTTTAATGAGACATTGGACTCTGTCTAGGGCAACATGCTTATCAATAAGCTTCAGTGGAAGGCCCTTTGCCTCACCCCCCAGATCTCTGTGGCACTCACCCTAGTTCACCATCAGCATCTCCAGGGACATGGTTGCCAGCTCAGATGTCTTCAATGTCACTCTCTTCTGTAAAATCCAAGAGTGGCCTCTCTGTTGCCATTCTGATGGTTTTGAAAGCCCTCAGCTTAGCATTCAGCTTCACTGGGTTTTCAGCCATCCTTTCCTTCCAGCTTTATCTCTAGGAGTCTCCTATAGATCCATCCAGTGAGATAGTCTTCTAATTGTTCTGTTCCATGCTGTGACAACTCATCACGCCGCCACCCCACCACCCACTGCCATCCCACATTTGCTCTGTGTTAGCCTTTTGTGTGGCAAACCTGGAAGACTTCTTATACAAAACTGATCTCTTCTCTTCCCCCATCCTAATCTGCCTTTTGAGCTCCAGATCAGGACCTGCCTCCCTCACTGAGGGCTCCCTGGTGAGTTTGTGGCGAGGAATGTGCCTTTCTCTGACTTTTCAAGTAATCCTTAGTCTGCATGACACTGTCTGCCCTTGTTCCTTCTAGCCTGGGCAGTTCACAGCCCTCCTGGAGGAGCCAGATAGAACTTGGACAGTGTCAGAGGAGCCTAAGAGGGTGATGCAAAGCTGGAGACCCAGGTGAAGGGGCTGGCTTAGAAGAAGCAGAGATGCTTCATTTGAAGGAGAAAAAGTAGAAGATAACTTCACAAGAACCTAAGTTTATGAAGTATCCATCTGCATGTCCACGGGTGAGGGTAGATAGACATGGTATGCCCGTAGAAGCAGGGGAATTTCCTCCATGGTGGGTGCCTTTCAGGCTGGTGAGAATGCTGCAACCTGAGGCTGGACCAAAGGCAGAAATCAGAAAACATGCCCCACTCTCATGGTTCATTGTAGCCCAAAGACTTAAAGCTTTTAAAATGTCAGACAGATATTTGACTTGAGAGAGTGAAAATTTAAAAAGTAAATTAAAAACATACTTGTATTTAGAAATCAATTTTATAATCCCATGAAAACTTTCCTATGTTTCTCTTAATCAAGCCTGGAAATGAAAGTAATCTTAACATTTGCTTGCTTAACAGATCTGTGTGACTGTATAGCTATTTATGGAATTTGTTGTAAAAACAGAGAAGGAGAACTATCAATACTTGACAAAGTTAAGCAGTCTGGCCAAAAGAGAGATCCTTTTTATTATTGGAAATCACTTTTTTTTGACTTGCGTTTTTCTTTGGCTTAACTCCCAGGTACGTGACAGTCTTGTAACTGAAGGGTAAGCTGGGTTTCGAGTGTCATTTCACAGTGTCTCCCCATCCTTTTCCTCTGCTTGTCCCCAGTCAAGACTCATTGACCTAAATTCTCCATCTCTGGCAGGGGTCCTTCTAACTCATCTTACTGGAGTTTTCTCCATCTCGATTACTGAGCCTCTTTTTTATAGGGAACTCTCCTTTGAGATCAAAGACAATGTATAGCAATTTATGGGAAATAAAGGAAGTAGGAGAGGATGCTAAGTCATTTTAAGGGAAGGAGGGTCTGAAGAGGTGAATATGTGGAGGATCTGGTCTCTGCTATAGGAACTGAGGCAGGACTCAGCTCCCAGGTGTGGAGGGGAGGGACATGAGACCTGTTCTGTGGTGCCTGGTATCTTCATCCAGTCTTATCAGCGATCCTCAGAGCTGACTGTGTCTCTGAGTCACCCAGGCTCCTTTGGAAGGTTGCAGACACCTGGGCCCTTACTCAGGCAATTTAACAAGTCCCCAGTGAGTTCTATACATTTAGTTTAAAGCAGGTGTCTTGAGGCTCAGACAGCACCAATGACCATTGACCCAGGCCCAAGAATTATTCATTACAAGGTCCTAATTCGTTCCTCTTTCCTTCAAATACATTTATGTCCCCCCCCGCCCCACCCGCCACTGCCACCGCCACCACCACCCCGCCCCGCCACCCACCAGGGCTCTAAGATAAGAATCTGGTTCAGACCAACTTTAGGGTATTCACTAGTGAAGAATAAAGGGGAAATTCACAAAAATGAGAAAGGCTCAGAAATAAGACTACATAAATTATTTTGGAGACAATTTTCCCTTCTCCTTAACAATTTTCAGAAGGATCTTGGGAGTAACACACACATACAGACACAGTCAGGGAAGTGAGTAAACAGGAAAGAAAAGATTGACTTTTACTACTTGCTGGTTTAAACTTAAATTTGTTTTTCTTTATATGTTGACCCCCCCCATTTCTTTCTCCCTTAGAACTGCATCAAGCTATTTTCAGGAAGAAGTGGTTGCTTTGGCAGGGGGGGTGGGGGGATGAAAACCATGACATCACCATGCTATTTTGAAAGAGTGAGAGAAATAGGCCAGTTTTAGGTCAGCTTAGTTTGGTTCTGTGTGTGTAGGAGCTGAACTGTGTCTTTTATGAATTCGGCTTCCCTTGGGATTGCAGTTCTTCACGGGAAGGATAATATTTATTTAGAGCTAATTTGTAAACTTCATTTTCATTTTAAGGTCTGGAACCTAAATGGTTATTCTGTTCTTCCAGGCGGTAACACAGACTTTGTGAGCATTTCAAAGGGGGTTGGCTTTGCAGGCTTCTTCCCACGTGCCCCTGTCTCCCCCAGCCCCCAACTGTCTGCTCGATTTTAGGTCAATCCAGGGTCTATCAGCTTAGAAAGCAAATCCTTAACCTGGACTTTTTGCTGCTGATAAGGGCTGTGTGGATGGCAAAGAGGCAACTTACTCATTTCTTTAGAATTTGCAGTGGAATCTTTTCTTGCTTGGAGTTGTTGTCAGCAACTCCTATTTTCCCAGAGAGGTTTTGAAATGTTCCCTCTGATCGTTAATGTGTTTATAACATTTCTCAAATGGAACTCCACGCTCCTAACAAACATCCAGCTTTTTGAAAGGGTTCACCGCACCTTTTCTACCCCTGGAGACAAAAGAACACGTCTGTGTAGAGCATGGAAACGGCCGCCCGATGATGGCTGAAACTTGCTTTCTAAGCAAACTCAGATATCATCATTTTCTTGTCAAGAGCAGCATTTTACTCCGAGGTTCCTAGCCTATTTCTGGGTCTGATAGATGGTTCCTTTTTGGCTGCCTGGAGATAAGCCCGGGTCAAGGAAACAGCTTGCACTTGTCTCTTCAAGTCTAGCTCGGCCTCGCCGTATCGTTTCATGATTTCCTTTCTTGTTATCTTCAAACATTCCCTCAGAGCTGAGCTTGACAAGAACAGGAAGGTTGGCAAAGGTCTGGCAGGGAGGTTGTTTTTCTTCGTGGAGGAAAATGGACCCTTTCCTTTCCCCGCCCCCATCCCATTCTCTCTTTTATGGCCGCCTCCTGGCCCTCTGCAAAGCTGATGGAAAAAAGCTAATAATGCCTCCTTCCCTCTTTACAGGAGGGTCTCTAAGAGGTTTCTAATCAGCTCACTGTCAGCCTGTTTCCTCTGATCAGCTTAAATAGGTCCACTTGAAGTTCACAACTGCCAAAGCGGGCGTTCAGATGGAAAGCAAGGGGCACCATAGGAGCAGTTAGGCACGTCCACCCGAGATTATCCAGGAGACTGTAATCCCAGGGAAAGTGCTGGCTTCTCAAACCCTTTCCTCTTGATTAAATAAGCATTTCTCCACTAAGGGGACAAGGCCTGCCAGTCCACAAGCTGATTCCTTTTCTCTTTCTACCTCCCCTCTCCCCACACTAAAATGTAAACTTGATGCCTGTGTCCTTAGCAGGAGCCCATCCTAACCATCTTGGTACGAGTGAACCTTTTAACCTCTCATGGATGGCTTTCTGTCTAACTCTGTATAGGAACAAAAAGCCCAAACAAAAGCAGGACACGTTATCTCAGGCCGACGGGGACGTGGGGGCAGGAAGTTGGGGTTTCTGCCCTGTGGCCCCCAGGTCCTCTGCTGAGATTTTCCTGCTCTGTCTTCAGAAAAGGACGGTTTTGTTAACCATTAGCCACTGACAAGAGTGTGTCCATTTCAGCAAAATTAATAAGAGATAGCATTTTTCTTCCTTCTAAATGGCCCATGTCAGTAATTAACATCGCCTTTCATTACTCAACTTGAAAGCTGCCTTCCCCGGCCCCCTGACCTCGCCCCAGCTTTGTTAAACTGTGGCCTCCAGCCTGTGAGAGACCTAAACGCAGAAAAAGCACACGGTGAGGGGGGAGCGGGGGGGCTCACCGAGGTGCCTTGAAAGAATCACTCCACAAATATTTATTGGGTGCCCACTGCGTGGAGCTACCGAACTGAATCAGACAGGGACCCTTGTGGGAAGGAGACAGTGAGCAGGGATAAAGGGTTGTTTAAAAATCACAGCAGATACTGGAATTGTCACAAACCAGAGCAGACCCAGTGAGGAGGGGGACCCTGGCTCAGACGTGACCCAGGCGGGAATGTTCTGGGGGAGGTGACATAGGAACGTTCCAATGTTGGAGGTCATTGTATTTAAAAAGGATGATCTTGCCTTGCACTTTTTTTTTTTTTTTTTTTTTTTAGTAAGAAGGGAAAAGAGCACTTTCATAGTGAATATATAAGTTGAGGGCGCAGGAGAGAATTTTTCCCTCTTTAGGTGGATTGTTTCCCGGTCTTTGTAGCCAATCAGCTGTTGATATTTTAATAACGGCACTACTCCTAATTTAGTCAACTCCCTCCAAAGTGTGTTGAATATATTCCTGTCATTTTTCTCCATCAGATCTGTGCTCCAGGAGGATTCTGGGTCACAGAGCTGGATGTGTTCAGCTTGGAGATGAGTTAAGATATACTTTACATATGTTGTTCACATCCTTTACCATGCATTCCGTGCTTAAAAGAGCCACCAAGCAAAATTCAAATACTCTGAAAGGGGGGATGGGCTGAAAAATTATGGGGCATCAAGGGATGGGATCTAATTGCAACTGTGATGGTGAAGGTTTTTAATGATATATGGAGAAGTAAAAGTGGCATGTTCTCTTTGTTGTGAAGAACATGAATAAATATATATGTTGAGAAGTATGGGCTAGAAGACTCAACACTGAACTCTTACCAGTGGTTATTTTTGTAGTAGCATTTAATTTATTTATTTTAATTAATGTATTTTTGGCTGTGCTGGGTCTTCATTGCTGTGTCGGCTCTTCTCTAGTTGTGGTGTGAGGGTGTCTCGTGCTGGCTCCTCTTGTTGTGGAGCACAGCCTCTAGGGCATGTGGGCTTCAGTATTTGGAGCCTGTGGGCTCTGCCGTTGCAGCTTGCAGACTCTATAGAGTGCAGGCTCAGTAGTTGTGGCACATGGGCTTAGTTGCTCGGAAGTGTGTGTGATTTTCCTGGACCAGGGATTGAACTCATGTCCCCTGCACTGGCAGGCAGATTCTTAATCACTGAGCCACTAGAGAAGCCCAGTAGTGGTTACTGATGGCTGCTGAAAATGAGAAATGATTTTAATTTCTCTTCTCTGTAATTTTCAGTGTTTTCCAAAATGGTATATGTACATTACTTTTGTAGTCAAGGGAAATGCTCTTGAAGAATGAAGATGCTAAGGGGAAAAAGGACTTTATTAAGGTGAGAGGATGAACACAACTAGGGAGGTCATTCTCCCTTCTCAAGCCACTTTGGTCATGTCATCAGCTGTAAAAAAAAAAAAAAAGGGAAAAGCATACCCATGCAGCAATCAGAACCAAACACAGGAGGTTTTAAGTAACAATGCACAGCATTCAATAAACCCCATGGAAATATTCTCTTTTACCTCCTTTACCTGCTTGAGTTGAAAATTTGAGAGTTAATTCTTATAGAAATTTTTGTAGTGAAAGAACCATTTCTGTCTCTTTCCTATGGAATTTAGATCTAGGAGACTCCAGGTTCTGAATTACTCAAGGGTCAGAAATCTCTTGCAGAGGCTGGCCTGATCACTTTTTCTGGGAGGCGGGTAAATCCTTTGTTATTGTTCTCTTGTTCAAGCCCAATGATATAAAAATCTAAAAACCAGTTATTCATCTAGCGACGCCCTTCACAAATGCACAACAACGAACCTCTTTATTTTTATCTATTATTTTGCAATTTTCTTTTACTCAACTTACACACATCAGATAAGCTGATTTATTTCACCGTTGGTGGTAATAAGTGTGCAGAGTGTCTCAAAGTAGGATGCTGCTGTCTGCAGGTCTGGAAGCAGAGCAAATAGCTGGGCTTCTTATTCAAATCCTGTGTCTGATTATTTGCAATAGAAAAGCCTAGTTGGAGGGTATTGGGTGTGGATGGTGGAGCTGGCGACTGGGTAGGGAAGGCAGAGAAATGGAAAAAATGCAAACCTGTAGTTTAAGTTCAAATGGGTTCCCAGCTGCTTTTGGCATTTTGTATCATTGGAGCCTCACAACTTGAAGAGCCCCTAAATTAGAGCAACAGCCCCGCCCCGGGGACCCTCCTCCACAACTGAGACGTCGTTCGACTTCTGAGTCACTCAAAATTGTGGGGCCAAAACATATAAACAGAACAAGAGAAGCTGTTTGCCCGGAGCACACAACTTTAAAACTGTTTTGAGTCTTTGAGACAGGGTTCCTCCCTTCTTTTCTCCCTACAAACATTCAGAAAAATAAAGAAACTCCAGGAGATTCTGTCTTTGTGATGAAAGATTTCAGGACCCCATCTGCCCTTTGTGGCTTGATAACAATCTAGCTGCTGGCAGAGAAGGGGACGAGGAACAACAACTCAGAACAGAGAGGCTGGTTGTCAACACAGAGCCTGCTCCGTCTCCCTGAACCCCGGATGGGGGCGGGTGGAAGGGGCGGAAGTGAGCTGAGTGACCTTGCCCTTGTGAATCTCAGGAGTTCAAAGGAAAAGTCCTTTTCAAATCTGTTTTCCACCAGCTGGTGTCCTAGATGCTTTAGAAACACTTCCTCCTCTTCTATCTGTGCCTGGCTTCTCAGGAGATCAAGTCATTTAGAGCAAATACAAATTAGAAACATAAAGAGCAAACTCTGCCTCAGGTACGTGGGGAGAGAAGAATCAGAGTAAGGAAGTCGCTGTGGCTGACTGAGCAAATTAACTCTGAACTTTCTGGCAAAAAATGCAGAAAAAAGGCGGGTGGGAGAAAGGTGCGGGGCATAATTCTGGTTCCTTATGAGGAAGAAACAGACCCACAGGGCCACCAGGGCCTTTCCCATCCCCAGGAGTGAAGAAGCTTCTGTATGACTTTGTATAGAAGCCTCTAGAACTGTGGTTGAATATGCTGTTAAGGAGGCTTTCTAACCATTTTGCTTTTCCGTTAAACTTTCTGGCTTATGTATCCATTTGCTTTTGTTATTAAAATCTGTCCATTGATATTTCATTCTGGAGCTATTCCTACAGAGGTGAACAATGCTGATATATTGATTCAATAGGGAGGCTGGGAGACTCAGATGGTAAACCAATGCCTTAAGCCAGGGATGCCTTGAGGCCGAGAAACTGTTGCCCAAGGACCACCAACGCCCGCAGCCGATAGGCTTTTCTGAATGAGGCAAGCACACTGCTCTGGCCAGTCACATACTCTTATTGCCTTTGCTGCAGCATCTTTGTATAAGTCTTCCTGCTTGCGGTTGGTGGAGTGCTCTAAGCCCCTGCTCGTTTGGGCCACTCCATTATAATTGATTTTTGCTTGAATAATCTCTGAAGAGTTTTGATATGCTCCAGTTTATTTATTTATTGTCTTTTCTAGTTTACTTCATAGTTCATAATTCACAATGCTATGGCTTTCAAACATTTTACTGCAATTAACACACTTGCACACATATAGTAAACTCATAAGCACTGACATGGAGATATGCCTACTTATATTGCATGATATATAAATAAAAGGTCTTAGAAAACAGTGGAAATGGCAACCCACTCCAGTATTCTTGCCTGAAGAATCCCATGGATGGAGGAGCCTAGCGGGTTACAGTCCATGGGGTCACAAAGAGTCGGACACGACTTCACTTTCACATTCACATTCACCTTTTCTATAGTAGGTGCAGTCTGATATTTCCTGTTCTACTATATCTCATTTAATTCTGTTTCATTTTTAAAAGCTGTATGCATTTCACGACGTTAGTTCGAAAACTGGTGTTTGAAAGTGAAAGTGAAGTCGCTCAGTCGTTTCCGACTCTTTGCGACCCCATGGACGGTAACCTACCAGGCTCTGTGGTCCATGGGATTCTCCAGGCAAGAATACTGGAGTGGGCTGCCATTTCCTTTCCAGGGGATCTTCCCAATCCAGGGATCGAACCCACGTCTCCTGCATTGCAGACAGATGCTTTACCGTCTGAGCCACTAGTGTTTAAATACATATTATCTCGTGTGTGTTAGTTGCTCAGTTGTGTCCGACTCTTTGTGACCCTACGGACTGTAGTCCAGGCAAGAATACTGAAACGGGTTGCCATTTTATTCTCTAGGAAGTTTATCTTTTAACAATACAAAAATCAACAATTTGTATACCTATAGTAGAGTTAGCATTGGAGAACGAAATAGCAACTCACTCTGGTATTCTTGCCTGGAGAATCCCAGGGATGGGGGAGCCTGATGGGCTGCCGTCTATGGGGTCGCACAGAGTTGGACACGACTGAAGTGACTTAGCAGCAGCAGCAGTAGAGTTAGGACTGCAGGATGCCCCTTAGTGAACATTTAACAAACACTTGCTGGATGAATGGATGAGAAATTAGTGCTGTCAATAAACAATCAGAGGATGACATGGAAATATTTTAATTAAAATAGTAAAAAGAAATCTAGAAATAAACCTAATATGAAGAAAACTGTAACGTTTTATTGAAGGATCAAAGGGAACTTGCTGACACATACAGCACTGAATGGTAGATTCAGAATTATGAAGGTTCTTCCCCCAGATAACGAATTCAGTGTGATCCTAAGAAAAATTGCAAAGAGTTATTTTATGAAACTTGACAAGCTGCACAGATTAATGAAAGGTTATTGCACAGATTAATGAAAGGTTAATGTACAGATTAATGAAAGGTTATTGAAAAAGGGTGAATACTGATAGGAAATTTATCCTACTCTATATTAAAACATACTTTAAAATGGTAGTAGTAAAAACAGTGTGTTCTTAACATAAGAATAAAGAAATAGATCAGTGGAACAGAGTCTATAAATACGTCTATGTATGTTTGCATTGGAATTTAGTATTAAGACAAAAGTAACACTTTGAATTATGACTAAGCCAGAACCTATTCAGAAAACAGTGTCAGGATAAGAAGAAAAGAAAAGTTCAATCTCACCATAAATACAAAAATGTAATTTGTATAAATTAAAGAGCTAAATCTAGATAAAGACTGTAAAAGTACTAAAACTAAAATAGGAGAAATTTTGTAATTCTTAGATGAGTGATTTCTTTTTAAGCAAGATGTAAAACTCAGAAACCATATAGGATACAGTTCTTTTAAGGCTGCATTAAATATCTTAAGGTTTAATACAGTGAGTTATAAAAACATGAGCAACAGTCTAGGGTAAAATATTTTCAAGCTATATAATAAAGATTAGAATTCATAATATATAAAGAGTTCATACAAATAAATAAGAAAAAAAGTGGAAAGATAGGCAAAATTATAAACAGTCCAGTCACAGATCTAAATAAAAATGACCAATTTACATAGGGAAAGATGCTTAATGAGTAAATAATGAACAAAAATCAAAGTAATGATGGTAGAAGGAGTACGTCAAGGCTGTATATTGTCACCCTGCTTATTTAACTTCTTTGCAGAGTACATCATGAGAAATGCTGGACTGGAAGATGCACAAGCTGGAATCAAGATTGCCAGGAGAAATAAGATGACACCACCCTTATGGCAGAAAGTGAAGAGGAACTCAAAAGCCTCTTGATGAAAGTGAAAGAGGAGAGTGAAAAAGTTGGCTTAAAGCTCAACATTCAGAAAACAAAGATCATGGCATCCGGTCCCATCACTTCATGGGAAATAGATGGGGAAACAGTGGAAACAGTGTCCAACTTTATATTTTGGGGCTCCAAAATCACTGCAGATGGTGATTGCAGCCATGAAATTAAAAGACACTTACTGCTTGGAAGAACAGTTATGACCAATCTAGATAGTATATTCAAAAGCAGAGACATTACTTTGCCGACTAAGGTCTGTTTAGTCAAGGCTATGGTTTTTCCAGTGGTCATGTATGGATGTGAGAGTTGGACTGTGAAGAAGGCTGAGCGCCGAAGAATTGATGCTTTTGAACTGTGGTGTTGGAGAAGACTCTTGAGAGTCCCTTGGACTGCAAGGAGATCCAACCAGTCCATTCTGAAGGAGATCAGCCCTGGGATTTCTTTGGAAGGAATGATGCTAAAGCTGAAACTCCAGTACTTTGGCCACCTCATGCGAAGAGTTGACTCTGGAAAAGACTCTGATGCTGGGAGGGATTGGGGGCAGGAGGAGAAGGGGACGACCGAGGATGAGATGGCTGGATGGCATCACGGACTCGATGGATGTGAGTCTGAGTGAACTCCGGGAGTTGGTGATGGACAGGGAGGCCTGGCGTGTTGCGATTCATGGGGTCGCAAAGAGTCGGACACTACTGAACAACTGAACTGAACTGAACTGAACTGAATGCTTTACCCAAGAGGCTGAAATTTTTTAAAAACTCTATTGCTTTCAATGTTGAGAGAGTATAAAATGGTATAGTCTTTTGGAGGTCAATTTGAGAGTATATATCAAAAGTATAAGTGTTCATATTCTTTGAACTATCACTTCTATTTTCCTGTTTCTGTCAAAGTGATTCTTTCTACATGTGTACAGAGAGAGGCATCGATTAGGCTTTTCAGTGTAGCACTGCTTATAATGGCAAAAAATTAGAAACCATTTAAACATCCATAATTAGGGAAATGTGATTCATCCAATATTACAGAATAAAATGATGAAGTAAAAGAGAATAGGGTAGACTTACAGTGCTCACGTGGAAAGAGTTATAAGATATATGTCTATGTGAAAAAGTAACAGATGGAACAATTCGTACAGTTCACTCCTATGTTCAGATAGACCTTGGGGATGCTGTGGATTCAGTTCCAATAGAACCAATATCACAATAAAGTGAGTCACAGAACTTTTCGGTTTCCCACTGCATAGAAAATTTATGTATAGACTATACTGTAGTTTGTTAGGAGGAGGCAATGGCACCCCACTCCAGTACTCTTGCCTGGGAAATCCCATGGATGGAGGAGCTTGGTAGGCTGCAGACCATGGGGTCGCTAAGAGTCGGACACGACTGAGGGACTTCACCTTCACTTTTCACTTTCACGCATTGGAGAGGGAAATGGCAACCCACTCCAGTGTTCTTGCCTGGAGAATCCCAGGGACGGCGGAGCCTGGTGGGCTGCTGTCTACGGGGTTGCACAGAGTCGGACACGACTGAAGCGAGTCAGCAGCAGCAGTTTGTTAAGTGTGTAATACATTATGTCTAAAAAAGCAAGGTATATATTTTAATTGTTGTTGTTTAGTTGCTAAGTTATGTCTGACTCTTTTGTGACCCCCATAGACTCTAGCCTACTAGGATCTTCTGTCCATGGGATTTCCCAGGCAAGAATATTGGAGTGGGTTGCCATTTTTTTCTCCAGGGGATCTTCCCAACCCAGGCAGACAGATTCTTCACCACTGAACCACCAGTGAAGCCCTCATACCTTAATTAAAAATAATTTATTGCTGAAAAATGCTAGTTCAGTTCAGTTCAGTCACTCAGTCATGTTTGACTCTTTGTGACCCCATGGACTGCAGCATGACAGGCTTCCCTGTCAATCACTGTCTCCTAGAGCTTACTCAAACTCATGTCCATCGAGTCAGTGATGCCATCCAACCATCTCATCCTCTGTCATCCCCTTCTCCTCCTGCCTTCAACCTTTCCCAGCATCAGGGAATTTGGAAAACTCAGCAGTGGCCACAGGACTGGAAAAGATCAGTTCATTCCAATCCCAAAGAAAGGCAATGCCAAAGAATGTTCCAATTACTGCACAGTTGTACTCATCTCACATGCTAGGGAAGTAATGCTCAACATTCTCCAAGCCAGGCTTCAACAGTATGTGAACTGTAAACTTCCAGATGTTCAAGCTGGATTTAGAAAAGGAAGAGGAACCAGAGATCTAATTGCCAACATCTGCTGGATCATAGAAAAAGCAAGAGAGTTCCAGAAAAACATCTACTTCTGCTTTATTGACTATGCCAAAGCCTTCGACTATGTGGATCATAACAAACTGTGGAAAATTCTTCAAGAGATGGGAACACCAGACCACCTGACCTGCCTCTTGAGAGACCTGTATGCAGGTCAGGAAGCAACAGTTATAACTGGACATGGAATAATGGACTGGTTCCAAATTGGGAAAGGAGTACGTCAAGGCTATATATTATCCCCCTGCTTATTTATCTTATAAGAGTACATTTCACAGAGTATATCATGCTAAATGCTGGACTGGATGAAGCACAAGCTGGAATCAGGATTGCTGGGAGAGATATCAATAACCTCAGATATGCAGATGATACCACCCTTATGGCAGAAAGCAAACAGAAACTAAAGAGCCTTGTGATGAAAGTGAAAAAGGAGAGTGAAACAGTTGGCTTAAAGCTCAACATTTAGAAAACTAAGATCATGGCATCCAGTCCCATCACTTCATGGTGAATAGACGGGAAACAATGGAAACAGTGACAGACTTTATTTTCTTGGCCTCCAAAAGCACTGCAGATGGTGACTGTTGCAGCCATGAAATTAAAAGATGCTTGGAAGAAAAGCTATGACCTTGGAAGGAAAAAGCTATGAAAGAAAAGCTATGACCAACCTAGACAGCATATTAAAAAGGAGAAACATTACTTTGCCAACAAAGGTCCATTTAGTCAAAGCTATGATTTTTCCAGTAGTCATGTGTGGTTATGAGAGTTGGACTACAAAGAAAACTGAACACTAAATAATTGATGCTTTTGAGCTGTGGTGTTGGAGAAGACACTTGAGAGTCCCTTGGGCAGCAAGAAGATCAAACCAATCAATCCTAAAGGAAATCAATCCTGAATATTCATTGAAAGGACTGAGTTGAAGCTGAAGCTCCAATATTGAACCTCATTGAGTCAGTCACCATACCAAATGTAATAATGATGAAAAAGTTCAAAAGACTGCAAGAATTACAAAAATGTGACACAGAGTCATGAACTGAGCAAAGTCTGCTGGAAAAATGGCGCCTTTAGACTTGCTTGAAGCAGGGTTGCCTTCAACATTCAGTTAGTGAAAAACATAACATTTGCAAAATGCTGCCAAAGTGCAATAAAGGGAGGTATGCCTGTAATTCTGTACTGTATGAACATTTAAAGGAATATATTCATTCTTAGTTATTAAACATTGTGTTAAAAATTTAAAAATATTTTTAGTTGGCGTGCTTCTCAGAAAGGAGACATTTAGTCCAAACTTACTTAGGCAAGAGAAAAGGCCTCAGGACTCCTTAGTTATCAGGGTAAATGGAGTCATTTTTATGCTCTTATCTGGAAGAGTTTATTTCCTTTCAATGTAACGACCTCTAATCCCCCTCCCTCGCCACCCTAGGGCCATTCTCCTTTCTAAGCAGGGAGGCTTTTCCCAGGAGATGCTATGCACAGTCTCTGAAGTAATGGAAGATCAAGGGCTTGAGCACAGTTTCAAACCTTCTGCCCATAACACCACTTAGCTGGTGGAGTTACTTCCTCACTATCCAAGCTGTTATTTTAAAGTCTCACATTCTTTCCTCTTCTGTGCTCTTTTCGGGTTGATGTCATTGTACAAAGTGGTCAATGGGGAAAAGAGTTTGGGCAACTCACACCAGGACAGTTAGTTCTTGTTTGATTGAAAGCTGGCTAGTTGGATTTAATTCTCCTTAAAAAAAGAAAAAAGTCACAAAAAGTTACACTTGGTGGTCTGGTGCATAAATCAATACCCGACAAATATCCCCCTCCTTACAATGTGTAATGCTCAAAAACGAGACACATTTGTAGGCCTCTTGGGTATCTCTGTTTGAATGACCTTCTTTTTTTTTCCTCCTGACCTGTACTCTCCACACTGTATATCAAAATCCAGAGGCTCTTTCATTTCCCCCTCTTTGGGAAATTCATTTGGGTTTCATTCATGCCATGCAAACGTTATTTTTCTGTTCTAAGCAGTAAAAGAATATAGTGTCTGAAAAATAGCCCTTGGGCAGGACAGCACGGAAACCAATGCCCATCTCTTCTGCCAGCCTGAGGAGTGTTTCTCTTACAATTTATATGCAGTCATTAAAAATCAGAATGATCTGCTCTGAGATCCAATAAAGTCACACTTGATTTACATCCCTGGGAAAATGTTTTTCCAACATCCCTTCAAATAAAATTTTAAGTTAACACTTTTCCTGGAGTCTGTGTGTGTGTGTGTGTGTGTGTGTGTGTGTAATGGGAAACTTCCTTTAAATGCACTGAAATAGCTGTCATAGTTTGAGGCCATTTGTGTACAGATACATTATGATGCCAATTGCATATCACAGAGAAAACCATTTTTATTATATTAGGGTGAAGATCTGTCAGCAGATTATCTCTTGCTCTTTTGTCTGATTGTCCCTCCCTTTTCAGACTTAACTCTTGCACTCTGAACCATTTTGGTGCGTGTGTGCTTGTGTTCTTAATTGTGTTTGACTCTGCAACCCCATGGACGGTAACCTACCAGGCTCTGTGGTCCATGGGATTCTCCAGGCAAGAATACTGGAGTGGGCTGCCATTTCCTTCTCCAGGGGATCTTCCTGACCCAGGGATGGAACCCGCCTCCCCTGAGTCTCCTGCACTGGCAGGCAGATTCTTTACCACAGCGATACCTAGGAAGCCCCATTTTGGTGGTTCAGTCAGTTTAGTGCTTGCAACACCACTCCCACCACAGGGTGACATGTGAGCAGTCAGGCCAGACAGTAGTCTTTTTCAGAGACTCATGTGGAAGCTGAGAGTGAATGGTCTCTTCTGGGGAGAAAATTTTCAGAGCTGCTTGGGGCCAGTTTTCTGGCCATGTGGGTAGAATCTGCCTGAGAATGACATCAATACAGAAGAGAGCAGAGGCAGGAAATGCATAGGTGGCTGGAGGAAGGAAGGAAGGAAGAATGCATAGATGGATGATGAATGGATGGGGAGCTGGATAAATGGAAGGATAAATGATGGATGGGTGAGTGGGTGGATGAAGGGAAGGAAAGATAGATGGATGGATGGATAGATGATGAATGGATGACAGATGGATATGTGGGTGGATGGATGGATGGATAGATGATGGATGGGCAGGTGGGGGGATGGAAGGAAGGAAGGATAGATGAATGAATAAGATGGATGGATGATGGATGCTTGAGTGGATGGACGAGTGGGTAGATGAATGGATGGAGGGATGGATGAATAGAAAGATAAATACAATGTCACACCTGCTTTCCAGGTACCAAATGATTGTCCAGGATTCAGGGACTGAACCAAAGGATCGAAATGAGGGAGACCTGGCCTGTAAGGAATTCTGCCCAACAAGATGGCTCCTTACTGGATGGAGACAAACTGGCCTCAATGGACTTCTCGTGGATGGGGAAAATCAGTGAAGTAGGTCCAGAGCTCAGGGTGTTCTGAGCAGCACTGAGTGAGCCTTGCCTCAGCACTGACTGAGTCTGCCTCTCAGACTTGGAGCACTGTAATTCCCACGCTTCTATAGCTGCTGAGACTGCTTACAAGTTGGCTGAGTTCCCAGTGCATCCATTCTTAAACTCAAGTCCTATCACTAAAGACAATCCATGAGTCTTACCCTTGCAACATCAAAGAGTCTAATTCAGGAGGTGACTTTTTAAAATGTTTTATAAGCTTAGTGATAGTTTGGAGACACTGCAAATTATGGATTTGGGAGAGAGAGATCAGAGAGGAATAGCTAGGGGCATTGCAAAATAGGGAGTCATTTGAATGTGAAGAAACACTAGTGAACACTCTGCCACCTGGGCGAAGGAAAGTCAGCTAGGTTTCGAGTGAGGGTTGGGGGCAGATGGAGGGAGCGCCAGTTTTCCCTGTCATGAGCTGTGAGACCTGCTTGGCCCCAGGTTCAATTCCAGTCTTGGTTTATGGAGTCCTTTTATGGACAGGACCCTGTTTCATCAGGCTCTGGAGGAGTCAGGCATCGCTCTTCTCTCCTGAGCCTGTTGGGGTGGGGAGGCTGGGGCTTCAGGGATAAGCCTGAGATAAGTCTGCCTCGGGGAGAGTGGCCTGAGATGCATGCATATTTATGGTAAATTAAGTTGCTACCTGGAGAAGGCAATGGCACCCCACTCCAGTACTCTTGCCTGGAAAATCCCAGGGACAAAGGAGCCTGGTAGATTGCAATCCATGGGGTCGCTAGAGTCAGACACGACTGAGCAACTTCCCTTTCACTTTTCACTTTCATGCATTGGACAAGGAAATGGCAACCCACTCCAGTGTTCTTGCCTGGAGAATCCCAGGGACGGGGGAGCTTGGTGGGCTGCCGTCTATGGGGTCGCACAGAGTCGGACACGACTGAAGTGACTTAGCAGCAGCAGCAGCAGCAAGTTGCCGCCAGATGCCTGGGATGACTGGTGGGTCTGGAAGTGTGTCTCCAGCTCCTGGTGAATTGGCAGCTCTTGCTTTTCTCTGCTTGGATAAGCAAGGGTCTTTTCCATCTGCTTCCTGATACTGTAGAGGTAGAAGGCCAGCCAGACAGAGGTCCCAGGGCTGGAGTCCGTGAGCACCAGTGAGTGCCTGTTTGCATTCAGGCTCACAGAGCCTGTGAAAGATGTATGGAGAGCTGTGCAGGGAGAGGAGGAGACGTGGGAGGTGGGAGGCGCTCTGCCCCTTTGAGAGGGAGCTGGTCTCAATCAAGGGAAAAACTCTCAGCAGAGAACTGGATCCTCCCTCCACTTAATGTATTTAAAATGTGGTACGACTTTGCTCTCTCCTCTTCCGGTTCCCCTCTTACCTTCTTATCTATTCTTCCCAGGATTTTAAAAGAGACAAACAGACCTTGAAGTTATGGGATTTCCTCCCCTTTCCTCCTCATGCTGGCCAGAAGCACATTTCTTAACAATCTCTCCATCCCAGTTTGTCTGTATTTCCTAACCTTCTCTCTCTCTCTCCTTCTTTCCCTCTCTTTCTCTAGTTCCGTCTATTTTTTCCTTTCCTCATTTAGTCTTTGATTCTCCTTCCATCCCTCTTTCCTATAAATCGCAAAATCTGAACACCCAGATTATTTTACCTCTGAAATTTGCAGACAGCAAACTAATCTGATGAGAGAGAAATGAAAAAATTTCATGTCATTTCAATTTCTATCTTCTGCTGTGTCTTCTCAAACATGTATTGTAAGTAATAAAACATTTGATTCTGTTTGTTTTGATTTTCAACCACAGGCAGCATATATAACTTTTTCTTCCCTGAAGAGTCCTTGACGGCTTTATCCAAATATCATCTCATCCAAATGCTTTCCTTAAGCAAGAGTGCTACTGTGTCTCCTTAAAAATCACCGTTTTTTCCAAAGGCAGGACAAGATGCTTCTTCAATGGAAAAGCGGAATAGGATACATTCTCTTGGTTCTGCTTTTCTAGGTTATAACCTCATGGTTTTATTCCAGGAAAATATATTGTTTTCGGAAAAATGTAAAGCCACAGTGGGACTGTATAGTTTTCTTTCTTCACTAAAAGCTATTGTGACTGGGTGTCTGTCCATTCAGGCAGTCAGCTTGGCTGGCTGGCTGGATTCTTCCACCCATTCACAGGCTCTTTAAACAATAATTTATTTAGCTACTATGAAGGGTAAGCTCTGTGATAAAGAGAGGTCCCCAATCACATGGAGTATCTCCTTATCAGTGAGACAAATAAAATAATCACAAAATGAATGAACAGGATGGTTTTAGATGTGTGACAGTAAAGGGAGTTGATGTGACCCTGAGTGGGGAGTGGGATGTTAATTTAGAGGGCGGGGCAGGAGGCCTCTTGGCAGAAGAAAAAGCACATTCTAAAAGCTTCAGGTGAGAAGGAGCTAATATACATCTATGTGGGTGAGAGATGGACTGTGGAGAAACTAGGTATCCTTAAATAAAAGTTTTAAAAAGGAGTTTAAATGAATTTGACTTAAATTTCTTTTCTTTAGCAAATGTCCTCCTTCTTATCTTCCTCTTTTCTCTCTGATGAGGGGCTGATGCACGCTAATGGTCATCCTCAACCCCAACCACAAAAGGCCAGTTTCTCTTTTACCACCTGTGGCCAGAAAGTCAGTTTCTGCACAGAGATCAGTTATCTTTCTGTCTTTTGGTTTCTTCCCAGAGGCCCAACAGCATCACAATTCATACCTTGAGAAAGAGACTGCAGTGGGTTCATTTGTCCCCTGGAATAAGGTTTCCCCCAACATCAGGGGAATGTGATTTTCAAGATTACAGAATGGAAAGAACTCCACATCAGCTGTCTTGTTGACATCTTGGAGAATTTTTTTGCATTTCTGTGTCTTAGATTAGCCTGAAAATATGTTGAGTGAAGAAGCCCTTTCAATAGTGTTTTAACCAAGATCAGAGAACTACATGTGGCTCCAAGAAGTTTATTTTGGGTCTCAAGCTGGCCAATGATTAGCCTGTGCCCAACAACTTAACCTAAGAGGCACTTAAGTAATGGAGAGTGAATAAAAATAAAAGCAAATTACAGAGTATGGAGATAGGGGAAAGCTGAAAAAAAAAAAGTGGCATTTCACCCTTCAAAGTTGGTGGAGATTGTGATCAAGCTTTAGATGCTGTCTGCCTGATAGGTGGCTTTGAGTTAATTTTATTACTTAACTTGATCAATACATTGGAATCCTTAGTGATCATGTGGATAGGGCCAGATCAGGACAAACTATCTTTAAGTGCAAAAATAATCTATAAGTGTTTCAGTATATTGGTAGAAGTTTCAATTAAACAGGAAGGTATGATTTTAAATTTGTAGGGACCTAAGCAGCAGCAGCAGCAGCAGCAGCAGCAGCAGCAAGGCTCCACTGGAGAAGGGAATGGAAAGCCACTTCCATATTCTTGCCTTGAGAATCCCATGAACAGTATGAAAAGGCAAAATGATAGGATACTGAAAGAGGAACTCCTCAAGTTGGTAGATACCCGATATGCTACTGGAGATAAGTGGAGAAATAACTCCAGAAAGAATGAAGGGATGGAGCAAAAGCAAAAACAATACCCAGTTTTGGTTGTGACTGGTGATAGAAGCAAGGTCCAATGCTGTAAAGGGCAATATTGCATAGGAACCTGGAATGTTAGGTCCATGAATCAAGGCAAATTGGAAGTAGTCAAACAGGAGATGGCAAGAGTGAACGTTGACATTCTAGGAATCAGCAAACTAAAATGGACTGGAATGGTTGAATTTAACTCAGATGACCATTATATCTACTACTGTGGGCAGGAATCCCTTAGAAGAAATGGAGTAGCCATCATGGTCAACAAAAGAGTCTGAATTGCAGTACTTGGATGCAATCTCAGAAATGACAGGATGATCTCTGTTCATTTCCAAGGCAAACCATTCAATATCACAGCAATCCAAGCCTATGCCTCAACCAGTAATGCTGAAGAAGCTAAAGTTAAACGGTAATATGAAGACCGACAAGACGTTTTAGAACTAATACCCCAAAAGATGTCTTTTTCATTATAGGGGACTGGAATGCAAAAGTAGGAAGTCAAGAAACACCTGGAGTAACAGGCAAATTTGGCCTTGGAATATGGAATGAAGCAGGGCAAATGCTAATAGAGTTTTGCTAAGAGAACGCACTGGTCATAGCCAACACCCACTTCCAACAACACAAGAGAAGACTCTACACATGGACATCACCAGATAGTCAACACCGAAATCAGATTGATTATATTCTTTGCAGCCAAAGATGGAGAAGCTCTATACAGTCAGCAAAAACAAGACTGGGAGCTGACTGTGGCTCAGATCATGAACTCCTTATTGCCAAATTCAGACTTAAATTGAAGAAAGTAGGGAAAACCACTAGACCATTCAGGTATGACCTAAATCAAATCCGTTATGATTATACAGTGGAAGTGAGAAATAGATTTAAGGGCCTAGATGTGATAGATAGAGTGCCTGATGAACTATGGATGGAGGTTCATGACATTGTATAGGAGACAAGGATCAAGACCATCCTCATGGAAAAGAAATGCAAAAAAGCAAAATGGCTGTCTGGGGAGACCTTACAAATAGCTGTGAAAAAGAGAAGCGAAAAGCAAAGGAGAAAAGGAAAGATATAAGCGTCTGAATGCAGAGTTCCAAAGAATAGCAAGGAGAGATAAGAAGCCTTCTTCAGTGATCAAAGCAAGGAAATAGAGGAAAACAACAGATTAGGAAAGACTAGAGATCTCTTCAGGAAAATTAGAGATACCAAGGGAACATTTCATGCAAAGATGGGCTCGATCAAGGACAGAAATGATATGGACCTAACAGAAGCAGAAGATATTAAGAGGTGGCAAGAATACACAGAAGTGAAGTGAAGTCGCTCAGTCGTGTCTGACTCCTTGTGACCCCATGAACTGTAACCTACCAGGATCCTTCATCCATGGGATTTTCCAGGCAAGAGTACTAGACTGGGTTGCCATTAGAAAAAAGATCTTCATGACCCAGATAATCACGATGGTGTGATCACTCAGCTAGAGCCAGAGATCCTGAAATGTGAAGTCAAGTGGGCCTTAGAAAGCATCACTATGAACAAAGCTAGTGGAGGTGATGGAATTCCAGTTGAGCTATTTCAAATCCTAAAAGATGATGCTGTGAAAGTGCTGCACTCAATATGCCAGCAAATTTGGAAAACTCAGCAGTGGCCACAGGACTGGAAAAAGTCAGTTTTCATTCCAGTCCCCAAAAAAGGCAATGCCAAAGAATGCTCAAACTACCACACAATTGCACTCATCTCACATGCTAGTAAAGTAATGCTCAAAATTCTCCAAGCCAGGCTTCAGCAATATGTGAACCGTGAACTTCCAGATGTTCAAGCTGGTTTTAGAAAAGGCAGAGGAATCAGAGATCAAATTGCCAACATCTGCTGGATCATGGAAAAAGCAAGAGAGTTCCAGAAAAACATCTATTTCTGCTTTATTGACTATGCCAAAGCCTTTGACTGTGTGGATCACAATAAACTGTGGAAAATTCTTCAAGAGATGGGAATACCAGACCACCTGACCTGCCTCTTGAGAAACCTATATGCAGGTCAGGAGGCAACAGTTAGAACTGGACATGGAACAACAGACTGGTTCCAAATAGGAAAATGAGTCTGTCAAGGCTGTATATTGTCACCCTGCTTATTTAACTTATATGCAGAGTCCATCATGAGAAACGCTGGGCTGGAAGAAACACATGCTGGAATCAAGATTGCAGGAGAAATATCAATAACCTCAGATATGCAGATGACACCACCCTTATGGCAGAAAGTGAAGAGGAGCCTCTTGATGAAAGTGAAAGAAGAGAGTGAAAAAGTTGGCTTAAAGTTCAATATTCAGAGAACGAAGATCATGGCATCTGGTCCCATCACTTCATGGGAAATAGATGGGGAATCAGTGGAAACAGTGTCAGACTTTATTTTTGGGGTCTCCAAAATCACTGCAGATGGTGATTGCAGCCATGAAATTAAAAGACGCTTACTCCCTGTCCAAGGAACGTTATGACCAATCTAGATAGCATATTCAAAAGCAGAGACATTACTTTGCCAACAAGGGTCCATCTAGTCAAGGTTATGGTTTTTCCAGTGGTCATGTACGGATGTGAGAGTTGGACTGTGAAGAAAACTGAGCTCCAAAGAATTGATGCTTTTGAACTGTGGTGTTGGAGAAGACTCTTGAGAGTCTGTTGGACTGCAGGGAGATCCAACCAGTCCATTCTAAAGGAGATCAGTCTGGGTGTTCATTGGAAGGACTGATGCTAAAGCTGAAACTCCAATACTTTGGCCACCTCATGTGAAGAGTTGACTCATTGGAAAAGACTCTGATGCTGGGAGGGATTGGGGGCAGGAGGAGAAGGGGACAACAGAGGATGAGATGGCTGGATGGCATCACCGACTTGAAGGACATGAGTTTGAGTGAACTCCGGGAGCTGGTGATGGACAGGGAGGCCTGGCATGCTGTGATTCATGGGGTTGCAAAGAATTAGACATGACTGAGCAAGTGAACTGAACTGAACTGAAGGCTTCCCTGGTGTCCTAGTGGTAAAGAATCCACTTGCCAGTCCAGGAGATGTGGGTTTGAGCCCTTGGGTTGGGGAAATTCCCTGGAGAAGGAAATGGCAACCCACTCTAGTATTCATGCCTGGGAAATCCCATGGACAGAGGAGTCTGGCAGGCTAGTCCATGGGAGTCACAAAAGAGTGGGACATGACTCAGCCACTGAACAACAACACAATCATACATATATAAAGCAAAAATTGCTTTCAGGAGATATTTGATAATGGTTTAAAATATGCCTCTTTTTTACTGAATTGATAGATTCAGTAAAATCATCATCAAGAATGTAGATATTTGAACAGCACAATTGTGTTTACTTACTGAGACATAAACATACACTCATATGTGTATATATACGAATGTATTCTGTGTGTATGTGTCCTCTAAACATGGCTACTAGAAATTACCCAATCTTTTTAAGCACATATGGAGTAATTAAAAAATTTATTACTTCATAGTCATAAGCCAAGCTTACGAATTTTAAGAGTCCCTAGCCACAATACGGGGCTTCCCTGGTGGCTCAGAGGTTAAAGCGTCTGCCTCCAATGTGGGAGACCTGGGTTCAACCCCTGGGTCGGGAAGATCCTCTGGAGAAGGAAATGGCAATCCACTCCAGTATTCTTGCCTGGAGAATCCCATGGACAGAGAAGCCTAGTAGGTTACAGTCCATGGGGTCGCAAAGAGTCAGACACGACTGAGTGACTTCACCTTCACGTAGCCACAATACAAAAACAAAAACCAAAAAACAACTAGAAATTAACAACCAAAAGGTAAACTTAAAAAAAAAAAATCTCATATTCTTGGAAATTAACAATAAAAAAGGGCCTATGACTCAAAGAAGAATTCATTATGGAAACTGAAAGTAGTTTAAGTTAAATGATAATGGATCAGGAATACTAGCTATAGAAATTTAGCAAGCTTGGCTAAAGCATATCTGAGTGCAATTTGTGGCTTTAATTGCTTGTTAGAAAAGAAGAAAGGCTGGCAAGAAATTAGCTATGTGTCCATCTTTAGAAGATAGAAAAAAGGAAAAGTAATTGAATAGGTCCAAAAATAGTAAAAAAAAAAAAAAGTAGAAGAAGAGAAATAAATGAAGTGAGAAATAAAACCACAAAATTATCAAGGCCAAATCTGCTTAGAATGACAAACTTCTGACAGAGCAAGAAAAAAGAGAAGTCCCAGTTTCAGAATGAATAAAGCTCATAAGTACTGAAGTATCAGAGATTAGATTTTAAAGGCATATTATGACCAAGCTGATGTCAAATACTTATAAATGCCTATGGAGCTGAAAAGTTCCTAGAAAAGTACAAATTATTAAAGTTGACTTAAGAAGTAATAAATATCTGAAGGCTCCTGTCATTTTGAAAGAATTCGAGTCAGTAGTTAAAAATCCTTCCACAAAATAAACACCAGTTCCAGATGTTTTTATGAGTTGTTTCTACTATATATTCTAGGAAGAGATAGTTTCAGGCTTAGACAAACTCTTTGCAAAGAATAGAAAAAGAGAAAACACTTCTCACCCATAAGACTAATACAACCTTGATTCTAAAAGTTGACAAGGATATTTAGTGGGAAGGGAAATCACAGACCAGTCTGGCTGTGAACCTAGATGCAAGAATCCTAAATAAACTATTCATGGACTAGGGCTGGCAATAATCAAGTAGCATTTATTTCTGGAATGATTGATTTAATATTATAAAATGTGTCATGTAAATCATCATATTTCTAGTTTAAAGGAGGAAACTTGTGATCATAATAGATTCAGATAAACATATGATGAAATTCATCAAACATTCATAATAAAACCTTAGCAAGCTAAGTTTAGAATGGTGTGGTGGTGGTGGTTGTTTAGTTGCTAAGTTGTATCTGACTCTATGATCCCATGGACTATAGACTGCCAGGTTCCTCTGTCCATGGGATTCTCCAGGCATGACTGGAGTGGCTTGCCATTTCCTTCTTCAGGGGATCTTCCTGACCCAGGGATTGAACCTGGGTCTCCCACCTTGCGGGCAGACTCTTTACCAACTGATCCACCAGGACATGGAACTTCCTTTATTTACACTAAATATCTTTTTAGTGGAAAATCATGAAAAGTCATGCCTTTAACATCAAGGATGAAACAAGGACTGTGACTGCTCTTACCTCTGCTAATCAACATTGCTCTGGAGTGCAAGCCAGCACAGTCAAACCAGCAGTCAAAGTACAAGGGTCAGAAAGAAAAAAACAAACTATCACTGTTTGTAGATGATATAATTTTCCATATACATCAACTTACCTGGTGGCTCAGACGATAATCTGCCTGCAGTGCAGGAGACCCAGGTTCGATTCGTGGGTCAGGAAGATTCCCTAGAGAAGGGAATGGCAACCCACTCCAATATTCTTCCCTGGATAATCCCATAGACAGAGGGGTCTGGTGGGCTATGATTTTCCATATAGGAAAAGCAAATCTACAAATTATGGGAAATATCACCCACAGAGCTATATCCAGCTAAGGTCTCTACAGGAATCAGGTAGCATCCTTGATATAGCCTTCTATGACTAGTCAGATGTAGGCAGAGTGGAGCGGAGCCAGTAAAGACAGTCAACCACTGTGGTGAGTAACACTGAGGACCCTCAGGTTTGTGCAGTCAGAGGGGAGGAGTGAGAGGAGGGAGTGGTTAGGTGAACCTGGAGAGGGAGTGGACAGCTGAACCTGGAGAGGGAGTGGACAGCTGTAGGCTTCTGAAAGTGGGAGGTGAGTGTTTGTTTCAGGAGAAGAGCACAGCCCTGCTGACTGGCTGCATGAAAGACAGGGAGTGGGTACAACACCCCATTTTACTTTCTTCCTGTCCTCTGCTCTTCTCACCATAGCTTCCTATTTCTGACTTTCCTGGGAGCCAGGACACAGGGAGTCCCTGATGTAGAGTTGACAGAGTTTGTCTCCTGGGCACAGGGCATGGTAAGAACAGTGGTGGGCACACTTGAGGGCAAAGAGAGGATGCCTAGCAAACATCTAACAAGGGCTGTGAACTTCCTTTCTGTAGTCACATATGACTGTATTCAACTGTAATAAGGGAAGTTAAAATGGAAAAAGAACCATGTTCATGCCAGAAAGACTTATAAAAATGTCAGTTCTTTCTCACATGATGAGAGATTGAAAATAATTTTAATAAAAATTCCAACAGGATATTTTTGCAGGACTTGATTCGCAGATTGTAAATTTTAATGGAAGAGTAATTGATGAGAATAAGCAAGACAGTGTTAAGAGGAACCAGGATATGTAACTCTATAACATATCAAATCTTATAAGGTTTTAGCAATCAAGACACTGTCTATTATTAGCACAGTGAGATCAAAGGAATAAAATAGCCCAGAAAGAGGCAAATCAAGCAGAAATGTCATATATGGCTAAGCTCACAATTGCAGGTCAGCATGGAGATGATTCAACAAGTGTGCTGGGCTTGGTTATGCATGGGGGAAAACCATAAAAACTGTCTTATAGTCTACATTCAAATGGCAATTCTGAAGTTAGAGGGCAAAGTGGATTAAAATCTAAGATGTAAAAGGTAAAATTTTAACAGACTTAGAAGAGAATATCGAAGAATATCTTTATGACACTGGGACTAGAGCAGGATTCCTGAACAAGTACAAAGGGCATAAACTATAAAAGAAAACTGGATAAATTCAACCACAATAAAATGAAGATCCTCTGTCCTTCAGAAGACATCAGTGAGAGAGTGAGAAAGCAAGTCATAATCTGGGATATTTCAACACATAGCTGACAAGGATTAGTATTCTGAAGGTATGCACAATTGTTTACAAACTAATAAGGAAATGATAAACAAACCAATGATAAAAGAGGCAGAAAATATGAATGGGTGAGACACAGAAGAGGTCTGAGGTCTGAGTAACTAATGAACATATGGAAAGTGCTCAGCCTCGTTAGTTACTGGGAAAGTTGGCAATGAGATGTTACCACACACCCTCCAGAATGCTCCAAATTAAAATGTCTCAGGAAAGCAAAGGGCTTCCCTGGTGGCTCAGATAGTAAAGAATCTGCCTGCAATGCAGGAGACCTGGGTTCAGTCCCTGGGTTGGGAAGATCCCCTGGAGGAGGAAATGGCAACCTACTCCAGTATTATTGCCTGGAGAATCCCACAGACAGAAAATCCTGGCAGGCTACAGTCCATCCGGTCAGACACAAGTGAGCAACTGACACAAAGGACAGGGAGTGTGGATCCAAAGGAACTTTCAAACACTCCTGCACCTGTGCGAGCCAGTGAAACTATTTTAGAAAACAATTTATTAGGAATTAGGTCAAATACATGAATATCCTGCAAGCCAATCACTTGCCCACTTTTAATTTTCAAAAGTGACCATTTCACGTGGCTAGATCTAAGTCATCTCCTCAAGGAACACTTGCACTTTTTGAATGGGAGACATGTATAGGATGATTCATAGCAACATTGCTTGTGACAGCTCTGAAATAAAACACCCTACACCTCCACGTTCAATGACAGCATGGGAGATGAGCATACAGGGTATACTGAGTAATGGAAGACTTTAGATATGTGGAAACAATGAATACTAAACACAGATCAGGTTGGACACACAGTGTTGCAAAAGCCAAAATAGGACCAAACAAACAAAATAGTACAGTGTGGAAGAACTTATACACAAATCAAAACCAGGCAAAACTCAATAGTGTGCTGTGTAAGGATGCCCTCACATCTGGAAAACTGAGAAGGAAAATCAAGGAGTGATTTATACAAAACTCAGAAGGGGAAGGTGGAGGGATTCCCAGGGCCTGTGGGTAATCAGGCATATTTGTTTCTTAAGCTGGGAAATGGGTACATGGGCATTTGATTCATTCATTTATTTTAATTTAAACATTTACTTATTTATGGCTGTACTCTATTTGCAGCGAGCAGGGGCTGCTCTCTAGCTCCGGTGCACAGGCTTCTCTGTGTGATGGCTTCTCTTGTTGCAGAGCATGTGTTTTAGGGCGTGTAGGCTCAGTAGTTGTGGCAGGTGGGCTTAGTTGTCCATGGCATGTGGCATCTTCCTGGACCAGGGATCAGACCCACGTCCCCTGCATTGGCAGGCGGATTTTTAACCACTGAACCACAGTGAAGTCCCTGATTCATTAGTTTTTAAAGTATAGTTCTTTAACATGTACATAGAGTAAACCCCCTATATTTGAACCTCCAAGTTAGAAACTTTCAAAGATGCAAAAATACATTCCATCAATATTAGGTTTGAGTGAAATGGCATCTTGCCCTCCATCTCCTATTGCTGATGACACTTCAGCTCTACCATCTCCCTCCTCCAGTCAGTAACTCTTCTTGTCTGTTCATGCGATGCCAGCCCCTGGATGCCAGCTGTGTTACTGTACTACTGTACTTTTCAAGGTACTGTACTGGCAGACTGAAAATATTTTCTTTATTGTTTGTGTTCGTTTCTATGTATTATTTGCGTGAAAAGTATTACAAACACATTACATTTTTCTTGCTTTTTGCCAAGCAAATTGACAACATTTGAAAAAGGATCATTGAAAGAATATGAGGAATCACATATTGTTGGTGGAAATGCAAAATGTAAGTGGTGGCTAGTTCTATCATAAGTTTGAAAAGTCCTGAAAAGGGGGTTCTTTGATGTAGTAGGTGTACCTATCAGAACTTATGATCATAAAACCATCATAGATGTGTGTACAAATTTCCTTTTAGTGCAGTACTTTGTATGATTACATAAAAGGCATATGCTTGACAATCATGGTTTGTTTAAATAAGCTATGGCCCAGCTATACATTTAGTGGAAAAGCACATCACTATTAATGTTACGTAAAATAGAAGATGAAGTAAAATGTTCTTGATATATTATTTAATACAAATAAGGTTAAAGTCCTATGTGGAATATAATTTCATGTTTTAAAGATATGCATATTTATAAAGAACAGAAAGGATATATATATAGTGCTAAATAAATAAATGAGTAATAAAGAAATAAAGGAATGAGTGACCTGAACCAGGATCCTAATACTGGTTACCTCTCTGATTACCCTAACCCTCTAAGGTTAGGGGTGACAATAGTGTTTTCCTTTTTGCATACAAATATTTCCTAGAATTTTATACTGTGTTCATGCATTCTTGTTGCAATAAGAAAATTTACAAATAATTAGAATTAAAATGAAAGACTACTCCAAAGTAGTGGTAGTCCAGCACTGGTATTTTTATCTCCTAATAACAGTTTATACATACACAGTGTTCAATAAGCCTGTAATAAAAGATCAGTACATGGAAAAAAAAATGAAAAACTAGTATATCTACATAACCATCTTGTTTTGTATCATAACCAGCACAACATGATCACAAATGGGGTCACTGAATGCTTTTAAAATTGAGGTTCATATTCAGATCTTTTTAAAAATCTTAAATACCTTTTTATCAATACCCTACAGGTTAGAAAACTTGAAATGATTATGTGTTCAGATCCAGCTTCCAAAAGCACCCACTTTAAGGTTACTATTTGGCTAAAATTTCACTAGCTGACCTCACATATGCTTGCTCTTGTGGGACTGCCAAGCTATGTCAGCAGAGAGAGGATGGGGAGCCAGTTACAAACCCAAAGGTCCAGCTCTGGATATCTACCCAGAGGGTGAAAATGGCCTGTAGGACTGAAAATTTCAACCAGGACTGACTCCCCCGGTGCTACTGGTCTCAATACCCACGTCCCCCTCTGTGAATTAGAAGTACAGAGTCTAATCACTGGACTGGCAGGCAAGTCCCTCAATTAGCAATTGGGTGCTGTCAAACATTGCTTGGAGAAGGCAATGGTATCCCACTCTAGTACTCTTGCCTGGAAACTCCCATGGACGGAGGAGCCTGGTAGGCTGCAGTCCATGGAGTCGCAAAGAGTCGGGCACGACTGAGCAACTTCACTTTCACTTTTCAGTTTCACGCATTGGAGGACATGGCAACCCACTCCAGTGTTCTTGCCTGGAGAATCCCAGGGATGGCGGAGCCCAATGGGCTGCCGTCTGTGTGGTCGCACAGAGTCGGAGACGACTGAAGCGACTTAGCAGCAGCAAACATTGCTTAGAAGGCTTTGTAAAAGGTCTACTGCTGCTGCTGCTGCTGCTAAGTTGCTTCAGTCGTGTCCGACTCTGTGTGACCGCATAGATGGCAGCCCACCAGGCTCCCCCACTCTCTTAAACTCCCTAACCTGGATACTCTTACAGCATCCTGGGTAGGTCTTTCCAGATCTGATTTCTATGAATATGGCTATTGTTTTCAAATACATTCATGGCAAGACTTGTGAAACGTTCGATTCTAACTGAGAATGTGTTATTGGAAATTTTCTGGGCTGTTGGACACATAGAGTCAGGAAATTTAGCAAATCATTGTGGATCTCAAGATCTGTCCTTTTTGAAGATGTCCTGTGCACACCCTTGGGTGCTGCCTTCTTCCTGGAATTTTTGTGGGTTTGAAGCAGGACCAAATGTTTCCACACCACCCACAGGTTTCATGCTCATTAGTTCCATTAATTGGAGTCTTTCAGCAGTTTACTTGGGAAGAGAAGAGGAAAAGACAGGGACTCTGCAATATTCAAGATTATGGGCTGTCTTGAGCAGTAGGAATTCCCAAACTGGAAAGGGTGTTCTTGTTGGGTGGTTGTGAACTTATGCTCAATGTTGGAATACTATCTAAACCTTCCATTTTGAAAGAGTTGCACTTGTACTATAATATCTCAGAAAGCTTGACTTTTTTGATGCTTTTAGTGTATCTTTTCTGGGTCTTAGAATGAATCCCTAACCTAAAAGCCAAACTCAAGCAATGCTTGTAGTCGACGATAAATCTAATTGGTGCCTCCCAAACACCTTTTGAAAGATCTATGAATTTTCAGTTATTTTCAGAAGCATGGAATTATTTTGGACATTAAGGAAAAAGCAGCACCATAGACACCATGGGTGAAACACTAGCTGAAAAACACATTTGTCTTATAGGAAATACAAAAAATATTAGCTCCCAAATGGAACCCACATCAGGGACTGTGTCCACTGACTTGCTTTGATGAGCACGGGAAGACTTGATTGGAGTCTCCCAGGATCCTGACGATCCATGGTAATAATTTCCAGGATGAAAACTGCAGGGATGTGGAGAGAGGGAACTTTCCAGTGGGTTTTATTTAAATAAGCTAACATTTAACAGATTATCTGAGCCTAGTAAAACATGTTGAAATACAGTTCCTACGGCATGGGCTCAGATCTTTGCAACTCGTTGGGGAATATAATTAAAGCCAGTTCATGAGACTACTGGGTGGGGCCAGTGGAGGATGCTGGATGAGGGGCTCTGGCAAGATGGAACTCCACAGGCAATTAACATTATACCCCAAAGGAAGTGGTGCTGAGGAATTAACAAATGCATCTGTCTACTCACAGGAGTCCTGCACAGTAAGTGGTGATGCACTGAATGGTCCATTTTTCTTTTCTAAATCCAGGGCTGTGTTTTGCTTCTCATGGCGCTGATGGCACATCTGAAAGGTAGGAGTCTGGGTTTTGCCTGTGGGTGGATATTTGCAGTCACATCTGGCTTTGCTTTGCCGTATTGTTAACCCCCTTTTCCCTGCTACAGTTGTTTTCTTTTATTAAATTTCCCGTCTGGATCCCTGCGTCTGCATTTCTAATGTCAACAACTGCTTTTATCACCGATAATAACTTCCTTTTACAAAAAAGGGCTGTATCATCCTACATGCATTTCAAATTACGTTTTATGAACAAACACTGAAATATAGTATTTGGCAGTATGCATAATTGGGTAAATTTATAGTTATCTAAATTTCAGTTTTGCCAGAGCCAAGAACCAAGTTGGTTGCAGTTTTCTTAATAATCTATTTCTTGAGAGTGTTGTTGCTTCTCACCAGAACTTAATTAAGTTCACATTGGGATGTTTATGAAGGAAATTATGCGGTATGCCCAAACATGCTGTACAAACAATTATCAAAACACCAGCAACTCCTTAACACTCCAGAGTTTTCACAACCACAAGCGTGAAACTCTCCCAAATCGATTGTTTGCTAATAGATGGGCTAGGATCAAATTAAAAAATGGCTGATGAATGAGAAGGAAAGCTGGACTTCTGCAGTCGTCAAGCACAGGACCAAGCTTGTGCCAAGATCTTTTGCCTGATTTAATGTCCTCATGTGGTGTAGATGCCCACTGGGAAGGGGGCTAAACTCAGGTTCTGGGCTCTTCTACTGACCTGCTATAAGTTATGCAAGTCTGCCTGGTCCTTGTACACCGCTTGAAGACAAATAAAGGACATTTAGGAAGCTATTGGCCAAGATGAGGTTAAAATGAATTTCTTGTTCCTACTGCTAAAGGTGTTGAGTAGTTATTTACCATATAGTATATTTAATCTAGTGAATAATTCTGGAGAAGGAAATGGCAATCCACTCCAGTGTTCTTGCCTGGAGAATCCCAGGGACGGGGGGAGCCTGGTGGGCTGCCGTCTCTGTGGTCGCACACAGTCAGACACGACTGAAGTGACTTAGCAGCAGCAGCAGCAGTGAATAATTCTGCAAAGCTATGTGCTGCTGCCTGTAGCCCACACAGAAAACTGAGTGAATGATAGGAAATTAGATTGAAAATTTTAATGATATGTTTCTGATATTTCCAGTTTTGAGATGTGGCATGACAGGATAATGGTGATCACACAGGGAAAAAACTAACCCAAGCCATTTCAGTATGGAAATAGAGTTGGCAAAACAGAGGACATATTTTTAATCTCAGACATATAATAATGTTTCAAGAGCAGACTTCTGGTTTCATTGCTTTCTTGATGGCGGGCACTTCTGGGATGGAATGTTTGGACACGTGACACTGGACAGATGCAGGCTCCAGTGTCAGTTTTATTAGAGAGGACATGTACCTGGAAAGGACTGCACTGTGCAAACAAGAACTTAAGTTTCAGGGGCCATCAGGTTAGTTCTCAAACACATTTGAGTGTGATTTGTTTTTAATTATAAAGTCCAATGATGTATTTTTACCCGCCCACCCTAAATCCTGGGCTTCCCCAGGGAAGTAAAGAATCTGCCCACAATGCAGGAGACCTGGGTTTGATCTCTTGGTAGGGAAGGTGCCCTGGAGAAGGGAGTGGCTACCCACTCCAGTACTCTTGCCTGGAGAATCCCATGGATGACGGAGCCTGGTGGGCTACTGTCCACAGGGTTGCAAAGAGTTGGACAAGACTGAAGTGACTTAGCATGCCTGAATCCTGGTGTAATTTAGAATGTAATAGCTGGTGTCTTGATTTCTTTTGTTGACTGTTCTCGGTACATTTTAAGGGTCCAGTCTGGTGGCTATTGACAAGGGAGCTGTTCTGTGTATACTTTATCTCTACACTTTTAAAGAAATGAAGACTTAGAAGAGTGATGGAATTTGTGAGGAAGACCCCCTGGAGAAAGGCATGGCAACCCACTCCACTATTCTCAGCTGGAGACTCCTGTGAACAGAGGAGCCTGGTGAGCTACAAGTCCATAGTGTCACAAAGAGTTGGACATGGCTGAAGTGACTTAGCACTTACTCATCCAGACCTCAGTGTTTCAAGAGGGAATATCTCTCTTCCATTCTATGGAATGTGTAAGGCACTTAAAAAAAATCTCTGTTTAAGTTCTGCCATATTCTAGAAAATAATCTAGTTAAGCAGCCTTTCTTGAACACTCATTTCACACAAAATTCCAAGTTTGATGTTGTAAAGGAGATACAAGAAAAGGGTGCAGCCCCTAGCCTTCAAGTTATTTACCACTTAGAGGGGAAAGACAGAAGGGGCCTAAGGGAAAGACATAAGAAATTCTTATTACCGGCTAAACCACGTAAGTGCAGGATAATCTGTCAATCAAGTGGACTATGATAGGAATTCGATAGAAGCAAAACACATAGCTGGTGGATCAAAATAAAAACACTACAAAGATAATAATAAATGATGCCTAGAAGTTCAGCTATTGACCTTGGAAGACATCAATCACAGACGTAAAGTTTCATTCTGACAATTGGAATTATGGATTGAATTTTACATAATCTCCCCTTAGAAGTTCTAAATTCAGTACAGTAGTGAAAGTAACAGGTGCCTGGTTGTCATGGTGACATGAATCTCATGCTGGGGTGGATCCATCACACCTTGGAACCTCTTCTCCTAGGACTGGGAATCATGGGGAGATTGAGTCTAGTCTTGGGTTTTAGGCTGAAATTGATCCCTGGGTCAGAAAAATCCCCTGAGGAAGGAAATAGCAACCCACTCTAGTATTCTTGCCTGGAAAATCTCATGAACAGAGGAGCCTGGTGAGCTACAGTGTATGGGGTTGCAAGAGTCAGACACAACTTAGCAGCGAAACCACCATCACGGAGGACTTCCAGAGAGGAAACTGGAATATTGAACTACCAGCCTGATTTAGGCTCGTGTTGGTCTCAAGCTTGGAAGCCAGTAATCTTAGAAAGACAGAATGAAGGAGAAAAGCCAGGGAGTTGGTGGCCAGAAGGAATGCAAGTTTCAGGCTTCACTCTCCGTGGATCCCAATGGTCATTTCTGTTAGTGGTCCTGGACAATTTCCATAAATTACAAATTATGGTTTATGTTAATGTTATTAAGTATGATTTTTCATACTCCTTGTAATGAGTAAGGAATCCAGACTGTGTCAAGATCAACTCAAGCGGACAAAGTGTGCTGCTAATGTAACTTCTGCCCTCAGAGAAATGAGAACATACTCGGAGACATAAAACATATCAGGGTGTGAAGAGTCTTCTTTTTAGGGAAGAATAAAAATTCTCCCATTTTTCAGCCATCCTTTTAGGTCAGTTCTACAAAACTGGATGTAACTTTATATTTTTAAAAGATACAGTTTTGTAAATATTTAATATTCGGCTAGTTTGATTTTGAATTGTGCATGTCAAGTACTCTATTTGGGGAGGTTTTGTGTTTTATTACACTTAGTTAAAAAGGAAAAAAGTGTACATTTTAAGGATTTTTATGAGTAAATTACTGTACTAAATATAAATATTTAAAAAATATCAGGGTACAAGTTAATTTTGAGGTATCAGAACCACTGGCTAGTGAAGTACTAAGTAAATCGGGTGCATGGGTGGTGGCCTCTGTCCTGTGTCACTTACCTTGTGTCCCAGTCTTAGCAGTTACAACTCCTCCCAGCTCCAACCTCCTCCTCTGCCCACCAGCCAGGGTTGTTGCAAGGATCAAAGGAGAAGATTTATTCCATTTTGATAAAGAGTTTTGTTGAAACTCAGGTGCGCTGTAGGAGTGAAGCACCCTTGAGTCTAAGTTTCTCGGAAGAGGCAGACACTTGAAAGAAAGGATTTAAGCCCCGGGTGAAGAGCATAAGTAGGAAATGATGGATTCTACCTGAGGGAGACCATGTGTTTGAATACTCTTTACAGAACCAAATAGGAAATACTATGAATGTGGGCAGCTGCCAATGCATGCTGGTTTCATCAGATTATTTTACAGTAATAGAGATGATTCTCATCGTCAGGAAGAAGCTGCGAAATTCCCAGCTGGGATGATGCTTATTTTCTGATAGGTATTTATGAGGAATCTATGAAAACATGTCATGGGTAACCTTACTCTCTGGTTAGTTTAGATCAGAAGCTGACCCTAGCTGTTTTTAACCTATGAACTAGTCTTAAAGAAGTTTTGGGGAAATCTACCCTTTTAAATAAAATGTGGTACAGCATTTGAGTTTCTGGCACTGTGCCCTTTAGTTGAGCCTAGTGCTAAAGTGAAAAAATTAATAATATGAAGGTTGTGTTTAAATTAGATCTGAAGCAAGACCTGGTTGGTAGGTACACACATACAATAAAACTAAAAATTAAAAATCAGGGTGAAAAGTAATTTTGAGGTACCAGAATAACTGACAACCTAAGTACTAAGTGATGACGTGTATGGGTGGTGGCCTCTGCCCTCTGCCAATTACCTCATGTTAATGTAGAAGATAGGTGATCAGCTGTGTGCTTGCTGATTGCCTTTGCTCTGACAGTGGTACCAGGGACTCACTGAGACCATTTCCTCTGATGGAGCTGAGGTTGATTATTATGGAGGGCTTCCCCCATGGCTCAGCAGAATCCACCTGCAATGCAGGAGACGCAGAAAGTTTGGGTTCTACGCCTGGGTCAGGAAGATCCCCTGGAGAAGGGAATGGCTGGTAAATCTCATGGACAGAGAAGCCTGGTGGGCTACAGTCCATGGTGTCGCAGAGTCAGACATGACTAAGTGACGTTGCACACCCACATGCATTATGGAGTGTTTAGCCATATCTTCTGGAGGCCAGGTTAGAATATGGGGTGGAGGCTCTTCTAGAGGTAGCAGGAGAGCTGGGACAACAGTCTCTCATCCGTGTGGAGGCCATGGGGAAACCATTGCTCATGTCTGATGAGAAGTAAAGATACTTTTGCTGACAGAGGCTCTGAGAGTAAAACACTGATTTGGAATTTGATGCTAGGCCAGGATGTGGGTGAAATTTGCTCTCCACGTTAATGAAAAAAATGCCAAGGGAGGCCAAGCAGGGGGGAGCAGAGGAGGGAAAGGGCCCGAGATCACGCAGTCTCCTCTGATCTCCGAGCTGCTGAGAGCTCATCAGCCTCAGTTAATTAAAGAGGAGAAAGGGAGCCGCTGCCAAAGTAAACAGCACTGGGCACACATGCGCTTCCTGATAAGAGGCGCCCTTATCAGAGAGCAGAGCTTCTTGGGGAAATGTGGAGCCCCTGACGGCTCAGTGCTGGCACCTGGGGCCTTGGGAGCCACGTGCACTCAATCTGGGGCTGCTCCAGCGCGGTCTGCTGCGCTACGTCCCCGTGACCCTCTTTCTTGGTGCAAGTTCTGTTTCTCTTCCCGAGTGAAGAGATGGGGAACTGTTCTCTTTCATCCTAGAATCAAAGTTTCTCAAATAATTCTGGGCTTAGATGGATTTGTACCACCCTTGGTGTCTGTGGAATGTTGTAACCACGGCCCTACTGTGTAAAATGACTTTCCCGGTCCTTTGATGGGGGAGTGATGGTGGGAGTTTTGACTTCAAAGGCTTGACAGAAAACAGCAAAATTCTGTAAAGTAATTATCCTTCAATAAAAAAATAAATTAGTTAAAAAAAAAGAAAAGCCTAGAGAAGGCATTCCCAGTTATCGTTGGTATGAGTTGAAGTTTTGACCTTTACTTGCCTGTTTAATTCAGAGTCCATGCAAGACTCTCCGAGCCCTTTCTCAGAGCTCTCTACCCTGCCACGTGCTATGGGCTCCAGGGAGGGTACCTGGCCCCCAGGGAGCCCCACCTTGAGATGGGAGAGGGAGGACAGACTAGGTCCTGGCCAATGTTCCCTCTCCTCAAATATCAAAATTTTAAAAAAGTTCTGCCATAACATGCATGATGAATTCATGTGAGATTTATTCTGAAAGGTGAATGGATTTGAGAGATACCATCTTCTGATAGATTCTTTTTTTTTAATGTATTTATTAGCTAAAATTTTTTATCTGCACTGAGTCTTTGTTGCTGTGTGCAGGCTCTCTCTAGCTGTGGTGCACGGGCTTCTCACTGTGTTGGCTTCTTGGGTTGTGGGGCATGGGCTCTAGGCACTCGGGCTTCAGTAGTTGCGATGCGCGGGCTCAGTCGTTGTGACACACAGGCCTAGTTGCCCTGCAGGATGTGGGATCCTCCCGGACCACGGATTGAACCTGTGTCATTTGCACTGGACCACCGGACCACCAGGGAAGCCCTGACAGAGTCTTAATACGTTAGAAAAAACGATTTTAATACGGTCTGTTAAGAGATGATTTTTGTTCCATAAAATGAGTTTTAAAGTGATACTTAAACTCTTTCATTCAAAAATTGGATTCAATGTCTCTGGCACCCTACACTGGGCCTTGGATAGTTCATTGGGTTGAAACCGGGGTCATTTGGTGGCTTTACTTTGTATTTTTTGCTTTAATATTAAATATTTTTCATCTCTTGGAAGCTCCGCATCTGTTGTGGATAGGTAGGGAGGTGTTTCTCTTTTGTTGTTTCTGCCGCCTTTGCACACTGTGACTTTATTTTTCTGGGCTCCAAAATCACTGCAGGTAGTGATTGCAGCCATGAAATTAAAAGAGGCTTGCTCCTTGGAAGGAAAGATATGACCAACCTAGACAGCAGATTAAAAGCAGAGACATTACTTTGCCAACAAAGGTCCGTCTAGTCAAGGCTATGATTTTTCCAGTGGTCATGTATAGATGTGAGAGTTGGACTATAAAGAAGGCTGAGCACTGAAGAATTGATGCCTTTGAACTGTGGTGTTGGAGAAGACTCTTGAGAGTCCCTTGGACTGCAAGGAGATCCAACCAATCAATCCTAAAAGAGATCAGTCCTGAGTACTCGTTGGAAGGACTGATGTTGAAGCTGAAGCTCCAATACATTGGCTACCTGATGCAAAAAGCTGACTCATTTGAAAAGACCCTGATGCTGGGAAAGATTGAGGGCAGAGGAGAAGGGGACAATAGAGGATGAGATGGTTGGATGGCATCACCAACTCAATGGACATGGGTTTGGGTGGACTGCAGGAGTTGGTGATGGACAGGGAGGCCTAGTGTGCTGCGGTTCATGGGGTTGCAAAGAGTCAGACAAGACTGAGTGACTGAACTGAACTGAACTGAGCAGTTAAAATAAGATGTCAGTGTTAGAATCAGACATTAACCCCGTGACCTGCTTGTTATATACTGATCATAACTTTGTTTTGCTTGAATTTCTGAGGTGAGTCAAAGCAGATATATGTATAGTCTGGAGATGGCTGTGTATAAATTGAAACATTTTTGCTCACAATTGCTGATAATACATTCCTTCAGATGAAAGCCTCAGAGAAAACTAGACATGATATTAATGGAGGGGATTTCTGAAAAGCTTAAGGGGAATTATTAAACTTTTGTACTACTTCCATTTACCTCTTATTCTGTAACCTGTTGGGTGAGGGTCCTTCCCTATCCCAGCTTAAGTGCATGGTGGTGTCATTTGCTGTGAAGAGGCACCAGTGAATGAAAAAATGACCGTGTTTTGTGTTTGTTAACACTGAAATATTCTAAAATAAGCACTTGCTTCATTAGCCCATTAGGTATTATGTCTGGCATCAGGAAGTAGAAATATTTGATTTAAAATGAATGGTATGTGCAAAATTTTCTATATGCACATGAATCAAATTATTAGGCCAAGTTATAGAGTATTTATCATTATTGGGAAAATATTAGACAAAACTTGAAAAAAATCACACTAGTATTATTTTCCTAAGTAAAACAAAACAAAACAAACACTTAAGGCTTGTAAATGTATTTCCAGAATGGATGTCTCCTATATTTCTAGAATAGGTTGTTCATATTTTAGGGAGAGATTTTTTTCTTCTCTTTTTAAAATTTTATGAAGTATATCAGTAAAATGTTGCATTAATTTCTGCTATACAGCAAAGTAACTCAGTTATACATATATATTCTTTTTCATATTTTATATAGTTCCCTCTGCTACACAGTAGGACCTTGTTGTTTATCCATCCCATGTATAATAGTTGGCATCTGCTAACCTCAACCTCCCAGTTTAGGGAAAAATTTGATCCACATTAAAAGACAGGCCAACTACCAACTCATCTAGAAATCATAAAAACAGATTGTTGTTAATGGTTGGCTTCAGTTTTTATATTTTATTTAAACTTTTTAAATTGAAGTAGAGTTGTGCAATATAGTGATTCACAATTTTTAAAGGTGATACTCCGTTTTTAATTATTATGAACTCCTTGCCACATTCCTTGTATTATACAATATATCCTCATAGTTTATTTAACACATAATAGTTTGTACCTCTTAACCCCCAGCCCCATATGGCCCCTCCTCCCCTCCACCTGGTAACCACTAATTTTTTCTCTGTATCTGTGAGTCTGCTTCCTTTTTGTTGTATTCATTCGTCTGTTGTACTTTTTAGGTTCCACAGATAAGTGATATTTGGCTTCCCAGGTAGCTCAAATGATGAAGAATCTGCCTGCAATATGAGAGACCTGGGTTCGATCCCTGGGTTGGAGAAGGGCATAGCAACCCCTTCCAGTATTCTTGCCTGGAGAATCCCATGGACAGAGCAGCCTGGTGGGCTACAGTCCATGGACTCACAAAGAGTTGAATATGACTGAACAGCTAACACGTACACACACACACACATAAATGATGTCATATAATGTTTGTCTCATCTTACTTATTTCACTTAGCATAATGCCTTCAACATTGCTGCCAATAGCAAAATTTTGTTCTTTTCTAAGGCTGAGTAATAGTCCAATGTATATATAAGCCACATCTTTATCCATTTATGGATGGACATTTAGTTTACTTTCATGTCTTGGCTATTGTAAACAATGCTGCTATGAACTATTTGGGGGGCATGCATCTTTTCGAATTAATGTGGTTTTTTTTTTTTTCAGATCTATTCCCAGAAGTCGGAATCTCTTTTTACCAAGGAATTGAGTGGCTCTTCACATGAGAAAGAAGTTGAAGTAACTGAGTGAGCATGACTGAATGGGGTGAGAAGGTGGGGCCTTGGAGAGATTATTACCCTTCTATGAAAATGCTAGGGAGAGACAGGAGATGTGTTAGAGAGGGTACTAAAGAGTCAGGGGTTGCTGTTGCTGAGAAAGGCGGGGAACCATGAGTGGCAGGGGTGATGTACGATGACATGATTTAAGGCAGAAGGGAAGGGGAAGCATATGGAAGGGGGTGGAGGAGGGTGTCTTCAAATACCTCCAGGTCTAGTGTGTGATGACTTCAAAGGACAAATGGCCATTATGTGAAGGGGGAGATGGCGAGGCATTCTCAGGGAAGCACCAGTTTTTGTCAGAACAAACAGGAGCAAGGATTATCTGGGGATTTGATTGGGGATAAAGGGAATTTTGCTGTGAATGGTACCCAGATTCCAGGAGATGCAGTGGAAGGGTTTCAGGAGTTGGGACTAGATGGGAAAGTCTTGTGGTCACTGGACTGTGGGGTGGAGGGTAGGGTGTCCTGGAAGACAGAAAGAAAGGGCAGGATGCAAAGCAGTTTGCCTGGTGTCTGCAATGTCGTGAGGTCTCAATAAATGTTGGCTTTTAATCATTTTGTCAGGGATCGATGAATTATTGATGAAAATGTTGTTATCAGATAAGGATCAATAGCAATGCTTTTGCAATCCAGACTTTCAATCAATGTTATCAAAATCTGTGTTAGTTCAAAGGATTAGATAAAACTGTCCTCTGATCTAAATGGAGAGAGCTCCTGAAAGAGCCAGGAGTTATAAAACTCAGGCAATATGGGACTTTCCAATAATGCTTATACACTGACTTGCAAAGTCAGCATTAGAATATTTAAAATACGTTTCCCATGAGGGTAAAGAAAAATGGTTTTATTTTTGCATTTCCCCTTGAGTGAATGTGATTTATTTATTTTTTTATAAACTTGCAACTTTACAAGCTTTTGAGGAATACCAAGGGGACATGACACAGTTATAATTCTTGGCTTCTTACAGCATCTTCTTTTTGTAGAGTGAGCTATGTCTTACTGTAGTTAATGTTATAAGGAGTAGAATATCTCTCCAGAAATCTTTTCAGATCTGAGACTCAGTGCTCCTGGGCTGGGAATCTGATCTGGTGTATTTACTACTTGAGTAAACCCGTAACCTCAGAATGATTGAGTGAAATTTGTTAGATTCAAAAATAGATTGAAAGATATTCTGGAGGGATTTAGCCTGTCTCTATTTAGGACAATTTCTGACATTTTCAAACCTCTCTGATACTGAAGTAGTCTCTTTCCCCAGTTATGATTTCAGATTGCCCATAAAGATCCTGGCTAGTATTTCACAGGAAAGGGTATTTCTTCAGTTCAGGGATATGAAGGGTGTTGGCCTCATTACAGGAGTAGCATCTTCACCTGGAGAAGCATCTGACACTTCTTTGGCCTGAATTCTCTGCAGCATTGGCCACGGGGCATCACTTCTTCCTTCTTGGCTTTTGTGACATTGATCTCTCGATTCTACTCTTATTTCTTAATTTTCCATCTTAGTTTCCTTCATTGGGCTTCTTCTTTGTGTCTCTGAAATTTCTTAATTAACCCATTTAGTTGTGACTATGGGCTGATTTTTTTCCCCTATCAATTTCATGCCTGGATAAGTCCTAACCCCCAGTGATCTCAAATGTGACTGGATTTGGAGATGGGTCTTTAAGGAGGGCAGTCAAGTTGAAATGAAGTCATTAGGGTGGGCTTCATTGGATAGGACTGGTGTCCTTACAGGAAAAGGAGGTGAAGATGCAGATACAGGCAGAGGGAAGGCTGTGTGAGGACACAGAGGGAAGACGGTGTCTACCAGCCCAGAAGAGAGGCCTCAGAGGAAATCAAGCCCGCCAACACCTCGAACACAGACTTTCAGCCTGCACATCTGTGCGAAAATAAGTCCCTGTGTCTAAGCCCTTTGTCTGCGGTACTTCATGAGGACGGCTCTAGCAAATGAAAAGTTGTTCATTTGATATATATGTTTAAGGCCCTGAAGAAAAGATCCACAAGACACATCTCATTGATGAACTAAAGGTGTCCTCTCCTGAGGGGTCACAGATGTGTGAGGAGAGGAGCGCTTAGTTCAGAGTTCTGTGGCTGGAGGTCCACCCTTCCACAGCTTAACAAGCTCTGGAGGTACCCTGTTTCTCCATTCCTAGTTCATCTTGATCAGGCAGTCAGGAAATCAGCTTGGCTCACGTGGTTGATAACTATACCCAATCATGACCACTTCTCCCCTCTCCCAGTTGTCACCCTGCCAGGAGCCCTGGTGCCTCCTGCCTGGACCAGTGCAGCCTTCTCCACTGGTTATCATCCTCAGCATCCTCACTGTCCTCCACCTGACCACCTGGGGACTTGCAAGTTCAAGTACAGTCTGGTTGCCCCTTTATTGACAGCCCCACAGTGGTTTCTTTTGCTGATGCTGGAAGCTGTGATTACCCTTCTCTGCCAACCCCTCCTGGAGCCCCCTGACCCCCAATTCTGTGCTGACTCTAATATACCAGGCCCACTCCTGCCTATGGGTCTTTCAGCTGCTTCTTCTGCCTGGAGTTCTCTCACCTTCCTCCCATATGTATTTGATATTCCCTCAGTTCCTGACGTCTTTGCTCACATGTCACCTTCTTGATGAGGTCCATCTTGACTGCCCACTTTCATTTGATGACCTGATCTCTGCCCAATGGCCCTGCTCCCTCTCCTGACCTCCTTCGCCAGTGATTTTCTTTTCTTCCTCCCGGGTGCTCTTGCAGTCTAAGTGCTTTGTATGTTACAGGTTTATTCTGAATCCTTCCCTACCACTGTCTGAGAATAGACTCCGCAAGGCACCACTGCAGGGATCATGGCCTGTTTTGTTCAGTGAAGTTACCGCAAACACCCAGGGCATGACTGGTACATGCAAGGGGCTGGATGAAGGTCTGTGGACTTGGTGACTAGATGACCCGGATCCCATCTCTGAAGGGGGAAACGTGTTGAGGGAGCTCTACTTGCAAAGATCTGAAAGTCTTGTGGACATAAATTGAAAAGAGCTGTTAGAACCTTCAGCATCTTCAGCTTTCCAGTTGTGTCCATGCATTTCCTGGGCAGCAGGCAGGTGATGGCTGAGCTTATGGGGATTCTAGGGCCCAGCCCTGGGTACTACATTAGGGCCTCTAATGGGCCATATTTGACTAAGACTTTATCAGCTCTGCACTTTGGGCTGGGTGCCTCCTGCCCCATTCTGGTCCCCTCTGCTCTCACAGACATCAGGTCTGCATCATGATCTGAAGGCTTTTGCTGTCCACATCTGTTCAGACCCTTTATCTTTCACAAAATCACTATAGACGGTGACTGCAACCACAAAATTAAAAGATGCTTGCTCCTTGGAAGAAAAGCTATGACAAACCTAGACAGTGTATTAAAAGGCAGACATCATTTGCTAACAAAGGTCAATATATCAAATCTCCATATAGTCAAAGCTATAGTTTTTCCAGTAGTCATGGATGGATATGAGACTTGGACCATAAAGAAGGCTTGAGTGCCAAAAAATTGGTGCTTTCGAGTTGTGGTGCTGGAAAGGACTCTTCAGAGTCCTCTGGAAGCAAGGAGATCAAACGAATCAAACCTAAAGGAAATCAACCCTGAATATTTACTGGAAGAACTGACACTGTAGTCCAATACTTTGGCCACCTGATGTGAAGAGCCAGCTCATTGGAAAAGACCCTGATGCTGGGAAAGATTGAGGGCAGGAAGAGAAGGAGGTGAGAGAGGGTGAGATGGCTGGATGGCATCTCTGACTCAATGGACATGAGTTTGAGCAAACTCTGGGAGACAGTGAAGGACAGGGAAGCCTGACATGCTGCAGTCCATGGGGTAGGACATGACTTAGCGACTGAACAATGAACAACAGCAATCTTTCACAAGTGTTCCTCTGCCTCACGCCTCCCTCCCCACCACCAATAAACCTCCTGCACTCTAAACTTCATGTGGTGTCTGCTTCCTGAAGGATCCAGGAGGTACTCAGTGAGGTCCAGGGAGGAGGTAGAAAGATGGCCTTTGGAAGTCGATCCCCATCCCAGTTTTACTCAGGGCATGGATGATATCTGGCACAAGGTGGTAACCCAACTCCTAGAACTCTCACTGATGGTGAGTTGGGAGAAGTTTCCAACAGAGAAAGTATCACTGTCTGGAGAGAGGATTCAGGTGTTTGGGAAGGTGAGGAGATGCAGGGCACACAAGGACCACTCAGTGGCTTTGATGGTGGACCGAGGGGAAGCTGTGGGCAATTAGGGGAACAGTTGAAAACTAGATACGAAGGCCAGAGGGCCTCTTGCAGAGGCCTGTTACTGTAGTCAGGATAGAAAAAGTAGAAGACCAAATTCAGTATTAAAGTACTTGCCCAGCTTCAAAGATAATTTAACAGTTCTGCCAAGGTCAGAGCCCTAGTTGGGAAAATAGGGGATACCTGGCTAGACACCTCCAAATATTGTGGCTCCCCAGGGCCCTCTGAACTCTCAAGACTTATGGAGGTAGCTCACCTTTGCTTATTATGGTCTAGACTCGTGTCTTCACAAGGTAAGAAAGCCTCTGTAGAACCCCCCACATCCTTTTCTGGTTGCCAGGAGCTAAGTCACACTGTAACCAAGCCAGGAACGGTCTCGTGAGCCCAATAAGTTAGAAAGAGATGATACCACTGCCCCTTTGAACTGCAAAAATTAGCCAGCATACACTGGCAGGGACTGGGACTGGATTTTGAGTGTGTTGATCAAGGGGACTGGAACACTAGATTGAGTAAAGGAAAATTTATGGGTTTGGGAGCACTTTCTCAGGATGTTGGCAAAGACCTCAGACAATGGTGGAAACTTGCTGTTGGCTGGTTCTTAAAAGACCAAAGAGAGGCCCATGCTGAGCAGAACTGAAAAGTCTAAAATGTCATGGCAGAGAGTGTAGGGAGGGGTGGAAAGGCTCAGGAGAGTGGATATTCTGGAGGGGATACACCTGAGTGGAAGACCCACCCAAGGTTACATTGTGGGGCAGACCAGGCATCGGGAAATTCAATAGTGGCTCCCCTCTGCTGACCATGAGGGATGGAAAGGGCAGTCACTGAACTGAATCCGTGGGCAGCAGTGATGATGGGAATCTGGTGAGAACACTTCTTAATGTGTTTAATCAAAAGAAAGCAAGAATGGAGGCCCAGGGTGGTGACTCTGTCACACATTTGCAATCCCTTGTCTAATTTTGGAACTCCGGGCAGTTTAAATGTGGGACCCATTGATTAGAAAGGAAGCCAGGTTCCCAGGAGAAAGGACTCAACAACCACAGCAGATCTGCAGTGGAGTAACCCCTTAGCCCTTCTCCAAAGACTGTTTATTCAAATGACTCTACTCTTGGGAGGAAACCCTCAAACATCTGGATGATCATTGGATACAGATTCTGGACAGGCATCGACATGTTGGAGGCTTGAAGCTTTATTATGACCCCACAGTTAGAAGGATGGCACAGGGGACTCAGGTAATAAATGGAGTTCTGGTCAAAGTCCAGCTCATGCCCCTCCTGTCCCTGGTGATCATTTCTCCAGGTTCTGAATATACAGTTAGTCTCGACACACTTGGTCACTGGAATAACCCAGCCATTGGGTTAATATTTAGTTATAGTAGGGAAGGTCAAGTGGAAGTTGCCAAGATTACTCTTTGGGGCCAAAATAGTAAAAAGAAAACAATATTGTATCCTAGGATTATATTGAGGTCTTCCCGGGGGCATTAGTGGTAAAGAACCTGCCTGCTAATGCAGGAGACATGAGATGTGGGTTTGATCCCTAGGTCAGAAAGATCCCCTGGAGAAGAAAATGGTGATCCACTACAGTATTCTTGCCTGGAGAATCCCATGGACAGAGGAGTCTGGTGGGCTACAGTCCATAGAGTCACACAGAGTCTGACATGATTGAAGTGACTTAGCACACACACACAGGATTATGTTAATCATGGCTTTGTTTTCTGTATGCTGATGCTTTGACATCTTGGAGCCTGGAGGGATGGCCCTTCCCAAGGGTTTGCCCATTCCTAAGACAATAAACAACGTGTTTGTGAGAACAGTTCTCAAATACAAACCAACCAATCCAGAGCCCAACCATCTCCTTTCAGGTGCTTACATTCCAGGCTAGTATCCACCTACTGTGATCTCCCCAGAGTGGGTACCACACAACCAGGCATGGCCTTGACATGGCAGAGCTGCTGAAATTATCCCTTAGCCTCTGGAGCACAGCCATAAATAAATAGTTAAATGAAACTGTATCTATATACACATCAAGCTGACTGGCAGGAGAACAAGAGGGGACTAGAATGCCAGGATTGGTGAGAAACGTGCTCCAGAGGCTGAGACAAACCCTTCAAGATTTAGAGATCTGCAACAGCAGCAATGTTTTTAACCTTCCAGTGGTCAGACTCCTGCTCTTTCTCTCTGTATGTATCTGTCTGTCTGTTTATCTGTCTCTATCTGTCTATCTATCTATCATTTATCTATGTATCTATCCATCCATCCATCCACTCATCCATCTATCATCTCTCAACCATCAGAATCCTAGTAGTTCTGTGTCTTTGGAGAACCCTGATGAATATACGGCCTGTATGACCAGCTGAAGGAAGAAGTGCAAGCTTGGTTTCTGGATGGGTTTGCTTGGCAGTTGGGTTCAAGCTGAAAACAGACAATGGCAAGAGACAATCCTTACTCTGCTCTTGGGCAGAGCTTTGAGCACTGTATTTATTTGTTCACTTTGTGAGGAAGGAGAAGTGTCCTACGGCGAGACTATATGCAGTTTCATGAGTAAAAGACTAGAAAGACAAAGACTGGAAAGTCAGACAAGAAAGCCTTGGGGGTAAAGCAGGTAGATGGACATTGGAGAGGGGCATAAAGTCTGAAGAGCTGTGTACTACATATTAATGGCCACCAGAAAGCACTCGCCCTGGAAGGGACATGGAACAACTATGCCACGAAAATGATGTCACCAGTTGACATTAGCCCATCTTTGTAACCAGTCAGCCTAGAATGGCACAACTGGCATGTGGATGGGGTGGGTATGGTGACCGAGACAGAAATGTACATAGGCCTACCTCCATGGCCTTCTACTCACCACACCTGACCTAGTAACTCTTGTCTCTGCTAGAGACCATTGCTGAGCCCACAGTATGGCACAATTCCTGGAGAAGACCTGCCAACTACATGGTGACAAGCTGACTATCTTAACTTCCTTCCTTCTTAGAAGAGCCAATGATTTGCTATTACAAAAACAGTCACATATTCACGTGCGAGTTTGCTTTTCCTGTTCATAAAGGTTCAGGCAGCACTGTTATAAGATGGCTGACCTGCAGGCAATGAATCCCCCACACAACTCAACATCCATCAGGGAACAGCTTCATGGCAAAGGAGGTCAGGAGTGGCCCATGACACACCATTCACTGGTCTCAGTACCCATCACTCTGTCCAGAGCTGATGCCTGGAGTTCGAGCCTGGAGATCATCTCTGGGAAGAGGGGTGCCTTCCTCGCTGATAATGCCAAGACCTACTGGACCAGAGACTTCTCCCTGGCATTGTGTCCCCAGCAGGAAGGATACGTGGGATCTGGAACTGCAGGATGGGTAGATGGAATGGCCCCCTAGTCATCTTTCACAGTGACCCACTGGGCTCCTTTGTGCCTTTTATCCCCAGAAATCTGGGCCTTTCGGAGGCAGAGGTCTTGTACTAGGAACACGATAGTGTTCTCACAGACTTGAGCTCCAGTTGCTCCCTGGATGATAAAAGGAGTCGCCCTCTTGGCAGAGATACCTGAGTCTGATCAAAGGCAGACCCTCACCGGTGGTAGAGAGGTGCGAAACTCGGGAGAATGACTTGGGCGCCCTTTGGTGCTTCTTAGACCACTCATGACCGTGAATGGACAAGAGCAGTGGTGCCAGCCTCAGAATCCTGGGTTCACCAAAGATCCCTTAGGAAATGAGAGTGTGCCTGAGGAAAGCCCCCAGGATCAGCGGCGGTAAGAGCTGAGAGTGAAGGGATTCAGGGTGGATGATGAAAGGCAGGGAAGAATAGCAGGGACCGCCCTGAGGCCAACAGCAGTGGCTGGGGCTGCAGCTGCACCTGCACCCACAAGCTCCCACTTCTACGTTTCTGCTCACAGAGAGCCCCGCTGGACTTGTGGAGGAGACACTCCTAACAGACGTTTGGAAAAGCAAATCCATGAAATGCAGAGATGCACTTGGCAGTCATTGGGGTGTGCTACTCAGATACCCTCAAGAAAGAACACACTGCAGGGATGAGGTCAGCTGACAGCCTCCAGCACAGTGTCTTTAGGATCTGTCTCAGCTTTTGAGCCAAGACCACACTTCCTGGGCAGCATCCAGCCAATGATGGAGCATCTTCCGTCCAGTAGGTCATTCCTCCAAGGTGTTCCGGCTGGTTGGCCAAAATTTATCAGCCACCCCCCACCCTCCCCGCTGAGATCTGAGTCCATCCTTTCTCCATCTTCTTACTCTCTCACCTTTTCCAGGTGCCACATATGAACCATGGTCTGAACCACGGATTGTCTTCATTGCTCCTTGGATGTTCTTCACAAACATCACCCCCACCTCCAATCTCTTGAGCTTCTCACTCCAACCTCACTGTCTGCTTTCCTGGGGACCCATCAATACAAAGCTCTGCTCAGCCAGTTGTAGTCTGTTTAGCCACAGATAAAGGCAGTGCGATGCAGTCAGTGGTGAGAGAAGCATGTGTACACATGGAAATATTTATGCCCATTAAAAAAGCTGATTCACAAAGTAGTACCAGATTTTCTTATTACCAAGTTTTTTTTTTTTTCATTCGGGGCTTTTACAGTTAAAATATTCTGGAAGTTGAACAGGAAAACTAAATTGAAGATAAATCTAAGTTAATTACAGATGTAAAATTTTTGTTTGAAATATAAGCACTGCCCCACTTCCTTTACCCAGAGTTAGATCAGTGTTCCGTGCACTGCACACACACTTTCCCTGCTTGTTATGGAATTTGCTTTATATAGTTTTGAAGCAGCTAAATTTAGAGGCAACAAAACTAAACTGGTCTCACCTTTAGATGAAGCACCTTCTGTGGCTGAGTTACTTCCTCTCAGAGGACTGATCAGTGGATAGACTCTTTGCTTTTCATTTAAACCTTCTCTTCCTTTCCTGACTGCCCAGTACTATTTGTGACACTGTGGTCTTAAACATTTAGTGGGTTCAGACAACGGCATTGCAAGTGGCTGCCACTGTTTTCTGTGTGCAAGGTCCTTGACAATAGCTCCCAGAAGATGTCACGTGGCTCCTCACGAGGCTCCAGGCAATGGTGGGAGAGGGCAGCCCTTCTTTCTGTTTCTTCACTCAGACATTTACTGACTAGACGAAATCGTTTTCCCAAGTTACTTGTATACAAAGAGTGTAACATTTTATCTCAGATCCTTTTGTTGACTTCCTGTCACCCATTTTCCTTTTCTTTTTCAGTCTTTAAGCTACGACGTCTTAATCTGTTCAGGCTGCTATTACGAAATGCCACAGACCGAGTGGCTCATAAATAATAGAAATTTATTTCTTATAGTGTGGTGACTGGAGGTCTGAGCTTAGGGTGCCAGCAGGGTGGAGTGAGGACCCTCTTCAGGGTGGCAGACTCCTGGTTGTGTCCTCAGATGGTGGAAGGGGCGAGGGAACTCTCTGGGGCCTCTTTAATCGGGACACTAATCCCATTTATGAGGGCTCCACCTTGAAAGCCATCACACTGGGCACTAGGATTTCAACATGTGAATTCTTCTGGGGGGACACAGACATTCAGACCACAGTGCATGGACTTTGAAATTTATTGTATCTTTGTCTGCCACTCTTCTTTTTTCTTTCTTTTTTTATTGTGGACTATTTTAAGAGTCTTTATTGAATCTGTTACAATATTCTTTCTGTTTCACGTTTTAGTTTTTTGGCCATGAGGCATGTGGGATTTTAGCTTGCCGATTAGGGATTGCACCTACAGCCCCTGCACTGGAGGGAGAAGTCTTAACCACTGGATTGTCAGGGATAGTCCCCCTCCTTTTCCTTTATTAACATGTTTCCTCAGGCCTTACATTCCAGCCAAGCCAACAACTTCAGCATCCTTGCCCTGTCTTCTCTAATGCTAAGGATGACCAGCCTGCTTGCCAGCCCTCCTTAATTTACCAACTTGCTTTTCAATCTTCAGATTCCTTCTTAAGACTCATTCCCTCCTAAAGGTCTATTCTAATTGTCTCCAAATGATTTCTCCTTCTTTGGTCATTACGAGAATGCTTCCTTCTCCTGAACTTGCTTGTACCGGTGTCATGAGACCTGTACTTAGTAGGAGCATAATGTTTGTACTTGAGAGAAGCAACTGGAAAGCTGGTCAGTTTCTACTATTTCACAAAAGTACAGTCAAACCACTCCATCTCCCTCACCTTCCCACCTGTGTGAGTGAGTGATGAAGAATATGCTTGAAAATCACCACCTTTCGTTTGTAGATTGAGGGAAATAATTTGGCTTCTTTGTGTGCTGTCAGAACTAAGGGATTTGTTTGAGTTAACAAATAATTACACTGTAAGTAGTCAGAGTGCTGAGTCAAAGTCTAACTAACACTTCTCCTGTGCTGAAGTGTTAGCTGCTGTTCGTCCCGTAGTTAGAACACAGCTATGAGAACTTATATAAGGAAGCATCTATACCAAGCTGTTGTATGTGCCCGCTTACTTATCTTCCCACTAACCCACACCTCTAGCATCCTTTTCTGCCTTTTTGCTCCTAGTTCCTGGTATTGTCTGCCATGGACTGATATTTGCACCCCCACCAAAAAAAAAAAAAAATTAGTGGTAAACTCTAATCCCCAAAGTGATGGTATGTGGAGGCGGGACCTCAGGGAGGTAATTAGATCATGAGGGCAAGCCTTCAGGAAGGGGATTAGTGTCCTCATGAAAGAGGCCCCAGAAAGTTCCCTTCCCATTTGCACCATGTGACAACACAGCAAGAAGATCCATCATCTATGAACCAGGAAGATGGTTCTCACTAGACTTTGAATCTGCCGGCACCTTGATCTTGGACTTCCCAGACTTCAGAACTGTGAAAAATAAAGTTATGTTTTTCACAAGCCCTTCAGTCTATATTTTTGTTATGGCAGCCCAAAGACATCGTCAAAGTTCAATAAATATTTCTAAGTTATTTGGCTTTCATTCTTCTCTTATCTTTCTCTCATCCTTCACACCAGAATTGTCTGAAAAGTCAGCTTTAAGTTTCACAGTAACGTACTCAGAATTTTTGCTCATAGTCATAAAATCTGCATCTCAGGAAGAGAAGGCAAAAGTTTGCAATGTTCTATGAACTGCAACTGGATGAACGGGTCAGTCATTCTTAAGGTGGCTCAGTGATACTCTTTCTAAGGCAGTTTCTGGATGACTGCAGTGCACACTGTTTCCTTTCTGGGTTTGTTCTTCTTTCAATAAAGAGGTCACTATCAGAGAGCTTTCAGCTCTGGGCTAAACTGTTCAGTTTGCCTTTCAGCTATTATTGTGATCGTTTGCATTGGGTGAGGATTAAATTGGATTTGTATGTTGTGACCTATTTCAGAGCAAGAGAGGAAATGTTTCAACCTTCCCAGGAATCACCACTCTGTGAGCCACTTAAAACTCTAGCAGACAAAGTGCTGGGGAACATGCCATAGAAGTCTGTCCAGAGTATTAAGTGGATCTGTATTTTGCAGCCTTTAGGCTCCAGACCTCTTTAACCCTCAATCCCCAAATCCTAATGGGACTAAGTAGTCTTTTATTTTTACAAGTATATAGAAGCTGTTCCAAATGTTTAGACTTCATGGACCAGTAAATTTCCAAAAATATTTTGAATACTTGCTGTAACCTTAGTTTTCAGGTTCAAAAAGTTAAAATCATCAAACCGATATATATATATATTATATATATACACACACATATATATATGGGGCTTCCCTGGTGGCTCAGAGGATAAAGCATCTGCCTGCAATGCAGGAGACCCAGGTTCGATCCCTGGGTTGGGAAGATCCCCTGGAAAAGGAATATTTTTTTACTTCTAGAAATATCTATTGCATGCATGCATGCTCAGTTCCTCAGTCACGTCCAGTTCTTTGCAACCCATGGACTGAATCCCATGGACAGGCTCCTCTGTCCATGGGATTCTCTAGGCAAGAATACTGGAGTAGGTTGCCATGTCCTCCTCCAAGGGATCTTCCTGACCCAGGAATTGAACTGGCATCTCTTTACATCTCCTGCATTGGCAGATGGGTTCTCTACCACTAGTGCTATCTGGGAAGCCCAAAGCAGATGAACATGCTACAGTAACAAAAAAATGGAGTGGGTGTGGGAGAATCTGCTTAAGTAAAATGAACAGAGATACATTTTAAAAGATTTGAAGAATGAAAGGAAACAAGAGGATGAACAATACTCAGCAGGACTCTACTCTCTGCCTCCTCTGCTCTTGGTCCCTCTGTTACGGTCTCTCATGCTCTACCCTCCAGGCTGGCTGGCTCCATGCACTCTGATCCATGACCTTGGGCTGGGAACCGCCCACCCCCACCTTTATCCCTATCTTTCTACCTGGTTTTACCCCTGAAGATTCTCTAGAATGGATGTTCCCATAATCCTTGAAACTCCACTGCCATCACTTTCATCTTGTTAGAGTCATTGTTTCAGAAAACAATCATAAATTTAAAAACCAATCTATTCCAGTCTAATATCTTAAGGCAGCTTTATTTTCAAAAGCTCTTGTCTTTGGAGTCATCTGTCCTTTGTTGTGAATGCTGTCGTGGCTGAGCCCCTCTTATTCCAAGCTTCTGTCTTCTGGTCCCTCCAGACTGCCTCTCACTTTTTGACTTTTGCCTTCTCCAATCTGATTCCCTTTAGCTTTTCCCTACCAACTCTCAGAGGGAAGGTAGGAAGGAGAAACAAGAAAACAGGGAGATGCCCCAAGACTTGCTTTCCAATGAAAGCAAGGGGGACTGGAGATGAGAGAGAAGGTCTGTGAGGCCTGGTGTTTTCATGATTCCATTAATTTACTGTTAGATTGGAGGGAGCGCTTGTCGTTTCTTCGTGGGTGAGCTGTGTGCATGAGTGACGCTGGATTTGGAGGCCATGGATGAAAATTATTTTATGAAAATTATACAACAATCCCCTGATGGACCCAACCTAGTGGCTAAGTCAGGGAAAATGATCAGTTCATCCCTTGAAAATAAATTCTTTCCGTTGGAAGATAGTGAAAGGCACAGGAAGATACTGAATAAATGCTTTCTGATGGTGTGGGTGCCGGCCAGGAGCCACTGAGGTCTGGAGGCCCTTCCAGCTGTACGGTTGGAGGGCTCTTAAGCGAGAACACATGTGCTCAGAATCCACAGAGTCAGACATTTTCACTGTGAGGGAAGATGTTAAAGCGTATGGCTCTAAAATGAAAAGACTCTGTCCTTGCAACGTCTGAAGCAAAATAATGGACGGCATTGAGGCACCCCCAAAATGTCCTGGGCTCTGCTTTAGGACATTAGGAAGTTCCCTTAGTGTTTCTAAGCTTTCCTGTCTTTACATCATGAACTAATCAGTCCTGTTCTGCCTATCTCTCTGGGTAGAATAGGATCAAGTACGCATTGGAAAAGACCATGATGCTGGGAAAGATTTGAGGGTAGGAGGAGAAGGGGACAACAGAGGATGAGATGGTTGGATGGCATCACCGATCCAATGGACATGAGTGGGAGCAAACTCCGGGATATGGTGAAGGACAGGAAAGCCTGGCGTGCTGCAGTCCATATTGTCACAGAGTCAGACACGACTGAGCGACTGAACAGCGATAGCCAGTGATGACATGTAGCACTCTGCACACACACACACACACACACACACACACACACACTCACACACGGCACTGAGGTTTTACTATTACGTGTGACCCAGTTGCACGGCCACCAGGGTTTGTGAGCTCTGCCCATCAGCGCTTCCTGCAGGGCTGGGATGGAGCCGGTAGGTTCCTCCTGCTGGGGAGCTTAACTTGGCTGGAAGTAATCACTTAAGCAAAGCTAAACACCAAGCACTGTGAGGAAAAGGGGGTGGGGAGCACCAAGACAGCTTAGCCAGACCATTTATAGAGATGCCTGCTTCTGAGAAGACACAGCATTTTATATATTTGATAATAAGTGGTGTCTTAAAAATCAAATAGTGGTTGTATAAGGAAATTTTAAGTAGGTATGTTTTTGATTCAAAGTCTTTTTCTGCCTCCTTTGAAGTATTTCTTCAGTCCATCCACTGCTGTCCAGCGTCACCACTGTTCAAGCCCTCCTGCGTTGATCATCACGTCACCCTCCGGCTTTGTCTCTTTCACTCCAGTATTTTTCATCCCCTGCAAGCTGCTGCCCATGCTCATCCAGAACCTTTTCTAGGACTCCACTCTGATTATATCACCTCTCTGCTTAACATCCTTCAGGATCCCCCATCACCTTCTGCATAAAGTTAAGTTTCTTACCCTGTGCTGCAAAGCCCCAACTTAACTCTCTCATCCTGCAGCCCCCTCCACAATGGGGCAGCTTGGACTTTCCCAGCCCTAGCCCTTCCATGCCTGGCTCATCTCTCACAAGCCTCTTTCTTGGCTCTGCTGGTCTTTGCCAGACTTCACTCTTCCTTCCCTGGTGTGTTCAGATGTCCTGGGTCCCCAAGGCTGAGCTAGGCTGCTCCTTTGTGCTTCTGGGCCAGGCTCACCATGTTCCTTGCCTCACTCTCAGTTGATGCCTCACTTCATACTTCTCCAAGGACCAGGAACTCTCGCACTTTGCTGCCAGATCTGTGGTCCAATGTTCTCGCCCTTCTTGCTTTCCTCCAGATGCCATTCCAAAGTGTCTCTTTCCCCATCCTAGGTGGTCTCCTCTGCTCCTGCTCCAGACATCACCCCTCCCCCACTCAAGGATTCCTGTCTTTATCACCCGCTTCATCTTCAACCACATCAAGCCCTCCTTTTCTACTGGGTCACTCCCATCAGCCTGCAAACATTCCCCATGTTCTTCTTGGTTCTTTCAGGGATCTCTACTCCATATCTCCGTTTTCTATGACTAACGTCCAGAACTGTCTGGACATGCTGTCTCGACTCTTCTCTACATCCACCAGGCTTCCCCCTCTGCTGTTTGGCTGAAGTAGCCCTGCCTGGAAGTGGGCAGTGCCTTCTACTTGGCACACTCAGGGCTCAGCCACCTGCCCCTGTCAGGCCCCTCTGCACCACTCACCGCCTTGTCTGGGCTGCCTTCTGGCTCCTCTCCATCTACCAACCCATCTCTGGCTGGTTCTGGTTCTGGTGCCCTTGGTTTTCATGCTACCCTTTCTGTGGGTGGTCTCAATTTGACCCAGAGCTTTAAATAACATTTATTTGTGGGTGATTCTTGGATTTATAGCCCTGAGCTCAGACCAGTTTTCTGAACTCCAGACTCTTGTATTCCGCTGCCTGCTCCACATTCCCACGTAACTGTTTCACAAGCATCTCAAATTTACTGTGTCCCAGAATGAACTCATTCCGCTTCTTCAGTCCATGGTGCTCCCGTCTTACCCCATCTCAATAAATCACACCTTCACCCACCAGTTACTCCATCAAGAAACCTAAATGACATACTTGTCTCTTCTTTGCACTCAACCTCGGAGTTGGTTTGTCAGACCTTCCTGTCTAAACATCTCCAAAACCTATCTTGAGCCAGCCCACTTAGCTCTATCCTTTCTCCTCTCACCATGGTCCACCTCTGGGAGTGGTTCCCTGCTTGCACTTGCAGAAGGCAGCTCTAATCTGTGCTTACATAGCATCCATGAAAAGTGTGACACCTGCATAAAGCCCTCAGTGGTCCCTGTTGCACAGCTCACACGGACCTACGTGGTCTGGCTTTGGCCTTTCTTCCAGCCCTCCTTCTAATGTCTGGTCCCTGCCCTTGTTCCTCCACACAACCTGTGGCTGCTCCCCTCCTTACTGCTCCATTTGTTCCATGATGGATGCTTGGTCTCTGGTTACTGACCCTGACACAAAGATTGTGAGAACAAATGTTTGCCTTGATTGCTGAATGTCTATTGCTGTGTGCCAGATCCTGGAGGAACTAAGATGAATCAGAGAAAGTCCTTGCCAGACAGGAGCTCTCAGTCTGATGAGTGACACGCCTATGTACACAGAGAATATTTACCATTTGATGTGATAGGTGTGATCCTGAGGAGAAGCCAACTCTGGGGCCAGAAGAAGCTCAGGAAAGGTTTCTCAGAGAGGAAGTATTTGAAGTGAGTTGGTGGACCTCTACAGAAATCTAAAGCGGTTTGTAAAAACAATAGCTTCAGAATGTAAGACAGTGGAAAAATATGCTGAAATATTAATATTGGTAATCTCTAGTTTTGGCTTAAAGGTTTTTTTTTTTCTGTTTTGATATTTCCAAATATTCCATCATGAATTTGTTATTTTTAATAGTACAAGTTAAAAAAAATTTGCTGGGAAATAGTTCCTTGACACACACACAGGTATCGGTAATGTAACAACACGGATGGGTGTCTTGCTATGAGTTTTCTCATCTGTTTTTGGAAGTTGGCTACAGGTACTAGAAGTAAAACTTCTTGAAATAAATTTTCCCCAAACAAGAAAAAAAAAGGTAGAAGAAAAAAAAATGAGAAGAAAGATGAAATCCTCTTCCTCAGTTTATGAGTTGAGTAGGTAGCCAGCAAGGAATAGGAGAAGAAAAGAAAATAGGATTTTCTTGTCATGTTCCACTTGTAAAAGCCAATGGATATTTTTACAGGTACCAGCTAGTCCTTCCTGAAAATCCTCTAATGGGGACAGGCTGTGAAGCAGCAGTAGGAAAGATAAATGCTTTTCTGGAGAGTAATTTTAGTGCAGGGTGGAAAATGTGAAGAGAAAAAAAAGAAAGATCAAATGGAAAATTCATCCACAGGCCAACCCACACCACAGAAGCGTTGAGGACCACGTGTCCTAATTAGCCGCTGCACCAGGCAGGGCCTCTCTTTGCAAATGCCCCTCCCATTGTGGCGGGTAGCCTGGGGGGAGCATTTGTTTGTACTGCATGCTTGAGAGTGGCTATCATTTTTGGGGGTAGCAGAAGGTTTGGAAAATATAAAAAACCAAGACCACCAAGCTGCGACCTTCTTTACCCCTGATTCAACAATGCAAGTGTATTTTTCTGTAATATGTATGTAGATGTTTCTGAATGGAGCATTCAGAATGCAGGCACTGTTGTGTGTGTGTGTTTGGGTGCTTTCAATCTTTGATCACTTTCCAACTCGGCTACTTTTTCTACCCTGGTCGACTCTTCTGTAACCATTTACTAAGTTTGGGTCTCCTCCTCTTGCTTTTTCTCTAGGCTGAAATGGTCCCAATTTAGTGCCCTTCCAAAGTTCAGAGTTTTCCATGCTCCTCATGGCAAGCTTCAGTGTTTCTAGTTTCCCTGACTTGCAGTCTCTTGTAACCATGATACTGTGAGAAGCTGAAAGGGAACTGATACTGTGATGAGATAAACCACTCAAGACTTGGTCTTGGAGCTTCCTCCCCTCCCTTTCGCTCATGTGTCTACTCTCCTTGTAGGGGCTTCAGAGTCAGAGAATCTGAAATGACATAATGGACTAACCCAAAGATTTCCTGAGGCTCTTTATTTGGACCTCTTCAATAACCTGAAAAAAATCTAGGGACCTGTGACTTCTTTCTGGGGACTGGATCATTGGATGATACAATCCTGTTCTAACAAGGGTAACCAGTACCTGAAGAGTCACATCCCATACTCAGAGCTTGGTAATCTTGAGCATTGAGGTATCTTTCTTCCTGTCAAATGACTTTTCACTCTCACCAGGCAATCAGTTCATTCTAATGGTTGACTTTTAGGGCACTAAAACAATAAAATTCATGGAAATGATTTCATACTTAATTTTAAACAGGAGATAATCCCAAGGGAATAAACATGAAGGTGGTGATCTCTGGTCTGGTAAAAGGCACCTGCTGTATTTATCCCAAAGCCTCTTTTTGGTGGAGATTGTCCTGGGGATAACTGGCCATATTTGCTCCCCTTGCCTTCACCCCCAGCCCAAGATATGTCTGTTCTTTTGTTTTAATTGTTACCTTTTGAGAGGGTTTAATTAGGTCTGGTTAGAGGTAAGATTAAGTTGAATTTTTTTTTTCTTCACTTGGGTATAATTAAGAATAGTACATGGGGTCAAGGAAAAGTAGACAAGATTGCGGTTTTGTCCTCTTGTTGCTAAGGGCCTGGCTTCAAAAAGTAGTGATTTGAGATAACTGGTTTTAAAATCATGAATTCAGGGGAGCTTCCTTAGAGAAAACTGGCATAAGCCTCAAGATGGTCAGAACCCACACCTGCCCAACTGACTTAGGGACACCAGTGGTCTTCCTTTGCCTGGGACTGTCTCAGTTTTACAACTGAAAGTCTAGCGTCTTAGAAAACCCCTCAGTCCAGAGAAAATCAAGGTGGTTGGTCACTTACTGGAAATGAAAGTTCAAATGAATCAAAACAATGAGACAAGTAGGAGACACACTTGATATGTAGCTTTAATTTCCTTGTGAGTGAGGGGTGGAGCTTGCTCCACTCACACTAATGGGCATCAAGGCGGAGGCAGGGAAAATAGACGTAGAGAAAGGGGGTGAGGATGAAACATTTCTTTGCAATAAGACTCTGTGTACTCAAGGCAGATAATTTTTAATAGAAGCCAAATCTGGATAACCAGGAGGATGTGTGATAGCCACAGATGCCAGGCCTAAGCTAAAGAAAGCAATCTCTGCCCCCAAAATAATGGGCTGGAGAATGAGGCTCAGTGTAGAGAATCTTCCTGAATTCGGCAGACATACATTTTCTCTGTGTGTCCACGGCATTTTGTACCCTGCTTCTAACAGCAAACCCCCAAATTTCAATTTATGTCAAACAACACCCCAATCAAAAACTGGGCTGCTACTGCTAAGTCGCTTCAGTCGTGTCCAACTCTGTGCGACCCCACAGAGGGCAGCCCACTAGGCTTCCCTGTCCCTGGGATTCTCCAGGCAAGAATACTGGAGTGGGTTGCCATTTCCTTCTCCAATGCAGGAAAGTGAAAAGTGAGAGTGAAGTCACTCAGTCGTGCCCAACTCTTACCGACCACATGGACTGCAGCCCACCGGCTCCTCCATCATGGGATTTTCCAAGCAAGAGTACTGGAGTGGGTTGCCATTGCCTTCTCCAAAAACTGGGCAGAAGACCTAAATAGACACTTTCCCAAAGAAGATATACAGATGGCTAATAGGCACATGAAAAGATGCTCAACATGGTTAGTTGTTGGAGAAATGCAAACCAAAACTACAATGAGGTTTCATCTCACACCATTCAGAATGACTATTATTAAAAAGTCTACAAACAATAAATTGTTAGAGCGTGTGGAGAAAAGGGAACCTATGATTGGTGAGAGTGTACACTGGTACAGCCATTATGGAGAACAGTATGGAGGTGCCTTAAAAACTGAACATAGAGCTACCATATGATCCAGTGATCCAACCTTTGAGCCTATATCTGGAGAAAACTATAATTCAAAAAGATATATGTACCTCTGTGTTCATAGCAGCAGTGTTTACAATAGCCAAGACATGGTCTTGGAGCATCTGTCCTCTTTAGGGAAAAGCTTGCTGTACCCTGAGCTCATACTCTGCATCCTTGGTAGGATAAACGTCACACTCCTATAGAGTCATCCTAGTCACCATGCAAAAGGTGTGCCCCTGTCAAAGGAGGAGGTGCTGTGCAGCAGTACAACACTTTTCTAGACTCTAGAACTCTGTTGATTTTTAAAGTAGAAATCCAAAATCGGAGAAATTAAATTGCTGTATGTATGTGACTCTTTTGTTACCTAGAAGTCACTTTACCCTTTCCTTGTGTCAAAAATGATATGGATGATGTTGCCTTGAAGGTTTATTGAGATTTTCAGACTCTGAAAAGATTGTTCAGATCTTTCCTGGTGAGGCTCTCTCCCTGCTGATGGATTTCTTGATAAATTATGAAAACATGACACCAAGCAATTAATGAGGCCCCAGCCGCCCTGGACATTGGAAGTTCTGGGGAGATCTGTTCTCCAGTTGACTTGGAGATAATGAAAATATTTGAAAATATCAGGCTGCCATTGCTTCATGGATGAAAAGGGGAAAGGAGTAGTTTCTAATATGTAATCTGGATTAGGACACTGAGGTGATACGGATCCACTCTGTCCAGGCATTTTGGAACCTGGGCCCACACTCCAGAAACTGAAAGGGTCTGATGTCTGAGACAAGAACAACAAAGTTCTCGAAGCTGAAGTGAATCTGACACCAGAACAGATTGCAGCCAGAATAAGAGTTCCCTAAGTCAGACATGTTTGAAATGTGGAGACTCCTGTGGACCATGATACAGACAGAAGTATTCAGTGTCTCTATTGTCAAATCAGACCTTGAGTTGATGAGGACGTAGAACATAGTTGAAGGAAAGGTTCATTATTCTGGCTAATGTGCAAGGCTAAAATGTTAGGATTATTTGGGAGTATGAATGTATAGACATTGAGTTTCCAAGAAATTGTTAGGAACATGTTTTATTTCCCCTATTAAAAAATTCAGATATTTTTTAAATGATAGAAAAGGAGATCCTGGAATGCCAGAAGAGAAGGAAGAGCAACAGAAATGATAGCAGCTGAATAAATAGAATAACCTTTTTCACCTTTTAAGTTTGTTAAAATATATATAACGGCTGAAAAACTAGGATAGTTCCTAAATATGGTCAGTCTCAAATTTGTGTTTCCCATAGAAACAACCGATGAACACAGAGCAATGTCAAACAATTCATTTTAAGAATAAATACTGTGGCCCAGAAACAGAGCATAAAGTTAACTACAGGATGTATAATCTAAAAGTGGGAACTATTGATACCATGGAATCTCACTGGAGTCAGGTAACGTGTGACCGAGAGGTGGTCCCCAAATGAGTGTTGTGAAGTCTTCATACAACTTGAATTAAAGTGTATCTTAAAGATTAATTGAAAAACAAAAAAATTGGTAAGTGGGCAGTTTTTGTAATGATTTGGGGGTGTAAGGCAGGAAACTGCCTAATTGGATTTTAAAAGAATCCATAGAATGAAAATGCTAATAAATAGTAATAATAATGATAATGTATTAATAACATATTAGCAGAAGGAAGATACTTTAAAATGAGTTTGACCAATTTTAAGAAATTTCTTGGTAGTCTTATGATTTTGGATATGGGTTTATTATAAAATGGTTGTGATTATTATGGGGAAAATTGAACCCTCAAGTATCATATATTTTAAAATGTAAGATTTCTTTTTATAGGTTTCTGTGATGAATTGTTAACATAGGACAATTTTAAATAACTGGTTCTTAAGTATAGCCCTAGATTGTATGATAATAAAAATGTAATATCATTTTTAATAATCTTCAGAGGACTATTACCAAAGCTCCTTTTTCACAGGAGGTGAAAGAAATTCAAGCTCTTAACTTGCCTAAATCTGGGAACTGCTTGGGCCAGGAGCAGTTCTTCTGAACCCTGGATCAGTGCTCACTGTGTTTTGATGACTGAAAAAGATGCTTGTGCTTTATTTAGGTTGCTCTTGAAGAAGACCTACAGCATTATAAGTATTCTTAGCTCAGTTCCAGGTTACAAAGCAACACATCATTATTTTTTGACATTTCCTGGTGAGTAAGTGCAATATAATTTTTCATTTTATTCTATCATTCATTTTACTCTATAAAGTCTAGGCACCATTTTGTGTTCGGTCTGTGGAACTATCTGGTTCTTTTTGTCTTGTGTTTCAAAATGAGGGAATTCCTATGTTGCTTCTATGAGAAAAGTCAAGTCACTTCATCATTTATTGAGCATATACTGAAAACAGGTAAAGCTGGCAAAGAATTGAGTGTGAACTTCATGTATTTAAAAAGCATTTAGAATAATGGGAATTCTTACTTGGAAAAGGCTTTGAGGGAATTTTTTTTTCTTTTTTTTTTAATTTAAGGAGGCTTTGTCTAATAGGCAATTGGGTATATGGGAGCATGGGGCTTGAGAGACAGGTAAGGTGGAAGTGCTAACTTGGGAACTTTTAGCAGGGGATCAGCCATGTAGTGGTGAGTCTAGATGGAGAAGACAGAGGAGTTTGAGAACCTCAATGGGCCACGTACCGATACAGAGCGGTGTTTCTCTCTCCAGCTGCGCTGTAGAATCACCCTCAAAATTGTCAAACACATAGCGGTATCTGGGCCTCCTCCCCAGGGCTCCTGAGTCGGTTACCTGGTACAGAACCTGGGCATTAGCATGTTACAGGCCCTTGCCAGGTGGTTCTGATGTACAGGTGGGGATTGAGAACTCCTGTTTCAGAAGTGAGGAGGAGGAAGGGAACCCTCCAAGGAGACAAGGAAACAGGAAGAGAAATGAAGAAGAATGATGTCTTGGAAGCCAAATGCAGGAAGTGCTCAGGGAAGGCAGGTGGGTCAACTGTGCCAAACACTGCTGATAGAACACACGTTACGAGAAGGTCAGTGTGGAGGCCACCACCGATCCCGATGAGGGCGGCTCCTGGGGCGTGGAGGCATGCAAGTCGAAATGGAGTAGATTAGAGCTTGGGTAAGGAGAATATAGACGATGTTTCAGAGCAGTTTTGTTTTAAAGGAGAGCAGAAATGAGGATGTACTTGGAAAGAGTTTGAAGTTAAGGGACTTCTTTGTTTTTTCAAGATGGAAAAAAAAAAATCACAGCACATTTGTATGCTAATGGGGATGATCCAGATGCAAGTGTGGTAATGAATGAAGAAGAACCCAGGACAGTTGAAGATCTTGAGTCCAAGAGGAGGGGCTTCAGAGATGAGTGGAAACAAGGAGGAAGGCAGCACATGGAAGAGCCAGAGCAGCTGAGCTGATGCTCAGGCCCCGCTGTGCTCTGCAGTGAGGACATTGGTTGATGTGAGCCGAGGGTGGGAGCAACTGGACGTCTGAAAAGAGGGAACCTTGGAAACAGTTGCCCTGAGAGACTGGAACGAGGGGGGATGGATGGGCAGCTTTAAGGGCTCACTTGAAGTGTTCGATCCTGAAATGGAATGAGACCACTGACCACAGTGGACTGGTTTTTCTCCATATGTCCCACTTCTGTGGGCAGAGGTGTAGACAAGGCTGAGAGTTAAATTTAAGCAGTGAGTCTGTATTTGGTTTTTATTCCAGTTGGGTGTGATGAAGGGGGAGATACACTGAGCACATTTGCAGGGGAATATGTACAATAATCGGCCGTGGAGTCTAAGCTGTAGAAGGAGGCATGTAAGGATGCGAGACAGCAGGTCTGTGGGCTTGTGGCCTCCATGGGCAGAAGGGTTCCAGGAGGGAGGTAAAAGGGAGGTGATTCGGTGACATAGGAAATGGTGTTTAACAAGTGAAATGCTTGAAATTAAGATTATGGAAGAAGTACAGCTACTTACACACCAAGTCCTCTGCGTACAGATGAGTTCTGCTCAGAGAGCACGTTCAGAAACCCAATTTTTTCATAAGACATACAACGTTAGCCTTGGTGCTCAACTAACACAGTCAGCTACATAGTACTGTCCTGTCATAGGTTTATAATATTTTCCCACAAATAACACATACGTAAGAAGCAAACACAAAAAATAAAGAAAATATTTTTAATATTACATTACAGTACCTTGAAAAGTACACTAGACAGTACAACACCTGGCATCTAGGGGCTGGCACTGAGTGAACAGGTAAGAAGAGCTATTTCCTGGAGGAGGGAGAGGAGGTGGAAGGTTTCAGGGGAAAAGTCCAAATCCCGTAAAACCATTTAAGAAATAGATAATTTATCTTTTCTAGATGGTTTTGTTGTGCATGAACTCATATGTTTAACAAGGCTTTAGGATTATGGGAATTACTATGAGCCCTGGCACAGTCTTGGTCATCTTGTCTCCAGCTCAGGTCAATGCCAAGACACAGAGGGGGACCTGATGGAGAGAACTGTATAGACCTAGATGGGAGCTCTGACATCACCCCAGGACCTGCCCTATCTTGAAACTTCTTGCTATGTGAGATAACACATTTGCTTATTGCTAGAACTACTTTTAGTTGTGATTTCCTGTGATTCGCAGCTGAAAACATCCTACTGATACCAAGAAGTACTGAAAGATGGCCCTTTGGAAAGCTATGTAACCTCTACACCCACCCCTTAACAATACCATGGTAAGATAAATCTGGAGAAGGCAATGGCAACCCACTTCAATACTCTTGCCTGGCAAATCCCACGGATGGAGGAGCCTGGTAGGCTGCAGTCCATGGCGTCGCTAAGAGTCGGACATGACTGAGCGACTTCACTTTGACTTTTCACTTTCATGCATTGGAGAAGGAAATGGCAACCCACTCCAGTGTTCTTGCCTGGAGAATCCCAGGGACGGGGGGGCCTCGTGGGCTGCCATCTCTGGGGTCACACAGAGTCAGGCACAACTGAAGCGACTTAGCAGCAGCAGCAAGATAAATCTAAATGCCGGCAGGAGTGTGTATTTGAATGAGACTTTGAAAACTATGTGAAAATTAGTGGGCTCCCTGATAACTCAGTTGGTAAAGAATCCACCTGCAATGCAGGAGACCCCGGTTTGATTCCTGGGTCAGGAAGATCTGCTGGAGAAGGGATAGGCTACCCACTCCAGTATTTTTGGGATTTCTTGTGGCTCAGTTGGTAAAGAATCCACCTGCAATGTGGGAGACCTGGGTTCGATCCCTGGGTTGGGAAGATCTCCTGGAGAAGGGGAAAGGCTACCCATTCCAGTTTTCTGGCCTGGAGAATTCCATGGACTGTATAGTCCATGGGGTTGCAAAGAATTGGACACGACTGAGAGACTTTCACTTTCACTTTATGTGAAAATTAGTCTAATCAACATTTGGAATTGCATGGCCTGAATATTTGTATGCCTCACAATTCATGTGCTGAAATCGTAATGCCAAGGTGATTTTAGTAGCAGATGGGGCCTTTTGGGGATGATTAGGTCAGATAGCATCAAGGGATGGGAATGTGAGCAAACTCCAGGAGAATGTGAGCAAACTCCAAGAGATGGACATGCAGGACAGAGGAGCCCGGGGTGCTGCAAAACAAGGGGTCACAAAGAGTCAGACACAACTTAGGGACTGAACGACAACATAGGCCATGAGGGTGGTACTCCCATGATGGGGTTAGTGCCCTGAGAAAAGAGCCCCAGAGAACTTTCTCACTGCTTTCTGCCACTTGAGGACACACTGAGAAAATAGCCATCTATGAGCGAGAAAAAGGGCCCTCGCTGAACCTTGAATCTGCTGGCACTTTGACTGTGGACTTGCCAGCTTCTAAAACTGTGAGAAATAAACGTTGGTTGTTTAAGCCACCCGGTTTACATCTTGGCATCACTGGGCTCGTTCCTAAGGCTCAGAGCTAGTTGGGCCCCTGTCCCCCTCTCCTGGGCCTCTCCCTCTTGGTGGACGCCCCTTCTCCTTTTTTGGCCGCCTCTGTCACCTGCTGGGTGTGTTCAGCCACTCCTAGCGCTCTGCTCCAGTGTGTTCACACTCACATCCCTGTGTTGGGTGCTGGAGGCCCTCTCTGCCCCAAAGCTGCATCACGCCCTTTGCTGCCCAGGTGCCTCTTTGCTTCCTAGCAGAACAGCCTTTGAGAATGTGGTTTCTGATTTGGGCACAGCCTTATTGTGAGAATCCGTCTCCCTCTTCTGGGTGTCAAAGTCCTTATTCATAAAATAAATGGTCTTGACAGATGATCTGTGTGATTCTCGACTGCCCTTGATTACTGTGAATTTATTCTGAAACCTCTATGTGTGCCAGCCTTCTGGCTGTAGGGTCCAAAACCAATGGGAGCGGACTCTAGCGAGAGTCTGGTCAGATGTGAGGATCATGGCCTGACACCCTCCTGTCAAACCCCTGCACCCCATCAATGGCTTTGCTGTAAAGGGCATTTCTGAAACCCTTGGCTGATGACTCTGAGCTGTAAAATGCACTCTCAGCACTTGATACTTTTCATGAAGATTAAAGGACTCTCAAGGTCAAGTGACAGAGTAGGCTGACATATGACGACCATCTTAACACCGTGCTTTTTTGTCTTCAGAAGAATTTTTCCCAGTCGTGGCTTTAACCTAACATCCAGACAACAAAGCTCCCTGATGACATTTCATAAGAAAATTTAATAACCCCCTTATGGAGTACTTTTGCTGTAGCCTTGGATTAACCTTTAATAAATGAAGCTTTAGCTGCCACACAGCCTCAAGAATGTTCTCCCATGGTCAATGTGTCTAAGTCTGTGTGTCCTTGAGGACGCTGGGGGATGGGAGGTCACATGGGTTGGAACCACCCCCAGGAAGCCAGCTTTTCCAAATCAGTGATGCCAAGATATTAGGAATGACTCCCAAGGTTTGGAATGACTTCTTTGCCCTCTGCCATTAAACTACAAAATGTAGAAGAAACCTCATTCTCCAGTTATTTAAATACTAGACACATCTAGACAGCAGAATCATCCTCCCAAAGATTTCTTTTTAAATGGTAATCTATTTAAAAATTGAACGATGGCTTCTTGTGGGTCCTAGCAGCTGGGGAGGAGGAGGGACAAAGACGTGACTGAGCAGCTGCTATTGTCATGGAAACGAACCCACATTCAATGGACAGGAAAAATGGATGCCAAAGTCCCCATTTCTTGTGAATATCTCATGAATGTTACAAAACAATGCTTATTTACTATTTAGCAGAAGACAGTCCAGACGTGCAAGCTTGAAGAGAATTTGAAAGAATTTGAGAGAAAACCTGTAGAAAGACCAGGATCATTCCAAATTGTGGTCCCATTGCTTTTCCCTTACTTTTTGTTAGATGGTATTACAAATGCCTCTGCGTAGTTTTGCTGTACTGCTCCTCAAGGTCAGCAGAAATTTTGATTTCCTGTCATTTTATTGTGATGGTTTTAAAGCTCTTTTAAGAAAATGAATGTGTAGTGGAAATTTGTATTTTTTGAGGTTATATATAGGATGAATAGGGCTTCCCATATATAGCTCATCTGGTAAAGAATCCACCTGCAACGCAGGAGACCCTGATTCCTGGGTTGGGAAGATCCACTGGAGAAGGGAAAGGCTACCCACTCCAGTATTCTTGCCTGGAGAATTCCATGAACTGTATAGTCCATGGGGTTGGACACGACTGACCGATTTTCACTTCACTTCATACCTAGTGCATTTTATATATATTCTTAACAGTCATTTGTTCTAACAAAACCTTATATCCCTTATTATGTACTAGATCTTCAGTGCTAAAAGTTCTTTTTGTACCACTCTATCTGTTGGAAATTGAAATCTCTGTCTTCCAGATATGTTTCTAATTGAGAACAGATGTGCCCCTGGACATTTTGAAGAAACTATTTCTGACTGTGGTGTCTGCTTCTCCAGACCAAGCTCCCACATGTCTTTTTCTACTCCCTGGGGAGGTGACTGGTGAGCCTTAGGGAGAGGCCAGGACGAGGGTCTCGAGGCTGGGGAGGGTGACAAGTTGTGATTCAAACCAACGCTGCTCAGTAAGGCCTGTCCCGGGGAGAGACGGCCTGCCCTGGAGGATTGGCACTTGTGTGTGTCTGTTGCTGTCGAGAAAGCAATCATCCTTGCTGAGACTGGACAAGCCTTGGTGCAGGGCGTCCCCTTTACCCTCTGGACTTAGCACCCCCATCACCAGCTCCAGTAAAATCTGTCTGTGTGCTTCTATATGAATGGGGAGACGTTATATCACTACCCCTACATTTTTTCTCTGTCCAGCACTGGTTCATCCCTTAGCAGGAAGGAGAGAAGGACTGGTGATGCTCTGCATCAGCCAACTTACAGGAAAAGGAAAATATGATCAGTGTGAATAAATAGTGTGAATGCCCTTTTGTTTCTTTAATGCTCTGTGTTCTGAGGAAGATGGAAGTGAAATGGATGCAGACTTGGACCCTGGTGTTCCCCCTGCCTGGGACAGTGACTGTCCCCACAGTGTCCGTGGCAGCATTTGTGTCCAGTTAGGGACCACAGAGAGGAATGTCCCTTGACCACTGACTACAGGTAGCATGGCGAGGATGGGATGCTGTGAAACCTCTCAGTCCCCTCTCCTCCCAGTCAGGTTGCCTGGGGGCCCGCCCATGGCCTCCCCAGTGACTGCAGTCTGCCCATCTCGGCTGTGGCTTTTTCAGGTCACAGACACTGATGTCAGACACTGATGTCCTTCTCTTGGGCTTGAAAACCATCTCTCACTCCCTAGTTTAAGGATCTGAAAGGCCAGCTGTCATGAACGAAGAGCAGAAAAGCCTCACATCCATCCAACGAAACTTGTTCTGAAAGTGACTTCCCTTTGCATCTTGGGGACCACAGGGCTGTGGGAGCTGAAGGCAGATGGAGCGCTCAGAGGTTATTAGAATAAGGAGCCCTGTCCTCACTGTGACTCAGACTGCTAGGACATCCTTTTCTGGAGGATCTGGCCTGGTGCTGTTTCCTTAGAGTGAGTGGCTGTTGTGCAGAGCTCCCTCACGGCCGCAGCATTCCCATCACGGGCTCCGTGAGGATAGAGATGTGGCGAGGGGGCTTCACTCAAGCCCCTGAGGGCCAGTGGAGGGGAGGGTCACTGTGGTTGGGGTTGCTTGAGGGGGTGCACAGCACAGCTCGTCCCAGGCTTACTCCCAGCCGCACGTTATGGTTACACAGCGGAAGAAAGAAAGCCCAGAGGGGAGGCAGTCATCTCATTGAGTTGGGCGAAGGTTACCACACTGATGTGGTTGGAGTGTTGGACTTGAGGTGGCTGCGAGGAAAATAATAAAGTGGGAGATCTGGTGGGCATGAGACAGTGGTGGACACTGATGTTTCTTTGTGTCCAGCCATCTCATTCATGGTCGACACTGGACACTCCACTTGACCCTACTTAGCATTCAAAGGCTCGGGATTCCACTGCTCAAGGGGAGTTTTAAACTCACAGGGCTGATGCAACAGTTTTATTTCAATTTTTTTCCGTATGAGAAAGACTGCATGTGAATGATGATGCTTTATCGTTGGGAGTTTATCCACAAATGATACATGCTTCTAATCCAGTCTGGTTGAAGCAACGGAAATTAAAAAATAGTCAATAATTCCATACCTATGTATACACTTGTATCCATACATATATATCTACAAATAGATGGATCTCAGATAGATACATATTTCTATACCTCCAAAAGCAGCTGCTTTTCCCTGCCCCCCAGATTAGCTATTTAAGTGGTCAAGGGTAGTTAAGCTTAATTAATGTGGACTCAGTCCCTGAAGTTAATAAAGTCTCCCATGGGGGCTGTGAATTGAGAAGGGGAAAGGAAGTCGTCTATTTAATAGCTAATTTGGTGGCTAATGCTTTCCTACTATATTGTTTTCTAGTTTTTGCACACCAACAGTGAAGTGTTGCTTTGAATTCTTTTAAAATCAAGGTTTAAGACATTTTTTGCTTTGTAAAACTAAAAAGGAATTCGTACACCTTTCATGGGAGATTTGAGGGTTTTTTTTTTTTTTAAACTTGACTATTATAGTACTTTTCTTGAGCCTTTAACCCAGAAAGCAAACGTCTGCCTCTTGGATTAGTAACACTTTGAATGAGTCACATACTGATTTTGAATTATTTCAGCTAAGATGAAGGAAAGCCTCATAAAAGTGCAGGGAAGCCCAAGTTCCCAGGCCCCTAAGGCTGTTTTTAGTAATCAGAGGTTAGAAATCTGTAGCCAGTTTTGGCTTCTGTACTTAATATTTCACAGAATTAAGAAGCTCCTTTAGGTATCTAATTTCCTGCCAAGGAGAAAGCTTAAAGCTCAGAAATTTAGGGATTTAAATGTATTGATTAAAGTTCAGTTGTGGGAAAACAAGGAGGAATGTTTGAGGCTTCTCTTCGTAATATGTGCCCACCCTGAGAAACATTTTCTTTTTTACGGTTTTTACTGAGCTAAAGAATCTGTCCGCAATGTGAGAGACCTGGGTTTGATCCCTGGGCCGGGAAGATCCCCTGGAGAAGGGCATGGCAACACCTCTAGTATTCTTGCCTGGAGAATCCCATGGAGAGAGGAGCCTGGTGGGCTACAGTCCATGGAGTCACAGAGTCGAACACGACTGAGCGACTAATACACTTTCACTTACTGAGGTTAAAGTGGACAAGTCTAAGTATGGAACTCAGTGACATCATATATATGTAGATAGCCATGTGACCACCACACAGATCAAGACCGAGAACCTCTTTTGTCTCTCTGAAAAGTTCCCTTTCTCATTTTATTTAACCACTATTTTGAGTTTTTATACCAATGATGTCTGTTTTTCAGCTTTCGATAAAAGGAATTGTATACTATGCTTTTTGCAGAAGTGCGTCAAGACTTTCTCTCTTGATGTAAATGGTTTTAAATCTACATACATACAGTTGAAATCATTTTTTCCCTTTGGATTTTAACATATACATGGGTTCCCATGACCACCACCAGTGTCAGAATGCAGCTCCCATACCTCCCATCAGATTCAAACACCCCCTTCCAAATCCCTGGAGACCAGCAATCTGACCTCTGTCCCCAGAGGGTTGTTTTTCCCAAACATCCTGCAAATCACACATATGTACCTCTGACACTGACTTCTGTCACTTACTAGAAAGCGTCTGAGATTCTTCTGTGTGTTCTAATGGTTTCTTCCTGTATGTTCCCTTGTATCATAATTATTTATTCTGCTGTTGATCATTTGTGAGCGTAACATTTTTTTTTGTTTTTGAATAAAGCTGCTGCAAATATTTCTGTTTTTTTTTGTGAACATATTAATTTCTCTTTGCTTTATAGGAATAGAATTGTTAAATCATAACCTGAGTGTAAGTTCAACTTTATTAGCAACTGTGAAATAATTTTCAAAACTCATTATACCATTTTACACTCTCACTAGCAGCGATCAATGCAAAGAAATAGAGGAAAAGAACAGAATGGGAAAGACTAGAGATCTCTTCAAGAAAATTAGAGATACCAAGGGAACATTTCATGCAAAGAAGGCCTCGATAAACGACAGAAATGGTATGGACCTAACAGAAGCAGAAGATATTAAGAAGAGGTGGCAAAAATACACAGAACTGTACAAAAAGATCTTGATGACCAAGATAATCACGATGGTATGATCACTAATTTAGAGCCAGACATCTTGGAATGTGAAGTCAAGTGGGCCTTAGAAAGCATCACTACGAACAAAGCTAGTGGAGGTGATGGAATTCCAGTTGAGCTATTTCAAATCCTGAAAGATGATGCTGTGAAAGTGCTGCACTCAATATACCAGCAAATTTGGAAAATTCAGCAGTGACCACAGGACTGGAAAAGGTCAGTTTTCATTCCAATCCCAAAGAATGCTCAAACTACCACACAATTGCACTCATTTCACATGCTAGTAAAGTAATGCTCAAAATTCTCCAAGCCAGGCTTCAGCAATACTTGAGCTATGAACTTCCAGATGTTCAAGCTGGTTTTAGAAAAGGCAGAGGAATCAGAGATCAAATTGCCAACGTCTTCTGGATCATGGAAAAATCAAGAGAGTTCCAGAAAAACATCTATTTCTGCATTATTGACTATGCCAAAGCCTTAGACTGTGTGGATCACAAGAAACTGTGGAAAAATCTGAAAGAGATGGGAATCCAAGACCACCTGACCTGCCTCTTGAGAAACCTATATGCAGGTCAGGAAGCCACAGTTAGAACTGACATGGAACAACAGACTGGTTCCAAATAGGAAAAGGAGTACCTCAAGGCTGTTTATTGTCACCCTGCTTATTTAACTTCTATGCAGAGTACATCATGAGAAACGCTGGACTGGAAGAAACACAAGCTGGAATCAAGATTGCCAGGAGAAATATCAGTAACCTCAGATATGCAGATGACACCACCCTTATGGCAGAAAGTGAAGAGGAACTCAAAAGCCTCTTGATGAAAGTGAAAGAGGAGAGTGAACAAGCTGGCTTAAAGCTCAACATTCAGAAAATGAAGATCATGGCATCCGGTTCCATCACTTCATGGGAAATAGATAGGGAAACAGTGGAAACAGTGTCAGACTTTATTTTGGGGGCTCCAAAATCACTGCAGATGGTGACTGCAGCCATGAAATTAAAAGATGCTCACTCCTTGGAAGGAAAGTTATGACCAACCTAGATAGCACATTCAAAAGCAGAGACATTACTTTGCCAACAAAGGTCTGTCTAGTCAGGTTATGGTTTTTCCTGTGGTCATGTATGGATGTGAGAGTTGGACTGTGAAGAAGGCTGAGCGCCGAAGAATTGATGCTTTTGAACTGTGGTGTTGGAGAAGACTCTTGAGAGTCCCTTGGACTGCAAGGAGATCCAACCAGTCCATTCTGAAGGAGATCAGCCCTGGGATTTCTTTGGAAGGACTGATGCTAAAGCTGAAACTCCAATACTTTGGCCACCTCATGCGAAGAGTTGACTCTGGAAAAGACTCTGATGCTGGGAGGGATTGGGGGCAGGAGGAGAAGGGGATGACAGAGGATGAGATGGCTGGATGGCATCACCGACTCAATGGACGTGAGTTTGAGTAAACTCTGGGAGTTGGTGATGGACAGGGAGGCCTGGCGTGCTGTGATTCATGGAGTTGCAAAGAGTCGGACAGGACTGAGTGACTGAACTGAACTGAACTAAACAATGTATAAAAGTTCCAGCTTCTCTATGCCCTCTCCAACAGTTGGTATCACCAGTCTTTTAAAATTTTGTTATTCTGGTGGGAATTTTCTAATATCTCACTGTGATTTAATTCTCTTTCCCTGATGATGAATGATGTTGAATATTTTTATCTACTTATTAGCCATTCTTACATTTTTAATGAGCATCTTAAAAAAATTTTTTTTTAAATTTTTGGTTGTGTCATGAGGCGTGTGCAGTTTAGTTCCTTGACCAGGGATGGAAGCCCCTACAGTGGAAGCGCAGTCCTAACAACTGGACCACTAGTGAATTCCCTATGACTATCTTTTCATTGTTGATTTGTAGGAATTCTTCATGTATTTTTCATACAAATCCTTTGTTAAATATATGTACTGTGAATGTTTTCTGCAAGTCTGTGGATTCCCTTTTTACTCTCTTGATGATTTTGATGAGCAAAAGTTTCACATTTTGATGTATTTTATCATGATTTTTTTCACTCTATAATTAGTGCTTTTTGTATTTTAGTTAAGAAATCTTTGCTACAGTTCCCAGACACATCATTCTGTGATTTCCTCCAAAACACTTTATATTTTTAGCTCTCACAATCTAAGTATTAGATCCATGTCTATTGAGAACTAATTTTGATAGTAGGGTGTGTGTCACTGTGGGATAATAAAAATATACAATTGTTCTCATACTATATTGAAAAGGGTTTTGTTTTGCTTTTTCTCCTGCTCAATTTTATTGGTGTCTTTGTTAAAAATCAAGTGATTATATTGAGTGGATTTTGGACTTTTTCTTCTGTTCCATTGACCTATTTGTCTATTCTTATGCCAATCACGCACTTAATTACTATAGCTTTGCAGTATGTTTTCAAATAAGGCAGTGTAAATCCTTCTCTTTTAATTCATCTTCTTGTTCCTTTTCCTCCTCTTCTTCCTTCTTCTTCAAAATTGTTTTAGCTATTTGGATCTTTTGCATTTTGTATAAATTTTATAATCAGTTTGTCACAAAAAATAGCTCCAAGCAAATGTGAAAATCAAAGACAAAAACCAAGGGGTTTTTACAAAGATTAGCATTGAATCAATAGCTTAACATGGGCAGATTTGACATTTTAATAACGTTGTCTTTCTATTCATAAACATGGTACTTTTTTCCATTTCCTGATATCTTTGTACAATTCACTCAGAAATGCTTGTAGTATTCATGGTGGAGAATTTGCACATCTTTCATTAATTTTTAAAAAGGTATTTATTTAGTTACCTTGGGTCTTAATTGTGGCACTCAGGGTCGTCGCTATGTCATACGGAATCTTTCATTGCAGCAATAGTACTCTCTAGTTGTGGCACAGGAGCTCAGTAGCTGCAGTATGAGGGCTTAGTTGCCCCTTGGGATTGAACATGTGTGCCCTGCATTGCAAGGTGAATTCTTAACCACTGAACTACTGGGGAAGTCCCCATCTTTCATTAATTTTATTCCTAGGTATTTGATGATTTTGTGTGTGTGTGTGTGTGTGTGTGTGTGTGTGTTAGTCACTCAGTCGTGTCTGACTCTTTGCAACCCCATGGATTGTACAGTCCACCAGGCTCCTCTGTCCATGGAATTATCCAGGCAAGAATACTCGAGTGGGTTGCCATTTCCTGCTCCAGGGGATCTTCCCAACCCAGGGGTTGAAACCAGGTCTCCCACATTGCAGGCAGACTGTTTTCCAACTGAGCCACCAGGGAAGCTCAGTTGATGATTCTGTAAATTATATATATATTTTTTATTGTGATCCAATATACATAATAGGAAATGCACCATTTTAACCATTTCAGAATGTCCAGTTCAGTGGCATTAAGTCCATCCACACCACTGTGCAACCATCACTGCTATTAATTTCAGAACTTTTCACCATCCTACTTGGAAGCTCTGTATCCACCAAATAACAGCACTCCATTGCCTCCCCCAGCCCCTGGAAGATGCATCTCTGCCTCCTGTCTGGGTGAATTTGACTAATCCAAGCAACTCTTACATGTGGAATCATACAGTATTTGTCCTTTTGAGTCTTATTTTACTTAGCACAGTGTATTTAACGTCCATCCATATTCTAGCATGTGTGATAATGTCATTCCCTTTTCAGGCTGAATCATATTTTGTGGTATATAGTATCACATATTGTTTATCCAATCCTCTGTCGATGGACGTTCAGATTGTTTTCAGCTTTGGTCTATTATGACTAATGCTGCCTTGAAGATTGATGTACAAATATCTGTTTGAGTCCCTGTTTCCAATTCTTTTGTTTATATACCAGAGGTGGAATTTCTGGATCATATGGTACTTCTGTGTTTAATTTTTTGAGGATGTAAATGATATTTTAAAAATGTATTTTTCAACTGTTTGTTGTTAGCATTTAAAAATAATATTTAAAAGAAAGTATATATATATATATGTATATATATGAATTATTTTGCTGTATAGCAGAAATTAGCACAATATTGTGAGTTAACTATATGTTGTAAGATATGGTTCCACTATGGTCTCAAGAACAAAGGATAATCCTTTACATAGAATATTTCAGCTTATGGAAAATACATTTCATAGCTCTTGTTTTTCTCATTTTGTTGTGGATGGGTAAACATTTCATTATGGATATTCATTCATTCTTAGCTTGAAAATTAGTCGTTTTAGGGAAGGGCTAAGTTCTCTTGGTTATCAGGCAGTGGAAGTATCACTTCCTTCTTCCCTGGTGTTCTTTAGAAACAGAACAGAAAGATCTCACATGTGTCGGGGCTACACACAGAGCCAGGCACAACCTTCGGGAAAACAAATGTTAGTTCCTACCTCTTGAGTCATCATTCTTTCTTCCTTGATCCCACTTGTAAATGTTACAGCTGAGTATTTGTGCCTGAGACTACATCAGGAGGTATCAGATGGTGATGACAGCTGAGCCTAGGGCCAAAGCTCAGGTCTCTCTGGGGTGTTGGAGTGGAGAAGAGGCAAGTTCAAGGTCTGGAAGGAGAATTGAGCTGGGATCCTGAGACATAAACCTTGTTGACAAACATGGGCAAGAGATGTTTGACTGATGGGTGGTTGTTGATATTAGAGATCAATTGACTATCAGGAAACAGGTGAGCAATGGATACCAGCCAAGGACAAGGATGTCATTCAAATCAACAAACATTTGTAGGGTCCCTGAGATAGCAACTAATTGTGCTCTGAGTTGAGAACAGCCTAACATGCAGCAACAGGGACAATCAATCTCTGCTCTGGTTTTAGTAACCTAATTTGGGCAGATGACTCAGAGTGAGAACTGTGATGAGGGGATGGGGAAGGTGGGGTGATCAATTTCTACCTGTGCTGATGATTGTAAGCAAAGGCAGGGCCCCTGGGGAACCACAATTTAAATGCTCCATGTGGGTGGGCTCATTCATGTCCGTCTGCCCCTAGTGCTTGCTTTCCTTTTGCTGTTGTTTCCAAAGCAGAATTCTTTCCTTTGGACTTTACTCAACCCAGAGTCTGGATGGAGGGGAGATGCTGCTATACTTTGGGGCCATGTTGAACTTGACAAGCAAGTTCTTGACTTGACAATGAAGTTCCATTAACTTGATTGTGCACCCTCCCCCTCAATCACTCACCTGTGAAGCAGGCATTGACTTTAAGACATTATAGAATATTAAGCCCATGAAAGAAAGAGGCCCATTTTCTTTAACCACTAACCACTAACCATTAACCACTTTGGAAGGAGTGGAGCTGAAGTAATCCATCAGAAATTGACACTGGGTTCTGGGAGCCCCAACTCCTGACAAGCTTCATCACTAGTGTGTTTATCTAGGAAGTGGGAAAAAGAAGCTTGAGTGTTGGTTTATTTTATGTTCCCAACTAAGTGTAATTGTATAAATACTAGAAATCTTGAAAGAAAGCAAAAAATCCTTTATTTTCACTAAATGATCAACGTAATAGAAGAGATAGGTAAATGTGTAGAGATTAGAATTGAATATTTTGGACTATTTGCCTAGAGTACTGATTTTTTTTAGGAGCCATCCCCAAAGTGTAGGAGTTAGTTTCTGGTAACAAATCTAGAATTCAAGCTAATGTCATGTCCTCCTTATGGAAAACCCCACAAGTGAGCACCTGCTGCATGTAAAGAGTACTGTTCTTCAACCCTGTATAGTCAGCCCTCTGTATCCACGTATATGGATTCAACCTGCCTGAGATCAAAAATATTCTGAAAAAAAAAAATTCTAGAAAGTTCCAGAAAGCAAAAATTGAATTAGGCACAGGCCAGCAACTAGTTACATAGCATTCACATTGTAAGTAATAAATTTATTTGCTCAGTCTGTCTAACTCTTTGCAACCCCACGGACTGTAGCCAGCCAGGCTCCTCTGTCCGTGGGAGTTTCCAGAATACTGGAGTGGATTGCCATTTCCTTCTCCAGGGGTTCTTCCTGATCCAGGAACTGAACCCGTCTCCTGCATTACAGGGGGATTCTTTACCCACTGAGCCATTGCATTTGTAACTGTTTATACAGTTTTTACGCTGTTTTTAGGTATTATAAGTAATGTGCTGCTGCTACTGCTAAGTCACTTCAGTCGTGTCCGACTCTGTACGACCCCACAGACGGCAGCCCACCAGGCTCCCCCGTCCCTGGGATTCTCCAGGCAAGAACACCAGAGTGGGTTGCCATTTCCTTCTACTTAAAGTATACAGAATGCCTATATTAAATATTATTTCATTATATATAAAGAACTTGAGAATCCTAAATCTCAAGGAACTTGAGATTTCGGTGTCTGTGGGGGTCCTGGAACCAACGACCTACACCTGTGTGAGGCCAGCCAACCTCTGAATGGGGGCCCACCTAGACATGCTCCTCTAAGCCAAGAGGTCTGCTGTGTTTTGAGGAGGGGAAACTATTTGTAATATCTCCTTTATGAATCAATACACTGCATTTAGGGTTCTGAAAATGAAATGGAAAGAAAAGCATTCCACAGCTTGACCTTTTGGATGAGGAATCCCCCTCATATCCCCATGGCCCTCCCTATGTGAGGTGGAGAGAGAGCCTCTGAGAACCCCCAAGGACAGGCCTGGGCCCTGAGGACCAGCCCCAGACTGGGGTCCAGGCAGTGGGGGTACCCATCCGGTCCTGGAAAGGTATGATTGGTAACAGCCCCAGTCAGAGGTTGCCTGGCAGCCAGCATCCTCGGGGAGCCAGCATCCTGGTCCTCACTGAGCTAGGCCTGGAGACGGTTTCAGGGGGCAGTTCCGTTTCAGCTTGTTTCTATTTTAAAGCCTGGAGACAATGAAAGACCAGTGTCTGGTGCCAGTATTTTTTCTTTTTTTTTTTCTCCACAGTTCACGCTATTCTTAGAAACAGTTGAGCCAGTGGTGGTGGAGGCTGAAAGCTCTGGAATCTTTTCCTCCGTGTGGCAACCACTTCTCTTTCCTGCAGAGGCTCAGTGGTGCTTTTCTTGGGCTCAGCAGTGCGGCCGATGCGGCTTGGATTCAATTCTTCCCGGGAGCTCACACACTGAAGCCTTTGGAAACGGTGCGGGAGGACAGGCATGGGGCGGCAGCAGAGGAAAAAGCTGGGCCGGCTTTCCTTGGGCGGTGCTTTATTTATAACTCCTGAAATGGTGTTTGTTCAACTCTCCTGAACTTTTGTGGAAGTTCAAATATGGGAACTGTGCTCATAAAAATGCTAATTATATATTTTCAAAGTATTTTTAACCATCTGTGACGCTAAGGCTGGGTTTGACAAAATAAATTGCTTTTAAAATGGACCTATGGAATTAAAGGAATTAATTCCGCCAGATTTTGTTGAGCTCTTACTGGGCATGACGGGCTTTCCTGGTAGCTCAGACGGTAAAGAATCTGCCTGCAATGCAGGATACCTGGGCTCGATCTCTGGGGCAGGAAGATCCCTTGGAGAAGGGACTGGCTATCCACTCCATTATTCAAGCCTGGAGAATTCCTTGGACAGAGGAGCCTAGTGGGCTACAGTCCATGCGGTCATGAAGAATCAGACACGACTGAGCAACTAACACTTACTATGCATGACAGGAGGCTAAGAAAGGTATAGCTTTTGTCTTCATGGAAAAGAAATTAGACATGCACTTGGATTTCTATTATAAGAATAACCAGGGAACATTATCACCCCAGGTGGTTCAGCCTGGTGGGGGCTGCAGTCCATGGGGTTGCAAGAGTAGGACACCCTTGGGCGATTAATATATCTATATCCATTATAACCCCCAAAGCCTGTATTAGAAAGGCCATTGCAAGTTGAGCTAGGAACATTTAAGAAGGATTCAAAATTTGCTTCTGTATATATTTGAAATTCTCCACAATAAAAATTAAAAGCTATAAGAGAAAAAGGAAGAATAATATATATATTTGAAATCATTAAACAGGAAAAACCCCTGTGGAGTGTCAGTTGAATGTTACTTTAAATGAATATTTATCATCTTAATTGCATACATTAGAAAATGAGAAAAACTATAAACCCATGAGCTAGTACTGTCTGCAATACAGAAAAAACAGAACTGCAGAGCCAGCAGAAAGAAAGCCAAAGGAAGGAAATCATAAAGATAAGGGTAGCAATTAATGGGCTAGAAACAAGCAGCAATACAGAAAACCCACCAAATTCAAAGCTAGTGCTTTGAAAAGAGTGATAAAGCAGTCTCTGGTGAGAATGACCAAAAACAGGAGGAGGAAAGGCATGCAAGAGAAACAGGACTTAACTATAGAAGGAGATTTCCAAGCTTATCAGAGAATACTATGAATATCTTCTTGAGAACATGTTGGAAACTTCAAGAAATTGGACAGTTTCCTAGAAAAATGTCAATTACAAAAACTGATGACACACAAAAATGGAACCTACCTATAAACCACAAAAAAGTGAATCAAATTAATAATCCACAGCTTCCCTCAGCTCTGCCCTCTCCCCAGAAAATAAACCAGACTCAGCCAAGATTACAAAATCTTCAAAGAACAGAAAGGCATGCCTTTCAATAAGCTTTCTCAGAGAATAAAAAGGACAACTCTCCACATCATTTCATATGTATAATCTTGATAATAAAACTGAACAACTAAGGTAAGACAAAGCAAAACTGTAAGGCACTGACAATTATGAATATGAAGGCAGTGATCAGAAATAAAATATTAGCAAGCTAAATCAATTGAAATACTTTTCAAAGACTTTTTTGCCCAATGAGTGTTTATCTCAGTGTTGCAGGATGACTTGCATTAGGAAGTCTTTTAATGTAATTTACCACATTTGAACATTTAAAGATATGTAGACATTACTATGGGACTTCTCAAGTGGCTCAGTGGTAAAGAATTCGCCTGCCAGTGCAGAGATGCAGGAGACTCAGATTCGAACCCTGGGTCAGGAAGATCTCCTGGAGGAGGAAATGGCAACCTACTCTAGTATTCTTGCCTGGAAAATGCCATGGACAGAGGAGTTTGGCAGGCTGCAATCTGTGGAGTCACAAAGAGTTGTATATGACTGAGCTACTGAGTGCACACAACCATTACTATACATTGCTTACAATTTTGTGTCTATGTAAAATATAAGACATAGTCAAGTTATTTTTCATCTCTGGTGATGGAGGTTGAGAAGTGAAGTGGGTGCTTCAGCTGTCACTAGATATTTTATTTCTTAAAAAGAAAAAAGGCAATTGAAGCCAAAATTCAGTTAGAGAGAATGTTTCTTAGAACCAGTGGACGAGTTCATGTTTTTTCCTGAATTTTAAAAATATTACACTACTAAACATTCAAAATTTAAGACATAAAGAAAAACTGCAAAATTTAAAACTAAATAAATTAGAACTTGCACTGTTCCATTGATATTTTCCATTTTTATTCACTCACCTACTAGAAAATGTTCTGTTTACAGCGGATTTTGCTTGTTAGACGGGCAGGTCTTCCTGACTTTCCTTCTATAAAATGTTTAATAGTTTCTGTGGTTAACACTTTAGACTTCTTGTTTACCACTTATGAAGAAAAGTGGTAGATGTTTGAAGAGAAAAAAGATTAACCCACTCATCAATAACCACCATGATTCTGTTCCAGATACAGATAGTCCTGCTCGGTGCATTTTTACTTCCTTCAATACCCCCAGGGTCATCAAAGTGCTTCTGAGTTGGAGTTCACTTCTGTCTGCTTTCTGATCCCTGCTTAGATTTCATCTACTTGGTCTCTTCATCATTCCCCACACCCAGTGTCTCCTTTCCTAACTGTCTCAGCAAGAGGGGATTGACCAGTCACATATATTAGAATATATTACCTAGCTGTCAAAGTGAAAGTTCTGGGAAGTATATTTGCTCAGAGTAGTATTTGCACATCTACGGGTATTATATGAAAAGAACGAGCAGCTGGGGACATGGCAAGTGATTGTGAGTGAGTGAAAGTCTCTCAGTCATGTTTTTGTGACCCCATGGACTATACAGTCCATAGAATTCTCCAGGCCAGAATACTGGAGTGGGTAGCCTTTCCCTTCCCCAGGGGATCTTCCCAACCCAGGGACTGAACCCATGTCTCCCACACTGCAGGCAAATTCTTCACCAGCTGAGCCACAGGGGAAGTGATAGGATGGTGTAAAGTCATTTATAGACTGAACAGAGTGGGGAGCACTCCCTCTCTGCTGAAGAGATGAAGGAAGATGATATGAAGGAAGAGGCATTTGGACTGAAGAATGAATGAAGTAGGGAAGGCAAATGGCCTGGAGGAACTTTGCCTGTGGTCAGTCAGTTAGTTAGTTCAGTCGCTCAGTCATGTCCGACTCTTTGCGACCCTATGAATCGCAACACGCCAGGCCTCCCTGTCCATCACCAACTCCCGGAGTTCACTCAGACTCACGTCCATCGAGTCAGTGATGCCATCCAGCTATCTCATCCTCTGTCATCCTCTTCTCCTCCTGCCCTCAATCCCTCCCAGCATCAGAGTCTTTTCCAATGAGTCAACTCTTTGCATGAGGTGGCCAAAGTACTGGAGTTTCAGCTTTAGCATCATTCCTTCCAAGGAAATCCCAGGGCTGATCTCCTTCAGAATGGACTGGTTGGATCTCCTTGCAGTCCAAGGGACTCTCAAGAGTCTTCTCCAACACCACAGTTCAAAAGCATCAATTCTTCAGCACTCAGCCTTCTTCACAGTCCAACTCTCACATCCATACATGACCACAGGAAAAACCATAGCCTTGACTAGACGGACCTTAGTCGGCAAAGTAATGTCTCTGCTTTTGAATATGCTATCTAGGTTGGTCATAACTTTTCTTCTAAGGAGTAAGTGTCTTCTAATTTCATGGCTTCAATCACCATCTGCAGTGATTTTGGAGCCCCAAAAAGATAAAGTCTGACACTGTTTCCACTGTTTCCCCATCTATTTCCCTGTGGTAGTCAACAGTGGAAATAAGAGTTGAGACCAGGAAACAAAACAGAATCTCAAGATGCTATAAATAGTTTTTCAAATCTCTTCAACCAGGAAATCTCAGTCTCCTCCCGGGAAGCCCATTTTATCTCTGTCTTTAATATAGATGAGGCTTCCTGGTGGCTTAGACAGTAAATAATCTGCCCGCAATGCAGGAGATCCAGGTTCAATCCCTGTGTCTGGAAGATCCTCTAGAGGAGAGTGGCTAGCCACTCCAGTATTCTTGTCTGGAGAATCCCTTGGACAGAGGAGCTTGGAGTGCTATAGTCCAGGGGGTTGTGAAGAGTCAGACATGACTGAGCAACTGACACTTATTACTTAGGGTAAATAATTCCTTCTATCGAGCCCAAACCTGCTTTTCTGAAACTTCTTGGATCTAGCTTTGGTGATCACAAAGAGACAGCTCCGTCCCCGGAGATGTCACTTTCTGACACTCCTCACACACTGTCTTCTCTTGTCCAGACCTCTTCTCTGCCAACTTCAGAAGAAGAACCCACTGGGCAGGATCAGATTGCAGCGCAAATGCCCACCATTTCAGGAGTGTTGGAAGGACAGCTTTCTTCCATGTCTCTCTTTTTACTTGAGTGAGGGCTCTCGTGAAAGAGCCTTTTGTGTTCCTAATTCCTAGTGCTGAGATCTAGACAGCTCCTGCTTGCAACAGATTGTTTCTCAATGTTCTTAAAAATGTTTCTTAACTGCTTTCTGTCCCACACTTATTAACGTGACAACATCCAGCATTTGCCCAATTAAAATTGATTATAAGCATCTTTCTATCTGCACCCCTCCCTCAAGAATGTCATCAAGCATTTTTTCTATCTGCCCATCCCTCCCTCAAGAATGTCACCAGCCAAAATTTTGCTGTTGACAAGTTTGTTGGTCATTAGTGAGTCAGTGGTATTTTTTCTGGTGGAGCTTGAAGTGCTGGGTCCTCCTCTACTCTGGTTTCTTGGATGTTGGAAGGAGGAAGCTGATGGTGTGACCTTTGCTCTCCAGAGGTCACAGAAGACAGAGGACACTCCTCTAGCCAAGGTCAGAGGTTGGCTGCCCATGTGGGATAAAAGACAGCAGGAGAAAGGACACTGTAATTGGATAAATCTGTCAAATTTTCACATTTCCAGTTTCCTAACTTTTCATTTAGATAAAATCTGCCCTTCTCTTTCTCAGCTAATTCACATCAGGTTCTCTGAATCATAGCCAGATTTCTCTGCATTTTTGGGTTCAGCACACATTTCTTCAGCGTACTGTGATCCAGATACTGTGCTAGGCTCTGAAGGTGCCAAGGAGATAAAACCAGGCCTGGCCCTTGAGAAGTTCATGCTTTTACTGGGGAGTCAGACAAACATGAAGGTAGAGGCCATCTCGGCTACTAATAACTTGATTCTTAATACATATTCTGGTTTATATTTTTCTTACATCTTAGTCCAGCGATCTTTCCAACCCAGGACTCAAATCCGTGTCTCTTGGGTCAGTGGTCAAGAACCTGCGCCCCTGGGAAGCTATCATCTGGTTACTCATGACAGTTCCATGAGGTTCACATATTCCCCACCTTTCACTATGAAAGAGATAGGATTAGGACTGAAGTGAGGTCACAGAGCCAAGATGTGGGGTAGGGGAGCAGACCCAGATTCCCTTTCCCATTGCTGACCTCCCCCAAACCATGCAAGACAGATTAATTAAGAGCCAGGTCCCAGTGCCCAGTAATGATGTGAATGACCTTCATGTTTGAGCCCAGAGGAAGGTAAATCTAGGAAGTCTTCCCAAGGAAGCTGGAATCTGCACTGAAGTGAAGAGTGAAAATGTTAGTCACTAAGTTGTGTCTCCATGGACTGTGGCCTGCCCGGCTCCTCTGTCCATGGAACTCTCCAGGCAAGGTTACTGGAATGGGTAGCCAAAGGTGAGGAATACGTGCACCTTGCAGAACTGTCATGCGGATCTGGATGGTAACTTCTCAGGTGGCGCAGGTTCTTTACCACCGACACAAGAGACATCAGTTTGATCTCTGGGTTGGGAAGATCCCCTGGAGGAAGAAGTGACAACCCACTCCAGTATTCTTGCCTGGAGAATCCCATGCACAGAGGAGCCTGGCGGGCTACAGTCCATAGAGTTGCAAAGAGTCAGACACCACTGAGGACACATACAATGTATATGAGATATTGTATTGTGATCTGTTTCAGAGTAGACTATCAGTTTCCTCCTTTTTTTTTCTCCATATCTTTGTTTCTTCATTATTGAGGAGTTACTCTATCATTTCCAATTTTTCACCTGCCTCTAAGATGCTAAGAGTCTGATATACTGATAGTAATTGCAAAGATAGTTATCTCATATGTCTCTTTTATTTTTTGAGCAATATTGTAAGTTTCTTGAGAGTTGTTATAATTTGGGGCTCTAGGAAGTGGTGGGTTTTCTGTGTATGCGGTGAATATCATTCATCTACGTGTTGCTATATACCTATTATGTTGTCTTGTTTGCCATTAAAAAAACCCAGACTCCTTGAAAGAACTTTCTGACTCTATCCCTTCAGCATGGTACACTGCTGTACAAAGAGGTGACTGATGAATGTCAAGAGTGGATGGGGATTACAGGTTATCCTCCATTGCAGGTTTATACTTTCTTTAAACATTATCTCTGGAATTGCTTTGTTGTTCAGTCGCTTAGTCGTGTCCAACTCTGCAACCTGATGAACTACAGCATGCCAGGCTTCTCTGTCTTTCACTGTCTCCCAGAGTTTGCTTAAACTCTTGTCCATTGAGTTTAACATGGTTGCCATCCAACCATCTCATACTCTGTTGCCCACTTCTCCTCCTGCCCTCAAGCTATCCCAGCCTCAGGATATTTACCAGTGAGTCAACTCTTCACATTAGGTGGCCAAAATATTGGAGCTTCAGCATCAGTCCTTTCAATGAATATTCAGGGTTGCTTTCCCTTAGGATTGACTGGTTTGATCTCCTTGCAGTCCAAGGGACTCTCAAGAGTCTTATTCAGCACCACAGTTTGAAGCATCAGTTTTTCAGCACTCAGCCATCTTTATGGTCCAGCTCTCACATCCATAAATGACTACTGGAAAAACCATAGCTTTGACAACACAGACTTTTGTCAGCATAGTGATGTCTCTGCTTTTTAATATGCTGTTTAGATTTGTCATAGCTTTTCTTCCAAGGAGCAAGTGCCTTTTAATTTCATGGCTGCAGTCACTTGTCTGCAGTGATTTGCTTATATTCACAATAATTAATCTTCCATAGGGACTTCCATAGAACTTTTATTCTAAAACTTCAGTTAGTACAAAGTTTTCTTTAAATATCTTTTTCTGATAATAACATGTTTTCGAGTTGTCGTCATTTTTTTTTCATTTGATATACTCTTGAAGAGTTTACTCACGAGCTATTGAAATTCAAGTACTTGCCATAATTGAATTCCAAATCTTATCTCTCTGTTACAATCTGATATGTATTCCTACTGTGCTTTGGCTCCAAATATGGAAAGAATCACATTTCAGAAACCAAATTGTACCTCAAGGGAGATTTCTGCGCTCATTAATGAAGAGTTTGTGTACATTGAACTCTTCAGAAAAAGTTTAATCAAATGGTCCTCAAGCCTCCTACTCTTTGAAAGCTCATTATAGTATATACTAAATGCAAAGCAAACAGCCAGCTCTTTGTTATTGGAAATTCTCCCTGAGACTGAACAAGTTGAATATTTAAAGAGGACACTCTGTGCCATTGCTCGGAGACTGAATTCTCTCAGTAAACACATATTCACGTATTGTTCTCCAAGACAGCAAATATGACAAATGTATTACAGGGTTTCCTTGTTTGTACTCAAGTAGTAAATGTACTACCTCTTTAAATGAGATCTTATCCCGGTTAACAATTTAGTTAATAAGTAGTTAGTTTAAACCCCTTCTAGCACTTAACAGTTGACCTCAGTACATCCGTGCCCCCTGGTAGTCTCAAGAATAGATCTGGAGACTTTCAACAAAGCCCCTAAAGTTTAGGAATGTCTAAGAGAGTGCTGTTGTGCAGGAGTTTTCCCCCCTTTCTTTTTAAAAGAATGTCTAAAAGTTTGGTAAATAATCAAACTGTATATTACATCTCCATATGGCCTTTAAATCACTCAACTTGGTCAAGGACTAATTCTAAATACTTCGGTTTCTAATGGCCATAGTTGATAGCTTGACTAGATTCTGGTTCTTTGTGTGTGTGCACATATGCATGTACCATATATTAAAGTATATGATTTTGTTTCCTAGTAGCTTCTGGAGTAGCTTGAGATATTAATGATTAATTTATGCAGTCCACTTAGCCATGCTTAACTCCAGGTTTCTGGGGTTTAAAAGAAGGCTGTTTATAAGATAAGAGAACGAAAAATCCTGGCTTTCTCCTACCTGCCGTCCCTCCCTGCTCTCATGACCTGAGAGATCTTTTCCAGAGTGGAGCACGGTCTGGAGCATCCATGGTTTTTAAGACTTTGTCTGGTCTTATAAGAAAAAGGTTCAGAGTTAAGGTATATGGATATAATATATATATTTGTTGTTTTAGTCACTCAGTCATGTCTGACTCTTTGTGATACCATGGACTGTAGCCCGCTAGGCTCGTCTATCCGTGGGATTCTCCAGGCAAGAATACTGGAGTGGGTTGCCATTTCCTTCTCCAGGTGATCTTCCCAACCCAGGGAATGAACCCAAGTCTCCAGCCTTGCAGGCAGATTCTTTACCATCTAAGCCACCAGGAAAGCCCATACATAGCCCAGATGGTGCTAGTGGTAAAGAACCCACCTGTCAAAGCAGGAGATATAAGAGATGCAGGTTCAATCCCTGGGCGGGGAAGATCCCCTGGAGGAGAGCATGGCAACCCACTCCAATATTCTTGCCTGGAGAATCCCATGAACAGAGAATCTTGGCAGGCTACAGACTATGGGGTTGCACAGAGTCGGACACAACTGAAGCAACTATGTTTTTATATATAAAACATATATATATATATATGTTTTATTCTTACAACAAATCTATAAGTTAGGAACTATGATTTCCATCCCTCACTATAGGTGAGAAAACTGAGGCTCAAAGAGGCTAAATGATTTGCCTCAATTACTAAATATTGAAGCTGAAATTTTAAAACAGTGAATCTTGCCTCAAAATCTTCGATTTCAAACATTTGTCATATGTAGCACACGATATATTCTAGCTGAAAGTATCTTCATAACACAGTTGACATTCCCTTGACCCCTGCCTCACAGAAACAACTGCTCTATTTCCCAGATCTTTACTTTTATGCATTTGGAATACATGTATACATAATGTGCTTTTTATTATGGGATTTAAAAATACAAACCGTATCACACTGTATGTCTTAATGGACAACTTGTTTATCTTAAGATCAATGCATGTTTCAAAGATTTTTTTCCAGTTCAATCAAAGGTTGGGCTTTATTATTTCTTAATGGTAGTGTAGTATCCTTTGTATGGATAAACTCTAGAATATTCTATCATTTCCATGGTGACATTTGGTGATTAGATTTTTTTTTTTTTTTTGGTGAAACAAAAGTACTACAAGAAGCATCCTTGTGTAGCCCAATTACATGTGCTTCTTTCTCACTCCTCATACCCTTTGGAATCAGGTACTATGAGGCTCTTCTGTCCAAGACCACCCAGGAGGAACACAGAGCCCCAGCTGGCTTTTTGTAGGGCGTGAGTTGGGGAAAGTACTTCTCCTGGTGTGTGTGTGTCGGGACGTCTCTGGGGGTCGAGACACCCTTCCAGCTGTCATGACCTAGGCAGACAAATCCCAGCCTTTCTGACCCATGGAGGGTGGCCACGCTACTGTAACTGTGAGTTTAACACTTTGTGAACATTCCTGGCAATGAATCTCCTGATGGGACCTTCATTGGTGACCACACTGAGACGACTCCTAGGGCAAGTTTGTGATGAGGGGGCTCAGGGTGGCGCCCCGAGAGGTGGAGTCTGTGGAGGGTAGCCAGAGGATGCAATCAGGCTTTCCAGGCCTGGAGCCCTCCTTCTGGGCCTGCCGTGTCTTTCCCCTGTGCTCTTTCTTTCCTTTCTCTTTGCCGAGATGTTAGAAGGGCTGGTGTCTTTGGGGCCCTTCTTATGCCTCCTTCCTCTTCTACCTGTTCATGTTGATTCATCCTGGAGAAGTATTGATGTATCAGTGGCTTCCAGGGCAGCCTGGCTGGCCCAGCACTCACCCTGGCTAGCTCTTGCCAGGTAGATCCCTGTGGTTGCCCTGCCCAGCAGGCGCTTCTGCTCCTAATAGTGGAGAGCCTTGAAAGGAAGATGTACTGAGAAAAGGAGGCAAGGAAATAGGAAATGATCAGAAGAACCTGGCACTCCTGCAGCTTCTCACTGGACCTTTGGCATCCTTGGGACCCTGCCTCTGCATGGATTCTGAGAAGGATTACAACTAGGCAATGCCTTGATTCCAACTGTTCATGCTAAGTTTAGGAGGAAATGCAGCACTCTAGAAAAAAGGGGAAAAAACATGTGTATTAGTCCAGTAACTTTTATCTAATCTGTCCTGGGATTCATCTGCATGTGACCATTTCTATTCAATACTGACAATATTATAACTACATTTTTATAATGGCAATACTGACAGCTTTCTAAATAACTGACAACATTATAACTGCATCTTCAATTGCATTTTTTTCTCCAGCATGACTACAAAAGGAAACTATTACTGGCATGAATTTGACAGAGCATCCTCTGTACTTTCCTAGGACTAGGATTTATTCTTCAGGCTGTAATTCGACAATTATTGCTCCTGGGCAGGGGAAGCAACCTTTCGCTAAGCACATAACAATATTTGAAGGTGCCAATGTGGGTTAAAATTCAATGTTTCTTTAATTAATATTAAACCAATAGCCTGGAGAATTCCATGGAGAGGAGCCTGGTGGGCAATAGTGCACGTGGTCATGAAAAGTCAGACATGACTGCGCGACTAACACACACATACAACCCCCCCACACACACACCCCGATAGTCACATTATGCAAAGCATCACCTCTGAGGCTGCTCCAAATTCTTTACTACTGAGTCTGTTTCCTGTAGCTTGTTGCCCCCAAACCCTCTATTTCTCTCTCTTTTTTAAAATTTATCTTTCCCATTGAACTCTAATGTGCAGGAAATAGTGTATGCTGTATTCACCAGTTACTGCTTTTGAGGTAAAATTTAAAAGTGAAACATGGCTTCTTTGAGACTCTGGGAGATTCACTGTATTGATTTGCCTTTACCATATGGTGAAAAGGATTTGATTTATTTACCTTTTTAATCTGCAAGACTTGGCCTCACATAAAAGTGACAAGAGAAATGAGCTTCGAAAGGATAGTTTGGGTTTTTAACCGAATGTCCAGGGCATTTTTCCATCCACTTTTGGGCTGTGTGGGGGTCAAGGTCTGAGGAAAACAGATGCCTTCCGAGTTTTGTGATGATAACTGGAACTAAGCGCAGGGCCTGGAGGGCTGGGGGAGATGGGCTGTTAAGACCTGAGTGTGGTTTGTGGGCTCAAGGAAGGAGAGCTGTCTGCCCTCAAGTTTTCTCCTACCAAGTCCCACAGGGTCTGAAATGTGAGATGGGATCTTCTAGGTTAAGGACTTCTTCCTCTGGGTTCTTAGCAGAAGGGGGAAATTCAAGATCTTAAAATGTCTTGTCAGTAACACTTCAATATGAATTTATTTCTCATCCTCAGAAGCTGAAAGCATCATGGGAAGTTTTAACAGATTTGTCTATGAATCTAAAGATGACCCCTTAGTTTTGCAAATCAAGTCTTATTGGATCACAGCCATGCCCGTTAGTTAATATAGTGCCATGACTGCTGTTGCTTTGCAAGAGGGATTGAGTAGCTTCCCAGAGGTCACATGACTCCCAAAGCCTAAAATATTCATTACCTGGTCCTTTATGGAAAACTATGCTGACCTTTGGCCCAAAGTTGTGATGTCTAATACAGTAGCCACTAATCACATGTGATGATTCAAATGTCAATGTTTTAAAAACTAAATATAATTAAAAATCCAGTTTTCCATTGGCACCAGCCACTTTTGGCTGTTAATGGCCACCATATTGACAGTACAGATAGAGATGATTTCCATTGTGGCAGAAAGTTCTTTTGAAACATATATTAATTGATAAGTTATATATTCACATATAAGAATCCATTCACAACCCAAACAGATCAAGTACTTCCATCTCTATCACTTTTGTTTTAATCAAAACTATCTCAAGGAATGATTGTTAAACTCATTGCCTATCTCTGGGAAATATAGTATACACTGTTCTGTCAATAATCATCCATGTAGAATTCCCTCCTGTATATTCATGATCTGATCAGTTAAAGTGACTGTTTTCTTTTCATAGTGGAATCTAAAAGCTAAAGGCATGCTGACAGCATCCACATGTTTCATGACCTGGGCATTCACGATTCCTTGCTAGCCTCTGGGTTGGAGATATGAACTCCCAGCACCATGGAGTTGGAAGGAAGGCCCCTCTGCCCCACAGCCTGAGAGCTCTTGTCGGCAGCCACAAGATAAGGCAGCAAATTCTTCCAAAGAAAGTGCTAGAGACACCACTGTGGCTTCCAGGGACCAGAAATGCTTCCCTGAGGAAGGATTTTGAAGCCTGGGGAATGATTGCCCTTGGTCTTGGCAGAGGTTTGGCTTTCTGCCAGATGCAGGTGCTATCTTGAGACCTGGTGGGGAGTGGATAGTACCTGGGGAATGCTCTTCTGATCTGATCTGAGAATCATTTCTGTATTAGGACAAAAGGCTAAGTTGATGTTCGGAGAGATCCAACCATGCAGTGGCTTAATTTCATATGATAGTCCAAGTTTCCAGACACAGGCTGTGGCTCCACAGCTGTTTACGGATACAGGTTCCTTCCACATCCCTGCTCTATCTGCCCTGGAAGAACTGTCATCTGCACTGTTGAAGCTGGTGATAGGCATGTCCAAGTGTCCACTTGGGAGAAAAACAACAAGTATGTGGGAGTGGGGGTGGGGTCATGCCCGCTCCTAAAGGCTGCCCTCTATGATGTGACTCTGCTCAGGGGCCTCTGGTCAGTTATGACACCTAATAGGAGGGTGGCTGGAAATGAAGTCTGGACTAGTGCTTGGGAAGAATTCAGATTTTGGTAGACTGCAGGCACTTTCCACTAACCTTTCCTCTGCTCAGTTCTTAATGTTTTTTTCCTTTCAAAAATCAAGACTCCACCAAGAAAATATGTGCGCTTATATCTCTTCTTCTTTTCCCTCTTTAGCTTTCTTTCTACTTTCTAAGAAAAGAATGAAATGATGCCATTTGCAGCAACATGGATGGACCTAGACATTGCATACTGAGTGGAGTAAGTCAGACAGAGAAGGAGAAATATTATATGACATTCTTTATATGTGGAATCTAAAAAAAATGATACGAATGAACTTACAAAACAAAAAAGGGATAAACTTAGAGAACAAATTTATGGTTGTAGAGGAGAGGATCAGGGCAAGGGACAGTTAGGGAGTTTGGGATGGACATTTACACATGGCTATATTTAAAATGGATAGCCAACAGGGGCCTACCATATAGCATGTGGAACTCTGCTCAATATTATGTGACAGACTGGATGGGAGGGGAGTTTGGGGAAGAATCAGTTCAGTTCAGTTCAATCACTCAGTCCTGTCTGACTCGCTGCAACCCCATGAATAGCAGCACGCCAGGCCTCCCTGTTCATTACCATCTCTCAGAGTTCACTCAGACTCACGTCCATTGAGTCCGTGATGCCATCCAGCCATCTCATCCTCTGTTGTCCCCTTCTTCTTCTGCCCTCAATCCCTCCCAGCATCAGAGTCTTTTCCAATGAGTCAACTCTTCACGTGAGGTGGCCAAAGTACTGGAGTTTCAGCTTCATCATCAGTCCTTCCAATGAACACTCAGGACTGATCTCCTTTAGAATGGACTGGTTGGATCTCCTTGCAGTCCAAGGGACTCATAAGAGTCTTCTCCAACACCACAGTTCAAAAGCATCAATTCTTCGGTGCTCAGCTTTCTTCACAGTCCAACTCTCACATCCATACATGACCACTGGAAAAACCATAGCCTTGACTAGATGGACCTTTGTTGGCAAAATAATGTCTCTGCTTTTGAACATACTATCTAGGTTGGTGATAACTTGCCTTCCAAGGAGCAAGCATCTTTTAATTTCATGGCTGCAGTCACCATCTGCAGTGATTTTGAGGCCCCCAAAATAAAGTCTGACACTGTTTCCACTGTTTCCCCATCTATTTCCCATGAAGTGATGGGACCAGATGCCATGATCTTCATTTTCTGAATGTTGAGCTTTAAGCCAACTTTTTCACTCTCCTCTTTCACTTTCATCAAGAGGCTTTTTAGTTCCTCTTCACTTTCTGCTGTAAGGATGGTGCCATCTGCCTATCTGAGGTTATCTATACTTCAGTACAAAGTAAAAATTAAAAAAGAAACAAAGAGAATTAGCTTTTGCAATCTTTTTATTTTTGTTCCAAAAATGTCAAATCTCCAAAACCCATTCACTGGGTTGAAAATATATTACCTTCCCATAAGGAATGAGCTTTTTCTATATAAACACTGAACTCCCCAGAACAGGAGCTACTGAACATTTTCCTGGAGTAGGGATGGTGTGGGAAGCCAGGCCCTCTCATCATATCTTAAACAGCCAGAAGCAGAGCTACCACCAGAATGTTCTTCAGAGCCAATCAGCTGTGTGCCAGTCCCAGCGTACCTCATTACTCTGTTCCCTTCATTCCACTAGAGCAGCTCTGAGTCCTGACAGCCAGTGGGGGTCACTGACATGGAAATGCTCAACCCCAAGTGCCCTAGCTTCCCCCAAACAATTGCTGGATTGTTCCAGGGACCTGTTGATGCAACAATGCTCATGCTGAGAAGTTTGCCCTGTAATTAGCAAGCAGCAGCTGTCAAGCTCATCAAATGGTTTTATGTGATGAAGTGAATGGGACAGAGCAGCTTCTTCTCCTTCTCTGGCAGGGATGACAGTGGGTTTTTGAATGGAACTGACACTTCTGTAAAGGAAACTAAGTGAATTTGGCTTCCATTTCACACTTGTGCTTTCCAGACTGATATCGAATCTATGAGGCTCATCCCTCGAGCCTGGTCCCCTGCTACCTGCTTGATAGGGTGGCAAAATCTTGGGGGAGCTCAAGGAAGGGAATAAAGACTGAGGGTTGTGAGCCCCATCTGCTCTGTGCCTCAACAGCCCTGACTAACCTTGGAGAATTCTCAAAATACAGACTGTTCTGCGCTCCTTCAACATGGAAAAGAAGTTCAATATGTGATAGTTTTAACCTTGACATTTTTTTTTTTATATTTGAGGAAATTTACAATGAACTAGGATGAGACCAAGGTTACTCAGTGCTAGAGAACAGTCATTCCCTGAAGGCCTGTAATTAAAGTAAATAGGAATTTCATTTTATCTTCTATCTGCATTGAGTGAAAACATACAGCTGTAGAGAGACACTATGAGTGGTTGGAAGAGCAGAAGAGGAGGAGAAATCAGGCAGAAGCTGTTTAACTTCTGTGAGCCTCAGCAGACTTGCCTGCAAATTGGGAACATTCATTCAGTAATCTTTAGAATCTTATTCAACTTTAAATATATATGGATGGTTGCATGGCATCGTTTACCAAGTATTGTAATAATGTAGTATTCTTAAAGGATTGTTCTTAAAATGGTTTTAGGTAAGAACCTCTTTCTCTTAATACACATATATTAATATTTATATATTTATATATTCCCATGAGATATAATGAAGCTTTACAAACACTCTGATGCATTAGCTTTTCCCCCTTATATTCATACTAGTTAGAAATACAAAGCAGTTCAAAATATGGCTCTCATGTTCCTGAGATGAATGAGAATGGAAACACGTACTTCCTTAGCATTTTATCTCCATCAAAATTGATGTGCTGTTGTTAATATCATCATACTTCTAACTGTGATGATGACTATAGCACTATGAATGAGATAAAAAGCAGAAATTCTATCTACAATTTCTGTTCGCCGAAAGAACCATGATGGGAAATCTTTTAAAATGGAAACATTCCCATTTGCTGTAACTCTCTCTGTAGATTTAATTTTTAAAAGCCTTCAGCCAATTGTGTCATTACAGAACTGGGGAAAAATATATAGTGCATAATTGTATGTTGCTTATTATATTTTCCAAATCATGCCATCTCTTGGTGGGCTTAAAATTGTAACCAGGTGAAGTAAAATTCAAATGTTGGCATCAAGAACACATGGTTACCTGGGAAATAAATTGAATATGAATATGTATTTGGGAATTTTGCTCAATTTCAAATTATCCAATAGCACAAAAGAGCAGCTGCTACACAGCCTTTGAGATAATATAGTGAAGGAAAACATGTTATTTATCTTACAGAAGGATGCAATTTGCAGGTTAAAGAAATAATATTTTCTTTTTCAACTATTGTACACTTTATAATCCAGATCATTAAGAGCCTTAATGCCAGAGCTGAGAATAAGTTAATACAGATAGTTAGGCAATAAGCCCTTCTATTATTTCTTTGCCTTTGTTTGTCCCCTATTGGATGGGGCTGTTTCATGTGGATTGAGATGGGTCTATAATGTTTGGGTCCCTTCTCAATGTGGAGTGGCTCCCATTGCCTCCTCTGTCCCAAGGATTCCAGGCTGTTCATTTATGAATTGTTACTTCTTGTCATTTTACACTGGGCTTCTCTCTTTCTCATTCCACTGTGAAAACAGAACACAATCCTGGTATTACTTCCATAACCTTCTGTACCTGAAGCAAATTTACAGCTCATTGGAAATTTCCAAGATTCTTTTCTGTAATTGCTGAAAACAGGAGGGCTTCTGTGCACATGTAAGTACTTAAAAGCTGGGTGTAAGACCAGACTTCCTTTCATGTTCTTAGGTTGGTCTTAGCTTGGTCTTTTCCATGTCAAAGATTTAATTTTGTTAAACTGTAATTTTGGGGGTTACTTTGTTCAAAAGAGAAAATGCCAGGTGTATTTCAGAGAAAAAGAAGACATGAAATGAATGCCCTGGGTGAAGAGGATTGTAGGCATGTGTGTGTGTGCATGTAGGACTTATGAAGAGATGGACTTGGAAGCACTAAGAATATTGCCTTTAAGGGATGGGGTCAGTAAGTGTGGTAGCCAAAAATAGAAGATGGCTAATTTCTTGACATGACTCTCTTGAGAGTTGGGGTCTATGTCCTCTTCTCGAAGCTGGGTGGGCTTGCGACTTGCTTGTAGCCGGTGGAATCCTGCATGATAGTTTCACAGTCTGGATGGAAAAGATAATACAGCTTTTCCTCTATTGACTGGGACACTTGCTACTGGGGTCCTGAGTAGCCGTGCTGTGAAGAAGCCTCGGTGATGGAAGGCGGCACACAGAAGTACTCCCTCCAGTTAAGGTCCCAGCTGACTGCCAGCATCAACCACCAGACCGGTGGGTGAAGGCACCCTCAGAAGATTCCAGTCTCCAGCTGTTGCATCATCCTGTTTTTCCAGCTGAAGTTCTAGATGTAGCTGAACAGACGTAAGCAACTTTCCTTGTACCCTGACCAAATTCTTGACTGATACAGTTTGTGAGTGTAAAAAAAAAAATGGTGGTCTTGAGCTGTCAAGTTATGGGGTAATTTGTCAAGCAGCAGAGGTAGCTGGGGCACGGGGAGAGGATGGGGGGAGGGAGGACGGGACAACATTACCCTTCCTTTTCCTTTGGTACCATGTGTTCTGCCACCGATGCTTTGCCCTGAACAAACCCTGGGGGAAAACAGACTGGGCATGTGGGTCCAGAAGAGACCTTAGCATCAGTTTCAAGGGAAAAGAAAAAGAGATAGAGAGGAAGTTCTTGTGGCCAACAGCTCCAGGCAGCCATTTTCAGGCAAATGAACCTCAGTCCAGTGTAAACACATCAGTGGGTACTTCTACAAAAGATCCTTTATGAGAACCAGAGTTTGGGGGATGGCAATTCTGCTTTTGCAAATACAGAGATATGCACCAGTTTCCTAGTCAAGATTTCACAGAGAGAATATTTCTATACGGACTATGGGAATGATTATGCTCTTGAGTGCCTGATGATGGAGAGGAAAAGCACAGGTGAAATAAAATCAGGGTGCTCTGGCCAGGCCAAGTGAGATCCAGGGGATCACAGTGAGTGCGTAGGCATTACTGACAGTCCTGACCCAGAGTGGAGCTCAGCCACTGAGATCCAGGGATGCTGCTCTGGAACCCCCATCCCGAGATACAGCCTGCTTCTCACAAGGCATCCAGATAACCTGCTACAAAAATAAAAGAATCCCCAGAGATGGTGCTCACTAGAACCAGTATGAGGTTTTCCCCTAGGATATAATTTATAGATTACTCTATTTTTAAAAATAAATAAAATGATCTCAACTGGGGTAAGAAAAGACTTGCAACCCAGAAGGTTTCTTAAAATGTTCTTATGAATAGACTGTTTTTCTAATTTCTGCCCTCAGTTTGTATATGATATATTATTACAGCAGAATGTGAAGCCAGCCAAATGAGCCCCAGGAAAGAAATATTGCTCCAAAGTAAATATAGGAACTTGGTTAATACCACATGATCAGATATCTTGCAAATAAGACACACAATTAAAATATCATCGTATATGAGATTGGGAGTTACAGATTGGACGAGATAGTCCCACCAAGCTGAAGTGGAAATATGATATGCTTTCTGAGCCTTGAGAAGAATTCTGGGAAAATGAAACTTTGAACCTAGGCAGGGAAGCGAGTGTGATTATGGAGAAATATGGCTGAAAACTAGGGGACACAGAGGAACAAAAGTAGATCATAAATCTTTAATGTAGAGCAAATGTTTAGCAAACCATTGTAGCTGCAGGAAAGGATATGACATTTGGGGACATGAGGCCATTCTTAAATTTGAGTTAGCACCCTCTGAACAAAGCAGGTTAGACACTATTAAAGGATATATTTATAAGCATATTAAAAAGGATATTAATATTTTAAAAATAGAGTTAAAAGAATCTTTTCATAGAAAAGAAATTCAAAGTGAAACAAGGGATCTACTTTTCTAAGCAAAGCAGTGAAAGGCCACTAAACAAAAGAATTAAGGATGGGGTGGCATTTAAAAAAAACTCATTAGAATGTGATTTTACCTTGCCAAGTACATAATTCAAGAGAAAATTTGCTATAAGTAAAGGGTTGCAAAATGGAAACTACAAACCAAGAGACAGTAAAACAAACTAAGAAAACATCTTCTTACTGCATAGCTTAAAAGAAATTATTGCTTGGAACTGGAAATATTTTTATTGTGAAAACTTTTTACATTGCGATATTACTTTTTTAATGAGGCAGCTCAGACAGCTTGGGATATATGCTTGGAGAAAAGTTAGGAAGAGATGAAGTGTCTTCAGATAAATAAGAATTATTATGTACAAAGGTACCTAATTCAAAGATATCCCTAGAAAATCAGTCTAACCTTTTTTATCTTTTTCGCTGGGGGAAAGTTAGTGTAAATACCTTTTATGGGTAATGAACAATTTTGTTCTTTGCTTAATGTAGACAGGACTCTGCTTTCCTGAAAAAAATTGTGAATTTTTCCATTTTTAAGGGTTTTCTTTCTCTCAGGTCTTACAAATGATTGACACAAGCCCAGCAAATTTACACATCCAGTTTTAAAGGATCAAAGATTGAAATGGAGCTAATTGCCTGTGATGACTCTACATCCTGGAGAGTTAACTAAATATCACCATTTATTGAACTAATAAAAACTAAAAACATGGCTTTCATTAAAAAGTATATCTCAGAGCATGATACTAATTATTATTATTCCTTTTGCCCCGAAAAATATTTACCCTGACCTTTCTCTTTTGAAGGCTAACTGAAACTTAGTACATTTTGTTAATTGGTATATTAACTTTTCTGATCCTGGACTAATTCATATGCAGACTTTCTTATGTAGGCTCACATTCATGTCCTTGTATAACTAGTGGTGTCAGATCATATTTTTTTTACTAAAAAGAGAAGTGGTGTTGGAAGAGAGTTTGAAAGGTGACCTATTTTGCCTTCTAGCAGGTATATTCTACACCAATAATGAAGATGAGTAACCTTCAGACTGGGAGGAGGTTGAGTTTAGATCACAGGCCACCAGTGAGGTCCTGATGGGCTAGAATCTCATTGCCTAGTTTCACAACCCAGAAATCTAATTTTCTACTTCAACAGTAATCATGCCGTGGGGAAGAGGGCACTGATCCATGATCAGTTTCCATTAGAATGACAATTGTGAGAATCACATTCATCTGTAGTGTGCATTTCTGGTGACCTTTGATTGTAGGCTTCTCTACAACTGTTCTCCTTTGAGACCTTACAGGCCTTATATTCACCTTCTACAGGAATTTTTTTTTTTACTTTATTTTACTTTACAATACTGTATTGGTTTTGCCATATATCAACATGAATCTGCCACTGGTGTACACGTGTTCCCAGTCTTGAACCCCCCTCCCACCCCCCCTCCCCATACCATCTCTCTGGGTCATCCCAGTGCATCAGCCCCAAGCTGGTATCCTGCATCTTACCTAGACTGGCACTTCATTTCTTATATGAGTTTTTAGAAGAGATGTGAGTTAGGAAAGGGCTTCCCTGATAGCTCAGTGGTAAAGAATCCACCTGCAATGCAGGAGACCCCAGCTCAATTCCTAGGTCGGGAAGATCTGCTGGAGAAGGGATAGGCTACCCACACCAGTGTTCTTGGGCATCCCTGGTGGCTCAGCTGGTGAAGAATTGGCTTGCAATGTGCGAGACCTGAGTTCGATCCCTGAGTTGGGAAGATCCCCTGGAGAAGGGAACGGCTATCCACTCTAGTATTCTGGCCTGGAGAATTCCATGGACTGTATAGTCCAATGGATCACAGAAAGAGTCGGATACAACTGAGTGGCTTTCACTTTCACTCCACTCCACTGAGTCAGAAGAAGTCACAGGTGACCAAATCCATCAAAACCTTTATGTTCTGTCTCTCGACATATTTGAACAGCTTTATTGGTCCTGGTGAGTGTATGTGTGCTCAGCCGTGTCCAACTCTTTTTGACCCCATCAACTGTAGCTTGCCAGGTGCCTCTGTCCATGGGATTTTCCAGGCAAGAATACTGGAGTGGGTTGTCATTCCCTCCTTCAGGGGATCTTCCAGACCAAGAGACGGAACCTACATTTTTGACTCTCCTGCATTGGCAGGTGGATTCTTTACCCCTGTGCCATGTGGGAAGCCCCTATAGCCTTGTGTAATAAAAGTGTAAGTCTTTGAGTAAGGAGTCCTCTAATTCTGATTCATTTGAGGTTCCTAAGTGGAACAATTTCTCATGAATATTTTCAGTTCTAATCAAGTTGCCCTGGACTCAGAAGTGAGGTTTTCCTAAATATTTGTATGGGAAAGAGAGGAAACCCTGGGACAGTTTTTATCTGGCTCACTGAAAACTTTTAAGTCTTGAGTAAGATTGGACATTTCATAGGCTTTCCTTTGTGTGTCAGAGAAAGTTTCAACAAGGCAGGCAGCTAGGCTAGATAAAAGAAAAACCCTGGCCTATTTGGAGATGAAAGTTTTCAAACTAGGGCACACCAAATTCATTGGAGACAATCTCCACAAAGGGAATGTTTGCTTTCCTTTGAAAATTCATTGTTATAAAGTTTGCTGTGTCATTAGGCCAGATGTGTGATTATTGAGAAACAACTAAAAATAATAAAGGAATATTTCATCCAAGGCCTCCTTTTACTATAAATATATAATCACCTAATACTAGGCGATTTTTTTTGTATTGAAATTGTGAGAGGTATATATTCTAGGGGTCTGGCTTTCTATGAAAAGACATAAGCCGTCCCTGTCCATATTTCTAACCAGGAAAGTTCCCATGCAAATACGGCATGGAGAAAAGCTGAAGATTTTTTTTTTTTTGAAATCTGGAAAATATCTTACATCAAAATTTCAGAAGAAAGAACTGTTCTGCTCTGTTTTTGGCCAGATTGGTCTTTGCCCTTTGAAAAATGGCAGTCACTTTGTTAACCAGCCCTAAGCAGGTCTATGCCAAGGCCTTTGACTATGTGGATCACAATAAACTGTGGAAAACTCTGAAACAGATGGGAATACCAGACCATCTGACCTATCTCTTGAGAGACCTGTATGCAGGTCAGGAAGCAACAATTAGAACTGGACATGGAACAACAGACTGGTTCCAAATAGGAAAAGGAGCATGTCAAGACTGTATATTGTCACCCTGCTTATTTAACTTATATGCAGAGTACATCATGAGAAACACTGGACTGGAAGAAGCACCAGTTGGAATCAAGGTTGCCGGGAGAAATATCAATAATCTCAGATATGCAAATGATACCACCCTTATGGCAGAAAGTGAAGAGGAACTAAAGAGCCTCTTGATGAAAGTGAAAGAGGAGAGTGAAAAAGTTGGCTTAAAGCTCAACATCCAGAAAACGAAGATCATGGCATCTGGTCCCATCACCTCATGGGAAATAGATGGGGAAACAGTGGAAACAGTGTCGGACTTTATTTTTTGAGGCTCCAAAATCACTGCAGATGGTGATTGTAGCCATGAAGTTAAAAGACGCTTACTCCTTGGAAGGAAAGTTATGACCAACCTAGATAGCCTATTCAAAAGTAGAGACATTACTTTGCCAACAAAGGTCTGTCTAGTCAAGGCTATGGTTTTTCCTGTGGTCATGTATGGATGTGAGAGTTGGACTGTGAAGAAAGCTGAGCGCCAAAGAATTGATGCTTTCGAACTGTGGTGTTGGAGAAGACTCTTGAGAGTCCCTTGGACTGCAAGGAGATCCAACCAGTCCATCCTAAAGGAGATCAATCCTGGGTGTTCACTGGAAGGACTGATGTTGAAGCTGAAACTCCAATACTTTGGCTACCTGATGCGGAGAGTTGACTCATTTGAAAAGACTCTGATGCTGGGAGGGATTGGGGGAAGGAGGAGAAAGGGATGACAGAGGATGAGATGGCTGTGGTTCACGGGGTCACAAAGAGTTGGACACGACTGAGCAACTGAACTGAAGTGAACTGAAGCAGATCTAGTTACTGACCATGCTTGGGCTCCTCTCTGGGCTGGAAACGGGTTTCCCCAAGGCCAGATCTCATTTTCAAGACTAAATCCTATGAGATCTCAAGGCACTAAATCCATAGCTGGGATTCAGTCAGACCTGGAAGGAAAACAGTTATCAAAAGGAGTTCAGGCGAAGGCAGGGGACAGCAGATGAGCTGTGATTATCTTCCCAAGGACCAGCAGGCTCTGAGGTATGATGGTGACTCTCTGACATACCCCAGATCGTCTACCTCAAGTCTAGTTTGGGGTCAAGCTGGGCCTGTCCTTGGAACATGGTGAACAATTTTGTTCTTGAAACAGAAAAACTTGAAAATACGCAGACACAGAGTCAAAAATGCATATTAAGCCAAAAGTAGTTGCCTACCTTTAGAGGGGAAAAACTCAGTTCAGGAAGACCAGACTATTAATCATGTACCACTGAGCATTGGAACATCTCTAATCAGTCATGGTTTTCTTCAAGAAATGTGTTTCCCCATCTCCCCATTCCCCATAACCCCCAATGTGAAATGAGGAAGTCTAACATAGACACCAAATTTTCAAAATATAGAAGGTTCCTTTGATAAAATATGCAAAAGAAGGCATGTCATAATAAGAAATGGGATTGAAAATGAAAAGACCAATTCCTCCAGGAAGTCATCCTGGATTTGGCAAGAATAGCACTGGATTCCCCACCCCTACCCCAGCAACCACATGTCTTCCATTTAATGCTGAAAGTTATTAATATAACAAAGACTAAGTAAATATATTATATGGGCTTTGATTTCAAAGCTATAAGAAGCCCAGATCCTAAAATAAGAGAGAGGCAGGGGAAGAGAAATATTTTTAAAAGTCAGATAACTATCCTGCTCAATATATCTACACGGGCAATCAAATTTCCCTATGAAAGGTGTTTTTCCCCCCATATACAGAAGTGCTTTTCCTAATGTAGCAGAAAAATTTGCAAAATGTTGTTTGTAGATAAAGTGTTTGTAATTGCAGTTAAATTTTAAATGTCTTTGCCTTTAAAAGAATACTGATAGTACAGGGGACTATATTTAATATCTTTTAATAATCTATTCTGAAGGAGATCAGCCCTGGGATTTCTTTGGAAGGAATGATGCTAAAGCTGAAACTCCAGTACTCTGGCCACCTCATGCGAGGAGTTGACTCATTGGAAAAGCCTTTGATGCTGGGAGAGATTGGGGGCAGGAGAAGAAGGGGATGACAGAGGATGAGATGGCTGGATGGCATCACTGACTTGATGGACGTGAGTCTGAGTGAACTCCGGGAGTTGGTGATGGAAGGGAGGCCTGGTGTGCTGCGATTCATGGGGTCACAAAGAGTCGGACATGACTGAGCGACTGAACTGAACTGACTGAACTGAATAATCTATAATGGAAAAGAATCTAGAAAACCATATGTGTATGCGTACAGCTGAATCACTGTGCTGTACAGCAAAAACTAACACAACATTGTATATCAACTATACTTCAATTTAAGAAAAGTGGGGACACTTTCCTCGTGATCTAGGGGTTAAGAATTCACCTTCTAATGCAGGGGGCACAGGTTTGATCCCTGGTCTAGGAACTGGGATTCCACATGACTCACAGCTGGAAAACCAAAACATGGAAGGACAGAGGCAGTATTTTAACAAATCTGATAAAGACTTAAAAAAAATGGGTCCACAGTCCAAAAATCTTAAAAAGGAGGATGGGGTGGTTAAGAATCCACCTTCCAGTGCCAAGGACACAGGTTCCATCCTGAATCAGGGAACTAAGATCCCACATGCCGCAGGGCAAATAAGTACTTCTGCCACAGTGACTGAGCTCATGTGCTACAACAAAAAGCCAGTGCGGCAAGAGCAACAACAGAAAATAGAAACCCTGCGATGAGCCTTTCCTGCAGAGAAGTACTTTATAATATGGAAATCTACCTTCAGAACATGTGAGAACCGGGTTTTTTCTGTTTAAAAGAAGGCTTCTCTGTTCCAAAGCTTTATACATAGATGACTGTCTCTCTGACATGTGGTAGTTATTTTCTGTTAATTCCTTTCATTTAATTTAATGCTAGATTCCATTTTTAGTATGTTTAAGGTACATCTATACTGTGGAGATGAGATGGTGGAGGTGGAGTCTCTGTCTTGAAGAAATTTACAAATCAAAGGATGTGACCCACAGCATTCGGGACACACCTGCTCTCTTCACGTATAGGTTTCTTTCTGTCTGAGATAGAGTCACATCCCTTTAGGGACTAAAGTTTAATCCAGAAACTACTATGGGAGAAAAGAGACAGATAAACTACTCAATCATCAGAACAAATGTGTCTGGATGAATTCATCATGTTTAGACTGATAAACTTAGTGCTACTTTGATAGGATTTGGAAATCAGGATAATTAGTTCCAAAGCCAGTGAATCTCAGATCCCTGGGAACCAGGAGACAGTTGTGCATATTTGTCAAGTGTACAATTAAAACTTGCAGCTTGGTAAAGGGCTCTTGGAAACACTTAATACAACACTGTAAATCAGCTATAGCCAGGGGACTGTCTTTCTTCAGATGCACTGGGATGACGTGAGGAGAACAGAAAACAGGACCTTCTCCACTTTGGAGAATCTGATGCAAGTGCCAAGGATCCAGGACACTGAGGTCTCCGGGATGAAGCACAACCACACCAAGCTGAGCTTCCCAAGTGTGAGAGCCACGGAAGCTCTAGGTCTGGGGCCAAGACCCCTGAGTACTGACCAGGTGGAGTTCATAAGTGGAAGGCATTGTTCTCTGCTCCCTGCAGACTTGCAACTGCAACAGAGGGAAGTCTGTCCTTCCAAGGCATCCTGGGTAGAATGCATTCCGTTCAGTGGAATCTGAAAAAAATCAAGACCCCTGTGGTAGGTATTGGTCATTGGTTTCCAGTTACTCAAGCTTTTTACAAGTCTTAAGGATCTTATAAACTTTGAGAGTTGTAGTAAAATATTTATAGAGCAAGTCAAAGAAAAGCATAAAACAGTAGTCGAGGTGAAATTCTGACATGACTAGAATTCCTTTCTACCTTTCCTGCTTTTTGATTCATGAGATTCTAAATATCCAGCTTGGTGAAATATCAACCCATTTCACTCCGTAGGCTGGACTGGTGTGATTTCCATAGCTGCTATATTATTTCATTTCTGTTCTTCCTCGTATTTACTTCAGAAATCCAAGAGACGATTTTGATGAGAAGTCGTGCCACAGGTGAAATCTCTCAGGTCATTACCCTTTTGATTTTTCCAAAGAAAGGGCTTTGGACCCCTGTGCATGAGAAAATCTAGAGTAGTCATTGGCGTTTCAGGTTTCTAGGGCAGATATGAAGCGGAAAGTGTTCCCAGTTGGTACTAGTTAGTCGTTAAGAACCCTTTTGCCAATGCAGGAGATGTAAGAGATTCAGATTTGATCCCTGGGTCAGGAAGATTCCCTGGAGGAGGGCATGGCAACCCACTCCAGTATTCTTGCCTGGAGAATCCTATGGACAGAGGGGCCTGGTGGACTACAGTCCATAGGGTTGCAAAGAATTGGACACAGCTGAAGTAACTTAGCATGCACGCCTGAAATGGAGGACTGACTTATAAGATCTGACATCCAAAGTCCTCAGATACCTTTTAGTGAAGCTGTCAGCAGGGCCTGGTGTAGCTTCATCTGCAGCAGTCACATTGTGCCTTTGTGTCTTCACTTCCACGGCCAATACTTAGGGTCCTTCCCTCCCTGGTTGGGGCCTGGCGCCTTTAATGACAGGGTCCTGCTGTCCCTCAGCTGTGGCCCTGCCATTGGCCGGTGGGGACTGGTGTTCTGCAAATGTCAGACATGGGGTCCATAAACATGCATGGAGCAGGAAAATTCTGTTGCATATAAATGTGAGCAATATTATTCCAGGAAAAACATATGACTGTTTTGGAAGTCATAAGGGATTTCCTAAATGACTATGGTGCAAGCAGCCAAGAGGTTTTTGCTCAAAGGAAGCCTAAGATTGTAACTGAAAGAGTGTTTGGGAGGCAAGAAAAGGTCAAGAACTACAAGCAAAAGTCATGTCCTCCTGGTCCTGTGACCATAACTCGGGTGAAATGAAGTTCATGTCCCTTTATGCAAAAGTATCATGATATAGGTATAGGGTGGGTGTCTCAAAGAATATATTGTGAATAAATACATCTAAATAAATCTGGTCTTCAAATTAGCCATGGTGAAAACTCTACTATGACATATGTTTGCTTAAACCATTTTTCCCCCTTAAATCTTTTTTGAAACTCTTTACTCAGCCCTCATTCTTATCCTCTAGAATGTTTATTTTTTTAATTAAAAGAATTTTCCCCTAGATTATGATATATACTACTCTTCTGAACCTCTTGGGGTTTTGTATATATTGCTAGTGTAAACATTCCCATTTAACACTGTAATTATTTATTATCTGGGTTTACACCCCATATAGGAATGTATCCTAATATAGAGTACAAGTAAAAGGTAGAAAAAAAAAGTGTATGGAGTAATGGCCTTTTTGCCTAATATTTCGGATTAAACATTTTATTTTACACCAAAGCAGTGTCACCTGATTTGATCATATATATCACCAGCTCTGTCTTCAAATGATTTGGGGTTGATTTTCAAGAAGCAACGAACCCTCTTGGTATCAAGATTTATAACCATTGAGTCTATTTTTTTAAAAAAGAATGCATTCTTGGCTCTGAAGGAAATTCCAAAGGAGGAATTTCCAAAATATTTTGAACCATGACTGCATCGTAATAGTGATGCCCGGTGGAAAAATATTTTTAAAGCAGCAAAACCATTCTTTTAAAATGACTGAGAGTTACCAGAGGCTGAGAGATCAACTCACTATTGTGGCAAACTTCATTTGCTTTGGGAAAAGTCAGTGGAATTTCAGTTTGTCCACAAAAGTTCATTTGTGTAATCAAAGTCATCATGCAATCTAACTCCAGACTTTGCAGGCTGAGATGTGATGTGCTCTATTTAATATAAATCAAACCTAGTTTTAGGAGGACCTTGTCCTTCTGTTCATCAGGCTAGTTCCTTAAATCTATTTCTTGTCAGATCTAGTTCCTTAAATCTATTTCTCACTTCCACTGTATAATCATAAGGGATTTGATTTAGGTCATACCTGAATAGTCTAGTCGTTTTCCCTACTTTCTTCAATTTAAGTCTGAATTTGGCAATAAGGAGTTCATGATCTGAGCCACAGTCAGCTCCCAGTCTTGTTTTGCTGACTGTATAGAGCTTCTCCATCATTGGCTGCAAAGAATATAATCAATCTGATTTTGGTATTGACCATCTGGTGATGTCCATGTGTTGAGTCTTCTCTTGTATTGTTGGAAGAAGGTGCTGGCTATGACCAGTGCGTTCTCTTGGCAAAACTCTATTAGCATTTGCCCTGCTTCACTCCGTACTCCAAGGCCAAATTTGCCTGTTACTCCAGGTGTTTCTTGGCTTCCTACTTTTGCATTCCAGTCCCCTATAATGAAAAGGACATCTTTTTTGGGTGTTAGTTCTAGAAGGTCTTGTAGGTATTCATAGAACTGTTCAATTTCAGCTTCTTCAGTGTTACTGGTTGGGGCATAGGCTTGGATTACTGTGATATTGAATGGTTTGCCTTGGAAATGAGCAGAGATCATTCTGTCGTTTTTGAGATTGCATCCAAGTACTGCATTTCAGACTCTTTTGTTGACCATGATGGCTACTCCATTTTTCCAAGGGATTCCTGCCCACAGTAGTAGATATAATGGTCATCTGAGTTAAATTCACCTATTCCAGTCCATTTTAGTTTGCTGATTCCTAGAATGTTGATGTTCACTCTTGCCATCTCCTGTTTGACCACTTCCAGTTTGTCTTGATTCATGGACCTGACATTCCAGGTTCCTATGCAATATTGCTCTTTACAGTATCGGACCTTGCTTCTATCAACAGTCACATCCACAACTGGGTATTGTTTTTGCTTTGGCTTCATCCCTTCATTATTTCTGGAGTTATTTCTCCACTGATCTCCAGTAGCATATTGGGCACCTACCGACTTGGGGAGTTCCTCCTTCAGTATCTTATCACTTTGTCTTTTCCTACTCTTCATGGGGTTCTCAAGGCAAGAATACTGAAGTGGTATTTGACTATGACAAAGCCTTTGACTGTGTGGATCACAATAAACTGTGGAAAACTCTGAAAGAGATGGAAATACCAGACTACCTGACCTGCCTCTTAAGAAACCTATATGCAGGTCAGGAAGCAACAGTTAGAAATGGACATGGAACAACAGACTGGTTCCAAATAGGAAAAGGAGTACCTCAAGGATGTATATTGTCACCCTGCTTATTTAATTTATATGCAGAGTACATCATGAGAATCACTGGGCTGGAAGAAGCACAAGCTGGTATCAAGATGCCAGGAGAAATATCAATAACCTCAGGTATGCAGATGACACCACCCTTATGGCAGAAAGTGAAGAGGAACTAAAAAGCCTCTTGATGAAAGTGAAAGAAAAGAGTGAAAAAGTTGGCTTAAAGCTCAACATTCAGAAAACGAAGATCATGGCATCTGGTCCCATCACTTCATGGGAAATAGAAGGGGAAACATTAGAAACAGTGTCAGACTTTATTTTGGAGGGGCTCCAAAATCACTGCAGATGGGGACTGCAGCCATGAAATTAAAAGATGCTTACTCCTTGGAAGGAAAGTTATGACCAACCTAGATAGCATATTCAAAAGCAGAGACATTACTTTGCCAACAAAGGTCCATCTAGTCAAGGCTATGGTTTTTCCAGTGGTCATGTATGGATGTGAGAGTTGGACTGTGAAGAAAGCTGAGCGCCGGAGAATTGATGCTTTTGAACTGTTGTGTTGGAGAAGACTGTTGAGAGTCCTTTGGACTGCAAGGAGATCCAACCAGTCCATCCTAAAGGAGATCAGTCCTGGGTGTTCATTGGAAGGACTGATGCTAAAGCTGAATCTCCAATACTTTGGACACCTCACATGAAGAGTTGACTCATTGGAAAAGACTATGATGCTGGAAGGGATTAGGGGCAAGAGGAGAAGGGGATGACAGAGGATGAGATGCCTGGACGTCATCACCAACTCGACGCACATGAATTTGGGTGAACTCCGGGAGTTGGTGATGGACAGGGAGGCCTGGTGTGCTGTGATTCATGGGGTCGCAAAGAGTCAGACATGATGAGTGACTGAAATGAACTGAACTGTCCTTCTGTTCTGTTCTCTTTAGTCTACTGTGTCTGACTCTTTGAGACATGTCCATGGGATTTTTCAGGCAAGAATATTGGAGTGGGTTGCCATTACCCTCCTCCCGAGGATCTTCCTGACCAAAGATCAATGCTTCCTATGTCTCCTGTACTGCAGGTGGACTCTTTACCTGCTGAGTCATAGGCTGTCCTTGCAGCCTCTTTGAACATAGATTTAGATTTTAGCAGTTGTCTCTGAAAGAAGTTTTGTTGCTGTTCAGTCCCGAAGTCGTGTCTGACTCTGTGAACCCATGAACTGTGGCATGCCAGGCTTCCGTGTCCTTTACTATCTCCCTGATTTTGCTCAAACTCATGTCCATTGAGTCAGTAATGCCATTTGTATCTGTGTGTGTGTGTAGATGTATGGAAGGGTTTGGATGTGTGTACACATCATCAAATTATTCATGTAAGGACATTGCAAGACCCAAAATATAGCCTGGCCTTCTCTTCACTTCACATTAGGAGACAGACTGGGGAGAAAAATGGACCAGATTTGGCCCTGCACCAGCTGGGTCAGAACACCAGGTAGAATGTGATGAAGACCAGTGGATGGAAAGGAATCACTGATCATTGGGAAGGGCTTTGGGGTCATGGAGGCTGCGTGGCCACTGGTAGGTGATTTGAAGCTTCCTTCTGTAGGAAGACCCCTTTTCCAGTCATCCCTAGGGGAAGTAAGCATGCCTGATCTTGATATCTGGGGCTGTGGCCCTGAGCTGGATTCTAAGGTGGAAGGAGCCAGGAGACAGATTGAGAGGAGGCCGAGCTTACTGGCTCACATTCAAGTTGGCCAAGAGCAATGGAGAAGGCCCGAGGTTGGCTCTTGGAGTTGTACATCTCTAGAGAAACTACTTTAATAAGCACGTAAATGTTCCTCTGACTTTTAATTGTGTCAGTTCAAGCCTTCAGTAAAATTTTATTAAACCGTCTGACTGTTCATTGCTGTGCTTTGAGGAATTAAAGGCAGGGCTGGGTCTACACTCGAGGTCCTTGCATGGAAGGCATAGCAGTCTAGGAAGAAGCCAGTTTCCAGTCCCCAGGTGATCTGCAGATTGTGGAGTGAGATGGTGGCGGGGGCGAGGGGGGGGTGCTGGAGAAATGACCAGTGGTCCCTGGTTAGGGGGTGCGGGGAGAATGTTTGGACCAGCCAGTCACACTCAGCCTTCTTCCAAAATGGCCACGGGGGAGAATCGGAGAGAAGGTAACTCTAGAGTCATGGGATTGGGCTCAAAGTCAATTACTATTTGAGTAATTAAGGAAACATGATAATTTTGGTAATTACAGGTCGGTGAGGTCTGGGACATACTGATTCTCTTTGGAAGAAGTGTAGAGCCAAACAAGGGATTGCTGTGAAACAGACAGCATTACTGGATCTGTAAGACACCTGCTATCTAATAAAAATGCACACAGAAACAATGAAATTCCATATCTTTCATGTATTTAGAGATTCTTATTATATTGGTGAAATAGTCCCAGTTTAGCTGAAATGTTCAGTTTTCAGTGATGGTTGGATGCTTGCTCTTTGCTCTAACACTCTTCCTCTGTCCTTAGCATTTCTCATTTCCCTCATCCAATCCCCCAGCAAGTCCTTGCAAAGACATCTCAGAGCTGTTGCTTTCCCCACCTCTGCCACCATCTCTCCAGCCCAGGTCATGGTCATCTCCTTGGCTTCACTAAGTGTATCCTGATAGCACTGTCCCTTGAGGCAGCAGGGAGATCTTTTTAAAATATAATAATAATTTTAAAAGATGTGATATGTGTATACCCTGGAATATTACTCAACCATTAAAGAAAATGAAATAATGCCACTTGTAGCAACATGGATGGGCCTAGAGATTATCATATATTAATAAGTGAAGTAAGTCAGAAAGAGAAAGACAAATACCATATGATATCACTTATACATGGAATCTAAAATATGACACGAAGGAACATATCTATGAAACAGAAAGAGACTCACAGACATAGAGAAATGACTTGTGGTTGCCAAGTGGGGATGGGTTGGGAGGGATGGAATGTGAGTTTGGGATTAGCAGAGACAAGCTCTTATATATAGGATGGATAAACAGCAAGGTCCTACTGTACAGCACAGCAACTATATTCAATATCTTGGGATAAACCATAGTGGAAAAGAATATAAAAAAGATATATGTATGTGTATCACTGAGTCACCTTGGTGTACAGCAGAAATTATCAGAACTTTGTTAAATCAACTATTCTTCAATAAAACTTTTTAAAAAGAAACATTATTTTAAGACTGGTGCATTAAAAAAAAAAGTGAGGCAGATCATGCTGTTTCCTGCCGAGAATTCCCCAAACAACCCACATGCTTCTACATCCAGAAGATTCTCTGGGACCCCCTCCTCCATCATTGGGGACCTTTGGTTCCTGCCTGACGACCCCACAGGCCTCTAGAGCTGCTGTGTTTTCCCGTCAGGCGCGTACCTCCGTACTCTCCCCTTGTGGGCATCCTTCTTTCTTGGCTTTTGTTGCGAGCGGCTCCTCCTCTTCAGTCAGCTGTCACCCAGTGTCACCTCCTCAGAGAGGTCCTCCCTGGCCACCCTGAGCAGCCTTCTCCTTCCACCTCCATCATTTGCTTGGGCAGAGAACTTGACAGAACCTCAACTCACTCATTCCTTCTTTGTTTGTTTGTCTGTATCCTCTTTCTTAGTTCTGTCTGTGCCAAAGGTGTGTTTGTCCTGCTCCCTGTGGGTCCCTAACAGCGTGATGGGGTTATCACATCCGTCTAAAGAAACTGAACAATGAGTGTGTGTCCTGACACCAGAGAGCACTGGGTCCACTACACACAGAAAGTCTTCTCATGTTAAGTGTCTACCTAAGAGGAAGGTGAGCAAAGCGTAGAGCCTAGAAGGATGGACACACACACACACACACACACACACACACACCAGATCTTCACTCCAGGCTCAGCTTGTCCTCTGCAATCCACTGAGAGGCCCTTTGGTGGTGCCAGGATTGGTTCCTCTGGTTTAGTCAGCATGTCCATGGACAGTGTGGGTCCTTCCCTGGGCTCCTCTCCTCTGCAGCTCTGCTTCTCAGTCAGGGAGTCCCTCCAGTGTCCCTGTGGTCCATGCTCAGCATCCCCACCCCCTGACTCACTGTTCTGTCTTCTCTCACCACTCCATTCCACCTTCCCTCCCACCAGCTCCCCTGGGTGGAGGAGGGTTCAGCCCCACTGCTGGCTGGAAGGATGAGGATAAGGAAAGCCACTCTCCAGCCCCAGCTCAGCCTCTCTCCACACGGCCTTTGGGCTTTTCCAACTGCTGAGGGCATCTGCCTCCTAGAAACACTCTTGAGTGTGACAGTACTCAAGGTCTCTTTCCTCCACTGTCCTCTTGAAGTTGTATTACCAAAGACCCCTAGGATGACTGTCCCAAGGGAAAAAAGCACCCTGCCCCCAACGACACAAACACTGAAGTCTCTCAAAGATGGTACATGCCTCCTCACTTAAAAAAAAATCCACATACATGTGGGCCACTCACAAAGTGCTGCATGAATGTTCGCTGATACAGTCAGCTTCTCTGTATCTCCAGGAGCCTGGGAGTGCTGAGTGCATTTGGGGCAGGCAGCTCCCCTCTCTCTTCTGAATCCCAGGGAAACTGACCTTGCTGCTATTAAGTTGTGTGTTTGGTAGAACAGAGTGGGAAGTATTGTCAACGATTTCCTAGTGAAGAGTTATCCCTATAGGATGCAGTTTGTAGTCATTTTACTAGTTTGACTTCATCACCAAATCAGAAAATTGTCTACCAACTCACACCGATTATTTAACAATAATAGAATATTCTAACACTTTGAAATTTGCAAGACAGTTTTGGAGAAAACTGTGTCCTTGGAAAGGATGAGGAAGCAGGTCTAGAAGGACGCTGAGTTCTTGTTGGCCGGCTAGTCCCTGAAGTCCTGGAGGTAGCACCTCACGGTGCCAGCTTGTCCCACATCTGTGATGAGGCAGGCCTTGTTCGTGATGATGTCATAGTCCTGGCCCTCTTATGTTCTTATGTCCTGATTCCTGGGAACATCAACTTCATAAAAATATTCCTCTGACTGAAACTGCCCATTAACCTTTCTAAGTTGGTTAATGATTAATGTCATTAGCTTCAGGATGGGACAGTGCCCACAAGAAGGTAGGCTGTAAGGATTCTGCAAACCTAGCCAGCTGTCCTCAGTCTGTCTGGGTGTAGGTGGTGGTTTAGTGGCTCAGTCGTGTCTGACTCTTGAGACCCCATGGGGTGTAGCCCACCAGGCTCCTCTGTCCCTGCAAATTCTCCAGGCAAGAATACTGGAGCAGGTGGCCATGCCCTTCTCCAGGGGATCTTCCCAACCCAGGGGATCGAACTGTGGTCTCTTGCACCACAGGAAGATTCTTTATTAGCTGAGCCACCTGGTAATGCTATTACCTGCTCCATCCATACCTTTTATTGCTGTCATAATTATGTCTCTGTTCGGTCAGCATATGCCCTACTGTTGGGGAGAGAGGACCCAAATCTCAGTGTTAAGTTTACCAGATCCCATGATGTGGATGTCACCAGTGACTGGGCAATCTTGTGTCTGGAAACCACGGTCTCCTGGGGCCACGACACAGTCCAACAGCAGTTTCTCAAGGTCTGTTGCTGTTGTTCAGTTGCTAAATCATGTCTAACTCTTTGCATCCTCATGGACTGTAGCACACTGGACTTCACTGTCTCCTGGAGCTTGCTCAAATTCATGTCCTTTGCGTTGGTGATGCTATCTAACTATCTCATTCTCTGCTGTCCCCTTCTGCTCCTGCCTTCAATCTTTCCCAGAATCAGGGTCTTTTCCAGTGAGTTGACTCTTTACATCAGAGTGGTCAAAGTATTAGAGCTTCAGCTTCAGCATCAGTCCCTCAAATAAATATTCAGGGTTGATTTCCTTTAGAATGGACTGGTTTGATCTCTTAGCAGTAAGGTCTGTTCTGATTTCCTTTATACTTGACGTGGTTCTATCAAATTGAATTTGTATGAGATTGTCATCTCATGAGCCAAAAATTGGCCAAATAGCAGCAATTTCATAGGGTTCAACCCATTTATTTTACTCTCAATTCTTCTACAGCAGTAATGTCAGACACAAGTCGAAGGTAACAAGCAAAAAGAATAAATTGAAGTGAGAGAAACATAAAAGTTAAGGGTAAAACTTTTCAATTCTATATTGCCCTGGTTGTACTATATGCATGTGAGTTTCTGAACTGTTTTTACTCTTGTGTTGAGACTTTCAAGGTAATGAGTTCATAAAGTTTCATGTCATTAGAGTACTGGAGAATGTTTTCATGGTATGCTCATTAAGTTATGAAGGATGAGACTGTTGTATTTACAAAAGGAATGATTGTAGTCTTGAAGGTCATGTGGAAACTGTGAATAATGAAAGGTTGACTGCGGCCAGGAAGTCTTGTCGGAATTAATAGTAGGTGTACTTTGAAATAGCAGAAGTCACTGCATGCCCCAGGTGCTGAGTGATGGACAAGTGAAAGGAGAAAGAACTAGCACTGCTTACCTTCCGTGGGACACGTCTTTACCAGTATCTTATCTTTCCATCTTCATTAAAAAAAAACCCACTGGGACAGGCATTATTATCATTGTAGGTGACAGATGCTCTGAGTCTTAAAATGTTAAGGTCCCTATTGCTAGACATTGGCAGAGTCAGAATTTACACCCAGGCCCACCTCAGTCAAAGCCTTGTCATTCCCTTACACTTAAGAAGACTAGAGGACCATTCTTGAAATGGTCTGGGGTATATACCTTTGGTGGTGCCATCTTCAGAAGTGTCCTGGTATGAGGCTGTGCACATGGCTGGGACTTTCCCATCTTGCTGGTCCGCTCTGTGGATGACTGAGCCGGTCTCCCTAGTGTAAAACAGGGCTTGGGCTGAGCTAACATTTGCCTCTAGGCATCAGCTCTCTTGGGGTACTTGCTACTCCCAGGAGGTCTTGGAATGCCACAGTCAGGGAAGCATATTCTTTTAATAGTGCCTCTGATGCCCTTGTTAGCTGCATTGTCAGAAATCCAGGATGAAAAGAATTTCTAAGTCACCTTTGTGCAAGACAAAATGGGACCGTGTTTAACCTTAAACCACCAGATTCTTTTGGAGTCACATGACTACTGTAGGTTGATGAGCCATTAAAGCAAGGAACAATTATGCCAGGTACTTGAGAAGGAAGACAGGAGAGGGGATAAATACTTTGGAAGCTGGTTTTTACTGCTGTGTTGATTTTCAAAGTGATTCTGCTTTAATCACCTCTCATGGTTAGGGTCATAGTTAAATACCACTTTCACATGTACACACATGTCCTGAACTTGGAAGTAATGGGGACTCGAGCAGTAATTTAATACAGAATAATCTGTTTGTTTATTCTGCATCTGTCACAGCCTATAAACCCCAGCAACCTAGTAATTGTTAATTCTACCCTGTTGCAGGACATGCAACATAGACAAATGCCCAGGAGAAAGCATGGAACCTGAGCTGGCCCTCAGATGGAAAGTGGATCCATTACTGATCACAGTGGAATGCCCCTGAAAGCCAAGTGGGACTCTGTGGGGCCCTTCTCGGTACAAAACCTATCTCTGTCCTGTTTGTTGTTTCCAGAAAATAGACATCTCTCAGCCTCCTAGACCTTCTTTGAGTACCAAAGTATAGATTCAAACAGTTGCAAATCGGGGAGGGAGGGAATGCAGAAACAAAAGAAGTGTAACAACAGCGCACCAGTTAAAGAAGGGTCCTGATTCCCTCTCAAGGAATATACACAGTAATATCCTTAGTTCTTCTGCTTGATCTATGGACTCCATCTAGGTGGAGGATGGCAACTTCAGGCTGAACACAAGATATCTGGAGTACCATCGGCTACCTCACCACCAACCCATCAGAAGAAAGATATGCATTCTGCAACCCTCATCTCAAACGGTGCCTATAAAATCTTCCCCCTAAAATTGTCCAGGAGTTCAGGTTTCTGGAGCATGAGCCACCCATTCTCCTTGCTTGGCCCTGCAATAAACCTTTCTGTGCTCCAGACCCTGACATTTGGTTTGTTTGGCTTCACTGTGCATTGGACACATGAATTTGTGTTTGGTAACCTTCTCATTCTATTTGTACTTGAGTCAGCTGTGTACACAGACTTTCCTCAGGAAAGGAAAAGAAACATATAAAGTAGCATTCACTTGACATTGTTGGTCATTTGCTCACTGAATGTCTAGCTGTCACAGATTCCATTCAATGCAGCCACTGAGAGTAGGGCTGGGCATAGCAGGAGTTCAATAAACATTTGAATGATAAACTTTGCTGGGGTTTATCTTACCTGCATTAGTCAGAGAAGATGTTACTTATGTTGTTTTCATGGAGGTGATGGACAGCAATGAAATAATTAGACCTGAGGCATTTGTTTTTATTAATTTTTTGGTTGTGCTATTCAACATGCAGGATCTTATGTTCCTGACAAGGGATTGAACCCAAGCCCTGACAACTGTTGGCAACCCAGATGCCAAGTCCTAACCACTGGACCACCAGAGAATTCCCCAGATCTGAGGCATTTAGAAAGCAAAACTAGAAAGGTTAAATAGAGTAAACTGAAGATAAATGAGAGCCAATTTAATTACTACAGACTCCAAAATGGCATCCAACCATTCACCATTTTGTCCAGCCGGCTAAACTATCCAGGGGACATGTTTCAAGGATCTGAGCTGAGGAGCAGAAACAATGTGGATGTCAGGGGCTGGAGGGGGCCTCAAGTGACTCATTCAGTGACTCAGCATGTGCTCTCACAATATCTTTCTTTACAACAAGGCTAATCGTATCCACCTAGGAGGACTATTGCAGAAGTTAGCGATGAGGTAAGCAGGCCACACAGGATGCCTGGCACACCACGAGAGCCAGCTTGTGGCAGCCGTTATGGTCCACATAGAGGAGGCAGGACGTGATACAGAGCTTCGAGAGACACTGGAATTTCAGGGAGAGGCAAGGAGAGGAAATGCGCCTCTCCATACCGCTGTGTCCAGCTCTCATTCATTTATTTAAACGGCTGTGTAGCTTTTCCATTACACGAGTATTTATAATACACGCAGTTTATTTACGTTCCTTTGGTTATTTCCATCTTCCAGCTACCATGAAGGACATGCTATGTTAGTTACCTAGGGCAGTCATAACAAATAACACAAATTGGATAGCTTTGGAAGACAGAAATGTATTCTCTCACCGTTCTAGAGGCCAGTCAAAAATCAAGGCGTTGGCAGGATCATGCTCACTCTGAAGACTCCTAGGGGAGAGTTTATTCTCTGCCTTTCTCTCAGCTTTTGGTATTGCTGGCCATCCTCGGTGTGCCTTGGCTTGTCTCTGCCTCTGTTTTCACATGGAATTCTCCTTGTGTGTGGGTGTCTCTTCTCCTCTGCTTATAAGGACACCAGTTAGATCAAGGGCCATTCCAATCCAGTAGGACCTCATCATCACTTGAATAATTACATCTGTGACTACTGTATTCCCAAATAAGGTTACACCCTGAGGCTTTGGGGAAGGACATGGATTTTAGAAGGGACACCACTGGACCCAGTGCACATGGCTGTGAGTATTCTTGCACCTTGCCTCTTAGGGTTCCTATGCATGGCCCCCTGTGAGCCTCTTCTTCCATACAGATGTTCTTCCAGTGAGATCACCGGATCCTAACATCTGTGCATCCTCTACTTTCACAGGATTGCCTTTCTGGTTAGTTGTGCCAAATTACACTCCCACAGGCCGTGTGTCAGAGCTCCTGTGATTATCAGTGTTAAAAAGTTTTGCCAACCTACCATTTGTCAAGTGGTACATTAGTATGGCTTAATTTGTATTTCCTAATTTATATTCCTCATTTATTTTCTCCTTTGTAAAATATCTATTAATATCTTCTGTCTGCTTGCTGGTTGGGTTGTCTATTTTGTCCTTAACTTTTTGGAGGAATTCTCTGTCAGTTACATAAATTGAAAACATTTCCTTGAGTGTGTGGCTTGTGTTTTCAATTCTCTTTATGGTATCTGTTGATGAAAAGAAGTCCATAATTTTAATGCAGCAAAACTTAGTGCTTTAAGGTTGAGGATTTTGTGTCTTCCCCTCACTTTGAAACCATAAAAACATTTCTCTTTATTTTCTTTTAACATTTTGAAGTTTTATCTTTCATATTTGTGCCTATAGACACCAGGAAGTATTTTACTGTTAATGGTGTGAGGTTGGGATCCCATTTCCTTTTTCTGTATGGGTAACTAGTGATCTCTAAATTGCTTTTCCTTTCCCCCACTGATTACGTCTGTCATTTTAAACAAATATCCACGTGCATAAACCTACTCAGGCTCTCTGGTTATTTGTCATCTGGCTCATCATTGAGGTTGTTTTTCACATGTTTGCTATTATACATGACTGTGTGAATGACCATTCTGCATGTCCATATTTGGCACATCTCTACTGTGCACTTCCTAAAAATAAATTTCTGGATATAATTTTGAATGTCCAAAAGTAAAGACATTTTGTTTTTATTATTTTCTCCTCACGTTAGGGACCCTTCCTCACCCTGCTGCCCTCCATCTTCTTACACCCGGGCTTTGTTTGATCCCCAGCATGTGGATAGTTCCTCACCTTTCACAGCTTTCCCAGGGTGAACTGAGGGAAATTTCATGGGTAAGGGGTCCACTGTGTTCATTGCTATCTCCTCAGCACAGTCCCTGGCACGCAGTAGATACTCAATAAGGCTTTGTTGAATGGGTGACTGTGTTTCTCATTTTTTTAAATACCAGCTAGCTTTTGTAGTGTGTGTGTGTGTGTGTGTGTGTGTGTGTGTGTGTGTGTGTTTAGTCACTCAGTCATGTCTGACTCGTTGAGACCCCATGGACTTGTAGTCTGCCAGGTTCTTCTGTCCATGGAATTTTCCAGGCAATAATACTGGAGTGGGTTGCCATTTCCTACTCCAGGGAATCTTCCTGACCCATAAATAACTGAAGTCTCTTGCATTCTTGCATTGGCAGGTGGGTTCTTTACCACTGCATCACTTGGCACTTGGGAAGCACCAGCTAGCTTTTATGACTTGAAAAAAAAAAAATCCATTTTGTGAGTTTCTAAAGGCAGCATCCCTAGTCTGGTAATTGTGTCATGGAGCAGAGCCTAGGGGTGGGGGATGACTCTAGGGTGTCTACCAAGCCTTCCCTTCAGTCTTCCCCCGCCTCGTCCCCTCATTGTCCAGCACACAGCTCAGTGAACTGAATTTCTGAAGTCGTTTCCAATACACCAAGCCAAACAGAATTTGTCTTCACAGCTTTTCCACTTCCTAAGAGGAATGTAAGACCAAACTGTGCCCAGCATGGAACCGGTTATAAAACTGTCCTATTAGGAACACACTGTCTTTATACCATTGTGAGTAAGGACCATGGGAGGCAGACTCTAACAGAGACGGGTTACTTGCAGGCTCTACTATTTGGGAAATAAGGAAACTTTGCTATTGTAATCTCTTTATTTTGTGTAGTATGGATGATAATAGCTCACTCTAGGTATTCTTGGAAGGATGAAATGAGAGATCACGTATATAAAGTGCTTAGCACAACGCCCAGCACATCAGAATAACGGCAACAGATGCTAATAATAATGAGCGTGACAGACAACTTAGAAGATTCTGTGCAGCAAACTGCTTTATTAACTCAGTGGAAATGGAAACACATTTCCAGGAATGAGGAAAGGGAGGGAAAAAAAGCTTTATTTTAAATTTGTTTTAACAAATTGCCTTTTAAAATAGTTGTTGCTGTTACTCTGAGCTTTGATTTCTGTAAATTTCTTCTGCCTCGTCTAGGAGGCCATTAATATACTCCTGAAGACAATTGTTAGGTTGGGGAGCAGGAGCTAATAGCCTAATAAGCTTCTCCCAGCAAGCTGTGCCCCTGAAAAGCCCCCAATCACCCACAGCTTATCTCCCCCTCCTCCACGGTTTTTGCCTTGGAGCATACTTCATCAAAAAGCCCACATCCTAGACTTCCTGACACAGAGCTAGATGATAATAAGGTCTGGAGAGTATAAACCAACTCAAAGACATCATTTATTGGAGCTGAGACGTAACCTAAGAAGAAATACACCCAATAAACAGTCTCCTCAGATAGTAAAATAGATGGTATAAGAAGTTATAAGAGATTGTTTGAGCCATAATATTCTCAGAAGGAATCAAATTAAAACTTTTTTAAAAAGCAATCTTTCATCTCTGACAAAAAGAAATAAAAATTCTCCTTCAGCATGACCCATGCCGATGGGCAAATCACTAGTGATGTCATCTTTTTCCGCCTCGAAGTAAACAGAGAGAGGAAAAAAAATTTTTTTCATTAGTAAAAGAGTGATACAATTTCTAGGAATTCTTGGGTAGCTGTTGCCTTGAAGGCTTGGAGGACTAAAAACTTATTTCACACATGAAAGACTCACTAAGCTTTTCCTCCACAGCTGTGATGAGGATTCCCCCAGTTTCTGGAAGTACGAACATGTTTCTCAGAAGATCTTTAAGACTAGCAATGTTTAGAACTCTCTTCACACTGTGATGTGGGAGTGCGGTAGATTTCACTGAGGTGTGGAAGGCAAGATGCAGGCAGGCAGTTCTAATGCGCTCTTCCAAGGTCTTCTCCTCCAGGCCCTCTTGAGGCTGCCCATCTACTTTGTCCCCTCCTCTTTCCTTCCATGGCTGCTTCTCACATTCTGTCTCCTGGCTGCCCTGTGAGCTTCACTCTCTGCTCCCTGTATGATGCAGAGCGGTTCCATACTCTTCCAACCAGAAAGCTCAGGTTTGACGTAGAGTTCAGGCATGAGGCACACCCGTGATTCTAAGGAAAAGAATTTAATTACAAAGAGTTGCTAGCTTGCATAAGCTTATGAATGAATTAGCTGAAATGACAGAGCACATTAAGCCATCCCAGAGGCAGCAGTTGCAAGGGTCAGCTACCACTTCTAGGACTGGGAGAACAAAGGGAGGGATTTGGAATTACGAAAACGTAGAAGCTTGAAGCGGAGAAGGCGATGGCACCCCACTCCAGTACTCTTCCCTGGAAAATCCCATGGATGGAGGAGCCTGGTAGGCTGCAGTCCATGGGGTCACTAGAGTCGGACACGACTGAGCGACTTCACTTTCACTTTTCACTTTCATGCATTGAAGAAGGAAATGGCAACCCACTCCAGTGTTCTTGTCTGGAGAATCCCAGGGACGGGGAGCCTGGTGGGCTGCCATCTCTGGGGTCACACAGAGTCAGACACGACTGAAGCGACGCGCAGCAGCAGCAGCAGCAGCAGCAGCAGCAGCAGCAGCAGCAGCAGCTTGAAGGTGAGCCTTGGGGAGCTGGTGTCTCTGGGACTGAGATGGGATAAAGCTGGCTCCACCAGTGCTGGAAAACCCTCCACTGGGTTCAGCTGCTGCTCCAGGAAGGCACTGCCACGGCTTCAGGAAGGCAGCAATACTAGCAATACTAGCAATACTCCTGCCCACAGGAGTAGGGAAGCAGACAGAAAGGGATCAGTCCCTCCTCTTCCCTAGCCCTGCAGTCTCCCTCTTGAGTCCCCTCTGGGCAGAAGCTAACACAGAGCAGATGGCTTGACATAAAGGAGTTTGGTAGCATCCGGCCCCAATGTCCTGGAGCAGAACATAGAAGGAGGATGTGGAACTGAGAGACACAACGGCTTAATAACTGGTGCACAGAGGCAAACGCGTTCAGATGCTCAGTCCAAATCACAGGGTTAGAGTTAGGGATATTTTTGCTAGCATGCAGTTGTGGTTAAAAATAACAAAATAATTAAAAACTACTGCACTGATTTAGAGAAAGAAACTTTACAATATTGCTGCTCCATTTGGTTATACATACTAAGTTCCTTCTCTCCTGCCTGCTTGTCTTGATCACTGTGATTCTGTGTAGCTTCCATAAACACTGGTTTCATCACATCACTGCCCAGGATGTACAACACTCAGGTCTTAATTCTATAGTCCGCTGTATAATCCACTCTTCCCTCATACTTTCTCCTCTCTGTCCCTAACCTCCCTCCCGGTCCACTTCGAATCCCATTCCTCTTCTCATAATATACTTTATAATAAGAATTCTTTGCTCCTTCTAAAGATTCTTTCTTCTTCTTCCCAGCCCCAAACTTTCCTTTATTTTTGCTATTCATTGGTTCTTTAATTAATCCAGGAATTGAATAAAAGATAGAAGACTTCTTCCCCAAAACAGACATCAGTTCAGTTCAGTTCAGTTCAGTCACTCAGTCATGTCCGACTCTTTGCGACCCCATGAATCACGGCACGCCAGGCCTCCCCTGTTCATCACCATCTCTTGAGTTCCACTCAGACTCACGTCCATCGAGTCCGTGATGCCATCCAGCCATCTCATCCTCGGTTGTCCCCTTCTCCTCCTGCCCCTAATCCCTCCCAGCATCAGAGTCTTTTCCAATGAGTCAGCTCTTCGCATGAGGTGGCCAAAGTACTGAAGTTTCATACAGACACTAAATTCGCATGTAATTCTGCCCACTGAAACCTGGCAGATCCTTGCCATGGATCCTCTGAGGGTTCATCATTTTCAAATTAGGGTCTCCCTTTGGTCTTTCTCCCTGCAGAATCACCAGGAAAAGTCCCCTCACCCACTAAGCCAACCCTAACCACAAACTACTCAGATCTTCTCTGACTCTGCTCTGTATCACACACTTTGTCCCTTTATTATACCAATATATAAAGGGTGAATTTAAGTGATTAATTGTTTATGATTGATGTTCCAGCTCCTCAACTAATGTAAATCCTTTGTAAATAGAGCAGGAACCCAGGTGGCTCAGAAGGTAAAGAAACTGCCTGCAATGGAGAAGACTCAGGTTCAATCCCTGGATCTCGAAGATCCCCTGGAGAAGGAATGGCAAGCTCACTCCAGTATTCTTGCCTGAGAAATCCCATGGACAGAGGAACCTGGTGAGTTACAGTCCATGGGATCACAAAGAATCGGACATGAATGAGGGACTAACATATCTTCACCTTTCTTGCAAGTGACGAAACCACATTTCTTTAAAAAATATTCCAACATTTCTACTTTTTTTTCTTTGCTAATCAGACAAGCATCTCTCCTAGTCCACAGTGACTAAATAGGTTTTACAGTATTTCAGAAGAGCACAAAGTGGTGATATTTGTCACTGTGTAGGATGTATTTTCCCCCCTTGGTCTTCAATTGACAAATGGCAAGTTTCTGAATCAAGAGACTGGCACCCTAGAGGTACAGCAAATCCTTCCTGTGCTTGGCTGGGCCCTGGCACCCCCCTCTGGGCCTTTTCCCCAAGAGCTCTGTTTTCCTGTCTCCTGTGTGGTCAGAAGCTCTGCCCAGGATCTACCCCACAGAGTTCCTCCCATCAGTCCTTCTTGCATCTCTCCCTCAACTACATGACTGCATGGCTCCTGCGACCTCTGTGGCCCCCAGCTACCCAACACCTGGGCCTTCTGAAAGCCAAGGGGGCTCCTATGTCAGGCTTGCCTCCGCCATGTGGGAGGGAAGATGGTATCTTTGAACTGAGCACCTTATCAGGCAGAGACTGGAAGAATCTAAGTTTCAAAGGGAAGGGACCAGACTCGCAGTCATGGCTGTAGTTAAAATGCGGTCCTATCTTTCATCCCCCTTTGGTGCCCGTGGTCCTTCCCCTGGCATGGGACTGTGGAGGAGCGGGCTAGGTGAAGGGGTGGGGGAATGGAGGGGGAGGATGTACTGAGAGTCCCTCCTCTGCCCACTACAATTAAGCCTCAGGTCTGTGTGACCTCACCATCCAACAGAGCCATTTCCACTGTAGCTGGGAAACACCTGGCTTCAGCTTCCTCACCACCCACATGGAACTGTGTTGGTTGCTCTTGACCCCAATTCCTCTGCCTGCTCTTTTGACATGCTCCCTGTCTCTTGCCCACTTCATTGCAAACCTTCCCTTGTGAGGACTGTGCCTGCCACCCACTCTGCATCACAGTTATGACGGAAGAAAGGCTCATACGTATCTGGCTTCAGGCCTGTGGGGCTTCCTTGGTAGCTCAATTATCAAAAAATCTGCCTGGAGACCCTCGTTCAATTCCTGGGTTGGGAATATCCTCTGGAGAAGGGATAGGCTACCCACTGCAGTATTCTTGGGCTTCCCTTGTGGCTCAGCTAGAATCTGCTTGCAATGTGGGAGACCTGGGTTTGATCCCTGGGTTGGGAAGATCCCCTGGAGAAGGGAAAAGCTCCCCACTCCAGTATTCTGGCCTGGAGAAGTCCATAGACAGTCTATGGGGTCGAAAAGAGTCAGACACGACTGAGCGACTTTCACTTTTTCATTTTTCCCAGGTTAGCACAGCAGAGCTGCCCCCTGTGTCAACACATATAAACCACTCAGCAAAGATGCTCATCTATGTTTGGGTCCCAATCTGCTGGCTGATACGGGTGGGCCAGGCCGCCTTCAGTCTGGAGGTGTAAGGTGTGTGAAGATACTAGAGATATGCTGTGCAGTTTCTCAGAGCCAAAGGAGTGCAGAGGCCAGGGCCCTGGGGGCTCCCTGCCTTCAGAGGGAGTCAGAGGTCAGGGACCATGCAGAAGGAGCCTGATGAACTCTGTCTCCCACCGTCACAATGAGACTGCTATGATGGATAGTCCTGGGTTGGATTTGCAAGTCTTGTGCAGGTGGTTCAGGCTGGCTGGGTGCAAATGCAGGGGCAGGAGGTGTCTGTGTGGGAAGGGCTGTTCAGTGACTCCCTTCGTACTGCAATTCTCTTGGGGCCAGATATATTGTAAATAAAATACTTACCTTGAATTCCCTCTGTTTCCAGTGCTCAAAAGGGAGTTTGCTTCCTTACTCCTCATGTGCACCTCATGTCCACTTGGAGAGAAATCCAGAGGGTGGCTGTGATCCACAGAGACCTGGGGGAAGCTGAGAGGAGAGGGAACTGATGTGCAGGGCTCAGTGCGCAGGTCCATGTGAAACACACTTCCTGCTCTGAGGTGCTGTGCCTGGTGGGACCTTGCCTCCATCTGATTCAGGATTACCTCTGTAAGACTTACGTATGTATGGATGGATGTAAGAACTGGACTATAAAGGAAGCTCAGCACTGAAGAACTGATGCTTTTGAACTGTGGTGTTGGAGAAGACTCTTGAGTCCTTTGAACTGCCAAGAGATCCAACCGGTCCATCCTAAAGGAAATCAGTTCTGACTATTCATTGGAAGAGCTGATGTTGAAGCTGAAACTCCAATACTTTGGCCACCTGATGCGAAGAGCTGACTCACTTGAAAAGACCCTTGATGCTGGGAAAGATTGAGGTGGGAGGAGAAGGGGACGACAGAGGATGAGATGGTTGGATGGCATCACCGACTCAATGGACATGAGTTTGAGAAAACCCCAGAAGTTGGTGATGGACAGGGAGGCCTGGCGTGCTGTGATTCATGGGGTCGCAAAGAGTCGGACACGACTGAGCGACCGAACTGAACTGAACTGTGAGACTTGGCCCTGACTCCCTCTACTTTGAATGAAAGTACTTTGTTACTTTGGACTTCCCCAGTGGCTCAGCAGGTAAAAAATCTGTCTGCAATGTAGGAGACTCAGGAGATGTGGTTCTATCTCTGAGTTGGGAAGATCCCCTCGAAGAGAGCATGGCAGCCCACTTCAGTATTCTTACCAGAGAATCCCATGGACAGAGGAGCCTGGTGGGTTACAGACCATAGTGTGGCAGAGAGTTGCACACTACTGAAGCTACTGAGCATGCACACATGCACTTTGCTAGTTTTCAGTTTTTAAGGAAAGTATACTGTATTAGGAAATTGCCCTGCAGTGTCTTTTTTGGTTGGATAAACAGAATTCCTACATTTTCTGAGCCTTAGTTGGTGTGTGTGTGTGTGTGTGTGTGTCTGTGTGTGTAAAACGGAGCTGGCCAAAAAGTTCCTTTGGGTTTTTCTGCAACATTATGAAAACCCAAATGAAATTTTTGGTAAACTCCACATATATAGACATACATACAAACTAATGTATATGTATATATGCAAATATTCATATCACACACACATAAACACCAATTGTAAATATTATTATCTGAAATCATTGACTGAATAGAAATGAAAAATCAAGAGGTTTATATACACTTGTGTAATGTAAGTAGGCTGCCCAGGTGGCAGTGGTAAAGAATTCATCTGCCAGCACAGGAGACACAAGAGACAGGTTTGATCCCTAAGTGGGGACGATCCCCTGGAGTAAGAAATGGCAACCCACTCCAGTATTCTTGCCTGGAAAACTCCATAGACATAGGTGCCTGGTGCACTACAGTCCATGGAGTTGCAGAGCTGGACTTGACCTGGCGACTGAGCACAACAAGAAGCAGCGTTGTCAGTGTTTGTTGCAAATCGTGACTAGGGCTGACCATCATTACTGATAGGAGTCCAAGTCTCTAACCATCAACATTTCTAAATGTTCTTTTCTTTCAGGACTTTAGTCAGTGGCCAGTAAACTCATATAGAGTGTGAGTATTAGCATTTTAAGTTCTATTCTTGAAAAGAAAGTGAAAGTGTTACTCTGTCAGTCATATCCAACTCTTTGAGACCCCATGGACTGTAGCCCACCAGCCTCGTCTGTCCGTGGGATTCTCCAGGCAGAAATACTGGAGTGGGTTGTCATTCCCTTCTCCAGGGTATCTTCCCTAATCCAGGGAGCAAAGCTGGGTCTCCTGCATTGGAGGCAGATTATTGTCGGAGCCACCAGGCAAGCCCACATTTGAACTTCAAGGCAGAGTCATTGCTCTCAGGCTTGGGGGAAGTAGAACCCACATTTGAGAACACGGACTTTGGAGTCAGATAAACCTGAGTTCAGTTTTTGTTTCTACTACTGCTAATAACTGTGTGACCTGGGGCAAGTCACTTGACCTGTCTGAACCTGTTTCCTTATCTAGAAGTGAGATTATAATGCTTAGTTGGTGGGTGTCTGCTGCTCGATCCTGTCCACTGAAGAGTGCCATGTCTGGCTGTGTTTCCTACAGTCCTAGGAATCAAGCTGACCCTCTGAATACATGGGTATAGAAACAAGCTGAGAACTCAGATTCCTGATGACATTGTTCAATTCACCAAACTTGAAGCCCTCAACTCTCAGAATTCTTGAGGTAGCCAACTGTATCATGGTTACTTTCAGCAAAAGGCTTCTTAACTAATAAAACCAAAGATAGAATAACATCTTAAATGAAACCTAAAACCTTTCTCCAACCACAACCACAAACTATGTAGAAAATGTTTGCTAAATATAGTAATTTGGACCAAACCCAGGGAGGATGCATGGGTATATCCTAGGTTACATTTAGGAAATAACAATTGAAGAGAGATCTCAAAGGATGCCTTTCCAAGGGGAGGAACCACAAAGGCAGCTGTCTTCACATTTGCTTCAAGAAGCCCTTAAAAGGTTTGGATCAGGAGAGTGCCATGTTTGGAAGTTTTTAGAGTGTTTTGCCCTCGAACTGTCTGGAAGTGAAGGGTGATTCCTTTCTGAGACATTTACCCCAATTCTGTTGCCATAAGCCAGTGAGAACTGATGTGAGTTTGAACCCTTTCTGCCAGTGGGATATGGGAGAAGGAGATTGGTTTGGTGCTTTGCACGAGGTGTCATTGAAGTTTAAAATGAATAGTAGGAAATAAAGTGCCACAGAAACCACAGGAGAGGAGAGTGCCTAATGGGAAATAGTGGTTACACCATCACCATGGCCAGTAATAAAATCAGGGACCCAACAGTGAGAACTGGCCTTGCTCCTGGCACTGCAGGACAGCTTACATATAGTACTCTATATAATCCTCACGAGAAACCCACATATTGCCCTCATTTGCTGATAAGGAAGACTAGAGTTTACGAGTGTTCCCACTGCTCGTAAGAATAGACCCAAGATTCAGGGTCTGATGCTCCTGAAGCTCATTTGTTCAGCCACACGGTAATCTCCTGAGAGGCAGTGACACAGAGCTTCCAGCTGGAGAGAAAGCTGTCGGTGTTGGAAGTTAGGAAGTCATTGGTCAGAGAAGTTTCAGGTAAAGGTTGTGCTGAAGTGTGAAAGGAAAGTGAGAGAAGGCGGTCGGGAAAGGGGCCAGTCATTGAAGAAACTCAGGCTTGGAACTGGAGGGGGATAACCTGGAGGGCAGATGAGGACACAGAATGACATTTTTTTCCAGTGGGTGTCATGAGAAGGGCTATGGTACCTATTAGTCATAATTATGGTGGTTTGGGAAACACATGTAGAAAGGGTGCACCCTGATGTCACTTAGAAATCAAAACATTTTGAACCCCCAAAGCCAATTTTTCTTTCATTTCATACTGAGTTGTCATAAGAGATTCAACAATTCTAAGACTTATTAGGCTGGGAAGGTCAGGACAGGTCCATAGATCTCGGAAGGACCACTTCCACCTCCTTCACACATTGAGGGACCAGCCTCTGGTAAAACAAACAGATGTCTACTCAGATTGACAATATCTGATTCAATCTGAGGGTCCCTCTAACACAAGCCCCGTGATGACTTACATATGAGGTGGTTGTTGTGAATGCACTGTCTTTGGCAACACTTTCTCATTGACTCCCCACTCAGTGTTTATTAGAAAAGCATTCTGGCTAGCTGACTGGTTAACCTTGTGGAGCCCATCACCAGTGCCAAAACTGCTGGTGAACTGCTTTGGTGTAAATGTCAGCTCTCTTCTGATGCCTTTGCAAAGTTCAAGTCCTCTTGGTCCTTCCAACTCTGCCCGTGGCCCTTGGGAGACTGTCCAGTCGGTAAGAGGAAAAGGAGGAAGAGCTAGTCACTTTCCCACTTCCTTAGGATGAGATGAATGACAGATATTGGAGACTGAGTTATTATGATGGCTTGTTTGCAGAGTATTGATTGAATCTGACGATCTGATTTCCATGAGTCTCTGGATCGAAAGCTACTAGAAGTAGGAACCTTTGTATTTCCTCTCTGACCCCTCCTTCTCCCTAATCTGGAAACTCTCCATGAAGAATTGGAGGGCACACAGAGGGCATAGTTTCCAATTAAACAGAAGGTTTCAACACAGTGATGTAAATACCTAAATAATTACACTTCCCCAGGCACTGTTAAACTGGTCCAGCCAGGAGAAGGCAGAACTTCTAGTTTCTTTTGTTGATGAAATAAATTTTGTTTCAGCAGGCAAGCTTCTGGAGGCCAAAGATCAGGTCTTTTGGCTCTTTCGTGGCCATAACAATCATTATTGTTGTTGATGAAGTATTTCCCAAGATCCCCTCCACCCTGCCCCATAGCAGGCATGTGATCTGATTTCACTTCCTATCCCTGGTGGGTGGATGGGGTCCTGAGACTAGTCTAGTCAATGAGTTGTGGTAGAAAACGAAATGTGTCACCTCTGTGCTGAAAGATTTAGTCTCTTGTTTAAGATCTTCCAGAGTTTTTCTCTGGTGTGGCTGCCAGTGATATTCAAGATGGTGGCTCCTTTATCCATCTGGATCTTTGAATATTAATGAAGAACAGCCTCTCAGCCTGACTTCCCAAACTTCTTGCTAAGTCTCAATGGAGATGTGATACCAATGAGAAATAAACTTTGGTACCTTTAAGCCACTGACAGTTTAGAATTATTTTCCTGTAGCAGAATCCTGACTAATACAATAAAAGACCTAGTCTATCTTTTGAGGATATATTACACCTGTATTATTTAATATACTCTTAGGGGCTACTGAGCTATAAGCACCTTGAAGGCAGACATGGCATGGTGCTCATTTTATATTGCTTGTACCTAGCAGAGGTTGACACTGTTTCTTTCTTTTTTTTTTTTTTTTTTTTTTTTTTTTAAATTAAATTTATTTATTTTTTAATTACAATACTGTATTTGTTTTGCCATACACCGACACGAATCAGCCATAGGTGAACACAATCGCCCAATGCCGAAGCCCCCTCCCACCCCCCACCCCACATCCTCCACCCAAATCATCCTGTGCATCAGCCCCATGCATCCTGCATCCTACACCAAACATAGATTAGCGCTTCGTTTCTTACAGGAAAATACACATGCTTCACTGCCATTCTCCCAAACGACACTGTTTCTTAACGAAAGTTATTGTATAACTCCTTGAATACTCGAAGAGAGGGGAAACATGAAGAAAATCGGTAACCAAAATCCAAAGTTTCCCTAAATGTTATTTAAACCAACAGTTTTCCACTTCTTCTCTTTCCATTGCCCACAAAAGGACAGCTTTAGCCTAAAATTTCACCAAATGCATACCCTGCATAGTCTCTGGTGAAATCATAATAAAAATAGAAAAATAATCTTTGCTCAGGAGAAATAGAGAGGAACTGGTTACTGCAAAGTTGAGAAGTAGTTATGTTTGAAAAAAAAGATTTTCCTATCATCTTCCTTAGACAATAGAAAAGCTTCCAAGATCCACTCTGGAGACATATGATCCCATCTATGGATGGTGGCTCAAATACTTCATCTCAATTTTTCAACACTCATAGTCAATAACTTTCAATCAGATTTGAGTTTATGAGGACCATATTTCAATCATATTGAATTTATGAGGACCACAAATTTGATGAGAAGAGTGAGAATCAGCAATACCATGTCTAATGGCTCTATTTCTAGCCCCAAACTGAGTCAGTTTAGGTAATCTCTGTAGTCAGAATGTGGTTTTGTTGAGCTTCTCTGGAATATTAGATGTAACTTGAAGCTGCCTCTCCTAGTTTTATATTAGCCTAAAACTAGCCTAGAACTGACTCTTCCCACTCTTCATTCAAGTTCCTGCTGTGATCCCTGGCCCAGAGACAACCTCATGCCCAGGGTAGGCCTCCTTTATTCTTACAGAACTAATGACTTGACATTGTGCCATCTATTTGACTTGTTTACTTGGCTATTGTTTGGTTTTCCCCACTAGAATGTAAGCTGCATATGGTAAGAGGGTCATCTCTCCTGTTCACTGATTTCACTTTGGTACCTGGAACTGTGCCTGGCATGTACTCACCACTCAATACCTGCTTGCTCATCAAAGCAACAAATGAACGAACAATGAATCTATCCACTGGTGAACTGGGGCTTCCTAGATGTCGCTAGTGGTAAAGAACCCGCCTGCCAATGCAGGAGACTTAGATGAGGGTTCGATCCCTGGGTCAAGAAGATCCCCTGGGGGAGGGCCTGGCAACACACTGCAAAATTCTTGCCTGGAGAATCTCATGGACAGAGGAGCCTAGTGGGGTATAGTCCATGGGGTCACAAGGAGCTGGACATGACTGAAGTGACTTAGCACACATGCATGGGTGAGTTGCTTGAACCATAGAATTCCTAGACTGATAGAAATGGAAGGAAGCCTAGAGTTGTCCAGTCCAAAACTGTAGAGCAGCACCCGAGGGTCATGCCTAGGATGGCACCCAGGTCTGTAGTGGAGCCAGGACCACAGCCCCAGGTCATTTCTGTCTCAAGATGCAAACGCCTAACATGCAGCCCCCCAGAGGGTGGGCAGGAGGGAGGAAGGTGGAAACAACTGGGATGGATGAGGGCGATTTGGGAAGAGAAGCCACCAGCACCTTGAGCCTGTTCTTCTGCCCATGGCTGCCTGACTGCCCATTCTTGCAGGTGGTGAGGGAGGGCATGGGGATTTGGATGGGAGGGAAAGACTAGATGGGGGTGGGTACCAAAGAGAGAGGGGGATTAAGAAAAACCTTATTTTTTGGTTTTCATCACGAACTTCGCGTGCCTTTCCCTCTCTTTGTGATTTCTTTTTAAAATTATGAGCCACTGAGTCTTTCAAATGCGCTTTCTGTTATGTCATAAATATTCAGACTGGGGATGGTAATTGTTCCCTGTGATTAATTCTGCTTACTCGGGCAATTGTGCAAGGTTTTCACTGGAGGGTATGTCTTTTATGTTTTAATGTGACTTGTGTATAATGCAATTTGTCCTTAACTGCAGTTGAGACAGTGGAGTTCGGTTAAGGGCTCTGGGGTCTTTTTCCTGATGGCAATGTTTGGAAGCACTTAAATTGGATGGTTTGTGTTACCCCTTCCCGAGTTGAGATGAAGGTAATTGATGGGGCTCAAGGCCAGAGGTTCCTACCGGCCATCCCCGTCTTTTTGGTCTGGGGTTAATGGAGAAAAGCGCCCTGTTGAAGGTTATAGCATTTCCTCTGCTTCCATTTTAATGATATTTGCCTGCCAGTGTTTCCTCTTTGAAGAGCAATTTAATAAACAATCACTGGCGTTTCATGTTGAGGGTAAGATTTGTAATGGCATTCATCTCCCCGGGAGTTCTTCCTTGGCATGTGATTGGATCAAGCCCTTTGCAAAGAATACGGGTGAAGTGCTGGTAGCTCCCTCTGCACCCTGGGTCTCCTTCCTTATTGCCCCCACCCACCCCCCTGCACAGGATGAAAATGGGTTGGGGGTGGGGACGAGGGATGATTTTCAGGATGACTCTGGACACTGTTTAAATTTCTCTTACTTGAAAAACGCTTTCTGAGGAGGTCAGATCTGAGCCTGAAAATACATTGAGGGCTCTGAACGGGAGGACCAAGAAGCCAGGGGGCACACAAAGTTCTGGAGTGTGGTTCTCAACCGGGTCCTACTTGGGGGTTGAGAAGGAACTCTGCAGTCAAGGGTTTTCATAGTGGAAGGAGATGGGGGCAGTTTTTAAGCTTGACGAGGAAGATGACCATCACCCGGGGCATATTAAGGGCCCACATGGGAAGACACTGCTCTGGGTGCTATGCAAAGCAAGCCCAGACCCGGAGCCAGGTGGAGGGCACCTATGTTTTGATTAATATCACATGTAAATTTGCACAGCCAATTAGGGTGGGCCTCAGGCTCTGGCGAAGGTGCTAGGGCTGAGCAGGGGCAACCACATAGGAGAGATGGGGAAGCCGACAACCTTCTGGCTGCTCCTAGTCTGTGACTGACAACAGCGGTGGTGCTCCGTGAAGCCCCACGGAGAGGCCGCACCTTGAGGGAGATGGTAGCCCGACCCAGGGCTGTGGAGGGAAAGGATAGGGGTCCCTGGTCTGGATGGGGTGAGCCGCTCTGCATGAGGCCAGAGGGGTCCACACAGTGTGTCTCAGAGACCACAGCCATGACGATTTTTATAGTGTCAGAGGCTGGCAAGGCCTCAAAGGCAGCGAGCCGATTTCCTTGTTCTTTTTCTTTCGGCATGTCAGGGTTGGAAATAAAGTGTCACCAGACATCCCTGTTTAGGGTTCTTTTGAGAGTGGGCGTTTGACTTTCAGTGGCGAGATGACTGGCTGTGGCCAGCACCCAAACACTTTGGGGAAGGTGTGGTAACCGTCACGTGGTGGAGGTGTCACCCCCCACGGTTGACAGTGGCCGTTCCCATCGTTGTGGATGTGTGAGCTGTAAGTTCCCACATCTTGTTTATCTTAAAGACAAGCCCACAGTGACAAAAAGACATTCCAAGGTTTAGCTAGTGCTTTGCTATTATAAGTAAGTCTAAAAGCAGCTGGCACTGTGACTGCATAATAGTTAGTGTGGCCCCCTGGAGAAGGTGGCAATGAGTTCTGACTTGTGGGTGTGACAGCAGAGGCAGCCGGTGTGTGGGGGGAGGGGCGGGAACTGCCCATCACCTCCTGGAAATCACTCTCCAGTTTGGCTTGGCAGTGGTGCAGACAACCCAACTCTTCCCTGACTACCGCAGACCCTAGAGGCTGGGGTTTTCTCTGACTTCACTGGGCACAAAATTAGAGGTAGACTAGGCAATCAGGCAGCCCACGCCAGTACTCAGTACTCTTGCCTGGAAAATCCCATGGATAGAGGAGCCTGGTAGGCTACATTCCATGAGGTCCCAAAGAGTCAGACACGACTGAGCGACTTCACTTTCACTTTTCACTTTCATGCACTGGAGAAGAAATGGCAACCCACTCCAGTGTTCTTGCCTGGAGAATCCCAGGGACGGTGGAGCCTGGTGGGCTGCTGTCTCTGGGGGGCAAAGAGTCAGACACAACTGAAGCGACTTAGCAGCAGCAGGCAATCAGGACAACTTAACTTTCCCTCTTTCTTTAACCTCTATCCACGCACTCATTTTTATGCCTAAAAATATGCATTGAGATTGTCCTCCAGGATTCCAATAAAGTGGAAGAAGAACAATGATTTTCCTTCTCTATTTTTCTGGGGAATAATTAATTCTAACTCTGTAGATCCTTCTATAGCAATCTTGTGTGCCAAGTTCATGAGCCGCCTGTGACACATGGAAGAGAAGACTGCTGAATGAGGAAGTAGTTTGTAGAGTTGGAAAGGGCCAAGTCTTCGTGGCAAACATGGTATCATCAGGTGCAGTATGGTTTAATGACCAAGAGATGGTTCTAGAACTGTGCACCTGGGTTTCAGTCCCAGCTGTGCCATTTACTAAGTGGGTGACTTTAAACAATGTGCTGTACTTCTTCATGCCTCTGTTTCTGCATCTGTGGAATGGGCACGATATTAGAATTACCATAGATTGTGATGAGGAGTTAGTGACCGAAAGGATTAAATGAGCTTTACATACGAAAAACACTGACACAGTACGTAGCATGTGTAAATACTTGATAAATGCTACTATTATTCCTTTTAGAAAAAAATTAACTTTTGTTGGAGTATAGTTGCTGTACAATGTTCTGTTAGTTTCTGCTGTACAACAAAGTGAATCAATTCTAAATATGTACATATCCCCTTTTTGGAGTTTTCCTTCCCATTTAGGGTCACCACGTAGCACTGAGTAGAGCTCCCTGTGCTACATAGTAGGTTCTATACATATTATCAATAGGGTATATATGTCAGTCCCAGTCTCCAAATTCATTCCACCTCCTTTCCCCTTCCTGGTATCCCGTACGTTTGTTCTCTACGTCTGTGTCTCTATTTCTGTTCTCTATATCTGTGTCTCTATTTCTGTTTTGCAAATGTGTGCTATGCTTAGTCACTCAGTTGTGTCTGACTCTTTGCGACCCCATGGACTATAGCCCACCAGGGTCCCTCTGCCCACAGGGATTCTCCAGGCAAGAATATTGGAGTGGGTTGCCATGCCCTACTCCTCCTGTGATCTTCCCAACCCAGAGATGAAACCCAGGTCTCCCGCATTTCAGGTGGGTTCTTTACCATCCAAGCCACCAGGGAAGTTCCTTTTGCAAATAAGATAATCTATTATTATTCCTTATTAATTCAGAACCTCAAATAAGTGTACTTCCCTTTCACTCCTGTTGGCTGAAGTTAATTCTAATGTAGATAGATCTGTGTTTGGCCATTATACTCTTCCTGAAAAAAGTAGCGTTTATTGGGGCTTCCCTGGTGGCTCAGATGGTAAAAAATATGCCTGCTGTGCAGGAGACCCGTGTTTGATTCCTGGGTCAGGAAGATCCTCTGGAGAAGGAAATGGCAACCCACTCTAGTATTCTTGCCTGGAGAATCCCATGAACAGAGGAGCCTGGCGGGCTACAGTCCATGGGGTTGCAGAGTCAGACACGATTGAGCAACCAACTAACTCTAGTGTAAAACTGTCTCAGCAAAACACAACACCCTCAACACATAGTCATGGGCCTCTAAGAACACCTTCCCACAGGGTGCTGGGGGCCCTCCCCTTGCACTGTGGCAGGAGCCCTTTGTACAGGGTAGGGTGGGGGCTGCCCCAATGGAGGGTAGTGCTGGCCCTGCAGGGACCCCCGTCCCAGAATCACGTGCTCCTGGTCCCAGCTCAGCACACCTCGCCCTGGAGCCCTCAGTCCAGCCCAGCTGCCCTCAACCGCTTCATCACCTGCTTCCCTGCACCCTCCTTCCCACCCCAGCTTCACAGACTTAGGTAAAAGCAAATATGTAGTGTACACTGGCCCCTTTTCAGAGCCCCAAATTCATCAATGTCCATTAGATAAGTTCAGTCAATCGAAAGATAATTTCTTGGCCCCCAGAGATGAATAGGATAATTTTATGTCATTAAACGCGACAAGGAAGAAGCTCTCTATGAGAGGAGCCTATTCGGGAGGCGACGCCAGGGCCCACGTGAGAGTCTTGGCTCCTGGAAGAATCTTCCGGCGCCTTCCAGGCCATTCGTCCTGGTTAGTCGGAGGCCACCACCCTCATTAGGTCATGTTTACTGAAGGTGCTTGTTTTCTGTCTCTCCATTCAGTCAGTTACAGGACACCAGCAGGACAAAGAGTGTTGTAACTGACCACCAGTGGCGCTGGCTCCGGTCAGGGATTACGGTTGCCTTGGCAACCAGCTTTGCTGAGCTCTCCACAGCAAACACACCGTGCATGGCTGGGTCAACACCCTAGATAAAATGAGGATGTTATGCAATTCTTTGCTGAAGCTTTGGCAGTGTTTTTTTTTTTTTTTTTTTTTTTCTGGACATTTCCCAGAATAGCCCCATATTCACAAATTCCAAATGAAGATTTCTAATTTCAGCCCATAACAAGTATTCCTATTATTTGCAGAGAAGAGCTGTTGCTTTTGGAAATATAAATTCAGGTCTGTGGAAGATTTGAACTGGGTGTTGCATCTGTTTGGGTAACGGCTAGAAAGCATATTTAACGATAAGCTTTCCCTAGACAGGAAGCCAGAGAGGCTGCTCATGTATTTCTAATGATCCCCATAAATAATTTCACCTACTTAGATTCCAAACTTCAGCCATTAAATGGTTTTACTCTCATCTCAGCTAAAGAGAGTCTTGAAAATGAATTTTAAAACTCAGAAATAAGCTTTTGCAAAAATTTCAGAGACAGGATGGAGCCTCTTTGTGGAAAAGCAAACTGGGAAACAGGACAATTTATTTGAGACAGTGAGTATAAAGGAACAAGGTTCCAGGCTCCTAATTCCTCAAACCATTGAATTCTGTGCAAACAATTGCATGGTCATATAATGAAGGTTTCCAGAGTAGTTTATGTTTATCTCTGTCTCTGATGTGGAGAAAAATCTATCACAGGGTAAGAGCGCACAGTAGTTGTGACTTGTGCCTACCTGACTGGTGGACATGGTTTCCGATCTGATCGCTCTCTCTGTTGTCCCCATTGGTGAATTTCTCATCTTCTCTGAGTGCTGACTCCTAGGGATTATTTTTCCTCACCTTCCTCCTCTCACTTTTCCTCTTTTCCCCAGTTGAGTCTGGATCTGGTGTTTTACGCGAGGCAGGTGCTAAGAACTGGGTGTTCTCTTCTTAAGCAGTTCAGATCAGATGCCGGAGGTGAGGTCTTCCTTTTCTTCTGTGTGCTCCCAAGGCCCAAGTGATATCCCAATGACACTGGGCCCATTTCTTTAAAACTCAGGTGGTACCTTCTTCCATAGCAATCACTTTGTCTTTCACATTCACCTGGGAGAGGGGAACCAGTGAAATATCTTGATGACTGCTTTGACTTTGATTTTTCTTGCTCACAGACCCAACAAACTGTTTTAGACTGAGTGATTGTTAGTTGTATCAAGGTCATTAGTAACGAGATAATTTCAAGATGTTCTTCCTTTTAATTGTGCTATTATTTTTGTTTATATCCTACATGCAGTCTGGTTTTCACCCTCCTGGAAAGTTGTGGAGAAGAATGATGAGCATAAGTGTAAAAGAAGGTGTATTTTACCTAAAGTATATATATATGCATATATGTGCATATATGTGCATATATATATATATATATATATATATGTAATGTATGTATGCTGTTGTTGGCTGTGCCACAGGGCATGTGGGATCTTAGTTCCACAACCAGGAATTGAACCTGTCTCCCTGCACTGGGGGCTTCCCTTGTAGCTCAGATGGTAAAGAATCTGCCTGCAGTGCTGGAGACCAGGGTTCGATTCCTGGGTCAGGAAGATTCCCCTGGAGGAGGAATGGCAACCCACTCCAGGATTCTTGTCTGGAGAATCCCATGGACAGAGAAGCCTGGTGGGCTACAGTGCATGGGGTCGCAAAGAGTCGGGCATGACTGGTTGACTAAACCACCACCACCACCCCTACACTGAAAGCATGGAGTCTTAACCACTGGACTACCAGGAGTTCCCTAAAGCATATGTTTTAAATAGCACTTACTATTAGTTTTTGCTTTTTATTTTGCAATAATTATACTTTCACAGGAAATTCAAAAGAAATATACATGTAGGTTTGGTACCCCTTCACCTCATCTCCCTCAAAGTTAACAGCTTGCATGACTAGAGTGAAACAGCAAAAGTGGGAAACCGACATTGTTATAGTCCAGAGTTTATGCAAATTTTACCAATTATATATGCACTGCGGTGTGTGTGTGTGTGTGTGTGAAGCTGTGTGTAAGTTTGTCACATGTGTGGCTTTATGTAACTACCACCACAAACAGGATACATAGCTGTCACATCACCACAAGGCTCCATTATGGTACCTTCTCATAGTCACTACCACTCCCTCTCCACCCCTGGACAAGTACTAATCTGTTCTCCATCTCTATAATTATATTATTTCACTAATATGTGAATGGACTCATATGTATCCTTTTGAGATTGTTCAGTTTGTTCAGTCATTCATCCATTGAAGGAAATTTAGGTTATTTCCACATTTTGACTGTTATGAATAAAGCTCCTATAAATCTTGCACACATTTCTACATGAAAATAAGTTTTCATTTCTCTAGGAAAAAAGCCCAAGAGTGCAATTGCTGGGTTGTATGGTAAGTCCATTTTTAGTTTTAAAATAAACTGCAAACTGTTTTCCAGAGTAGTTGTGCCATTTAGATTTACATACCAGTTTATAGGTAATCCAGTTTACACATCCTTGCCAGCATGGTGTAATTATTTTTTATTTTAGCAATTTTAATAAGCATATAGTGAGGGTTTTCTATTTAGACAATCATCTCCTTTACAGATAGAGATAGTTTTAAATTTTCTAATATGTACAATTTTTCCTTCTTTTTTTTTTTTTGCCTTATTGCACTGGCTGGATCTTCCATTTCTATTTTGATTAAGAATGGTGAAAAGATATTTTGCCTTGTTCCTGATCTTAGAGAGAAAATACTGTCTTTCACCATTAAACATAATGTTAGTTGTAAGATTTTTATAGTCTTTATGAAGTTGACAAAGTTCCCCTCTATTCCTAGTTTGTTGAGATTTTTAAAAATCATAACTCTTCTCTTCTCATGCTCTTCTTGTATCGATTGATACGATCATGTGATTTTTCTTCTTTGATTTGTTGATATGTTCAGTTACATTGATCACTTTTCAAATACTGAATGAGTCTTGCACACCTGAAAAAAAACCCATTTGGCTGTAATATATGATTCTTTTCAGACATAGCTGGATTTCATTTGCTAAAATTTTATGGAAGGTTTTCTGTTTAAACTTATGAGATATATTAATCTGTAGTTTTCTCTTTGGTCCTTCCTGCATTTGTCTGCTTTTGACATCGGGGTAATACTGGCTTCATAAAAGGAACTGGGAAGTGGAGAAGGCAATGGCACCCCATTCCAGTACTCTTGCTTGGAGAATCCCAGGGACAGGGAGCCCGTTGGGCTGCCATCTATGGGGTCACACAGAGTCGGACACGACTGAAGCGACTTAGCAGCAGCAGCAGCAGCAGCAGCAGCAGCAGCTCCTCTTCAGTGTTCTGGAAGAGATACTGTAAAATTGGTGTGAATTCTTTTAGTTTGGTAAAAGTCTCCAGTGAAACAATTTTTCAGGAGGTTTGAATTACAAACTCAATTCCTTTTATTGTTGTGTTTGTGTGTGTGTTAGTCGTCTCCAACTCTTTGCTACCTCATGAACTGGACCCCACGAACTGTAGCCCGTGAGGCTTCTCTGTCCATGGCATTCTCCGGGCAAGAATACTGGAGCGGATTGCCATTCTCTTCTCCAGAGGGTCTTCCTGACCCAGGGATCGATCTCCTGCATCGCAGACGGATTCTTTACCATTTGAGCTACAGAGAAGTCCTGAAGTCCTTCATTTTATAGGACTACTCAAATTATCTACTTCATCTGGACTGAGTTATGATTGTTTGTGGTTTAGAAGAATTGGTCTATTTCTTTTAAACTGAAGAATTTATGCTCATAAAGTTATCCATGGTATTCCTTTATTATTCCCTTACTGGTTGTGGTTTCCTCTGTTTCATTACTGATATTGGTGATTTGTTTCTTCTCTCTTTTTTTTCCTTTGACTGTCTAGTTTTTTTCCAAAGGTCCAGCTTTTTATTTCCTTAATTTTCTCTATTGTTTTTCTTGTTATAAATTTGATTAATTTCTGCTCTGATTTTTACTTTTTCCTTTCTTCTACTTGCTTTGGGTTTATTTTGCCTTTTTCTTTCTTTCTAGTTTTTTTGAGAAAGGAACTTATAATCAAGATTTGAGACCTTTTGTCTTTTCTCATATGAGCATTTAGGATTGTAAATTTCCCTTTCAGTACTGTTTTAGATGTATTTCCAAATTTTTTATATGTTGTATTTTAACTTTCATTCAACTCTATGTACTTTCAAATTTTCCTTTGAGAATTTTTCTCTGAGTCACAGATTTATTTAGAAGTGCTATGTAATGTACATGTGTTTGAAAATTTTACTGCTGTCTTTTTGTTATTGATTTCTAGTTTAATACCACTATGGTGAAAGTATATACTCTGTATGATTTTAATTATTTCACTTTATTTTATAAATCATAATAGTCTATCTTGGTGAACGTTTCTCTTTTTTTTCTTTTATAACTTTTATTTTTTTCACTTGTTATTTTTAGTGGCATCTAATTTATGTACAGTAACTTTTATTTTTTTCATTTATTATTTTTGCTGCTGCTGCTAAGTTGCTTCAGTCGTGTCTGACTGTGCGATCCCATAGACGGCAGCCCAACAGGCTCTCCCATCGCTGGGATTCTGCAGGCAAGAACACTGGAGTGGGTTGCCATTTCCTTCTCCAATGCAGGAAAGTGAAAAGTGAAAGTAAAGTTGCTCAGTTGTGACCCCATGGACTGCAGCGTACCAGGCTCCTCCATCCATATTATTTTCAGTGGAGTATAATTGCTTTGCAATGTTGTATTAGTTTCTGCTGTACAACAAAATGAATCAGGTATATGTATACATATATCCTCTCCCTCTTGAACCTCCCTCCCACCCCCACATCCCAACCCTCTAGGTCATCACAGAGCACTGAACTGAGCTCCCTGTGCTAAAACTAGCTGTCTAATATAGCTATTCCTACTAGCTATCTACTTAAAGATGAGAGTGTACTTACGTCAATGTTACTCACCCAAATCATCCCATCCTTCCTTTCCTCCCAATCCCCAATGTCCACATGTCCATTTTCTATGTCTGCAACATTATTCCCGCCCTGGAAAATAGGTTCATCTGTATTGTTTTTCTAGATTTCATATATATATGTTAATATACAATATTTGTTTTTCTCTTTCTGACTTCACTCTGTACGACAGACTCTACATCCATCTATATCACTACAGATGATTCAGTTTTGTCCCTTTTTATGACTAATAGTCCATTGTGTATGTGTACCACATCTTTTTATCCATTCATCTGTCAATGGACATTTAGGTTGCTTCCATGTCCTGGGTATTGTAGCTGGTGCTGCATTGAACACTGGGGTATATGTGTCTTTTGAACTATGGTTTTTCTCAAGGTGTATGTCCTGCAGTGGGACTGCTGTCTCATATGGTAATTCTATTTTTAGTTACTTAAGGAACCTCCATATTGGTGAATGTTCTGTGGGCTTTAAAAACTGATTTGTATACTGCTGTTATTGGGTGGAATGTTTTATAGATGTCAATTAGGCCTGGGTGGTTGATGATATTATTGAGGTCTTTGTTGTTACTGGTGTGTTGTTTAATGGGTCTATCAACTGGTGAGAGTGAGTTGTTGAAGTCTCTGATTAAAATTGAGTATTTGTTAATTTTTCCTTTCAAATTTATTAGTTTTTCTTTGTGTGTTTTGAAACTCTGCTGTTTGGTGCAAATTTAGGATTGCTGTGTATTCTTGGTGGATTGAGTCTCTCATCATTATATAATATCCCTTTTTGTCCCTACTAATTTTTTTGTTCTGGAGTCTATTTGATGTTAAAATATCTACTGCTGTTTTTTGATTAATGTTTATATGATACATATATGCTGCTGCTGCTAAGTCGCTTCAGTTGTATCTGACTCTGTGCGACTCCATAGACGGCAGCCCACTAGGCTTCCCCGTTCCTGGGATTCTCCAGGCAAGAACACTGGAGTGGGTTGCCATTTCCTTCTCCAATGCATGAAAGTGAAAAGTGAAAGTGAAGTCGCTCAGTTGTGTCTGACTCTTAGCGACCCCATGGACTGCAGCCTACCAGGCTCCTCCGTCCATGGGATTTTCCAGGCAAGAGTACTGGAGTGGGGGTGCCATTGCCTTCTCTGGATATATATATGATATATATAAATATTTCCATCCTTTTACTTCCAACATACCCATGCTATTATATTAGAAGTGAGTTTCCTATATAAAGTATATTGTTGTTTGTTGCTTGTATTCTTTAGAATACTCTGCCAATCGCTACCTTTTCATTGGTGTCTTTTAACAATTTACATTTAAAGTGATTATTGATATTTGGACAAGTCTGCCATTTTACCTTTTTATTTTCTGCCTATTCTCTTTGTTTCTTAATCCTTTTTATCTTGTCTTGTTCTGGACTACTTGAACATTTTTTAGAGTTTTATTTTTATTTATTTATAATGCTTTGGATGTCCCATTTGTATAATTTTCTTATTAATATTACAGTATATTTACATAACTTACCTTCTAGTATTGATGATATACCAGTTAGAGTGAAGTGTTGAAGACTTGCTTCCATTTAGCTCCCTTAGCTCCCTACATTTTCTAAAATATATCTAAAAATATAATTATTTTCGGCATTTGCTTTACATACATTAAACACCACATAAGATGGAGATGTGTTACAATATTTGATTTAACATAAAATGTAATTTAAGAGTATCAGGAGGTGAAGAATGGTCTGTTATGTTTACTCTTGAATTTTATGCATTTGGGTGTACTTTTTTCCCTTTTGAAGGTCTTCGCCTTCTTCTGTTATCATTTGTTTCTGTTTTGAGTGCTCTTCTTCACCATTCTTTAACCATATGTCTGCTAGTGACAAGCTTCATTAGCTTTCCTTCATTTGAAAAGGTCCTAATTTCCCTTTCATTTCTGAACTATGGTTTTGCCAGGTGAAGGAATCACAAGGAACAGTTCTGATATTTTAGCACTTGGAAACTATTGTGCCACTTCCTTTGAAATCCATGCTTTCAGATGATAAATCTATGTTAGTTCACGTGGGTGTTCCTCTAGAGGTAAGTCATCATTCCTCTCTGAATGTTATTTAGATATTTTGTGTTTTGTTTTCAGAAGTTTAATTATGGTATGTATGGGTGACAGTTTCTTTGAGTTTATACTGTTTGGGTTTACTCAACTTCTTTGATCTATTGGTTTAAGTCTTTTACCACATTTGGGAAGTTTTCAACCATGATTTCTTCAAATACCTTTTCAGTCCCACACTCTTTCCTCTTGTTCTGGCACTTCCATCATGTAAATTTCTTAACTTTTATTTTTGCCTTGTAAGATCTAGGGCTCTAATAATTAGTTTTTTTCCAGTTTATCTCCTTTTAGAATAAATGCTATGGATCTGTCTTTACCTTCATCAATTATATCCTGTTATCTCCACCTACCATTGAGTCCACCTGGTGAATTTTTTGTTTCAACTTTTGTATTGCTCAGTTCTATAATTTCCATTTGGTTCTTTTAAAACACATTTCTCTCCTAAGCTTTTCTATTTTTCAAAAATTTCAAGAAAATTTGTGGTTATCTGTAGAGTCATTTTTACAAGGGCTGCTTTGAAATCCTTGTCAGGTAATCCCGTCACCTGATTCATCTCCATGTTGTGTCAGTGGACTGCCTTTTACTTCCCTGGTGGCTCAGATGGTAAAGCATCTGCCTACAATGCAGGAGACCCAGGTTCAATCCCTGGGTTGGGAAGATCTCCTGAAGAAGGAAATGGCAGCCCACTCCAGGATTCTTGCCTGGAAAATCCCATGGATGGAGGAGCCTGTCAAGCTACAGTCTATGAGGTTGCAAAGAGTTGGACACGACTGAGCGACTTCACTTTCTTTTCCACTCAGGTTGTATTTTTCATTCTTCTTCATATCAGTGATGCTTATGTCCTGGGCTTCTTGAATATTATGTTTGGAAACATTTGATCTTATTTTAGGTTCAAAGAAGCAGTTACCCTATTTAGATTTAGGTCCTGGCCTATTTTTGTGAGCTGTAGTTTCAGTGAAAATTTAGTTTTTGGAGCCTGTGCATATTATTCTAGTTGACTTCATCCTTCTGGCTCTGCTTCACTTTTACCCAATTCCTGTTGAGCTGCCCAAGGTAAGTGGATGGTTGGTTCTGGAGGCACTGGGCTATGAATGCTGCTACAGCTCACGTAGACTGCCATTGTCTTGGGCATAGGTTGAGGCGGATCTCCCCAGTAGATCCCTGCTGGACTGCTCCTCTTATGGTTCTTTGGCCTGAGAGAGCAGACTCTTCTAATTTGTTTATGCCTGGGGGGTGATTCCAGGTTGCAGGCCTCTTTGCTACCCAGTTTTTATGGGTCATGGAAAGACACCAGGAGAGATACACTCTGATGTTGTTCCTCATGGCTTGAGGTCTCCAGGCAGTGTGCCTTTTTATCCCACCTCTCGAAGTTGTTTTAGAATTGTCTGATGAATTAGTTCCAGGACATTTAGTTACAGCTACAGGGGAGGAGCAGGGAAAAGTGAATCTATGACATCTTGTCCCTAAGCTAGACAGAACTTATTGTTTTTTAAATGAAGGGGGAAAAACTATCTTCCCTTTAATAAGGGCAACTTATTTCATTTGTTGAAAAATCAGAAAGTAAAGACAAGCAAAAGGGAGAAGATAAAGGTTAAGGTCAATATTCTCAGAGGTGCAAATGTTGTTAGCACTTTGATGTATGCCCTTTCTGATCCCCTTCTGTGCATATGAAGTTTCTGAAAAATTATCAAGTGTCATACTTACTTTTATGCTCATATTCATTAAATATATTTGTAAGTCTATATATAATCCTTTATTTATCCTAAGCATTTTTTGTTGGCAAAGAAGATCCACAGTTGTTTTACTTAAGTGATAAAAGCTAAGATTGGAGGAATCAAGAAAACTGCATTTGTAGTTGTTCATAGATTGTGGGGAGCAGGCTTCAAGAAAAGTTGGAATAGTGGCTCATCTTCAGTATCTAAGACCACCTCAAAGGACCTCTACCTCTCACAACTGGGCCATTTTCTCCCCCTTGCTGCAGAAATCTATTGTTCCCTGCTACCCTGTCAAGGCTATGGTTTTTCCTGTGGTCATGTATGGACGTGAGAGTTGGCCTGTGAAGATAGCTGAGCACTGAAGAATTGATGCTTTTGAACTGTGGTGTTGGAGAAGACTCTTGAGAGTCCCTTGGACTGCAAGGAGATCCAACCAGTCCATTCTGAAGGAGATCAGCCCTGGGATTTCTTTGGAAGGAATGATGCTAAAGCTGAAACTCCAGTACTTTGGCCACCTCATGCGAAGAGTTGACTCTGGAAAAGACTCTGATGCTGGGAGGGATTTGCGGCAGGAGGAGAAGGGGACGACCGAGGATGAGATGGCTGGATGGTATCACTGACTCGATGGACGTGAGTCTGAGTGAACTCCGGGAGTTGGTGATGGACAGGGAGGCCTGGCGTGCTGCGATTCATGGGGTCGTCAAAGAGTCAGACACGACTGAGTGACTGAACTGAACTGAACTGAACTGAACCCTGTCTTACAGTTCCTAAAAGAAAGAATCTGTTTGGTTCAGTTTTTACATAATTTAATATGGAGCATGCATACTGGGCCATCTGGAGTCAAACCAGATAGCTAGAAAGCTAGCCTCCAAAGTGACTGTCTTATATAAGTTCACCTTGATCTCTTATGGCTCAGCCCCAAGTCCAATATATTATGACCAGGGCACAGTGTTCATGACACTTAATATAAAAAGAACTACCTGTGGTCAACTTTCCCATAAAGAAGTTGAGGAAAGAAGATACAGAGAAAGACCTCAAAAAAAACTTGAAACATTTGGATTGATTTCAATTTTTTTGCAAGTCATTAACTTTGTTTTTTTCCCCACAATCATAAGTTTTATTTTTTCTTCCAGTTTTATTGAGATATGATTGACATAAGCAGTGTGTATACAAGTGCATAGCGTATATAACAAATATATATACATGAATACTAACACACATGTATTAAAAACCGTGTGTTTATATTGATAATTCTGATTTCACTTATGACTTATATTGCAATAAGTAGGCCTGTGGTTAATCTTTGCTAATCGCCTGTGTCATAATAATAACAATACAAATCACTGTTGCTGAGACATATAGACCCTCAATATATGTAGGCCTCCCTGGTGGTTCACCTGGTAAAGAATCCACCCGCAAAGCGGGAGACCTGGGTTGGAAAGATCCCCTGGAGAAAGGAATGGCTACCCACTCCAGTATTCTGGCCTGGAGAATTCCCTGGACTGTATGGTCTATGGGGTCCCAAAGAATCAGACATGACTGAGCAACTTTCATAGAAACTCAGTGTGTGCATGTGTGCTAAATCACTTCAGTTGTGTCTGACTCTATGCCACCCTATGGACTGTAGCCCACCAGGCTTCTCTGTCCATGGGGATTCTCCAGGCAAGAATACTGGAGTGGGTTGCCGTTTCCCTGTTTAGGAGATCTTCCTCACCCAGGGATCTAACCCATGTCCCTTATGTCTCCTGCACTGACAGGTGGGTCCTTTACCTCTAGAGCCACAGCTATCAAAGAGAATTGTGTGTTTTGCTCTATTTTTGTTGAATTCTCCTGCCTGACTATCACATTATAGACAGTTGAATATATCTTAGTGGAAACAAAGATCAGTGAGACAAAGTGATGTAGCTAAAAACACAAGAGTAACTTCCGGGTCTGGCAACGCTGCCTTTCTCCTCTGAGAAAAATGTATTCTCAGGAGAGTCAGCCTGTAACACTGTTTAGAAATGATTTCTGCTTACATTTTAGGAAGACTTTTAACAAGAAAGGTCAAACAAAAGTTAAGATTTTTTTCTAGTTGACTTGCAGTTAAACAGAGATGAAATTAATCAGAAAATTCCATTCCTAAATATTCTAGTAAACGGAAGATTTCCTAATAATAGTATTTGTTTGGTGTCTACTTATAGGAGTGTATTAGTCGCAGCTGCTTGAGTCCCTGTGAGGCTGTAGAATCCTCCATTTCCTGCATCATTAATTCTTCTGGTCATGTATATATCCAGGGTCCCACAGGGACCTCACCGTGATAATTTTCTTAACTTACCCCAAAGTATCTACTTTGGGGAATCTCTGGTACATTGCTTCAGGCACAGAATCTGAACAAATGAATATGTCAACCTATTAAAATCTGTGTGAGGTAGATCTACCCAAATCAAGAGAGAAATAAAAATTTTCTTCATATGAGCATGTGTTAATAAGAATCAGATAGTTTAGGCACAATTCAACTCTGAGAGCTGGAGCTATGATTGATGAAAACTTCCCTTCTTGGTCAGATGTTTGATATTACAGAGTCGATCCCCTAGATTGTGGAAGAAAGTGAGAACCAGCTCCAGGTAAGCACAGACAATAATTAAGAGATCATTTGTCTTGAGATGAACATACAGACACTTCTATACATAGATGGGTAACCATCAGGGACCTACTCCATAGCACAGGGGACTACATTCAATATTGTGTAATAACCTATATGGGGAAAGAATCTGAAAAGTAATATGTATGTCATATATATGACAGAATAACTTTGTTGCACACCTGAAATTAATTCAGGTGCAACATTGTTAATCAACTATACTTCCAAAAAATTTTTTTAAATATAAATAAGAGAAAGAGCATTTGTCAGAGATAGGAGAAGGGGTCGTGAGGAGAAATGAACATTTTCTAAGCACCTAGGAGGTGCAGGTACTGCAAGTTGTTTTCTCAGTTCTCTAAACAACCCTCCGGCTCAGCTGCTTCCTCATCAGTCCATTGCACGGATGAGGAAACTGAGGTTTCAAGAGGCTTGGTGATTTCTGAAAGTTTCTTCGCTAATAAGTCTCTGAAATTTATATCTTTCTTTCCATTATATCTTCACCATTTGGGGAAGGTCTCAGGATGAAAACAGATTGGATTCTGGAAATGAAGGATATCTGTTCAAACTCATAGAGTACAAATCTACCAGAAGGCTCTCTCCGGTTGAAGCCTACTCAGCCCATCTTTAAAACACATGCAGTTTGGAAATTTGAGTCTTAGTGTCCTGGGAGCACAGCAACCTGGGACTTGTTGGGTTTGTTGCAAGACTTGGGACTAATGTGCCTCTAAATCCCTGAAAGGCACATTAGTGGGTAATTACACCAGATAAAGGCTAATGGGAGAACCACATCTGTTTTGTCAATTTGGCTTCAAGGAGAATTCTGGGTTAGGAGATTTAGTCAAATTGCTTGACCCTCTTTAGCCATCCTTCCCTTACCCCAACCCCAAGCATACCTGCAAGGGGCCCATTGTCTTCTGGGAAGATCTCCTGACCTCGTGTGTGCAGAGTAACAGGGCAAGCAGCCACAGACCGATTCCTGTCCCATTGCTGACCCAGTGACCTGGCTGATGACTGTAGACAGACCATGCCTTTCCCTGACCCTGGAAAGAAAGGCCTAAAATGTGCCTAGCAGGAGGAATTTCCTGAGTAGATTTTTATCTTTGCTGTCTCCCAAGGGACCCAAAGTGTTTTCCAAATGAACTGGGGAAAAAAGTCATTTAAAAGAGAGCTTTCTCTGCTTTAATTACTCCCGAGGTATCTGTAGTCCAGGTGTTAATGGGGTGAAACATTCCAGGTGGTCAAGCCTTTCCTTTTTGCAAAGCTGATGTAACAAAACTTTCACTTGGGATATAGAGAACCATTATTAATTTTTTAATGCATGGAGTAATTGAAAACTTGTTCTTATAGGCTTTTCCTATGTTACAATGAAATTCAATCTGTAGAAAAGACAGTGATACTTGTTCACTAAATTCCAGTTAATCTTTACTTGTTCACTAAATTCCATTTAATCTTTCTCTTCCTGAGTATGTAGGATGCCTACCTTAATAGCCTCCCTTCCAGTTAGATTAAACTCTGTGCCTGGTTCTCACCAGTGGGGTGTGAGCATAAAAGTTGTAATCCATTCCCAAAGCTGATCTCTGAAATCTTCCATCTGAACATTTAGCCTACTCTTCCCCTGACACAGGGACCATGGAAACCAAATGCTGAGTTCACCTCATTGAAAGATAGAGGCAGCCTGCATCCCTGAGTACCAGATGGAGGAGGGATGCCCTGCAGAGTCATCTTTCCCATAAGATTTCATGTGAATGACATCCATACCAGTTTGTATGGTAAGCCACTGAGATTTCTGGATTTTTGATGCCACGGGTTAGTCAAGCCTATTCTGAATAATAAATTCTCCTTTTCATGTGTCCATACTTTGTGTTTCAACTTGTCTTGTACAATCTTGAGTTTTATACAGAGCTAAAAGTCATTGGTCTAACCACTCATTTGCTGCTTGACTCTCCTTTACCAGATCTTTCTCAAGGGGGATTTCATCTCTTCCTATTCAGTGAAGAATCCACCTGCACTGCAGGAGACCTGGGTTCTATCCCTGGCTTGGAAAGATCCCCTGGAGAAGGGAATGTCAACCCATTCCAGTATTCTTGCCTGGAGAATTCCATGGACAGAGCAGTCTGGTGGGCTACTGTCCATGGGGTCACAAAGAGTCGGACATGCCTGAGCAACTAACACACATACACACACACATGTAACAGCCAATTAGAGCAGCATGGACTTTTAAATATTCTCTTTACATTGAGCTATATATACATCAAATAGCATCTGCTATGTAGTTAACATGAACCATTAAGCCAGGCTTCTAACCAACGTTTCCCTCACTCTTAACTAACCACAATGTAACCAGCCCACAGAAGAAAACCACAAGTGCTAAGGGATTTTATAAATGTTTGAACTGGATTCCTAAATTAATATCACTATGTTTGGGCTTGTCCTCCTCACCAGTGGCCCCAGACCTTGTTAGCATTAATGTCTGCTCTCTGCCTCTCCTCATTCTGACTCTGTACTCACTGCTCAGGACTCCAGTGCTTTGACATTTTTTGTTCTTCCCTCTGATGGCAGCACCTTCTGTTGTCTTAGGAGAGGATACTACCTTAGCTCTCAACTCAGGAGAAACTCATCCACCACTGTCCTGGCCTCTCTGAAATGCTCTGGTGAGACCAGTCTAGCCCGGCCCTCTCAGCTTTCCCAATGGCAAGGTGGGACCATTTCAGATTAGAACAAGTAATTCATTTTACACAATGTCCAAAAGTGAAGTTTAGTAAAAGATATCTGTCAAACTTGAATGCTAGGGGTTAGCAGAGGCCCTTCTGTCCTGAGAAATCCTTTTTGAAGATAATTGTACAGAATTATATGAACTTTTAGTTACTTTCTCAGAGGTCACCTCAACCAAGAGAACCTCCTTGACCATCTTTTCTGTTCCACCTCTCATCATCTTTTCTCTGCACTCTTTTCCTTCATAGCACTTTCTACTGCTTGATGTATATTTGTTTGTTTTTCTGCTTTCATCAACAGAAATTAGGCTTCTTGAAAGCTATCACTTTATTTGCTCACTGCTGTATCCCCATGCCTAGGATAGTACCCAGCATGTACTTGATGCTCAACAAATATTTGCTGAATATTGAATAAATGGCAGAAGAAAAGCACTTAAAGAGCTGTAAAATTCAGCTAAGGAGTTTTCCAAGTGTAGCACACACACATACAAAAGAAAAATCACAGAGAAATGGGGGAAAAAAAGGAAAGAATAAGGAAGAGATAAGGAGGATAGTTTTGGAAGTTTCAAATGTATCTAATTCAATTCCAGGAAGAGAAAAGAGAGTAAGTGAGGTGGGTGGGTGGGGGAGCAATTCTCAAAGTAATTGCAGAAGAAAATTTCCCATATCTAAGAAAATGATTCCAACACTGAAAGTGCTCATTGAGTTTCAAGAAGAATAAATGAAAAGGTTGACCACAGATAAACTCCAGAACACTCAGGAGGAGACTAAATCCCTTAAGTACATATAGAAAACACCAGATAACTGCAAAGCAGGAGGAAAAAAGACTGATATCTATGTGGCCGTAGGTGACAGTGGTGCAGGAAGACAATGGGAAATGCTTTTGGACTTTTAAGCCTCAAATTGTATAATCATTTTGATTACTATTTAGTGAGGTTACATAAAACACACAGAAATAGAAAGAATCATCAATAGGCAAATGAGAAAATAAACAATGAAATATATATATGTATTTTACATGTACATGCCTAGTAATGTACTGCTACATAGCAATAAGAAAAAAGCAAAGCAACAAGGATAAATTTTAAAAACTAGTGTTGGTTGTTAGTAAGCTCAAAATGATACTAATATATGATACAATTATGTATAACTTTAAAACATACAAATCAACTATTGTATTTGCTACTTTTGAATCTATCTACCTATCTTTTCATCAAGACACAGACAGAATATTTGACAACATCCAACACCTTTTCATGATAAAACACTCAACAAACTAAAAACAAAGGAGAATTTCCTCAACTTGATTAAGGACATCTACATAAAGAAAAATGACAAAATCACACTTGACGGTGAAAAACTGAATGATCTCAAGCTAAGGAATAAGACAAAGACATCTGCTTTCACCATCTCTATTGAACATTATGCTAAAGGTTCTAGCTAGGGAACTTAGACAAGAGAAAGAAATATTAGGCACTCATATCAGAAGAGAAGAAGTAAAGCCATCCAAACTATTAGCACTAATATGTAAGGTCAGCAAGATAGTAGGATATAAGATTAAAATACAAAAATCAACTGTATTTTTTTCACTAACCATTAATGATAAGAGAAAGAAATTAAGAAAACAATTTCATTTAAAGTAACATCGAGAAGAAATAAATACTCAAGAATGAATTTAATGAAAGAAGTACAAGACTTAAACACCGAAATCTACAAATATCATTGAAATAAATCAAGAAAAACCTAGAGAAATGGAGACACTCCATATTCATGGATTGGATAACTCAAAATGGTAGCAATACTGAAGTTGACCTATAGATCCAAAGCGAAATCACAACTGCCTTTTTTTTTCTTTTGGTCAGTATCTAACCAATTTGATCTAAAATTTGTATGAAAATGCAGGGAGACCAAAATATCAAAACAATCTTGAAAAAGAAGAACAAAATTGGAGAAGTCATGTTTCCCAATTTCAGAGCATACTACAAATCCATAGGGATATGACAGTATGATAGTGGTGTGCTGCTGCTGCTGCTAAGTCGCTTCAGTCGTGTCCGACTCTGTGCGATCCCATAGACAGCAGCCTACCAGGCTCCCCCATTCCTGGGATTCTCCAGGCAAGAACACTGGAGTGGGTTGCCATTTCCTTCTCCAATGCATGAAAGTAAAAAGTGAAAGTGAAGTCGCTTAGTTGTGTCTGACTCTTTGCAACCCCACAGACTGCAGCCTACCAGGCTCCTCTGTCCATGGGATTTTCCAGGCAAGGGTACTGGAGTGGGGTGCCATTGCCTTCTCCCGGTAGTGGTGTAAGGTTAGATAATGGAATAGATTTTATGGAACAGATTAGTGGAATAGAATTGAGAGTCCAGAAATAAACTCACAGATTTATGGTCAATTGGCTTTAGATGAGGGTGCTAAGACAATTTAGTGGAGGAAAGAATAATCTTTTCAACAAATGGTGCTGAGACAATTGTACTAAAAATTAATTGTAAGTCTTTATGTATTGAAGAGCATAAATTCAAACTATATAGATAAAAAGCTGATAGAAAAACAAAAGAGGAATTAATAAATCCACAGTTATAGTGGGAGACTTTAACAACCTTTTCCAGACATTAGCAATTACTGTAGACAAAAAAATTATGCAAGAAAAGAAAGAGGAGCTGACTAGCAAAATAAAAAGGATTGCTTCCAATGTAGATGATTATATGATCTTTATATTCATACATAGAATACATATAAACATGAATCATGTGTTAATCAAATGTGTTCATCAAATCCCAAAAGCTCCGTATTCTGTTTGCCATTTATAATAGATACAGTGAAATACAATTGCAAGTTAAAAATAGAAAGATACCATAAAAATTGTATAGTTAAAAATGAGACAAAAGACTTGTAATTTACTCTTGGACAAAGTAGGAAACAAGCGAAAATTATAAACTATTTTGATATTAACATTAAGATTACATATCAAAATTTCTGTGATTTAGTCCAAGAAGTTCTAAAAATTCATAATCTTATGCCTTTTTTTTAAAGATAAGGAGAATGGAAAATGAGTGAACTAAACTTTTCCAACCAGAGTCAGGAAAATTAAAACTGAAAGCAAAATAAGAAGTTAATGATTAATAAAGAAAAAAATTAGTGAAGTAAAAATTATAATTTTATTATATTTTAGATTTTAAAAAAACAATATGTTTTTTGAAATTACCAAGAATATTGAAAAACATATGGCAATTGTTAATTAAGAAAAATTAAAGATGTGCTGGTAAATAATATTAAGCAAGAAAAAGGGACTAGACCTATACAGACAAGAAGTTTTAAAAATCATAAAAGAATAACGTTTTGGCTAATAAATCTGGACACCTAGACAAAGCTGGAAAAAGAAAAAGATTTTGTTGCAATTATCAAAATTAGATCAGGAAGTAGAAACCAGACAAGAACAATAAAAACAGTTTAAGATGAAATCAAAAGGCTCTCATTATACCCAACATGGTTTTGAGGAAAATTCTACAAATTTTCAAAGAACAGACAATTGCCATCTTTTACAAACTGTCCCAAAATATTAAAAAATTAGAAAAATAGCTAACTTTCTAATGAGGCCATAACATTCATGAACATAGATTTCAATTTTTTAAGTTAAATGCTAGTATATCAAATCTGGTAATAAGTTAAAACAATATATCATGACAAAAAGTAATGTAAACATTTATCCCAGTAATACAAACATGGTTAAACATCAGAAAGTTTAACTATATAATCTCTGCATTAACAGATTAAAAATAAAAACATATAATCTTGTTATTATATATTGAAACCCATTTTTATATTCAGCATCTAATAATGACTTATAGAATTCCTGCTGCTGCTGCTAAGTCGCTTCAGTCGTGTCCTACTCTGTGCAACCCCATAGACAGCAGCCCACCAGGCTCTGCCCTCCCTGGGATTCTCCAGGCAAGAACACTGGAGTGGGTTGCCATTTCCTTCTCCAATGTATGAAAGTGAAAGTGAAAGTGAAGTCACTGAGTCATGTCCAACTCTCAGCGACCCCATGGACTGCAGCCTACCAGGATCCTCCGTCCATGGGATTTTCCAGGCAAGAATACTGGAGTGGGGTGCCATTGCTTTAGAATTCCTAAAAGTTCAAAAAAATTTACCAAATCAGTTACAAAAGATGCTGCCATAACCTGTAAACACTATTCTTAATAGCAATGCATTAGAATCATCTCCACTAAAACCAAGAAGAGTTCTGAAATGCTTACCATTAATCATTTTTATTTTACCCTTTAGAAGCGATGCTAACCAATGAAATAACACAGATACACACATATGAAGTAGATGTAAGAATCTTAAAGAGTAAATGCCATGCCATCATGTGCAGATAAAATAATCTACTTAGATATCTAAGAAAATTAAAGGACAGATATTAAAGCTAATACAGAGCATTGTGGCAGAATATGACATTGGAGTAGGAAATGGCAACTCCCCTCTGGAAAGGGTTGCCATTTTCTACTCCTAGTATGTACCCTGATGCTGGGAAAGATTGAAGGCAGGAGGAGAAGGGAATGACAGAGGATGAGATGGTTGGATGGCATCACTGACTCAATGGACATGAGTCTGAGTAAGCTCAGGAAGTTGATGATAGACAGGGAAGCCTGGCTTGCTGCAGTTCATGGGGTTGCAGAGTCAGACATGACTGAGCGACTGAACTGAACTGACTGAACGGATACTTTGCTGGTGGCTTAGAGAGTAAAGAATCTGCCTGCAATGCAGGAGACCTGGGTTTGACCCCTGGGTTGGGGAAGATTCCCTAGAGAAGGGAATGGCTACCCACCTCAGTATTCTTGTCTGGAGAATTCCATGGACAGAGGAGTTTTGTGGTCTACAGTTCATGGGGTCACAAGAGTTGGACATGACTGAGTGACTAACCCTTTCATTTTTTTCCCACTTTCGTATATGTATGTATGTATATATAACTGAATTGCTTTGGTGTACAGCTGAATTAACACAGCATTGCAAATCAATTATACTTGAGTTAAAAAAATCCCAACACCAAACACCGTTTTTTTTTTAAAGAAACAATAAAAAAAAAACCCCACTTATGCTCATGTCCAATTATCTCATCCTCCATCTTTCCAGTTTGTAACACAACTGCTTGGGGCCTAGGCATTTTCAGCTCATTAAGCTGTCCAGGTGGCTCAACTGTGCAGCCTGAATTGAGAAACCTGGGATAGGGCAGTGGGTGCAAAACTCTTCCAAACACTGGAAGCACCTGGAAAACTTCAAAACTCCTGGTCCCCCTGTGCTTCCCTCAGAGAATGGAATTTTTGTTCCTCTGGGGCGTGACCCAGGTCCTTGAAAAGGTCCCCAAGTGATTCCACTGTGCAGACAAGCTTGGGAGCCCTGGGTGCAGATATCCACACTGGAGCACATTATCCAGGCAACTCTGCATGTGGAGGCTTGCAGACCTGTGCTCTGGGAGGAAAGTCCCTGTTCATTAGTGTAAGGAAACTGCCTGCTAGGATTTGAGTTGCATTTTGTGAGCAGTCTTATAACAATGACTAAATCTTCAAGCATGTGTTTGATTCACAGGCTGTGGGAGGAGTGGTCAGCACCAGGAAGACAGGGAAGAAGGAGTAATAATCCACAGGCTCTAAACCTTTACACCAATATTTTTGGACAGCCTATTGGAGAAGGCAATGGCAACCCACTCCAGTACTCTTGCCTGGAAAATCCCATGGATGGAGGAGTCTAGTGTGCTGCAGTCCATGGGGTCGCTAAGAGTTGGATACGACTGAACGTCTTCAGTTTCACTTTTCACGTTCATGCATTGGAGAAGGAAATGGTAACCCACTCCAGTGTTCTTGCCTGGAGAATCCCAGGGACGGGGGAGCCTGGTGGGCTGCCATCTATGGGGTCGCACAGAGTCAGACACGACTGAAGTGACTTAGCAGCAGCAGCGGCAGCAACTGTTGGATTGCTAGGAGTTACTGATATGATAGAAAGTTAATTCAGACAGTATCTGCTTGTAAGACGCTGCTTTTATTCATTTTTGAGTTGCATTTTCAATCTGCAGTTTGGAAGGTAATGATATTGTGTTCAGTCTGTTCAGTCGCTCAGTCGTGTCCAACTCTCTGCAATCCCATGGACTGTAGGAATGCTAGGCCTCCCTGTCCATCACCAACTCCTGGAGCTTGCTCAAACTCATGTTCATTTAGTTGGTGATGCCATCCAACCATCTCATTCTCTGTCATCCCCTTCTCATCCTGCCTTCAGTCTTTCCCAGCATCAGGATCTTTTCTAATGAATGAGTCAGTTCTTTGCATCAGGTGGCCAAAGTACTGGAGTTTCAGCTTCAGCATCAGTCCTTCCAATGAATATTCAGGACTGATTTCCTTTAGGATGAACTGGTTGGATCTCCTTGCAGTCCAATGGACTCTTAAGAGTCTTCTCCAACACCACAGTTCAAAAGCACCAATTCTTCTGTGCTCAACTTTCTTTATAGTCCAACTCTCACATTCATACGTGACTACTAGAGAAACCATAGCTTTGACTACATGGACCTTTGTCGGCAAAGCGATGTCTCTGCTTTTTAATATGCTGTCTAGGTTGGTCATAACTTATTTTCCAAGGAGCAAGCATCTTTTAATTTCATAGCTGCAGTCACCATCTGCAGTGATTTTGGAGCCCAAGAAAATTCCCCGTCTATTTGCCATGGAGTGATGGGACTATATGCCCTGATCTTAGTTTTTGAATGCTGAGTTTTAAGCCAGCTTTTTCACTCTCCTCTTTCACTTTCATTAAGAGGCTCTTTAGTTCCTCTTTGCTTTCTGCTATAATGGTGGAGTCATCTGCATATCTAGGTTATTGATATTTCTCCCTGAAGTCTTGATTCTAGCTTGTGCTTTATCCAGCCTGGCATTTCACATGATGTACTCTGCATATAAGTTAAATAAGCAGGATGACAAGATACAGCCTAGACATACCCCTTTCCCAATTTGGAACCAGTCCCTTGTTCCATATCTGGTTCTAACTGTTGCTTCTTGACCTGCATACAGGTTTCTCAGGAGTAGATAAGGTGGTCTGTTAAGAATTTCCCACAGTTTGTTGTGATCCATATAGTCCAAGGATTTAGTGTAGTCAATGAAGCAGAAGTAGATACTTCTGTATGAAAAGGCAAAAGATATGACACTGAAAAAATGATATTCAGAGGTTACATATATCTGTTTTAGTGAACAGTTGTGTTTTTAGAGGAGAAAAATGAGCCTATTAAAACTGAAGTCCACATCTACTGCTTCTGACTACTCCTAGACCCTGTGCACTTCTGGAAAAACACTCCTTTTTATTTTGAACCTGTTATTTTGCTTGGGGTTTAAAAGTTTACACATGAGCAGTATTCCTGGGTTTATGTCACAGAGTCTGAACTTACGTCCTCACCAGACCTCAGCCAGGCTACTCAGAGGCCTTCTCTAGGATCTCCCAAACCAGAACTGGCTTCTCTCAATCATAAAGTGACGTGGGGGGGCCATCTCCTGTGTCACGGGGGGACCTGCCTGCTGTGGGATAGAATCAGGTCAAGTCAACTAGAGAAGAAGGTGAGCCTGGAAGGAGAGACACCCTCGTTCCCATCCTGAGTTCCCTGCAGACACCTGGTTATCCTCAGCCTTACCTTCAGTTCTGTGGACCGTCCTGTGTGTGTTAGTCACTCACTCATCTCCAACTCTTTGCAACCTCAGGGACTGTAGCCCACGAGGCTCCTCTGTCCATGAAATTCTCCAGGCAATAATACTGGGATGGGTTGCCATTTCCTTCTCCAGGCGTTCTTCCTGACCCAGGAATCGAACCCTGGTCTTTGCATTGCAGGCAGATTCTTTACCATCTGAGCCACCAGAGAAGCCCTGGGCTGTCCTAGTACCATTCCAATGAACCACATTATTATTATTATTTTTGCTCAAGAGGCTTTGAATAAGGTTTCTGTCACTGCAAGCCATAGAGTAAAGCCCAGTTCAATATGGTTCCCCCTACCCTTGGTGTCTGGCTCCAGACGTAAAGGAGGGGTGCCCTCCTCCCAGTGAGCCTTGAACTACTGGCAAAGTCTTGATATGGGGCCAGGTTTTGTAGCGCACAGAAAAAAAAATCGTTTTTTTTTTTTTTTTTTTTCCTATCAGTAATGGAGACAAGGCAAGTGGCTGGAAGCAAAGGAGAGACTCCCAGAATGTAAGAAAGGAGAAAAAGCTCTTACGTGGGTACCGACAAGGAGAAGTAAGCCTGAGTTTCTCACGATGCTTACCAAATGGACCAGAATTATTTAACAAGAATAACTTGTGCAGCTGGCCACACGCTGGGTTTTGTTGGGCTTTTAAGGCAATAAGCACCAATATTTATGCTACACTTAGCAATTTACAAAGTGTTTTCATAGATATTATGTCATCTTCCGGACAAGGAAAATTGCTCAGAAAGAGATCAGGCTTTCCCAAGATCCCAAGGGAAGGAACCAATCCCTCCAAGGGACTAGAACCTAAACTCACAACCAGGATTTTCTAGGTTCAGTCCTGTGGCTTTCATCAATACACCACTGCGTCTGCCCCGAAGGAACAGATACCATTAGGCAGACATCGGCAACTCAACCAATAGGGAGACATTTCCAGGAAAAACGTCTCCAAATATATAATGAAAGCCAAAAAGAAAAGAGGAATTTCTGCTACTCTTAAATGACAGATGTATGTCAGACAATGAAAGCAGGCCCTGCCTATGATAGGACTCGCCTGAGGAGTAGGTACCTTAACACATCTGTTCACCTGAATTCTGTAAGGTCAGTGGGTGGTTTTACAACAAAAGAGACCATGAAACAAGGAAATCAGGAATGTGAATTCTAATCCAATGTCATCACCAGCTGCTTGTCTACACCGCAGGCAAGCCTTTAACCTTCCTGGGCCTCAGTTTCTTTGTCTGTAAAATGAAAGGGTTGGGCAAGATGATCTCCAGGGCCTCTTCCAGGCCTATAATTCTATGTCATTTACTAGAGTGCTCGTGGCAAATACACTACCCCGTGGTTTATAGTGCATTGTAATTACCAGGTTCAGAGCACAAGGACTCTGGATCCTAAATCAGTTCAACGTCTAAGTCCTGTTCAGTCACGTCAGGCCAGATTGTTTTCATATACTGAAATTTATAGCACTGCCCTTTCAGAGGAGAAGGTGAGGAAACTTCAGGTAATCTGTCCAGGTGAAGAAGGCCAGAAAGCCATAAATAACGAGAGTAAGATCCAACTAGGATTCCTTCTACTTTTCCAGGCACGCTCACTATAAATCCATGAGATAGATGGGAAAGTGGTTACTTCTTTTTCTTTTTCTAAGATTATCTTTTGTCAGATGAGAGCAGTGAGGCACAGGCGAGCTTTATATGATTGGACCAAGGTCTCCTTATAACCGAGACAGTACTAAGACCTGGATTTTTGACTCTAATGCTGGTATCCCTTCCAACAGTCATGAAGTGTGTGTGTCCTTGAGGAGTCAGGGATCATTATAGTCTCATTAGCAAAATGTTCCTTTCTGATGACTAGGAAAAGGATCTGGCAAGTGTTACTCTTGTTGGCAGGTGTTGGAAAAGAGATACATCACGGGAGCGCAGGGGCTACTTTTGAATATTCTTTATAACTTTTCCAATATTTCCAGAGCCCAAAGATACGTGTGTCTTAGGGTCTTCATCCCATGAGCTGAAATGAAAAGAGAACTTGGTTGGCTTTAGGTAGACCTATCATTATTGCAAATTGCATCTGGCCAAAATGCAGTGGGGTTTTTCAAATGTCGTCATCTGCACCATCCCTTCATTACAAGGCTTGGTTGCAAGTGCTGCTGGCTTTCATCTTTGCACGTTTGTGATTTTGCTTTACATGACTCATCTTAGACTTTATTATCACATTCATGGTAATAAAGCGGGTTGACAACACTTTAAATAGTTGGCTTCCCATGATACGAGGCAATTAATTTTTATATTGCATCTTTAATACAAAGCATGGAGACAAAGCTTTTAAACATTAAACCAAAGAGGTAATGATTTTAGGAGGGGGCAGTACAAGAATTGGATCCAGACAATATCAGAAGAGTTGAAATGTAGACCTAATGGAAAGAGAGTTCAGGAGGAATGTTGTCAAGCACTGGCATGGGATGCTAAGTAAGGCTGCCCTAGGATTTCTTTCTAGAAGCTTTGAAATGCTGAATGGTCTGGTGGTTTTTATGATGAGGGAGTCACTGTAACCCAGGTTTATTTCCCTTCCACTTTTCGGGAAAAAGGATTTTAAAATGACATGACCTAGCTTACAGGGGATATTAATAAAAGGGGCCTGTAAAAGAAAAAAGAGTGGGAGCTATAAATCATCCCGGGTGGAGGAGGATTTTTAAAGAGAGATATTAAAGCCCAAAGCAGAGAGAGCTGTGGCTTTGGTCTTGCTGTGAGCCCAAGCTGGACATAGGGAGCAGGGATGGAGAACAAAAGAGGCCTGCATGGGTAATTACACCAAACTGGCTGAAAGCATGTTGCTAACCTCAGAGCTTCCAGAAAAAGGAAGGGAGGAAGTTAGGGGGTTTGGAGATGGAGGAGATTTCACTCCAGACTCTGGAACCTCCATTAGGAGAGGGTCTGTGTTCCAACAGTGGTGTCCTGCTATTGGGCTGGCTCAGGACACACCAAAGCAGAAGCCCTCTGTCTTCTGAATTTCTCAGTGGTCCCCACCCTTCTCCCTTCAAACTCTCGGTGCTCAGGAATTTTCTCTGATCAAAGACGATCCCACAGGTTCTATAGTTTCATTCCAAGGCATGATCTGAACTCCCTCTAGTTTTCCCATCTGCTTCCAGGAGAGCATTCATTACCTGCCATTTAAATTGTAAACATAAATATGAAAGTTAGTCGCTCAGTCACGTCCAACTCTTTGTGATCCCATGGACTGTAGCCCGCCAGGCTCCTCTATCCATGGAATTTTCCAGGCAAGAATACTGGTGTTGGTTGCCATTTCCTTCTCCCGGGGATCTTCCCGACCCAGAGATGGAACCCAGGTCTCATGTATCGCAGGCAGATTCTTTACCATTTGAACCACCAGGGAAACCCTTTAAAGGTAAAATCAGCATGAACGAATGGGTTCTCTGGCCCCGAGGTATCAGTGCTTTCATTTCACGGTGGTTAGAGACAGCTTTGCTTTGTCCCTTGTGACCTTCTTGGAGCCCCTTTAATGATGCAACTCAGATGATGAGCCATCCACCCGGTAAGCTGCTCACAGCTGCAATACCAGCCTCCTTCAGCACTGCCAGCTGCCCCAGCACCCCCACCCCTACCCAGCCTCAAGCCTGCCCTCTGTCTTTACTTGGCTGTCCTTAATTCTTCTGATGTCAGCGTGGCCCCTGCTTTTGACTCTGTCCTTGCCCTCTCTCCCTCTGCCCTGGAATCTTCCTGGCTAGGACTCTAACTTCCTCTAAGCCTCTTTTTCTTCCCCATCATGGCAGAAGCTTCCGGCCAGCCTGTGACAACGTCCCCTCCCTGCCGCCCCATGGGCAGGACTCCAGTGACCACACTGAGTCCGGGTCCATGCCCAGACAGCGGAGGAGTAGGTGTGCTCCAGTCTGTTTCACTGAAGCAGTTTCTTAAGCCATTTGTGGCCCAGAGTCGTGGTTTTCATATTTCTTTGACACACGGGAGCCTCTCTTTCAGTGAAATCTAGTGTGGAAGGCTTCCTTTGTGCTAGAAGGTACTGATCTGCAATACTTAAAGTGAGGGGCCGGAGTCTCACCTGCTCCCCCATCTCTCCCATGAGAGAGAGCCACCACGGCCAGGAGAAGCACACTTGTGGAGTCTCAGACTTTCATCACATTGCACATCTTCCTCACCCAACCCCACCCACTTCTGTGCATCGGCTGCCCATGCACACTGGTGATTTCTAAACTCCCTTCTCCTGATCTTTTCCTGAACTTCCATTTGCACATTTCCAGAAAGGCTACCCAATCCAGTATTCTGGTCTAGAGAATTCCATGGACTGTATAGTCCATGGGGTTGCAAAGAAACAGAATGACTGAGCAACTTTCACACACAGTCCCCTGCTACAATTTACAACATGTATGCAATGACATCTAATTATCCTCCTGGCCGTGCCCACCCTCACCCCATTTATCTGTTCTGTTTCTTACTTCCCGTGTACACTGATAAGGTTTCAAGAAATTCTGAAGTTATTTCTGGAGTCTTTCTGTATCTCAACTCCTGCATGCCCCACCAGCCACCCTTCCTAGTACTCAGTTCAGTTCAGTTCAGTCGCTCAGTCGAGTCCCACTCTTTGCAACCCCATGAACTGCGGCACACCAGGCCTCCCCTGTCCATCACCAACTCCCAGAGTTCACTCAGACTCATATCCATCGAGTCAGTGACGCCATCCAGCCATCTTATCCCCTGTCATCCCCTTCTCCTCCTGCCCTCAATCCCTCCCAGCATCAGAGTCTTTTCCAGTGAGTCAACTCTTCGCATGAGGTCGCAAAGTATTGGAGTTTCAGCTTTAGCATCAGTCCTTCCAATGAACATCCAGGACTGATCTCCTTTAGAATGGACTGGTTGGATCTCCTTGCAGTCCAACGGACTCTCAAGAGTCTTCTCTAGCACCACAGTTCAAAAGCATCAATACTTCAGCACTCAGCTTTCTTCAGAGTCCAACTCTCACATCCATATATGATCACTGGAAAAGCCATAACCTTGACTAGACAGACCTTTGTTGGCAAAGTAATGTCTCTGCTTTTGAATATACTATCTAGGTTGGTCACAACTTTCCTTCCAAAGAGTAAACGTCTTTTAATTTCATGGCTGCAATCACCATCTGCAGTGATTTTGGAGCCCCCAAAAATAAAGTCTGGCACTGTTTCTACTGTTTCCCCATCTATTTCCCATGAAGTGATGGGACCAGATGCCATGATCTTCATTTTCTGAATGTTGAGCTTTAAACCAACTTTTCCACTCTCCTCTTTTACTTTCATCAAGAGGCTTTTTAGTTCCTCTTCACTTTCTGCCATAAGGGTGGTGTCATCTGCATATCTGAGGTTACTGATATTTCTTCCATCAATCTTGATGCCAGCTTGTGCTTCTTCCAGCCCAGCGTTTCTCATGATGGACTCTGCATATAAATTAAATAAGCAGGATGACAATATACAGCCTTGACATATTCCTTTTCCTATTTGGAAACAGTTTGTTGTTCCATGTGCAGTTCTAACTGTTGCTTCCTGACCTGCATACAGATTTCTCAAGAGGCAGGTCAGGTGATCTGGTATTCCCATCTCTTGAAGAATTTTCCAGTTTATTGTGATCCACACAGTCAAAGGCTTTGGCATAGCCAATAAAGCAGAAATAGATGTTTTTCTGGAACTGTCTTGCTTTTTCCATGATCCAGCAGATGTTGGTGATGTGTATTTCTGGTTCCTTTGCTTTTTCTAAAACCAGCTTGAATATCTGGAAGTTCACAGTTCACATATTGCTAAAGCCTGGCTTGGAGAATTTTGAGCTTTACTTTGCTAGCATGTGAAATGAGTGCAGTTGTGTGGTAGTTTGAGCATTCTTTGGCATTGCCTTTCTTTGGGATTGGAATGAAAACTGACCTTTTCCAGTCCTGTGGCCACTGCTGAGTTTTCCAAATTTGCTGGCATATTGAGTGTAGCACTTTCACAGCATCATCTTTCAGGATTTGAAATAGCTCAGTTGGAATTCCATCACCTCTACTAGCTTTGTTCATAGTGATGCTTTCTAAGGCCCACTTGACTTCACATTCTAGGATGTCTGGCTTTAGATGAGTGATCACACCATCATGATTATCTTGGTTGTGAAGATCTTTTTGTACAGTTCTTCTATGTATTCTTGCCACCTCTTCTTAATATCTTCTGCTTCTGTTAGGGCCATACCATTTCCGTCCTTTATCAAGCCCATCTTTGCGTGAAATGTTCCCTTGGTATCTCTAATTTTCTTGAAGAGATCTCTAGTCTTTCCCATTCTGTTCTTTTCCTCTATTTCTTTTCATTGATTGCTGAGGAAGGCTTTCTTATCTCTCCTTGCTATTCTTTGGAACTCTGCATTCAGATGCTTATATCTTTCCTTTTCTACTTTGCTTTTTGCTCTGAAATTTCTCTTGGATCTACAGTTTATTCTCTGTCCTAAAAGCCTGGGCTGGGCTTTTATCACCTTGTGTAGGGATCATGGCATTGATATCCTGACTTAGTCACTGCCCTGAGCCATTGCTGACTCCACAGCACAGAGGAAGCCTCCCAGAGAAGTGAGGTGTGGATCCCCCATGGAAGAATGAGTTGGATATTCTAGGACTTCCTTTGGTCAATAATCACCATCTTGCTATATTCCGAGAGTATGTTCTTAGAACATGAAGCTCATTGGAGAAAGTTTCTCATGGGAATGTCCGCTGCTGTGCTATGCTGCATTTAGTCACTCAGTTGTGTCCTTCTCTTTGCGACCCAGTGGACTATAGCCCGCCAGGCTCCTCTTTCCATGAAATTCTCCAGGCAAGAATACTGGAGTGGGTTGCCATGCCCTCCTCCAGGAGATCTTCCCAACCCAGGGATCAAACCCAGATCTCCTGCATTGCGGGTGGATTCTTGCCGTCTGAGCCACCAGGGAAGCCTAAGACTACTACAGTGGGTAGCCTATCCCTTCTCCAGGGAGGATCTTAGGAATCAAATTGGGATCTCCTGCATTGCAGGTGGATTCTTTACCAGCTGAGCTACCAGGGAAGCCCAGGGTTCACTGAAGGAAATGCAGACACAGTCCATTCACTGACCTGCCTTCTGTGTCTCCTTTTCAGTGAGAAGCACTTCCTCCTTATGCACAGGGAATGGTTGTTAAACAGCTGATGCTGTGAGCAAGAAATCCCATGGGCATCCCACCATCAGTGCCTATCTTCCTGAGTTTCTCAATGTGCTTTGCGATTCACCCACCATAAGAGAAAATTAACACAAGAAGTGGTTGTTCTGCCTCCCGTAGGAAGGGTTCTTATTATAATGGAAAAGTTATTTTCACTTTTGTGGTTTCTTAAGGGCTCTCTAATTGGGTAACCCCCTGCTAACCCCTGGTGATGGCAGTCTCTATAGTGACATCTTTGTTCCACTCCTTGCACACTGAGGCCAGACAAGTAATTCAAGCCAAGGCAGAGCACAAGATAACAGAGCTCTAGAATTCACTGGTACTGAAAAGGCAGTGACCCCTGTTGTTCACTGGAGTTCTCGCCCATTAAAACTTTCACCTGCACAGAACATACGGGTGTGTGTTACAGCCCTTTTCAGTCTAGCCTGGAAGTGGGCTGACTTGATCTGTTGGACTTCAAGGCCTTGAGCTTGAATGGCTTTGGAATTCATTCACATTTCACCTGCACTTCAATAATAAGATAAGCACACAAGTTTTCATGTTTTTCATTTTGAAAAAATTGAAACTATGGGAAAATATGAAGGATAACATAATAAAACTGTTGTATCTACCATTTAGAAACATTAACTTTTCAAAATTTGTCTTATTTGCAATGATTTTTAAGGAAGCAATGCATTTACAATAAGATTAAAATCCTCTTTAAATTTCAATCCTTGGCCCATATCCATTCTTAGCCCCTCCCCAAGGGGCCACCATCTGCATAAGATGTGTATCCATACCACCCATTCACTTCTTTTATTTCCTTCTACCAATAAGAAATTTATGTATTATGCTCTTTCAGTGACAATACAGTTTTAATATGCTTATAGGTATATATATGTACAGGCTTCCCAGGTGGCGCTAGTGGTAACGAACCTGCCTGCCAGTGTGGGAGATATGGGAAACTTAGGTTTGATCCCTGGGTTGGGAAGATCCCCTGGAGGAGGGCAAGGCAACTCACTCCAGTGTTCTTGCCTAAAGAATCCCATGGACAGAGCAGCCTGGTGGGCCACAGTCCATACGGTTGCAGAATGTCGGACACAACTGAAGTGACTTAGCCCAGCACAGAACATACACACGTATACATAATTATATGTATATTTTCTCCCCCAAACCTAAAGCTTATCAATGTCTAAATCCTATCTAGCAGGGGGAGTGCTACTTTCAGACTTCTCCTCTCTCAACACCATGATCACCCACATCTTAGTTCAAGTTTATTTTAATCATATAAGCATTTCTCTCCTTTCTTCTTTTCCTTCTGTCTTTCTGTAACTTTTCTTATATTTGTTTATCAAAAGTTATTTAATTAGATTGTCTCATGATTACCTTTTGCAACATAGTCCTTCATTATGGATTTAGTTTTCTTGTGAAGTTATATGCTTTACTTTTTTTTCAGAAAACATTTGAGAGAGAGTATTTTTATCTTCTTATGTCTATGAAAATGCTTTCATATTGTCCTCATTCTTAAAGGATAGTTAGAGTGGGCAATGAATTTCAAGTTAATAGTAATTTTTAAAATTTGCTCTTTTTATTGGGGTATAGTTGCTTTACAATGAGTAATTTTACTTCAGTTCTTTAAGATATTATTAACATTTTACTAATAAAACCTTTTTTTAAAAAAATTGCTCATGAGAGGTCTGCTATTGGTAGTTCTTTTGTGGGCAAATGTTTTTTATCTCATAGCTTCTAGTGTTTTCTCTTTCTGCTCAAATTTCTGTAGTTTTAATATGTGTCAATAGTTATTTTAAGTTTATTAACTCCAAGTGTGTATTTTTATTCTGACTCACATCTTTCTTTTCCCCAGAAATTTATCATTTTTAAAATTTGTATATTTTCTCTCCCTTATTCTTTTGATACTTTCTTTTCTTTTTGAAAAACTATTAAGTAAATTCTCACCCTATTCTCCATGTGTTTTACGTAATCTTTTCATCATTCCCATGCCTTTGTCTCCCTGGCCTGTGTTCTGGGACATTTTCTCGGTTCTGAATTTGAATTCACTGAATTTTGGGGTAGATGTGTTCATGGATTGATGCTTCTGTATTTTTCCTACAGAGCAATGATTATTTCTTGCTTTTTTGCTTTTGAGTACAAGTGTTTCTTTTTTCTCTTTTTGAAATAATTTAATATTTTTCTAAAACATCAATACTTTGGGTAGAGGAGGTGTTTCTATACATTAGGAACAGAAGGGAGGAAGTTTATTATATACTTGATCCACAATCTTGTGGATACTTTTTGGATTATAGTAAATTTTATCCTTTCCCAAATTTTTGCATCTAATATTGTTACAATGATCATACTTTCCAAACTAAATATCAAGTTTCATGATCTGAAAAGGGGATTGTTTCATAAGTTGTCAGTTTATTTAAATGAAAACTCTGACAAAGTATACAAATAAATTACACTTAACCATGTGTTGAAATAATAAAGTTATAGGAACTGTAACAATCACACCAAAATCCAGACTGAAAAAGACACTATGAGTAAACATTTTTGAATCTATGTCTATGACTCAGGCAGCTACAAGACTTAGGAGATTCTTTCTTGCTCTGTTAAGTCTAGAGATGTAGGAAGTACAGATGAAATGAATATGCACTAAGTGGACATATTTTAGAGGATTTCTTTAAAGATCTCAAAGTAAACTGTTTCTTATGATTTGCTTCTTTGTGATCAAAGTAAGGTCTAGCAAAACATCCCAGTTATTTGAAATTCTCCTGCTGTCTGATGGCAATTATAATGGCAGATTTTGTTTGTTTGTATCTGAGAACTGATCACATTTACAAACATAGGATTCATGTATGTGAAATTCATTAAAAGAAAGTTTATAAAACATTTTGTCATCATCTCAAAATCCTTTTTATATTGTTATCAAGGCTGGAAGTTAGTAATATAAATAGTTAACCAAAAGAGAAGTAAACCTTTTTTTTTTTTTGTAAATGGGGAGAGGGATCAGGTTTTCTTCCTGCTTTCAATATTCATATTTGAAAAGTTTTGGTTATGAAGACAGGGCATTATATTACACTTAAGAGCAAATATCATCTATAAATTGTCCTATGTCTTCTTGGTTATTAATTAATGTGCTAATGATGCCAAGAAATTTCTTAGCTGGAACTTGCGATTTAAAGTAGCTCTTCTGAAAAAAAAAAAAAAAAAGAAAAAAAAAAATCCTTGGCCAGATTCCCTTTATAGACCTAAAGACTTTAATACTTACTATGTAATGCATGATTTGTCCTCATTTTTGGAAAGCTAATGAAATTAGTAATATGTGACTCATATCAGTTATGCAGAAGGAAATCACAACACAATCTATGTGTACCTTTTCAAAAATTACAAACCAACAGAACAGTACATGTAATGTTCTTAAAGTTCCTGGGAAAACGAGGTTTTTCAAAATTAAATTATTTAATGCTTAGCATTGTTATAAACAAGGCAAACTTGCTTCAAGTGATATGCTGGAGTTATAATTGGCAAACTTTAATCCTGCGTATCCTAGCAGAGTCATGGGAGGGCTCATAACACCGGCCCCCCACCCCATGTGCTGCCGCTTGCTGCTGCTTAGTCACTCAGGGGTCCCAAGGACTGTAGCCCACCAGGCTTCTCTGTCCATGGAATTTTCCAGGCAAGAATACTGGAGTGAGCTGCCGTTTCCTCCTCCAGGGCATCTTCCTGACCCAGGAGTTGAACCCGTGTCTCTTGCATCTCCTGCATCGGCGGGCGGATTCTTGACCACTGCACCATCGCACATGCGTGCTAAGTCACTCAGTCACTTTGCGGTCCTATGGACTGTATCTCACCAGGCTCCTCTGTCCAAGGGATTCTCCAGGCAAGAATTCTAGAATGGGTTGCCTTGCCCTCCTCCAGGTTATATTCCCAACCCAGGGATTGAACCCAGCGTCTAAGTCTGCTGCACTGGCAGGCAAGTTCTTTACCACTAGCGCCACCTGGTAAACACCACCCGGGAAGCCCCAAAGTAATGAGCTGGTTTCAGGTAAAACTCTCTATAGGTCTCCTTGGAAAAGATGAGTTTGAGCTAGAGTTCAGCTTAGCCACTTGAAACAAAACAAAAACTCATAAGCAGAGGGTAACATCGGTGTGGGGAAGGTCTAAATCTTTCTCTTTGCTTTCAAGGTAGAGAATTAATGGGCTGTTGAGCAGTCACTTTAAAAGAATTAAAATTAGACCTAGAGAAGAAAGAAGGAGTCTTTGCTGATACTGACAGTTGCTGGGATTTAACACTAGTACATATTGGTCACTAACAGGGGTGGTTAGACCTCTGCTCACCTCTCACAGAGTTCTTGAGTTTCTACACTGTGAAAATCTACTTGGATGCTCTTTTGTTTCCAGATTCCCACCCTGGAATATTTAGGATAAACACCCAGGAATATACCATTTTTTCTGGTATGTTGGTACTTTCCTCTTTTTATCTTAACCATAAAAGTTTGTTAAATGAAAGTAAGCTAAACATTTATAACCCTTGGAGAAAAATAGTGCCTTGAAATACATGGAGTAATAATCTTTTAAGACTATTTAGTGTTTTCTGTGCATAACTGTACATACCTTCGCAAAATTTTTTTGACCTTGAAATGAAGAAGTTTCAATTCCTTTGCCTTCATGGAAAGAAGTAGAAGTTTCCAGAAAGAAACAATTTCTAAGAGGGATACCAGCAGTTAGAAGAGCTAGATACTGAAATTGAGTTTCAAACCCTCTGGTGATGATGCTATTTCCAGTATAGAAAAGCCAAAGAAATTTAAGTGTTTGGTGTGAAAAGTAGGCACACAGAAAATTAAAATTTCTTGGAGGAAAAAAGTTACAAAAATTGACTAGAGTTGAAGCATGTAGCTTGACAATTATGTGCATACCAAAAGCTCCTGACCTGAGGTTTATAGTATTTTTCATCTAAATGGAATTTCCCTCACTTCACTGTAAAACCAGATTTGAACTTCCTAGATGCATATTTTTAATGTTTTCAAAAACACTGGTGTCGGTGCAAACTGATAGCTTTGTGTTGCTGGTCCAGGACACAGCTGAGTAACCAAGGTACTACTTCTTCCTGCTCGTTAACCCCTCTGTATGGTCTGGGTGGAGGTGCCTCGGAGAAAGGGGCATGAGAGACCAGCAGCCGTAGGGTTTAACCCAACACCCTCCCCCCTTCCAGGGCCTCTGGACCCCCACCTCCCACAGAATAATACCTTCATTTATTAAATATGCGCCTGGAAAGTTTCCCCAGGAGCCACATTCACTCCTGTCCACGTTTTATAGTGGTGGGTGAAGGGATGCAGAGGAATTCACCAGAGACCCACCTGAATGAGGACTTTGAAAAACATCCCCAGACTTCCATCTCATTTTTAAACGTAGATTTTGGGAATGAGGGTGAAGCATTAGGAAATCAACAGGATTAACCAAATTCACTGCTCTCTTATTCCTTGTTTTTATTACACTTAAGGGTGTTTTGTCTCATTAAGAACCTGGCTGAGCCACCTACCCCAACAGTCCCATGTTCCCGACAGGAGTAATGTGTTCTATTTAAATTTTTGGCTCATTTGTTTAAAATGTTTTTTCAGCAGCACAAGAAGGAGCATCAAATCACCTCCCTCAGGAGCGAGGGAATTGGCTTGGGGAGAAACTGTGCTGAGAGTACCTTTGTTTGCAGTGTTCGAGAGTCCATAGATCCTGCTCTGTACCAATCATTGCGCTGACGTGCACAGCCCTGCCCAGTGTGTATCAGTATTGCCTTCTTTTTCCATCTCCTTCTACTGCTTAGCCTGCAGCAATCAGCCAAGGACCACAACCAAAAACAAAGCAGCCTAACACTGAAATGTAGAACTGCCTCTCAGACAACACATAAGACAGGAGAAGAGGGTGGGAGAGGAAGCAGGACACGGGCCTCTGGATTTGAGAGGTCATGCTTTATATATCCCGTTGCATGGCTCAGTTCAGCCAGCTTAGGGCTCCTTTGGTCCTGAGAAGGGGATTTATGCTTATTTCTCTGACTAGGGTGTGTGTGTGTGTGTGTGTGTGTGCATGTGCATGCCAAGTTGCTCAGTTGTATCTGACTCTTTGTGATGCTATGGACTGTAGCCCGCCAGGCTCCTCTATCCATGGGAATCTCCAGGCAAGAATACTGAAGTGGGTTGCCGGTTTTTTTCTCCTGGGGATCTTCCTGACGCAGGGGTCGACCCCAGGTCTGCTGCATTGCAGGCAGGCTCTTTATTACCCAAGCCACCAGGGAAGCCCCTAAGATCAGTTTAAATCAGCCCAAATCAAAGTGCTGGCAGGGCTGTACTCCCTCCAGAAGGTCTTGGGAGAGTCTGTACCTGTCACCTCTAACTTCTGGTTCTGCTGGCATTTCTCAACTTGCAGTCACATCACTGCAACCTCTGTCTCTATAGTCACGTACCTTTTCTCTTCCATCTGAAGGCTCCTTAGGGCCCCTCTTATAACACTTGTGCTCATACTTAGGGCCCACCCAGATAATCCAGAATAAACTCTCCATTTTAAGATGCTTGATCATGTCAGCCTTGCCTTCTCTAACAGTCACAGGGGTCAGGAGGTGGACTCTGGGTGGCCATTATCCAGATAAGTGACCATCACACCCATTGTTTTCCTGGCCTTCAGGTTTCAGGGAAGCCGACATATTCATCGTTTTTTCTGGAGAAAAGTTTAATTGAAAGTAGCCACAAACCCAGTTCAGCCATTGTAGTTCACACTCAGATTGAAGCTTACGTTTTGTAATATATAATAGGATCTCTAAGACTAGGATTTGATAGGGACGGAGTGTGTTAATTACACTTAGTTAAAGTCTCCGTCTAATCTCTTGGACACGCAGTACTATAGGGTACACTTCAAAGGATTCAGAATTACAAGATGTTTCTTACTATCTGGAACTTAGGCCGCTCCTGGTACGAATTTGTGTCCATGAGACAGAATCTCATGGGGACAGGTAAGTGACAAGGGAAATGAGCTGGTACTGGGGGACAGGTAAGGGACAGGTAAGTGACAAGGGGAAACAACAAGAGGTGGTATTGGTGTATCTTTCAGGAAAGTTCATGACCATTTCTCCCTCCCAAGACTGACTTAGAGGCTCCCCACCACATTCTTGAGTGTCTAGCTTTGCGTTTCCATCTTCGTCCTTCTCCCGTCCTTTCTAACGGTCTGTTTACCTCACTGTCTCCCTAATGGGACTGAAGACCAGGGTTTGCTCACCTGGAGATCCTCAGCAAGTAGCATGGCATTTGGCACATGGCAGAAGCTCAATAAATGTGTTGGCTTGAATGAATGAGTGGAGGGCAGTAAGTAGAACATTCTGGGCAGAAGGTTGGCACGAGAAGATGCTCAGGGGGTGGGGACAGGGCAACCTCATGCAAGTCTGTGAAGGTCACTGGGAGGAAGCGGGGTGCCATGTGACTGACTGAGCATGTAGGTGGTTGGGTGGAAAGGAAGTGAGGGGACAGACGTTGCTCTGTTTCTGGCTCCTGGGGCCATTCTCAGCAGGAATGGAGCCGGGGATAGTGGTGGGGTGGACGTTCCTGGAGGAGCATACCCTGCTGATGCGACAGGCAGTGGGGCAGAATCTGCCAGCTGTGTGAACTTGGGTGCATCACAGAGACCCTCTAAGCCATGATTTTCTTGACAGTAAAGGATAATGCCAATGACCGTGACCCGTGGATAAAAATGCAGGTCATGGAACAGCAGAGTGCCTGGGATGCAGGCAGGGCTATGTAACCAGGAGGCTGAATCTCGTCCAAGAGGGTCCTCGCTGAGATCCTATTCACACCATGTGGTCAGCAGTTCTGACTGGCACTGCCATCTAAGCCTTCTCTGGGTGCCTCGGGACTTGTGGGACTGTCAGGTTCCAGAGAGGCCTTGAGGAGAAACCCAGGGGCTGTCAAGGGCAAATCTTGACATCTCTCCTACCTCTGTGTGGGCATTCACAGCAATCAGCCATGTCTGAGGCCCAAGTATCAGCCCTGGGTCCACAGTCGACCTCCAGCTTGCAGAGCACTTGCCTTCTTGCAGGCTTGAGAAACTGAGTGCAGAGGCACTGGGAGCTTTGAAGCACCCTAGCTCAAAAACGGGGCCAAGTGAGACAAGCATTAGTGCCACATCTGATTTTCAAGCTAGATGAGATCTTTGGACATATCTTTCAAAGAGATTAAACTAAGAATCAAAGCTAGTGGGCCCCTTCAGTGTTAATTGGAATCAATTAAAAATATCAACACAGAAGCCCCTCCCTGCTGTTTCTTTTGATATCTATCTCACATGCTGAAGAACAGAACTTGAATACAAATTTTGGAGAAATGCCGGATGTTTAAAAGGTCTTCATCTTCACGGTGACAGGTCCTCCGTGGGTTTCCTCCTCCCCCGGAGGGTGAAAGGTCAGAAGGAGCCAGTGCGTTTCCAATGACTTGATGGACTGGGTAAAACCCATTTACCAGCTGGAATATTTTTGACTAGATGAGGTCCTCACCAGAGTTCTAATTAAAAATCAATGTGATATATAATTAAATTCTAGTGATCACATATGCACCAGCCCGTCTCTGTAGCTTTTAGCCCGAGGCAGAGGAAAAGCGCTATTATTGATCTAGTCAGGAGCCCTCTGAGGTTGTCAATACACGATGTCTCCACTGAGGGAGGGCCCAGTGGCTTCTTGGAGCCTGAAGGACACGCCATTGACTCCAGCTTAGGGACCGGACCATCCTGCCCAGATTGTTTAAGTGCTTTGCACAGAGGGTGGGCCCAGTCTGCAGACTCCACCCCACGCTCCTGCTCTCCAGGCAGTGAGCGCCCCAGGGGAGACTCTAGAAAGAGGACGCTGACAGTGTCCAGACTCAAGCTACCTTTGAGGCTTCCCTCCCCCTGGCCTCCCCAATGGGCAAGCTGCCTTTAGACAAGGTCTGTCTGGGACACAGCGGCAGTGAAGTCTGGAGACTGAGGATCCCCGTGGCCCCAGCTTTCTCTGAAGGCTCTAGTGGCCTCCTTTGAACCTGCTCCTCCGATCCACCCCACCCTTTCTGTGGAAAAGCATTACTGATAATTTACAGTTTCTTTAGATGCAAAGACATCAGTGTTGCTTGGCAGGCACTCAGGGCCACCTGTCAGTTTCCAAGCAAAGCTCCCCTGTATAAAGCCTCTCATCCTTCGCAGAAGACCTCCATGTTGTCTTTGTGTCCCCCCCAACTGGTCCCATCACAATATGGCTGTGTGAGGCCCAGAAAGGCTGTTTCCATGCCCACCTTGCACAGGGGCACTTCCTCCTTCAAGGATCTTGCCAGGCTCATCCAACCTGATGGACTTTCAAAGTGAAGATCAGGGTGCCCCCTTCCCCCACCCAGCAAACACCACCCACCCCAACTGCTCCTACCCTGTGCCCTGTGCCCCCCACAGGGCTGCCAGCTCTCCAGAAGTTTCTCTCTGTCTCTCTTAAGCTGAATTTAGTCAGTATATGTATATATATCTATTTTAAATTAATTAACTGTTGACTTCTTTGGGGCTCAGGGGCTTTCTAGTTGTGGTGAGTGGAGGCTACTCTCTGGTTGTGCTGCGTGGGCTTCTTATTGCTGTGGCTTCTCCTGTGGAGCAGAGGCTGTGGGGCCCTTGGGCTCAGTAGTTGCAGCTGCTGCTGCTGCTAAGTCACTTCAGGCGTGTCTGACTTTTGGTGACCCATGGACTGCAGCCTGCCAGGCTCCTCCGTCCATAGGATTTTCCAAGCAAGAGTACTGGAGTGGGGTGCCATTGCCTTCTCCCATTAGTTGTAGCACAGTGGCTTAATTACCCAGAGGCATGCAGAATCTTCCTGGACCAGGGATCGAGGCCAAGTCCTCCGCATTGGCAAATGGATTCTTAACCACTGGACCACCAGGGAATATCCAGTTTGTATGTTATTTTATTAATGATTTCCCCCCTTTATTCTCTTTTAGATTTTTATTAAAGAAATATTAATATATTTTTGTTTTAAGATATGGGTGAGAATGTAGAGCAAAACACCAAAGGACCCATCCACGGCTTGGAGCCCATTTATTCACACTGCCCCTCCCCCAAGCGCCTCCCCCTTCCCTGTTCCTCCTTTTTACTCTCCTTCTCCCTCCCCTAGTCTCTCTGTCGCCCCCCTCTCTCTCCCTGTGTATTTAAATAAAACAACACATTGATACTATTTTGCCAACAGAAAAGAGGAATTTTAGAAGCCCAGCTTGGTGGCAAGCAGGAATTTTGTCAAGTCCTTTGGTTTATGTGAAGGAAAGTCATTGACGGCCTTTGATCTCAGCTTCTCACACGGTGTGGGGCTGGGACTGCGGCTGGGAAGAAAGTGAGTGTGACACAGATGAACAGCTCTCATCGTCATCAAAAGAGAAGTGTGAGGTTCACCAGCCCAGGCTTCTTAAAAATTTTTTTACTTGTCTGGGCCAGGTCTTAGTTGCAATACATGAGACGGTCTTTGCAGAATGCAGGATCTTTAGTTGTGACATGCAGGGTCTAGTTCCATGACCAGGGGTTGAACCTGGGCCTCCTGCACTGGGAGCACGGAGTCTTAGCCACTGGACCACCGAGGAAGTTCACCAGCCCAGGCTTCCTGCAGAGACGGGGGAGCAAGACCAGGAGAGCCCCGAGTCACCACTGATTCCTTTCTCTCATTCTGTATGTAGTCCCCAAATATATCTAAAATCTGACCCTGACCATCTGCCCAGCCAACACCTTGGTCCCAAGCTATGAGCATCTCTCTCCTGGGTTATTCCAACAGCCTTGATGTAAATTACAAGAGCCAATTACATTTCCAGGAACTTTGCAAGGTTTTCTTGAAGTACAACCATGATTCAAAATTAAATAACGTGCATTGGTGGATGAATGGATAAAGAAAATATACCAATGTCTATATCCATATGCACAATGGAATCTTATTCAGCCATAAAAGGAAATCCTGTCATTTGCAACAACACAGAGGGCATTATGCTAAGTGGGATAAATCAGACAGAGATGGCAAATGCTGTATAATCTTACTTATATGTGATCTTACTTACATCTTTGAACTCGCAGAAATAGACAGTAGATTGGTGGTTGCCAGAGACTGGGGAGTGTCAAAGGGTACAAGCTTCCAGTTACAAGGGGGACACGTTCTGAGGTCAGACATACAGCACATGACGATAGTTAACTATATTGTATTGTATATACTATTGTATATACTGTCTGCTGTGCTGTGCTTAGTCACTTCAGTCGTGTCCAACTCTTTGCAACCCTATGGACTGTAGCCCACCAGATTCCTCTCTCCGTGGCATTCTCCAGGCAAGAGCTAAAAGAGTAGATCTTAAAGGTTCTCACCATAGTAACAACAATAAAGTGGTCACGATGTGAGCTGAAAGGTGTGTTAACTAGCTTTATTGTGGGAATCACTTTGCATTTACATACATGTATCAAGTTATCACATTGTACATTTTAAGTGTACACAATGTTCTATGTCAGTAAAGCTGGAAAAATTAGATAATATAAAATTCCTATTAAATTATAGAAACCAAGATAATACATATCTGAAAGTCATCACTTCCTGCCTTTGCTCCTTTTCTCTTTTATCCATGCCTTTGAGGTTGCTATTGTCTACAGTGATCGTCCAGTGGAAACGCCATACAATGATGACCATTCAGCATTCCTCCCCAGGTGTGCTCTCAGTTGTACGAGTAGCTTGAAACCAGCTATGAGGGGAGCATAGACACCATAGAGATTGGCAAATTCTATGAATCAGTGGAGATCAACACTCTATGAACACTTACTATCCCATTTCCCTCTGAAGGAACCAAAGTCCTCATCTTCTGATGAAAGAGCTCATCAGACCAGAAGTCACTGCACGCTTTCCAACCTCTTTCTCTAACTTGACGACTCAGTTTATCCTGGCTCAACACCACTGTTAGATGCCCAGCTACTCTCCTCCATTTTCAAAGTCATCCTTCCACAGATTGGTACAGTCTTAACACTAACTGGTCCTATGTCTTTGATGGCGCTCTGTAAGTTCTTGGGGCAGAGCCAGTACACATTAGATGCTCAATAGTGATGTAGCAATTGATTCAGGACTAGGAGCCCGTCCAGGAGAGGAAAGTGTTGCCAATGGTAGTGGAAATAGTTGTTACATAATATTATCATCAGACTTATTTGATCATCTGATGGAGTTAATATTTCCATATTCTTTGTCCTCCATTTCACACATTCCCATCACGACCTGTGAGGTGAGGAGTACCAGCTTCACTCTTTAGATGAGGAGGTTGGGAAACTTGCCTAGACTCAGACAGTTGATAGGAGGCAGAGCAGAGACTTAAGTCTGTCCTCTTTCCGAAGGGAGGACTTTCAGCAGACATTACTGGAGGGAAATGTCTGAGATCTCCGTGGAGAGTTGAATTTTCTTGGGAACTGGCACTACTGGAGACTGTTTGCTGTGATCCCACAGAGGCCCACCGTGGAGTATCCTTGTTCTCCAGATAGACAGTGACAGGAGGTATAATGGCAAGGTCCGCCCCCACCCCCACCCCCCCCCCCGCGCCACCACCAAGGCTTTCTATGCTCCAGACCTTTGTAACGAGGTGTTAGTGCTGTTCTGCTGGGCCGGCCCTTTGGAAGTGATATGTCTTGGCTTCTCAGTGGAAGGAGTTTCAAGTTGGGGGCAAGTGGTGCCAACGTAATCACAGTCTTTCACACCATCGGAAGCTGTGATAACATGGCCCCCAACTGGAATGGGGACTCCTGGGGACTCGAGGGGTACTGACTAAGATATGGGCTCAGATGACCCTTGTCATGTGAGTTATGCCGAGGCACTCACGCTGGGCTCAAAATGAAGTCAACCCAGATCCACGTCAGCTCATCTGATAGATTTGGATCATGTATGAGGAGTGCAGCTAAGGTCCCAACTGTTGTGATTACAAGGGCTTACCTTTGGCTCTTGGCTTTGGCTCTGTCCTTTTTATTGTCCTGAGGCCAGTGGTCTTGCTTCCCTCAGCATCAGTTTCTGTTTCCCTGTGGGGATAAAGCTGGGAGTCAGTGAGTTACAGTGTGTAAGGACCCGGCTCTGGGCCTGGATCATGGGCAGAGACATCACATACAGGTTTTCTTCCATGGTGACAGGTCAGCCCCTTCACCAGGGCTCTGCTGGCTCCTCCTGGTGCCGTTCTTCCTGCCAGGTTCAGACTGGGCTTCTAGCAGTGGCTGGGGAGTATGCTCCGAAGCTTTCCACTGGCCCCTGCAGGTCTGGAGCTCGTGTGTGTGTGTGTGTGTGTGTGTGTGTGTGTGTGTGTGTGGGTGTGTGGGTGTGGGTGTGGGTGTGTGTTACAGGGTGTGCCCGATGCTTAAAGTGCTGTGATGAACATGCCTTTGTGCTAAAAGCTCTATAAATACAAGGAGCAGACCTGGGCGTGGTGCTTCCAGAACACTCCCAACTTTAGCCGTCATCAAAGGCTCAGGTCAGAGACAAGTTGGAAATGGAGGCCGTTTGCCAGTCAGCGATACCCCAAAGCAGAGGTGGCTTTTCTTTCTCAGTGTCCACATCTTGACTCACTTGTCTTAATGGCACGAGGCCCCTCTTGCCTTTCTTGTGTCTCCAGAACTGCGCAAATTTGTTTTCAAGCATCTTTTAGAAGAACTGCCAGTTCCATATTCTGTCTGCGCACCTCTACCCCACCCAATCCACCTGCCACCCAGCACCACCCAACAGCACCCCCTGGTGGCCAGCAGGGGCTTCTCCTGGCCCCTGGTTTCCACCGCTTCAGTCTTTTAGAAGGAACACATTCATTTGTTCATTCAGTTTCTATTTATTGGTTAGCTGCTCTGCAACCTGGATAGACACTGGAGACACCAATAGGATAGATTCCTACTCTAAGGAGTTATACCTCTGTCATCCAGTGAGGGAACAGATAGACACCTAAGTGCTTATAATTTTAATGTGATTGGGCCATGATAGGATGTCAGGCTATCTTGAAGCTAAGAAAGTTCAAGCTTCAGGCTCTGTCATTGACACGCGACCTTAACAAAGTGTTCATATGGTCATAGATTTTTATAAAATTTGCAGAAATGGGCTATTTTAAGAGGTTTCCCAGGTGGCGCTAGTGGTAAAATATCCGCTTGCCAATACAGGAGACATGAGACACGTGTTCCATCCCTGGGTCAGGAAGATTCCTTGGAGGAGGGAAACGAAAACCCACTCCAATATCCTTGCCTGGAGATCCCATGGATAGAGGAGCATAGCAGGCTACAGTCCATAGGGTTGCAAAGAGTCGGACACGACTGAAGCAATTGAGCACGTAAGCTACTTTAAAGGGGCCAGTTAAAATGACTTTTCTTCCCCAGTGACCTCCTCTATGCCTTATTTCTCGTTTTATTAGATGGCATGGAAGTGGCCAAAGGCATTTTGGAACTGGCTAAGGGACAATTGAGTTTGGGATACATTTTGTCTGGGTTTCGTGAGATGTTTTTGTGTGGTTATACTTAGGTTATTCTTAGCCCTCTTCACGCGGGAATGCCTTCCAAAAACACTTCCATCACCCATGGCTATGACTCACCCACCCTGTGACGCAAAGCTTCACAATCAGAGCCCATATCACAATTTAAACATATCTCCCAGCTCCTGGCACCAGAACAGTGTGAGTAGTGGGAGAGAAAAGTGGTTTAAATGGACAGAGCCAGAAGCTGGCCTGTGGAATGTTCTTCAGGTTATCAGACTGTTGTATTGTAAGCAGAAGGTCTGGTTACAGAAAAACTTGAGAGAGGTTTCCCCAGGCTTGATAGCAATCTTAGAATTTCATAGAACATTCCCAACACAGGTCTCTGAGACCGAAAGAAATGTTTGCATACAATCTACAGCTTAAACCAAACCACCATCAACTATGTTAGAGAAAAGATGTTGGATCTTCCTATTCTCTGTATAGACAATAGAAGATAGAAAAAATGTCTTTTCATAGAGAACAGGCTTGTGGTTGCGTGGGGGAGGTGGTGGAGGCATGCACTGGGAGTTTAGGATTAGCAGATGCAAACTGTAGTATATAAAATGGATAAACAACAAGGTCCTACTGTACAGCACAGGGAACTATATTCAATATCCTGTGATGAACCATAATGAAAAGAATATGATATATTTTTTCATATATAACTGTATTACTTTGCTGTCAGCAGAAATTAACATGACATTATAAATCAACTATACTTTAATAAAGTGAAATTTTAAAATTGCCTTTCAAAGATCAGAGCAGGGAGCTAAAGACTAGAGGGGAGAAAAGTAATGTGGAGGTATGCGAGGCGATCACTATTATGAAAGGAGTGTCCTATTTGTGGCATTTGTCAGGCTTTGTAGGCATATAATCTACTATGATTGCTTTTCTCATGCTAAATACATTTTCCTCTCATTCCTGATTTTCGTTTTAAACTTTGTATTCTTCTCTGCAAAAGAACAGTGCCTCCATCTCAGATCCTACAGAACTTGGAGCGGACTTTGGAAAGAGATGCTAGGTTTGCCCAGGGGAAACCAGTGAGTGTTCCCAGGGCATCTGTTTGTGAACTAGGTTGGGATGAGGAGACCCCCAGGAGGAAGATCTGAGGTGAGAGGCCCGTGGGAGCATCTGTACAGCAAAGAGGGACGTGGTGACTGCGGATGCAGGAGGTCAGGCAGGGAGACCCATGGGAGGGCTTAGGCAGGGGGTGGACAGATACTGATTCCTCTGACTTGCATCTGCCTTTGTTACCTGCAGCTTGTGGATCATTCCATCTTTCCCCATGCTTCTCATTTTTAGGTATATATCCACTTTACTTTTCCTCCATTCCCTTATTGTTTTTTTAGTTACTAAGTCATGTACGATTCTTTTGTGATGCCCTGCACTGTAGCCCGCCAAGCTCCTCTGTCCATGGAATTGTCCAGGCAAGAATACTGGAGTGGGTTGCCATTTCCTTCTCCAGGGGATCTTTTCAACCCAAGGATTGAACCTGTGTTTCCTGCATTGCAGGTGGTCTCCTGAAGTGAAGGCAAATTCTTTACCGCTCAGTTACCAGAGATTGCACTGTGATATTAACGAAATAATTGAACAACACACCATAATGCAGAATCACTAGGAGCCCTGAACTTGTTTTCCTGAAACTTGATGGTCCCATCACCCACTGGGGATATGGGAGAGTGATGGGGAGCGGTTGTAAAAAAAAAATATGAAGCTTTGTTTAGTTGCCTGGCACTCACCTCCTTATGTGTGGCTTGTTTCCTAACAGTCACAGACCAGTATAGGTACCTGGCCCGGGGTTGTGCAGCCCTGCCATACACCACAATTTCTTTATGCATTTATCCTCTGATGAACATTTGAGCTGTTCTCACCTTTTGGCTTTTTGAAAAGTGCTGCACAAACATGCATGTATGGTACTTGCATGGGGATCAATTTTCATCTCTTCTGGGTACTTACCTTGAAGGGACACTACCACCACATTTGTTTTCAATGCTTTGTTGTTCTTGGCTGGCATCTTGGTTTGCCATTTTAGTCCCCTGGCTTCTTGGAGGAAGAAATGGCAACCCACTCCAGTATTCTTGCCTGGAGAATCCCAGGGACAGAGGAGCCTGGTGGGCTACCGCATGTGGGGCACTCACAGAGTCGGACACGACTGACGTGGCTTAGCAGCAGCAGCAGCCCCTGCCTTCTTCAGTGTTTCCAATTCACTGTCTTTTCCTCCCTGGTGTATAAGCTCATTGAAAGAAACAGTCATACAGCTCAAAAGAAATTTGATTTGAGGATATGGAGCCCCCTGATGTCCATCAGTTGTAGAAAATCTTAACCAAAAGAATTTGAAAAGTATGATGGGATTTGAGGAGAGGGAAAACCTCAACAAATGCAGTTGTAGGAAGCGACTTCTCATTAGTTTCATTTCCAGAGATATCACACTTGTGGTTGGCGGTTTCTGTTTCTGTGTTGCTTGATTTCCATCATACAAACCGAGTTTCACGCAGATGGAGTCCCATTTCCCTTCCTTTCCAGATGATGATTTAATACTTGACAGTGAGTTTGTGGCTTCCCTGGTGGCTCAGGCAGTAAAGAATCCACCTGCAACGCAAGAGACCCAGGTTCGATCTCTGGGTGGGGCAGGTCCCCTGGAGAAGGAAATGGCTACCCACTCTGGTTTTCTTGCCTGGAGAAGCCCATGGACAGAGAAGCCTGGTTGGCTACAGTCCATGGAGCTGCAAAGAATTGGATATGACTGAGCAACTAACACTTTAGTGAGTTTGCAAGGATAGATCAAAAAGACATTTTGACAAAGTCTGATATGCTTTCGAAGACTCTTTCAACTTTGAAATCCTAAGATTCTAAATCTATTTCTGGGTTTGCCATCTGATTAGATATAAAAGTGGCACCATTCCTATCAACATCTTGACTCTGAGTCTAAGCATCAGAGATTTGTTGCACTATAAATTTGCTGATAAATATATTTCTGTTTGTTAAAAGTGCATTCCCTTTCCTTCCCTTTGAACTGGTAAGTTGAACACATTTCATGTGGATTGTTTGGTAAAGAATGTCTCACTAGCGGGTCCTGGCTTTAACGACTAGGAGAAATCCTGCAGTTGGAACTCCATGTAGTTTTTACCAGATACTTTTTCACGTCTCTGAACAGAAAAAGTAAGATGTCTTTATAAAAGTCTTCCTAAAAGTCTCAAGAGACATTCTGTCTGTCAAGTACAACTGTACCATCTCATGCAACTGCCACAACACTTTCATTCTCTGCTAACTTAATCTCAAAGACACTTGCTTTTCTATGAAAAGTGAAGTGTTAGTTGCTCAGTCATGTCTGATTCTGTGACCCCGTGGACTATAACCCACCAGGCTCCACTGTCCATGGAATTCTCCAGTCAGGAATACTGGAGTGGGTAGCCATTCCCTTCTCCAGGGGACCTTTCTGACCCAGGGGTCTAACCCGAGTTTCCTGCATTGCATGCAAATTCTTTACTGACTGAGCAGGGGAGCCCACTTGCTTTTCTAAAACTGACTTTATACATGTATATATTGGGTTGGCCAAAAAGTTTGTTCAGGTTTTTACATAAGATCAAATCGAAAACCCAAGTGAAATTTCTGGCCAACCTATATATTTGTATTTGCTTGTTGTAGCTTCTTTTACTTTTCTTTATTTGGATGGCATGTCCGAATCCATATTTTTAAGAAGCATGCTCAAGATCTGGGATGCTTGTTTTATTTGAGTAAGAGGTGAACATTTGTGCATCTAGGCTTCTACACACTGCTGTGTCACTTGCTAAGCCAGGTCCATTTTCCAAGTCTCTACCCATTTCCCCTCATCTCCTCTGAAGTGAATCGGTTGTGCTTTGTTTCAATCTGTCTGTGTATCCTGGTTGAGGTCACCTGCCTGCACTTTGTGACTCTTCTTTTTCACACCCACGTCCTCTGATTACAACTACTTGCAGACACTGTGCATCACTGATTCTTTCTTGCAGTGTTTCCATCACCTTTTGGGTTCTGACTCTAAAAGAGACTTACTCAAATCAAGTCTCTGGGATAAATGGCATTAAGGCCTTAGTCATTTGAACATCTGCCTATGTGTGTTTTCATGCATCAACAATGGCTGACTCATGGACATACTGTTCTTACTGGGTCAATAGGCTCTCCACCTTCAGGGGTCATCTGGTCTACCAGGTAAGCTGTAGAGATGTTTAAAAACATGTATTTCCTTTAATATTTTCTTACATGAGCACATAGGTTGAGCAACTGATGTTAGAGTTGCAGTAGCTTCTTTTAAGAAGGATAGACTAATTGTACATTTTCTTATTTAATCCTGGTAGATATTTTGGAGAAGGAAATGGCAACCCCCTCCAGTATTCTTTCCTGAAAAATCCCATGGATGGAGGAACCTGGCAGGCTACAGTCCATGGGGTTGCAAAGAATCAGACACAACTGAGCAACTTCACTCATTCAAGACTTTTAAAACAATGAAGGCCAGTTTGTAATCTATGGGCTTTTCTTGTGGCTCAGCTGGTAAAGAATTGGCTTGCAATATGGGAGACCTGGGTTCAATCCCAGGGTTGGGAAGATCTCCTGGAAAAGGGAACAGCTACTCACTCCAGTATTCTGGCCTGGAGAATCCCATGGACTGTATAGTCCATGGGGTCACAAAGAGTCGGACACGACACGACACAGATTCATTTTATAATCTATGAAAATGGTGTCCTTGGGAACTGTGTGTCTTGGCACACCAGAGCCCTGATTGTGTTTCTTCGCTCTAGAAGAATTTGCAAGAACATACTTCATTGACAATATTTGCAATTTTTACCCCCAAATAATGTGCATTGTGTAAATGCTTCTTCCTCAAGAATTTGTTTACTCAAAAATATTTATTGCTGGTCTGTTCTATGGGAAGCATAGACGTCTGCACCCAGACTTGTGTCCTTAAAGAGCCTGCAAAGTGACCAAAGGGGAAAAAGAAAAGAAAAATATAACTGAGGGTCTGTGTGCATACAAACACTAAAAAGTGCCAGCTCTGGCAAATTTAATAACAGCACCCCAAAGTTAATAGTAAACAACTTTCCAGCCCTGAAGGCTTTATACCCCCTGCTGAGCCTGGATAAATGATTTTAGCACAAAATATTAGATTAGAAGAATTCATTTATGGTTTACATGGATTATTAAAAAAATGGGAGTGCCGTTAGAATGTCTAGTCTAAACTCAGAAAAACCTCTGAGCCTTATCCTTTCAGTAAATAAGTAAATTTACTTATAGCTGCTTTTGGACTTTGAAGACAGACTAAGAGAAGCCAGGATCTTCCTTGTGTTGCCTTTGTTTCTGTCACGAATCTTTTCAAGAAGCTGAGTAACAAACCCTAGAAAAAGAGATAGAGTTGATGGTGAGCAGTTACTTGGCTCTTACACGGTTTTGTTTGGAAGACTACTGGGAAATACAGAGCCATCTCATTGACCTTTAGATCAAAAACCACTAAAGGGACGCTCACGGAGAAAGAACAAACCCCATCCTCCTGATCTCACATGATGGCTGAATCCTCTCCAGGAAAAAATGCAGATTCCTCCATAGTTCGTGGATTTTTCCTCTATCATTCTCCCCGTGCCTCTGAGAAGTGTAATGTGGCTAGGTAATCCATGTCTACATTTATTTTTAGAAGTAAATGTGAGTCTATAAAAGGGAAGCAGTGACATGTATACCTCCTTTTAATAGTTCATTAATCATGTTAACATTTATAAGCCATAATGTTTGTACTATTTAAGAGGAAGAATTGGAAAATGGTATTTATACAAATTAACTTTTTATAGGTCTTCACATCCTGAGAAATGATGCTAAGAAAAGCAGTGCTACAGTCTCACAGCACTAAATCCAGTCATTGCCTAGTTCACATGGCCTCGGGGGTGTTTTCTCTCACTTTTGAGTATTTGTCATGAAATAGTAAATGGAATTGATGAGTATTTGTAACAGGTCATCCTGCAATTGCCTGATCACTGCTATAAGTTTCCTTACCTTTTTCTACCCCTAAATGTACTCCACCATTATAATTAATGACATAAGTGGAAATTAAATTTTCTATTTTGGTCTTCCATGAAGGCAGTGCCAGAAGCAGCAGTTGAGACTGGAAAGTGGATGTAATTCCACAGAGGTATGTTCTTTCTGACCATCAGCACTGACCCCTAGACCAGGCCACTTTGAAAGGCAGTGAGCATGGTGATGATGGGAAAAACCATTTCTCAGGTCCCTGCATACCCTGAGCCTTTTATATTTCCTTGCACCTCAGTGGTGTCAAAGAAGGCATGTTTGGTTGGTTTTTAACTTCAAATTTCTGGCCACTTCCATCACCAGGAGAAGCACACGAAACAAGAAGATGATAAGTTTAGTTTCGGGTTGTGGGCTGTGAATGGACATCACCTTTGTGGTCTGAATAAGAATTTATTTTGAAGTCCTAATTCCCTCTGGTATGGTATTATAAGGTAGGACTTTGGAGGTGAGCAGGTCATATGAGTGAAGTCCTCACGCATGGTATTAACACTCTTATAGAGGCCCCAGAGAGCTCCTCTGCCCTTTGCACCATGTAAGGACACAGCTAGACATAGCAGGCTGTGAAATGAAAGGGAGCCTTTACCAGACACCAGATTTGCCAAGGACTTGACCTTGGACTTCAAGACCCCAGCTCTTCAAGAAATCAGTATCTGTTTTTCTTGTTTTACAAGTCACCCTGTGTGTGTTCAGTTCAATTCAGTTGCTCAGTCATGTCTGACTCTTTGCCACCCCATAGACTGCACATGCCAGGCTTCCTGTCCTTCACCAACTCCTGGAGTTTGCTCAAACTCATGTCCATTGAGTCGGTGATGGTATCCAATCATCTCATCCTCTGTCCTCCCCTTCTCTTGCCTTCAATCTTTCCCAGCATCAGGAGCTTTTCTAATGAGTCAGTTCCAAGCATCAGGTGGCCAAAGTATTGGAGTTTCAGCTTCAACATCAGTCCTTCCAATGAATATTCAGGACTGATTTCCTTTAAGATGGACGGGTTGGATCTCCTTGCAGTCCAATGGACTCTCAAGAGTCTCCTCCACCACCACAGTTCAAAAGCATCAATTCTTCAGTGTTCAGCTTTCTTTCTGGGCCAACTCTCACATCCATACCCGACTACTGGAAAAACCATAGGTTTGACAATATGGACCTTTGTCAGCAAAGTAATGTTTCTGCTTTTTAATATACTGTCTAGGTTTGTCACAGTTTTTCTTTCAAGGAGCAGGCGTCTTTTAATTTCATGGCTGCAGTTACCATAAACAGACAAAGACACCCCTAGCTGGACTCTGAGAACTGCTGTGTCCATGTCTGGTTTGCGATTTAGCCATTTGGATTAACTGGCTAGGCTACTTAGGTGGTTAATCATGTAAAATGTCCAAGCAGGTTCTCATGTGGAGACTCTCTATAAGCTCCTTGGAAAGATATTATAAGTGTTAGAATCCAGATTGAATTTATGGTTTGTTGGGGAAAGGGAGTACTGGGTGGGGAGAAAAACAGGAGATCTCTCATGTTAGAACGGGATGGAGAAATTGTCAGTGCTTGCAGAAATGTAGTTACAGTCATACTTCCAGGCTCTGGGCAAGTAAGACTCTAAAGTAACATGGAGAGGACTTTCTCAGCTCTTCTGAGATTCTGGACCAGGACTGGGTAGAAGTGACACAGTCTGGATTTGGCTGCTAAAACACTAATGCTGTCTGATCTCCTGATTTGGTAACCCAGAAATGCCTCTTGTGAGTTTTAGGCTGGCTGCCTGAGGACTCCTCTTTCTAATGAAACTTCTGCAGAACAAGACAGAGAATCTGCTAGAACTGCTCCAGTGTCAGAGGTCATTGGTCTGCTCCAGTTTTTCCATACTCACTCTTTTCTCTTACAGGAGTTGAGAAAAGGTCATTTCTGACCTCTCTCCACCCCTTCCTGCCCTGCTGTGCACATTATTTCTTCCCTGTCCTAGAACCTCTCACTCAACACCCTTTTTGATGCTTCTATAACTAAATCAAGTCTAAAACATTTGGGACCAGTCTCTAAAAGGGCACTTTTTATTACTGTCAGGCAGCCATGACTGGTAACCAGGTTCCCTGTGTTTTGATCTTCTAGTATGTGACATTTTCTATCTGTCTACTGACGCACATTGCCTGGGAAAATCTTTGATTGTCATATGAAGAAAGAAAGAAAGTCAAATCACTCAGTCGTATCTGAATCTTCATGATCCCATGGACTGTAGCTTATCAGGTTCCTCCATCCATGGGATTTTCCAGGCAAGAATACTGCAGTGGGTTGCCATTTCCTTTTCTAGGTATCATATGAAGAGTCATTACTAATTAACACAATAACAATGGAAGAGAGGGTTCCATTATTTCCTGTTTCCAGAGAAAGACTTCACTGATGATTTGCAAATGTAGTAAACTGTTTCCATTTTAAACATCAAAACCTTATACACTTGCCTTCTTTTCTTATCCATAAATAGTATATGTTTATGGTATTCTTGTACATTTCTATATTTTATACAATGACACAATTTATTAGCATATTTCATGAATGTTTTTCCATGACATTAAATATTCTTCTATGACATTTTAATGACTTTATTGTATTTCATTTTAAATTTCTTATCACATAATCATACTGTTTCCAGTTTCTCTTTTTTAGCAATATCACAATGATGTACACTTCTCCCTAAAATGTAGGAGAGCACCCATTTCCCCCAAAATTGTCTGCAGAGGGTATAATCAGTTAAACTATTTTAAAATCAATGTAATAAAGAAACATGTTATTGTTGCTTAAATTTGCATCTTTTGATCACCTGTAGGACTCCTCACAGGAGCATTGAACATTTTCAAATGTTTATTGCCCATCTGTGCACTTTTGTGAATTTCCTCTTTTATTTTTTTGCCTATCTGAGGAAGGTGAATGAATTTTTTCCCAATTAATTATACCCAATTTAAAATTCAACTACATATGTAACCTGTTCCAAATAAATTTAGTGTTTTTTAACCATTTGCCCTTAAATTGTACTTATAGTATGGATTTTTTTAACATATAAAATTTTTTTAACTTTAGTGTTGACTGAACTATTCCAGTATCTTGGAAGAAATAAAACAATGTGTAAGCCGCTTTCTCTGCCTTGAAGGTATCTAATAATCCAAGTATGGAAATAAGATGTATGTAGGGGAGTTGGTGATGAACAGGGAAGCCTGGCTTGCTGCAGTCCATGGGGTTGTGAAGAGTTGAACACGACTGAGCAACTGAACTGAACCCTATAAAGAATATAGTGTTTAAAGCAGCTGCTTGTCATGGAAAGGTGTGTAGTTACTGAAAGATGAGTCTGTTGTTGGTGAGAGTTTGGAAAAAGCCCTCGGATGCTGCTGATGGACACTGTCCTGCTGCCAGGTTGATAAGCACAGATTTAAACATCAGGCTGGACAAGAATGAAGAGTTTTTCCAGGGAGAGTGTGATGAATTGCACACCTACATGATCGTGCACTCGGGCTGACCCTCCTGCCAAGACTGAGTTATTGTCTCTCCTCTGGGCAACCAACTGCATATTTGAAAACATCAGTGATATAAATTGTGTTTCTCTCTGGTCTGGGCAAACTTAGAAAAGTGTCCAGAAAAAAAATCTAGGGAGAATGAGAATGAACATCAGTTTTCATGACTTTCTTTGGAACATTTCAAATGATACTGTGTTGTGGGTAAGAGTCAAGGCATTTCTGGCTTTTATGTCTCAGCACCTATCAGAGTACCCTGTGCTTTTGTCAGAATTTGTAGTGTGCTTTAAGGATTCCAAGTCAATAAGACCTCACTCTGGTGGGTGTGTGTGTGTGTTTGTGCATGCAATGGGTAAGGCACAGGGAGACAAGACTAGGATGAAATGAGCTGATTGCAGAAAGCAGGACCAGAAATGCTGAAAAAGCAGCTGCCCAAAAGGACTCAGACCCTGTGTGTGTGTGGACTGAGGAGAGGCACTGTGGGGACAGCCCTCTGGAGGGTACAGCAATGTGGCAGGAGATGGCCAGAGAGCAGGAGCGTTTCCAGTTCAGGAGGACTTCAGCCAGTGGGATGCTTGGGTAAATGTTTAACAATTGGCTCACTGGGGACTTCACAAAATCCTGACGAGAAGCATTTGCAATTTCTCTGGCTTAAACACCCCCACTGTGGTAGACCACAAACTGCCACTGGGGAGTCACTGAATGGAAGGCTAGAATGTGCACCTTAGGCTCTCATGAACAGCTAGTATAAGCTGATGGAGTTTTATTTCTGTGCCATCCATCCATCCATCCATTCAGTCATGGCAGGACCACAGCCACTTCTCGAGGCAGGAGCTGCAGAGAGGGCAGAGCTCAGCACTGCAAGGGAGGCCGTGACCACAAGCAGACAGAGTGTCGGGGCTCCAGCTCCACAAGCTGGATCATCCTGGTTAGAGGCAGCAGGACCTGATGCTAAATTGTAAAACTGAAGCAAAATGTCAGCCTTGAGTGGGAAGGAGAATGCTCGCAAAGAGGCTGCAGGAGTGCCAGCCTTCATCTCTCATCCATTTCAAAACCAGCATCATGACCCAGACACTAATGTTGTGAATGGCCTTCTTCTACTGGTCAGACCTGGCTCAGACATAGACAAGGGGAAACTGGCTATAGGAAATCACCAGAGACTCCCAAACCAGGGCCAGATAGGTCAAGGACTCCAATTCACACTCAGTGATGAGATGACCTCCTCATCTGCCTGTACACAAGGAGAGGAGTATTCCGATTATTTCAGTATTTGAACCTTGATGAAGGGGTGACCTTACATCATTTATTCTGTCAACAGATATTGTTAGGTGAACAGATTTTGCCGTCATGGAGTCTGCCGTCTTTTGGCAGAGACAGACGATCAACCATTAATAAAGGGATACGATCACATCAGATGGAGGCGAGGCTATGAAGGGCTGAGCTGAGACAGAGTCAGGGACAGGAGAGGTGCTGCTTTAGGTCACTGCTGTCGTTGTAGTCCTTTAGGCGCTAAGTTGTGTCTGACTCTTTTGAAACCCCATGGACTGTAGCCAGCCAGGTTTCTATGTCCCTGGGATTTCCCAGGCAAGAATACTGGAGTGGGTTGCCGTTTCCTCCTCCAGCAGATCTTCCCAATCCAGGGTTCAAGCTGTGCCCCTGTGTCTCCTGCAATGGGAGCTGGATTCTTTACCACTGCACCCCCTGGGAAGCCCTTAACCTTAATTATCTTCAAAAAGTATTCCCAAATACAAACATGTTAGGGGTTAGTGTTGTAACATGTGAATTTCAGAAGTGGCAGGATTCAGCCCTTTGCATGGACGTTGCCTTTGAGCAACACTGATCTAATATTAGTGATTCTCAAAATAGCAACACTGATCTAATATTAGTGATTCTCAAAATGTGGCACACATAGGAATCACCTGCAGGACTTGATGAAACCCAGATTCTTGGGCCCCCAGGGATTCTTGTTTGGTTGATCTAAATCTGATTTAATAGGTCTGCCTAAATATCTGCATTTCTAAGAGGCTTCCAGGTGATGCTGGTGCTGATCCATGGGCTGGTCTCTGAGCACTGAATTAGACAATAGATTTGGGGAACCAATCTTCCAAGAACTAGAATAGCATAAAATAATCCAAAAGAAATCCTAAAAATATTCAGCAATTCGGAAGACTTTTCATATTTCAGTGCCTCAGAGATTGTTTAAACATCTTTTGTTTTTAAAATAATCAGTTCAGTTCAGTTCAGTCGCTCAGTTGTGTCCGACTCTTTGCGACCCCATGAATCACAGCACTGCAGGCCTCCCTGTTCATCACCAACTCCCGGAGTTCACTCAGACTCACCTCCATCGAGTCCGTGATGCCATCCAGCCATCTCATCCTCGGTCGTTCCTTTTCCTCCTGCCCCCAATCCCTACCAGCATCAGAGTCTTTTCCAATGAGTCAACTCTTTGCATGAGGGGGCCAAATTACTGGAGTTTCAGCTTCAGCATCGTTCCTTCCAAAGAAATCCCAGGGCTGATCTCCTTCAGAATGGACTGGTTGGATCTCCTTGCAGTCCAAGGGACTCTCAAGAGTCTTCTCCAACACCACAGTTCAAAAGCATCAATTCTTTGGTGCTCAGCCTTCTTCACAGTCCAACTCTCACATCCATACATGACCACTGGAAAAACCATAGCCTTGACCAGACGGACCTTAGTCGGCAAAGTAATGTCTCTGCTTTTGAATATATGATCTAGGTTGGTCATAACTTTATAATACATACATGTAAATCTTTTTCTTTAAAAAAAAAATCTTTTAATTTTGTTGTTATTCTGGCTAAAGGGTATTTCCCTTGTAATTTCCTTTGATAACCTAAAGTGTTTTGCAAGCATTTTTAACCCTCAGATCTACTCCAGGGAGAATTGTAAGTCAAAAATAAATATGGAGAACAGCAAACTTGAGATGCAGAGAAATCAGTGTCTTGTACGAGTCAGCAGAGAGCAGAAAGCAGGAAGAGAGCTTGTTAAACAGAAGTCTGTCCACATAAGGAGATGTAAGGGGGAGTGAGTTAAACTCTGGGCAGCTTTTGAATTAAGCAATAAACTTTGCACGTCCATTACTGCATTGATGTGAAGTTTCCCTTTTAATTTTAAACGTCTGTGAAAATCAACAGAACTTGGGTCACAGGTCTTCTGAAACTGTAATAATCAAGCCAAATGAAGGTGCTTATAGATTACTGGTGATTCCTCCTGGTTAATTTGAAGCAGTTAACTTAGGACAGTCTTCTAAACCCAGAAATTTGTGAAGTTTAGCAACAATGCAATAATGAATTATAAAAGCTGTATTGTTTCTACCATACCACCATTTTATCTAATTATTTCTGGTATAAACCCCAGTGGAAACAATGCATATTTTGTTATGAAACGCCAACCAGAAACATTGGACCTCAGACAAAAAGGAAACTTTGGGAAAGATTCCAGCATCAAACTGTGGCATGTATATTCCCACATACATAAAATGAAGAATTAATATAAAATACCATGCCAAGAACACACTGCTTAATATTTGTGCATTTTCTATTGGAAACTTGTTTTAAGGATATCCAATTTCCACTCCCACCCCCACCCCCCCACCACGAATCAGAAAGAATCTCTCAATAACTGAAAGATACGACTCATTTCAAAATCCACCTAGAGAAATGTTTAGGAGCGAAGACAACATATTTACAGTCAGTAAAGACCATTCCTTTATAGAAATATGATCATAAAGATGCTATCAACTAGTCATTTTAATGAACTCTGAGTTCCCAGAGTTTTGAAGGTGGTCAAGAGAAGAGATGGTGCCATAAATATCACAGAAAGGTTTTCCTTCAATGGCAGATAGTTCTTGTCTTGTTATTAAGCTTTTGTTTCGGAGATAATTGTAGATTCATATGCAGTTGTAAGCAATAACACAGAGAAATCCTATGTATGCTGCATTCAGTTCCTCCCAGTGTTAACATCTTAGAAAACTACGTCTACATGATGACAACCCCGGTATTGACCCTCAGTAAAATTCTCCAGGGTGTTTTGTGCACCAATAGTCTGCTCCTTTTTATTGCTGAGTAGTAGTCCAAGGTATGGGTGTACCATAGTTTGTTTATCCATTCATCCATTGAAGGTCATCTGTTTCTAATTTGGGGGTCATTATGAATAAAGCTGCTATATAAACACTTATGTACAGGTTTTTGTGTGTGTGTGTGCGCACACAAATCTTCATTTTCTGGGTTAAACATCTAGCGGTATGATTGCTGGATCATACGGTAGTTGCATGTTCAGATTTTCAAGAAGCTGGAAACTGTTTTTCCGAGTGGTTGGACCTTTCACATGTCCACCAGCACTGCAAGTGATCCAGTTTGCCCGCATCCTCACCAGCATTTAGTGCTGTCACTATTTTCTGAGGTTTGGCCCTTCTGATGGAGGTGAGTAATAGCTCATTACGGTTTCAATTTACATGTGCCCAGTAGCTGCTGACTACCGAGGTCCAGCCCCAGCGGATCCAGGGTGATTGGAAGGTGGGGACAGAATCGGCATCCTAGGAAAAATACATATTTAATTACAGATATATAGGAGATTAGCAATGGATAGGGTAGTAGGAAATATTAGTGGAGAAAAAGAGGCTGAATAATTCAGCCTGAAAAACGGGGAGCAAGAAAGAAACAACATGGGGGAATCAGTCTTTCCAGGAACTGATCCCATTTCTTTATTTTTAGGTTTGCTTATATACCATTTGTTACACATAGGGATGAATACAGAGTCACATGGGGGTCAGAGTCCTGAACTTTATCAAAATCAGGTGCTTTAAAAAAACAGGTCTTAGGGTTTTACATCATTTTCTGGCCATGAGGCCTGCTGACATTTATGACCCTTTCTTTCTGATAACCAAAAAACTTATTTTTTTCCAAGGGTGTTTTTCTTAAACCAGGCACCACCCTCCAGATAAAGTTGCATTCCTATAGGGTGAGGGGTGTAGTGAGTTACAATCAAGAAAGGAATTTATTTAATCCAAGGTTAACATGATTAATCTTAAAGGTTAATACTTATTTCTCCTATATGCTAGTTATATTCATTATAAGGGCAGGGAATATGGAGATTTAGCAGCAAGCATCAGCCCAACAAATGAAAACCCATCACCAATGTTCCCCTTAAGATCTGTTTAGTCTTAGGATAGTGATAAAGTTACATTTTTACATAGCAAGGACACAGTGATTTATAACAAAGTACAGTGATCTATTACAAAAGAGAAAATTCATTAGCTCAAAAAGTCTAGTATTGCTAACATCAAAAACTACTATATTTCCTTTTCTATATTCCAAATACATTGATTAATATATTCCCAGGTGCCTAAGGATATGGAGACCTGGCGGCAATCATTGACTCAACAATGAGAAAAGCCCTATGCTAATTAAGACTCTCAAAATACTCCCAAACTCTCTGTGCTGTTTATGGTTGAGAGGTAGTAAACAATCATGTGCATAGTGGCAGGAGTATGGATAATCCTGTCACACAAGCTAGTCTGTCAGCAGAGAGGTCTGACCTGGAGACACCCTTGTCACATCCAGGACAGGGAATTAGCAGCAATTATTGGCACAACAAATGAAAAACCCTTCACCAATATAATTCCTAACCAACCCACTATACTAATAATTTCTAGGTAGACTCTGGCTTTGGGGGTAGATGCTGGGGAACAGGGGGTTTCCTGAGGCTTCATCACGCCTTTGCATATGCTGAAGCCTCCTTCCTCATGACCTTTGCCAAGGGCGGAGTGCCTCACCCTGGCTCCCAGCAGTTGACATTCAAATCTTTTCATAGACCAACTTGCCACCTGTGTATCTTCTTCACTGAAATCTCTGTGTATGGGTGTTTGCCATGTTCTCTTTGGGTTGGGTGAGCTTCCCTGGTGGCTCAGTGGTAAAGAATTCACCTGCCAATGCAGGAGATGTGAGTTTGATCCCTAGGTTGGGAAGATCCTCTGAAGAAGGAAATGGCAACCCACTCCAGTATTCTTGCCTGGGAAATCCCATGGACAGACAGACATGACTTAGTGACTAAACAAAAACAACAATGAAAAATTGGGGTTTTTTTGTGTCACTATTGAGGATTAAAAGTTCTTCACATATTCTAAATGCTAGCCTTTTATTTGATGTATTGCCGACTAAAGTCCATCTAGTCAAGGCTATGGTTTTTCCTGTGATCATGTATGGATGTGAGAGTTGGACTGTGAAGAAGGCTGAGCGCTGAAGGATTGATGCTTTTGAACTGTGGTGTTGGAGAAGACTCTTGAGAGTCCCTTGGACTGCAAGGAGATCCAACCAGTCCATTCTGAAGGAGATCAACCCTGGGATTTCTTTGGAAAGAATGATGCTGAAGCTGAAACTCCAGTACTTTAGCCTCCTCATGCAAAGAGTTGACTCATTGGAAAAGACTCTGATGCTGGAAAGGATTGGGGGCAGGAGGAGAAGGGGACGACTGAGGATGAGATGGCTGGATGGCATCACGGACTCGATGGAGGTGAGTCTGAGTGAACTCCACGAGCTGGTGATGAACAGGGAGGCCTGGAGTGCTGCGATTCATGGGGTTGCAAAGAGTCAGACACGACTGAGCGACGACTGAACTGAACTGAACTGAACTGAACTGATGGTTTGAAAATATTTTCTCTCATTGTGTAGCTTGTCTTTTCACTTTCTTAACAGTCTTTTGCAGAGCAGAAGTTTTTTGTTTTGATGAAGTGTAATTTATCAACATTTTATTTTATAAATCATTCACTCACTGTTGAGTCCAAGAACTTCTTATCTAACCCTACATCCTGGAGGGTTTTTTCCTGAAAGCTGCATAGCTTTACATTTAAGTCCATTTCCGAATTGATTTTTCTAAAATATTTGACTTAGGTTTGAGGTTTGTTTTCCCCCTATGGACGTACAATTGAGTCAGCATCATTTATTGAAAATTTATTCTTCCTCCACTATATTGCTCTTGCACTTTCATCAAAATCCATTGGAAATATTTGTGTGGTCTATTTCTGGGCTCTTTATTCTATTCTCTTGACCTTTGTGTCTATATGTCTGCCAGTACTGCATGATCTTGATAACTGTAGCTATGTGGTAAGTCTTGAAATTGGGTAGACAGATCCCTCCTACTTTCCTCTTCTTTTTCAAACTTGTTTTAGCCATTCTATTTTCTTTGCCTTCTCATATAAATTTTAGAATAATTTTGTTTGTATCAGCAAAAAATCTGCCTGGAATTTTGATAAAATATCAGTAAATTGTATAAAGCCACACAGAATAACTCTCCATTTGTTTAGATCTTGCTTGATTTCTTTCATCAGCACTATGCAGTATTCAGCAAAGTCTTATACAAGCTTTGGTCAGATTTACATCTAAGTATTTTATGTTTTGAGCAATTGTAAATGGTATCATATTTTAAATGTCCATGTGTTCATTGCTAGTTTATAGAAATATATGTCTTTTTGTGTTTCCCTTGTATCTTTTGCTTTGCTGATCTTATCTATTAGTTCTAAAATGTTTTTTTGTTGTTGTTGTTGTGTTTTCTTTTTATAGATTCTTTGGGATCTTCTATCAGACAATCATATCATCAGCAAATAGAGGTAGTCTTATTTTTCTCCTGCCTAGTCAATATGCTTTTATTTCTTTTTCTTTCCTTGGTGTTATGGCTAGAGCTCTTAGCACTACGTTGAGTGAAATGATAATAGTAGATGTCTTGTCTTGCTCCCAATCTCAGGAGTCATTCGGTCTTTCACAATTATGTGTATTACACATAGGTTTCTGTAGATATTGTTTATCAAGTTGGGGAAGTTCCCCTGTAAGATTTTTGTTTTTCTTAACAAATTGAGCAGTTCAAATTATGTGAATATTATAGGAGTTTTGCCTTTTCTTTAAACTTTTCATGATTAGGGTGAAAATCATACTTTTCAGGTTTACAAAAGACTTTGTCATCTTTCCCTGCTGGAAGCACATCGAGTCATTGTTTCACCTTTCCCAGATTTGTTAGAAAATGCACGGCTTTCGTAGAGAAAATGCACTGCTTTCGTAGAGAAAATGCTTGCTATCAATCTGAAGCTAAATTATCAAAATGAAAATAAATCTCAGGTCATAAGTCAGCTAATGAAGGACTCACTTCTTTATGGCATTGGTGTAACACATGAACATTGGTGGGAGACGACACACAAAGGGACCTGAGTCCTTCCAGCCTCAGCTCGCCCTGTCCCTCTCCTACCCCATGTCTCCAAGACCTGAGGAGAGATGGCATTTCAAGCTATACCACAGGGTCAGGGAAAAACATGTATTGATGAAGTACACATAAACAGGATTCTCACAGGCACTGTTCTGTCTTCCTGTCAGATTTTCCACTTCTGGAAGAACAGCAGCGAATGGCTATTTTTTAGGGTTGAAAAGTGGGGTAAGTTGGCGTTGCCACCACTCAAGTTCAGGTCCATGGATAAAGATACAGCTGACAAGTTTGTAAAGATAAAACTATAGACAGACAGACACATAGGAAGGCAGATAATAAACAGAACAAGGAAAGAAATAAGAGCTATACCATCCATACACATCAGGTGTGGAAACATGCATCTCTCTTCTGTGAAATCAGAAATAACCGTTTCTCCTGGAATGCACCAGCCTCATTTACAGTTCTCAGCACAAGGGGCCTCTCTCCTGGACCATGAACTCGACTCTATCATAGACTGATTTTTGGCACATAGTGGTAGATATTTATATGCTTGTATTCATATCTCGCTTCTTCACCTATGTTGTATCACTTTTTAAGAGCAAGGTCAAGGTCTTTCAGTTCTTCCTAGTGTAGTACTCAGCACTGGTAAGTGCTGGTAAGTGTTTCAGTTGATGGTGGTTGAAATAGAAATGAATGGAGACAAAGATGAGAATTCAAGGAAAAAGTGCTCCACTCTGTATTTTATAAAATGTAATGTTTAGGAACTGCCAAGTGTTGGCTTTGTTATGTTCCTTTCATTCTGCTCCTGAGTGGACTGTGCTCTAGAATTTTTCTGTCCAGCTATGTAAAAATATCACCTTTGCTGCCTTTCCAAGAGTGAACATTGTTCTATGCTCACAAGCTGGTCTAAGCGCCTGGTTATAGGATCAATTTAAATGTCGTGATCATATCTCGAGTGGCCAAAGAGAAACTGGGGAAGGTAAGATGAGGTTTAGAGCAAACATGAAAGGTAATCTTACCTGAATCTTTCCAGGTTATCACTTTACTGTGCAATGTTTCATTAGCTAATTGTTAGTGAGACAATGAAGAAGTCAGTTCCAAAACAGTCAATTACTTAGTCCAATTTGGGTAATAAAAACATTCTATGAATTGAAATATAGTTTACTTTGAAAGGAAATTGTGCCTCCCAGGAGGCTGCTTAATGGTTTTGGGGAAAATGGTTCTATTATTCGCCTCTTTGTTGCAACATTATATGTTGGAAAAATACACTTAATTACATTTGGTTGGCTCTAAAGACTTTCTGGTGCAAACTGTTAAAATATTAACAAAGAAACACTTGCATGTGAGAGCTGTATAGAGGAAGAGCCTGGGTCCTCCTCCTGGGTCCCAGGAGGAGGTCGAATGCACCCACTGTGCATGCATGCAAAGTGCAGACCTGAAAGCCTCCATCTCTAGATTTTGAATCCAGTTGTTCTCCCATTAGTTTTTATTTGTGGTGAAAACTGGAAATAACAAGACAGTGACTCACAAGGATCCCTGGTAGACTTTAGGTAATGTACGAAAGATGCATCTTTCATATCTTACATCGTTGTTTTTCAGTTCCTAAGTCATGTCTGACTCTGCGATTCCATGGACTGCAGCATGCCAGGGTTTCCCGTCCTTTACCATCCTACCAGAGTTTGCTCAAACTCATATCCATTGAGTCAGTGATGTCATTCAACTAGCTCATCCTCAGTCATCCCCTTCTCCTCCTGCCTTCAATGTTTCCCAGCACCAGATAGGCAATTAAATTTTAGGAGGCAAGAATGCCAAGGCCTTTGGGAATTTCTAGATTGTAAATTGCTATTTTTTAAAAAAATTTAATTTAACTCCTTTTAGTAGCAAAAATGCATATCCTAATGCAATAGCTACACTAGACGACTGCATCTATGCTCCAGTAAAAACATCTTGAGGGACTTCCATGGTGGTTCAGTGGCTAAGACTCTGGGGCTCCCTAATGCAGGGAGCCCAGGTTTGATCCCTAGTCAGGGAACGAGATCCCACATGCCACAACTAAGGACTGGTGCAGCTAATAAATAAAATTAAAAAAGAAAACATTTTGATTGCACTTAGGGATGCCTGAAAATGAATCATTGTCATAAAACAATGTGTTCGGGAGGCATCAAGTCCTGGAAAGAGTTCCTTTGGCCCTATTGTCTTCTCTGCCATACTTTCAAGACAGATTCCTCTTTCCTAATGCCACTGTCGCTCATCAAGCAGCTTCAAAGTGGGTTTTCTGGGGACATAAAGATGGTGAATGTGGCAGCCAATTCCTTTTGCTTTTAGAACATTTTAAATAATTCTCTCTGTCTTCATTTAATTTGCTGTTTCCTGGGTAAATGGCTCTGTCTCAGTGGTTCCTATAATTAGAGCTGAAGTCAAGCCCCAAATCTTAATTCCTGATCTATGATGGGAACACATATCACAACTGCCTGGGAGGCCTGGGCTCATCTGTAGGCAAAGCTTCAGGATGATCAGGTAGCTGTGGGACAGAGATGAGTTTCTCAGTGGATCTGAGCCTGTTTTCTTATCTGTGAAATAAGGATCTAAAGGATTTCTGGCTCATACGGCAGCCTTTTGTTTAGAATTGGTCAAGTTAGTGGAGTTCTGCTCAAGGGGAACTTGGCAGGGGGATGAGCTATTTGCTGTTCACAGAGCAGGTGTGCGTGGAAAGATCATGGACTTAGTTTTCAGTCTTTATTCTGAAAGTCTGATTTGGGGCAATGTACTTACGCTGAGTCTGGGTTCCTCATTTGTAAACTGAGGTAATACTGACCTTGGGGGCTCGTTGGGGAGGGCTGAAAGTCTGTGTCTAGAATTTAGTGGATATCCAAAAGTCAGAGTTCCTTTTCTTGCCTTAGGATGGCTGTGGGGGTTCCATCCTTATGTAGCCCTTCAGGGAACCAGTGAACCCAGGTAAAGAATTCAGGTGTGTGTTTTATTACCCCAGGCTGAGGGAAGGCATCTCTGAAGACAATAAGATTAGTCTAGCGCCACCTGCTGGAGAAACCTCAATGCCCTCAGCTGAGCCAGCTCCCAAGATTCCCACCTGCTCATGTAGCTGAGCAGGCATTCAGAGCCCTAACCCATCAGGCACACAGCAGGGAGGACTCTTCTCTCTTCCCCTTCCTCCTCCTGATGCTGGGAAAGATTGAAGGCAGGAAGAGAAGGGGATAACAAAGGGTGAGATGGTTGGACGGCATCTCAGACTCGATGGACATGAGTTTGAACAAACTCCAGGAGTTGGTGATGGACAGGGATGCCTGGCGTGCTGCAGCCCATGGGGTCACAAAAAGTCAGATGTGACTTAGCGACTGAACTGACTGACTAGCTGACTTCCTCCCCCTCCTCCTTCTCCACTGCTTTCTCCCAACACTACCATTAATTAGACCTAAGGTACCTTGGGGGAGAAAGGGAATCTCATATCGGTTTTTGACGTTTTTACTTCCGTTTCAGGGATATTTTTTTTCCCAGGAAGTATGACAGAACACAGACAGGGAAGTGTCCGTGAGGGTGCCTGAAATTTGTACAGATGCACATGTGAATACATTCAGGCTAGAAATATTTCTGACTTATTGCAGTTATATTCCTGGCTAAACCTTCCCCTGGCTGCATTCTTACTCTATCCTTATTCTCTCTGTATAGTTGGGAGGACTTGGGGAATGGGGTGGTGAACAGCAAGAATGAATGTCCCTGCAATCATTGCTTTCAAATAATAGAAAGAACAAAGAGAGAGAGAATGAAGGGAAGAAGGAAGAAGAAAGAAAGGTGAAGGGAGGGAGAGAAGGAAGGAAGGAACAAGGTTTCAAAGAACACACCAGGATTGAAGTTTCCCAAATCAGAATTCATGTTCAGAAGACATATTGCTGAATTAACTCCAGTCTATGGAAACAAAGGCGTGTGCCCGCATCTACACAGTGGCCACACTTTGGAGGAAGTCTTCCCCTCCCCACCTGCTTTCTCAGCCTTTCAGAGGCATGCTTTTCCTCTGTTGGACTAGAATGGAGATGCTATAGGCACTAAAGTGAAATTTTCTTCGAGAGAAGAGTTAAAAAAAAAACAACAACTTGGCAGACATTCATCTGAAAGCAAAGAGCTCCATTTGGGACAAAGCTATTGAGTGAAAAGATAATGGAACTTGGGAAATCTGGTTCCGCTTAAAGTCTGTGACTCATTCACAGCCAGAGCACAAGTTCTTTCTTTACATAAACACAAAGCAGTAATTTGCTAAAATGATGGAGTTTCTCCCTGTGTGCGTCAGGACGGCAGAGCATCCCACAAGGCTCTCCCAGGTCTGCGGGGACATTTTCATTCCTATTTACTCTCTGAGTGGGTCATGCTAAGGTTTCACTTACCCTGTTTCTCAGGAAGCATGGAGGCCTCTGGGCAAAAGATCCAGTCATTGAGTTTGATCTCCTGAGTTGGGTGACTCAGATGACAAACTGGTGATTTAACTCCTTAGAAAAGGTGTTATTATGAATGCACTCCATCATTCTGCCCCGATCTCCTTTAGTCTTATGAAATGTCTTGAGTGTTCCTTGGGTCCCAGGCACTGCTCTGAGCACTTTCTGTGGGTGGAGCCATGCTAAACCTTGTGGGACACCACAGGATATTGGTCTGTTTTTGTTTGCAGATGTATCCCAAGGACCTAGAAAAGAGTTTAGCAGAGAGTTGGTGCTCACTATGCTGATAGTAATGAAGCAAAATCCCTTACTGCTGCCCAGTGAGGAAGGTAGCTTATGACTGAGGGAAGTCAGAGCCAGAGAGAAGTTAAATTAATGTCCCAGGGCCATGTGTCTAGGGAAGTGGAGGGGCCAGGAGAGAGCAGAAACTGGCTGTTGGTGGCAGATCCCAGAGCCCAATGTCTTGGCCACTGTGGGGTGCAGTCTTGCTTCCCCTCAACCTGCTCCAGGGACCTGATGATTCAGAAAAGCTGCTCTTGCATAACAACCCCACATGTGGGCATATTTCTGCTTCAAGTCCACTGATTCCCCTCTGACAGTTACTACCATATCCCCGTTGCCGCTCTCCAGCTGGTGCCTGTTAAACCCCATTCACCTTTCAATGCCCAGCTGAAGTCCTACTTTCCCCTGAGCCTGCAGAGATTTCCCCCATGCCATATCTGTACCACACCATCAACACTAACCAGATAGAGTCTTGGCTACCTTTCAGTTATTTATTTTTATTGAAAACAATTTTTAATTGAGGTGTTAGTTTCACATGTACATCAGAGTGGTTCAGTTATATATCTAAAATACTTCCTGGTGGCCCAGTGGTAAAGAACTTGCCTACCGATGCAGGAGACTCAGGTATGACCCCTGGGCTGGGAAGATCCCCTGGAGAAGGAAATGGTAACCCACTGCAGTATTCTTGCCTGGGAAAAATCCTGGACAGAGGAGCCTGGTAGGTACAGTCCATGGAGTCACAAAAGAGTTGGACACAATGACTAAACAGCAATTCAATTGACTATACATCAATTCTCATTCAGGTCCTTTTCCTTATAGGCTATTACAAGATACTGAGTAGAGTTTCCTGTGCTATATGTTCTTGTTTATCTGTTTTATATATAGCAGTGTGTGTATGTTAATCCCAAACTCCTAACAGAGTCTTTCCATCCCCTTTCCTTTTGGCAACCATATGTTTGTTTTCTGGGCCTGTGGGTCTATTTCTGTTTGTGCTAAGTTCATTGTTTTTAGATTCCATGTACCTTTACACTAAGGAAGGTTTTGTCCTCAATCAGGTCACAAGCTCCTAAGGGACAGTGACAGTCTCAGATGCCTGGACCTTGACCAGGTCATCACCATCTTCTCCTTCAGCCCCTCTCCCTCCTTGTGTGCCATCTTCTCCCTTCAGTGGTAAAGATCAGATCAAGGGGGGCTGGAAATTAAATAAAGCCTAAATAAACTCAAAGAGGTTTAGCATAGGAGAGGGAGTTTAGCCCAGGGGTTGGAATGTGGACTCTGCCCTCAGTTTGCTAAGGCTTGAATTCCACTGACACTGTATTAATTATCTCTGCTGAGTAATAAATTAACCCCAGAACATAGTGCTGTAAGGTTGCAATAAATGTTATTTCACTGGGATCTCTCATGAGGCTGTAGTCAAGTGTTGGTTAGGGGCTGCAGACATCTGAAGTTCCAGTCAGGGCAGGTAGCTACTTCCAGGGTGCCCCCACACCCAGGCTGGTGCTGATAAGACACCTCAGCTCTTTGCCATGTGGCCGTCTCTGCTGCAATCCAGCCGTGTTCCGCAGTCACAAGAGGTGAAACCAGATCCAGGGTGTGATGGTGCCACACACGGGGGTGTGGATGACAGGATGTGAGCATTACTGGGACCATCTTGGAGGTTCATCTTCCACATCCACCATTTCTAGCTATGCCAGTTTGGACAACTTACTTAACAACTTGCAGTCAATTCCCTTATCTGTAAAATGAGGCTAATTCTTGGCATTGCATGTGTGCCTGCTAAGTTGGTTCAGCTGTCCCTGACTCTTTGCAGCCCGAAGGACTGAACCCACCAGGCTCCTCTGTCTATGGGATTCTCCGGGCAAGAACACTGGATTGGGTTGCCACGACTCAGGGCATCTCTCTATGTCTCCTGCCTTGGCGAGTAGGCTCTTTACCACTAGCGCCACCTAGGAAGCCCCAAGTTTTGGCCTTGTATCACATTATAAACCTGTTGCAAGAACCAAATGGGTAAATATAGGCACTTAGGTCACAATTCAGATATTGACTGTTATTATTTGAAAGTGCACACTAATCTCAGAGTAGCAGAAGGGCCCGACCTGGGGAATCTGGACTCCTTGCACCGCTGCCCCCGCCCCCTGCCCGCCACCGCCCAACCTGTCTTTCCTTCTACCTCTCCCCCAGCTCTGTGTGTGTATGTGTGTGTGTGTGTGTAACATAGTGGTGGGGTAAGTGCTTTTCAGCATAAAAGTACTTTCTTAAAAGAAAATCCTTTTCTTCAAAAGTCCTTGCTGATAAGAGGTTTTTGTAAAGTTGCAGATCTACTTTCGTTTTTCTGCTCAGGTTTCCCACCAGCCTGTCTTGATCAGAGTGTGTTTATTTCTGGGACAAGGCATCCCAGGCTTATCTAACACTCATGCAAGATGAAATGGGATGAGATGAGCCTCCCAGAAAAGTGGGTGACTATCACATACTCCACTGGGGCCACTTACTGAGGAGCCACTGGAGGGAGAGAAATGGTCAAGATGGAAAGACACAGAGAATAGAAAAGACATAGGCTCGAGGATGGGATATCTTCTGAACATCTATCAGACGCCAGGTACTATGTTAAGTCTGGCAGTATAGGCAGACCTTAGAGATACTGCAAGTTCAATTCCAGGCCACTGCAGGAAAGTGAATGTTGCAGTAAAGTGAGTCACATGAATTTTTCAGTTTCCCTGTCATGTAAAAGTTATGTTACACTTTGTCGTAGTCCTTTAAGTGTGCAATAGCATTATGTCTAAAAAAAAAGCAATGTACATATCTTAATTAAACAGTATTTCATTGCTAAAAAAGCCAACCACCAACTCACAATGCAGGTAGGAAGGGGGCTTTCAAAACTGCCTCTAAAGCTTCTGTTTACAGACTGCTTCTATTTAGAGATAGAAGACACTGAACAAGCATTAGTTCCAAGGGTAGATGTGTGGGTCTGATTTACACACACTGGGTTTACAGTATCTTTGAGACTGGACTAGCAGCTAATACATAAACTGAAGTCCAGGGTAGAGGCTTGGGTTTGAGATGAGTTTATGGGTCACTTGTGTCCTTTGCGTTCGATGACTGCATGAAAGAGATTGCTTGGAGGGAGAAGCATGGAACTTTGGGAAATTCCAGCCTTGGGACTGGAATGGCAGGAGCGAAGTTCACACATCACTAATAACAGGAAAAACCGAAACTCACAGCTGAGAGGTTTATAATAATAAATGTTATTAAGACCTATTTTTTAAGAGGCAGAGATTTGCATGGAGCTATAACCCTAAGCTGGCTTCCCTGGTGGCTTAGCAGTAAAGAAGTTGCCTTCAAATGCAGGATACACAGTTTTGATACCTGGGTTGGGAAAGATCCCCTGGAGAAGGAAATGGCAACCCACTCCAGTATTCTTGCCTGGGAAATCCCATGGCAGAGGAGCCTGGTGAGCTACAGTCCTTGGGGTTGCAAAAGAGACAGGTGCAACTTAGAAACTAAACAGCAACCGCAACATAACCTTATGCATGGGGTTTGAGAACTGTCACATTTCCAAAATGTGGCTGAGAAAGGACTATACACAGCAGCCAAGTGGCAGGAAACAACCAGATAAGGGAGGCAGCTTCAAGTCCTGGCCAAGAGTAACTCAAAGGCACTGCCGGCCATGCTGGGAGTAATCAAGAGGTATTTTAGTCTGAGTTGCTTCAAACAAAGCCTGGAAAGCCATAACCTCGGCCCCTTCTAGGAAAGGAACACAAGATCCACGGTTAACCATGAGGCTGTGAAAACATAGACAGGATAAAGCATGAACAAGGCAAGTAAAGAGCTCACTGAAAGTGATTCATGAAAGCTTTCTCCCAGCTCTGAGCTGTTCTGAAGATTGCTCAGTTGTGTCCGATCTTTGTGACCCCCATGGACTATATAGTCCATGGAATTCTCCAGGCCAGACTACTGGGATGGGTAGCTGTTCCCTTCTCCAGGGGATCTTCCCAACCCAGAGATCAAACCCAGTCTCCCACTCTGCAGGTGGATTCTTTCCAGCTAAGCCACCAGGGAAGCCCAAGAGTACTGGAGGGGGGTAGCCTATCCCTTCGTCAGGGGATCTTTCCAACCCCCAAATTGAATTAGGGTCTCCTGCTTTGCAGGTGGATTCTCAAGTAAGGATTTTAAGCACAACTCAAACAAAGAAAAGCCTGAGATGCCCCTTGGTCCACTAACCTGTCCACACAGGGATAAGAGGGAGCCGGGAATGGAGTGAATCAGGAACATCACTGCTGCCGTGAGGAGAGTGGGCTGAGCCTGACTTGGATCTTGGGTTCCTTCTCTACTGGGTGCTGGGCAGGTGCCAATACAATCCAACACTTGTGTTACTTATGAGCTCGTGCTGCAAAGAGTGCCTTGCTTGTGCAAGAGAAGTGTTCCTAAAAGGTTATGTTCCTCAAACTTTTATAAGCCAAGTAATAATATATTTTGCATTTTTTATTTGACATTCTCATTCCAGAGTTGGTTTATCCTGATTTATTTTTAAATGATGAGGTTTTATAATGGAATACTACTCAGCCATAAAAAGAACAAGCTAATGCCATTTGCAACAACATGATGGACCAAGAGATTATTATACTAAGTGAAATAAGTCAGAGAAGGACAAACTCCATATGGTGTCACTTATATGTGGAGTCTAAAATATGACACAAATGAACTTATTTATGAAATAGGAAGATTCAGAGACATGGAGAATAGACTTGTGGTTGCCAGGGGGGGAGGGGGAGGGATGGATTGGGAGTTTGGGGTGAGCAGATGCAAACTGTAATATATAGGATGGATAAACAAGATCCTACTGTACGGCACAGGAAAATATATTCAATGTCCTGTTAAACCATAATGGAAAAGAATATATTTGTATATCTATCTATATAGATAGATAGCTAAATCACCTTACTGTACAGTAGAAATTAACACAACATTATAAATCAACTGTACTTCAACTTAAAGTTTTAAAGCAAAAAGAACAGCTTTTAAAAAGTGATGATGCTTCTTAACAATTTTGGCCAAAAGTTACTTTTTTGTTCCTTTTCAGAACAAATTTTTATTTATTTTGTGCAGTAGGTCCTTGTTGGTTATACATTATAAATAAAATAGTATGTACATGTCCATCCTAAACTCCCAGTCTATCCCTCCCCTCTTCTTCTCTCCCTCTCCACTCCAATTTTTTTGTCAAGAATTTAATGATCTAAAAACACTTAAAGCCATTAAGAAGTCACCATAGAAGAAGAATCCTTTCACAGTATTATTAATTCATGGCTCTGCTGGGGCCTTGAGGCTCAGCTGGTGTTGGAGGACAGCATTCTGGAGACAGCATCTGAGTAGAGCAACTCTGCCTTCAGAGTCCAGAGAAGTAGTGTAGAGTAGGAGTATAACTCTCTCCTGTTTTGATGTCTTTATTCTAGGCCCTTAGGCTTTCTAGGCCCATATGTGAACTTATAGTGGGATTTATAAAAGGAAATTCTCAAATACAAACATGCCCTATGCTATAATCACAAACCCTGAAAGAGTGTCAAAGGAAACAGGGGTCAGGAATAGCAAAGCTAGACTGAAACTTGAGCCCGAAGTCAGCATTTCATGTCTTAGCAACATAGTGGATGCAATGCCAAAACATGGCAGAGCTTCTAGCCTTGGGTGGGCATGAGGGGCTGCAAATTCTGGGTTAGTTCTTTGTCCTTTGCACCTAGAATGGAAAACTGGCCAGCTTAAAGGCAGTGGCCTCAGGAGGTGAATGAAGTAAAGACGGTTTCAGCTTGTACCCTTCAAGTATGCGTACCAAAATTGCATTTTTTTTCCCTCCAGTGAGTTTTCTGAGCAACTAAGGAAGAGTTTTCTGAGCAATTAAGGAAGAAATATTTAAAAATGAGAGAAAAATCTATTTTTTTTTAATGGCAAAGACTCTGAGGATGTCTGATATGGAGGCTCCTTTTCACAGGTTGCATTTTGGGGCTTCATCTCTGTGTAACTTCTGCCAAATGAAAGAGCTGTTTTGTGTAATCACTTTGCAAGCAGAGGTAGAATAAAATTTGTGTTTACACAAGGATTTGAGTGTTCTGAGGCCCTTTGGATATTGTTCGTCTGTTGCCAGGGGAGATTCTCAGACTTTGATTCTGGATGTTTTCCATATACTTTGGGGCACGTTAAAGATGGCGGGATATTCCTCAACATTTCTAATGAAAGTTGGAGCCTATGTTTCTTCCCCTTGAACCTGGGTGGGCTTTGTGAGTGCTTTGACAAATAGAGCACAGTGGTGCCAGTTTTCAGGTCCAGGTCTTACAGACCTGGCACCTTCCTCTCTGTTTCTTGCAGCCCTGACCTGTGACATCAGAAGTCCTAGTATCTAGATGGCAAGGCTTCAACTTCAAGTGGAGAAGGTGAACTGAGCCCAACTAAGCTCAACCTTCCAGAATTTTCTACCAAAATGTTAGGCGTATGCATTAAGCCATCTTGCACCCTCCAGTCCAGTCTTGCTGCCACCAAAACCCACCGACTGTCCCCCAACTCTGCTACATGGAGCAGAAGAAATGCCATGCCGAGCTGACTCAGAGATCATATGGATAAATACAAAGATTTCTGTCGAGAAGTAGGTTCTGATAAGAACATTTGAACTATCAAAAAAAAAAAAAAGTTTTCCTGTGCCAGGAATGCCTTTCCAAGACACATGACTCATTTATAGCCACCTGCAGATTACAATCTTCAGCACACATTCCAGGCATCACTGGGGCATTTAAATTTGATTAGGTGGATGAAAAACTTCTGTATTAAATTCTTATCTGGTTTTGAAAACTTTCTCATAGACACCCTGAGAACAGATGCCATTCATTCCTCTTGACCTTTGCCCTACTGATTGTCAACACATTCCCAGCCAGAAAGCACAGGAGGTTAGAACAAGCCATCATTTTTAATCAGCTATTTCAGGAATACTCTACTAGATTTGGAGAAACCTCATTCCAGAATATCAAGGGTAATTTTATTGAGGAAATGTAAGAATCCAGCTCTTCTACTTCTGCAAGAACTTCAAGGTATTGGAAGGGTAAAGTTACAAATTGATTAGCTATACATCATACTTGGAGATAAGACTTGTCTCAAATAAATCAATAATTTCACTCAGTTTTGTTGCTCTGTGCATGGTGTGCTCTCTACAGATGGATGAATGCCTTTTTCTCTAAAAATGTCTGATAACGGAATGTTCTGGTTATTCAAATACCCAAATATTTGACTTAATTGGAAATTCCTATCTATACCAGAAAGCAGTTCCCAAATTTCAAAAAAAAAAATCAAGGAAATTAAATACTTTATAACTTCCACTGGAAGTTTTCCCCCTCATTTGATGATGTTGAAGGCCCTGGAATTTACCCAGTGTTTAAGGGCACTCCCGGAGAAGGAAATGGCAACCCACTCCAATATTCTTGCCTGGAGAATCCCACAGACAGAAGAGCCTGGGGCTATGGTCCATGGGGTGGCAGAGAGTCGGACACAACTAAAGCGATTTAGCATGCACGCATGCAAGAGCGCCCTTAGGAACTCCGCAATGTAGACAAAGAAAGTTCAAGAAACTGTGAATCTGCTATGAAGTCTATTTCAGTGTCAGAGTCCAGAGTTGTTGTGTAGAATTAATCCTGAAGAGCGTGCCGTTCATGTATCATTTCTCCTTTATTTTAAAAAAGTAGACCATGCTCAGTTGCTCAGCCGTGTCCGACTCTTTACATCCCCATGGACTATAGACCCCAGGCTCCTCTGTCCATGGGATTCTCCAGACAAGAATACTGAAGTGGGTTGCTATTTCCTACTTCAGGGGATCCTGCTGACCCAAGGACTGAACCCACATCTCCTGTGTCTCTTGCGTTGGCAGGAGGATTCTTTATCAACTGCACCACCTGTGAAGCTCTAAAAAGTAGAGCTTCGAAGTAAATCCCACCTGTTTGCTTGAAGTTTCTTAGTGTTTTAACTTGGTGGAAAGGTGTATCTGCCTGCAATGAGGGAGACCTGGGTTTGATCCCTGGGGTGGGAGGATTGCCTGGAGAAGGAAACGTATTCTTGCCTGAAAAATTCCATGGATGGAGGAACCTGGCAGTTTACAGTCCCTGGAGTCGCAAAGAGTCAGACATGACTAAAAGACTTTCACTTTCAAAGGGGTAACTCCTATAGAGGATTATGTTCTTGTCCCTGGAAATAATGTGCCCTGCTCAGTTTCTGGGAAGCAGGGATATATTCTTACAGATTCCCTGCTGAAACAGTTTTCAAACTCCTTGGTGAGAGTCAGTGTTCTCCCAGGGAAGTGAGGACTGAACACACTAGGGGAGCAGCTTGGAGAAGGAAGGAAGGGACCGCCAGGAGAAGGGAGTCCTGGTCCCTTTGTGACTGCAGCCTCCCTGAGCTCACTGGTTCACGAGCTTGTTGTCGGAGACTCCAGATGCCAGCTCACAAAGGGCTCCACTCTCAGGGAGTCTGTTTGGCTCAAACTGAAGAGTCACAATCTGGGACTGTGTCACCTGCACGTTCCCTTCACTGTCATATATGGAAATGAGGCTGCAGAACACAGCCTCTCAGGCCAGGTGGAGCCAAGAAGCAGAGCCCCAGAGGCAAGGTCTGATCTGAATATTCGATGTCATCATCCAGGTTAGAAATCAACACTAGTTACCATAGGGGGTGGGCCTCTAGTTCAGGGAGGAGGGAGTGCTCTGGGTCCCACCAGCCCTGACCAGAGCCGTCTATACAGCCATTCTCCTAGTAGCCTTGGTCCTCGCCCAGGAGGAATCTCTCAGCATCTTAAACTGCCTCAGAGGCCAGCCTTGGGCCAGCCATCTCCCCAAAGGTATCCCTGTTTTCACACATGCAAACACTTCACAGCTGATTGCAGGCAACCAGAATGATCAGCCTGGAAGATTCTTTACTGAGGCTTTGGAGACTTAATCTCTACTGTTGGCATGTATGCTCAATTGCTTCAGTAGTGTCTGACTCTTTGTGACTCCATGGACAAAGCTGCCAAGCTCCTCTGTCCATGGGATTCTCCAGGCAAGAATACTGGAATGGGTTGCCATGCCCTCCTCCAGGGGATCTTCCAGACCTAAGGGTGAACCCAGCTCTCCTGCATTGCAGGCAGATTCTTTACCACTGAACTATCAGGGAAGTCCGTTGTTGGCATAAGTAACTCCAAATTTCTAACCAACCTGAAACCTTTACCTGCAAACTGGCTTTGAGGCACATGAAATCTTGATATCAGTTTCTTTTCATGAATCACACACACACACACACACACACACACACACACACACACACACATATATATGCTGCTAAGTCTCTTCAGTCGTGTCCGATTCTGTGTGACCCCATAGATGGCAGCCCACCAGGCTCCCCGTCCCTGGGATTCTTCAGGCAAGAACACTGGAGTGGGTTGCCATTTCCTTCTCAAATGCATGAAAGGGAAAAGTCAAAGTGAGGTCGCTCAGTTGTGTCCGACTTTTTGCAACCCCATGGACTGCAGCCCACCAGGCTCCTCCATCCATGGGATTTTCCAGGCAAGAGTACTGGAGTGGGTTGCCATTGCCTTCTCCACATTTGTACTGTAAGGAAGTGCTAATGTTGTCTTTGTGATTTTCCTACATTTCTTTTATTCAGCATTTTCCTCTCCTCTGCTATGATATATTCTAAGCATCTGCTATGATGTATTCTAAGGATTTGGTATCAGTGGCTTCCCTGGTGGCTCAGCTGGTAAAGAAGCCACCTGCAATGTGGGAGACCTGGGTTTGATCCCTGGGTTGGGAAGATCCCTTGGAGAAGGAACAGCTACCCAGTCCAGTATTCTGGGCTGGAGAATCCCATGGTCTGTATAGTCCATGGGGGTCTCAAAGAGTTGGATATGACTAAGTTACTTTCACTTTTCTGAATAAAAAATTGAGAAATGAAAGTGTAAAAGTTGAAAATATCTCAAAAAAAAAAAAAATCCCTGTGGTCCAGGTTGGAGATGTTTATTTATTTGGCACATACTCTGTTTAGGCATGAAGTGCACTGTGTGCATTAAGAGTCCTAATATTTATCTTTGTAGCATTAGTAAATACTATTATTATTATCCCAATTTTATAGGTGACAAAACTGAGGCTCAGAACAATTAACTTACTGAGGGCTGCAGAGCTGGGTGAGATGAGTGGCAGAAGGTTACTTCTCCAGATGAAGAGACATGGAGAGTTCTTTCTTCCAGCCCAGTCTTTGCAGGGCCTCCACCCTCAAATCCAAGCTCTAAACAGTGTCGACTTAAAAAATAATCACAACTTAAAAGCTGAGAGTTACGTTTTAGTAGGTGGGAATTTTTAGGACTTCAAGCCTGGAGACAGCTTTTCAAGTAACCCTGAGAAAACTGCTCTGAGAAGACAAGAGGAGGAGTTAGGTTACCTGAAAGTTTTGCAAGAAAGGGCAGGTAGTCTGAACATCAAACGATTAGTGCTAATTAAAGAAAACCAGATATCCCAAGTTAAGGAGTTTAGCGCTTTTCTAAGTATGGGAAAATGCAAGAATCTGGGCTTGCTGAAATCATTCCTTTCTTACGCCCTTCACCTCTCTGGGGCCAGGATCCTGTGTTTTTACATCCTGAGCTTCCTTTGGGCTTACTGTAAGGAGTGGCTGCAGACTGATGGGTGCTAGGTGGCAGGTATTCTCCTTCCTGAGAGCCCTTAGGGATTACTAGCTCCCCATTGGCAAGCTTCTGTTGCTGATGACTGTGACATCCTTGTTTACTGATGGCAGGAAATAGTCTGTTTCTCAGTGGGCACAACCAGACATCCAACTCCACTGGAATAAAACCCTCAGGAGATTCCACAGGTCCTTCAGCCATTTCCCCTCTGGGCTGCAGGCTTACAGATACTGCTTTCCCTGTCAAAGGGCCGGGACTCTGGAAGCCACTGTCCCCAGGTTGGCCCCTACACACCATTAAGAATGACGATTTGCTGTTGTTGCACAGTTCTGTCTGATTCTTTTCGACTCCATGGACTGCAGCATGGCCAGACTTCCCTATCCTTCACCATCTCCCAGAGTTTGCTCAGACTCATGTCCATCGAGTTGGTGATGCCATCCAACCATCTCATCCTCTGCTATCCCCTTCTCTTGCCTTCAGTCTTTCCCAGCATCAGGGTCTTTTTAATGAGTTGTCTCTTTGCATCAGGTGGCCAAATTATTGGAGCCTGAACTTCAGCATCAGTCCTTCCAATGAATATTCAGGGGTTGATTTCCTTTAGGATTGACTGGTTTGATCTCCTTATTGTCCAAGGGACTCTCAAGAGTCTTCAGCAATACTACATTTAGAAAGATAACTGTGATCAAATGATACAAAGGCCAGGATGGAACAAAGTCTAAGACTATCTGCTACCCATCACCCACTGGGTGATCCTTCCAAGGACAGACTTTGTAAGCCATGAGTGAACCTGAAATTCTAGCTGACCTGTCTTTGAGAAACTTCCCATCTAAGTGATTGGAATGGAGTCTGGATGTGGTAGTGAAATCGTTAATGGAGAAACGTAATCTCAGACATCAGAACAGTAAGCAATTTAGTTCATTTTCTCACCTGAAAGAGAACTTGGAACACCTTGTTGTGCTCAGTACTCTTCAACTCTTATATTAGGGATAAGGAAAATAGTAAGAAGTTCGATTTTTCAGAGTATAGTTGCCATGGCTGACAGAAATCAAATTTACAGCACCAGGAAAGTCTGGTTTTAATTCCTGTCATCTTCCTGGGATAGTGGGTGGCTTAGTTAATAAAGCTGATCTCCCACTTCTGGAATTGGATTGTGCTCCCAAGCTGAAACAGGTCTGCATTTAATTTGGATATGCTCATGTATTCTGGGTCTGTGCTATCCAGTAAGAAATGGTGCTTAATTCTGAAGCTGCGGTGCTGGCCGAGGAGCGGTTTCACTTGTTACGGGTCTCCTAAGACAAGGATTTTAAGCCGTTGCTTTCAAAAGTTGAGTCTGATTGTGCATGAGCCAAGGGGAGTGTGAGGGCAGTTGGGGGGTTGGGGGAGGGTGTTTTACAGAGTCATAAAAGCACAGTTACATGTAGCCAGGCAGTTCTCTCTCTGCTCAGATATTTAGGAAATTAGCCAGAAACCCAGAGCCAAGACTCAGCAACATTATTGATACTGAACAGGTCAAAAATGTCTCCTCTCTCTTCTTTTCTTTTTCTGCCAGCTGATGACAAGGGGATTTATATTCAGAGGTAGCTGTGTTTTTAGAGGACTCCAAAACTCTTTGTGTGAATTAATAAACTTCATCATATGGACAGAGCTAAGAATAAAAGTCATATGATCATTGCTAATACAGGTTAAAAACCACATTTGGCAAAATTTATTAACAATTCATGATAAGACATAGGAATTGAGAAAAATTTCTTAACATGACATGATAAACTGTATATACCTCACCCCAAGCCCTTCATTATAGTTAGTTGAAAAACACTAAAAGTTGTGTTCCACTAAGTCAGAAACTAGGCAAGAATGGCTATTGCTCATCATCATTGTTGAATCCTGTACTGGAGATAGTAGCCAAAGTAATTGGACAAGAGTAAATAATTAGAGGGTAAGGATTGGAAAGGAAGAGGCAAAACTATCTCTTTTTGCAAACCATGTGTTTACATATCCAGAAAACTCAAAAGAATCAATGGAAAAATCTACTTCAAAAATTTCAGTAGAGAGACAGAATATAAAATTCACAAACACACTAATGAGTTAGAAAAACGAATAAAAGAGAAACTACATTAAAGTAGCAATGTGGTAGCAAAATACAAAACACCGAGGCTTAAACTGAGTAAGAAATGTGCAAACTATATGAGGAAAATGATAGAATAGTCTTGAAAGCCACACATGTAAACTTGAATAAATAATAAGACACATCATATGGCAAGAGATAGCAGATGTCAATTCTGCCAATGTTACTTACATACTTAATGCCTCCCAGAGAAAATTGCTGTTGTTTTTCTTTCTGGAGCCAAATAAATTAATTTTTTTTAAGTTAAAAAAAATCATTATTGAATTTGTTAGAGTATTGCTTCTGTTTTCTTTTTGCTGCTGTTGTTTTGGCTGCAAGGCATGTAGGATCTTAGCTCCCTGACCAGGGATTGAACCCACAACACCTCCTTGGAAGATGGAGTCTTAACAACAGGGCCATCAGAGAAGTTCTGAATAAATTTATTCTAAAGTCCAGTCAGAAGGATTAATAAATAAAACAAAGAATAGAAAGGGTGTGGGGACTAGTACTACATGATATTGAAATATTTTAAAGTCTCTATAAATATAATAGTTGGTATTGATGTGTGAAGAGACAGACTGAGGTAATCAGATAGAAAATTCAGAAGTATAATAGATATATAAATATATGTAAATTTAGTATATGATCCAACATTTGCTGGATCATAGAGAAAGCAAGGGAATTTCAGAAAAACATCTGCCTCTGTTTCATCTACTGTGCTAAAGCCTTGGACTGTATGGATCATAACAAAATGTGGAAAGCTCTTAAAGAGTTGGGGAATACCAGACCAACTTACTTGTCTCCTGAGAAACCTGTATGTGGGTCAAGAAACAGTTAGAACCCTTTATGGAACAACTGATTGGTTCAGGATTGATAAAGGAGTAGTACAGGGCTCTCTGCTGTCACCCTGTTTGTTTAACCTATACACTGAGCACATCATGAGAAATGCCAGGTTGGGTTAGTTACAAGCTGGAATTATGATAGGCGGAGAAACATCAACAACCTCAGATATGCGGTTGATACCACTCTAATGGCAGAAAGTGAAGAGAAACTAATAAACTTCTTGATGAGGATGAAGGAGGAGAGTGAAAGAGCTGGTTCAAAACTAAATATTAAAATATACTAAGATCATGGCATTCAGCCTCATTACTTCAAGGCAAATAGAAGTGGAAAAGATGGCAGGAGTGACAGATTTCCTCTTCTTGGGCTCTAAAATAAGCAGATGGTGGCTACTATCTGATTACAAAGCCAGAAGACGATTGCTTCTCGGCAGGAAAGCTGATGACATACCGAGACGATGTGTTGAAACGCAGAGACATTACTCTACTGACAAAGGTCCATATAGTCAAGGCTATGGTCTTCCCAATGGTCATATATGATTGTGAGAGCTGGACTGTAAAGCAGGCAGAGCACCAAAGAATTGATGCCTTTGAACTGCGGTGCTGGGGAAGGCTCTTGAAAGTCCTTTGGACAGCAAGGAGAACAAACCAGTCAGCCTTAAGGAAATCAACCCTGAATACTTGTTGGAAGGACTGATGCTGAAGCTGAAGCTCCAGTATTTTGGCCACTTGATGTGAACAGCTGACTCACTGGAAAAGTACCTGATGCTGGGAAAGATTGAGAGCAGAAGAGGGCATCAGAGGATGAGGTGGCTGGATGGCATCACAGTGGGGGGGGTGTGTGTGTGTGTGTGTGTATGTAAAACTGGATAATCAAGCATCCAAGTGAAAATAATCAAATGGAAAATATAAAATTTAGACCTTTCCTCACACCACAAACTAAAACGGTTTCTAAATGGGTCAGAACCTATCATAAATACAAAAAATGAAACCATGTTGCCCCGTCCTGACTTGAGCATCCATGGAGCTTGTTATCTATGGGGGATCCTTGAACCAATACCCCAGGGATGTGAGTGAAGTTGCTCAGTCGTGTCCGACTCTTCGCAACCCCATGGATGGTAGTCTACCAGGCTCCCTCCATCTGTGGGATTTTCCAGGCAAGAACACCAGAGTGGGCTGCCATTTCCTTCTCCAGGAGATCTTCCCAACCCAAGGATTGAACACTGGTCTCCTGCATTGTAGACTGATGCTTTACTGTCTGAGCCACCAGGGAATCTCAAGTATACCCCAGGGATGCTGAGGGACAACTTACTGAAGAAGAGTTGGGAAAAGAAGAATAGAGCAAAGTGATGTTTTATGAGACACTCATTAAATGTGATTTGTGGGTTTTGTAGATAATCATGCGTCCTGAAACGCACAGATACTTAGGAAGTATTTTCAAAGGGGCATTTGTTTAACACACTTTGAAACAGATTTCAATGTGTTTCTAATAAAAAGAAAGAAAACTCAGTTTACTCTTAAAATGTGCGTTCCATCTGTAATTTTCATACTGAGTGGATAAAAAAGCATGTCCCCAAACACATTGTTCGATGTGTGACTATTTGCAAGTGATAGCTATAATTTACCGAAGTGCATGGATAAATGTTGAAACTCCAAAGGAATTGTTCTTGATCTATGATCTGAGTAATACTTTTCATTTGAGACCTCAAGAAAAGAAGATAAGTTTCATAATGTGGACAATGCTTGGATTCATTTATTCAAGATATAAGCTATATAAGAAGCTTTTAAAATTCCTTTTATCACAGATATCACTCAGTATTATTTGTTCAGAAGTAGATATCATATGTATCTTATCAAACCGTGAAGAGTTTAAGTATGGTAGGTTGAAGAGTTATTATTTATGAATGTCATACAGCACAACATTTTGTTGCTATTCATTATGTACTAAAAAAATGACTCCATAGATTTCTCTGGTGTCTCAAAGTTATTGTTAAGCTGTCAAACATATAAAAACTTACTAGCATCTTGAAGCAATCAATATTAGATACTCAACTGTGTATAAGTTGAGTACACCACTGAAAAATCAAACCCTTTGAAAATGAATTCATCTTAAGAGGCATAGTATTTGGGAAGCTTTATCTGATTTTCTTTGATAATTAATGTATACCTGTGAATAAAGTATACCATAATTTCTTCTGTGGTCTAATTTTTGCAAGTTCTGTAGGGATAGCCTTTCAAGAACTTCTCTACCTTAAACAAAGTGCCCTTGCATTTTTCCTTTTTATTTTTAAATTATAACATCATTATATTTTGTTAAGTGGTAGGTAGAGAATTATAATACTAGGTATTAATGCTAGTATTGAGTAATGAGTACAGCATTAAGCTCAAGTATGTAATGCCAACTTTTGGGTGGGATCTAAATATTTCAGCCAACTGTCTGAAGGTTTTGTCTGCACAAACCAAAACCAACTCCCATTTGATAAATGAACAACTTTTCTATTTTTATCTGAATATATGAAGCACTTTTATTATTCTTTATTGAGGTATAATTGACATGTAATCTTACATTAGTTTCAGTTTACAATGTAATGATATGATGTTAGTATACATTGCAAAATGGTCACCAAATAAGTCTAGATAACATCTGTCACCACACAAGGTTAAAATTTTTTTTCTTGTGATTAGAACTTTAAGATTAACTTTCTCAGCAACTTTCAAACATGTAATACTGTATTATTGACTATAGTCACCACACTGTATATTACATCCCCATGACTTGTTTATTTTTAATTAGAAATTTTATCTTTCGACCACCTTCACCCTTTTTGCCCCCTTCAATCCCCCACCTCTACCAATCACTAATATGTTCTCTGTAGCTATGAGCTTGTTTTTTTGTTGTTATTTCAGATTTCACATATAAGTGGGATCATACTGTATTTCAAGCACACTGTAAATTATTACTCTCTCTTTATAGAAGAGGAAATTAAGGCACAAAACAGTTAATTGCTTTCTGCAAGTTCAAGCTGAAATCTAGGTCCAGGTGGTATAATTCTAGAGCCCACTATTTCTAAACCACTGTGTGGTGCCAGACATCCGAGAATATAGTTTAACTTCAGGTTAACATTTCAAGATTTAACTCATGACATCTCTTACACTTTGGGAAAATAAACAGTAATTTCAGTTGAAACTAGTTTCCTTTTGAATGTCTCTCTCTCCTCACATGTGTTCTCATTAAATTTGTTCATCCAGCTTTGCTATTCAGTTGCTCAGTTGTGTCTGATTCTGCAACCTCATGAATGGCAACATGCCAAGCTTCCCTGTCCTTCCCTATCTCCCAGAGTTTGCTCGGACTCATGTCCACCGAGTCAGTGATGCCTTCCAACCATCTCATCCTCTGCTGCCTTCTTCTCCCAGCATCAGGGTCATTTCTGATGAGTTGGCACTTTGCATCAGGTTGCCATCCAACTTTAGCAATATGGTTCATTGGTCTGCTTCCCCTTCTGGGCTTGAAATTCCTTTAGGACAGAGGTTGTGCCTATTCTAGACCCCTAGCACTTAGCATGAAGCTCTGCCCAAGGTAAGGACTAAATCATACTGGCTAAATGAATAAATGCATTTTATTTCCCTTCCTAGCTGTGCAAGAAAGGAGAGTTATCTTTGAAGCTTTTGATTATCTAGATATAGGGTTAGTTTTAGATTGTATTTGAATATTGGCCAATGAGAGTCTGGCCAGATCAAGGAAGCTAGCATGTTCCGGAAAGTCAGATGCTTGCATACACTACCCTGAATCATTTTCCCGTTGGTGTAATGTGAAAATGATAAGCAAAAAGTCATGTATCATGTTTCTCAGAATTTCGTTTTACTTCTGTTGTCAGGTAATACATGGCTCTAGCTATTATTTTGCACCTAATTAGGGAGAAGGAGTAAAAACAAAACAGAAAATATCAACAAAGAACCCAAAGCTTGTGCCTTTTCCAGGTACTTAGAGCAAGGGTTTTATTTATGAGCTGATTCATTTGCTTCTCATTTTAATTATAAAAATAAAAGACTAGGTATTTTTCTGTCTAACTCATTTGGTCAAAGGGAGGAAAAATGCAAGTCTTTAGAACATGGTTTGTGGCTTGTCTTTTGAGATCCTTTGAGAATTTCTCCTCTGAAATTCCTAAGACTTTGTATGTTGCTTCGCTTCGGGATGAAACTGATTACTAGAAACTCACAGAGCTAGAACAAATTTGAGCTACATGCAAAGAGCAAGCAGCCCTGGATGGGGAGAAAAAAACCTTGGGTTTTAGTCTTAGTTCAGCTATTAACTCAAAGGTGATCTTAAGCACGTCATTTAATCTCCGAGGACGTCCATTTCATCAGTCTGTAAAGTGAGAGGCCGGGGTTAGATGACCCTTCAGCACTCCGTCAGCTCTCACAATCTACAAATCTTTAACCCAGTTCATTTCCTCTTTCCAGCAGGCATGGCGCAGTGCAGCCTGACAGTCTAATGAGAAGCAATCCTTTCGGATTAAAGTCTGTGTGCTGGACCTGTCTGTAGGCATATCAGATTTATTCCAAATTTTTACACCCTGCTTTTTGTCCCCAGAGGCTGACCTTTAAAGACTGTATCACAGGTTCCTTTGCCCTCTGGTTTTTGGTTAGATTCAGTCCCTGAAGGCACCAGAGGGGATTAGAAGGTGGGAGGAAGAAGAGGTCAGAGCTTCTGTTATCAGTTCCTAGTCTCTACAGGTCCTCATGGGGGCCAGAGCTGGACTCTCCTCTTCCTGATCCGAAGGTTGCAGTTCCTGGTGGGTGGGGTGGGGATGGAGCTAGGGGAAGAGGAATCTGCCATAACTCTAGCTCTTTAGAATTGTCTCTTTTTGGTCTCTTTTTGTCTAAGTGTGACAGTGGCTACTCCTGAGTGCTTCATATTTCTTGTTGGTTTCTCTTAACCCTACCTTCAGCTTTATAAATAGATGTCAACCACAAATTGGCACTAGCCATGGGCATTTGCCATCTACCTCTACAAGGATTAAATCACGTGCTCCTGCAGCTGCTGACCTTCAACACCCCTGAAAGGAGTTCAGAGTGGAGAGCAGAAATGAGGCATTCTGTGCTTGGGGAGGCAGGGAATTGGCAGGACAGGTCTTCAGATAGTTAGATATTTTCAGGAGTCGATTTTACGAACCCAATTCTTGTATCTCCCCACACCTAGAAAACCATTAAAATCCTTCATGGTTATGACTACTCCTCATGACTAGCAAAGCTCCTGAGACTAGCAGAAACTATTTGGAGAAATCTGTGCTTGATTACATGTACTCCCCCTTCACCAAAATCACATAGATACTGACTTTCCTCCCTACCTCTTTTGGGCAGATTCTCAGAGCTCTCTGAGTTGCTGTCTCTGGGTTTCCAGTCCTCATTTTCCCCCAAGTAAAACTAAGTCACAACTCTCACATTGTGCATTTTTTCAAGTCCACAGAGGGCATTCATTAAGCTCGCTTTCATCCTTTCTCATTCTGAGAAAAAGGTAGGCGATGTCTTCACAGTAAATGGAAGCATGGTTTGTGGATTTTTCCAGCTGAAATTTTTTTCTAAGCTGATTTGGACATTTAGCACAAACAGGAGTTTATTAAATACTTTGACAGAAGTAGATTTGCACAGGGACCTGATAGAAGTTTTTAAATCCTAAGAGTTACATCACTGGGTAAATAGACAATTTTGACTAATGTTTCATCTTTCCTAAATATTGCAGTGGAAATGGTTCCTGGGTTCATTGGCAGATTCTGGGGAGATTAGGGCTGATGACACATCTGTTTATAAAAGTGCAATTTAGTTGGTTTACATGAGTCTAATTTCTTGAGTTAAATTACTCTCCTTGGAAGATAGACAGTATATTTTCTAATAAATAAAAATACCCCCAATATATACTAGAAAACTGAAAACTCTGCAATGTGGTTGACCAGCTGACCAGTAGCATAAATAAAAAACTGGCATGTTAATGACACATTTTCTCCAAAAGAAATCTGTTGGGACTTGCCTTAGTACAACACTATGTCCCAGGAAAGAACGATAAGGACAAGTGACACTGAGAGAAGATTCTGAGAATTCCCTGAACTTTGGCACTTTTAGATTTCTTCTGGAATGAGATTAAAGGCAGAATTAGCAATTAATTTTCCAAAAGAACAGGAGAAATCTCATTGCTTTCCTGATACATACGATTTGACTAAGTCTTAAAGATGATATAAAACTTTATGGGTAGACTGGGAGAGGGAAGAAGAGGCTTTCAAAGCAAAAAGAGAAGCACAAGCAAAGGCCCTGAGGTATGAGATGACTTAGTACATTCCGGGTCAACAAGAAGAATGTTCTATTGTAGAGTTCAAGACAGAAGTGTAGCTGGAGAACAGACCAGCAAGGTCTGTATACGTTATGCCAAGGAGTTTGTACTTCATCCTGTAAACCAATTACTATTATGAGTTGTGCGTGAGTACTTGTGTGCTCACTCGTGTCTGATTCTTTGTGAACCTACGGATTGTAGCCTGCTAGACTCTTCGGTCCATGAGATTCTCCAGGTAAGAACACTGGAGTGGGTATCCATGCCCTCCTCCAGAGGATCTTCACCACCCAGGGACTGAACCCCCATCTCCTGCATCTCTTGCATTGCAGGTAAATTCTTTACTGCTGAGCCACTGGGGAAGCCCTTTACCTCCTCCTCAGTTCACTTCAGTTCAGTCGCTCAGTCGTGTCTGACTCTTTGTGACCCCATGAATTGCAGCACACCAGGCCTCCCTGTCCATCACCAACTCCCGGAGTTCACTCAGACTCACGTCCATCGAGTTGGTGATGCCATCCAGCCATCTCATCCTCTGTCATCCCCTTCTTCTCCTGCCCCCAATCTCTCCCAGCATCAAAGGCTTTTCCAATAAGTCAACTCTTTGCATGAGGTGGCCAAAGTACTGGGGTTTCAGCTTTAGCATCATTCCTTCCAAAGAAATCCCAGGCCTGATCTCCTTCAGAATGGACTGGTTGGATCTCCTTGCAGTCCAAGGGACTCTCAAGAGTCTCTCCAACACCACAGTTCAAAAGCATCAATTCTTTGGTGCTCAGCCTTCTTCACAATCCAACTCTCACATCCATACATGACTACTGGAAAAATCATAGCCTTGACTAGATGGGCTTTAGTCAGCAAAGTAATGTTTTTGCTTTTGAATATGCTATCTAGATTGGTCATAACTTTTCTTCCAAGGAGTAAGGGTCTTTTAATTTCATGGCTGCAGTCACCATCTACCTCCTCCTACCCAGCCCTAAAGCTAATAGAACTCATAATGAGGTTTTCTTAAGGGAGCTCTTCTTTTCCAGAACCAATTTCGACACCATTTCACTTTTACTACAAAAATATCCCTCCAAATAGTGTCTTAAAACTTCGATTGTTTATCCCCAAAGATCTGAGAGTTGGCTTCGTAGAGCTGATCAGGCTGCACTTGGCTGAAAACAAGGAAGTCCTTTCTAAGATGTGAATGTAGGATGTATATCATTCACTGTGATCTGTGAGGAAGAGGAAGAGCACTCTTGAGGGGAAAGGTAAAGAGTGCAGCTTTGGATATACTGATCTGGTGATGTCTGTGGGACACTTGAGTGAAAAGACATGGGACTGGAGCCTAGGAGACTGGTCCTTCGCTAGGGAGAGAGAGAGAGATTGAGAGATAGAGAGAGCTAAAGATAAATAGAGAGAAGAGACAGACAGAGAGACTGAGGGATAGAAATACAGAAAGAAAAAAGAGAGAGGGAGGAGGTGAGTTATCAGGTCATCAGATTGTAAATTGTGACCAAAGGCACAGCCATGATGGCTGCTAGATGATTGTATAAAGTGACCAAAGGCAAAGGCTCTACTATGAAGCCTTGGGTGCACCAATAGGTTTTTAATTATTTATCTTATGTGTATTTACTTTGGCGGTGCTGGGTCTTCATCGCTGTGCGGGCTTTCCTTTAGCTGTGGAGAATGAGGGCTGCCCTCTAGCTGCTGTGCGCAGGCTTTTCACTGCAGTGGCTCCTTTTGTTGTGGAGCACAGGCTCAGAAGGTGTGTGGGCTTCGGTAGCTGCAGCCCCCAGGCTCTAGAGCACAGGTTCAATAGTTGTGGCAACTTGGGCTTAGAGAGAAAGAGACAGACAGAGAAAGAGACAGACAGAGAGACTGAGGGATAGAAATACAGAAAGAAAAGGCACGTGGGATCGCCCCCAGATCAGAGATTGTACCTGTGTCTCTCGTATTGGCAGGTGGATTCTTTATCACTAAGCCACCAGGGAGGCCCTGGTGCACCAACATTAATAGACATGGAGAGGAAGGACAGCTCACAAAGACAGCTTGGACGGGACAGAGATGCAGAAGAGAAGAGCACTGTGTAAGCCAAAGGAGAAGAGTTCCCCTATTGTAGGAGTCATTTCTGTGCCTGTAATTACTAATAGCACCACTGTTCACTCTTAAACATGTCATGGTTTGAAGATAAATCTTGTAGTCTCTTCACCAATAATCTTGTATCTGTCAAATCCATCAGATGCTCTTCTGTTTTTATGTATTATGACCACTCTGTGGAATCTGGTACATAAAAAGACCACATGATTTATCTTTGAACCAGGACATGTTTGAGAGTGAACAGAAGTTCACTCTCAAATAATAATGACAGAAGAACAACACATGTTCTCAGGCAAACAAGGCATGTGGTCATGTGGTGTCGGGGGATCGCTGTCAGGCTGTTTCTGCAGGGTGAGTGGAGTGCAAGCTTTCAGTGAGCAGGGCAGTGATGGGAACAGGGAAGGCAGAGGCAGATGGAACAGCTTTTCTTTCTGGGAGCAGGGTAAGTGGACAAGGAGGTGAGTGGCACAGGGAAATGATAGCAGAAGAGTGGGCTTTGCAGAAATGTTTGAATACTCTTCTAACAGAGGGCCCTCAGACAGTTTCTAGAACTGAGTGTCCAAATATAACTGACTGTGAGAACTTCTAGGAAGATTGAGAATGTAGAACCTGTTGGTGAGACCACCCCACTTTCTTTATTTAGCAACAGGGCGGGGGGGGGGGGTGGGTGGGGGAGGAGGAGATCCATTGCTATGAAGGTAAATAAGATACCAGATGAGGGCTTCCCTGGTGGCTCAGTGGTAAAGAATCTGCCTGCTAATGCAGGAGACACAAGTTCAATCCTTGATCTGGGAAGACCCTACGCACTGTGGAGCAACTACACGTAGGCTCTGCTGAGCCTGTGCTCTGGATCCTGGGAGCTACAAGTAGAGAAGCCCGCATGCCCCAGAGCCTGTACTCCACAAGAGAAACCACAAACTGAGAAGCCTGCGCACCGCAACTAGAGAGTAGCCCCACTTATTTATCGCAACTAAAGAAAACACAGCCCAGCAATGAAGACTCAGCACAACCAAAAATAAACAAGTAAATAAAATTATAAAAGAAGACACCAGAGGATAGAAAAAACAACCACCTAGGCTCGGTTTGGGATTTTTTTCTTTTTCCCTCAGCAAGAACAAAACCATGTTCTTGAAACACTCCATTGTCAGAGGCCCTCAGTGTTACAGCAATATGCATTGCAAAAAAAACCCACTCAAGATAAATAAGTATATTATGAGACAACTAAGTCTCAAATTGTGTCGAGAGTGTTCAGACCATCCAGAAAATGATGGATGGCTGCAGGTGGCATCCACTTCTTCATTCTTTGGCCCCTGATAAGGTTTTCCTCTAAGTAAGTCATTCCCCATCCACCACTCTCAACCTACAGCTAAAAACTGTTCTGAAACCAGACTCATGGCGTTGGGTCCCCACTGAACAAACCTTCTTTGTTAGCCACACTGTTTGGCTCAAAAGGGCATGTGAGCAGCATCAAGAATAATTTCATGATAATCTAGGTCAGGTTTTTCCTTTCACACCGGTGCCAGAGTGTGGGAACACCAGTTTCTCTGACTTCAGGAGTCATTACAGCACAGGATGGCTTATCTGTGGGGCTGTGTTTCTCCAATGGGGCTCCGACCAGGGAGAGTAGAATCCCTGCTCTCAAGCAAAACTGGGAATGATGCTGAGAGCTCTACCCTATCGGAGTATGTATGTGGATTTCAGGTCTTTTCTTTTCAGAACTCTTTCAGTTCACTAACAACTAGTCGAATAACATTACATTTTGGCTAAGCAGAATGTGAGAAGCCATGTTACATTTGAAAAGAATCTTTTCTTTTTAAGGTATAAAAGATAATGGACTTAACAACTGACAATGATGAAACCACTTTACCTAACAGAACTCCAAAGATAGGGCCCAATTCACTTTAAAAGTTCCTTAGTTTCATTGAAATTTCAGGACTGTTTGAAAAAATGGAAAGACAGAGCTTTAAAGGCAAGTATATAAAATGTAAATTGCTTCCTCATATTATGGTAGATGGTGGACTCTTGTTCTCAGCCTTTTTGAATGAAGAGTGAATTCTGATCGTCGGCTCTGGGTTTCCCACAGTAACTTGGCTTCACTGAATAGTAGAGTCCCTCAAAGTCCCACTGCACTATTTATTAGCTGTGTTACTTCCAATAAATTAAACTGTATCATTTTACTCAACTGTAAAAGAGGGGAAATCATAATGGCTGACTCACAGGACTCTGTTGTTAATTATTAAGTGAGATTGTATTGGCAATCCCCTGGTATAGGGCCTATTATATCTTAATACAAAAAGCTTGCATCTGTTTTTTTTGTTGTTGTTTTTAGTAAAGCATAACTATTTTATTTTAAAACTTAGCAATTGGATTGCTGGGGTTTACTGTTTCTACAGGGTGTCACAGATTATTCTAGTTAGTTTTAAAATTATTTTTAAAAACATCATATTTGATATTGAAGCGCTTTGTTGTTTGAACTGATATGGAACAAGGGAAAAAAAAGCTTTTATCTTAATTTAGCAAAATAGATAGTCAAGAAGGACCTACTGTATAGCACAGGGAACTCTATTCACTATTCTGTAGTAACCTATATGAGAAAAGAATCTGAAAAAGAATATATATACATATATGTATAAACAAATCACTTTGCTGTATACCTGAAACTAACACATTGGAAATCAACTGTGCTCTAAATGTAAAATACAAATTAAATTAAAAACTTTATAAATATTAACTATACTGTTGTTTCTTCTTGTCATGAACCCTAATTGAGTTGGCTTCACGAAGACTCTGTTCAGGATGGAGGGGACACATGTATACTTTGGGCTGATTCATATTGATGTATAGAAAAAATCATCACAGTATGGTAAAGTAATTATCCTCCAATTAGAATAAATTAGTTTAAAAAAAAGGAGACTCTAGAAAACCTTAGCATTTGGGATAAGCTACTGCAGCCTCCAAACCCTGAATCTGAAATGGCGCAGGTATTCAGTACCCCTGATAGATCTCTGCAAGTAAATGTTCACGTTCAGAGAGCTCCCAGCACTAGGGAGTAGGGAGCCTAACTTGGAATCTGTTCTCAGCAGTAGTGGGATTAGGGCTTTGCATGATTTTCAGGTTGGAACTCTCCAAGTTACTAGTCTGCTTCTCCCTCCAAAGCCCTTTTGCTTTCTCCAGTCTCAGCTTTATGGGAATTGAACACTGATGGTCACTGAACCTGGCCTCCTAGCTCTGGCCTAGAGGTTTCATCATGAGAGCTATTCCTGGTCTGTCATTCATGTCTCATGAAAGAGCCTTCTCCACTGGATGGAGGACTGTCTAAATTCTGTATAGAAGCAGGATATTTTTTATTATGAATGATAAGGAATCGAGTGACATACTTTGACAAATATACAATGTTATCTTCTGCAAACCAGTCTTCCTGGTAGGTATTATTTGGCTTGTACAATGCAATGCTTCTTTGTCATGATTCCTTAAAATATAATAGACATGAAATGACAGCAGAAAAGTCAGTTGCAAATAACTCTTTATTATGAATTTTAGGATAGGTTGTAGAACTATGTATCATGAAGAAAATTCTAGAAGCTGTTTATTTAAAAAAAAAAAAACAACCCAGTCTTAAGCTATTACAGTAGAGGAGATCATGGAAAGAAAACATTTTCTTTTTAAGTCTCAACAGAATGGACACATGGCACTTTAGTGGAAATCCTATAAAGAAGAATCTTATTGATGATAGGCATTCTGTCATTAGTATTTAAAAAGTCACTTTTAAAATGTGAAATATAAAGATAGATACATACATACATGTATATCTGGGGTTTCCCTGGTGGCTCAGTAGTAAAAAAAAAAAAAAACCAAAACCAACACACACACAAAAACCCACCTGCCAAGGCAGGGGATGTGGGTTCAATCCCTGGGTCAGGAAAGTCCCCTGGAGAAACAAAATGGCAACCCACTGCAGTATTCTTGCCTGGAAAATCCCATGGACAAAGTGAGGGCTACAGTCCATGGGATCGCCAAGAATTGGACACGACTGAGCAGCTAAAACAACAACAATATGTATGTCTCTATATTTTTAATGAAAGTGAAAGTTGCTCAGATGTGTCTGACTGTTTGTGACCCCATGGACTGTATAGTCCATGGAATTCTCCAGGCCAGAATACTGGAGTGGGTAGCCTTTCCCTTCTCCAAGGGATCTTCCTAACTCAGGGACTGAACCCAGGTCTCCCGCATTACAGGCAGATTCTTTACCAGCTGAGCCACAAGGATATCCTAAAAGTTTGGAACAGGTCTATACGTTATTATCTAGAAATTCCAGTTCCAGAGTGTTATCTGACAAGAAATATTTGTTGGATGCCAACTAGATTTTCTGGGCATTTGAGATTCATCAAGGAGGAATGACATTTATCAGTGCACTTTCTGAGCTTACATGCTAGCAGGTCGCCACAGACAATAAACAGTGAAATAATGACTAAGTAAATCACAAAGCACGTTGAGGGGTTAGTGCTATGGGAAACTAAGAGCAGGCTGGGGATCAGGAGTGGGAGTGTGGTAAACAGCAGGTTACAGATTAAACAGCGATTCATTTAGTTATTTTTTAATAGGATTCCATTGTATGGGAGCATCATAATTTGTTTTACTTTATTCCTAAATCTCCATTATAAATAAAGCTTCCATGAACATCTGTATCTATATGTGTGTATACCTTTGTCTCCCTGCCTGATCATCTTCTTAAAATAAATCTTCAAAGTTAAATTATTAAGTCAAATACTATATGCAGGTTTATGGCTTACCTTAAAGTCTGAGCCAATTTGCACTCATCTTGCACTTACATTTTTTATGCTTGCCCAATTTTGTCATCAAAAATGGTAATGACTAGATTTTTCATGATCTATCTATGACATCAAATGAAAATTTTAAAACCGTGTATTTGCTATAACACATTAATCACACACACACTTGCTGCTGCTGCTGCTGCTAGGCTGAGTCGTGTCCGACTCTGTGCAACCCCAAAGAAGGCAGCCCACCAGGCTCCTCTGTCCCTGGGATTCTCCACGCAAGAATCCTGGAGTGGGTTGCCATTTCCTTCTCCAACACACACACTTGACTAAATGTTAATACACCAGCATGTTAAGTCTTTCTTTTTAAATTCAATACTATGGGTGATTTTTGCTTTTTCCCTTCATACTTTCTCACCCTAGCTTTTCTATACTCAATGTGAATTTTCTTTGTCTAACTGCTTGCTTTTATAGATAATAAAGAAAAGTCAACTTTAATCAAGCAAACAATATTGGGAAGCTTTATAATACTTTGTCAAAGTTCATGACAGATTACAGTTTCATGGATCGGAGAGCGCCATTTCTTCATTTTCTTATTAATCTTCTCAAATGGTAAAGTATCTTAAAACACAAAGGAACAATTCTTACTGTCATCTTTTGGCCAGACTACTTGCCTGATTTGCTTAGGATACAGCAGAAGAAGTCCTGTTCCTTTTCTGCTGGGCGGCTTGGTCCTTAAGACTTGGAAATGAGTTTTCCTAAAAGAGCAGCCACGGTTCAATTTAAAAGTTTTGTTTGGGATAGGGGTGTGGAGGGTCTTGCAGGGTGGTCCTGCATCAAATCTCTCCAAAGCAGCAGCTCATCCTTTCACCCAAAAGTGTTCTTTTTTTTTTTTTTTTAACCCTTATTAGAAAACTTTAATCTTTCAAAAATCAAGGAAAACAAAAAAAAACAGCACGAAATAAAGTGATTTAGTCTTCTTGGATCCCACCTTAAATTCCTAAAGAAAAATGTGATTCTTTCTAGGTTTACAAAAATAAATTTATTTCAGGAATCAGTTTTTTTCATAGTTAAGATCTTTATCTCTTTGTTTTTTATCTTTTCTCATATTACAAACATGATGAAAGTTCCTGGAATAGGGCTCCAGTTTTTTTTTTTAATACTTTATTCTACATTACAATACTGTATTTGTTTTGCCATACATTGACATGAATCAGCCACAGGTGTCCACGATCTCCCAATGCCAAAGCCCCCTCCCACCTCCCACCCCATATCATCTCCCTGAATCATCCCGTGCACCAGCCCCATGCATCCTGCATCCTGTATTGAACATAGACTGATGCTTCGTTCTTATAAGATAGTATACATGTTTCAATGCCATTCTCCCAAATCATCCCCCCCCAACCCTGCTCCCTCTCCCTCAGAGTCCAAAAGTCCGTTCTATACCTCTGAGTCTCTTTTGTTGTCTCACATAGAGGGTCATCATTACTATCCTTCTAAATTCCATATATATGTGTCAGTATACTGTATTGGTGTTTTTCTTTCTGGCTTACTTCACTCTGTATAATCGGCTCCAATTTCATCCATCTCATTAGAACTGAGTCGAATTTATTCTTTTTAAGGGCTGAGTAGTACTCCATTGTGTATATGTACCACAGCTTTCTTATCCATTCATCTGCTGATGGACATCTAGGTTGTTTCCATGTCCTGGCTATTATAAACAGTGCTGCAATGAACATTGGGGAACATGTGTCTCTTTCAATTCTGGTTTCCTCAGTGTGTATGCCCAGCAGTGGGATTGCTGGATCATACGGCAGTTCTATTTGCAATTTTTAAGGAATCTCCACACTGTTTTCCATAGTGGCTGTATGAGTTTGCATTCCCACCAGCAGTGTAAGAGGGTCCCTTTTCTCCACATCCTCTCCAGCATTTAAAAGTGTTCTTTAAGGGGACCTTGTTTTCATTCCAACCCCAAAGAAAGGCAATGCCAAAGAATGCTCAAACTACCGCACAGTTGCACTCATCTCACACACCAGTAAAGTAATGCTCAAAATTCTCAAAGCCAGGCTTTAGCAATATGTGAACCGTGAACTTCCTGATGTTCAAGCTGGTTTTAGAAAAGGCAGAGGAACCAGAGATCAAATTGCCAACATCTGCTGGATCATGGAAAAAGCAAGACAGTTCTAGAAAAACATCTATTTCTGCTTTATTGACTATGCCAAAGCCTTTGACTGTGTGGATCACAATAAACTGTGGAAAATTCTGAGAGATATCAGAATACCAGACCAGCTGATCTGCCTCTTGAGAAATCTGTATGCAGGTCAGGAAGCAACAGTTAGAACTGGACATGGAACAACAGACTGGTTCCAAATAGGAAAGGAGTACGTCAAGGCTGTATATTGTCACCCTGCTTATTTAACTTCTATGTGGAGTACATCATGAGAAACACTGGACTGGAAGAAACACAAGCTGGAATCAAGATTGCCAGGACAAATATCAATAACCTTAGATATGCAGATGACACGACCCTTATGGCAGAAAGTGAAGAGGAACTAAAAAGCCTCTTGATGAAAGTGAAAGTGGAGAGTGGAAAAGTTGGCTTAAAACTCAACATTCAGAAAACGAAGATCATGGCATCTGGTCCCATCACCTTATGGGAAATAGATGGGGAAACAGTGGAAATAGTGTCAGACTTTATTTTTGGGGCTCCAAAATCACTGCAGATGGTGACTGCAGCCATGAAATTAGAAGACGCTTACTCCTTGGAAGAAAAGTTACAACCAACCTAGATAGTATGTTCAAAAGCGGAGACATTACTTTGCTGACTAAGGTCCGTCTAGTCAAGGCTATGGCTTTTCCTGTGGTCATGTATGGATATGAGACTTGGACTGTGAAGAAGGCTGAGTGCCAAAGAATTGATGCTTTTGAAATGTGATGTTGGAGAAGACTCTTGAGAGTCCCTTGGACTGCAAGGAGATCCAGCCAGTCCATTCTGAAGGAGATCAGGCCTGGGATTTCTTTGGAAGGAATGATGCTAAAGCTGAAACTCCAGTACTTTGGTCACCTCATGCGAAGAGTTGACTCATTGGAAAAGACTCTGAGGCAGGAGAAGAAGGGGACGACCGAAGATGAGATTGCTGGATGGCATCACTGACTCGATGGACGTGAGTCTGAGTGAACTCTGGGAGTTGGTGATGGACAGGGAGGCCTGGCGTGCTGCGATTCATGGGGTCGCAAAGAGTCGGACACTACTGAGCGACTGAACTGAACTGAACTGAACTGAACTGAACCTGTTAAACAATGACCAAGTGTGATATGGATTTATTCATGCAACAAATATTTACTAATGGACTAAGTGCTGGTGATACAGAAGTGAATTAAAGAGACCCCAAGAGTCCCTGCCCTCATGAGCTTCTCTGCTAGTCGGTGAGGCCACAGTGTAAACAAGATGAGTAAGTACATCACTGGTAGGTTCCACAGGACAAAAATAAAGTAGGAAAGAAGACTCCAACACACAGGAGGGTGAGGCATGCTGAAATCTGGGATGGAATAGCTAATGAGGAGCCTCACTGAGAAACTGTGATGTTTTCAGTAGCATCATTTCCTTGGCATATTTCTTGCAGTGACCTTGAGACATTCTGACACCAGGAGAGTAGCAGGGTGGCTGGACTCTGGTTAATATCACCAGGGACATTCATCTAGGGTCTGGCCTTCTTCTTTCAGAACCCTTGGGAGCTGAAGTGATGGCAAGTGCAGGGTGGCTGAGAAACCAGAGGAGAGAAACCAGGAGAAATAATGAGAGAATTTGCCTGAAGCCAGAGCTGTGTCAGGCATGTCTTTTCATCTTAACTGAGCTGACTTGCTCCCCTTCACGCCCCTGCCTCTGTCTCTGTCTGCTTTGTTTTTCCTTGGCTTCACTCCAACTGCATTTGAGACACCCTCCAAAACAAATAACTAAGACTCCTAAATGTTTAGAAAATGGACAAGGTAAGAATTTTTATTGAAAAGCCAGTTTGTGCACTTGCAGCCGCCACTTATTGGCAAATACTATATATATTTTTTGAACAGTGAAAACAAGTAACATTTTAAAGTAGCTGCACATTTTTGTTGTTGTTTTTCAGTTGCTAAGTTGTGTCCGACTCTTTGTGACCTCATGAACTGCAGTATGCCAGGCTTCCTTGTCCTTCACCATCTCCTGGAGTTTGCTCAAACTTATCCATTGAGTTGATTGATAAGATGGACTCACTGACTCAATGGATGGTTAGATAGCATCATCTAACCATCTAGCCACCTCAGCCTCTGTTGCCCCATTTTCTCCTGCTCTCAATCTTTCACAGCATCAGGATCTTTTCCAATGAACTGGCTCTTCACATCAGGTAGCCAAAGTATTGGAGTTTCAGCTTCAGCATCAGTCCTTCCAATGAATATTCAGGGTTAATTTTCTGAATATTTAATTTAGGATTGACTGGTTTAATTTCCTTGCTGTCCAGGGAACTCTCAAGAGTCTTCTCTAGCATCACAGTTGGAAATCATCAATTCTTCAGTGCTCAACCTTCCTTATAGTCCAACTCACATCCATATATGACTACTGGAAAAACCATAGCTTTGACTAGATGGATCTTTGTCAGCAAAGTGATGTTTCTGCTTTTTAATACACTGTCTATGTTTGTCATAGCTTTCCTTCCAAGGAGCAAACATCTTTTAATTTTGTGGCTTCAGTCACCATCTGCAGTGATTTTGAAGCCCAAGAAAAGAAAATCTGTCACTGTTTCCACTTTTTCCCCATCTATTTGCCATGAAGTGACGGAACCGGATGCCATGATCTTTGTTTTTTGAATGTTGAGTTTTAAGCCAGCTTTTTCACTCTCCTCTTTCACCCATAAAATTCATATTTTATGTATAGGAAATAAATGTCCATGTAAAGGACCCTTAGCATCAAGAGCATTTTGTTGTTTTGGGTAATTTACAAATTCCAGATATGACGGGAATGGACATATTCATTCTTTCCCACATGCACTTGAATACGTGGTTTATGCTGGGCTCATGACTTGTCTGGCCTCTGGGTACTCCCAAAGCAAGCATGTCAATTCCTTGTGAAATATTTATACCTGTTATACGCTCCATGAGGATTAATGATATCATGCAGGGACAGAATGAAGATGGTTTAATAGTAAATATAAAATACATACTTTTTGGATAATATAAAGATATTTTTACCCAAAAGTCTCTAAAGGCTCTTCAACTTTGAACGATGGTCAAGTTTCTATTTTGTCATGTAAGGGCAACAAGGCATGCAGTGTCCAAACTGGCTAATAATTCTGAGCTCATGTTTATTTGTTTTTGGATTTATTTTTGTATGAACATTCGAATGTCATTATGTCTGATGTTCAGTATGAACGAGTCCAGTAAAATGTAGCCAAACGATGACTCCAGAGGCTACCTGGCATGATTCTCCACCCATGTCCATCTTGATCTCTGCCTGTCACTCCCCAAGGCCACAGCTCTGCCTCTTCAAAGCTGCTTCTGCTCAATCGCTCCCTGGAGGGGAACAGTGCCAGGAGTCCAGGAAGGAGCCAATCATGGTGGAATGGCTGGATGGACTGAAATCCTAAAGAGTTATATAAATCTGAAGGTTGAACTATAGTCACTTATATTATTGTATGTGAGATGGGCTTCCCTGGTGGCTCAGCCCTGCAGTGCAGGACTGAAAGTGAAGTGAAGTCGCCCAGTAGTGTCCAACTCTTTGCGACCCGTGGACTCTAGCCCACCAGGCTCCTCCATCCATGGGATTCTCCAGGCGAGAATACTAGAGTGGGTTGCCATTTCCTTCTCCAGGGGATCTTCCTGACCCAGGGATCAAACCCAGGTCTCCTGCATTGCAGGCAGACACTTGAACCTCTGAGCCACCGCCACGTTACTGTGCAGCAGTTACTGCGCATTATTGTGGAGAAGGGAATGGCAACCCACTCCAGTATTCTTGTCTGGAGAATCCCATGGACAGAGGAGCCTGGTAGTCTACAGTCCATTGTGTTGCAAAGAGTCGGACACAACTGAGAGGCTAACACTTTCAGCACGTGAGATAAAGGGAGGAATAAAATAGAAGGGGCACTAACTGTGATTGGAAGAGGTGTGTGTCTGTCTTGTCTGGAAAACAAGCCACCAGCACCTGCATCCCAGTCATGCACCCTATCTTGTAGTCGCTCAGTCGAACAGTCATGTCTGACTCTTTCTGACCCCATAGACTGTAGAACGCCAGGATCCTTTGTCCTCCACTATCTCCTGGAGGTTGCTCAAATTCACATCCATTGAGGTGGTGACGCTATTGAACCATCTCATTCTCTGCCACCCCCTAATTTATAGCTGGTTTAATAACTGGTTTAATTGGAGCTGGTACAGCACTCTTGCTGTGGGAGGAGACAGGGAAAAGGACTCAGGAAGTAGTGTGAGCTGTATTTATACTCTCAGCTGAAGTAAAGAGCAGGTCTACAGTTACTGGGAATCAGATTGGAAACCTGGTCACTGAGCCACTTGTGATCTCTCCTTGTTGGCTAGTGTAGACAGCCAATTGGAGCCCCTGGATGATGCCTCTCTCCGTCTGTTGTGGATGGATTCCTGCCAGCATTTCACTGAAAAACAAAAAGACACCCCGATTCAGATCGAATGCAGAGTGATGCGGGCTCTGGCACCAGTCAGCAGTCAGAATTACTCAAGGTCCGGTACACAGAGTGACCTACTTAGAACTTTTCTCTTGCTTTTGGAACTCCTTGCCCTTTCTGATTCTAACCGGCACAGGAAATGCAAAGGCTTGGGGCCAGATGCTTCAGAAATTGCCTTGAAGGGATCCGAACCATGCCAACTTCTTGTGTCAGTTGACAAACCTCTTTCTCATTAGTTTCACCCACGTTGTGGGGCTGCCCTGGGCTCTGGGGATCAGAAGATTTCTTGGCTTCCTAAACCTCTCTCCTCTCCCCTTTAGGGACATGAGTCCTTTGTTTTCCATCATGTCATCTCTCGAGGGGGTGTCTAACAGTGAGATTCCCTCCTGCCCAGCCCAACCCAGGTGGCTTCTGTGAACACATTTGGTTTCACGTAGACTCTGCCCTCCCATATGGAAATCACTGAATGGGAACAGGTTTGTCTGGTGTAGCTTCTAACAGCCAGGTCACTGCTGAAGGTGGAGGATGACAATTCTCCTTATTCAGGTTTCACTGGAACAGGAGAAGAGAAACTCAGAACAGGATGCCTGGGAGCATGCCATCTCCAGCTGTCCTGGGGAGACACGAAAAATGCCTTGTCCACTGTTCCTTTTTCCACTTTAGCCTTCTTCAATATATTGTATATAAATTTATATTTAAATTAGGTATAATTTATATGGGGGCTTCCCAGGTAGTTCAGTGGGTAAAGAATCTGCTTGCAGTACAGGAGATGCAGGTTCGATTCCTGGGTCGGGAAGATCCCCTGGAGGCGGGCATGGCGACTCACTCCAGTATTCTCACCTGGAGAATCCCATGGACAGAGAAGCCTGGCGGGCTACAGTCCATAGGGTTGCAAAGAGTCACACACAATTGAAGTGACTTAGCATGCATGCGTAAGTTATATATAAATTTATTATTTAACTATATAGTTATATTATGCATAAATTTATGTCTATATAAGTAAACGTGTTAGAAACCCCATTGTACCTGGAAAAGATTGGCCTGACCTTGGTGCCTTTGGCTATGAGAAGTCTGCTTGTGTCTGACCACACAGGGCATGCTTCCTGCCTCATTGTGATCCCAGAATCACATGATGCTCAGCTGTCCTGCTAACAAGCCTTCCCATAAAACGGCTTTGGAATGCGATTGAAACACCCTCCGTGGAGTTCTTTCTTCCAGTGAAGTTAACTGGGTCTGGGCTTTGGTGAAAAATGATGATCCCTCCATTTTGTAAATGAAAAGTGATGCCTCCAGCACGCTGAGTCTTGAGGCAGAAAGAGAAGTGAAGTGAAGTCACTCAGTTGTGTCCGACTCTTTACAACCCCATGAACTGTAGCCCACCAGGCTCCTCTGTCCTTGGGATTCTCCAGGCAAGAATACTGGAGTGGGTTGCCATTTCCTTCTCCAGAGGAACTTCCCGACCCAGGGATCAAACCCAGGTCTCCCGCATTGCAGGCAGACGCTTTAACCTCTGAGCCACCAGGGAAGCCCACGTGGCTCAGCTGGTAAAGAAGGAGAAGAAGGATCAAAAATGGTGAGCCTTGAAAACATTTTCTTATTTCCCTTTCTAACCATCATGAGTCCTCCTGCTGGAGATAAAGTTGTGGACTCATTGTCTTTTGATCAATTATAATAGTAGAATTTCCCCAAATGAGAAAATTGTAATTTTTCTCCAGAAGAAGGATCACTGACCTTTGTTGAGATGTTCCCAAGGTAGAGACAAGAGCAGTGGAATGTCCTATGGTTGAATCTTATCACTATTTACTTGGATTCTAGGTATAATCTGATAGCCCACATTTGACTTTGGTTCAAGGCAGGGCAACCAAGCCAACAATGAGAGAGACTCCACTCAGAATGGTCATGACTTTTCAAAACGGGGAGATTTTCTTACTTAGGTGATGCTTCCTTGGAAGCCAGCTAACCCTTCTTTAGAGATGAAGGTAGATTGTGTCTGTAATTTCTACCGTTCATTCATACCACCTGGAGTGGCTGGGGAAACTGAGTCTTATAGCCTCTAGAGCTGCTGATTCAGGTTTTAAGATGATGTCTATAAAGGAATTGTTTCCAAGGGATCTCAAACCTATTAAAGGTCTGTACTCCAGCATTAAGGAATAGACCCTGGAACATGCTTCAGACTCTAGGATTCTAGGGGGCACTGAATATATGTGTGTAAGTGTGTATGTGTAATGTTTGTATGTATATATATCTATATATAGATATATATATGATAAGTGCTTCATAAACCAGAGAGTGTAATATCAGGTGCTGTTAGTTATCATCGGACACCTCTATGTTTCACCACGAGTCTATGTGAGGCTGAGCTTATAGCCAATATGGAAAAATCAAGATAAATTCTAAAAAATAAGGCCTCTTGTGTGTGGCAAAGCTGGTATTTCACCAGAGTGTCAGTTGCTACGAACACAGGGACAGGAAATCACAAGCAGAGCTGGCTGGGTTCAGTAGGTTTAGGGGTGAGTGCAAGACAGACTCAGAACTGGGGTAAAGACAGAGAACATGAGTCAGGAAAAGAAGCTGGACAGAAGCCAGGCAGGCGCTCACATGTCAAATGGCAGAGTACACAGGGTGACCCAGACCTGGCAGACCGGAACCAGAAGACCCACAGCAGGCGCACAGAAGCTTGAGGCGCAAGACCAGACAACAGGAGGACCGCTCAGAAAATCGAAACGGGGCTTGCCTTCCTAAACGTAGTTCGCTGGGACCAGGGAAGGGTCTGACTGAGTGTCCAGGTCACGAGAAGATGCTCAGAGTCAGGCTGTTTCTGAAACAGGTGGACCCTGCTGTTCAAGTGGGAGTCTGATGTCTCTCAGGTCTGTGAGGGGGTAAAACACACATCCTGAAAGGTTTGCAAAGAATTTGAGTTTCTTGGCCAAATGGGCCTTTGCCTGGGGCTGTGCCCCCTGGGTAAAACAAAATAGTCCCAGTTACTAACTGCGCAGAGCTTACTGTCTACTGGAACACAACTCTAAGATCTTTTTGCCAAACTTAAGTCTGATTATTTAACTGTTCCTAAAGCAGGATGTAAACTGCATCACCCCAAGTTTAGGCGATACCTACACCTGGGGAAGAATTATTAAACTTTGTTCAGCTTCTAATGAAAAGATAATGAATACCCTTCTCAAAATACAGTTCAAAGAAGCTAAGAAATAGCAAGAAACACTCTTGATGAATTTATTCAAAGCCTGAGACTGTTTGAGATAATGAAGATTGGGGATATTATTATATTTTACTCATGACATGATTGGTCAGGCAAATATGAGAAAATTATTACATTGTAAAACACCTGGCATATGCAATAGGAAGTCTTTTGAACTTTATTGAAGTTTATATTTCTTTTAAAACATGACAAATTTAAGTAGAAAATGGAGCTTTTATATTGGCAACACTAACATACTATTGAAAAAAATCACAGAAATATTGGCTTTGATAAAAGTTAATGCAACAAGGTTAACTGGTCATTTGTTGATATATCTGAACGTGTTGAAAACTGTTCATTAATAGTATAGAAATAATCAGTTTCATTAAGGGATGGTCTTTGTACTTAAGATTTTTCAAAGTGATTTGTAATGATACAGAGAGAAGATAAGTTCAAGTTTTTATAGGCTGATGATTTAATGAATCACATGAAATTGAAGATCTTTGAATATTTTTAACCTAAAAAAATGACAGTTTCATATGAAGGTGAAGGTGTGTTAGTTACTTAGCTGTGTTTGACTCTGCATTCCCCCGACAGGCTCCTCTGTCCATGGGATTCTTCAGGAAAGAATACTGGAGTGGGTAGCCATTCCCTTTTCAGGGGATCTTTCCGATCCAGGGATCAAATTGGGGTCTCCTGCCTTGCAGGCAGATTCTTTACCGTCTGAGCCACCATTATGGATCAACCTGATTACTAATGTGGAGGGCCAATTGGTTGTTCATAGAAAAGGGGGTAGCATGAATTCCACATGAAACATCCCTTTTGCCAATAAAGAAGCCTCATCTATGGAACAGCTGTTAAATATATGATGAGTATATGAGATGTTGCTAATATTTTGACAATAGTTTTTAATAAACTGAATGAGGTCAGTCTAGCAATGCAGAGCCACAATGTGCTAACAACTTTACAATTAAAAGTAAAACTAACATGTGACTTTTGGACTCCATATGTGAAAGAAAAGAATTTTCCCTCTTCTGAAATTAGGTGCATGTCTGATAGGAAGAGGCACCAACAACGTGCTTTTGTTGTTAATTGTTGTTGTTTAGTTGCCAAGTTATATCTGACTCTTTCTGCAACCCCGTGGACTGTAGTTGGCTAGGCTCCTCTATCCTTGGGATTCTCCAGGCAAGAATACTGGTGAGTTGCCATTCCGTCCCCTGCATTGGCAGGTGGATTCTTACCACTGAGCCGCCTGGGAAGTCCCTGTTGTTAATTAGATCACTGGAAAACCTCCTTGTGTTCTAGAATACATTCAAATAATTTTTTTCTGCTGCAAATGAACATATAAAATAGATGAGGAGTCCACCCACTGACAGTGTGTAAATTAAACATGAATTGTAGCAGAATACTTGCAGCTGAAAGCAACAGGGAGCCCAATGAAATGTATCTAAAATTATAAGGCCATTTCTCCCACAAATCTCAAAGTCTGTATGTCTCAACATTGTCAACAAGGACCAGATGCCTGGTTCAGATCCCTGGGCTGGGAGCCCGTGATTGCCATGGCCCCCTAGTTTGAGAATCACAAGCACTGCAACAGGGTCTTGCTGAAATCCTTTGACAGATGCCCTTCAGCAGACATCCCCTCTGGTCTCATTGTTTGGAAGGACTTCAGTGTTAGGAGGTTGAGAACAACTTTATTCATTGAGATCAGTCAACTTTACCCTTGGAGGCTCAGGAAGACTTTCGCTTTTCTGAAGGACTCAACCACTTTTGCAGGATGGTGGGCAAAATAGAGTTTCTGTTATTGAGAAACAACTCCTAGGATGCATATTGGAAGGAGCCAAGAGTAGAGACCTCAAAGTCAACAATATTGACTTCAGATTCTTTACCTGAGAAAAGATTTTTACCTGAGTCCCTTGGACTGCAAGGAGGTCCAACCAGTCCATTCTAAAGGAGATCAGTCCTGGGTGTTCTTTGGAGGGAATGATGCTGAAGCCGAAACTCCAGTACTTTGGCCACCTCATGCGAAGAGCTGACTCATTGGAAAAGATTCTGATGCTGGGAGGGATTTGGGGGCAGGAGTAAAGGGGACAAAGAATCTGCCTGCAATGCAGGAGACACAGGAGACATGGGTTCGCTCTCTGGATTGAGGAGATCTCCTGGAAAAAGAAATGGCAACCCGCTTCAATTTTCTTGCCTGGAGAATCCCATGGACAGAGGATCCTAGTAGGTTACAGTCCAAAATGTGGCAAAGAGTCAACCATGACTGAGCAGCTAAGCACATACACCACACACACACACACACAAGGATCATAAAAAGAAGTTCAGTTCAGTTCAGTTCATTTCAGTTGCTCAGTTGTGTCCGACTCTTTGTGACCCCATGAATCACAGCACGCCAGGCCTCCCTGTCCATCACTAACTCCAGGAGTTCACTCAGACTCATGTCCATCGAGTCCGTGATGCCATCCAGCCATCTCATCCTCTGTCATCCTGCCCCCAATCCCTGCCCCCAATCCTGCCCCCAATCCCTCCCAGCATCAGAGTCTTTTCCAATGAATCAGCTCTTCCCATGAGGTAGCCAAAGTACTGCAGTTTCAGCTTCAGCATCATTCCTTCCAAAGAAATCCCAGGGCTGATTTCTTTCAGAATGGACTGGCTGGATCTCCTTGCAGTCCAAGGGACTCTCAAGAGTCTTCTCCAACACCACAGTTCAAAAGCATCAATTCTTCGGCGCTCAGCCTTCTTCACAGTCCAACTCTCACATCCATACATGACCACTGGAAAAACCATAGCCTTGACTAGACGGACCTTAGTCGGCAAAGTAATGTCTCTGCTTTTGAAGATATCTAGGTTGGTCGTAACTTTTCTTCCAAGGAGTAAGTGTCTTTTAATTTCATGGCTGCAGTCACCATCTGCAGTGATTTTGGAGCCCCCCAAAATAAAGTCTGACACTGTTTCCACTGTTTCCTCATCTATTTCCCATGAAGTGATGGGACCAGATGCCATGATCTTCGTTTTCTGAATTTTGAACTTTAAGCCAACTTTTTCACTCTCCACTTTCACCTTCATCAAGAGGCTTTTTAGTTCCTCTTCACTTTCTGCCATAAGGGTCGTGTCATTTGCATATCTGAGGTTATTGATATTTCTCGCGGCAATCTTGATTCCAGCTTGTGCTTCTTCCAGCCCAGCGTTTCTCATGATGTACTCTGCATATAAGATAAATAAGCAGGGTGACAATACACAGCCTTGATGTACTCCTTTTCCTATTTGGAACCAGTCTGTTGTTCCATGTGCAGTTATAACTGTTGCTTCCTGATCCACATATAGTAGTTTCTCCAGAGGCAGGTCAGGTAGTCTGGTATTCCCATCTCTTTCAGAGTTACAAGTGGATTAAAATCGGCCCTACCTTGGGTTTTCCATAATCCTTCACTTCTGGATTGAGATCTGACTTCACCTGGAGTCCAGGTCACAATGTATTCATTCTATATAGAGCAAATATGTCCCCCACATTCACTCATAACTATAAGATGAATTGTGGTGACATGAATCTACTTTTTCTATTAATTTATTTTACAAAATAAAATATTATTAATTATATATTATTACATCATATCAATACCATTAAATATATACTATTTTAATACATAATACATACTATTTTATATAAAATAGAAAGTATCTTTAAATATCATACTTTAATATAGTGAAAGTCACTCAGTCATGTCCAACTCCTTGCAACCCAATAGACTGTACAATCTATGGAATTCTCCAGGCCAGAATACTGGAGTGTGGACTGGGTAGCCCTTCTCCAGGGGGCCTTTCCAACCCAGGGATCAAACTCAGATCTCCCACTCTGCAGGTGGATTCTTTACCAGCTGAGCCACAAGGCAAGCCCAAGAATACTGGAGTGGGTAACCTATCCCTTCTCCAGTGGATCTTCCTGACCCAGGAATCAAACCAGGGTCTCCTGAAAGGCAGGTGGATTCTTTACCAACTGAGCTACCAGGGAAACCCATCATTATATTATATGTTGATATTAAATTATTAATAAAATATTTATTTAGTACAGAGAATGTTGCTTTATTTTAGGAGGCAGAATACATTTTCTTTTAAATAAAGGAGATCTCCAGAATTTCAGCATTTGAGTGGCAAATGCTGAAAGTGGAAAGAATATTAACCAAATGATACTGAACATATGTTAGATTTAAGACTTAATTTTAGCCTAGAACTATGAACTCCATGCAATTAACAAACCATCTGAAATTAAAGGGAGGAATATTATGATGGGGATTCATATCAGTGGAGTGAATGGACTGATGTGGACAGACACAGGGCAGAGCCATGCATGAAAACATTGGGATGTTGACATAAGAAAGGAACGTGGCCAGGCTTCTCCATCCTCCTCTTGCAGAGTTAATAGTTAATGAGCCTGGTCTTGCTACACCTTTATATTATCTGTAGTTACTTAGTAAATGGTACATAGTTCATTCTGTATATGGTTCAGTTCTTCTAAACTATTTTTGGGGTTTTCTTGGTAAAATTGAGTTTAAAAATCATAACAAAATAAAACAACTGCTAAAATGGGTAGGGTTGCTGAAATGGGTAGGGTTGCTGAAATGTGTAGGTCCAAACATATTCTGTGGATCAGCTACCTGACATTAGGGAGGAAGTGTAGAGGGCCTGCTCTTCTGTGTTTCTGTCTTGGGGTTATGTGCATAAATGTATAAACTGACCAAATAAAGCAGAGGGTCCCCAGGGGGAGGAAGATCTCTTTGAAGAATATTTTAAAGACACTGCTTGTGTATCAGTCAATTTTTTTTTTTAATTAAGAAAACTATCCTGTCTAATTTTTTTTCCCTTGAGACCCTACATTTTAACTCATTGTTCTAGTTTTCTTGCCAGGTAATTATAAAGTTTTTTGTAAGGTTATTCATGGCTGTCTGGCATCCTTCTTATCTCTCTTTTCTCCTCTTGACCTTCCCCAGTTTTACATGTTCTGATATCTTTTCTGTCTCCCACAGAGATGGACCAAGGTACATTCATGTTTTCCCTTTAAATCTCTGACCCATGACTCCACTCCAGATTCCAGAAAGCTCAGGCTGCCTTCTCATTGACAAAATGTTTCTTCTCCTGGTCAATGTTGTTATTTCTACCTAAACAAAATGAGAATGAATTTTACCATGTTGAGTAAAAGAGATATGTAACTTCTTTGAGTTAGAAGGAACTTTAGAGACAAATAGAAAAATAATATCTTTTTCCATAGGAAACAAAAGGTGTTTTTTTTTTTTTTAACTTGAAGAGTTAATAGGAACTAGCAAAGAAAAGATAAACAACCCAAGGAACAAATGGGCTAAGGGTTTGCAAAGCAATTCTCAAAAAATGACAGAAACCTAAACATATATTTCATGCCTTGAATCTTATTATCAGTCAGTGGAATACAGATGAGAGAATGGTGCCATTTTTATGCATCAGCATGTCAAAGCCTGAAAAGGATTATGGTCCCTGGTGTTGGCATCAGTGTAAGGAAGTAGGGGTGTTATATGCTACAGCTACAAGCTAACAGGTCTGTTATATGTGCAGACATTCTCTTGGGCATTTGGTGGTGCCTAATAAATAGCTCAGTTGGTAAAGAATCCTCCTGTAATGCAGGAGACCCAGTTTGATGCCTGGGTGGGGAAGATCTGCTGGAGAAGAGAGAGGCTACCCACTCCAGTATTCTGGCCTAGAGAATTCCATGGACTATATAGTCCATGGGGTCACAAAGAGTCAGACACGACTGAGCGACTTTCATTTCAATTCACTTCACTTCACTTCAATAAAGCCTTAGAGCTTCCCAGGTGGCTCAATGGTAAAGAATCTGCCTGCCAGTGCAGGAGACTCAGTTGACATGGGTTTGATCCCTGGGCCAGGAAGATCCCCTGCAGAAGAAATGGCAATCCACTGCAGGATTCTTGCCTGGAAAACCCCTGGGACAGAGGGCCATCCTGGCTCCAGGGCATCACAAAGAGTTGGCCACTAAGCATCACACACACACACACACATATCAAAGCCTTAAATGTGCTTATAGTCTTTGAAGTAAGAACACTCCCAGCATTTTATCCTAAGGAAATAATTAGAGAATCAGGAAGAATTTTTATGTGCCAGAACATCCCATATAGTATTTGTAACCTCAAAAAAAAAAAAAAAAAAGAAAGAAAGAAAGAAAGAAAGATAAAGAAAAAGCAATCCCTAACTACATAGTGTTAAACTATTGAATAAGTAATATTAAATAAATTGTGTATCCATGGAATACAAGCAAATGCCAAGCAAAAAGCATTCAGTCTCACCTTCATTCCACTTCCAGAGGTACCTGCTACCATTGATATCTTAGTTCTTGGGGCCTTTTTGGTGCAAAGATAGTTATTTTTGTCTTTCCTCTGAAGGAGCTCAGGGTTCAGGATTCTTTGATCCTCTAAATTGGTTATCATTCATTCTTTTACTTTTGGGCTTGCAAAATCCAGTTACTATCATCTTTTCTTCCATTATTATTCCCCTGAGGGCTTTTAAGAAAATTCCCTTCTGTTATTTTAGTGGTGTTTTGGGAAGAAACAGAGTTAAATGTGTATTTTTCAATCCACCGTATTTAACTAAACATTCTCAGCCTAAGATTTTTGAAAAGTTTGTTGACTGAGACAGCTTGCAAGTTTTCTTTAAAAAAACTTTTAAAATAAACTTAAAAATGTTTATTATATATTGAAGTATAGTCTATTAACAATGGTGATAGTTTTAGGTGAACAGCAAAGGGACTCAGCCATATGTATACATGTATCCATTCTCCCCCTAACTCCCAACCATCCAAGCTGCCACGTGACACTGAGCAGAGTTCCCAGTGCTACACAGCAGGTCCTTGTTGATTATCTGTTTTAAACACAGCAGTGTGTATGCGTTCATCCCAAACTGCCTAACTAACCCCGGGCATAAGTTCCTTCTCTAAGTTTGTGAGTCACTTTCTGTTTTGTAGGTTCATTTGTATCATTTCTTTTTAGAGTCCACATATAAGGGATGTTATACAATATTTCTCCTTCTCTGTCACTTGCAAGCTTTCAGTGAGAGGGATTTTTGTGTATCCATTTATGTGTTTAGTTGGAGCAGACGTTCTAGAGCTTCCAGTGTGCCAAGCTCATGGTGCAGCAGAGTGGGAAAAGGAAAGACGCCCTCCCTTTCTGAGTGATAAGTTTTAAAACAATTTAGTGAGACGTCCCTTTTGTTCACGGCTCTTTGTGTTTACAAAGGATTCTCAGATGCATCACTGGATGCTGGGGTCTGAGAGGATGTCCAGGTGATAGAGACACAGACTCTGCTTGATTCTATCTGGTTCCCTCTTCACTTAGGATTCTCCAGGGCTGGTTTTCCTGGTTTCCCAGACATGGCTAGTCACGTCTGAATCCCCAGAGTGAAGGCAATTTAGGCTGAAGCTGGGATTCCCACTACATTTATTTTCTTAGCAGGAGACTTTCAGATCACTTAACCAACTTCTTCATTTTACAGGAAAGCAATATGAGGCCCAGGAAAGTTTAAATGACTTAATTAAGGTCACAGGCTAAGTAAGTGGGAGGATCTCATGACCGGAGCTGTAACCAAGGAAGTCTAACATAAATTTGATCCTCCTTGAGAAAATATTATGGAAACAAAGAAAGTTATCTCACTGCATAAGATAGGAAAGGCGGGAGGAAGTCTGCCTAACTGATCCTGATCCTATAAAGGTAAGGCCATGAAATGTGACCTTCACATCTCACCTACTTAACCTCTCTCCAGCACTGAAATTTTAGGACAAAAATAACTCACATTTACCAAAGCCTAAACCTTTCGGCTCACAATAATACTAGAGGAATGGAAACCGGCTAGTCCAGGGTGTTTGGGGTTCCTCAAGTCCAGTCTTTGTTGAACTTTCCCCATCTCTGCATCCTTTTTCATCATCCAGTGTTATTCTTTTATTGCTGCTATAAATATTTCTTGCACTTTCCTTTCCATTTCTCCTCTTCCAGTGAAGGCTCTGGTTTTCACTTTTGAATTCATCTCTGCTTCCTCTCAGCCCATACGATCTGGTGTGTGCTGTGTGCTAAGTTGCTTCAGTTGTGTATGATTCCATGCAATCCTATGGACTGTAGTCCATCAGGCTCCTCTGTCCATGGGATTCTCCAGGCAAGAATACTGGTATGGGTTGCTGTGCCCTCTTCCAGGGGATCTTCCCAATCCAGGGATTGAACCTGTGTCTCCTATGTCTCCTGCATTGGCAGACAGGTTCTTTACCTCTAGCACCACCTGGTAAACTCTCTCTCTCTCTCTCTCTGTGTATGTGTGTGTATATATATATATCTGAATCACTTTTATACCTGAAGCTATCACAGTATTGTAAACCAACTATACTTCAATTTAAAAAAGGAATTCTTCCATGGTTGTTCTGCCAAGATACAGAATGTAGACAAATCTCTGGTATGTCTTTGGAATCTCCGCTGTGATGGACAACATGTGACATGAATAAGGTCCTTTAGGAACTGAAGTCCCTTTGCTTATTCCCATTTTTATTGTCTGAAAATATTCTCATCTGAGCACTCTTAGAAACATTAAGGTAGATCCTTCAGCAACTTTTGTGGATACGTGGTTAACAGAAGTGAACTCAGTTCAGTTCAGTTTAGTCACTCAGTCATGTCCAACTCTCTGTGACTCCATGGACTGCAGCATGCCAGGTTCACTGTCCATCACCAACTCCTGGAGCTTGCTCAAACTCATTTTCATCAGGTTGGTGATGCCATCCAACCATCTCATCCTCTGCTGTCCCCCTTTTCCTGTCTTCAGTCTTTCCCAGCACCAGGGTCTTTTCAAGTGAGTCCGTTCTTCACATCAGCTGGCTGAAGCACTGGAGCCTCAGCTTCAGCAATAGTCCTTCCAATGAATAGTCAGGACTGATTTCCTTTAGGGTGGACTTGTTTGATCTCCTTACAGTCCAAGGGACTCTCGAGAGTCTTCTCCAGCACCACAGTTCAAAAGCATCAATTCTTCGGCACTCAGCTTTCTTTATAGTCCAATTCTGATATCCATACATGACTACTGTAAAAATCATAGCTTTGACTAAATGGATCTTTGTTGGCAAAGTAATGTCTCTGCTTTATAATATGCTGTCTAGGTTTGTCATAGCTTTTCTTCCGAGGAGCAAGTGTTTTTTTCATTTCATGGTTGCAGTCAGCACCTGGAGTAATCCCTTTCTTCCCAGGGTGGAACTGAGGCAAAGAAGTTATATTTCCTTACAGCTGTGAAATTTTAAAGTCTTGACTTTGTTGCAGAATTAATGCCCAAGGCAGTGGTTCTCAGAGTACCATGCTCCAACCAGTGGCATCAGCCTCATCTGGGAAACTGAAAAATGTAGGTTCCTGGGCTCCCCTCCAGACCTACTGAGTCTGACTCTGCAGTGTCTGTTTGAAAGGGCACTCAAGGGATCTTGATGTGGCCACATTTGGAGGCCCACTGTCCTCACAGCCTGAGGTCAGCTCCTCCTCCAGAAAACACCTGAGATTTATTTTTAATTTCTAAAAGATTTATTTATTTTTGGCTGTGCTGGGTCTTCATTGCTGTGCGAGGGCTTTCTCTAGTTATTGCATGCAGGGGCTTCTCTCTAGTTGTGGTGCATGGGTTTCTCATTGCAGTGGCTTCTCACACAGACTCTAGGCGAGCAGGCTTAGGACTTGTAGTGCAGACTTAGCTGTCCCCGTAGCATGTGCAGCCTTCCCGGACCATGGATCAAACCCACGTCCACAGCATTGGCAGGCAGATTCTTCACTGCTGGACCACCAGGGAAGTCCGCACTTGAGATTTAAAACAGATTCTGTCTGAGAGAATGGTCTGGGCTGTCAGTTCAGTGTCGTTAAATCAGCTGAAGCCCTCTCCAGGCAGGTCCCTTGATATCTTGGATTCAGAGGTGAAGTCAGTAAGGTTTCAGATGTTCTGAAATCAATGAGAACCTTGTTCTCAATCAGAGCTTTGGGAGTTCAAGTGAGTGAATCAAAATTTCCCCCAACATTTTCTAGGAAAAAGAAAAGACCAAACATCTATCAAGTTGAAGATAGACTGAATCTGGTTATACTCTTCAGTTCATCCTCAGTTACTGATGCTGATGGTGGGTGAGTAAATACTTATAGCTCTACATAGTGGTTAGGCCCTGAACAAGTGCCTGCAGGGGCACAGAGGTGGCCCCGTGGCTTCAGCAGTATCCGTGACCCATGAGTGCTCAGACGTTTAGAGGACTCAACTCCGGGGCTCCTGTCTTTGCTCAGCTCAGCATCATTCCCAGGGAGCAAGCTGATACCCTGGTGGGTCCAGATTTTGTGTCATGGAGGCAGGATGAAGGGAAACTTCAACAGACTCCTATTCCATTTCCCTAGTTGTGAACCTTGGACCACTTAAACCCTCTGGGGTGTTTGTCAACATGCATATTCCCAGGCACTCCCTTAGAAATGCTGAGTCAGACTCTCCCGACTTTTCATTTAGTAGGTACCTAGGGCTTCCCGTGGTGTCTTAGATGGTAAAGAATCTACCTGCAATGCAGCAGACCCGGGTTTGATCCCTGGGTTGGGGAAGATCCCCTGGAGAAGGGAGCAGCAACCCACTCCATTATTCTTGCCTGGAAAATCCCATGGACAGAGGAGCCTGGTGGGCTAGAGTCCATGGGGTCACAAAGAGTCAGACAGAACTGAGGGACTAACACTTCACTTCGTGTTTCTCTTAGACGCAGGTACCTCTGGCAACCACTGACCTGTGCCATCTGACTTTCCTTCTCTTTTAGATTTTGATGAGAATACACAGTCTACTGCCACTAGTTGGAATTTTGGCCTCTAAAGAGGATGCTGTACTGTGCTTAGTTGCTCAGTCATGTCTGACTCTTTGCGACCTCATGGACTGTAGCCTGCCAGGCTTCTCTGTCCATGGGAATTCTCTAGGCAAGGATACTGGAGTGGGTTGCCATGCCCTCCTCCAGAGAATCTTTCTAGCCCAGGGATCAAACCTTACCCTCCCGTATTTCAGGTGGATTCTCTACCATCTGAGCTACCTGGGAAACCCAAGAATACTGGAATGGGTAGCCTACCCCTTCTCTAGGGATCTTCTTGACCCAGGGATTGAACTGGGGTCTCCTGCAGTGCAAGTGGATTCTTTACCAGCTAAGCTACCAGGGAAGCCCTCTAGAGAGGATATAAAGTTGAAAATGAGATGAGCCTGGCTTCAAGTCCCAGATCCAGCAGTGACCCCAGGTAAGACTTCTGGCAAGAGGATGCACTTGTTTGAACTTCAGTTTTCTCATCTGTAAAATGTGATGATTATAATATCCACATGGCAGAAACATCAGGAACAAAATGAAAAACTGTTAGCCAAGTTATTTATACCTGTTATAAAATACACATATATATAATACAGGTGTGTTGTTTAATAACATTTTCTAAAGAATTCATCTGCTTTCTAGCCTTAGAAGATGCTTTAAAAGAATCTATTTCCAAAACACTGTTCTCCAAATGGTGATGGGGATGGGAAGAAGGAAGGAGCAAAGGGGGAGGGAGGAGAGGATCGAATAACAGGGAAAATCTGATCTTATGATTCCAACTCCTCTGTAGGGCAGGCATTTTTTATCATCTAGAATGTACAGATGAGGTTGCTAAGAACCAAGGAGAAAGAGAAACACATTCCTCAGCTTTGAAACCTCGGGCTCCCTCTAGTTCCTCAAGGGGTAATCCCGGCTTTGATTAAATCCTGCTACCATATAGCCCAGCAGTGTTTCGACATCACTGGAGATGTGGATCTGTTCATGTCCCCGTTTGCCTCTGAGGTCTCAGCAGACACGACCCCAGAGGTGAAAGGCTGTCAAGTGTCAGGTTCCTTGAACCAGCCTTTCCTGAGGGTTTTTTTCTTTCTTCTTCTTCTTCTTCTTCTTTTTTTTGCTGAAGATATGACTCAGTCCTTCACCACCTCTGGCCAAATAAACCATGTTCCAGTTACCATGCTACCAGTATATTGTCTGAAAAAATGAGATCTAGAGAACTTGTCTGCCCTTTGTGGCGACAGAAATCCTGGTGCAACTTTTAATGGTCTTAGTCATGCTATAGGGGGTTGTGGTGACTTAAACTTTGTTTTGAATGTCAAACTTGATTCCAGGCTTAGATATGGCACCAGGACAAGCTCATTAAAACTTAACTCTACGTGTGTTGTAAGAACTGGGGTTGGTATCATTTTGGGGCCAGTGGGCTAAGAATCCAGTCACAAGCCCAGGTCTTTGATGATGTCACAAACACTAAATAAGAAGAACAGCCCTGGGAAAGATTGCAATCTTTGTTTGGAATGTTGTAAGTCCATTTAGGGCAAAATCCACTGACCACTTCCCGTGCACTCTGCAAAGACATCATTCATAGGCTGTGGGGAGTTTAGAAATTGAAAACGGACACACTCAATGCAAACCAGGATTCCAGATTCTTTTTGACTTGTTGGAGAGGCAATGGAAAATAAACAATCCCCGGATAATCTAATATGGTAACAAAATTAGCTGTATCTTTTCATTTTATGCGACGTCAAAGCACAGAAGACAAGTTTCTCTTCTCTCCATGGAAAAGTCAAATAATTCTTAAAATTCCCAAAGATATCAGCTTCTTCATACGCAAAGACCTTCCACAGACTTGGCTGGTCTTTCCAGAGTGCACATACAAAGGGATAATATTTCATGGGTAGGTGTGGCCATCATTATGTCAGGGTGTGTGCATAATCACCCCAAAGGTAACAATTTCCATGGAATAAATGGACTAATAGCAATGAAAGAAGACAAGAAGACGCCCTAGTAATATAATTTTTATTGGCTCTTTCCTTCACTCACTGTCTGGATGGACAAATAGCTGCCTTGTCTCACAGCAGAGCTCTTGGAGAGCTCTTGGAAACCCCTGCTTGTCAGATTCAGCTCTGCAGTCTTATCTGTAATCTGAGGACACCCCCTCCCCAACCCAGCGAGTCTATCAGATAGAATCCAATTCAGGAAAACCGCTGGCTTCATTCTTCAGAGCCACAGGGAGCTGGGAGAGCCCTGCTCCCACGGCCTGTCCATCTGGGGGAAGTCCCTGACAAATCATTTCTAAGCATGGAAGGAGTATCCCTGTGATTTAGGGTGCTTTCCAGAGTCTCTGAAACCTGCCCGGAGTTACAGAAAACCTAAGGGCGGTGAAGACGTGGCTGAGAATTATTGAGCGTGAGGTAGAGAATGGACCTTTGCCATGTTAACATCCATCATGAAAGTGAATGGGTGATTTATGTTTTCCAGAAATGGCTTTTTGGAAAGATCTGAATTTCAGCAGCCCTGGGCTCTCACTGACATTTGTCTCGCGTTATAAAATATCATCTCGGAGGAACACCATTTCATGACTTCACAGAGAATCATGTGTATTTAAAAGTTCTGTGGGTGTGTGTGCAAAAAGTTGAAATAATAGCCAAATCCTTGCTGGATTAAGGCAACTCTATTTGAAGCCAATTGCTTGAGATATATATCAGACCTGGGCTTAGTTGGACAAGGGAGCTTTGCTGGATCTCTTGTAGGGATTCGCCTTGAGTGTCTCCCCATCACAGAGGCATTCACTGCTTGTGAAATCTTAACTGAAAAAGAAAAAAAAAGAAAAGAAAAGTGTTAATCATTCAATTGTGTCAAACTCTTTGCAACCCCATGGACAATAGCCCATGGCCAGAACCCTCTGTCCATGGATTTCTCCAGGCAAGAATACTGGAAAGGGCTGCCATTCTCTTCTCCAAGGGATCTTCCCAATCTTGGGATTGAACCCAAGTCTCCAGACTCACAGGCAGATTCTTCACAATCTGGGCCACCAGGGAAGCCCAGAATCTTAATTAGTCCCCCTCAATTCTATATTTTTTTCTTCACGACAGATCAGAGTCTGTATTTATTTTGTCCCTTTAATTGTTTCCCACTCTAGAATGCAAGCAGGCTCTCTGAAAACAGGAACTACAGTCTTGTTCACAGTTTTCTTCCCAGCACTGAGCAGAATACCTCCTGAAACATTATATTAATAGGCACTCAGAAAATATTTGTTGAGTTAGTGGTCAATATGGAGCTGAGTCTTTGGGGCAGCACTTACAAGAGTCTCTTTATCATGGCGTGGCTTAAGAAATGAAAATGAAAAGATATTAGATAAACTAGCTTCTACATTGAAGACTAGATCAACTCAGCAATAAAGGGTAAAACCTAAGTATAACATATTGATTTAAATTTAATTGTTTGGAATATAGGGCCAGACTTGAGAGGAAAAATCCTCGTATTATCTCTTGTGATGGAAGTACAGTGTTGTGGAAAAATCACAGGAATATCTGGAAGATGTTGACTGAACCCATGCCACATGGGCCAGTCAGAAAAGGGGGTGTATCATGACTGCCCCTCCAAATAAGAGATGGGGTTTCCACTGCTTTAATTTAAAAAGACACATGCATCCCACTGTTCACAGCAGCCCTATTTACAGTAGCCAAGACATGGAAACATCCTAAGTGCCATCAACAGGTGAATGGATAAAGAATATGTGGTACATATATACACAATGGAATACTACTCAGCCTTGAAAAAGAATGAAATTCTGTCATTTATTTTTTTAACAACAAGAAAGGACCTGGAGGTTATTGTGTTTAGTGAAATGTCATACACAGAATGACAAATACTCTATGTTATGATTTGTATGTGAAATTTAAAAAATAGTATGATTGAATTTATTTACAAAACAGAAACAAACTCACAGACATAGAAAACAAGCTTACAGTTACCAAAGGGGAAAGGAGTGGCAGAAGATAAATTAGGACTATGGGATTAACAGGCGTACACTACCATATGTAAAAATAAGATAAGCAACAAGGATTTATTGTATAGAGCAGAGAACTAGGTACAATATCTTGTAATAACCTATAATGGAAAAGAATCTGAAAAAAAGATAGATCTGTACATACATATGTATAGTCAAATCACTTTGCTGTACACCTGAAACTAACACAATATTGTTAACCAATTGTACTTCAGTTAAAAAAAAGGGAGAGATGGAGTTTTTGTCAATAATAGTTTCTGGAGCACAAGGTAACCATGCCTTACCTTCTAAGGCAAAGGTCCTCAACATTTGGAATCTAATGCCTGATGATCTGAGGTGGAGCTGAGGTAATAATAACAGACTTAAAGTGTGCAATAATCATGCTCCTAAAGCATCCCAGTCCCCTGTCCTTGAAAAAACTGTCTTCCACGGAATAGGTCCCTGGTGCCAGAAGTGTTGGTGGCTGCTGCTCTAGGGTCTCTCTCCTAGAATACACACAACCCAAGGGCAACCAAGGCCCCACCCCAGATGGCCTGAGGGCAAACAGTTCTTAATCAAGCCCACAATGTATGTCAGGCTTTCTGTTCTCATTTCATAATTAATCTTCATCATTCTGCACAGAGGTTTTCTCAAGGGGAGCACTGAAGATCAGTTCCATTTGCTGAAGGTCTCAGGGATTAAGTGAAGGTTCTTTAATTCTAGAACTTTGACTTGAGATCTGAACAAAGGCATCAAGAGTGACCTCTTTCCTGGGTGAGTGAGGGGATTGCGGGGGTCCACATGATCACCAAGGAAAAGCGTATCTCTCCACAGTTAGGCTCCAATGTTGGTTTTGGTTTGGATTTGAATTTTTAAAGTTCTTCAAGGATCCAGGTGGCCTGAGTTTTCATCCTAGAGCTACTTATTCCTGGAGCCACTGCCCAAAATAAGTTTGAAACTGAGCCTTCAGAAAGCATTTGCAGAACTGGTTTCTCTTTATTTTCCAATCTGTAAAATGGACACAGTTGTACCCAGTTCACCGCAGTGCTCTTATGAGGCTAAAATTAAGCCAGTAGGAGCAAAAGTAGCAAAAGTACTTTCAAAAGAATTGGGTCTAGTGGAGAACTACTTTTTCTTCCATCTAAATAATTTTCTAAGTCAAGTGAAGGTAAAAATATTTAAATTTCCATCCACTCTTCTCACAGGAGATCAAAGTTTGGCTTTTTATACTTTTAAATGGGAAAAAAAGCCACTTTTTCATCTAGTGCTTTTTCAAGTTGCATTTTCTGACTGTCTGATGAATATAGGACAGCAATTTCTTCACATTAGAACCGTTTCTCCCCCTACCCCTTTCTGGTGGTCTCTTATAGCTAATTGGGTTTAAAGGGGGAAAATCAGGTGTTCAAAAACACTCACTGGTTCAGACTCATTAATGGTTCCTTCTTACTCTATTGTATCCTGGCAGAAGAGTTACAAGCATGTCTTTTCCACCCCCACCCACTTCGCTTTTAAAAACTTTTGACAAAGACCAAGCCACAAATACCCGCTGTAGATCATCAAAAGCCAGCACCAATTTGGCTAATGGTGCGCACTTTGTTTTTAGATTCTCTTAATACTTTAAGCACTTAACTGGAGCCTGTGTTCATCGGAGCTCTACCCTGCGGTTTGCAGGCAGAGGCCCAGCTGACGCTTAGTGCCCCTGTCTGAGAGTTGATAAGGCTGTCTGGAGTCTCTAAACTCTTTTCAGTGCTAAATGTTGAGCTGGAATCGGGTGCCTCCCGCTGAACAATGTATGTTGTTTTAAAATGATTACTTAATATGAAGAGGTTTCCAGCGCACTAATGCTCAGGGTATTTAAACAGGGTAATGGGGTATCTGTAAAGTGCCTTTTTAGTTGGCAACTTAATAATCTCCCTCTTGTTCAAATATTATTTACACCACAGCACATCTGATACCCTCTGAAAGTTAAACAAGCCATTCAGGAAAACGGGATTGAGTTGTGACAGGCTGAAGAGAGGCGCTGGGAGTGCCGGTCTTCACAGAGGGTGAGATAAACTCCGCATCTCTTTGTGTGTCCTGCTTGGGAGACAGTGAGGAATTTTAACTGCAGGTGAAAAGAAAAGTGAGACACATCCAACTGCATCTATTAGGCTAGATTCCAGAGATAGGAAAAGCAATTTCTGCAAGGAGTTCATTTGTTTTTCTCTACCTAATGCTCTGGAAATGATCACCTATGTGTGAATGGTCCATTGGATGTTCCCTGCAAAAAACTGGGATATAGGGAGAATCCTAGGGACACTTGTACTCCTGAAGTCTGGGCGAGCTTCAGGGAAGAGCTGTAGCCCCCTGGAGGCCTGACCTTCCCAGGCCTGCAGGTGCCATCATGTGATATGGGTAGGCGGTCACTGTGTCCCCATCCTGCTACTATTGGAACACCTCATATATCTGAAGGTGGTGACATCAACACCTCCCATACACATTCTTTATTATTCTTCCCCTTCAACTTTATTTATATTTATTTTTTTTTTTTTGGCTGCTTCCAAGTCTTTGTTGCTATGTGGGCTTTCTTTATTTGTGTTGAGCAGGGGCTGCTCTCTAGTTGTGGTGCATGGGCTTCTCATTGTGGTGGCTTCTCTTGTTGCAGAGCACTGGCTCTTGGGTGCATGGACTTCAGTAATCATGGCACACAGGCTTTGTTGCTCCGAGGCACGTGGAATCTTCAGGGACTGGGGATGGAACCCATGTCCCCTGCATTGGCAGGTGAATTCTTATCCACTAGACCACCAGGGAAGTCCAGGATTTATTCATTCTTGATCACTAAGAGACTCCTCACCCCTCCCTCACTTTTTTTTAACTCCTTGACTTTTAAAGGTCTCTAATTAGGGGAGAAAGAGGCTTGTAGTGATAAAAGCAGAATATCAGGCTCTAAGACATTAATATCAGAGAAGGCAATGGCAACCCACCCCAGTACTCTTGCCTGGCAAATCCCATGGATGGAAGAGCCTGGTAGGCTGCAGTCTGTGGGGTCTCTAGGAGTCGGACACGACTGAGTGACTTTACTTTCACTTTTACTTTCATGCACTGGAGAAGGAAATGGCAACCCACTCCAGTATTCTTGCCTGGAGGATCCCAGGAACGGGGGAGCCTGGTGGGCTGCTGTCTATGGGGTTGCACAGAATCGGACATGACTGAAGCGACTTAGCAGCAGCAGCAAGACATTGATATAGCCCAGGAGATGCTTCAGTTCTGAACTTCAAATTCCTATCACGTGTGCACAAATATACATGTTTGTTTGAGAAGAGAAACTGAGCATTTCATGATACTCTTTCTCTGGCTGTGACTTCCCAGCATGTTAGACATGAGTGGAAAAAAAGCGAAAAATCTCTTCCATCTTCTGGGTGTTTGGGGAGGTCTGTATATTTGATGTTCTGAAGGCAAAGCCTCTGGTTGATGGACGGGGTGTGAGGGTAGGGAGGAGAAAGAACTGTGAACCAGAAGATGGGCAGTTGGTCTTCGGCCAGGGGTTCCCAGGAGCTTGGCCCATGATCTTGAACAAACCTCAGGGCGGTATTTTTGTATCTGTCACATGGGGCTGATTGGGTTATACAAATGCCCTCCATCCAGATGCTCAGCATCACTGAGAGAGCAACAGGGGATAACAGAGCACTTTCTTTCGAGAGTCAAGATGCTCAGCTATTTTTATCACCCTTCTTGTTGAATAAGCCCCAGGACCCTGGGTTGGGGAGGGGGAGCTGTGGCCATCCAATCCAACAGTGGGAGTGGCAAGCTGTGAAGATGGGAAACTCCTAGGCATTCACAGAAGCCCTGGCTTCCCAGGACCCACGGTCCACAGTGAATATTGCTGTTGTTTAGTTGCTAAGTCATGTCTGACTCTTTTGCAGCCCCATGGATGGTAGCCTGCCAGGCTCTTCTGTCCATGGGATTTCCCAGGCAAGAATGCTTGGAGTGGTTGCCACTTCTTTGTCTAGAGGATCTTCCTCACCCCGGGGATCAAGCCCTCGTCTCCTGCATTGCAGGTGGATTCTTTACCCCTGGGCCACCAGGGGAGCCCTACTATTACCAAGGACAACTATATCAGGAGGATTTATTTCCCTTTGGAATTGAAGAACTGTTAAGGTGTGGTAACTCATGTCCCAAATCATGCCCCCTTGGGCCAAAGCAAGCAAACTACCCCAGGTGGGCCTCGTGCTCCCAGTGTAAAGGGTGTATGACTAGACACCTGGGCTGTCAACTGGAGCCCCTCCCTTTGCCTTCATTATCAGACATGAAACTGCAAGCGGCATCCCCTAGCTGCTCAGGGCTGGGGGGCACACCCAAGGCTCTGAGGCACTGAGTGCTGGCTTATGGCCAAGACCTTGGGAATCCCAGCTTCCAGGCTTTGGCTCTTTCCAGTCCAACACACAGCTTCATGGGAGCCACTGCTAGGAGGACATGAAGTCCCCATGGCCTGGCTTTCATCACTGGGAAGCTGGCGTCAACACTGGATGGGTAATGGGAAGGAAAGCAGTGTCCTGTCAGGAAAGAGGACAGTTTTCTGCTCCCTGGCACCTGGGAGAGGCCTCCAGGGATGGCTGGGAGCCTCTGAAAGTCCTTCCCAGCTGCCGGGCGTGAGAATCTTCCCAGCCTGTGCGGATGCTGGGGGCTGGGAAGTCATTGTGAAAACCATCTCAACCATCCTGATGGCATCAGATCTGTTTCTAGCCTGTACGTCAGGTAGGAGCGGGACCCTAGGCATCGACTTCTCATGGTAGCAGATGTTGTCACTGGATCTTAGGGGCCCAGGTGGCCCGGTATCTTCCCCCCGGAAGATGCACCCTGACTACTCTGTTTCCGAGGCTGTCTGTTTCCTCCTGTGCCCACACCAGTGCCCACTGCAGGAGGCAGCAGGCCTCCGTGGACCCCGTGTTGCTCTCCACAGGTGTTCCTGCCCATGGTGGCTCAGCTGTGGGAGCCCGGACTATATTTCTTCAGTCCACTGCCTAGGCCCTGACTTCTCACCAGGGAACAGCTACTCAAATCTCACCCCAGCTATATCTAGACTAGCCCGGGGGTCAGGGGATGGTCTGGGGATCAGGATCCCCGTGGCAGGGGCCGGGTCCCTGCTCAAGGCTGCACGAGATGGCAACATGGCCCTGATGAATTTGCTGAAGCACATTTCCATGGAGAACTTTCACACAGAGGCAATTATTAGCATTTGGTTTCAAGAGAATAGTCTATGAATACGGTTAGAAATTCCAGCCCCATTGATTCTGTGCCCTGATGATTCTACTTGGCCCTGGAAGTTGTTTTGCCCTCGTTTGGGCAGAACAGCTCTGCTTCTCAGTCGGTGCAGTCTCACTCACTATTCGTTCTCTCTCCTTGCTGTTAGCCTGGGCACCAGGGAGGCACAGTGCATCTTTGGTAATTCCCTCCAGGGGCCTGAGGCTGCCAGCAAGAAGAATTATAGCCTCTCCTCTCACTAAATCCAAGAGTCTGGTCCAGTGACCTTTGCTTGGAGACTGTATTTCCCACCACTGCACCAAGAAAAAAAAAGTCCAGCCCAGGGCTTTGATCCTGAAAAGCATGAAAGAAAACAACGCACAAAACAAACAAACAAGTCAGCCCAACCCAGCCTGGGCAAAGGGAATTTCTTTTCATGTGGTTTCCTCACGCCTACATGCCGTGACAGGTCCAGGATGGCAGGACACTGAGACTGGATGTTTGGGGAGAGTCATGCTGGCCGCCTGGCACAGAGCTGGATCAGTGGGGCCCTGACCGCCTGCCTCCCACTCCGGCCAGCAGGCTGCATCTCCCATCTCTCTGAGTTCCTCATTCAGGACGGCTTCCGCAGTACCTTCATGAGACCGTCCCAGGGCGGAGCTAAGGTGAGGATGGACGAGGTCAGCCCTGGGGCACAGCCTCGAGGGTGCACATGGAGGCCCCCTGAGGGTCCTAAGTGCCCCTCAAATGTTTTCTGCTTCAGTCTCTGCTCCCTCCACGACACCTTTCTGCTGTGGTTGGGCCAGCTTGATCCAGGGTGATCAAGAGCCTAAGCAGAGAGTGGTGAGGAAATATCAGGGTTCCACCAAACTTTCCCCTCCTCAAATTGAGGGAGGTTTCAAACCTATGACCACATTCTATAACAAGCATGTGAGAGGAGATGTGTGTGCACAAAGGTCATGGAGACACTGGACACAAGCCACGTTGCTGGAGTTCATAGGACAGAGTGTGGCATCCCTGTCTGTGTGGTTAGCAGGTGTGCTGGGTGTAAAACACACCACCAGGTAAATGCCCACAGGAATTTTCCTTCCCCAGCATGAACTTTCTATACTCCGATAAGCTCAGATAGTCAGTTGTGTCTGACTCTTTGTGACCCCATGGACTGTAGCCCACCAGGCTCCTCTGTCCATAGAATTTTCCAGGCAAGGATACTAGAGTGAGTTGCCATTTCTTCCCTCCAAAGGATCTTCCTAAGCCAGAGATTGAACCCATGTCTCTTAAGTCTCCTGTACTGGCAGGCAAATTCTTTACCACTAGCACCACCTGGGAAGCCCTCTCAAATATCTGAGGGGACTCTTCAGATAGAGACGTTTCTCAAGTGGAGACATGAATCAACGAGACTCGGGTTATTCCTGGTGATGCTTGTCCACTCAAATCCACAGACTTGAAACCTGGAGAAATGGCAGTTACAGAAACTATATCCCAAGAGGATGGCCCTGCCAGTGGGCTCTGAGGAGCCATGATGCAAACTGGGTCAATGGATTGGACACTTACATTCAGGCCCATAGCACAGGCTTTATGGTGAAAGGACATTAAAACTGGACTCTCCTGCCTTAGAGGCCTGTGATGGTGGAATTGATGCCAAGCATCCCTGCAAACTGCGTGAGGGAAAAACAGACATCAGCTTAGGAAAGACAAGGAACACAGAGCTAAGAGGGGTCTTTACAGAGAAGAGTGGTGCTGAGGCAGGTCCCCAGCATGGGGATGGGAGGGAACACAACCCCCTCAAATCAAGGCAAGTGACAGAGGGAGTCTTCAGGAGGAGGCCTTGACGTGGCCCCTGGGGTTTGGAGGCCTGGTATTTGACTCTCTCCATTAGTTAATCACAAGGAGCCATAGTCTAAGCCCAACAGGACTGGAAAGACGGTTTCCCTGGAATGTATTTATTTCCATCAACAGCATGACAAACACACCTGTGTTTTTCCCATAAGTCCACTTGATCTGTAGGAAGGAGATGGTGTGGAGACATCTTAAAAGAAGCTGCTTTTGGAGGGAGTTCTCCTGGAAGGGTGAAGGGCTCCAGGGAGCAGTGGGATCCAGGAGCACAGCAGGTGGCCTGCATGAAGCACTGTAGGGTAGGGCTCCCAGCCAGGAAAGAGGGGGCCCCACATGCCTGCTACCTGGGAAGCCCAGTGCCGTAGTATAACTGCATATGAAATGATCCCCACTCACATCCTTCCACTACTGGCCCAGCGCTGAAAGTGATCAGAGCCAGGGCCTGGGGGAAGGAGGAGGGATGAAAAGTCAGGAGCAGAGGTGGAAAGAAAACCCACTGCCCACCCCTCCCTCACTGCTGGCTTTACAAGGGGAAAGATTCTACCTGTCAATGAAGTTTGTTCTGATTTATACCACTAGTACTATTTTACCTGCTGAACCGAGACTGTTTATGGGACAGAAAGTGCTTGGCAATGCTTTGAGGTCTGCTTGAGATTTCATGTAGGGACATGTAAGAAGTAATCCTCAAGATGACTTTCATGGTGAAAGATGGGAAAGAAGACTTTATCTTTTCCTTTTGTACCTATGAAACTTAGCTCATTCCATAAAATATACCATAAATGGAAGTCCCCCTCCTCAGGGGTGTCTGGGACAGAATAGATACATGAACATGTATGGCTGAGTCCCTTCACTGTTCACCTGAAACTATCACAACAGTGTTAATCAGCTATATCCTTTACAAAACAAAAAGTTAAAAAAAAAAAAAAAAGGAAATCTCCTCCCCAAATCCTCATGGTGATTGTCCTGACAGGGGGCAGAAAGAGGGGCATGGCTGCACTGGTTTCCTGGGACTGCTACAGCAAAGCCCCAAAGGATGAATGGCTTAAACAAGATGAAATTTACTTCCCTGTGGTTCTGGAAGGTAGAGTTTGAGGTCAAGGTGTTAGTAGGGTGGGTTTCCTCTGTGGTTGCTCCTTGGCTTGTAGACGGCTGGGTTCTCCCTATGTCTGTGTCTAAATTTCCTCTTCTTGTAAGAACACCAGTCACGTTGGGTTAGAGCCCACCCTAATGACCTCATTTCAACTTAATTACTTAAAGACTCCTACCTCTGAACATGGCTCCTATTGAAATTGTTGATGATTTTAATATCCTTTCAATTATAATTTTTCATAGAGTGAAAAACACTACTCTCATGAAAATATAGAATAAACACATCAAAAATGAAGAAACCAATGTGATGATAAAGCTGATTCCAAGGGCACTTTGAGGATCTGACTGTTTATAAGCATTTTGAAAACAAGGGGGATGGCATTGCTAGGGTGGATACAGGACTGGCTCCTGTTCCACAGGCCATAGTGCTAATAATTGGTGGGATTATCTCTTGCTCAGAAATGTACAAGTTAATGTGTAACTTTACAGTGTCTGGGTTCTAATCAAACAGCAAATAGTAAAGTCAAACACAGGTACATTCTCCTAGATGATCTGGTGATCTGAAGTAGGCTTGTAAGACGTGTTCCACCATGACATTGAAGAGACACGTCACCACGTGTGCCTTATTCCCGAGTTTTCTATAGTGTCTCTGGGTGATTCCTTCCAACACAGAGGCCTCTCCATTGCCTGTCTTTGTCTCCCGAGGACCTGGTTCTCTGTTTTACCCCTGCTCTGTATCTTCCCCCGTCTTTGGCTCCCAGACCAGCCAATCACTGCAGCTTCCTGCCTCCCAGTTTCCATCCACCATGTCCTATTTTTCCAGCTCACTTCCCCTCATTTCCTAATCCCCACAATTTTCCAGCTACAACAAGAGCTTTAATCCACCAACCCCATCACCTTTCAACGTCTCTTCCTGAGACCTGAGACCCAGGACCCTTTGCTGCAGGGTTTGCACCTGGACAAACATCTCAAGCCACAAAATACCAAGAAACTAAAAGGGACTGGGGTCAACTATGGAAAAATGAGATACAAAAAGCCCCCAAACCCAACTTCCACTTCTGAAGAGCAGTGAGCAAATGCAGGGTACTGCACAGGTCCCCTGCACACAGTACCACCAAGTGGGTGGGCAGACCACCTAAGCCACCCCCTCCAGACAGGCCCCTGAACCTGCCCCCTGCCCTCACCCCCTTACAAGGCACCAGCTCACTCCTCCTTGAGGAGCAAACAAGAGAAACTGTTATTTGTCTTGACTTCCTCCTGCTGTAGCAGGAGCCCCGATAAAACCTTGCATGAATGTCTTGTTTGCCCTTTTATCAATTTCTATTGATTAAGGAGGCAAGAGCCCTGGTCAGTAACATTATCACCTCTTGTCTTCACATCCCTATCCCCCAGCTTAAATCCTGTGGCCAGTCCTTATAAGCACCCGCTTTCAGAGACCATCCAGTCATCTGCTTGGCTCGCCCTGTGCCCCCTCTCCCGGCTAAGCCACAACCAGTGGTAACTCTTCCACCTGTCCCTAGCCCCACACAGCTGAACGTTGCTGGTGACAGTCAAGGACACAGTGATCTCTCTCACTGAAATTCACGATCACTGACCCTGTGGAGGTCTCAGCGTTCCCAGATAATCAAACTGCATGTCCCACGTCCATCCTCTCTCCCATTCTCCCAAATCTGGGATCAGTGATCTTTTCGGTGAAGTGATGGATACTAAATATTTTTGGCTTTGAGGGCCATCACCTCTATACAACAACCACTCGACTCTGCAGCCTGGCAAACAAATCCCTGTGCTCAGAGCCCTACATGATTTCTTCTCTCGCCTCTCACTTCTCCCCTAGTCTTACTTTCAGCTGAATTCTTATTGAAATAGGACTGAGAAACTAGAAGCAAACAGGAAACAATGTCCACAAATTCTACCCATGAGGACCCGTGTCCACAAGCCTACTTTCCGGGTTCTGTGGACACGCTCCTTTTGTTTCTGGTGAGGCCAGCCCTCCTCTTCCAGGACTCAAGGGCTCACCCTCGGTTTCCTCTGCATCAGCTATTTTCACTCCTTGCTGGGTTGTCTCTGTCAATACACAAATACAGTGATATTTCTCTGCATGTGTGCTAAGTTGTCTCAGTTATGTCCGACTCTTCTGTGACCCTATGGGCTGTAGCCTGCAAGGCTCCTCTGTCCATAGGGATTCTCCAGGCAAAAATACTGGAGTGGGTTACTATACCCTCCTCCAGGGGATCTTCCTGACCCAGGGATCTGAAGTCTCCTGCACTGGCAGATGGGTTCTTTACCCACTGATGAGTTCTTTAATCACTTGCATAGAAATATCCAATCACTATATTGTGTATCAAAAGGTAAAATAATGTTATAGGTCAGTTATACTTTAAAAACAAACAAAATCATAGAAAAAAAGATCAGATATATGGTTCCTAGAGTTGAGGGGAGGGGGATTTGGATGAAAGTGGTCAAAAGATACACATTTCCAGTTATAAGATAAACAAGTATTTGGATACAATGTTCAACATGATAAATACAATTAACACCACTATATGTTATACAAAAACTGTTAAGAAAGTAAATCCTAAGAGTTCTCATCACAAGGAACAATATATTGCTTTAACTTTGTATTTGTAGGAGATGATAGATGTTCACTAAACTTGCTGTGACAACTATTTCATGATGTATAAAAATCAAATCATTATGCTGTACACCTTAAACAGTACTGTACACTAATGAAACTGGAAGAAAAAATTGATATTTCCCTTCTTCTTCCAGCTAATGACTCATTTCTCTCCCTTCCTTTTCAGCAAAAATCCTTGGAATCATATATTACATTGCCTTTAATTTCTGTCCTCCTGCTGTCACATCACTCTTTGGTTGACAGAAAACTGATTTTTCCTACTGTAACAGAGCAGGACACTGTGGGGTCTTCCCAAGAGAGACCTCCCACCTATGTCCTCCACCTGATACTTGTATGTAGAAAAATTTTAGCCAAAGAATAAATTTAATCAGATAAATGAGAAAATGCAGGCAAAGAAAAATAGTCAAGACCAAATAATAATGGCTTAGTTTTAAATAAAGTCAAAGACCTTTAGTTCCTCCTCAAGGGCTATAGATAAATTCTGAATCATATTCTAAGAGTTGTCTTATAGATACTGAAACCCCCACCAAGTGGAAGAAATTAACTACATGATAACCAGACTGCAGCCATGACATAAACTGCCAAAATTGTGAAAGTTGGCCTCAAGGAAATGAGTACAAACCAACCCTGGAACTGAAGATTGACCATACTTAAAACAATCAAAATGACACTGATCAGACCACTGAAGACGAATTTCAAGGTTACTGTCAGAGCTGATTGTGCTGTTTCTGCATGTAGTCTCCTCTCTCTACCTACACACCCCTGCAACACCTCTTTAAAATCTCTTGTCCCCTGTTGACAATAGGGAGTTGTTTCTTTGGGACATGAGTCCACCTTCTCCCCAGGATTGTCCCCTTTCTCAATAAAGTTATCTTCTATCCAACACTTGTCTCTCAGTATTGGATTCCTAAGCAACAAGCAACCGAACCTGAGTTCAACAACACTCTCTTTCCACCAAAACTGCTCTTTTCTCCATCTTCTGAGTCTCCACATTGTCAAGTCCACTGGTCATTCTTGTCCTCACATCCCTTAACCCACGACAGCATGGGCACTGGAGCATCTCCCTCCTCCATACATAACTGTGGGGTTTTGCACTTGGCTTCCAGAACACGATTCTCTTGGTTTTCCTCTTTCTTTCTTGGCTTCTTCTTTGCTGGTGAACACTGCAGGCATATGCTTACCTTAAAGCCTTTGCACTTACTTTTCTGTTCTTCTGCAGGTAGCACATGTTTCTCCTTCACCCTCGGCTACTTGAATGACACCTTCTCAGTGAGGCAGTCCTTAGTGGGGCCACCTGTCCAAAATCAAAACCCCCTCTCCCAACATTTCCTATTCCCTTCGTGTTTTACATTTTATTTAATACTTAACTCCATCTAATATGCTATGTATTTTATATAGTGACATGTTTATCTTTACTGTCTGTATCCAAGAATACAAAATATTTAACTATCTTACATAGGTTTTATGAAATCAAATAAAGAGGATCTTTGTTAAAATCTAAAGATAGAATATTTGTTATCACAGCTGTTGGCATATTGGGAGAATCTAAGAAAAATCAAGTCAGCTAATGGACTTTTCTTAACTTAATCTTAAAAAAATAGGAAGTAACTGAACTCTTTTCCAATATATTCATCTGGGAAGATGCAAGCTTCCTTTCTTGTTTCTTCTGATCCTTTGGGTCTTAAAATCTTCCCAGACTTCAGATTAGTAAGTATATGACTCCTGTTCAGACTCTTTTGGGGAATCAAACTATGATCCTTTGGTCTCCTTCTATCTTTGAAATTACATTCTAGACAAGAAATAAGCTTCCAAATTATTCCCCACAATTCTAGAATCAACTTTCTTTGGCTTCAAAACCCTATTCAGTGCTCATAAACTCAATCCCAGGATGTTTAAACTCCACAAGGAAAATTTGATTCAAATTGGCTATATCCGTTTATGTAATGTGTCCACCAAAGGACAGGCTTCTCTGCCTTCTCAGTTTGTTTTGGGGTATGGCTATGGGATTCTGGCTGGGTCTTCTACAGCAAGCCTATTTTACAGTGCCATTTTTATTGGCAGAAACTTTATTATGCCAATCTAAATGGACTGGTGAAATTATTTTGAAAGTAATCTTGAAAGGTAATCAATAACGCAGGTCTGACTTTATGGAGATCAGTTTTCTTACTCCTCATCTAGCAATCCAGACTGTCAATCATAAATTGAAAGCGGTGAGTGTTTTTGTCCTAGTCAGAAGAGGAGCCCAGGCAGCAGAGAAGCAGTGAAAGTTTGACGTCGGAGAAGCCAAACATCTCACTCAAATATCAGAGCGAGGGGGTGTGAGTCCCATGGAAAACTGAAAGAAATCTTTATGGGTGTGATGCAGTCCTAGGAGGCAGCCACCTGGTCCATCCCAGGGTGAACTTTAAGCCTCACTTTCCCTCTTGGGGTCTGCTTGGTCCTGGTATTTCAGAGCATCTCCTGGAGTACTTGTAGTTGTGACGGAGTTGGGACTACAGTGACTCAGACAACCAATGGGGTAAGTGAAAGGATTACTCAGCATGGCTGTGTGAGTTAATTGCATGTTTAAATTTTCACCTCACTATGCCAGCAGGAATTTTCTGAGAGGTTGTAACAAAAGTTTTCTGATGAAGGAAGATGGTCCTTTGGTTGAGCCCTGTTAGAACCCACTAGTAGTTGATGAATTCTCCAGGTTTTCCCCATCACGGCCACTAACTAGAAGATTACTAATACACCATTTGTGAGTAATGTGTTCACCACTTAGCTGATTCTTCCCCTGGAAGCAGAGGAATCTCCTCCCATGTGATGGTAGTTCCCTGATGGAGAAGCCTAGAAACTACTGATGTTTTACAAAGGAGACAGATTCACAGCCATCTTGCACCCACACACACACCCCTCCACCTCTTAGTCTCCAAATCCCCACTGCAGTCTGCACCAGCAGGCTGCTTTTTTAAATCACTATTTCCACCTCCACACATGTGTGAGTATGTGTGTGTGTGTGTGTGTGTAAACAGGTGGGAAGGACGGCAAACCCAGAAACCAGCCTTCTGTGGTCAGGCTGCTCTCAGCTACCCCTAAAGATGACATAGCCCTCCCTCCCTTCTCGAAATCTTACTCAGCAGCCCTCCCCCACCCCCACCATCCTTAAAATCTTGCCCAGACACCCAGCCTGCCCTTCTCTTGCTTTAAAATCACAGCATGGGAAGGAGGCCCCCAGGTCAGGGTGATGGTCATGTGTCATGCTTATTATTCTGCACCCAGACAGACAGTGAGCCTTTTGAGGGAAGGCCCATGTCCTCTGCTTTCTACTTTCTATGCCTAGCAGGAGACCTATGTTTGATCCCTGGGTTGGGAAGATCTCTTGGAGAAGGAAAGGCTACCCACTCCAGCATTCTGGCCTGGAGAATTCTATAGACTATTATAGTCCGTGAGGTCACAAAGAGTCGGACACGACTGAGCGACTTCCACACACACATGCCTAGCACTCTGCACCAAACATGGTAGGAATTTAATTAAAATTTGTTGATGGATTAATTGCACCCGTTGACTTAGTCCTATTGTTAAGGCAGAAGGTCATCTCTCTGAGGCCTGCTGTCCTGCTGCGAAGCCATCCCAGCCAGTCAGTGAGAGAGCTGAAGCTCTTGGAATCCCCCACCAGACTCCCCACTGCCACAGTCAAGGGCAGAGGACAGAGACCTGCCCATTCTGCCAAGGATCTGTGCTCTCTGCCCTCAGAGCACTGTCCCTGCTCACCCCTCTTGTGGTCCCTGCTTCTCAAAATCAGGGGCAAATACTCTCCCCTACCCAGCTCAGCTACGGTGGTTTCTGCATTCGACCCCTTCCCCTCCTTTTCCCGCCTCAGCCTTCTACAGGGAGAGGGCTGGGGGCAGAACCTCCTGTAACTGGCACAAGGGGAAGACATAGTTTTGGGGCTCAGGAGACACAGGAGTTGGTCCTGGGTCCAACACAGACTCAGACACTCACTCCTACCCACCTGTGAACAAGCGTCTGGACCTGCTCTGAGGATGTGGAAGCTGCATCCAGCATCAGCGACTTCATCTCCACGCATCACAAGTTATCATTCAGTCCTAGGGCCCTACTCCTGGGGATTTGGGTTTGGTGGGCCAGTAGGGGAGCCTGGGCTTTGTGGACAACCAATGTCTCCTATCAGGAAAGCCTGGAAACCCTGGTTTAGCTGACTCTGGTGGGTACTGCTTAGGAGTATTCACACAGGGCTCTCCAAGGGAGGTCCTTGGACACCATCTTCACAATTTTGCCATATTTATATACATTCCATGGACTGAATAGCTTCATGTTTTTCTTTATATTATCCAGCTTTTTTTTTAAGATCTTCTTTAGCCTGTTATTTGTAAAACCTCACTGCTTTGAGGTGCTCTTATCCTCTCACAGGCATTAATGTGAAAAACATTTCAAATTAAAAATGTTCACCCCTTCACACCAACAAAACTCATTTCAGACTTCACCCCACCAGGGTATGTATGTATTCCACCAGAGTTCAAAAGTGGAGTGGCTCGACGAAGAGTTAATTTACTTGGCGTCTCCTAGGTGGACATTTAAACCCTTTTAACCCTGCAGTTGGAATGTGCAGCCCTGTGACCCCAGGCTGGGGCGGGAGCTGCTGGTGAGGGGGGGAGGGCAGGCAGCTTCCAGAAGCTTCGTGCTGTGTGCTCTGTACCCTTATCTCCGGAATCCAAGTGCTGGCACATAGGAGACAGACACAAAAAGCTGTTAAATCACAATTCCCCAGTCGAGTCCCTGGGGAGAGGGGGGTTACTTTTGGAAAAGGGGAATAACACACCCACTGTCATTACACACCAGTGTTCCAGTGTCCTGGTATTGTCACATCCCAGTGTCCTTCCCAACACACACACACACACACACACACACACACACGCCCGTTTGTAAATGGAATCCCAGTCAAGGTAAGCATGATACTTTAAAAGCAAAGCCTTATCTCTGCTCTCCATCAGGCCCCCTTGAAAGCACTTGCTGTCTGGCTGATCTTTCTCTAGGAATCTGTTTTCTTTGTGGCAGCTGCTGAACCCAGTGAATCAAGCCAGTAAACTATTTTGACAGCATCTGCTTCTTTTATTCTTGCCTCTCTCCAATCCCAGCCCCCATTTAAAAGCCCAGACACGGCTGCTCCCCAGCCCCACCCTGGAGGCAGACAGCCTCTGTCACTCGCTAATGGTGTCATTCATTCTTCAGCAAATCCAAGGGCCTGGAGGTAACTGCAGGCCAGGGTAACTGAGGTCTGCTTTCCCACTGATACCATAGCCATGGCCTTCCCAGGGCAGGAGCACCCTCCTCCCAGAAGGTGTGGGGTACCCAGCGGGGCGGTTGCCCCCAGATATGCCCTCTCCTTGTCTGTTCACTCCAGCAGTCAAACATTTGTTCTCTTGAGCCTGGTTTTAATCTTCAGTGTTTTGGTTGTTCAGAGTTTTCTGTCCAGCACTCAATCCCCAGAGAGATGTAATAACATCTCAACTTGACACCTTAGCAGAGAGAGTCAGGACCTGGCTACATCACAGCAACAGAAGGAGCTGTGCCGCCTGAAGCTGGGAGTGGGGACTCAGGAAAGGGAGGTGAAAAGACAAGTTGAGGAGACAGGAGGGCGTTGACTTGGGTGGGCAGGGACCGTGTTGCAGTCCTGCCCTCAGTGGTTTGTGTGAGGACACCCGAGGTCTGCGGGAAGAACGAAGCTGCTGCTCCCAAGCTGCCCACCTGTTTTTCAAAGTGGAGAAAATGCAAAGGTTCTGCCACTGTTATAACAGGTGCATTCTTTGATTTCCAGCAGAGCCTTCCCACAAGATAAGACAACCAGGATACAGTATTTAGATTCCACAGAGAAACTTAGGCTGGTGATGGACACACAGAGAAGGGCAGGAGTGAACAAGGCTTGGAGAGGGTAGCCCATCAGATCCTGAGGTTGGCAGGAAGTGGCAGAGAAGGGGCAAGATCAGGCTGAGAGGTGGTTTTGTGCAGAGATGCACGGCCCATTGTCACAGTGCAGTTCAAAGATGTGCATTTCTGGGGAGTCAGATTCACCCTGAGGAGACTTCTTCACCTGTTGGATGAGGTGAGTGATGAGATGGGTGGTCTATCCTGGGTGGCTTCTCCTGTAGGGGAGCAGCACAGGGAGGTGACTGGACATCTGGGTGAGGGTGCCAGGATTTCTATAGCATATTCTGGACCATGAAAGTACCTGGTGAGCTCCACGTCCTGCTGCTCGGTGGAGTGAATGAACCCAGTTGAGGGGTATGTCTGATCTCAGAGCTGAGTGAGAGGTTCTGTCCATTTGAACACAGAGAAGCCTCTGTCTGGGTGGTTATTTTGATTCAATAACTAAAAGTATATGTTTTAGTTTGTTAGGATGCCCATGACAAAATATCACAGACTTAAACAACAGAAATTTATCTTCTCACAGTTCTGGTTGGTTGGAAGTGCAAGATCAAGGTGTCGGCAATTCCATTTCTCTTGAGGCCTCCGTCTTTGGCTGGCAGACGGCCGCCTTCTCGCTGAGTCCTCACAGGGTCTTTCCTCCCCTGTGTGCCTGAACTCTTGCTGTGTTTCTACGTGTCCTAATCTCTTCTTCATGAGGACAGCGGTCAGACTGGATTAGAGCCACATTACTGCCCTCCCTTTAACTTGTCTCTTTAAAGGCCCATTTCCAAACACAGTCACTTCCTGAGGTCCTGGGGGTTAGGGCTTCAATGTGTGAATTTTAGTGGGGGCACAATTTAATTCCCAACAAGTGGGAACCCTGGAGGACACTGAATGTGAAAGTGTTAGTTGCTCAGTCACGTCCAATCTTTGTGACCCCATGAACTGTAAGGCATCAGACTCCTCTGTCCATGGGATTCTCCAGGCAAGAATACTGGAGTGGGAAGCCATGCCCTCCAGGGGATCTTCCCAACCCAGGGATTGAACCTGGGTCTCCCACATTGCGGGAAGATTCTTTACCATCTGAGCCCCATGGAGTTCACTGAGGGCACAGTGATTTTTGTCTATCAGAGTCTCCAGTGTCCTGCTTCTTCCTGAGCAGCACCTTTCCAGATGTAGGGATCACGCTCTGTCTCCTGGAGGCGCCCACCCTGTACTCTCTCCTCAAGACAACACCTCCCACGATTTGGGGAATGTTCCAAACAAGTTTCCTGTCATGTGCAATACAAATATTGTGTATATTTAGCATGACAGGTAAATATTTTATAGACTCTGAAGTAAATAATGTATTTATTTGAAATGTCAATGTAGCTTTTTTATAGACTATAGTAGAACTGCTAGCCAGCAGGGAATCTGGGATGCTCGGAGTTTCACTCAGCATGGAAGGCAGGCAAGGTCGAGGTCAAGGAAATCGGAACAGGGCAGCCTGTTCATGATCCATCAGAACGCAGCTCCTGTTCTCCCTCTAACTGGACGGACAACCTGTTCTCAGATAATTACCCACTGCAACTCACGACCAACTCCCCTAGCCTGGGAGGAAAGAGAACAGGGCTGGGAGCAGCAGGTAATCCTAATTCATGAGCCAAAATGACTGTTTATTTGTTTATTGTTTGTTTAATCTACAGAATGGGCTTCCCACAAGGTGCTAGTGGTAAAGAATCTGCTTGCCAATGCAGGAGACATAAGAGATGCAGGTTTGATCCCTGGATAGGGAAGATCCCCTGGAGGAGGAAATGGCAACCCACTCCAGTATTCTTGCCTGGAGAATCCCATGGACAGAGGAGCCTGGTGGGCTACAGTCCTTGAGGTCACAAAGGGTCAGACATGACTGAAGCAACTTAGCACACACATACAGTTACAGAATGCAACTTGCTGAAAGGCTGATTTTTTTCTGTCTTGAGTTATCAGGACATCCTCAGTGACTGATGATGCAGACACAGCAGGCAGTCAGTGACTATTTCTGGGGGGAAAAAAAAAAAAAGATGGTGAGATTTGATGCCAAACTGAATAGCAGTTCCAGTATACACTTTTCAAAAAGCTGCAAACCCCCAGGTCCACCCTGAAAAGGCCCACACTTTGGATTCATAAACTGCCAACCTTCAAGTTAAGTTTATTTGTGTTGGTTATAGGAACTGGCTGGAGTTAGCTGTGCAGGAGTGTGTGGTTGCTGTTGGCTTGGAATTAGAAGTAGGCACTCTGGATCCTAGGGCCCAGGTGGGTGCCAGTCTGGTGAAGGTTGATTTAGGGGGCATTGGGAGCAGAGAGAGGCACATTGCAGGTGGGGATGGAGAAGAAAGTCTGAGAAGGAGAAGGGAGGGGGTGTCGAGGGGACCAGAATACCTTTCCTACCTTCCCAAGTTTGCCCAGGAAGTGCCCCTTTCACACATGATGATGAGTGTTTTGAAATTAAATGTAACCAATCATTCATTGTCCCAGGACTAGCTACCAAGAATTTTCACTCCATTCAGAATAATACCAGTAATAGCATTCACAACAAATACTTAGATAAGTAGTACTTGCTGTTCAAACTGTTTTACATGTGTCAATTTATTTCATCTATCCCATGAGTGGTGGAAAATAGAGGTGAGGTAGGAAGATTGAGGATCTGCCAGGTAAATAGAGCCTGCATGGATTCATCAGTACTGTTTTTCTAGATTCCACATCTATGTGTTAGTATACGATACCTGTTTTTCTCTTTCTGACTTCACTCTATATGATAGTGTCTAGGTCCATCCACATCACTACAAATGACCCAATTTCATTCCATTTTATGACTGAGCAGTATTCTATTATATGTACCTGTTTGTCCTCTTATAGAGTTCATGAGGTTCTCAGGACAAGTATAGAGGGGTGGTTTGCCACCCCGTCCTCCAGTGGATCATGTTTGATCAGAATTCTCCACTATGACCCGTCTGTCTTGGGAGGCCCTACACGGTATGGCTCATAACTTCACTGAGTTACACAAGCCCCTTTGCCACGACAAGGCAGTGATCCATGGGGGCATCAGAGGATGAGATGGCTGGATGGCATCACCAGTGCAATGGACATAAACTTGGGCAAACTTCGGGAAATGGTGAGGGACAAGGGAGGCCTGGCATGCTGCAGTCTATGGGGTCGCAAAGAGTCAGACATGACTGGGCAACTGAACAACAACAACGATGAGCCTATCTGTGGGGCAGGATTAGAGGCACAGACTTAGAGAACAAATGGGCAGCCACAGGGGGAGAAGGGGAGGGTGGGATGACATGGGAGACTGGGATTGACGTTTACACTACCATGTGTAAAATAGATAGCTAATGGGAAGCTGCTGTATAGCACAGGGAGGTCAGCTCTGTGCTCTGTGACGACCGGGGAGGGGATATATGTGTACATATAGCTGATCCACTTCTTTGTACAGCAGAAACTAACATAACCCTGCAAAGCAATAATACTCCAGAAATAAAATAAGACATAAAATAAAAAATCTGCTTGGAAACACGTGCACCTCTCACAGACCACAGAGCCAGAAGGATGAAAAGACTCTGAGAGCCCAGGTCCCACACTTCTACCAACAGATGTGGGAAAGTGGCATTTCCAGGAGCCATCCTGCGGCTTACAGTCGCTGTGAAAGCACACAAAGCCCTGTTCCGTGCCCAGGGGCAGACCTCTCGTCAGATTTCAGGACGCGGCATCAACTGGCTTGTTCACTGGAGAGGCACGGGATCACCAAGAGACAAGAGAAAAGACAGAGAAAGAGCATTTTTAAAGACCATTTCTCCCTTCTAACATTTCTGTTAGGACAGCACAAGCTGATGTATCGCTCAGTCTCAAGTTTTTTTTAAAGATCGCCTTCTTTTCTCAACTTAAAATCAAAACCTTAGGTCCTCTGCAGCAGAAAGCCAACAGAGACCTTGTTGTTCAGTCACTAAGTCATGCCCGAGTCTTTGCAAGCCCATGGACGCCAACCTGCCAGGCTCCGCTGTCCCTGGGATTTCCCAGACAAGAATACTCAAGTGGGTTGCCATTTCCTTCTTCAGGGGATCTTCCTGACCCAGGGATTGAACCCACGTCTTTGGCAGGTGGGTTTACCAATAAGCCACCAGGGAAGTCTGCTTCTTTGTTACCTGAGAGTATTTTAATCATTGGCGGTCTCAGTCACTCAGTTGACCGGTCAATCAGCATATTGCCAGTCCTGAGCCCCTCTGGGGATGCAGCTGTGGTCTCTGTCCTGACAGACATCGACACATGTTGCACCCACAGAAAAGACTATAATGTAGTACATGATTTTCTTGGTATCTAACTGTGAGAAATCCTTTAGAGTAAACTATATGTATATTAAGAGGGTGTCAGGTAATTTTTAAGCAGATTCATCCCTGACTTCCTTTAACCTTTGGATCTCATGTGTTTTCTTGGAGCACTGAAGTGTTTGTTATTCCTCTTTCATGCCTGGGGGTTACAAAAAAACAAGTTGTGAGGAACGACCCCACCCTGCTGTTTTGCTTCCAGAGTCCAAGGTTGTCCGGTATAAAATATTCCAGATATATTCCCTGGTACAACATACCTTTAAAATTATATGCTTTCAACTCAAAGCATAATTGGATATAGGAAACTGATGTTCATGCTGTTTTTATAGCATGTTTCTCATACCCTGTGGCCTTTTGTCCCCCCCTTCCCCGCCCCACCACATACACCCCCATCCTTGAATGCACAGAGAGATTAAACCTCAAAAGAATCCAAGTGTAATCTCTGAGCAGCTATGGATTTGTCAAAAAAAAAAAATCCCTGTCTCCACAGCAGGCTGGATCCTGTCACCCTGCACCACTTTAATCACCGAATCTGGACTGGCAGTGTTTTTACAGACAGTTGGGATTAAAAAAAAAAAAAAAAGGAAAGATAAAATTTATGGATGTCCCAGGGTCCTCGCTGTAATCTGACAATGATGACCTTCAGTGTTAATGGTGTGGAAGCTGGGGACTGCCCCTTTGGAAACTGAAAATGAGGGCATTTAAAAGAAATCAAAGAGCAAGTATGAAACAAGAAAGACATCTGCCATCATCTATTCTGGTGTCTACATAATCCTCCACACTTTAGTCCAAGAGATCACTTGAGATTCTGGGAGCCTTTCAGGAGATTATCTGTATCAGTTAAGGCTTTGAAGTAGGGGCTGCTGGCATCTCATTACTGACAGAGATCAAAACCCAGAGAAAGAGGGCCGTCCCCAGCCTGTAGGGCCTCATTCACACATCACAGAAACACTAAATAATCAAAGTCAGCGACAATCTTCATGTGCTACCTGCCTGACCACAAATAGCTCTTCCCGCCTCTCCCTCTCTTGTTCTCGCTTTTCCTTCAACTTGTGTTAATTCCTTCTGCTGTGCCAACATCAGGGAAGTCCTGGAGCTTGTAATGGCAGCTCTCTTCTAAGTGAAGGACGGACTTTCAACACTTTGAGAAAGGAAAAAATTAAGACACCATGAGGCTGAGTGCTTTAAGTGGAAAATGTGCTTTTGATGGAAAAATATTTTAGCAACGGGTCACTCTGCGGTTCATTGGTGCCGTGGTGGGTTTAGCCCTGGAGGGAAATTGTTTTACTTATGGTCTGAGCCTGGCGCTAAAGGGGCTCCTGGAGTGTGTAAGCTCTGCTTCGTGGTGTTCTGACCGAAACTGTGGATTAGCACGGAGTGTCCTGCTCCCGTGCGGTGACCTGGGGGACGTTTCCTAGGATGATGGCAGGAGAAGGTAGGAGATCTAAACAGATGTCCTGATTGCAGCTTAGATTTTTCCAGAAACTTTTTGTCTCCTTGCCCTCCCTACCCGTTCTTTTACAAAACGTCAGTGCTATTGAGCTTGTCCTTGGGTCATAGTCACTCAGTAAAAGCCATCCCCTGAATCCATACACCACTCTCTCAAATCCCAGACTCCATTGTGGGGTAAATCCTGCCACTTGTCTGCTAAATGCTGCTCGGGAAGTCACAGAACTGGCTCTCTGCCATTCTCTACCTTTAAAACCTTTTCTCTCTTCTTAAGATCCTATTCACCACCTCTCCCATCACTCTCGACTAATTACTTTGTTTCCTTGTCACTGTGAAAACAAAGCCATCAGGTAGAAGCGCCCCTCATTTCTAACCCACTTCACCCCCCTCCCCACCTGTAGACTTCCCCACCCTCTGCCCGTCCACGTTCCCTCTATCAGGTTCCAGAGAGCACACAGTCCTTCCCCCCGTCCATGGCCCACACTGCCCCAGCTTCCTGGAACTCTAACTCTCTTCTAGCTTCTTAGACGTCTCGGATCGTCTCTTCTTCTCCCTGGACCTGCACTTGCCCATCAATCACGTGGTCTTTCTCATCTGCGTCTGACATGCTCAGAGCCTCTCATCTGAAAACCTGAAGAACAAACCAGTCCGTGCCTTGAGCCCATGTTTCCCTCCAACCTTTTGACTCTGATTTTCTTCTCGGGTAAGAGCCGTAAAGAGCTGTTGAACTGAGTATCTCATTTTCCACTTGCTCCTCGTTCATCCGACCACAGTTTTCTCTCGGCGTTCACTATTCCATCAAACCTCTTTCCAAGAATAGCAATGGCCATCTCATCCTCAAACCCAAAAGCTACTTTTCAACTGACTTGTCCCCTCACTGGCATTTGACAAAGTTAACAATCCTTTCTTTCCTTGGTTTTCTTTGATGCCGACTTTTATTCATTTCTCTATTCCCAGAGAAGTCCTACCACATAGTAGGTGCTTAATATTAAAAAATCTTGAACAAAGAAGTTTCATCCATTCCCCCTTTATTCCTGTTTTCCATTCTGTTCTTTTTCCTTTTTTATTCTCTCATGTCTTGGATCAGTCAGAGTCTTGCCCTTTGGTGGGAAATGGAGAGGCATTCTTGATCCTGACCTTACCTTGCATGACACAAAAACAATGGTCTGAATATTAGTAGGAAGTTTAGCCAAGGGAATAACAAAGATTGGTAAAGATGCAGAGAAAAAGGAACCCTCCTTACCCCGTTGCTGGGACTGTAAGTTGGTTCAGCCACTGTGGAAAACAGTACAAAGGTTTCTCAAAAAGTAGAAATAGAACTACCATGTGACCCAGCAATTCTACTCCTGGGCATACATCCCAAAAAGCAAAAACACTAATTTGAAAACATATATGCATCCAAAGATCATAACAGCACTATTTACAGTTATCAAGGTACAGAATTAACCTAAGCGTTCATTAACAGATGAATGGACAAAGAAGAAGTAATATGTACATAAACACACACACAATGGAATACTATGCAGCCAAAAAAAGAACGGATGAAAATTTGCCATTTGCAACAGCACAGATGGACTTGGAGGGTGCTGCTAAGTCACTAAGTCATGTCCGACTCTTTGCGAGGGTATTTGCTAAGTGAAATAAGTCTGACAGAGAAAGACTAATATTGTATGACATCACTTATATGTAGAATCTTAAAAGACAGCAAACTAATGAATATAACAGCAAAGAAAAGGCTTACAGACACAGAGAACAAACCAGTGGTTACCTGTGGGGAGAGGGAAGGTGGGGGGGTAGAGGATTAAGAGATACAGACTGTCATGTATAAAATAAGCTATAAGGATATGCTGTGTAACACAGGCAATACAGCCAATATTTTAGAATAACTAGAAATGGAGAATAACTTTTAAACTTGTGAATCACTATATTCATGTCGCTCAGTTGTGTCCAACTCTTTGTGACCCTATGAACTGTAGCTTGTCAGGTTCTTCTGTCCATGGGATGCTCTAGGCAAGAATCTAGAGTGGGTTGCCATTCCCTTCTCCAGGGAATCTTCCTGACCCGGGGATCAAACCTGAATCTCTTGCTTTGCAGGCAGATTCTTTACCATCTGAGCCACCAGGAAAGCCCACTCTTTAAAACTTATGAATCACAATATTTCACACTTGTAACTTATATATTATTGTACCTCAACTATAATTTGATGAAAAAGAGATGAAAAGCTCATTCCCCACCAAACTTTAAAAATACTTTAAAAATTTAAGTATCAGTAAATAACAATAATAAAAATGAATAAAATCCCATTTCTACCTTCAGGAACCTTACATCTTAGAAGAGGAGGCAGGTAAAGTGTCCAGAATCACAAAATAATAGGAAGGATGTGAATGCAATTGATACGGAGAAGCTGGGGGTTCACAGTTACATCACCAAGAATGGATACAGCCAAGAATATAGAACATTCACCGTGCCTGAGTGGATGCTCATACATAGGAACAAATCCATGGGAGGAGAGAAGGAAGGAATGGAAAACGAAGAGGGGCTGGGGGAAAATGTTGAGCATGAACTTAAATTATATTTTGCAATGTTTATAAAGTAGTTCTTCTCTCTCTCTTCTCTGTGCCTGAAAAGAGAAAGCCAGAAAGGAAAGCAGGGGGAGAGAGCACAGAAATGTAAAGGCCACACTCACAGTAAACCTTTGCCATGGAAATCACGTGGCCCAGATGAGCGACGCCCCTGCCTCTCTGAGTCTGGGCCACAGGGCAGGACCCTCAGGAATGTGTCACAGGAGGGAAGTGGAGCCTGGCTTCTGTAGCTCTGAGGACAGATCAGCTGAGATTGCCCAAGGGTGCCTGGAGAAACAGGAACAAAAAGGAGACAATAAAATGGCTTAGTATGTTTTCACTCCTTTCCCCTATCACTGAGGGTAACACACAGCCTTTCTGCCCTAGTGTAGACACTTTGCTTCCCAGGTGGCACTAGTGGTAAAGAACTCACCTGCCAATGCAGGAGACATAAGAGATGTGGGTTTGATCCTTGTGTAGAGAAGATCCCCTGGAGAAGGAAATGGCAACCCACTCCAGTATTCTTGCCTGGAGAATCCCATGGACAGAGGAGCTTGTCGGGCTGCGGTCATAGGGTCACAAAGAGTCAGACACGACTGAAGCGCCTTAGCACCCACACATGTAGACACTTTCCTAGGGTCTCGCAGAGGAGGGTGAGCTTATTAAACTGTGATTAGCTCTGAAGCGTATGCAGTTTCCATTGTGAGCCTGTTGAGACAAGGCAGGTGAACAAAGAGGAAGACAGCTGCCATCCAGAGTGTCTACATGATCTGGGTCATAGGCTGGGTCATCTTAATCGAACTTCAGGGACCAGGATTTTCTGTGCCATCCAGATTGTCTGAAGCTGATCTGAAATCTCTCTGAGGGCTGATTCATCTTTCTCCTAGAGTCCATCCCTTCCAAGTCTCAGCCAAATATTTAAGGGTTCACCGCAGAGAGACTTCTACTGGGTGAGCCTTGCATGGTTCCTTTGTCCTCCAAACCTCATGGGGCTTCTATCTTATCCTTGATTTCACTTAATTAAATCTTTTACTGATTTTTTTAAAATCAGGATTTTTAAAAATAGTCTTAACAGATGTTCCGATTGTCTGTAGCAAGAGAATTTGTACAGATTGTCTTGAGGATACTATCATTGCTACTCCTTCCACTAAGACATGTTTTAGGGGATTCTGTTAGTGATTTGGCTAAAAAATCTGTGTACAAGTCCAGTCTTTACTGCTAATAATGAATGTTGGTGAATAACTTCAGCTTTGGGGAGTTCATTCTTCTTCTATATCAGTAATTCAATTAGATGATCTTTAACATCCAAAATTTTTTGATTTCTAGGCTCAGGACTTCCCAATCAGAAAATTACAATACACTGAGAATAAAATGCTCTAGATTTGTGATAATTTAAACTGACTAAATGTATCATACATGTCTGCCTTACTCTAATTCCAGTATGTTTATCAGGATATGTTTCCTGAGGTTCACGCCAATAACAGATGTCAGTGTTCAGTGTTCATATACCTGAGGAAAGGAGAAAGAAATGGTAAGCCACTCCAGTATTCTTCCCTGGGATAATCTTATTGACAGAGGAGCCTACATGCTACAGTCCATGGGGCTGCAGAGAGTCAGACATGACCCAGTGACTAAAAAGCAACATTATCTGAAGAGGGAGGAAAATTGAAGCCCATCTGTGTCATCAAATTCCACTCAAGTGGAAAGAACCACAATGGCTTTTTTTCCCCCAGAAGAGTGAACTACGTATTGGAAATTGTGTGCCAGATATTGGGGATTTTTAATGGCAAAAAGGAACCCTAAGGCACCAACAGCTTTGATGCAGCTAGTAGCCCTAGAGCTGGAGGATCAAAGGAAAAAGGATGAAATTACTAAAGTGTGGAAGTTTATTCTCTCAGGCTTCAAAATCACTGCAGACAGTGACTGCAGCCATGAAATTAAAAGATGCTTCCTCCTTGGAAGAAAAACAATGACAAACCTAGACAGCCTATTAAAAACAGGGACATTACTTTGCCTACAAAAGTCCCTAAACTTAAAGCTATGGTTTTGCCAGTAGTCATGTATGGATGTCAGAGCTGGACAACAAAAAGGCTTAGTGCTGAAGAACTGATGCCTTTGAACTGAGGTGTTGGAGAAGACTCTTGAGAGTCCTTTGGACAGCAAGGAGGTCAAACTAGTCCATTCTAAAGGAAATCAACCCTGAATATTCACTGGAAGGACTGATGCTGAAGCTGAAGCTCCAATCCTTTGGCCACCTGATGCAAAGAACTGAATTCTGGGAAAATCCCCTGATGCTGGGAAAGACTGAGGGCAGGAGGAGAAGCGGGTGACAGAGGATGTGATGATTGGATGGCATCACTCACTCTATGGACAGGAATTTGAGCAAGTTCTGGGAGGTGGTGAAGGACCGGGAAGCCTGGTGTGCTGCAGTCCATGGGGTCACAAAGAGTCAGACACGACTGAGCGACTGAACGACAACAGAGGCTTGGAGGAAGGCTTGGGGGGCCAAAACTTGAACCTCCGGGAAGAGGCCCCCCTCGTGCTGCTGCCTCAGGAACTTTGAGGGGATTCCCCTCAGTAACTTTGGTCGGATATCCTACGGGGATACAGTGAGGCTGGGTCTAGCAGCGCGGGGAAAATCTGCCAGTGGAGTCCAGGGCTGCTACGGAAACAGCCACTGTCCAAACGCAAACCAGGCAGCCAGCCTCTTCTCCCTCCGGCAACCTCACAGCCTCTCTCCTGCCCCCTGCTGGTAGAGCTTCACATATCACCTGCCGGCAAACGCGAAATGCAGTCCGGGCATCACAGAGCCAATTATGAAAGGATGGGTTTAAACTTGACAGACAGCACCTTAACCATCAGCGCACCATCTCTGCAGTCTGCACGAGGTCGGGTGTATTTTATTATGCTGTCATTGTGAATTATTGGAGTTTTAGGAAAATGAGCTATGTTGATGCCTCAAGTGTTTACGTTGTTTTACCCCGGCAGGTTATGGTCTGTGGAAGAAATATGGGTACATTAATAGCAAAAGAAAATGAACCCTCAGAGGAATCATAGAAAAGAGAGTCACTTAGAGAAGCAAAAACTTATTTCTTTTATTCCCGTTTTCAACCTATATTTTACTACTTGAGGAATTGTCTTATCTTGGCTTGTTTAAAAGCCCATTCTACTTTCCTATAATATATCATCAGACAAGCATTCCTGTCCCTAAATCCCAGACTGGCATCACTGGAGCCTCAGTCCACTGTACAGAGGCTCCGAAGGCTGTCTGTGATTCACACACTTCAACACGACCCTCTGTCTAAATACAGACAGACTCCCAGGGAGCTTTTCCTCAAGTGACCTGTGGTTAGTCTGGTTACTTGCAAACAAACACATTCCCTCCAGTTTCAGTTTGCTCCATCTCTCTGTCTCTGCCTTTCTTTACCACTATATAAGGATGAGCTTAAATTGTGTTTCAAATTTCATTACAAATTTCATCACAAGTCAAATTTCATTACAATGAACTCTGCTGTGGTGTCTAAATTATTTTTATTATTGTGCAGTTTGTTATATCTAATGAGGTCTATTGTTAATCAAGCTTTTATTTGGGTTTCAAAATCCTCATGGTACAATGAGAGCCAATTGAATCAGTGAGGTTTGCTTTATGATAAATGAGTTATTTATATACGGTGGAGTGGTTAGGGTTGTTCAAAACCAGCCAAAGAGATGAGTGTCCTCAGTTCTAAAAATTTCCACTAAATAAGAAGCAGAGACACCGCCATGTATATAGTTAAACATTCTTTTACATTTGCCAATATAGAGCAACCGGTGTAAACCAAGACCAACGCAGAAGCATGATGTCAATTAAGCGCAGAATTTGTCGTTTCTTAGGAATAATAATAAGGACTTCAGAGCATGAAATGCTTTATACTGACAGTTGTCAATCGGGCTTCTTCATTTGCAAACCGTAGAAACACTCCTCAGTGGCAGTAGTGATAAAGAACCCGCCTACTAATATAGGAGGCATAAGAGACGCAGAGTCGATTCCTGGGTCGGGAGGATCCCCTGGAGGAGGGCATGGCAACCCATTCCAGTATTCTTGCCTGGAGAATCCCAAGGACGGAGGAGCCTGGTGGGCTACAGTCCACAGGGTTGCAAAGAGTCGGACACAACTGAAGCAAGTTAGCATGTGTGCAGCATGTATAGCTAGACACAAAGTTTATTGAAAAATATTTAACAGTTCATAGAGTCTCTGGAAGGACCAGAGGCACAGTTTTAGAAGCAATCTCGCCAGGTTCCTCTGTCTATGGGATTCTCCAGGCAAGAATACTGGAGTGGGCGGCCATGTCCACCTCCAGGGGGTCTTCTTGACCCAGGGATTGAACCCCCATCTCTTTATGTCTCCTGCATTGGCAGGTGAGTTCTTTACCACTAGCACTGCCTGGGAAGCCCAGTGCCTCCAGGAACAGTGTTCACATCAAACTATCAAACTCTAGAAACAGACCCATGAAAAATGCCGTGGCCACGCTAAAGAATGGCCATAATGTTTCAGTGGAGCAAGATGGGTAATCTCTAGAGACATCTGTGCAGCCTTGGACCTATGCCCAACAGTAGTGTGCTATGCTCAAAACACTGTTGAGAGGGGGAGTTGTCATGTTAAGTGTTCCTACAAAAACTCAACAAAATTGTGAAAAAAATTAAAAGAGTGGAGGTCATGGGCATTGAAAAATGTCTCTTTGATGTGAGTTTGGGCCCCTCATCCTAGAAAGGCTGCCCCTGCTATCTCCAGAAGCCTGAGATATCTGCTTCCACTGATGAGTCCTGGCTGGCATTGCCTTCTGATGCAGCTCTACGTGGCTGCATCTCGTTGGTTGAAGACTAGATCCCCCTCCTGTGGCCTGGCTGCCTGTGAGATGTAGCAAGCATGCTTCTGCCTGCATGAAAGACTGGAGGAGCAGGTCTGGAGGCATTGACACATGAGACGCTTGCATGCACGCTCAGTCGCACAGTCGTGTCTGACTCTGCAATCAAATAGACTATAGCCCACCAGGCTCCTCTGTCCATACTGGGGCAGGGTTCCATTTTCTTCTCTAGGCCGTCTTCCCCACCCAGGGACTGAGCTAACATTTCCTGAAGCTCCTGCACTGGCAGGCTGATTCTTTACCACTGAGCCACCTGGAAAGCCCACTGACACATAAGATAAGGAATCCCAAACACAAGAGGGGGTATTTAAAGGTCTCAGCTAGCGAAAAACAACGGAAAAGGTGTAAGTCATTGCTCAAAGTGAGGTACTTAGTCTCTGCATGGTGATGACTCTGGGTGCTAAAGGAAAATGAAGATTCTGAGCCTTTCCCCTAGATATTTTAAACTAGAATCCCTTCAGGGCAATCTGAGACCTGCATTTTCCACAAGGTCCTTGGGTGACTAGGATGAATGCTACAAAGGGGGGAATACCCACACAGTTTATAATTTCAAAAGCACTTTGAAAAACTGTAGTTAATTGATCTTTAGAACTGAATAGGAAAAGATAAATGGTTCTTTCTGTCAGAGATCACAATCTCTGTAATTCTGCATAGAAAGGTCTTCTGCTGTGGACAAGACAGGTAAGAAATGTCATTCTTCATTCCACACGAGGGGCACCAAAGGCGGAAGAAATACAGAACTATGATGTGAAGAACTTAACCGCTGAGGCTAGAGTTTGAAGGCATCCTATCTTGATTAGCATGGGTATCAGACTGTATTTTCCCAAAGGTGGCCACAACAATATTTCCCAGCCCACATGGTATTATAGAAGTTTTTAAAATCTTGACCTTCCCCAACCCCCATCAAGAAACGGAGGTCATTTTTCCCCATACTGAATCTAGCCTTTGTGACAGCTTCAGCCGATTGAACGTACTGATGGCTGAAGTAACGTGTTGTGGCTCCTGAGGCAAAGTCATAAAGTGCCTTGTGTTTCTATCTGGTCCTCTGTGGACACTTGCTCTGGGAATCCAGCCACAGTGCTGTGAGGAAGCCCAAGCAGCTGACACAGAGGCGATCAGGGGCCCCTGCTGACCTGTCGGTGACCAGCATCCTGCCATGGAAGCCATTGGTGAGAACAGGTCCCCAGCCCCAGGCGGAGCAGTCCACTTGGTACCGCATAGAGCAGGGTCAAGGCACAGGGTCAAGGCACTCCTACAGATCTTTGACAAAAATGTAAAGGAGTGAGAAAAATGAACCACTGCGTTGCTCTAAGTCACAAAATCAGGGAGGTTTTTGTGTAACAACAGATCACTGATAAGGAAATAAGCTAATTAACCTCTTTGTGATTCTGTATCTCTGTATATAAAATAAGAACAGTAACCACTTCACAGAGTTTTAATAAGAATTAGATAAGTTATTGTATGTAAAGGTTTAGTCGCTCAGTCGTGTCCAACTCTTTGTGACAACGTGGACTGTAACCTACTAGGCTTCTCCGTCCATGGGATTCTCCAGGCAAGAATACTGGAGTGGATTGCCATTTCCTTCTCCAGGGGATCTTCCCAACCCAGGTATCAAACCCCATTGGAGGCAGACGCTTCAACCTCTGAGCCACCAGGCACTTAAAAAATAGCCTGACTATTATAAGTGAAATATATGAGTGAAATATATATGAATATTTGGTTGAAGAAATAGGTGAAGGTGGATGGCATGACCAAAGAGGACATTAAGAGGCAATCCAGAATTCCTTTAAACGTACAGTGTAATTATCCCAGATTTCATGTGTCTGATGTGCAGCAGTTTAATTTAGTCATCATCCAAATGATGACTTTTTAAAACTTAAAATGAGTTTTACTAGTTTTAATTCTATCTATCATTTCAGCTACACTAAATTTATTAATATTTATTTAATTAAAATGCATTATTTGTTCTTGCCATGAATCATTTATTCTTATTATTTTGAAGTCAGACATTAGAGTCTAGATACCTGGGTGTGTTTCAGATCTCTTTCCCTTAATGAATGACCTTGGCCAGTCACCTTCGTTGTCCCCAAAGACCTTGTTGTTGCTGTTCAGTTGCTTGGTTGTGTCCAACTCTTTGCTACCCTATGTTCTGCAACATGCCAGGCTTCCCTGTCCTTCACCATCTCCTGGAGCTTGCTCAAACTCATGTCCATCGAGCTGCTGATGCCACAGCCATCTCATCCTCTGTCATCCCCTTTTCTTCCTGCCCTCAATCTTTGCCAGCATCAGGGTCTTTTCTAACGAGTCAGCTCTTCGCATCAGGTGGCCAAAGTATTGGAGCTTCAGCTTCAGCATCAGTCCTTCTAATGAATATTCAGGACTAATTTCCTTTAGGATGGATTGGTTTGATCTCCTTGCTGTCCAAGGGACTCTTAAGAGTCTTCTCCAACACCACAGTTCAAAAGCATCAGTTCTTCAGCATTCAGCCTTTTTATAGTTCAACTCTCACATCCGTACACAACTACTGGAAAAACCAGAGCTTTGACTATACTGACCTTTGTCAGCAAAGTAATGTCTCTGCTTTTTAATATGCTGTCTAGGTTTGTCACAGATTTCCTTCCAAGGAGCAATTGTCTTTTACGTTTATGGCTGCAGTCACCATCTGCAGTGATTTTGGAACCCAAGAAAATAAAGTCAGTCACAGTTTTCATTGTTTCCCTGTCTATTTGCCATGAAGTGATGAGACTGGATACCATGATCCTAGCTTTTTGGATGCTGAGTTTTAAGCCAGCTTTTTCACTCTCCTATTTTACATTCATCAGGAGGCTCTTGAGTTCCTCTTCATTTTCTGCCATAAGGGTTGTGCCTTCTGCATATCTGAGGTTATTGACATCTCTCCCAGCAATCTTGATTACAGCTTATGCTTCATCCAGCCCGGCATTTAGCATGATATACTCTGCATATAAGTTAAAGACCTACTAGCCTGCCTGCTGCTGTTAAGTCACTTCAGTCGTGTCCGACTCTGTGCGACCCCATAGACGGCAGCCCACCAGGCTACCCCATCCCTGGGATTCTCCAGGCAAGAACACTGGAGTGGGTTGCCATTTCCTTCTCCAATGTATGAAAGTGGAAAGTGAAAGTGAAGTCGCTCAGTCGTGTCTGACTCTTAGTGACCCCATGGACTGCAGCCTACCAGGCTCCTCCATCTATGGGATTTTCCAGGCAAGAGTACTGGAGTGGGGTGCCATTGCCTAGTAGCCAGCAAATAAGCATTTGGAAAACAAATGAATCTATCCCATAAGATATGAATTTTAGATCCTCCTGTTCTTCTAGGATGTGGTTCTTTACCAGGCAAATGACCTGTTGGAAATAATATTAATAGAACTGAGAATCAGAATAGCTGAGCCTGTGGCTCAAATGCGATAGAATCTTGCTGGGCACCAAGTTGTCACAGGGTTGAGATGCCAGGAGATGCACCACTGATCATGGTGACAGAAGCTGGACAAGGAGGACCTCAGAAGACAGGCGACCCTCCCAGGGCCCAGCCACGGAAACGTCTGTCGCCCACCAGACGTCTCTGAAACAAGGGCAGGTGGTCTAGTGACCGACCTTCTTTCCCTCATACCTCAAAATACCTCAAAGCCATTGTATTTGTTATTCTCAATGTAGAGAAAACTGACTCTAAAGTTAGTAGCTTAAAACTACAAACACTTAGTATCCTGTAGTTTCTCTGGGTCAGGAATTAAGGATGGGCTTCGCGGGGGCTTCTGGGTCACGGTCCTGCAGGAGGTGGCAGTCAGGCTGTCGGCTGGCGTCACAGTCTTGTCTGAGGATGTGAGAGGGGCATCTTCTTCCAAGATCACTCATGTGAGAGGAGGAAGCAGACCTCAGTTCCTCTCTGGCTGTTCACCCCAAGCTTGCGTCCCTGGGCAGATAGCCCTTTCCACAGGCATCCTCACAGCACAGCAGCCTGCTTCCCACAGAGCAAGCAGTCTAAGAGGGAGAGGACGAGAGCCAGAGTGAGAGAGGGCCTTGGAGAGATTTTCTTATCGCTTCACCTTGGATGTGTGATTTGCAGCCCCTGCTGCTGTGTTATTCTGTTTGACCCACCTGGTACAACTGGGGTGTGGGCTACTCCGGGACCATTTTCAAGGCTACTCACTGCAGCCACCCTTGTGTGAAAAGCTTTTTCCCTGGTGTTCCTTTCAAGTCTCCCCTCGGTGTTTACCTCCATCCTATTGCATCTGCATCGCAGTGCTGGAGGTGAGCTGGGACGGTACTCTGCTCACAGCACACCAACAGCTCTCTGTCCAGGGGCCACCGTGTGCCTGGCTCTGAGCTGGTCACCCTGTAGACTGCAGAGAAGGACAGCTGTGTGCCTGTCCCCGCTGGTGTTCTCTTGGGGCAAATGAGTCAGAGCGTGCCTAATGACAGGGCAGGACAAAATATAGCCAACATAAAATAAAGAAACTGTGGTTCTTATTCACATGTAGTCAAGTGTTAATCAAGTTTTAACTAGTAAATGAAATGAAGAGGTTAGGGTAGGTGATCTTGGGATCCTGGTCAGCTTTCCATTTCCTAAGGATTGTGTGTTTAAGGAATATAACTGGAAATGATGGAAAGAGGGAGATGGAAAGCCAGTGGGACTTTATGTTCTAGAAGCTTCCATAGTTGGCCAAAATGGCCTCCTGACCTTCACAGAATTATAGGATGTCTGGGTTAAGAAGGAAAGGGGTGGAGATACAAGCTATTACATATGGGATGGATAAACAGCAAAATCCTGCTGTATAATATATTCAATATAGGATTATATTCAATATCTTGTGATAAACCATAAATGAAAACAAGATGCAAAAGAGCATATATATATGCCTGTGCATATAACTGAATCAGTTTGCTGTACAGAAGAAATTAATACAACATTGTAAATCAACTATTCTTCAATAAAATTAATTAAAAAAAAAAAGAAGGAAAGGGGTGAGCTGAGGGAATGATTTAATTCTAAAGTCTCAGAGGCCAGCACGCATAGTTTCATTGCACATTAGCCAAGAATGATTGAAATGATTTTAAAATTTCCATCACTTTTCCCTGTGTACATTTCAAGACAAAGACTAAGACTTAAATTTCTCTTTTCCCTTGGAAGACTATACATGACTATACCTTCTTCCAGTCTATGTGGTCGTATCTTTTTCCTCTGATATTCATATCTTTCTCTTCCTTAAAAATGTGCAAGTATTACTACTTATCCTGAAAAGCCAACCTACATCATTTAAAATGCTCATGCTTTGCTCTTGTCATGGTGCGGGGTGGTGAGGATCCCAGCAAAATCTGTACTGACTTCATTTTATAACAGAAATGGCTCAACCTGAAAAACAGATATTTGGAATGAGTCAAAATCATGCTGAATTTGTTCCTATTCCTTCCACTAAGCTTCGATTAAAAAAAAAAAAAAACAACTGTGAATATCTTCTTTAACCTTTTCTTTCTCATTTAATTATTCCCATGTATGCAGCTTTATGGGACTTTCCAGGTGATGCTAGTGGTAGAGAACCCAACTGCCAATGCAAACGGCAGAGGAGATGTGGGTTCAATCCCTAGTTTGGAAGATCCCCTGGAGGAGGGCATGGCAACCCACTTCAATAGTTTTGCCTGTAGACTCCCACGGACAGAGGAGCTGGCAGGCTACCGTGCATAGGGTCACAAAGAGTTGGATACGACTGAAGTGACTTAGTACACAAGCACATGCGGCTTTGTATTATACTTCTTCATCTCTTTATAGGGATGGCTTTAAGAAAAGGCAGCTGTCCACAAGCTGTGGCTGCTGAGTGCCTTCCCTGTGCAAGCAAGCTGATGTGTTCTAAACTCTATACCCTGGGAACAGAATGCCAGTCAGTAGAACTGAAGGTCTTGTGTAGAAATGCAGAAGGGCAGGTTTCACCCCAGATCTACTAACTCAGAATCTGCATTTTGCAGATTTTATTCTTTATTCTAGAACTGTCATTGAGAGTGGCCAGTTACCTCTATTTCTCGATGGTATGTGTGCACCAGAGCAAAACCAGACAACGCACATGGGTTAGGGAACTACGTCCCGGGACTTTTGGAGCACTCCCTCTCCTTCCTCCCTCTTTTCTACCTCTCTCCCTCTATTTCCTTCTCCCTCCCTCCCCCATCCTTCCATCTCTTTCAGTGTCTAGTTCTTTCTCTCTCACCTGCATTGACTTTATCTTTTATTTTTCTCTGGAAATACTGAAATAATCGAGGCTTGTTTTTGTTTTTCCCCATCCCTTGGAGCTGATCCCTTTCATCTTTTTTCAGCCAGTTCCCTTCAAAGCTAAATATTAAACAGATCTGTCTCCTGACAGCTGACCCCGGATCAGGACGTGCTCATGGTCCTTCCCCTAGGGGCGGAGAGCTGAGCCGACAAAGGTAGAGGAGAGACAGGATGGAGCCAGTGCCTGTCCCCTGGGGAAGCCCCAAAGTTGTGTCTCTGCCTTCACATCAGCCAAACACAGCCAAGAGTCAAGCAACGAAGAGCTTCTGGAAGGCATTCTCGTAGAAATTCCTTTTTTGCCAGAGGGTGAAAAGCTTGCTAATTGATTTTGTCTGCCTTTCAGATGAACTTAGAGAGACACCAGAGTTTGAATTCTAACCAAGAGGTAACATTTTTAGATCCTGGAGCAAATGTTTCTATGTATGTCGCATGACCTTTGCGTGTTAGCATTTTTTTTTCTCTCCAGCTTGTCATTCTCTTTAGTAAGGGAAGAGCAGTTAAAGGGCATTAGGCTGACTGTCTTTTAAAAAATATATTTCTTTCGAAAACCATTACATCTTCACAGCTAATTAATAGAGGAAAGCTAGCTCCTCCCAAACGCTTTGAGACATTGGTGGCCTTGCCTCTGGCTGAAGACGGGGGTGGAGGGCATTGTCCTGAAGACTCCTGGCCAGAGAACCCCCCTCAGCCTCTTCACTCTCCCCAGGGCTTAGAGCGAAACTCAGTGTGCTTTGGGTTCATAACTGATGTGCTGTGGGTCTCATGAAAATACGGAAGAGGGGATGGGAAGAGAAAGCAGAGATGACAAGACACTCCTTGGCCTGACCGTTTCAAGTTGAGACGAGCAAGCTGATGAAGCCCTGTAAAGCTGACAGAAATGCCAGCTTTACAGTTTACAATTGTTTTAGACACAGAAAAGCCAATCAGCCTACTAGTCATTGTGAATGACTCAAGTTTTTAAGAGGACAAAAATCACAGCCGTCAGAAAGCCCGCCCACGATCCTAAAAAGAAAGAACCTGGGGTCAGAATAAAGAGTGGGTGGGGTGCCTCTCCCCTGCCTAAAAGGAAAATTACGGGAAGCCTGTGAATTTGGGTTCACAGAGTCTTAAACCCTGTAATTTCGCTTTCATTCTTCCTGTCTTGTTCTTCTGGATTGGGGGAGTGTTGTCTATGTGAGTTCCGAAAAATATGAGTTTGTGCACTTGCTCAGTGCGTGAATCTCTGGAAATAGGAGGCGAAAAAGTGAATTTATTTCCTCTTGTAGCCTTGCTCCAACCAAGGACAAGCTTAGAAATTCTTACACTGTTTGTAATATGAAGTAGAAGCTAAGGATAGATTGGGTTTTGTTATTATATCTTGTTGGTTTTTAAATGTAAGTAGTACCGTAAAGTTTCATGGAGACTAGTGAATAATATTCATAATCATATGCCTAGTTTCTGAGAAAAATCTAGGGCTTCCCTGGTGGCTCAGCTGGTAAAGAATCTGCCTGCAATGTAGGAGACCCGGGTTTGATTCCTGGGTCAGGAAGATCCCCTGGAGAAGGAAATGGCAACCCACTCTAGTATTCTCGCCTGGAAAATCCCATGGACAGAGGAGCCTGGTGGGCTACAGTCCATGGGGTTGCAGAGACATGACTGAGTGACTAAGAGAAATCTACTAACCTTCAAAAAATACACTGGGGTTAGTAAAAGTATAACACAGAGGGAAAATTAACACAGAGGGGATATATTATCTACTAGCCTTCAGAAGGAGAGAGAGAAGTATTAGCCTAATTCGAAGTCCTGGTTTTTGTCTTTTCCTCCTATATCCCCTTCTTACATCTTTCTGTAATTTACATATTTCTATAATGGGCCTATAATCTTTCTGGAACAAGCAAGAATATAAATTTCTCATTTTGATAATTTTCTGTTCAAAATTAATCATTACCTTTAAAAAAAAAAACAACACACACCTGAAATGTATTCTTGAGTTTAGTAACCAATGACTTTGCAACTACTATTAAAAAGCAAGGGCTCCTCCTAGTGATCTTGCTAAACCAATGCAGTGTACTCATTCCAGGTACATTTGTTATATTTGTGGTGTAACAGGTTCATTATCCTTAAACACGGAAGGAAAATCCACTGTGTCTTCAGAGAACAATAAGGGATACACGTGTGTATTTTAACAAAACTGCAGTAACGCCTTCAGGCCACTAGGGGCCATTTGAGTAAATTTCCTCTCCTGATCCAGGAATAGCGTTCATCGGCCCCCTCTCCCCTAGTGGACCCTTAGGGGCAAAAGCAGGACCTGGTCCCACTCCGAAGTGGGATGTTCTTAGGTGTACGGATCAGGCTCATCATACTCAGTCATCAGTACTTCTCTAATTTGATTGTTGTTCAAAATCTCTTTAAAAGGAAAAAATTATGTGTATTCTCTCCATACTGATTCTACAACCAATTGCTCTACAGTAGAGATGCATTTACAAAGAGATTGCTCTGGGACTTTCCTGGTGATCCAGTAGTTAAGAACCTGCTTAGAACAGGTGACACTGGTTCGATCCCTGGTCAGGGAAGATCCCACATGCTGCAGGGGAACTAAGCCCGGGTGCCACAATTGTTGAACCTGCATGCCTTAGGGCCTGTGCTCCACAACAAGAGAAGCCACTACAATGAGAAGCCCGAGCACTGTAACTAGGGAATAGCCCCTGCTCGCCACGACTAGAGAAAGCCCTTGAAAAGCGACAAAGACCCAGTGGAGCCAAAAAAATGAGATTAAATTTTTTAAAAAAGGAGTTTCAGTCTTGTTTATTAAAACAAACAAGATTGCCCTGGCTTGTTTATCATCTGCAAAAGTGGGGTAGAGTGAAGACAAGAAAGCTGATGCCCTTTTACTATTATCTGTTGTAGTCAGATTGCTGGACTAGACTACTCCTTACCCTAAGAAAGAAATGTGGCTTAAGTCACTACAGTCACTACTGCTCACCCACTACGGGGGTGCAGTGGAGGACTGGGAAGTGCTGTTTTCTTTCTCTTTCCCTCCCTGAGATCATTTATTAAGTAGTACTATTCCAGACCAGGTGTATCAGGAACCGTGTTCTTTTTGAAAGTAATTAGCTGAGTTTGAAAGACATCATCTTCCTGATTTTACCAGTATCAACCTCTAGAAAACAGTCTTGGACACACTCAGGTAACCACGCAGGTCTGGGACACCCAGTGTCTATGTGGGTCTCAGGGAGCGGGACCCTGGCTCAGCTGACAGCAGGGCGGCCACCCCTTCTTCCTGATGAGGTTACAAGATGGTTCATTGTTAGCGTGTGGAAACAGCCTTAAAGGAAAGCACAGCAAACTGGTGTGTTGTAATTGGGTTTAAGCACTGTTGAATGGAATATAAAAGTGACGCATCCTCCTTATAATTACAGCTGTCGTCTCCAGGTTTCATTCAAAGTTTTAATCATGCTCCAACTCGCAGTTTGCCTTAAAGCTTCCCTGTTTCATCTCAAAAGGCAACTGGCTGTGGGAGTGTAACAGGGAATTCAGAGGCAGGTTGGAATTTTCTTCCACAAAACCCTGTGGTCTTCTTTCTTTTTAATTGAAGTATAGTTAATTTACAATGTTGTGTTGCTTTCAGGTCTACAGCAAAGTGATACATCCATATCTTCTGTGCTTAGTCACTCAGTCTTGTCCAACTCTCTGTGACTCCATGGACTGTAGCCCACCAGGCTCCTCTGTCCAAGGGATTCTCCAGGCAAGAATACTGAAGTGGGTTGTCATGCCCTCTTTCAGGGGATCTTCCCCACCCAGGCATCGAACCCATGTCTTTTACGTCTCTACATTGACAGGCAGGTCCGTTAATGCTAGCGCCACCTAGGAAACCCTCTTTTCCCTTATAGGTTATTACAAAATACTGAGTTCCCTGTGCTAGACAGTAAGCCTTGTTTGTTCTATAGCCAGTTAGAGTACTGTTTTCTCGACGTACTTCTGGTCGTCTGGATAGCCTAACCCATTCCTGCCACATGGGGTGGTGGCTAAAGAGAGAGGATTTCAGAATCAGTGGACATTTCTGCTTCTTCTCATGCATGTGGTGTTGGGGTGTCTGGGTGAGGGCTGAATATTCCAGGTTGGAGTCTTTCTGTGGTTTCAGCTCCCTTATCCTGGTACATGGACTTTCGGGAAGATCAAGTTTGAGTTTTAGGATGTGGACAGGAGGCCAGAGATTTCCCTGTAAACTACAACAAAGTCTGAGCTTGCAGGCGCTGGCAAAGGGACAGAGTGGCCACGACTGGCTTGGGCTTGGAGCCAGGGCCCCCGCAGAGCAGGAGGCTTGCTGGGGCTTCTTCCCAGAGTCAACGCAGTCCGGCCCGCGCTCGGACGGCAGACAAGCGCTTTGCCGCTTCTCCTGAATCATGGAAACAAACAGGCTGGGCCAGGATGGAATAAATGAAGCTGAAGATTAAAGACAATTTAAGAGAGACACGAATTAGAGAGCCGGAGAGGCCGATTGCGTCTGTCCTGTTCTCTTTTATTTCCAAGTATCATCTTGCCGGCCTATCCTTTTGGCAGGGAGATCAGGGTGGCTGGTCTGGCAGTTTTGGCCTCCACCAGGATGCCTGGAGGCAGGAAGTATAGAGAGGACCTGGATCCAGTGGTGTGGATGGGGGCAGGGGTTTGGCCATGACACCAGAGTCCTGTCTATTGGCCTTCTCCATCCGTATAAAGAAGGTGCTCACAACTTGTCCTGACAGCAGCCCATCATTTCCCTAAAGAGCTGAAAGTATAAAGCAGGAACACCCAAGAGCTCACAGGTTCCCAGGTTAGTTCTACATAGCCTTCCTCCCCCACATAAACCTCCAATCCCTTAGATGTCCAGGACTTCAAGATCCCTTTGAGCTCCCCATCAAACTGCCCTTGGCCAGAACTCCAGTCCATTTGTCTCTGGAGACAGACTCTGGTATGTTCACGAAATGAGCATTGGAGACTCCAGTTTCACAATCAACAATGTACCTAAAAATAGAAAAAGTTTTGTTCCAGGATAATTCTGTCTGTCTTTAAACAGCAAGATCAACAAAAGATGCCTTCAGGGAACTGGTGGTAGTCCTGCACTCAAACCTAATGAGATTCTGGGCTCCCTCTGTGCAACAGGGAGTAACATGGCTCCAACATGGTCCTCTTCCCATCACCTCTCACTGACCTAGAGTGAGGTCTAAGCTCTCAACAGTCATTGTGACTTTAAACCCATAGGACCCATGCTGGTCTCATCGCCAGGTTCTAGGAGGTACTGTTTAGTGGACTATCAAAGGACAAAGCAAGGCCCATGGTCTAATTGACTGAAAAGCTTTTTAAGAACCCCAGAATGCTAATTGCCAAACCTCTCTTCCTCTAAATTTTTAAATCCCCGGATAATTCCCTGGAAATGTAATCCGGATGTTTCTGACTCATGTATATTTAAGTCCATCCCCTTGTTGTTTTCAAAAGGCATTTGATGGAAATTCAGAGTGAGTCTTTTGTCTTTACCCAATCAAGGACTGCTGCAAATGAGACTCACAGAAGTCAACACAGGTTGAAGTGAAGTCTGACTGCTTTTATCTGTTTGCTTACTTTTTCTTAATAGTCTTGTTAAGTTGCCCAAAAAAGACAGGAAAGAAAGGTACTATCCCATGCCATAGGGTGAAGCCTCCTGCCTCTAAACTGGCAAACTGGGATCCCACCAGTAAACAGTGTGGTAATAATGACGTTTCCAGCAAGTTAGCTTAGGAAAGGGAGTGAAAAAATAAAACAAAAATAAATATTGATTCTTAGGTTCTTGCTGCATTGTAGGAAGTACTTTTCTCTCCAACTGGTAGATGGAGAGACAGCCTAGTTTTATTGTTATGTCAGGAGGTAACTGGCTTGCTCAGGGACTCAGCGGTAAAGAATCTGCCTGTCAATGCAAGAGATGTGGATTTGATCCCTGGGTCAGGAAGATCCCCTGGAGAAGGAAATGGCAACCCACTCCAGTCTTCTTGACTGGAAAATGGACAGAGGAGCCTGGCAGGCTTTAGTCCATAGGGTCACAAAGAGTCCAACTTGACTGGACACAAGCAAGTAGCATTGAAACGTATCAGTTACGATACGTAAAATAGATAGCTTACAGGAAGCTGCTGTATAGCACCAGGATCTTACTTTGGTACTCTGTAGCCTTGTCTTGACAAGGGTGGTTTCTCCCTTCATGTCCAGAGAGGTTATCAGAACACTTTCATGCACAACAACACTCCTTTTTCCTAATAATTCTCCTCTTATCTTTTACAAAAACAGAGGTCTTCCCCTCTCTTACTGCACTACAATTAAACACAGGCTAGCAGGAGTTTCTCTAACCTGGATCCTTTCTCTCTCTCCTGCTGCTTTGGAAAATTGGAGCAACGGCATGGTGCCACAGTGCAGGCACAAGGGCAAGGGTTCTCGTGTGATGGATATGCTTGGGGTCTAGCTTCAGTTCAAATAAATATTTTCAAAATCTAAAATTCATTTGGCAAATAAATATGCTCTATGTGTAATAGATATATTTATTAAGTACATGAAGAGTGAATAAATGAACACAGATGAAAGAGGAACTGTAGTGTTGAGTGACAGAAAAAGCCTCAGTAGTTAGTTTCACAGTTTCGTAACTAAGCTAGCAAAATAATGAGTGAAATTCAACTCCAAACAACCCCCTGAAGTTGCAGTAGAGCACACTGACCACAGTCAAGGGAAACCAAGGAAGAATACCAATGGTCATAGAATGACATGGAAGAAAAGCTAGCAAAGACTATAGATGTTAGCATCGGTTGGATTTTTTTTTAATGTTTATTTACCAGATATTTGGGGCTTCCCAGGTGGTGCTAGTGGTAAAGAATCTGCCTGCCAATGCAGGAGACATAAGAGTCTTGGGTTTGATCGCTGGATCAGGAGATCCCCTGGAGGAGAGCATGGCACCCACTCCAGCGTTCTTGCCTGGAGAATCCCATGGACAGAGGAGCCTGGTGGGCTACAGTCCATGGGGTCGCTCAGAGTCGGATATGACTGAAGTGACTCAGCACACACGCACACAATAGATACTTAGCTTCCCTGGTAGCTCAGTGGTAAAGAACCTGCCTGCCAGTGCAGGAGATGCAGGTTCTAGATCCCTGGGCCAGGAATATTCTCTGGAGAACGAAATAGCAAACCATTCCAGTATTCTTGCCTGGGAAATCCCATGGGCAGAGATACAGTCCATGGTGGCAAAAGAGTCAGACACAACTTAGTGACTAAAAACAAAACAAAAACAATAGATACTTGGGAGAATAAATGTTTAATAAGCCATTTGATAATTTGCAAGGTGCTGTGAATGCCAGGAAATCATAATGAAGCAAGAGATCACCTGAAGACCCAGAAATATGACTATGCTTGGGACAGACGGACAAATATGAAAAGAAGGCAGCTCTGAATGCAGACAGAGCCACCCAAGGAGGGAATCCCTGGAGTCAGTGGAGTATATGTGCAATTGAAAGCCAACACAGCCCTCTTTTCCAGAGCTCAAGGTCGTGTGTTCCTTGGAGCTCAGGCTGCTGCAGAGTTGCTGTGTTAACTTTTGCTGAGGGACTTTGCTGCAGAAGATGGAGGATCTTGGAAATTGTGGTACAAAACCACGCCCCGTCTTCAGCTCTCTAAATAACAGATGTTGGCCTACACAATGTCCTCAGTGTGGGCTGGTATGTGAAAAAGAAGCTTTCCCACAGTGCCAATTTAGTTAAATTTGGAGGGCCCAGTCACTTTATCCCCTAGGACCTGAGCCTCACTGGGAGCAGTCTTGATCCCTGGGTAGGGTGCTTCCCTGTTGAACAGAAATGATGGTTCTCCCATAACGTGGAGTCCTGTTGAGGTCCCTCACTCATTAGGGACCTGCTAAATTTACAAGCAGGTAAATTTAGCACTTCCCCTTTTTACGTCAACAAATCCTGGATTTTGATTTTCATTATTTCACTACATTCTTAAGAGCAAAAGAGGCCAAACAAAAAATAGTTTCCAGTGGCAATCTAGAATCATACGTGGCAACTTATTTCCATGTTAAATTAAGCACATCTGAGAGATTCTTGGCTTATCATATGCTGTCATAATTACGTTTGTGTAGCTTTATTCTAGAATTCTTCATCTTTCCGGAGCTTCTAAGATATACCAGTTCAGAAAGAGAATGCCATTATTTTTTATTCATAGCAGATGGAAGCCAGCACATACATTTAGAAAGTGATGGTAGGGATGTTTTATCTTGTGGGAAATCTAAATTTGGAAAACGTGCTGCCTGGTGCCTTGAGACGATGTTAAGAACACACTGACCACAGGCAGTGCTTTACTTTCTTTGGGTGTATTTTCAGTTGTGCATTCCCAAGTTTTGTTTGGGGTTGAAAAAATACTTTTTGGGGGTGGAAGATGTTTTCTGTAGAGCACATAAGAGATCACTGGATGTGCTCAGTCGTGTCCAACTCTTTGTGACCCCATGGACTTGGGCCCACCAGGCTCCTCTGTCCATGGGATTTTCTAGGCAAGAATACTGGAGTAGGTTGCTGTTTCCTGCTCCAGAGGCATATAAGGGACCACTGGATACAGCCCTCTAAAAATTTAGTCACAGGAAAAGCGAGCATCTTCTGAAACAGTGAAATTCTCCCTTTCATCAGAATTTGAAAACAATATAGTCCATTGCGTTTCCTCTCTCCCTAGACTGCCAGGAAGCCCAGAATTAAATGTAATGTTAAGTGACAGTAACTATTTTAAATCTCCCCATTGACATGCTTTTTGATTTTCTATTTTCACCACCTGATTGTGAACACACACTTTATTGAAACCTGCCTAACAAATTTTCTGGGAGAAGGAAGAATAAAAGTTTGTTCTTTCACAACAAAACATAATTCAAATTCCTTTGGAATGGATGGGTTCTTTTGGATGAAAACCCTCTGGTCAACTACAAATCCTTAGTCACTTGGGAGAATGGGCTCCATACTTTCCCTGTGTCCTTGTGCACAAAAATGGCAAATTGAGTAATACTCCACTGTGTATATATACCACAGCTTCTTTATCCATTCATCTGTTAATGGACATCTAGGTTGCTTCCATGTTCTAGCTCTTGTAAACAGTGCTGCAATGAATATTGGGGCACAAGAGAAAGATAAATATCATATTCTAATGCATATATATGGAATCTAGAAGGATGGTACTGAAGAATTTATTTGCAAGACAACAATGGAGAAGTTGCTTCCCTGACGGCTCAGCTGGTAAAGAATCTGCCTGCAGTGTGGGAGACCTGGGTTCCATCCCTGGGTTGAGAAGACCCCCTGGAGAAGGGAAATGCTACCCACTCCAGTATTCTGGCCTGGAGAATTCTCAGAGCTGAGGTGCTATCTCCTGGGCTGCAGTCCTCATTTTGCCCCCAATAAAACTTAACTTGCAACTGTCACATTGTGTACTTTTTTCAGTTAATACTAGCATAGGGCTTATTTAAGCATCTTTATCAACAGATGCTTGTGCTTTAAATTAACACAACATTGTAATTAATTATACTTCAATTAAAAAGAGAGAGAGAAACTTATTCTCACTGGCTCTGGCAAGGTACAAAGTGGCATTGAAGCTGACTTGATGACATTAGTATTCTAATACCTGATATGACAAATTCCAAAGTACTGCAATATACAGTCCAAAAGCCAACCAAATCACTCTAAAGCTTTAAAAATAAACATTGACACTTCAATTAGGGTAAAGGCCTGGGAAAGAGGAGAAGAATCTGCAGAAGCATTGAAATGAAGCCAGTTTGCCCACCTCAAATCACATTCTTAGACCAGTGGCTCCTACTAGTAGAGTTCTTCAACGCTTTGTTATTTTGTAGCTTTTAAAAGATTTTATGAAATGTGACTAGAACTTGATGCTGTAGCCCAACACTTCCTTTAAAAAGATATGTAGTCAGTGAATCATTCTGTATAACAAAGAGCCTGGGAAAAAATTAAGGAAGGGCACACAGGAATTTGTGGAATTGGTAACCAATCAGAAAGCCTGAGATAAAGAGTTTCCATTCAGTCTGACCTAACCATCTTTGAGAACTTAATAAACCTGTAGCAAAGTTATTTGAAATCCCCAGTAATAAATAAAGTGGTTAAATTCCATTCATTCCTGCCTCAGCCGCCTGGAGCTGACGATGAGGTCTTATCTGGGAACGCAACACTGAACACTTCAAATCTCTGCCGGGATCTGCCTGCCCTGGGAGGCAGCCGGCAGTAAGAAGGGCGAAATTTCCCAAGTGCCTTATCTTTACAATTTGTGCTCTCCAGCAAAGCTGTCATCTTTTACTTCCATCCGCACTGGAAATTAAGGAGCAAGTCTTCCCAGATGGCAGGGGCTATGGATGTTGGCAATAAATATATAAGTGAAATAAAAACAGAAATTAAAACAAGCTCCCCAAATGCACAGCTTCCAACCACCCTCTCTAATTTGACAACAGGCTTATTAATGCAAAGGTAACCTGCCCAAAGTTTGAGTTTCCTTTAAAAAGCCTAAATATATACTAATGCCTATTTTAAGACCATTTGGTCTACAGCAAAGAATATATAAATATGTAAACAAACTAATTTTCTTTTTTTTTCTACCTACACATATCAGTTTATTCTGATCTGAATAAGGAAAAAGAGCAAAAGCCAAATATTTCCTCTATTTTAAAAACATTCAACAATTGCTTTAGACAAAAACTAGTACCTTCAAATCCTAAAAAGCGAACCCATATTCTAAAATAATGGATTTTTGCTTACTTTAAAAAAATCAAATCTATTATTATATAAGAGGAATTCATCTCTAAAAGAAAAACTGTTTCCTAACGAGTACTTTCTTTAAGGTTATATTCCATTTATAGTTATTATGAAATATTGGCTATGTTCCCCATGTTGTATGATGTATCCTTGAACAAAGTAATTTTCAAACACAACTGCATGTTCTGATCATACTAAATCCACAAGCCAAAGAAGAACTTTACGGCCTACTGTGCTATTATTGTGACCTATAGCCAAGATTTCTCTGCTGTTAGGAAAAGCATGGAGAGCTTGTCCTTGGGCACAGTGGGGGACAGAAATGACCACTTTATATGCCCCCAATGGATTTCACTTTACTGTCTGTCCCTCTGCCCCTCCATGCCCTCTCTAACCAGACAAAGAGGAGCTGGGAAGAACAGTGAATTGCCAGGTCCTAGTTTGTATTTATTTATTATTAAGTACTAACAAATCGATGGTACCCCACTCCAGTACTCTTGCCTGGAAAATCACATGGATGGAGGAGCCTGGTAGGCTGCATTCCATGGGGTCGCTAAGAGTCAGACACAACTGAGCAACTTCACTTTCACTTTTCACTTTCATGCATTGGAGAAGGAAATGGCAACCTACTCCAGTGTTCTTGCCTGGAGAATCCCAGGGATGGGAGAGCCTGGTGGGCTTCCATCTATGGGGTTGCACAGAGTTGGACAAGACTGAAGCGACTTAGCAGCAGCAGCAGCAACAAATGCTTAGTGACTAAACACACCCACACACCCCCCGTCCCCCACACACAGACACTAAATCTGCCACTTCTTTCTGTATTAGTCTCTTAGGCCTTTTCCCCCACAATGATGTTTATTGCAAAACACATCCTTTTCATCCTTAGACCCAAAAGAAGTGCTCGACAAAAATACAATCCATTTTATTATAAACAGAGGCACACAGTGCTAATAAACACACAAGTTTCACGGGTTGGGCTGAATATTACGTATCAACGATTCTGAGGGTGTGTGGTTTTACTGGGATTCAATACCTATTAAAGTTGTGGTCCTGGATCCCATGCGCTCATAGCCTGTGCGTATGTACACAGGTATGTGCACAAAAATGCATGCACTGGGCAGATAGTGATGTCTGGGCAGCAGGACCTGTGGGGACGTGGTTTCCATAGGCACGGTCAGCACATTTACAAATGGTCTTTGATGGGTGCATTCACAGATGCTCAGGGATAATCAGAATTCGATGTGCCAGAAGCTCCTGTGTGCTGCGCTTCCTCTGTTGCTTGTCCACAGCCTCTCTGCATTTCTGTGCTCTCTATGTCCTAGAAGCTGATCTCTGCAGGTGGCTTTGTCCGGGGCATCTACTGCCCTTTGACTTTCTTGGGGTTTCAGCCCATGGCAGCTCCTGGCAGCAGATCTGAATGGGGCTGAGTTCCTCCCTGGCTCCCATGAGGAGACCTTAGGGTGCCTGCTAGGTTTAGGCTCAGAAGTAGCTGTGGGTTCCTATTGATGCCCCAGAGATGCTTTACTGCCCTTTGTTGGGTTCTCTGCCCACATCTTTGGATAAGGGATTTTCATTAAACCCTCTGTAGTTACCACTTTCCAATGCTTTCTTTTACTGGCACATATGTGTAGATGTATAGGTTAAGAAAGATAACTATACTTTAAAAAATACACATATACACCCACACATATATATATATATTTGTCATCTAGTAAGAACAGAAAAATTTTTATTGATAGTCCCTGTACCCCAATCTTTTGGTACAATGTATTGTACAATACTGAAATATGAGTGATTAATAAAGGCTAATAATATCCTGTATTGAGGACTTAGGTATTCAGTGTTTTACATATATGATCTCACTTAATCCTTATTACCACTCTAAAAGTGAGTGTTATCATCCCCATCTTCCACACCAGGAAACCAGGGCACAAAGTGTTAAGAAACTTGCCCAAGATACCCCAACTGGTCATCTGCTAGGCACTAGAGCCTGTGTTCTCTTCTCCATGTGAGAAATCACCCAGAGAGTTCCTGGGCTCAGAGCAGCTGTTCTTAAATCTGCTCACCTTCCTTCTTGCTTCCACTCTGTTTCTCCCTTTCTGGATTTCCTTCTCTGTCTCCCATTGCATAAAAAAAAATATATATATATATATATATATATATATATATATATATATATATATATATCCCTTCATCCATGGGATTTTTCCAGGCAAGAATACTGGAGTGGGTTGCCATTTCTTTCTCCAGGGGAATCTTCCTGACCTAGGGATTGAACCCGGGTCTCCCACATTGCAGGCAGACTGTTTACCATCTGAGCCACCAGGGGCGCTTCTTTATTTTTATATGTATGTATATATGTATTTGTATACATATGTATACACACACACACATATATATATGTTTAACTACAAAAGGCTTCTCTCTAGTTGTGGCACTCTGACTCAGCAGTTGTGGGCATGTGGGCTAGTTGCTCCAGAACCTATGAGATCTTGGTTTCTCAACCAGTGATCGACTCTCATCCACCACATTGAAAGGTGGATTCTTAACCACTGGACCACCAAGAAAGTCCCTCCCATCACGTTGTCTTGCTCTCTACTCTGTAACTTCACTCTCCATGTTCTGGGTTTTTTTCTTCTGCTCCTTCTTGAGCTACATTAGTTCCTCCAGTGCCACACAGAGTGAAATAACAACAAACTGTTTTAAGAGCGAGATATCGCCATTAGAAATTATGTCTATGGGAAGTTTTTGGTTTTTTTAGTTGAGGTACAACATATGCTTCAGACGTATAGCAGTGATTCACAATTTTAAAGATTATGTTCCATATATAGCTATTGTAAAATATTGGCTGTAATCTCTGTGATGTAAAATATATCATTGTAGCTTGTTTTATACCTGATGCTTGGTACCTCTTAATTCTCTCCCCTATCTTGTTCCTGCTTTCTCTTTCCCCACTGGTAACCACTGATTTGTTCTGTGCATCTGTGAGTCTGTTTCTTTTTTCTTCTATTGACTAGTAATATTTTTTTAACTCCACATATGTGATATTGTATAGTTTTTGTCTTTCTCTGTCTGATAGAAAGTTCTTAATGATAAGGAAAAGGCTGGATGGTCAACTCACCCAGGCATCACCATGTTGTCCGTCATGTTTCCCAGTGCCCAGCTCAGGGCAGGCACTCAGTAGACAAGTGATCCTCGTGTGTTTAAGGAATGCAGTATTGAGCTTAGAAAGCTGGACACACAGCACATGCAGCGCAATCTCAGGAAGAAGTCACAAGTGTAGAGTGAAAACTGGGTGGATATGGGCCCATATAGGATCAGTAGCTGCTTTGAGATCATGACTTTTCAGGTGTTTGTCTGTACCTTTAAACTTTCCTGTATTTTCCAAATGTTTCACAGTGGACAACATGCTACTTTTCTAAGGTAAAAGTACCCACGACAAAGCAAAATGGTTCCCTATGACTGGATACTGAGCTGAGTCTCCTGTTTCAACTGGACTCTGCCCCTTGACCTACACCTGATGTCCAGCTCTCCTGTGACCACAGGCAATGCACTTCGAAAGGCTGTTATCTCATCTGACCCAGACTATGGGTGACTTATCAACGTCAGGCAGAGAGCCTGGCGAAACACAAGCTATGACCTCTGGTCCCTGGGTTGTTCGTTGAGACCTCTCTTTGTTTCTCTTTGCAGCTACCTTCAAATTTGGAAGAATCATTTCCAAAGCTCGAGGTAGAGAACTCTTGTTTCAATGAAGGTTTGACTCTGATTTCTGTTCTGGAGGACAGACACGACTGAAAAGATGCAAAAGTGTCTGGTCCCCAAAGAACTAAACTAAAAGAGGCCACTTCTTGATGGTTCCAGATATAGTTGTCAGTGATTCTGGCTCCTGACAGGAATCTCGTTTCTTCAGGCTGCAGGAGGAATGTGTTTCCTGGCTGCAGGCAGAAAGGGATTAACCAACATGAGGTCTGCATGGTCTGGGCCCCAGTTCTCCCACAAGGCTTCACAGAAGCCTCTCTGGAGAGGGTGTCACTGCTCTGAGATAGTCTTGAGCAGTTAGAAGTAAGTTGGGCTACTTGCCACATCTCTCACAAATAGGAAGATTTGACTGAGCATGTAAATAGCTCCTGAAATTTTAAATACCATCAACTGCATCACTTTAAGAATTTTTCTTGGGACTTTGCTCGTGGTCCAGTGGCTAAGACTTCGCCTTCCAATTCAGGGAGTGCAGGTTTTATCCCTGGTAGGGAAACTAAGATCCAAATGCCTCATGACCAAAAAAACAAAACCGAATCATGAAACACACAGAATATTGTAACAAATTCAATACAGACTTTAAAAATGGTCCACATTAAAAGAAGAAGAAGAATTTTATCTTTTAGAGGAAAGGTTCACACAGTTTAGAAACGATTGCCCACTGTAAGACCCTGGCATTGGACATCAGTTACCCAGGATGTGTTCTGGGCACAGAGAGTGCAGAAGCTGGAGGTGGATGATGAAAGCTTGATTCAGAAGATTTCAGGCCAAAAGCATCTTGGAAACTACATACGGGGACAGTGGAACTATATCCAGAGGACAGTGGTGTCTGAAATGTCATGGAATTGAAAGAAATGGGTTCTCTGCTCCTAAAGAAAACCAACTAGCATTCTTTCTAGGAATGGAAAAGATCATATCAGCAAGATCTGATGTCTCTCTAAGGGGATGGTTCCTTTCCTCCTGTTTTTGTTTTCCTCCTCGGGTACCTGTCTCACTGTCTGACTCCTTTTCCAGATACCATGAAAGAGATGTGGATACTGGGAAGGGAAACAGAAGGAGCCACCCTAAGGGATGAACAGTGCTGTGGTACTGAAATTGATTTAACTGCGCTTATTAGATTGCAGTCTCCTGAGAGTAGAAATCATTTTTAGAATTTATGTGTTTAGTCTCTTCCAGTGTTCCTATAAACAAGTCTTCTTAAAGCAAAAAAAAAAAAAAAAGAGAGAGAGAGAGAGAGAGCGAGCTTATTTCTTGCTTCCTTGCAGTGTAGTGTAGTTTTTCTTAAGCTGATACATGTGTTCCCTTCCCTCTTTTAGTGAAGTTTGTTATTCCAAGTTACACTATCATTTTTGAAATCTGGAAATATTTGTGGAGAAAAATGAACTGGCTTGGGCAAGAGACTAATTTTAGGTAAGCTTGAAAGAAAATCTTGGTGATTTGCTTGCCTGCATTGACTATGATTCGGGGTTTGAATGTTAATTCTACTTCGGTGGGTTTAGTTCAAAAGATATATAGTCCATTCTGTGTGCAGGAATGATGCAGTCTCAGTGAAGAACAGAGCTAAGCAGGACCAAGTCCTCACCCTCAGGTGCTCACATGTCAGCAGCTTCTAGAACTTTCGATTTACTACTGGAAATTTTTCTCACCCAGATCAGCACGCACTCTTGCCAAGGTATGCAGTCATCTTTACACAGTCCAGGATGTCAGTCACCATTCATGACTTAAATGCTCATTAACCTGACAGTCCTCCCGAAGCTCCAGACTCACATATCTTGTGCCTGCCTGGCATCCGCCCTTGGTTTTCGTGCCCAAAACAGAGTTACTTCTCTCACCGTCAGTTTCCATTCCTCGCCTCGATTTCGTCCATCATGTTAAGTAACAAATCTGCCCTGTGAGGATTCAGGCCCCTCCCAGGAGGTTGGTTGTCAGCCATCCTGACAGGTGTCCCTGTGCCTTCTTCCCCCACCCCCAACACGCTGTTCTCATTTGCAGAAACTAGAGTGAGCCTGTCCAGACTCGTCTGCTCCTTGCCCTCCTGTCTCACCTAAAATAAAAGCCAATGACCTTTCAGTGTCCCTGTGTCCCTGCGAGGTCTGGGCCCCTCATCCCCATTGCGTGCCATCTCCTGCCTCTCCCCCATTTTCTTGCTTGGTCTCCTTGCTGCTTCTAAGAAACACCCAACCCACCCCGGCCCCTCGGTTCACTGTTCCCTCTGTCTGGAACGTTCCTTCCAGGGAGAGCACTTTGTTCACTTTCTTCCTCAGCACTTGCTCAAGGGTCACCCACTAGTCAGACCTTCCCTAACTAACCCATAGAAAGAGCCCCCTACCCCCCACTCCTAGCCTGCTGTGACCAACCACCCTTATTCTAGTTTATTTTTCTCTCATAGAGCTTTATACACGGATACACAGTGTGTCTCCTTGTTTCTTTACATGTTGTCTGTCTACCTTATCCAGCCCCCCACTTTCTGACTTGAATATAGGGCAGGGTCTCTGTTTTGTCTGTCTCCCACGTCTAAGCAGGACCTGAAGTGTCAGCTATACGGCCCTTTCCCGGGATCAGAAAATAGGGAGCTTGGCTGACCCTTCACATGTCCAGAACTCAAAGTTCTGCTTTGATGAAGTGCATGAGATGAGTCAGGCTTCAGGAGCTGGTGATGGACGGGGAAGCCTGGCGTGCGTGCTGCAGTCCATGGTGTCACAAAGAGTCGGACACAACTGAGAGACTGAACTGAACTGAACTGATGAGATGGGTCTGGTTTTTTATCTTTTGCTTCATTCATAGCAAATTCAATTTTAGATTCTGCTAGTTTTGGAGAGTCATTTTCTCAGAGACTGTTTGACATTTTAAAAAATGACAAAGTCTAGTTAAATAACGTTAACACTTTGCTCCTTCATCTTCCAAGTGTCTACCCTAAACTTAATCTGCCTTAATCATAAAGCTGATGTGGGCACAAAACAATGGACAGGATAATGGTGGGTTTTTATACAGTTAGACATTGCTAAAGTAATTATTATTTTATTAATAAAAATCTAAGTTTTTATTCAATAGCAAGCTGAATCTCTTTTGTTCAAAACTCCTTAATAAACTTTTTTTGTATTCTTGGGAAAAAATAAATAGAGTTAGTTTTATTAAAGCCTAATCTTCTTTCCTTCCAAAGAGTACCCAGGACTGATCTCCTTCAGAATGGACTGGTTGTATCTCCTTGCAGTCCAAGTGACTCTCAAGAGTCTTCAACATCACAGTTCAAAAGCATCAATTCTTTGGTGCTCAGCTTTCTTCACAGTCCAACTCTCACATCCATACATGACTACTGGAAAAACCATAGCCTTGACTAGACAGGCTTTTGTTTGCAAAGTAATGTCTCTGCTTTTGAATATGCTATGCTAAAGCTGAAACTCCAGTACTTTGGCCACCTCATGCGAAGAGTTGACTCATTGGAAAAGACTCTGATGCTGGGAGGGATTGGGGGCAGGAGGAAAAGGGGACAATAGAGGATGAGATGGCTGGATGGCATCACCGACTTGATGGGCGTGAGTTTAAGTGAACTCCGGGAGTTGGTGATGGACAGGGAGGCCTGGCGTGCTACAGTTCATGGGGTCACAAAGAGTCAGACATGACTGAGAGACTGAACTGAACTGAACTGAATTGAACTGAATCTTCCTTCTAGCTCATGAAGGTGTGGAATAGCCGTTCAGAGTTCAAACTCTGGAGTTGAAAGAGTTCAATCCTCATTCCACTCCATGGAGCAGTGGCAGATTGGACAAACAGTCCCATTCCCACCTCATGTTCTTCATCCCTTCATGGGCAGTGATAATAATAGTCCTCAACTTGCTGTGTTATCACAAGGATTAAATAAGATAATGGGGATAAAGTCATTAGCATGGCTCTTAGTTATCACTTGATCAATCTCCCTTGTTTTCTTCGGTTCCCAACTCACATCATCTCATGTTGTTAAAACGTGGCCTTACCTATCCTTGTCCAAATAGGACTTGGGTAGCTGTGGCTGACTATAAAGCTTCATGACTTAAGAGAAGCTGGAAAGCAACATCAAAGTAAGAGGAGGTTTAAGTACTTTGAGGTGGTCGATTGGATTGTTTTGATTGAGCTTCTAATTAGACTCTGGATTTGCTGGTATCCCAGATTCCAGAGTTTCATCACTCTCTTTATTGGAAAGTAAAAAGAATACCAGCTCCTTAGCTCAAGATAAATTTTCCTGACACTAAACTGTGAGAAGAACTTTCAAACTAGGATTATATATGCAGAAAGGTGGTAGAATGGGAATTGTATTTAGATTCCATCCTGTTTTATATAAATATGGAAAAGGTTCCCTTAAAATTGTTTCTGATGGGTATGATGTGGCCCAAATAAATGGTTGAATTCTGGCATCACGAGTGAAGCAGAAAGATCAAAATATTATTTTATTATGGATAAGTATCATATTGGAGAATGTGGCTCTTATCCACAGAAATCCTGGGCTACTAGTATTGAACCCCAAACCTTGAGAGGTTTATCTAACCAATCGTAGGTAAGGTCCACCATCGACCTCATGTGTGCAGGGACCTGTCCCTGTGAGACACTCCCACGGGCTGTGTGGAATGCCTGCTTTCTGTAGGCAGGGTCACATCTGGGAGAAAGGGCAAAGAAAGGTCTGGGGTTTACATACCCAGTTCATCATCCTAAACTTGCAGTGAAACAAGCTCCACCTCCTTCCCTGCAAATCAAGGTATCTCGCCAGTGAAGTTCCGTCCTCACATGAGAGCAGAGGCACCATCTGTATGAAACCTCTAATGGAGCCTGCCGATTGAAGCCAAGAAGAACATCCTCCAGAAGCAGTCTGGGGACGTCTGACTTGGTCCAAAGAGACAATTTAGTCAATAAGGGCCTTATCCCCAGGCCCAGATAAGTCATCTTGGCTTTCCATGGTTTTCTTAGATGAATTCTCTTTGTCAGGCATATACATGCTGGGAACACAACTATGAGCAAATAAACTGACCTTGAGCACACAAATATATGATGGCAGATAATAGTAAATGCCACAAAGAGAAGATAAAGCCAACACTTAGAGTGTTCAGTGGAGAACTTGCTTCAGCATGAAATTCTAAGAATTCTTTGTGGAGGATGTACACTTTGAAAGCGCAAAACTGAAAAGTGTCAGTCGCTCAGTCATGTCCCACTCTTAGCGACCCACGGACTATAGCCTGCCAGGCTCTTCTGTCCTTGGAATTCTCTAGGCAAGAATACCGGAGTAGGTTGCCATTCCCTTCTCCAGGGGATCTTCCTGACCAGGGATTGAACCCAGGTCTCCTGTATTGCAGGCAGATTCTTTACAGTGTGAGCCACCAGGGAACACTTTGAGTGACTTTCAAAGAATGCTTTGAAGACAGGGAACAGCATGAAGAAAAGGGAATATCATGTGCAAAGCTCAGAGCTCAGAGATGTGTGGTGTGAGAAAGTTACAGAAGATAAAGGGCAGGGAAAGGAGAGGGGCAGAGACACTGCAGGGGTAGGTGCAGTATCAATTGTTAGGGGTTTTGCGGGTATACTGGGTGGGTGGGTGGGTGATCTTCATCCCAGGAGCAGTGGTTTTAAGCTGAAAGGGTGCCATGATCAGTCCCCAGACTTTGATGGGTGCTGACTGGGGGCCCGCTCCTGCTTGTACTCGGATGAGGATCCCATACTGGTGTCTGATGAGGAACCACTCTGCTTTGGTGGTTCTGCTACCAACAACCTGGCATCTGCTAGGTGGCTTGAGTTGCTTAGCTTGTGTTTTTCTTCCCAGGGGCACAAGCTACCATGTTGCCTGGTGGTTTCTTCACCATTTCAGAGGAGACAACTTTATATAATTTTCAGAACTTGTACAAATATTCAGTGAGATCCTGATGCTTTATGAGATTTTCAGGTTTAGGCAGAGAAGCTTTGGACTTGAGTTTGTTTTTCAAAAGAGATTATCCATCATTTACTTTATTCTTAGCCAGTCTTTGAAAAAAATAAATAGGGCTTACAAAAATATATCAGTTGTAGAATGAAAACTTGGTTAAGTATGTGACAAAGGAGACTCAAGGACAAGGTGGCGGTGGGGAATAGGTACATTCAGTACCCCAGCCAGCTTCAGCTTCTGTGTGACGGAGGAGGAGATGGGTCTCGGGCTTTTGAAATCTCTGACTCCAAGAATCTTGGCCTCTGCTGTGCCTGCCTGAGTGCTTTGTCTGGAAAATGTACAACTGATGGGGACTCCCTGGTGGTTCAGTGGCTAAGACTCAGCATTTTCACTGCTGAGGGCCCAGGTTCAATCTCTGGTTGGGGAACAAACATCCCACCAGCCATGCTGCAGCCAAAAAATTAAACCTCTGGCAACTGAAAGTACTGAAGTGATGGCATTTGAAGAATATATGTAAGACATAATCATTTCAACTGTGTCTCAGTAGTTATAAGAACTGGGGAGAAGGACCATCACTCAGAACCCAAACCTGAACCAAAATCAAATCTGTTGTCTATGATTATGAAAATGTCTGTGAGCTGGATGAGGTGGACAATTCCCGGTTTCTTTTTTTTTTTTTTTAGGCTTGCTATAGAAATGCTAACGGTAGTCTCAATGAAAAAAAGCAAAGCCAACACAGAAAAACAGTGCACAAAGGGTTAAAATTGTCTCCTGGCTGCTGAGGATGCCAACAGAATCAGCTTTAGTGTCAGTGAGAAACAGAAAATACCAGACACCCCCATCTGCGTAGACTTGGTAAGTGTCACCACAAATCCCCAACCTTCTGCCCTCAAGGTAGCTAGTTTATCTGTTCCTAAGGTTTAGAGAGCAGGACAGTGTAAATTCCGAGGGAAGCCCTGGGGTTATCTCACATTGTGTTATGTTGCCAACTTCAACAGAGCTTGCCCTCAGGCTGAACTCCATTTTGCCCAGCTGCCCAGGGCTAAGCCCAGCGGCTCCAACAAGCATGGCCTTCCCAGCCAAGCAGGAGCCACCTAAACAAACCCATGGCCTGTTCCCAAGAGAACTCTCTGACTGTTTATAAATAGGACAATGGTTCAGTCCCACACTTCCTGCATCAGGGGGTGGGGTGGGTGGGCAGCGTCAAGTTGCATTGGTGCACACTCAGAGCATCCTCGAACCCCCAAACTCCAGCCTCTCCCCAGTCCAAGTGCCTCAGTCTCTTCCTGGGCCACTTAGAATCCTGAGACCCAGGCAGAAAGGATGGTGACCTCAATTTCCTACTGACTACTGGAATGATGCTTCCTTTTCCTCATGAGGGCAAAAAGTGCCTAGGTGCAGCTTCCGTCAATGTAAAAGTATAGTCATGACCTGAAAGTTTAGAGTTATATTTCTTTTGGTGGGAATTTCTAGGACTTCAAGCCCAAAAGAGGACGGAGCCAGTTTATATATTAATGGAAGTTTTGTAACAAAGAGCATTAAATATTACTGTTAATTAAAGAAAACCAGATATCCCAAGTTAAGGGACCTAACGCTTTTCTGTGTATGAGAAGATACCAGCGTCTGGGCTCACTGAAAACATTTCTTTCATATGCATCTCACCTATCTATATTCTGGCTTGGAGAATTCCATGGACTGTATAGTCCATAGGGTTGCAAAGAGTCGAACACAACTAAGTGACTTGCACTATCACTTTTCACCTATCTGGACTCAGTATCTTGTATTTTTCATATCTTGAGCTTTCTTTCCTCCAGGCTCACTGTTCAGTTCAGTTCAGTTCAGTTGCTTAGTCGTGTCCGACTCTTTGAAACCCCATGAATCACAGCAAGCCAGGCCTCCCTGTCCATCATCAACTCCTGGAGTACACCCAAACTCATGTGCATTGAGCTGGTGATGCCATCCAGCCATCTCATCCTCTGTCATCCCCTTCTCCTCCTGTCCTCATCCCTCCTAGCATCAGGGTCTTTTCCAATGAGTCAACTCTTGGAAGGTGGCATGAGGTGGCCAAAGTATTGGAGATTCAGCCTCAGCATCAGTCCTTCCAGTGAACACTCAGGACTGGACTGGATGGATCTCCTTGCAGTCCAAGTGACTCTCAAGAGTCTTCTCCAACACGACAGTTCAAAAGCATCAATTCTTTGGTGCTCAGCTTTCTTCACAGTCCAACTCTCACATCCATATATGACCACTGGAAAAACCATAGCCTTGACTAGATGGACCTTTGTTGGCAAAGTAATGTCTCTGCTTTTGAATATCCTATCTAGGTTGGTCATAACTTCCTTCTAAGGAGTAAGCATCTTTTAATTTCATGGCTGCAGTCACCATCTGCAATGATTTTGGAGCCCCCAAAATAAAGTCAGCCACTGTTTCCACTGTTTCCCCATCTATTTCCCATGAAGTATTGGGACTGGATACCATGATCTTCGTTTTCTGAATGTTGAGCTTTAAGCCAACTTTTTCACTCTCTTCTTTTGATTTCATCAAGACGCTTTTTAGTTCCTCTTCACTTTCTGCCATAATGGTGGTGTCATCTGCATATCTGAGGTTATTGATATTTCTCCTGGCAGTCTTGATTCCAGCTTGTGTTTCTTCCAGTCCAGCATTTCTCATGATGTACTCTGCATATAAGTTAAATAAGCAGGGTGACAATATACAGCCTTGACGTACTCCTTTTCCTATTTGGAGCCAGTCTGTTGTTCCATGTGCAGTTCTAACTGTTGCTTCCTGACCCACATATAGGTTTCTCAAGAGGCAGGTCAGGTGGTCTGGTATTCCCATCTCTTTAAGAATTTTCCACAGTTTATTGTGATCCACACAGTCAAAGGCTAGATGGCAGTTATTCTCCTTCCTGAGTGTCCTTAGCTCACTGGCTCACATTCAGTTCAGTCACTCAGTCGGGTCCAACTCTTTGCGACCCCATGAATCACAGCACACCAGGCCTCCCTGTTCATTACCATTGCTCAGAGTTCACTCAGACTTATGTCCATTGAGTCCGTGATGCCATCCAGCCATCTCATCCTCTGTCGTCCCCTTCTCCTCCTGCCCCCAATCCCTCCCAGCATCAGAGTCTTTTCCAATGAGTCAACTCTTCGCATGAGGTAGCCAGAGTACTGGAGTTTCAGCTTCAGCATCATTCCTTCCAAAGAAATCCCAGGGCTGATCTCCTTCAGAATGGACTGGTTGGATTTCCTTGCAGTCCAAGGGACTCTCAAGAGTCTTCTCCAACACCACAGCTCAAAAGCATCAATTCTTTGGCGCTTGCTGCAGTGGTTGATGACCTTGCCAACAAAGGTCCATCTAGTCAAAACTATGGTTTTTCCAATAGTCATGTATGGATGTGAGAGTTGAACTATAAAGAAAGCTGAATGCTGAAGAATTGATGCTTTTGAACTGTGGTGTTGGAGAAGACTCTTGAGAGTCCCTTGGACAGCAAGGAAATCAAATCAGTCAATTGTAAAGATAGTCAGTCCTGAATATTCATTGGAAATACTGATGGACATGAGTCTGAGCAAGCTCTGGGACTTGATGATGGACAGGGAAGCTGTAGTCCATGGAGTCGCAAAGAGTCAGACATGAACAGCTGAGCAACTGAACTGAACTGAATTGAATGGCTGATGACTGTGACATCCTTGTTTACAGATATGGCAGGAAACATTTCACTTCTTAGTTCCAAATCTGATGCCCTAAGATGGTAACTATGCTCGCCAAGTGTCTGAAGCACATGCCATCTGACAACACGTTTAACAGGTGTTAACACATATTAGCGCGTTAATCCTCAGAACAGTTCTCTGGGGCCAGCTCTCAAGGTCCCACGCTGATCAGCTCCATTCACAGCTGGGAAAATCCAGGCACAGAAAGAGTGGTCTTTCCCCAGCTGGCAGATGAAGGCAGGGACCCATCCTGAGTAGTTTGAGCTTGGAGTCTACAGTTGTACATTCATTTTGTACAAACACAAGTCAGGGGTAAGAAGGAAACTGAACTCAGGATGCAGGGCCAGGGCAGGCTGGGAAAGTCTAGGCATTTTCAAATCTTTTAAGTCCACAGAAATGGGAGGAAAACAGCAGAAAGACTGCAGTAAGGGTTCTCGGCAGAATCAGACCAGACTAAGAGGGTTCAGAAGGTGCAAACTCCTCCTCCTTGGCCAACTGGTCCCCAACCCCAGCCTGCAGGCAGAATTAAATTATAAAGACATTCCCATTAGGAGGCTTGGCCCTAATTATGCTAAATTCCTAGCACCATCAATCCAAACTTGGCTAACCAGAGAAACCAGCCCTTTCAGTTTAAAGAATGCCTCATTCTTTGTTATAGCTTACCTGTCCAGGTACGGCCCTCACCCTTGGCTCTGCCCCTCACACACTGAACTAAGATGCCCACCCTGCAACTTGAGCAGCAGAGATGGTCCATTAGTTGGCACAGCTCACATCCTCTCCAAGAAGAAAGCTGATATTCCCAAGGTGATTTTGATCTCCTACAAGATCAGTCCCCAATGCCCATAAAGTATTCCAATGTCAATGTGCTTTTTGTATATAAGGGCATTTGATTATTTTGGGTCTTCAAAAATTGGCATTGTTAGGCCTCTCGGCCTCCTTGCAGGGGTCCGTCGCCCAAAGATTCTCCAAGACTTGGAATCGATGCAAACGGCAAGAGGATTTATTAGGCCGGCGCGCCGGGGTTCGATCACCACCAGGGAAGAACGAACCCCGAACATTCGTTACAAAGCAGTTTTTAAGCACAAAAACCACACACAGGTACAGCTAGGGTGGAATGACCTGATTGGTGCTCAAGTCTTGGCATTTTTAGGGATAGGTTCATTTGTTATCAGGTCGACACGTCTGTCTGAGCTGCAGTTTTACTGCTAACTTGATTTTCTGGAAACTAATTTCCTGGGATGGTTTTCTTTTTTTTTTTTTTTCTTTGGGGGTAAACATCCCCCGGAAAGCCTTCCGGAGGCTGCATTCCTGAGATATGAGCCCCTTACACATTCTTGAGATAAAGGTCTGTCTTAAGATTAACAAGGAGCCTGTTTTCTTAAGGCTCTAGTGAAACTTTAACCTTTATTTTTATCCACCCTTCCTCTCAGCATCAGATGTGATACACTGAATACAGTTGCCAGATTGGTTTCTTTACTCCTCCAGACTGAAGGCTCACCCTCTTGGTAGGAAGGAGACCCATCTAGGTAGTAAAGAACAAAGGATACTGTTTCTCAGAGGCCAGGAGAATGATCTTAAATACCACCTGGGTCACCAGGGTCAAACAGCCTTAAGTGTTCTAATGAATAGTACCTCCCAACAGGATTTTTCAAACTTGAAGATATATATACAAGTGACTTTAGGATCTTTTAATAGGGTGGATTCTGATTCAGGAGGCCTGAGCTGGGGTCTGAGATTATGCATTGCTGAAGAGCTCCTGGGTGATGCTAGCGACAAGGACAAGCCCTTAAAATCTTCCTTCTTCTTGGGGTCCATACCCCAGACTGATCCTGTACCAGTGGGCTCAACTTAAAAATAATCACAGCCTAAAAGCTGAGAGTTATGTTTTACTCAGTGGGAATTTTTAGGACTTCAAGCCCAGGAGACAGCATCTCAAGTGACCCTGAGAGAATTGCTCTGAGGATGGTGGGGACGGGAGTGGGGAACCAGCTTATGTAGAAATTTGCAATGAAGGGCGGGTAGTCTGAATGTCAAAAGTATTTTTGTGAATTAAAGAAAACCAGATATACCAAGTTGAGGAATTTAGCACTTTTCTATGTATGGGAAGATGCCTGAGAGTCTGGGCTCATTGAAATCATTCCTTTCATATGCATCTCAGATATCTTGGGCCAGTATAGTGCATTTTTTTCACATCCTGAGCTCCCTTGGGGTTCACCATAGGGAGTGGCTGCAGTCTGATGGCTGTTAAATCACAGGTATTCTTCTCCTTCCTGAATGCCCTTAGGGTTCACCAGCTCACTTCAGAAGGCTGCAATTGTTGATGAGGACTGTGACATCCTTGCTTACTGATATGGCAGGAAATAGTTCCTTTCTCAGGATACAACCCAGATGCTTCTGGAAGGGATGTGCTTCTTATTACTGATGACCCAGAAAGACAATGAACTCACCCTGAGCTCTTTGAATGGGAGGGTCTTTTTAGATCTTAATGGTTTTCAATGTTTTGTCTGAGTGCTTTCCCATTACCCAGAAAACATTTCCTATTTGACTGATGTTCTGTTTTAATAGAGGCATAGCTACCTCAAAGGAATGCCCTGTCTCTAAGTTGAGCAGAAGAAGATTTTTCTGGGGCTTTGTGGTTTGCTTATTTCATGTCTCTGCATGTGGGTTACAGGATCAGGCTGGACTGGGCTGAAACAAAGGTCCACTCTATTAAAACTGAAAAAAAAAACCGATCAGAACAAGAACTTTTCTCTTTTTGAAGACAGCTACCTCATGTAACCCAGGATGGGCCCACGATGTAAGATGCAATATGACAGGAAGGCAGGACCCCAGACCCTTTGGAAACAGAGGTTCTCATTCAGATTCTTGTCTTGGAAACCACGAAAGTCATCATGTTGGGCAGATTACCTAACCTGAGCCTCCTTAGCCATAAAACAAGTGAGCAAAAGAGATGAGAGATGGCCAGATGAGAAGGTGAACCCACACAGCTCACAGGTTTGCGAGAGGAAGGGTGGATAAAAATAAAGGTTAAAGTTTCACTAGAGCCTTAAGAAAACAGGCTCCTTGTTAATCTTAAGACAGACCTTTATCTCAAGAATGTGTAAGGGGCTCATATCTCAGGAATGCAGCCTCCAGAAGGCTTTCCGGGGGATGTTTACCCCCAAAGAAAAAAAAAAAAAAAGAAAACCATCCCAGGAAATTAGTTTCCAGAAAATCAAGTTAGCAGTAAAATTGCAGCTCAGACAGACGTGTCGACCTGATAACAAATGAACCTATCCCTAAAAATGCCGAGACTTGAGCACCAATCAGATCATTCCACACTAGCTGTACCTATTTGTGGTTTTTGTGCTTAAAAACTGCTTTGTAACGAATGTTCGGGGTTCGTTCTTCCCTGGTGGTGATCGAACCCGGCGCGCCCGGCCTAATAAATCCTCTTGCTGTTTGCATCGAGTCTGAGCCTTGGAGATTCTTTGGGCGACGGACCCCTGCAAGGAGGCCAAGAGGCCTAACATTTTAGGGGCTCGTCCGGGATCCCTCGCCCATCTCAGATCTCCCTGACTCTCAGAATCGGAGGTACGCTCGAGCTTTCTGTGTGTTCTTGCTGTGCTAACTCTCTTTTTTTCTCGGAACTGAGATACCGCTTGCACGTCTGTCCAACTCTGGTTTTCTGAATTTTCTGAAATCTGCCAGGGAGGCAGATCTGTGACGATCCTTGGGGATGCCCAAGACGTCAATCTGGAAGGAGGGTTCAGTTTGACCCCCCTTTGTCCGAATCAGGCGGAGCCTCTGGCGGGGTTCCCATCTGTAGTTTCTTCTGTTTTTGGTCAGACACGCGGAGGCCGTTCTCTCTTTCTGTTTTGGTCTTGTTTGTCTCTCTTCTAATTTGTCTTTCCTGTGGCACCCCCAGATGACTTGACGATGGGACAGACTGTGACGACCCCTCTGTCACTGACAACAAGTCATTGGACTGAAGTTAAGACCAGGGCACATAACCTATCAGTAAGGGTTAAGAAGAAAAAGTGGCAGACTCTGCTCAGTAGAATGGCCCAGCTTTCAGACAGGGTGGCCACCCGAAGGTTCCTTCTCCTCAGAGCAGGTTAGCCTAATTAGGGCTGTAGTTTTTACCCCTGGACCTCACGGGCACCCAGATCAGATGCCCTATATTATGGTGTGGGAGGACGTGGTCCTCTCCCCCCGGCGTGGGTCCAGCCCTTTGTTCTTTCCACAGGAACGACGTTGGGACCCGCTGTGGGGATTCTCACCTTGAAACCAGCAGAGAAAAAGGAAGAAAAAGCGAAAGCTCCTGCCAAAAGATATACCCAGGCACTCAGACCGATCTCCTGCTCCTGGACCCCCCTCCACCCTATCCGCCGGCACTAGTCCCCTCGCCAGACCCACTCCCCCTGGCCCCGGCAACCCAGCCACCTGCTCCGTCCGAGCCCGCCCCGGACGAGGGGGAGTTGGGCCCAGCGGCGGGGACGCGAAGCCACCGAGCGGCTGCCCCAGAATCCTCTACCGTCCTTCCCCTCCGGGAGTATGGTCCCCCGATAACCACGGAAATCGGCCGCTCCAGTATTGGCCATTTTCCGCCTCAGACCTCTATAATTGGAAAACTCATAACCCCTCATTCTCTGACAATCCACAGGCATTGACTTCTCTAATAGAATCCCTTGTTTTCTCGCACCAGCCCACTTGGGATGACTGCCAACAATTGCTGCAGACTCTTCTCACAACTGAGGAGAAGCAGCAGGTGTTACTAGAGGCCCGGAAAAATGTGCCCGGAGACGACGGGCGCCCCACGGCACTACCCAATGAAATAGATGCTGGTTTTCCATTGACGAGACCCAACTGGGACTACAATTCCCTAGCAGGTAGGGAGCACCTGAGGGTCTACCACCAGGCTCTGGTGGTGGGTCTCCGAGGGGCTGCGAGACACCCCACAAATCTGGCCAAGGTAAGAGAAGTGACTCAGGGATCCACTGAGTCACAGACCGTGTTTTTAGATAGGTTAATAGAGGCATTTAGACGATTTACTCCTTATGACCCCATGTCCAAGGAGCATAGGGCAACTATAGCAATGGCTTTTATTGATCAGTCAGCCTCAGACATCAGGAAAAAGCTGCAGAGACTAGATGGGCTACAAGGATTCTCCCTTCAAGATATGGTTAGGGAGGCAGACAAAGTATTCAATAAGAGGGAGACAGAAGAAGAAAAAGAAGAAAGAAAAAGAAAGGAACAAGATGAATGAGAGCTGGAGAGAGAGAGGAGGCAAGAGAAAAAAATTAACCAAGATTCTGGCTACGGTAATTAGAGAGGGAAGAGGGAGAGATAGGGCTGAAGATAAAGACCGCAAGGGGAGTAAAGCGGGAATTAGACCACCTCTAGATAAAGACCAATGTGCATACTGCAAAGAAAAGGGGCACTGGCTCAGAGATTGCCCCAAAAAGAAGAGGGGAAGGCCTTCCACTCCCGACAAGATCCTAGCTCTAGAAGAAGAAGATTAGGGAGACGGGGCTCGGACCCCCTCCCCAAGCCTAGGGTAACTCTCAAGGTGGAGGGGAAGCCTGTGCAGTTCTTGGTAGACACTGGAGCCCAACACTCGGTCCTGTTACAGTCAGAAGGGATGCTGTCTACAAAAAAGGCTTGGGTACAGGGCGCTACAGGGTACCGGCAGTACCCATGGACTACCCGAAGAACAGTGGATCTCGGCGTGGGCTGGGTATCCCACTCGTTCCTTGTGATCCCTGAATGCCCCTACCCCTTGTTAGGACAGGACTTGCTCACAAAAGTGGGGGCTCAGATCCATTTCCACACTGAAGGTGCCACAGTGACGGACGGGAAGGGGAGGCCGCTACAGGTCTTGACCCTAAAACTGGAAGATGAACACAGGCTGTTTGAAAGCTCCTCCCCCTCCCCTGAGGCCACTGATATGCAGGAATGGCTGACTAAAACCCCTCTGGCATGGGCTGAGGCTTCAGGCATGGGGATGGCGGTCCAGCAGCCCCCAGTGGTAGTGGAAGTCAAGGCCTCCTCTACTCCCATATCTGTCCGTCAGTACCCAATGAGCAGAGAGGCCAGAGACGGGATCCGCCCTCACATCCAGCGGCTCCTCAAATTAGGAATATTAATAAAGTGCCAGTCAGCCTGGAACACCCCTCTGCTCCCAGTCCGCAAACCCGGGACAGGCGACTACCGGCCTGTACAGGACCTGAGAGAGGTCAACAAGTGGGTGACCGACCTACACCCCACGGTACCCAACCCCTACAACCTGTTGAGTACACTTTCCCCCAGCCGAAAGTGGTATACTGTCTTGGACTTAAAAGATGCCTTCTTCTGCCTCCAACTCAGTCCCGTCAGCCAGCCTATTTTCGCTTTTGAGTGGAAAGACCCCCTTACAGGACTCTCCGGACAGCTAACGTGGACTAGGCTGCCACAAGGATTCAAAAAACTCGCCAACGATCTTTGATGAAGCCCTCCACCAGGACCTCGCGCATTTCTGTGCCACCAACCCCCAGGTAACTTTGCTCCAATATGTAGATGACTTGCTCCTAGCCGCGGACACTAAAGAAGAATGCTGGAAGGGGACTGAGACCTTACTAATCGAGCTTGGACCTCTCGGTTACCGCACCTCCGCCAAAATAGCCCAGATCTGTCAGCAGCAGGTAAGTGACCTGGGGTACCAAATCAAAGATGGGAAGCAGTGGCTTTCAGAGGCTAGAAAAGAGACGGTGGCCAGAATACCAGCCCCAAAAATCCTCGGCAAGTCAGGGAATTCCTGGATACTGCAGGATTCTGCAGGCTCTGGATCCCGGGGTTTGCAGAGATGGCCGCTCCCTTGTACCCCCTGACAAAGGGCAGTGTTCCCTTCGTCTGGGAAAAAGCGAGCAAAAAGCCTTTGACAACATCAAGCAAGCCTTGTTGTCAGCTCCTGCCCTGGGACTCCCAGATGTAAACAAGCTGTTTCACCTCTATGTAGCAGAAAATAACGGCATTGCTAACGGGGTCCTCACTCAAAAGCTGGGACCATGGAATCGGCCTGTGGCATACCTGTCAAAAAAACTGGACCCTGTAGCTGCTGGCTGGCCAAATTGCTTACGTATAGTGGCAGCTGTGGCAGTTCTGGTAAAAGATGCCGATAAACTGACTTTGGGGCAGAACTTGGTCATTACTGCGCCCCATGCCTTAGAAAGTGTGATTCGACAACCCCCTGAGAGATGGCTGACCAACGCCAGAGTGACCCACTATCAGATGTTACTCCTGAACTCTGAACGGATCAAGTTCACGCCGACGACTGGGCTTAATCCTGCCATGCTGCTACCAGACCCCGGCCAAGCTGAGGTGGCGCACAATTGCCAAGAGGTGCTGGCTGACGTCCACGGAACCCGCAAAGATCTTTCCGACCAGCCGCTTCAGGATGCTGAGGTGACGTGGTATACGGATGGAAGCAGCTTCCTCGAAGAAGGTAAACGCCGGGCCGGTGCCGCGGTGGTAGATGGGACTAGTGTGATTTGGGTGACTGCCCTCCCGCAAGGAACATCAGCCAAAAAAGCCGAGCTAATAGCCCTCACAAAGGCTCTCCAACTGTCAGAAGGAAAACGGGTTAACATCTACACTGACAGTAGATACGCCTTTGCTACTGCGCATGTGCATGGAGCCATATATCAGCAAAGGGGGCTCCTCACATCGGCTGGTAAAGAGATTAAAAATAAAGATGAAATTCTGGAGTTACTAACTGCTCTTATGTTACCCAAAAAGGTCAGTATAATCCACTGCCCAGGGCATCAGAAAGATCAATCCCCAGTGACAAAGGGAAACAACATGGCAGATCGGGTCGCGCGAGAGGTGGCAACAAGAAGCGAAATTTTGGAACTGCTAGTCACTCACTCTGAAAGCAGCCCCTCCCCGCGACCTAAGAAAAAACAGGCTATAAACGCGGAAGAGGCTAAAAAAATGTTAGAGGAAATGCACCATTGGACTCATTTGGGAACTAAAAGCTAGTCTCCCTTCTAAATAAGACAGGATGCGAGATGCCGGGTCTGATCAAATTGGCTGACCAAATAGTCCAGAATTGCAAGCCCTGCCAGGAGGTAAATGCCAGCCATAACAAGACAAGCCAAGGTAAGCGGCTGTGCGGAGACAGGCCGGGGGCTTACTGGGAAGTGGACTTCACTGAAGTGCGCCCCACAAGGTATGGCAACAAATATCTGTTGGTCTTCATAGATATCTTTTCAGGGTGGGTAGAGGCTTTCCCCACCAAAGACGAAAATGCACTAACGGTGGCCAAGAAAATTTTAGAAGAAATCTTCCCATGGTTTGGGGCTCCAAAGATGATAGGGTCAGATAATGGGCCAGCTTTCACCGCCCAAATAAGCCAGGAAGTAGCTAAGTTTCTGGGGACCAATTGGAAATTACATTGTGCATACAGACCCCAGAGTTCAGGACAGGTAGAGAGGATGAACAGGACTCTAAAAGAGACCCTAACTAAATAGTCCTTAGAGACTGGCGGTACTGACTGGACGGTGCTCCTTCCCTTAGCCTTGTTCCAAGTACAGAACACCCCTTCCCATTTCGGTCTCTCTCCTTTTGAAATTCTATACGGGGCTCCCTCCCCCTATACTGTCACTCAGAGAAGGGTTTGATCCCCGCTGTTTTAGTAATGGTGATCTGTATGCCAGGCTTAAAGGACTCCAACTGGTTCAGAGAGAGGTGTGGACCAAGCTCGCTGAAGCTTATCAATCCGGCACCCCAGGAGAGGCCCACCCGTTCCAAGTGGGAGACTCGGTTTACGTCCGCCGGCACCAGCAGCAGAACCTAGAGCCTAAGTGGAAGGGACCCTACATCGTCCTGCTCACCACCCCCACTGCCGTCAAAGTCGACGGAATTTCCTCCTGGATCCACGCTTCCCACATCAAGACCGCTCCGGAACCGTCACCTCAATGGAAGGCACACCGTACTTCTCACCCCTTAAAGCTCAAAGTCTGCCAATCCTCGGGCTCGCAGCCCTCCTCCTCCTGATCCTTCCAATTGTGAGTGCGTCAAATCCCCACCAGCCTCAACAACTGACTTGGCAAGTAGTTTCACAAGTAGGAAAAGTCGTGTGGTCTAATACTAAAATTGCACCACTCACCACCTGGTGGCCTGACCTTTACCCAGACCTCTGTCAACTGGTGGCAGGAGCCAGTTGGGACCTTAAAGGGTACTCTGACTTTCACGAAGCTCCCCAAACGTCCGCCCCTGGCAACTGGGGACTTAATGGTGACTTTGATTGCCCAAACTGTGGGAGGGGGGTGCGCCAATCCAAAAAGAAGGAGTGTGCTGAGGACTCATACCCTATATGTCTGCCCAGGGTTTCACCAGGAACAAGCTTTAAACCATTGTTGGGGGAAAGGCGATTTTTATTGTCGTTGCTGGGGTTGTGAGACTATGGGTGATGTCTACTGGGGGCCATCTTCCAACTGGGACCTCATCACGGTTAAGGCCAACTATACACACCACCAAGATGGAAGAAAACTTTTCCCTGAATGCAAGTCCTGGTGCAACCCACTCCATATTAAATTCTCTGAAAGGGCAAAACAAAAACAAACCACAGAATGGATCAGGGGTTTTTCGTGGGGCATAAGGCTATATAAAAGAGATCACAATGGCCTCACATTCTCTATCAGATTAAAAACAGACTCTCCACACCCTCCAATATATCAGTCCCAACCCAGTTTTAAATCCCCGGGAGCTGGCTCCTACTAAAAAAAAAAAAATTAACAGCAACAGGAGCCACAATAACTCCACCCCAGGCGGCTCCCTACAACATGTCCTCAAGTCAGGACCAAATGCTGACCCTTGTAGACAGTGCTTTCAGAGTCTTAAATGCCACTAACCCGGGCCACTAAGTCTTGTTGGCTCTGCTATACAGCTCCCCCACCCTATTACGAAGCCTCAGGGATAGTTGGGATGGTAAACAGCTCCTCTTCCCCCAGTCATTGCCGGTGGCAGCAACAGGGAACAGTCAGACTCACTCTTTCAGCTGTGACAGACCAGGGGTTATGCATAGGCTCTCCCACTCCTCACCAGGCTCATCTTTGTAAAAATATTGATAAGGCCCACAGCTACATAGGATATCTCATCCCCCTGGAGATGGTTGGTGGGCGTGTAAGACAGGTCTCACTCCCTGTGTGTCTATGGCAGTATTTAATAGATCAACTGACTTCTGTGTTCTGGTGCGGCTAGTGCCCCGACTCCTCTATCATTCCGATGAGTCCTTCTTAGAGGCTTACAGGGGCGGCCACCGAGCAAAAAGAGAGCTGGTAACTCTCACTCTGGCGGCCCTCTTAGGCATCAGAGTGGCAGCTGGGGTGGGGACCGGCACAGCAGCCCTCATCCAACAACCCCAGTATTATACTAGTTTACAGCAAGCCATAGACGCGGACCTACGCGTCCTAGAAAATTCTATTACTAAACTGAAAGAATCTCTGACCTCTCTATCTGAAATAGTGATGCAAAATCGGAGAGGCCTAGACCTTCTGTTCTTAAGAGAAGGAGGCTTATGTGCGGCTCAGACAGATGTGTCAACCTGATAACAAATGAACCTATCTCTAAAAAATGCTGAGACTTGAGCACCAATCAGATCATTCCACCCTAGCTGTACCTATTTGTGGTTTTGTGCTTAAAAACTGCTTTGTAATGAATGTTCGGGGGTCTGTTCTTCCCTGGTGGTGATCGAACCCTGGCACGCCGGCCTAATAAATCCTCTTGCTGTTTGCATTGAGTCCGAGCCTTGGAGATTCTTTGGGCGACGGACCCCTGCAAGGATGCTGAGAGGCCTAACATTTGCATGGACCAACCCTCAGCAGGTCCCATCAGGGTGTTCTGGCAACAAACGCTGCCAATTGCTCACGATTCTCCCATGAGGAGAATCCGACGTTTGATGTCTTATAGAAAACTCCTTCACAGTAAGAAATTAGAGACTCAGTCATGGAATCATTGAACTGAGTCCCATGTGGGTTTTCTCTGTGGAGGTGTGCCCCTCCACCCCGTGGACAGGTGATAGGAACATGTATGATCACACACTACTTGCTATTGGCTGTTTTCTTCAATAACCACTTGTGGGTGGTGTTTTATGACACTGCATAGGAAAAGCATGCTCAGAAGACACATTTTAAATTTTGTGTTTTGGGAAGATAAAACTCAAACCAGGTTTTTCTGTTTAAGTTTCTTTGTCCGACTGCTTCCCCATTCTTTAGAAAATGTTTCCTACTTGCCTTTTTTTTTTTTGTCTTCTTTAAATCTCAGCTTCTACCTCAAAGGAAGTGATGGAAGTCAGGCTGTACTCCATCCATCCATTCTCCAGCTTGAAGTCCAGTTAAGATTCTTGGGTTGCCTGGATTGGACCTGAGGATCATAGAATTTTAAAATTGAAAAGAATCTTGGAGGAGTCATATAAAACTATCACTATGTAAAGGATCAAAGTCAGTAATAAGAATAATGAACATTGATTGACTGAACATTTACTGTATATGCTTTAATCTCACCAACTTCTTCTTGAGATCAGTATAATTATCATGCCCATGGTACTGGGTGTAAAACTGAGGCTCAGAGAGGTTGAGTAACTTGCCAAAGATTGCTCAGCTTTTAAGTGATGCAAACCCAGGTTTGTGTGATTCTGCACTTGTGTTTCTAACTACACTTAAGCAAAGCTTTTAATCAAGAGAAGCTGAGCAATTTTCTTTTGGATAGTACAGCTGTATCTGGAACCAGAACACATTTCACCTGACTCAGGTCTTCCTCTTTGACAATAAGGTGGCTCTGTCTTAAAGAAAGCATCATGTCACATGCTTCTGGCCTGAGTCTCGACTGAGTACACTTACTATAAGTAAAAAGATTTATTATCTCACAAAGCTTTTATATGTGAATCAAAAATAGTACAGAAATAATATCTAAATCATATCACAATACAGATTAAAGGCTTGGTTCTACTGATCTCTTTTTGCAAAGGCACAACAGATTTCCTCTAATGTCTGAAAGTTTTGTGTGTGGCACTCAATACCGAAACCACAATACCTCAATGACACAGCATTTTTGATAGCTATTCCCATATAGAGGTTGAGTCTACCTAACTTGAAAGGGATTCATTGAAACATTTTTTCAAGCCAATGAATCAGTTTTTTGATGAGTATAACAAAGACCTCCATAAAATTGACTAATCTTCTCCATTAAAATGGATTGGCTCTCCCTATGGTAAATACCACTGCAACATCCAATTCTTCCTCAGGAACTAACATTCTAGGATTGTGGACTAGCTATTGATTTGTTCCTGTTAGTAGGGAGATCCAAGCGTAAAGGGCTGGTGTGTTAGTTAGAGGGGTTTCTCCAGTGGCTTAGAGGTAAAGAATCTACTTGCTATGTAAGAGCTGCAGGAGACGTGGGTTCAGTCCTTGGTTTGGGAAGATCCAATGGAGAAGGAAATGGCAACTCACTCCAGTAATCTTGCCTGGAGAATCCCATGGATAGAGGAGCCTGGAGGGCTACAGTCTATAGGCTCGAAAAGAGTCAGACACAAGTGAAGCAACTTAGCATGCACACACACACGTTAGTTTAAAAAAAAGTATGAGTAAGAGATTATCTGAACTTGTCAGAGAATGCCAAACAAGAATTATTTTCCAGCACGTCATGACAAACCTACTGGAATATCCTAACAATTACTTGAACCGAGTTGAGGGATGTGGGAGGAGGAGAATGTCGGTCTGAAAAGACTCCTCTATACTTTCAAAAGCTCTTTAGCTTTTTGCTTCTCTGAATTGACCTTTATGCAGGGCACTGGATCTAATTAAATCTCCCAGTCTCTTAATAATAGTCTTCTTTTAACGCTATTATTATCTGCCCCCACACATGGCTGGTTTGATAGTGCATTTCTTGGGCCCCAGGCCTGGCATGTGCACCCCTCAGCCTCTGTCAGCCTGGACACAGCCACGGTACAGTTTCCGCCATCCCTCAGGGAGAATTCAAGCTGTGGGGTTCATAGTCCAATACAGCTCTGTGTGCTATGTCACTTCAGTCGTGTCCTACTCTTTGCAACCCTATGGACGGTGGCCCACCAGGCTCCTCTGTCCGTGGGATTCTCCAGGCTAGAATACTGGACTGGGTTTCCATGCCCTTCTCCAGAGGATCTTCCCAAGCCAGGGATCGAACCCAGGTCTCCCATATTGCAGGCGGATTCTTTACTGTCTGAGCCACCAGGGCAGCTCTGAAATTCAAGAACTTTGCTATTTGCAGACAGAGCTCTTCTGCTTGGCCTCAAGGGTCACTTGCAGGGCTGTCTGTGGCTGCAAGCATAGAGCTAGTAGATTCTGGACGATGCTGACTCACAGAGCTTGGCCTTTGTTAGCCCTGTGAGGAGCTAGGGCAGTTGCAGCAAAAGCTGAAGTGTCACCGCAAACTCTGGATGCTGGCAGGAGTGGTCCAGGGAGTGGTGAGGTGCATGACACAACAGGGCCCTGGATACATCCTTGAAACCCTAGGTTGTTCCTTCACAAGGGCTCCACCCAGAAGCATGATTTCAAAGCCCAGACACATCTACAGGCTCTTCTAGTTCATGACAATAACTTAACACTGTACAACTTGACAACAAATGCCCCCAGATCCGTGGCTGAATGAAAAATGGTGCTACAGAGCTCTGTGTGTACACTGTCTACTCCAAGCCACTTCTGCCTGGAGCCTCCGTGTCCTTCCCTCCGGAGACAAGATATCCAGCTGACTGGGTGTACTCTCACTTTAATGTACCAGCTTCACCCTCGTGTGTCTAAGGGAGCAGATGTCCTCCATTAAATGTGACCATGAGAACAGGTTGAATCAGGGGCGCCCTGGGCAGTGTGGGGCCATCTCAAAAAGACGAAAGATGGGCCTAGACTCGCTGACCAAGTTCAGTGGGACTTGTAGGAGCTGGTGTGAGATTCCCAGGAGGTCAGCAAAGGCAGTGCCGGTGGAAAATGGGATGGAGAAGCAGAAGCCACACTGGCATTGGCTTGTATGGTTCTTAAGTTTGAATAAATAAAAAGGCCTCTATCTCCGCGGTCAGCAGCGTCTCCAGAAAGTCCCAGTGGCCTCTCCTTCCAAACTTCAGGAGGCTTTTACACTAAGAGGACTCAGTTCTCCCCTTTTGAAGGCAGCACGAGTTCAGTTTCTTCTTAGGAAGAGGCCGGAAATTGGGGATTCTCTAAGGGCACTTTTGGAAAATTGAACATAGAACCTTTTATCAGTAACTGCATAGCTGGCTTGAGCCCACAGCCCTCACATTCATCAGAAGCACTTCAGGGAGAGAAAATTAATAATAATCCTAAGTACATAATGACTTGCTGGAGACCAGAAGGCTCTCCTCTGATGGCTGGAGTGGAGGCTCGCCCCACAGTAATGAAAGACACCGCCTGTGCGCTTGACCTTGGTCGTGGTTCAGGCTGCAAAGCAGAGAGCTGCAAAGCTGGTACAGACAACTTCATCTCTTTCCTGGGAACTGAGAGCGACTCAGATTGGGATCATGGGTAATAGTGTCATATTTGGTTATTTAAAAAAAAAGGAAGAAAGAAAAAAAACCCTTGCTTTCAATATTTCTTTCCAGTTTAAACATAAAATCTCACAGAGCCCTAGGAAAATATTATACCAATCACAAAATAACAGGTTATTGTGTACAAGGGACTCAACCAGGACTGCAGCCTTCCTGTTAGAGCGCATTAGATCCACGGTGTGTCTGCAGACAGAAACCAATTACATGCATTCTAGTGTGTAAGTGAAATTGATGCTTCATGTTTTCCAGGACATAGATTTTCTAGTTTTCCCAGCGAGACAGTTGGCAGTGGCTTTGGTGTACACGTTCTTTCGCCTCTGTGCTGATACTGAGAGTGATTGTCCAGTCCACCCTAGGCTCTGAGAAAATTGTTAGAAAAAAATCTCACTAAAATGTACATGACTGATACCAGAGTTCATTCTTAAAATCAGAGAGGGGAGGGAGAAGAAGCCTGGGACTCACTGAACACCTGAAACAGGGGCAAGAGCTTTGGAGAATACTTGGGAATTTCTGTTTTAAAGAGGAGATTTCACAGTTCTGTTGAAGTAGCTGCTGGTGAGGTATTTTCTACAGAGGAAAGACTTTGGGGACAGCAAGGTCACGTCCTGGACCATCTGAAGCAAACCTCTGCTGTTTAAGCTGGTTGACTCATCCCCACCACCACCATCGCCCCGCCCCACCCCCCCACCTGGTTCTGTTGGGGAGCCAGGCTAAGCCATTTAATGTTCATCTCTAATTACTTTTGTCTGTATTCTTGTCTTTAGAATGTAAACAGGTTTATAATGGGCTGGAGCTTTCTGTGTTGAGATCAAAGGCAAGCCAGTTGGGAGAAGGGAGGGGGTGGGGAAGGCAGCATGGTTTGGGAACTCCTGCTCTGAGGCAGGGTTGGCCTTGCCCTTGCACTGTGATGCCCATCAACAAGGAAGGAAGGAGACTGGAGCATTCACTTCCTCTGCTGGAGCCTAGTGGCCAGATGTGGGGGAGCTGCCAGTCTGCACTGCTTGCCTCTGTCTGTGACACTGTTTTTCAGAGCATCATCAAGGCTGGTCTGCTCTCTCTTGAATACGGATGGGAGATAGATGGTTGTAACTGAGCAGGACCTGATCAGAGCCTTCCCAGGACAAACCCTTCCCCCACATCCTCTGCTTTAGCTCCTCTCCGAAGTACACAGATGATAGTATCTGATGCACATTTCCTGCGTTGTTTTACAGATGCTAAAACCACCACCAAATGGAAGAAATTAATTAATTGATGACCATGAGCACATAGCCCCCAGACCTACTGGAGCCTGAGAATTGATGTTAACCCCTGTGACACTGCCTTGTTACCTCACCATCAACCAATCAGAGAATTGTGCACAAGCTGGTCACATACTCTAGGGCTCCCCCTCACTCATTTGGCCTTTAAAAATGCTTTGCTGAAACCCCATCTGGGAATTTGGGTGTTTTGAACAACTAGTTGCCCTGGACTCCTTGCTTGGTGCTCTGTAATAAACCCTGCACTTTCCTTCACCACAACTTGGTAGATTGATTTTACTGCCCACAAGTGAGTCAACCCAAGTTTGGTTCTGAAAGAGAGGGACCTGGTTAGTTGCCAGGTTCATGACTCTGTCTGTGCCTCCCTGTCCTTTAAGGATTTCAGTGCTATGATATACAGATCCTTCTTTACCATGGTGTTCTTGAACCTCAGCTTCTGTAGGGGAGGAAGAATTTTCTCTACCCTCTTATGTTTCTAAGTTAGACCCTGCAATTTAAACTGACTAAAGACAGGTTAATAAGAGAAAAGGCATACACAGTTTATTGGATGCTAATATTTTAATGTTTCCATGCAAAGAGAATATCACAGAAAAGAAGTACCAGAGAAGTGACTAGACTTAAAGGGCTTGTATATCATTTTAACAAAGGACTATGTAACACGAGTGTATGTTCCTTGGTCTTTGTCTCATCACAACAAAGATTTGGAGTGATGTACATTAAAGCCCCCTCGGCATGGCACAGCTCTCAGGTCTTGGATAGACCGTGTTATAGCTCTCAGGTCTTGAACGGACCATGCTATAGCTCTTAGACAAATAGGTGTTACAGTTCAGTGTTACAGCTCTATTTTATTTAGAAGATAGCAGGAAAATGCATCTTTGAGGCATGAGGCACGTTGATCCAAAGATGCAAAGAGAAGAGCACCCCAGCACATAGGAGAGAGAGAGAGCTAGCTTCGGCTCCTCTTTTTATATGGGTTTTTTTTTTTTTTTTTTTTTTTTTACCCCTGGACCTGTCCTATGTAAATTGTGCCAGCCAGGAGTGTTGTTTGTTTTACCTGAGGTCCTCACTCAGGTCCTCAGACCTTCCTTTGTTCTATTTTCGTGGGCTTTCCCCTTCTTTGTCTTTTAGCCACCGCCATTTTGGACTCCTATTCCCTATTCTATCTACCTAACGATTATAATTTGTGAAGAAGTGAAAAGACAAAGGGAATGGGGCTAGGGCTTCTGGAATACATTGCGGTAAGGACTCATCTCACACGCTAGTAAAGTAACGCTCAAAATTCTCCAAGCCAGGCTTCAGCAATACGTGAACCATGAACTTCCTGATGTTCAAGCTGGTTTTAGAAAAGGCAAAGGAACCAGAGATCTAATTGCCAACATTCGCTGGATCATGGAAAAAGCAAGAGAGTTCCAGAAAAACATCTATTTCTGCTTTATTGACTATGCCAAAGCTTTTGACAGTGTGGATCACAATAAACTGTGGAAAATTCTGAGAGATATGGGAATACCAGACCAGCTGATCTGCCTCTTGATAAATCTGTATGCAGGTCAGGAAGCAACAGTTAGGATTGGACATGGAACAACAGACTGGTTCCAAATAGGAAAAGGAGTACATCAAGGCTGTATATTGTCACCCTGCTTATTTAACTTATATGCAGAGTACATCATGAGAAATGCTGGACTGGAAGAAACACAAGCTGGAATCAAGACTCCCAGGAGAAATATCAATAACCTCAGATATGCAGATGACACCACCCTTATGGCAGAAAGTGAGAAACTCAAAAGCCTCTTGATGAAAGTGAAAGAGGAGAGTGAAAAAGTTGGCTTAAAGCTCAACATTCAGAAAATGAAGATCATGGCATCCAGTCCCATCACTTCATGGTAAATAGATGGGGAAACAGTGGAAACAGTGTCAGACTTTATTTTTGGGCTCCAAAATCACTGAAGATGGTGAATGCAGCCATGAAATTAGAAGACGCTTACTCCTTGGAAGAAAAGTTATGACCAACCTAGATAGCATATTCAAAAGCAGAGACATTACTTTGCTGACTAAGGTCCATCTAGTAAGGCTATGGTTTTTCCTGTGGTCATGTATGGATGTGAGAGTTGGACTATGAAGAAGGCTGAGCGCCAAAGAATTGATGCTTTTGAATTGTGGTGTTGGAGAAGACTCTTGAGAGTCCCTTGGACTGCAAAGAGATCCAACCAGCCCATTCTGAAGGAGATCAGCCCTGGGATTTCTTTGGAAGGAATGATGCTAAAGCTGAAACTCCAGTACTTTGGCCACCTCATGTGAAGAGTTGACTCATTGGAAAAGACTCTGATGCTGGGAGGGATTGGGGGCAGGAGGAGAAGGGGACAACAGAGGATGAGATGGCTGGATGGCATCACGGACTCGATGGACGTGAGTCTGAGTGAACTCCGGAAGTTGGTGATGGACAGGGAGGCCTGGCATGCTGAGATTCATGGGGTCACAAAGAGTCGAACACGACTGAGCGACTGAACTGAACTGAACTGGAGGTAAATATATAGAAGAAGCTAGTGGATGGCAAGGATGAGATAGGTTTTGTCTGTAAAACTCATCTCACTGTTTTTCAGAGCATCAGCGGGGCTGGTCTGCTCTCTCTTGAATTAGAATTGGAGACAGAGGGTTACATTTCCTTCCCTGATACAAAAGTGAGGGACACTTCCAGAGGGGACATTTGTGCCCTGTTTTAAGTAGATAATGGAGAACAGAGAGCTTTTCCTGTGTCTGTTTCTTCTCAGGTGCTTTCAGCTCGAAATAATCTATGGGCTGGCATAGTATGAACTCCTTCACCACTCAAAGCTTGATAAGCCCTCTGATGGGGACAAAGAGTCAACTAGCTATAGCAAAATTGCACTCATCTCACACGCTAGCAAAGAAATGCTCAAAATTCTCCAAGCCAGGCTTCAACAGTAAGTGAACCGTGAACTTCTAGATGTTCAAGCTGGATTAAAAAGGCAGAGGAGCCAGAGATCAAGCTGCCAACATCCCTTGGATCATCAAAAAAGCAAGAGAGTCCCAGAAAAACATCTACTTCTGCTCTATTGACTATACCAAAGACTTTGACAATGTGGATCACAATAAACTGTGGAAAATTCTGAAAGAGATAGGAATACCAGACCACCTGACCTGCCTCCTAAGAAATCTATATGCAGGTCAAGAAGCAACAGTTAGAACATAGACCAAGAGACTGGTTCCAAATTGGGAAAGGAGTACATCAAGGCTGTATACTGTCACCCTGATTATTTAACGTATATGCTGACTACATCATGAGAAATGCTGGACTAGATGAAGCACAAGCTGGAATCAAATATCAATAACCTCACATATGCAGATGACACCACTCTTATGGCAAAAAGCAAAGAACTAAAGAGCCTCTTGATGAAAGTGAAAAAGTTGGCTTAAAGCTCAACATTCAGAAAACAAGGATCATGGCATCTGGTCCCATCACTTCATGGGAAACAGATGGGGAAACAGTGGAAACAGTGGCTGACTTTATTTTTGGGGCTCCAAAATCACTGCAGATGGTGACTGCAGCCATGAAATTAAAAGATGCTCACTCCTTGTAAGGAAAGTTATGACCAACCTAGATAGCATATTCAAAAGCAGAGATATTACTTTGCCAACAAAGGTCCATCTAGTCAAGGCTATGGTTTTTCCAGTGGTCATGTATGGATGTGAGAGTTGGACTGTCAAGAAAGCTGAGTGCTGAAGAAGTGATGCTTTTGAACTGTGGTATTAGAGAAGACTCTTGAGAGTCCCTTGGACTGCTAGGAGATCCAATCAGTCCATTCTAAAGGAGATCAGTCCTGAGTGTTCATTGGAAGGACTGATGCTGAAGCTGAAACTCCAATACTTTGGCCACCTCATGCAAAGAGCTCATTCATTTGAAAAGACCCTGATGCTGGGAAAGATTGAAGGCAGGAGGAGAAGGGGACGACAGAGGATGAGATGGCTGGATAGCATCAGCAGCTCGATAGACATGAGTTTGAACAAAATCCAGGAAATGGTGATGGACAGGGAGGCCTGGTGTGCTGCAGTCCATGGGGTCATGAAGAGTTGGACATGACTGAGTGACTGAACTGACTGACTGATGAGCTAGTTAGGTAGCATAATTGGAGCATGCAGGTACATTGGTAAGGACCAGAGCAGATCCTCAAAGGCAAAAAGCTTGCCATTTAAAAGGTAGTATCTGCACACCATAGCACCTGCATTCTTTTTTTAAAAAATTTTTATTGTAGTAAAAGTCATATAATATGAAAGATATAATTTAGCCATATATAACTGTACATCTCAGTGACACTAAGTACTTTCACTTGTTATACAACTCTTACCATCATCCATCTCCCCAATTTTTCACCTTCCTAAACTGAAACTCCATCTCCAGTAAATATTAAGTCCCCTACCCACTCCCCTCCAGCCCCTGATATCCACCAGTGTGCTTTCTGACTCTATGAATTTGACTATTCTAGGTACCTTGTGTAAGTTTTATTGAATAGTACTTGTCTGCACCTTCCCTGCTGGCTCAGTGATAAAGAATCCACGTGCCAATGAAGGAGATGCAGGAGACATGGGTTCAGCCCCTGTGTTGGGAAGATCCCCTGGAAAAGGAAATGGCAACCCATCCCTGGAGAATCCCATGGACAGAGGAGCCTGGTGGGCTACAGTCCATGAGGTCACAAATAGACAAGAATAAGCAACTAATACTTTCACTTCACTGAAGTATAATTTTATACATAAAATAGATGCATCTTAAGTGTAGAGTTCCATAGTTTTTACAAACGTATACAAAACCCTGAAAAAGATTCAGAGCAGAAACGTCTTTCCCAGTCCCATCCCTCATCTCCGAGGTGATCCCTGATCTCTGTTCTCATTTCTGTTCCTGACATCTACTGTCTACATGGGCAGTGATCCTATCATGGAGCTTTCACATCTCATCACAGAACTGGACCTGCGTTTCCCCTCCTTCTCTGCAGGCCTGCATTTTCTGAGATACACATGGATGGAGCAGGGCTGTAGGGAAGCAGATGGCTAAGACTGGAGGGGAGGAGATGATGATGGGGGTCATCAGTCTGCTCTGGGAAGGTGTGGAGCTGGACTCTGATTCACTAGAATGGAAAAGAGATCTTGCTCAGTTGAAGAGGGGAGTATACAGAGGAGAAGGGAGGATGGGTGAGAAGATCTGTCCCCGGGGCAGGAGGCAGGGTGGTCTTGGGAAAAGCTCAGGCACTGGGGTTTGGCAGACCTGGCTTTAGACCCTCCCTCACCAGCTCTCACCTTAGAATGTTTCAGGTTGCCTCATCACTTAAATTGGGCTAATGATTTGGAAGCTAATAACCAAGGATGCAGGCTTCTCTGGTGGCTCAGATGGTGAAGAATCTGCCTGCAGTTCCTGGGAGACCTGGGTTTTACTTCTAGGTTAAGAAGTTCTCCTGGAGTAGGAAATGGCAACCCATCCCATTATTCTTACCTGGAGAGTCCCATGGACAGAGGAACCTGGTGGGCTACAGTCCATGGGATAGCAAAAGAGGCAAAGACGACTTAACAACTAACATACAACAAAGGATGCAATGAGATTTAAAAGAGCATTTGTATGTAAAAGTCCTAGTGCAGTACATAAGATGTTCAGTTCAGTTCAGTTCAGTCGCTCAGTCGTGTCCAACTCTTTGGATGTAATAAGTGCTTAATTGATGGTAGTAGCTTTGTTACTGCTGCTGGGTAATCCCACCTTTTAGTAAACTGTTTTCTTTTAAATTGTTTTGAGAAAGAGCTCAAAATGAACAGAAGGATACAGATCCTTTGAGATCAGAAAAGAGGCTCCTGCTCTGCAATGAAGCATCAGCGCTGTCTTATCACAGATCATATTACAGAGTGGTCACAGGATGGGCTAATTTTTTCTTTAAAAATGAGAGATTGCACAAGTTTCCTATTAGAACTTACTGCCACACTGTGAGTAAAGAGCTGACATGATTTTTGTATAACTACACTAACCACAATGCATTTCCACTCAGCCAAGAAAATGACAAGTTGTTTAGGATTTATAGGTCCTGTTTTTAAATACAGGAAAAGTCATTATTAAAGAGTGCTTGTCTGTGACCATGAGCTGGGCTTCCTCTAAACTTTTATTGCCGCAATAGACCACGTAAAAAACAAATGAAAAGAATAGATATTAGTGTCCAAAAACAACAAACAAGAGAACCAAGTCCCCAATTAAGCAACTTCGTAAACAAACGAGCCCAGAGATACTAGGTTCATATGGATCCGTCTGTTCTGGCACTGTCCAAGTACCAATTTCTGCTGTGAGCCAGGCCAGACAGAGTTGCTGGGACACATGGGAAGTTTTCTGGAGGTTGGTTTGGTGTAATATTCAATATTCAGAGAGAAAAAATGAACCACTGTGCAACAGGAATAGTTGGGTCAACTGCAGTCGGAGAAGGCAATGGCACCCCACTCCAGTACTCTTGCCTGGAAAATCCCATGGACGGAGGAGATTGGTAGGCTGCGATCCATAATGTCACTAAGAGTCAGACACAACTGAGCAACTTCACTTTCACTTTTCACTTTCATGCATTGGAAGGAAATGGCAACCCACTCCAGTGTTCTTGCCTGGAGAATCCCAGGGACGAGGGAGTCTGGTGGGCTGCTCTCTATGGAGTCACACAGAGTCAGACACGACTGAAGTGACTTAGCAGCAGCAGCAGTCAGAGAGGGTCACACATTAACATGTACACACACACACACAACTAGCCTGATGGGAGAGTTCCCAGGAAAGAAATATCAGTCAGGAAATTGAGCAGGGTAATCCCAAAATTTCCATCCAAATGAAGAAATCCCCAGTTCTCTGTATCCACCCTCCCAACCTTCAGGGAAGTCAGGCAAACTCAAGAAGAGATGGAATTTCACCTATGGCAGAAAAACTCCTGTAAAAAGTAGGTGCTTTTCATTTTTCTAGAAAGCAGGATATTAGGAGAAAGGGTGAAGGGACTTCTGTTTCTGCTTATGGTATAGGAAGTAAAAACCAAAACCAAACCAGGAAGAGGAGACACCTACTGTAGATGGTAGAGAGAAGCCTACCAAACTTGTGGGAAATTATAATGACCGTGTGTGAGTCAGTGTGAAAGATTAGGATGCCAAGGAGCTCTAGCCACAGAGGAAATCTGTACCCACCTATCACACATTTTAATACAGGTTTTGTCCAAGTTCATGGACAATATGCTGAAGGCTGGGACCAGAGAGCTGAAGGAGGTCTCCCAGGAGGTAAGAGGAATCTCGCCCAAGTGCAAGGCAGCTAGCTGCCTTGAAAAGCTGAGGGCAGGGCAGGGAGCTGACAGAATGCCATCCAAGGCAGTTAGGGAAGGGGCAGGGACTCCAGTGACCCCACCTCCCCCCTCCTCCCCAGCCACCGCTAAAAAAAAAAAAAAAAAAATCAGAGGAATCGTGGATACCAGGGAACATAGGAGCCAGGTTGTAAGGCAGAGAGATATCTCATGGTTTGGAAAATGGCATTTTTGTGTATATCATAGAGAAGTATCTGGACTATCTTAAATGCTCTGGTTTTTAGACCTGCTGAAGGTGAGGAACTGAACATTTGAAGCCAGTGGGCAACTGAATCAAACTAAAAGAGAAGCAAAGGTCAGATCCAGACTGACTATGTATCAGATGCACTCAGCCCTCCAATGTTGAAGCCATACCGAAGAAGGGATGTGAGATTCCCTAGAAGTATTATTTACTTGTTTTTCTAGTGTTCTTTCATGTAAAATTTTCATTATATGATAATAATAATAATGAGACATTTGAAGATACTAAAAAAATAAATCCATGTGACTCATGGTCAGCAGAAGGAGTGGATGATAGAAGCATACCTGGAGACGGTACAGATCTGAATTTTAAAATAACAGTGATGAGTATACTAAACAATGTAATGGAAAAGCTTAACCACATGGAGAAAGAGATGAGAATTTCAATGGAGTAATGAAGATAATGAAAAAGAAGACAAAGAAATGCTATTAAGATTTCACTTCTGTCCAACCTGGAGTTCCTGTAACTGGATTTACCCTTCTGCCTGAAGCAGCAAAGAACTGGGCAAAATATGTGAAACAATGATTTTCAAGACACCGAACATAGAACAGTGATCCCTCAGACACAGAAAACAAGAGAGGTGAGTTCAGTCAAAGGTCCAATGTTTGCCTTGTAAGAGTTTTCAGGCTGTACACAGGGAAGGCAAGCTAGGTAGAAAAACCAGAAGACTCCTGGACTGAGGAGGTGGAGCTGGAAGTTCAAGGGCACTATGTTGGCTAGAGGTGGTAGACCGGAGAGGGGAAAGCTGCATACAGAAAGAACCCCGGATGACTGTAGAGGGTACTTCCTGAGTGCTCAGGAGAGCATGCATCAGTGCATGTTAGTTCATTTCTCTGAGACTGCAGAAGAGTAGCTGGTGCCCACAAAGGGCTGATAGTGATGCTTGTTTACACAACAGAGAGAAGAAAATCATTAGTAATCACGTTGGGTAATGTACTTAAAAAATTCTTATCTCAGTAGTGAAAAATAATTAGCCCCAGTGTAAACACTGCTCTGATTTTGAGTTAAAATTGGGTTTGGAATAATCCTCCATAGCTCTAGGATCTGCTTTCTGGGGTCTTCTGAGTTATCCTTCCTTTTATAATGGAAGGTAGCACATTATGATATTATGATTGACAGTAAGAAATAGATATTTGGCCTTTGTCCCTGTTGCTTCATCCTCATTTTAGAGCTACTAAAACTAGTGGAATTGCCAAAATGATGAGAATGACAAGGCTGCTATTTGTTCTGTTAATGGACTGAATTTTGGAATGTCTCTAGGTAACCAAAGGATGAAAGTAAAACTGTTAATTGCTTCAGTCTTGTCTGTCTCTTTGAGGCCCCATGGACTGTAGTCTGCCAGGCTCCTTTGTCCATGGAATTCTCCAGGCAAGAATACTGGAGCAAGTAGCTACTCCCTTCTCCAGAGGATCTTCCTGACCCAGGGATCAAACTCAGGTCTCCTGTATTGCAGGCAGATTCTTTACTATCTGAGCCACCAGGGAAGATATAAAGGATGAAAAGTGAGGTGAAAGGCACTCAGTCGTGTCTGACTCTTTGTGACCCCATGGACTATACAGTCCATGGAATTCTCCAGGCCAGAATGCTAGAGTTGGTAGCCTTTCCCTTCTCCAAGGGATCTTCCCAACCCAGGGATTGAACTGGGGTCTCCTGCGTTGCAAGTGGATTCTTTATCGACTGAGCTACTAGGGAAGCCCTGAAGGATGGAAACTGGTGGCCAAAGGAGCCAACTGTGTGTTTAGAGGGTTGGGACTTTCAGCCCCACCTCCCTGGAAGTGGCATTGAGGGGCTGGCAGGCAGTGCTGTGGGGCTGAACCTCTTATCTGTGGGATCTGATGTTATCTCTGGGTAGAGTTAGAATTAGTTGAATGATAAGACACCCAAATGATGGCAGAGAGTCTCTTGTTAGTGTGAGGAAAACACTACCCCCATCTCACATTGGATTTGGGTACAGAATTATTTGACACATGTTTGCAGCTGAAGAGTTTTATCAACCTGCTACTTACCAGTGGAATCTGGGATTATAACAGTCTCCTCTTATTTTGTCCCATCTGTATTTTCAGTCCAAGCTGACAGTGTTCTTTCTGAAACAATTTTCTCAACACCTTTGTGGGCTTCCATTGATTTTCCCAGCATTCACTCCATTAGACAGAAGCTACACCCACAGAACTTTATGAAAAAGCCCTTTTCTACCTTGGTCTTCTGCTGAGATGGCTGAGGGACAATACCTTTGAATCTCCTAGAGGATCTGTGGTTAGACTGAGATCTGTGAGGCACACCCTTAGTCTCTTGAAAAGGTTCTTTGTGTGGCTGAATATGCTGATTTTTGATCTTTTCTGAGATTTGAGGACAATATTGTATATTCACACCCTCATCTTTTTCTCTAAATTTCACTTTTTGAGAGTGGAAGCTGTCTCTCAATATTAGCATGTTTTGCCATCTAGGGAGGCTGAATATTTTCAAAATATTTTATGCACATTAAAACCTGTACATGAGTGCTCATATTGATATTTTTTTCATATTGACTATATTCTATTCATCATTGCCAAAAACTAGAAAGAACCCAGTTGTCTTTCAATGGGTGATGATTCAGCAAACCACAGATTACTAGTCAGTAATACTAAACTCCAATACTTTGGCCACCTGATACGAAGAACTGACTCATTGGAAAAGACCCTGTTGCTGGGAAAGATTGAAGGCAGGAGGAGTAGGGGATGACAGAGGATAAGATGGTTGGATGGCATCACCAACCTGATGGACATGAGTTTGAGTAAACTCCAGAAGTTGGCGACGGACAGGGAGGCCTGATGTGCTGCAGACCATGGGACTGCAAAGAGTTGTATATGACTAAGCAACTGAACTGAACTGAATACAAAGGTATGGACTATTGATACAAATAACAACTGGATGAATCTGAGGAGAATTAGGCTTAGTGAAAAAAGGCACCAAGAAAAGTCTTGGTTCCTTCTAGTTCAACATTTCCCCCCTCCCCTCAAATTATCTCTTTCTTCACACATTTTATTCCAAGTAGCAAGAAGAAACCAAGTGGCACCATCAATATTTTGCCTGGCAATATCTTTAGATAGCTCAGTTTATCCCTTACAAGTTCTGCTTTTCACATAATTGCAGAAGATAATTGTGCTAAGCTTTCTGGCACTATTTAACAAGGATCCTTCTTCCTCCAGTTTCCAATAACATGTTCCTCACTTCCTTTTGAGTCCTTACTGGCATCATTCTTAATGTCCAAGTTTCTTTTAACAGTCTGTCCAAGACAATTTAGGCTTGCTTTCTTTTCAAAACTCTTCTGGCCTCTGCTCATTGCCCATTTCCAAAGCCATTCCCACAATTTTAGGTATATGTTAGATCAGCATTTTACTTCCATTACCAAAATCTATATCAGTTACCTTATGCAACAGAACAAGATCATCACAAATTTAGCAACTTTCAACAAAACACACATAGATTCTTTCTAACCCTGTGAGTCAGTGCTTTAGGCATGGTTTAGCTGGACTCTGCAAATCAAGGTGTTGGTCAGGGCTAGGTTCTCATGTAGGGAGAGAGATGCTTCCAAATTTATGGTAGAATTCAGATCTTTGTGACTGTAAGACTGAAGAACCCAGATTCCTGATGGCTGTTGACCACAAGCTTTCTTCAACTGCTACAGGCAAGCTTCAGTTCCTTGCAACATGGGGAAGCAACACAGCTATTTTCTTCCTCAAAGCCAGCAAGTCACTCCTGTTCCCACAGTGGCATCTCTTACAGATATTTTTCAGATCCTGTCATTGTTCAGTCACTAAGTTGTGTCTAACTCTTTGTGACCCCATGGATTGCAGCAAGCCAGGCTTACTATCTTCACTGTCTCCCAGAGTTTGCCCAAACTCCTGTCCATTGAGTCAGTGATGCCATCCAACCGTCTCATCCTTTGTAACCTCCTTCTCCTCCTGCCCTCAATCTTTCCCAGCATCCTTCTCCTATAAGTCAGCTCTTGGCATCAGGGGCCAAGCTATTGGAGCTTCAGCTTCAGCATTTGTCCTTCCAATGAATACTCAGGGTTGATTTCCTTTAGGATTGACTGGTTTGCCCTTGCTGTCCAAGGGAGATGATCATATTTTCTTGATGTCCATTCTGATGTCTGACATTCACTTAGAGTTATGTTGTATCCCAAAGGCTGTTATTTTTCTCCTAGGAGTGATGACTGTAGATCCAGTAAGTGACATTGGGTGTCCAGTTAGAACAGGATTGATCAATAGGCTCGCTGCAAGTTTATCTAACTGGTATCTTCATCACTTCTTATCCCACATGAAAGATTAAAGATGAGTCACCTACATTTCCATTTTAATAATAATTAATGCAAGTTTCAGAAATAATATCTTTTAGATAATATTTTTGCCCATTTCAATGATGGCTTAACTTAGCAACACCAAAGATTACTTTTTATTGAAACAGTTGATTTGCAATGTGTGTTAGTTCAAGTGTACAACATAGTGATTCAGGTAAATATATATATATGTGTGTGTATATATGCACATATATATATTTAGATTATTTTTCCTTATAGGTTATTATAAAATATTATGTATAGTTCTCTCTGCTATACCGTAGGTTCTTGTTGGGTAAAACCAAAAATTATTTTATCTGATTGGCTGCCCTGCTTTAGTGTGAAAGCTTTTGTGAGATTTACTTATGTGTGTAACCAGACAATTTGTTGACGTAATACCTCTTCCTTTGAGAGCAAAGCATCAATGCTTAGAATTAGCATGATTCCACTGAAAACTCACTTTTCGATCTTAGATATATCTGAAACTTCTCTGAGCCCCAGTTTTCTTCCACATAATTTCTGCTTATATTCAATCCCTGTAAAATGGGAGTGTTCTAGCCTAGTTCTTATAATATTAATTCCCTGTTCTTATTAGGAAAAAGAATTCATTTTCTAGAAAGAGAGTTCAGTTCATGTAATTCTGAGCCTCTCTCGGGTCCTTTACTTTCTGGAAAGATGAAATGCCGGGACAAATCTGGGAAAACACCTGGGCACATGTAGGTTCAATTTCATTCCTGTAAGGAAGAAGCCTCCTCATAGAAAGCGTGAATTTCCATTTGTTCCTCCAGGCCTTGGGCCTCCTGAGATAAGACTCCTTACACAAGCTCACTATCACTTTATCAGGAGGGTGATTCTATTTCTAGAGTCTGGTGAGTAGGGCTATTGAATATTAGAGTAAATGACCTTCTCTAATTTAGTTATGTCAATAATAAAAGCATTCTAGACTGCTTACTTAATCTCTTATTTTATTTTATACAAATATATAAATTCCGGTAGAATAGAGGGATGCAGGCTATTAAGGGTTTCCTTCTGATAGAGTTTTGTCTATCTAATGCCACAGAACAGAGAGGCATTATAGCATAGTGGTTAAAATGGCTTCCCTGGTAGCTCAGTTGGTAAAGAATCCGCCTGCAATGCAGGAGACTCCAGTTTGATTCCTGGATCAGGAAGTTCCACTGGAGAGGGATAAGCTACCCACTCCAGTATTCTTCGGCTTCCCTGGTGGCTCACATGGTAAAAAATCTGCCTGCAATACAGGAGACCTGGGTTCGATCCCTTGGTTGGGAAGATCCCCTGGAGAAGGGAAAGGTAACCCACTCCAGTATTCTGGCCTGGATGGGGTTGCAAAGAGTTGGACACGACTGAGTGACTTTCACTTTCACTAAAATGGTAGGCTCTGGTACCAGTCTTATTTCACTTTTAATTTCAATTTTAGTTCTTCCTGGATATGTCCTCAGGCAGATTGTTAAATCTCTGTGTTTCGGTGTACTCATCTGTTAAATGAGGGAGGGTGGTTTGTAGATTATATGAATCGGTATATGTTAGCACTTAGAAGGTGCCTGGTACATTGTCAGTCCTCAGTAAATGTCAATTACCATTTACTGTTACAGTGTAGTTACATATAACACCTGCATCACGGTGAGCATTCAAGAACTCATAGCTGTGATTGTCACCATGGCAGTGACCAGTATATGAAAGACATTTGTGTTATTTAGGATAAGTAGGTAGAGTATGGGCTTCCCAGGTGGCGCTAGTGGTAAAGAACCTGCCTCCCAAGGCAGGAGATGTAAGAGACGCTGATTCGATCCTTTGGTCAAGAAGATCCCTTGGAGGAGGGCATGGCAACCCACCCCAGTATTCCTGCCTAGAGAATCCCTTGGACAGAGGAGTCTGGTGGGTTCTACGGTCCATAGGATTATAGTCAGACATGACTGAAGCGACTTGGCACACATACACGCTAACAGAGCACACAAAAGTGCTGTTATAAATAGACTCAAATATTCAATGGCTTTGAGAGGAAGCTTATTTTTCAGCTCATGTAGCAATCCACAGAAGTGGAGAGTTCTGTGCACATAAAAACCTCTACATGAGTGCTCATGTTGACTTCATTCATAATGGCCCAAAACTAGAAAGAACCCAGTTGTCTTTCAACAGGTGAATGATTCAACAAACCAAAGATTGCTAGTCAGTATCCCTGGTAGCTCAGCTGGTTAAGAATCTACCTGCAATACAGGAGACTCCAGTTTAATTCCTGGGTTGGGAAGATTCCCCTGGATGCTTGATAGGAGGATGGGTAGTGATATAACCCACTCCAGTATTCTTGCCTGAAGAATCCCCATGGACAGAGGAGCCTGACAGGGGTCCATGGGGTCTCAAAGAGTCAGGCATGACTGAGCAACTAAGCACAGCCAGCATGGCAATACAAAGATATGGGCTATTGATAACAAATATCAGCTGAAAGAATCTGCAGAAAATTAGACTGAGTGGAAAAGAAGCACTGCAAAAATATATTCAGTGTGACTCCATTTATAGAACATCCTTGGAATCACGAAATTCTAGAAATGGAGACGAGATTGGTGTTTGCCAGGGATATAGAGGGGTGGGTGGGAGAGGAGGATATGTGGCTATAAAGGTCAACGTGATAGAGCCACAAGGATGGGCATGCTCCGAAGATGCTCCAAATTTGACTGTATCAATGTCAATATTCCTGCTGGGAGAGTACTGCTGCGGTTTTGCAAGAAGTTACGAAAGAGAGGAACTGGAGAAATGGTGCTCTGGGTCTCTTCATATTATTTCTTACAACTGCATGTGAATCTACAGTTATCTCCAAATAAAAAGTTTATTTTCAAAATCTCCTGATTTGTTTCTTAACAACAACAAAAAAGAAAACATAATTTGCTTTTTAAACTCTGACATGATTTTAAAAGATAGGTCAAAACCGTTTCTTAAAGAAGAAACTCCTCACTGGAAAACTTATCCTCACTAGGAAAATACACACATTGGTAACAATTCTTAACAATCTTGGCTCCTGCTGTCCTTTACTGGACCCACTCTCTGAGGTCCATCTAGACTTTGTTTCTCCTGTGTGTGTCAGTCGCTTCAGTCATGTCTGACTCTTTGCGATACCACAAATAGTAGCCCACCAGGCACCTCTGCCCATGGGATTTCCCAGGCAAGATTACTGGAGTGGGTTGCCATTGCCTTCTCCAGGGGATCTTCCTGACTTGGGGATCGAACCCACACTTCCTGCACTGTAGGCAGATTCTTTACCGTCTGAGCCACCAGGAAAGCCCTTGTTCTCTGTGGCAAATGCCATTTTATTCAGAGTGAGCTTCTCTCCAGAGCAGCAATCAAATTCCAAAAGGCCAGCAAGTGACCCACTGCCAATCTCTGGGGAGAAGCAGAAAGGTGGGTGTCCATTCCTCTTGACTTGAATGGTCTCTCTGGATCTAGTGTCTAGGAGTGTCTTGAGAGAGAGTCCATTGGAAAGAAGAAATTCTGGTATTTTCCAAAGGGCCAAATCTCAGTGATTGCCCCTGGTGTGTAAAAGTGAAGGAGGAAAAGTGTCTGGGGATGGCTGGCCCTTTCCCCTCCCATAAATCACCCTCCATAAGGCCCTTCTTATGATCCTCTTCTCCTGAATGACTTTTCTGATATCCATTTTAACCAGATTCTTCAACTTCTTTAAAAAATCAGTCATTTGTTCAAAAAATACTCATTGAGCGCCTGTATTGTGCCAGGTGGTAGCCGATAGTGATGACGAAGGTAGCTCTGATGTTTCACCATCATCGGCTTCCCTGTCTTCATAACATCTTATATTTTTGAGAGACTTCTATGAGCAAGACACTGTATAACATTCACTGATCCTTTATTACCTGAAGAACTGGTGTACATTTTAATCTAGTGTATCTTTTTATTGGTGTATTTTTTTATCCAAACCACCGTCCAAAAATCTAAAGCTAAACTTGTAAAGGTGGCATGAGCACTTTGGTCACGACAGTGTGAAAGCCCATTATGTGCAAGGACCTGTGAAAATCCTTGCACTCTCCCTACAGACTCCTTATTCACAAGAGTGAGTACACATCTCCACTCCCTTCTTTCAGCATCATCCCGCTTTCTTATCCTTTCTCCAAGAAAACAATGATAATAATGGGTTTCTGGGAACACCATGGTCATCCTATGGTTAATCTCCCATTGAATTCCTTTGTGATAGTTACTATTATTATCTTTACTTAACATATAAAGAAACTGAGGCTGACAGAGGCTCTATAATATCCCCAGGGTCCTCCAGCCAGAAGAGGTAGGATTTGAACTCATTTGCTGATCCCTCTATACATCTCTGCACCAACCTACCTCCAGGAAAATGGTACTGATTGACCAAGTGCTCGGCCAAGCTCTAGCCTGGGCAGTGCCTTGACTCTGCTTAACCATGTGAATGGGTGGATCAGCAGGAAGGATTCCTACATTCTTTTGGGGCAATTGTTCACTCATGGTGGTGGTTTAGTCACTCTTTGCGACCCCTCATGGAGTGTAGCTTCCCAGGCTCCTGTGTCCATGGGACTTCCCAGGCAAGAATACTGGACTGGGTTGCCATTTCCTTCTCCAGGGGGTCTTCCCAACCCAGGAATCGAACCCAGGTCTCCTACTTTGCAGGCAGACTCCTGCACTGTAGGCAAATTCTTTACCAACTGAGCTGCGAGTGAAACCTCAATCATGGTAGCTACAAGCTGGTTTTTAAGAGCAACCATCACATCACAGAAATAGAGCACAGTAATGGAAAGCCTGGGCTCTGGAATCCAGGCATATACACAATCTCTACTCCACTGCTTACTCGGTGACTCTCAGCAGGTCATAGAGTTTTTCTGCATCTCAGTTTCCTTCCTTGGAAAACAGAACTAATAACAATACCTATATCTAGAAGTTGTGTAAGGAATTTATCCCTGGACTTAAGTCTATCATTCCTCTAGTTCATGGAGTATTTCCTTGTTGAGTTTTGTGAAAGGTTTAAAAAAATGAATCATTTAGTTTTCACAAGCATTCTCAAATCCCTACAGTTTTCATCACGCCTCCTTTAACTAGTCTTCTTTCCAGACTAAACTATCCTAATCTTGGAAATCTTCCTTCCTTTAGAGCTAGAATCGCAAGTACCAAAGTAGAAACAAAAACACTCTCTTCTGCATTTGAGTTAAAGTGCTTGTTCTCAGCAGAACTCTTCCTGTGGAAAGACTGAAAAATTGAGGCAGAGAAGTTCAAAGACCCAGAGCCACTGAATAAAAACAAAATCCCTTAAAATTACACTGATGGTTCTTCCAGATAAGCAGGTAATTCTTTGAGGTAATTTGGAGAGAAATCAACAGTGTTTATTACAGGTTCACTTAAGAAAGTCAAACATCCTCAGCCCTAAAAGCAATTTCAAAGCAAAACTCCAAACAGTATTTTAGAATACAGAGGAAATTATATGCACAATCTTACCTCCCAGGGGTTTTGAAGGATTAATGGGGGGAAAATAGAAGCTATAAAGGAAAAAAATCACCAGAAGAATGACAGGAAATATGAGAAATTCACAATAAATGGTACAGGCTAACAGGGTATAATGTGCATAATGTGATTTTTAATGGACATTAAGTAAATACCTGAAGGTGGATTGACTTTCTGCCCAATGGGAATGAATATAGCACTTGGGGGAGACAGACATGACCAGTGGAGAAAGAATCACTGCAGAAAATGGGAACTAGTTCAAGTTGCTTTTTTTCCCCTTTGACTCTGAATATCAAAGGAACATTAGCATTTGCCCAAAAAGAATATTTTAATAATTTACTGGGGTTGGAAGTCAGATTATTTTATTTACTGGGAAAATAACACATAAAATACCAGATTTTATGATACTATTTATGGTGCATCACACTAAGTGCCCTTAATGGGGGAGGAGGGCGATATCCACATTATTCTTCAATTAGGATGGAAAATATAAAATGTCCAGCATTCTTTATAATAATGAACAGACAACGGATGAATTTAAGACCTTTATGTTATTCTAAACTTTCGTGTGAGTTCTCTAGGGGAATATTGAAAGTTGTTCTGGGCTCCTCTCTGGAACGTACTCATGAGACAGCATACCCAAGAATAACTCTTTGATCTTCCTGGGAGTCTTCATTATCTGGAGGCTTCACCTTTGCCTCTTACTTTTTTAGTGATTCTTCCCAGAAAGGCATTCCTCTCTACACATGGACAACACTGTGACTGGGTGTATACTCTATTAAGGGCAGTTGTATTTATCAACATGAGTCAAAGCTCTGGGTTTTAAAGGCCTGAAGCTCATTCTCCCTGAATTCAGGGCTTTAGAATCAAGGCAGCATAGTCAGGAATACTCAGACTTTGGGATCAAAGTGTTTCAGCTTTTAATTCTTCCTCAACTGTTTACTAGGTAAATGGTCAGTCAAGTTCCTCAGTTTCTCATCTCTGATGCCCACCTGCACAATGGAGAAAACAATTCTTACATAACAGGATTATTGCAATGAATAAATGAAATTACTAATCCAAAGAACCTTGCTTATGGTACCTGTGTCATTGCTGATATGGTGGCTTTCACTGTCGATATTGTTCTAGTCCAGAACAATGAGCCTATTGAGGTGTTTCAAACAACACACTGGCCTCGAGCAATATATTAGAAACAGTATTGTCCTAGAGTTGATGTTTTCACCCCAGAGATTTTTCTTCCAGTGCTAAACTCACCAGCTCCTGTCTTACTGACCACTCAGTAGTGAAAACTTCTGTATAATCATTTTTGGTGTAGAAGTGCCAGGTTTTAGAACTGGTCCAAGGTCAGCTTGCCAATGATGGTCACCAAATATGGGGACTCCACTACAAAAGAAACTACTGCTTCTCTTTTGGTAAATTTAAGGAATTGTCATAAAGGAATTCTTAATCCATATAGACTAGAGGCTTAGCATTTTACAATGTGAGATGCCCCCCCCTTTTTTTTATGTTAGGTCTGTACTTTAAGATTGGCCTGGTTGATGGGCTTTCTTATCCGGTAATGGACAGGAGGGATAACTCATAAATGTATTATTTCCCTGTGGGAAGAAGGCTGGGGATCCTGGTTAAACACCTCACTAGAAGGGAAAATACTTCTCTTGCATGGATAATAGTTTCTCCTTCCACTTGATTAAAAAGAAGAAATTATAATTAAGAGGTACTTCTTTAGGGCTTCTCTGATAACTCAGTTGGTTAAGAATATGCCTGCAATGCAGGAGACCCTGGTTCAATTCCTGGGTCAGGAAGATCCCTTGGAGAAGGGATAGGCTACCCACTCCAGTATTCTTGGGCTTCCCTTGTGACTCAGCTGGTAAAGAATCCACCTGTAATGCGGGAGACCTAGATTCAACACCCAGGTTAGGAAGATCCCCTGGAGAAGGGAAAGGCAACCTATTCTAGTATTCTGGCCAGGAGAACATGACTGTTTATTCCATGGAGTCACAAAAAGTTGGACATGACTGGGTGATTTTCACTTTCACTTTCTTTAGGCTTTGTCAGTTTGGGGACAAAATTCTTAAGAATGAGAAATTCGTGATGGGGGAAGAGAAAATTCATAACAAACAACATTTCTAAAGTCATAAATTTCATAATAGGTGGAGAGAAGTTTGCTTGCTAATTATATGCTTATTTGAAAGCTACTCTTCTCCAGTGTTTCGACATCTCCGTTTGTTAGAATGCACAATTAATGCCCAGAATCTCTTTCTTTTGGAAAAGATCAAGCTATCTTGCTAAAGGAGTCATGTTCCCTGGAGAGAAGGTCCAGCACTGAATGGTTAAATGGTTACTCCATAAAAAGATTAAAAATGGAAATACAGGAGGAAAGGTGACTTGTGACTATGAACCTCGTGGATTCCACTAGCATCTTTTCTCATAAGATCCTGTCAGTGTTTTTTTGTTCAGGAGAAGATAAGCCTTGGCACTAACTCCACTTCTTATTTTGCTACTGCTTCCTTGGGTGGTCATGGAGAACACATTTAGTCTTTTGATATCTTGGTTTCAACAACTATAAAATGACTTAATAACTTTTACTTTTCTAATGGACTTTGTAATAACTATCTATTACTGGATAATGAATTGCCCCCGAAACGTAACAGGCTTAAAGCAAGCATTTCCGCATCCGCATGTCTATGAAATCAGGAGACGGCATGTTTGGGTGCCTCATAGTCTCTCAAAGGCTGCAGTAGAGGATTGACTGGGGCTGCCATCTTATCTGAAGGCTCACTTGAGAGAGAGTCCTCATCTAAGCTCCCTCCCATGGTGGTCAGCATTTCCAGTTTCCTCCTAGGCTATTGACTGAGGGCCTTGGTTCTTTGCTGGCTGTTGCCTTGGTGGTGGGAGGAGGTCACTCCCAGTTCCCTGCCATGTGAGCCTCTGCCCAGGGCAGCTCACGGGGTGGCAGCTGGCTTCCATCAGAGTGAGCAGGGGAGAGCATCAGAGAAGGTTTGCCAGACAGAAGCCACCATCCCTTTACAACCCAATCTCAAAAGGGACACTCTATCACCTATATCATGTTCTATTCATTAGGAGCAGAGTTCTGGGTCCAGCTGCACTCCAGGGGAAGGAGTTACACAGGGCATGGCCGTAGAAGACATGCTGAGAACAAGCTCAGTCACTCATTCATTTATGACTCTTTGCAACCCCATGGACTGTAACCTGCCAGTTCCTCTGTCGATGGGATTTTCCAGGCAAGAATACTGGAGTGGGTTGCCATTTCCTCCTCCAGGGGATCTTCCTGACCCATGGATCGAACTATGTCTCCTGTATTGCAGGTAGATTCATGATCACAGAGCCACCTGGGAAGCCCACTATCAGAGACACAGGGATTGTTAGGGTCATCTTGGAGGCTGCCTTCCGTGGACTTAGTCATACTGGATGTGTGGGATCACAGAAAAGCATGTGTCTAGATCCTTTGAAGTCTCTCAAAATCTCACCCTTCCCCCGAAGTAGGACAGGTTTTATTCACGCATTCAAGACCACATTTAAAAATTCATTCACTTATTTGGAACATTTATCACATAACTGCTGTTTATAAGGCACTGTAGGGAGTGCTTTGAAAGATCAAAGCTAAAGGAGTTACCAATTCAGGGAGCATAGAGCACCCATTGATACTGGAGTCATCTGCTTTGTGGATGGGTAAACATCACCCAGGGACAGACAGCCAGATCTGCATGGAAACAGGAGTGGAACAGAAACGCGCACAACCACCATACCCCTAGCCACACTTCCATCAGCTGAAACTCCAGGAAAAGACCTATATGAGAAAGAGATATTCTGCCTGCCTTGAACCATTTTTAGGGAGTCTTACATAAAGTTCTCAACACTCTTTCAAGATAAATGCAAGGTGCCAATCCTTTTAAAATCTCTTTCCTCAGGGCCCACAGGCTGTGGTTCCTGTGCAAAAAGATGAAAACAAAGATCTCCCTGGGTTCAACCTGCCACTAGGCAGTGACACTTCTTGTTTTAATTCGCTGTTATTTAAGTCTAGACTTCTTACCTGACTTTGATATGTGTCCTTCTGGTCTCTCCAACTAGATTACTGTTCTCCAAGAGCAGAAGGCACTTCTTACCCTTCCTTGCATCGAAACAACTTTGATTAACATGGCACTGTTGTTGTTTAGTCCCTAACTCATTGTCTGACTCTTTGCAACACCATGAACTGTGGTCTGCCAGGCTCCTCTGTCCATGGAATTTCCCAAGCAAGAATACTGGAGTGAGTTGCCATTTCCTTTTCCAGGGCATGTTCCTGACTCAGGGATGGAACCCATGTCTCCTGCATTGACAGGGGGATTCTTTACCACTGAGCCAGCAGGGAAGCCCAACATGGCATACAGGCATCAAATGATTCATACACTGGTGCCTCTTTCAAAGAGGCCCAATTTACACCTGGACCCAATTAGGAAGGACCAGCTGAGGATCGTTGGCTGAAGGGCTTCTGGGGGCATGGTCTTATTTACCTTTGCCTAACTTTTGAGTCCTTTCTTCTGCTCTGGCTATCTTTGAGTTCTAGGTTAATATTTCCTACCCCTTAACCTCTTTTGTTTCCCACAAAATCCTAATTTCTTTTCTGTCATGCTTTGCTTCAATGCAGCCTCTGTTCCTGACACAGCCCCTAGGTGGGAGGCAATGGGCACCAGGGTCTCTGTCAAGAAGGAGAGCGAGGAAGAAATATGTTGCCAGCAGAAGACCCTGGCCCCACCCACAAGCATGACGATAGGCTAACTTCTTTGCTCTTTCTTTGTGTACTTTTCAGAGTTCTTCTATTTAAATACAGGGACCTAGGTCTACTACGGTAGTAGTAGGTATTTTAACACATAAATATCTTTATCCTCTTTGGGAATGCATTTCCTGTTTTGACTTGTTCTCTAAATATATATAATTTTTAAATTACAGGTTTACATCAGGAGGACAATTTAGTCAAGTATAACTTTCTTCACAAAACATGTCCTGGTCTCAGCACATAAACTGTGGAATGTGAACAGTCTCAGAGAACACACGAATTGAGGGATGCTCTCCCCCACTCCTTCGCCCTGACATTGTAAAAATGTATCTCGGGTTTTTTCTTTAGCAACCAAGTCTATGAAAGGCGCTGCTCTCTAAGCAAGGATACTAGAGATCAGAACCTTAGTTGATATCACCCAGATAGAAAATTATTCAAAATCTTGTCACAGAGATAGAAAGGTCCTTTCTAAGAGCATCTTTATGATCCAAGGCTGCACGGAAACAGACATTTCACCCTAAAGCCTTGTAATTGGGGTCCTGAGTTTCTAAACATGGCAGAGAGGAAAGGTGACCTCCTGGGAGGTTGGGCTGTGTTCCTCATTGTGTGCTTGAACATTAATGCAATCATGAGCTTTCTCTTTTCTACATCTCATTCTATTTCTTTTTTTTTTTTCATTTTTATTGCAGTATGGTTGCTTTACAGAGTTGTCTCAGTTTCTGCTTATAGTAAAGTAAATCAGCTGTATGTATACATATTTCCCCTTTTTCGGATTTCTTTCCCATTTAGGTCACCACTGAATAGAGTTCCCTGAGCTATACCGTAGGTTCTTACTAGTTATTTATTTTATATGTAGTAGTGTGCATATATACTTCAACTTCAATCTCTCAATTCATCCCACACCCCCCTGTCCCCCTCGGTGTCCATACATTTGTTCCCTACTGTTGTGTCTCTATTTCTGCTTTGCAGATAAAATCATCTATAGCATTTTTCTAGATTCCACATATATTCATTAATGTACGATAATTATTTTCTGTGATGCCAATTCATGAAGTAAAAAATTAGTTTTTGACTTAGAATCCAAAGGCCTTGGTTTGAAAATGGAGAGGCCTTACCTCCAACTGGGACACAATCAAATAACTTAAGTGAGGTTATGTCCTAAAAGTTAGATTAAAGCAGAAATATATACATAGGTTGAGATATAATTATGTAAATGAATTACACAAATGGAAGCTGGACTTCTGCTACGTCTTTGTCTGGGTTTCCTGGAAACAGATTCTGAGACAGAGGTGTGTGTGCAGATGGTTTAACTGGGGGAAGAACACCAGGGAAAAATCTGTACAAACTAGAGGGAAGCAGAATTCAACAAAGGAAGATGCTGAGCCTGGGTGCAGGAGTGACAGAGACTCAGCTGATGCCACAGGAGGCCCTGGAGCTGTGTGTGTGTGTGGGGGGGCCTTCAGAGTCATCACAGTTTAATTCAGTTCAGTCGCTCAGTTGACTCTTTGCGACCCCATGGACCACAACACACCAGGCCTCCCTGTCCATCACTATCTCCTGGAATTTGTTCAAACTCATGTCCATCGAGCTGCTGATGCCATCCAACCATCTCATCCTCTGTTGTGTCCTTCTCCTCCCACCTTCAATCTTTCTCAGCATCAAAGTCTTTTCAAATGAGTCAGTTCACATCAGCTGGCCAAAGTACTGGAGTTTCAGCTTCAACATCAGTCCTTCCAATGAACACTCAGGACTGAGCTCCTTTAGGATGGACTAGTTGGATCTCCTTGCAGTCCAAGGGACTCTCAAGAGTCTTCTCCAACACTATAGTTCAAAAACCTTAATTCTTCAGTGCTCAGCTTTCTCTGTATTTCAACTCTCACATCCATATATAACTACTGGAAAAACCATAGCTTTGACTAGACGTATCTTTGTCAGCAAAGTCTCTGCTTTTTAATATGCTGCTTAGATTGGTCATAACTTTTATTCCAAGGAGTAAGCGTCTTGTAATTTCATGGCTGCAGTCACCATCTGCAGTGATTTGGTACCCCCCAAAATAAAGTTAGCCACTGTTTCCTCATCAATTTTCCATGAAGTGATGGGACCGGATGCCATGATCTTTGTTTTCTGAATGTTGAGTTTTAAGCCAACTTTTCACTCTCCTCTTTCACTTTCATCAAGAGGCTTTTTAGTTCCTCTTCACTTTCTGCCATAAAGGTGGTGTCATCTGCATATGTGAGGATATTGATATTTCTCCTGGCAATCTTGATTCCAGCTTGTGCTTCATCCAATCTGGCATTTCACAAGATGTACTCTGCATATAAGTTAAATAAGCAGGGTGATAATATACAGCCTTGACAGACTCCTTTTCCTATTTGGAACCAGTCTGTTGTTCCATGTCCAGTTCTACCTGCTGCTTCCTGACTTGCATACAGGTTTCTCAAGAGGCAGGTCAGGTGGTCTGGTATTCCCATCTCTTTCAGAATTTTCCAGAGTTTATTGTGATCCACACAGTCAAAGGCTTTGGCATAGTCAATAAAGCAGAAATAGATGTTTTTCTGGAACTCTCTTGCTTTTTCGATGATCCAGTGGATGTTGGCAATTTGATCACTGGTTCCTCTGCCTTTTCTAAATCCAGCTTGAACATCTTGAAGTTCACAATTCACATATTGCTGAAGCCTGGCTTAGAGAATTTTGAACATCACTTTACTACTGTGTGAGATGAGTGCAACTGTGCGGTAGTTTGAGCATTCTTTGGCATTGCCTTTCTTTGGGATTGGAATGAAAACTGACCTTTTCCAGTCCTGTGGGCACTGCTGAGTTTCCACATTTGCTGGCATATTGAGTGCAGCACTTTCACAGGTCATCTTTCAGGATTTGAAATAGCTCAACTGGAATTCTATCACTTCTACTAGCTTTGTTTGTAGTGATGCTTCCTAGGGCCCACTTGACTTCACATTCCAGAATGTCTGGCTCTAGGTGAATGGTCACACTATTGTGATTATCTGGGTCATGAAGATCTTTTTGTACAGTTCTTCCGTGTATTCTTGCCACCTCTTCTTAATATCTTCTGCTTCTGTTAGGTCCACACCATTTCTGTCCTTTACTGAGCCCATCTTTGCATGAAATGTTCCCTTGGTATTTCTAATTTTCTTGAAGAGATCTCTAGTCTTTCCCATTCTGTTATTTTCCTGTATTTCTTTGCACTGATTGCTGAGGAAGGCTTTCTTACCTCTCCTTGCTATTCTTTGGAACTCTACATTCAAATGGGTATATCTTTCCTTTTCTTCTTTGCTTTTCACTTCCCTTCTTTTCACAGCTATTTGTAAGGCCTTCCCAGACAGCCATTTTGCTTTTTGCATTCCTTTTTCTTACGGATGGTCTTGATCCTTGTCTCCTGTACAATGTCATGAACCTCCGTCCATAGTTCATCAGGCACTCTATCTATCAGATCTAGTCCCTTAAATCTATTTCTCACTTCCATTGTATAATCATAAGGGATTTGACTTAGGTCGTTCCTGAATGGTCTAGTGGTTTTCCCCACTTTCTTCAATTTAAGTCTGAATTTGTCAATAAGGAGTTCATGATCTGAGTCACAGTCAGCTACTCACAAACTTCCCTTCCCAAAATGGCATAAGTGCAAAAGCTATTATTAATAGTTCCACATCACTTATGTTTCATACTAGCAAGGCATTTTCAGGTAAGTATATATATACTCTCTAAACAATGAAAGAGACAAAGCCTGTTTCTGGGTTCAAATCCTGACTCTGTGGAAGCTCTATGACCTTGGGATTCTTCCCTTTGGTTTGGTTTTCTTTGTAGCAAAAAAATGTTGGATTAGATTGTGACAGTGTTTCTCAACCTTGATTGCCCCTGAGAATCAGCTTTTAAAATTCTTGATACCTGGAACTTACCTTACCTGTCCCACTCTAGAACAATTACAATAGAAATCTCCAGGGTTAATTTCAGACATGGCATGCAGTCAGAGTTCCCCAAGTAATTCGAGTGTGTAGCTAGGTTCATGGAACTCAAAGTTAGATGATCTTCAAAGATGTTCCTTGATCCAGGGCTCTAAGCTTCTGTGAGTTTGTACTTATGGGACTTGAAGCATGGATATGCTATTACTGGAGAAGGTGATGGCACCCCACTCCAGTACTCTTGCCTGGAAAATCTCATGGATGGAGGAGCCTGGCGGGCTGCGGTCCATTGGGTCGCAAAGAGTCAGACACGACTGAATGACTTCCTTTCCCTTTTCACTTTCATGCATTGGAGAAGGAAATGGCAACCCAGTCCAGTGTTCTTGCCTGGAGAATCCCAGGGATGGGGGAGCCTGGTGGGCTGCCATCTATGGGGTCACACAGAGTCGGACACAACTGAAGCGACTTAGCAGTAGCAGCAGCAGCAGCAACATGCTATTACTGAGGTTTCCCTTGTAGCTCAGCTGGTAAAGAATCTGCCTGCAATGCAGGAGACCCTGGTTCAATTCCTGGATCAGAAGGATCCTCTGGAAAAGGGATAAGCTACCCATTCCAGTATTCTTGAGCTTTCCTGGTAGCTCAGACAGTAAAGAATCTGCCTGCAATGCAGGAGACCTGGTTTTGATCCCTGGGTCAGGAAGATCCCCTGGAGAAGGAAATGGCAACCCACTCCAGTATTGTTGCCTGGAGAGTACCCATGGACAGATGAGCCTGGCGAGCTACAGTCCATGGGGTCACAAAGAGCTGAACACAACTGAGCGACTAAGCACACACAGCATGCTATTACTGACTAGGGTTCTTGGTTTTCCCAAATCAATAGAAATTGACCAGAGATCAGACAAGGAATTCAGGCAAGGGGTTCCTTTACTGGGATTCCTGCTGTAGCAGGGGAGAGTAACAGGTTCCCTCGTGCACTCCCGAGGTGGGGTGAGCTGATTCCTTTTAGGGGGTGAGGGTAGGGGGTGTGCACAGGGGTCAAGTTGGAGGGGTGGCATAGGTGGTTTGCCCTCCCCTTAGGTGGTGTTGAGTGCAGTGGCATATGCACTCCCTGCTTTTGCTCCCTGCTCTTTTGAAGCAGCAGTTGGGTTTTGATCTTTTTGTATCTTGTTGTCCATAAATTGCCCCGACTGTGCATGCACACAGTTATTTTTAGTCCTTTATAGTTTCTTTATATTTTGTTGCTCAAAGAAATGTTTGTCCCTGAGAAAGCACTGCAGCAAAGGGTCCCAGGACCCAGGTCCTGGGTTTAGAAACTAGCTGCTCTAACTGCTTCCATCAATTGTCAAGTTAAGTAACCCTGCCTGACTCTGAGGAATGAGATAGTTATTTCTCCCCTACATCAGTCTTCTCCAAGTCTAGAGCCTTGACAACCAGGAAGCCCCACCCCACCTTCATTTACAATCTATGAAAAGGTCACCTGAAACCTAACCCCAGTCCCATCACAACAGTATCCATCAGGGGTCTTAGCTTTGTTGATCAGACTAACCCCTTTGAGAACCTCATGAAAGCTATAGATCCTCTCACAAGAAAAATTCGTATCTGCACATCAAACTCAGCAGACAATTTTCACGAGTACCAGAATCCCTGATGCAAAGAAATTTCAATTCCATTTCAGCATAATATGTAAATTTAAAAAAATTCATTTAACCCAGAAAGGCAGAAATTCCAGCTTAGCAGGAAGCGTCAGGACTGAAGATTAAGAGGCCTGAGTTCTAATCTTGGTTTTACTTCTGACCCACCTAGGGTCACAGAGTCACTTTATACCTCACTTTACACATGTGTCCAGTTAAGCATCCCCACACCGACTCTGCCCCACTTCTGCTTACCATCTACTCTCACAAAGAACTGGCACATTCCTCTATCCAAGCTGTGTCTGGGACCATAGCACCCAGGTGTGTTTATGTATTTGTCTGTGTGTGTTAGTCGCTCAGTTGTGTCCGACTCTTTCGCAACCCTATAGACTGTAGCCCACCAGGCTCCTCTGTCCGTGGGATTCTCCAGGCAAGAATACTGGAGTGGGTTGTCATTTCCTTCTCCAGGGGAATCTTCCTGAGCCTACCTCATTCTGAGCGCCTGCATTGACCAAGAGGCCATGAGGATGACAGTTTGTAAGGGTCCTGGAGCCCAGATGGGACTTCGAAGGGCCTGCATGCAGTGTCCATCTGCTTGGAGTAGGACTTGGTCTCTGACCTTGGGAGCGGGAGGGGGGAGAGCGCATGGACCCACCATGCACCAGCCATAGTCCTTCATGGGGGAAGGCTGCAACTGGAACAAGAGGTCTGAGAAACAATCTCCCAGACTTCACACAAACTGCCAGATTGGCCACAGGCTTGGCAGAAACTTGCCAGCTGGTGAGTGCCAAGTGGTCTGGAGAGAGCGGAGCCGTGGCCAGCCTCTGGCACAGGCGTCCAGGGAGCTCTGTTCCCAGGGCGCTAACCTGACAAGCGTGTCTGTCAGCCTTGCCAGGAGGGTGGGTTGGACTCTGAGGGGCCCCAGATACATTTCCTCACCAGGGGAACACAGCATCATTCTCCCAAGAGCCTTGGGTAGCTGCATTCCCCAGTCACCTTCTTCTCCCCATTGTCCAATCTGTCTCCAGACCTCCTCCTCTGACAATCCTTCTGAAAGCAAAGGGTGGGTGAGAAGGGAGGGGTGGCAGTTCCTTTCTGGGTCGCTAAGCTTCTGCTCAGTGTGGTCACTTAGAGATGGCAGAGGAGCCCCATCCCCCAGGAGAGCTTCTTCTCTTGAAAGATATTGAGGGAAAAATCACAGAGGCCTCTTGCCAATAGTGGTGATGGGGGAGGCTGTCTGGGGGCTCTCAGAGAGCCTGCGGCGTGGTGCTCCTGGGGACAGAGGGAGATGAGGAGGGTTCAGGGTGACAGCTATGACTTCTCATCCCCAGGCTTCAAGAATGACACCCCTGCACCTTCAATCCCTCTCGTGCACCATTTCTTCTCATTTCTTCCTACCAGAAAGGAAGCCCTCCAGCCATGCATGGGGCAGCAGTAGACAGATGTGGTTTAAAAAAAAAATTTTTTTTTCTCCTAATTCCCCCTTTGCTGCTTGCGGGCGGTTTTGCAACTACTGTTTCCAGCTGGGACAGAGGAATATACACAAGCAGTATACTTTTTAAAAATATTTACTTCACTGAAAATAAAGATAGGCATCTCATAGTCTCTTCCCATGAAACAAGAGATGTATGTTTCCAAGCTGGGGCATTTCTTGCTGTCTTTATAGTTCTCACAAAAGATGCTCTTCTACCGCAGACCCTTTTTGGGTAAACCTTTTATTTTGAGAGAGAGAGAGAAATTCATTTTCCGCCCAGAATTGCTTTCCAGTATATCTGAATCATAGAGAGGAGACAGAAGCACTGTTGATGGGCATAACAGGAGGAGGAAGGTTGCCTTGTGGTCCCCTGTCTTGCGGTCCCCTTGGCAAAGGGACCACTGGCCAGAGGAGACCCAGAAGAACCACTTTAGGGCCAAGAACGCACAAGCTTTCTCCTTTGTAGGACCTCAACCCTACCATTCTGTTTCCAGAAGATGAGATACATTGTCACCCTTGGTGGTAACACCTGGCCACAAGGTTCTTTACAAATCCAGGGGAAAATAGAACGAAATTCTCACAGTCTGCACCATTGAGGAAGCTGCCATGCAAGGTGATTCTCGCTCATTCCAGCTGGGGTAAGGGAGGCATGGACCTCTTTGTACCAAAGAGACAGGGCTTCATGTCTGTGTCAGCCTGGGTCTAGTCAAGAACCAGACCTCATCAGCCCATCTAAGAGAGAATTCACTATAAAGAACTATGAAAAGGCAAACAGAACAGCTGGATGTTAAGGAGATAGAAACTGGGAGAAGAAACCCTAGGCTGAAGATACAAAGGACGAGACTGGGATTACTAAGATTTAGAGCTCTGAGGATGGCTCCATGGAGCTGAAACTTTGACCTCTGAGAAGGGGAACCTTCCAGGGGTGGAACTGTTTCTCAGCGGATCAAAGGGGCTGCTGATGCTGGGAAAGCTGCAAGGTGGACTCTACTGCTGCCCATTCCGGGGAAGCCAGGGTGAAGCAGCGCCGCTAGGAAGACAAGGACGGAACTGAATGCCCAGGAATTGATGGTCTTTCTTCCTCCTCAAGTCGCTCCAGCGCCCTCTGTTGGCAGCACCTAGCAGATGCCGTGGGCAAAAAGTCCTTTGCAGCTCCCTCCCAGCAAGGAAGGCAGAACTGAGGATGAGAGACAATGGTTTAATAACTAGCACACGTGACTGGGTCTCCACTGATTTATCACTGCTGTCCAGCTTTCCTTTGTTTCCTGATCTGTCATTACAAGCTGTGGGATGAGACCCTTTTGTTTCTTTGAAATGGCTAAACTCAGGCAGAAGGTGGATTTGGGAGAACTTCCTGTGTAGGTTACCCCGCATGACTTCAACCCAGGATTTCTCAACCTCCGCGCTATTGACATCTGGGGCTGTATCACTGTTTGTTGCAAGAGGCTGTTCTCTGCCTTGCAGGAGGTTGAACAGCACCCCTGTCCTTCACCCACTAGGTACTTGGAGCACCTCCCTCACCCTGCCCCCAGTCAATCCAAAATGACAACTAAGAGAGTCTCTGGATGTTGCCAGTGTCCCCTAGGAAGCAAAGGGTCCAGCAGCTGAGAGTCACTGCTCTATGCTTTCAACATTGTTATCCTGAATTTTCTGGCCTGAGAATTAGAACAGTGAGAATGGCCATACTTCCACAAACTGCTTTGCAGTCTTCAAAGTCCTGTTTTTCTGCTAGATTGAAACATATTCCATCAACTCCAGGAGGCAAGGAGGGTCAGATACTATAATATCCACTTTAGAAGCTAGTGAACTGACTCAGAACCACCACCTCCGGCCCCGCTAGGAAACCCTATCAAGGCAGAAGCTACGCGACTCTAACAGACCTCACCCTCAAATTTTTGGAGGGAAAAAGGGGTGGTTGGATATGGACTGGCAGAGAAGGGAGTCTCCTCCCCAACCCCAAGCTACTAATAATGTTCTTTTTATTTTTCTTTTAAAGTGTCCGGCTATTGCCAGGAATACCATATAAAACTTCTTTATGAAGTGAACACAGGCCCCAGCAGCTTATACAAGCTGGCTTGGACAAGGGCACTGGTGTTTCTAATTAATGCGTGGGTCAGCGCTCCAGGCCAGCCCTACCTGTGTCCCGACCCTCAGCTTTTGACTTCTGGCTCACCTGCACGGGAGCCCCTGTGCTGGTGACAAATAAAGGCTCCCGACGTTCCTTGTCGAGTCTGGGAAGGCAGAAATAAAAGCCACTTCCAGCTAGGTGTGCTCCAGCCTGAACATGGACCATTCACAGGAGGCACTGGTCCAGCCATGCAGCACCTATGGACAGGCACCGCTCCTGTGCATGGTGTCAGCTGCAGCCGCCCCAGGGCCTTTGCGTGACAGCCAAAGGTGTCTCCTCAGCACTGGCAGAGCAATCATTCTCCAAACATCAGGCAGGCATTTTCACAGCTCTCCCCATACTAGAGATTTCTAGTTCTCCTGAAGACCCAGGGTAAGAGATTGTGCTGTCACTGGACAGAACAAGATAGAAACAGGTATTTTTCTATATTTTCTATATAGAAAATATTTTTCAATTCTATATTTCTATAACTGCTGTGCCCCTATATGTGTGTTTGTGTGTGTGCCTGTGTATGTGTGTATGTGAGTGGGCACGAAGGTGTACATATATGAGTACATGTCAATCCATGACTTCTCATACGGAGCTGATAGAAACAAAGGCCTTAGCTGTGCAGACCTTTTGTGCATTCTGTGTTCTGACTGGCTAACTTCTTGGCTAGTTGATTACTTGATCACAAATTTACAATCTGTTACTCCCAGTTCCTTATATTCTAGATAGAGAATAAAACCCACAAAAAGTACCTAGATGTGTTGTACAAACACTTGGAAATATTCAGATAATTTGCCATAATTTTCTTTTATTTATAAATACTGAGCATTTGAAAAATAACATCTAAATCTAGACCTTTGCAGCTTAGAATTCACAAATAAATGGGAAGCTCTGCTTCGGTAAGGACTGTGTCACAATTTGCCTGAGTTTTTCATGGTACTTAGCATACCACTGCGATGGCCACGGAACTGGCATTCCATTGACACTTGTTTCTAAATGACCAGAAGAATGAAGTAAAGTTAGAGATACTAAATTTTTTTTTAATGACAAATTGACAGCTGGGGTCAGATCTTTCCCCTCCAGGGAATCGTCCCCACCCAGGGATCAAACCTGGGTCTCCCGCATTGCAGGCAGATTCTTTACCATCTGAGCTACCAGGGAAGCCTCTGATGAATCCTTCAGTGGCCACAGCACTGGAGATCCATGACCCCTGCTGACCATCCTCATTTGGACTCCCCATAGGATAGCTTTTCTGAGCATGTCTTCCTGTCTTAGGACTCCGAGTCCTCTATTTATATACCAGGTACTGTGTGATGATCACTCTTCATCTGCTTCAATACCTATCCACTCTTTCTACTTTACATTATGACTTTGGCCAACACCACAGTCTGCGTTTACCCTGTTGGGAAGGCCTTTTGTAACCAGGAACCTTTATCCAGTTCCTGGTTCCAGGAAACCTGGAAGAGATGAAGCCCTGCTTAGCGTGGGATTGAGAAGTGGCTGAACCTCTACCCAGCAGGAAGGGGAGCAAGAGAGAGCACAGGGCAGTGCCTGAGCTCCCATCAGTTCTCTTGGAGGGGCCACCTTGTTTCATCCCAAAGAGAACCTCAAGACCAGAAGCATATTCCAAAGCTCTAGGTAATTGTCTCTTTTCACACTCTCTGGCTGCCTGGAATCACACATGACTCTTCTGCACTCTAATACAGATCAGTAACTGCTAAAGTTTGATCTATTATTTTCACTGTTCTAAATGCACCAGTGTTGAGACTCTGTTCTTCCTGCTTAGAGAAAAAAAAACCAAATAAACAAACTTAGAAAAGTAACCCGGAGAGGACGTGATGACTAAAATGAAGACAAAGTAGAAAGCATTAAGTCAGAAATAATTTCTACCACTTTGAAGTCTAAGACGATATTTTTGAAAGATGAAATATAGAACTAATGTGTGCATGTGTATATCCTGTAATATGCAATATCCAATTTGCACCAATATATTGTGGGGGAAAAAAACTCAACAAATGGAAATTTCTCCCAAAGTCTGGCAAAAAGCCACTCCTCTGCTCTGATTTGGAAAAGAAGATTGTAAACAATGTGGTGGTGTCTGGTTTTACATTACAGATGATTTGCAGATATCCAAGTTTGATTATAGTTTAGCTTTTGAGATTTTTATCATAGGAACATATTTCAAAGAGCCCTAGCATGCAGAAGATGGGGGAGATGCTTGTAAAAACAAACTCTTGGGCTTCTTTAAACCTAAGAAAAGGAAAATAAAAACAGTGAACAAGTTGAGAAACTCCCCCACCGGTTTATTTCTCTGGGTTTTGCTCTGTGCTGCAAGCTCTTCATGTCCTGACAACAGAAGTTTCACTCATTACAGTGAACGTGGAACCAACATGAGTGCAAGGAAGACTCAAGTCAGTCCCCACCTCCAGATGCACTGAAAAGGGTGAACCCAGCTTGCTCTATGGCAAAAGAGAAATGGCAGAGGCAAAAGCCCACATTCCTCTAACATAGTGAGACCTGTCACTTGGAGCTGGACACGAGCTGGACACAGAGCCCAGAGCAAAGCACACTCGCCCACACTGTGTACTGCAGAAAGGATAGGGCACTTCAGAAACAGTATGGAGGAAGGACAGCTTCAGAAATGCAGTGCTGTGTGAAAAGGAGGATGTGGTAGGGGACGCAAATCCACTGAACTTTCCAGAACATCTGGGGCAGGGCAAGTGTGGTCTGCAGCATCCATGCCAGGAACCTCAGGTGCTGGCTTTCTAGCACCAGTGGGGTTGGAATGTCTCTTGCATCTTCCCCCGGGTGGTCTTAACCTCACCCATTAATGCACACACGCAGCAGACCCATAGTGCTGCCTTGCATGGGCTAATCATCTTGAATAGGAGAAACAATATGACTGAAGCTGTGGGGTGGGAGTGGAGTTGGGGGTAGGGGTTGGGGAGTAGGGATTGGGGAGTAGGCAAGTGGCAAGACCAGCTCTCCTGGGGCTGAGGGCCCTTCCAGGATGCCTGGCCACCCACACAAGCCAATGTTGACCTTCTCCCTACCTCTCCTTACAGCATCTTCCTGCTCCTCCCTTCCCTGGAGATCTGCAAACTTTGCCAAGACACCCACAAACACCGTGAGGCAAATGGAATGCGGAACCCTGGGCTCCAGTAAGAAGATGCTGTCTGCTGGAGGCTCCCATCTGGTGTCTGTGAAATTACAAGCACAGGGGAGACTGCCCTGGCTGGGAGGAGCCCTGTGAGAAGTGTGGAACTCAGGAGCCAGTTCTTGGAAATTAGAGCTTAAAATGGTCCACAGAGATAGGCGATCCACAATCTCCACCTAGCTGTCCCCATCTCTTGTAGCCAGCAAATCTAGCAAGTGAAATCATCTCTCTGAGCCTCAGTTTCTTCACCCGTTGAATGGGCATATTGACCCCAACCCTAGAGATGTATACAAGACTGTGTGTGTGAAATTGTAGGATGACAAGCTGTTCTGTAGGTACTGGATGCTGATAGACTTGGGACACCAAAAGGCTGAATGTACACAAAAGTCTCCACGGGGATCCCGCATGCTCACAGCCTCAAACTGGGGTCGGGTGTGTGTTTAAGGGGGCTGGAGTTTGGTTCAGCTATTGCCAGAAGGAGGCTTCACCACATGGGACAGCCCCCTCCAACCCCCTAACCCCACCCCCGCCGACACCCACAGAGTGCCAGAGGTGGGTCCCCCAGCAAACTGTCCGCACCCACTTCCTGTCAGGATTTTGAGGGAAAATGCCTCCCTTTCTGTAACACCAGCCTGAACCAACGCGCACATCTCACTGCGCCAGGTTCTGGGGGCTCACGCTTCCTTTCCCGAGTTTGGTCCCCCATGAGTCAGAGGGAGCCGGATCAGCGGGAGCTTAGTGGTTTTACTGGAGGGGAACCTACAGGAAATCATTTAAGAAGATAATAAAGGGGATTTTTTCCTGTCTAGAGATGAGGCCCCTGGGTCTTTGCAGATGGTGCTATTTTCTCAGATTCAGAAATAACTGCAGTAGAAGAGCCTCAGCTGGTTCCTAAGTCAGTACAACTGGGTCAGTACACAGACCCTCCTGGGGCAGGACCGAGCTTTCATTCCTTGAGCTTTGCCAAAGGCTCAAGTCTTCACAGATCCATGGGACTCCCCTCCCAGCACCCAGAGTCCTGGCAGGCTAGACTCTTCCTGAGCCTCTCGTGGCTCGCCCAGCCTCTCTTCCCTGTTAGATTTGCCTGATTACTTGAAATGTGATTATCTCTGGAACTAAAATTATAAATGGATTTTCATTCTCTGCTGTCTCAGTTGGTAAAGAATCTGCCTGCGATGCAGGAGACCTGGGTTCAATCCCTGGGTCAGGAAGATCCCCACTCCAGTGTTCTTGCCTGGAGAATCCCATGGACAGAGGAGCCTGCCAGGTTACCGTCCATGGGGTCACAAAGAGTCAGACACGACTGAGTAGCTAACACTTTCCACTGAGGTAGAAGGTAATTACTTTGGGTGGTGCCCCTACTGTGGTTATGTAATTTCTCTTTTAATGAATGTTTTGACACCTAAAGTTGACTAGCGTTGAACCTGAGTAATGAAAGATAAGGTATTTTGCCCTTTTCTGTGTTTTGTTATTCCTATCATTCCTCCTATTAAGGTTCATTTTATGTCTGAGAAGAGCAAATATTTTCACTATCTGAAAAAAATGTCTGAATTTTTATACTTGTTAGCATACTTTATTTGTTTTGGTCATAAGGGGTCCAGAAATAAGTCGAACCACAAGAATTGGGTTGATGGCTCAGGAGCCTTCATTTCTCAAGATGCCCCTGAGGAACCCCTTCCTAGAGCATCACCCTTCTCCTGACTGGACCACAGCCCCAGTTTCTGATTTGCAAGCTTACTCATCACAGCATATCCAGTGAAATGGATTCACTCATCAAACATCTACTGAGTGTCAGTGCCACTGCATGCTGCAGAGAGAGAAATAAGCAAGTCCAGGTCTAAAAAGAAAAAAAAAAATTATTGACTAGTCTTGAAATTTTGCCTTCAGAGACATCTGCTCAGGAATTTGTATGTGGAAAAGAAGAAGCAGTGGGTGGATAACCCAAGCAAAAGGATACAGAATGAGGACCCTGGAGGAAATCTAGTCCCTCTCTCTGTATCATAGACCCCAAGCCCAGTGACATCACGTGAATGATGAATTCATGAATGAACCTCAGGAAGAGCCCCAGAAATGGAGCTGTCGCTAAGAGTCATCTAGGGCTCTAGCCAAACGCTGTGAGTTTTCTAGATGAAGGAGATCTGGCTTACAGAGATTGCAGCCTACCCAGGTATGACCACAGTCATGGAAAAGGGAAGGTGAAGGGCGGAGTCTGCATCCTCAGGCCTTGAGCCAAGGGCCCCCACTCCCGGCAGGTCTTCTCTCAGAGGAGGCCCTGCCTGGATTAGAACCCTGCTCCCCAGCCCCATCTGTGCAATGCAGCCAGGACTGGCTTTGGAGCTGGAAGGGCAGCTTTCATCACTCCCACGACGAGGAGGAGGGAAGCATAATCACACTGGTTGGCCGGGAAGAGAAGCCATTCCCCGCCCCCTGCCGCCTGCCTCGGGGGTTCTCAAGAGTCCCGTTTCTTATCCCTTGGCCGTCACCCGATCTGGGATCAGTGTCCAGTAAACAGAAAAGAGCCTGCTTTATGCCATCACAGATTAAGTGACACCAGCTAAGGGCTCCATCTTTCACTCTTTCTTTGAAATGAATCCTCGCTCCCGTTGCTGCTTTGTGTCCCATGGGAGGAATGCGGTGGTGGTTGGCAGGGGGACCAGGGACCGAGCTTTTCACATCCAAACACTGAGAAGTGGCAGTGCTTTGGTTGCCAGGGGTTGGGAGGACTGGAAAAACTAAAGCCATGCTTAATTTTAGGGCATTTTCATCTTTATCGTCATTTTAGCAGTGGAATGAGCAGATGACACCACCCTTATGGCAGAAAGTGAAGAGGAACTAAAAAGCCTCCTGATGAAAGTGAAAGGGGAGAGTGAAAAAGTTGGCTTAAAGCTCAACATTCAGAAAACGAAGATCATGGCATCTGGTCCCATCACTTCATGGGAAATAGATGGGGAAACAGTGGAAACAGTGTCAGACTTTTTGGGGGCTCCAAAATCACTGCAGATGGTGACTGCAGCCATGAAATTAGAAGACGCTTACTTCTTGGAGGAAAAGTTATGACCAACCTAGATAGCATATTGAAAAGCAGAGACATTACTTTGCCAACAAAAGTCCAGCTAGTCAAGGCTATGGTTTTTCCAGTGGTCATGTATAGATGTGAGAGTTGGACTGTGAAGAAAGCTGAGAGCTGAAGAACTGATGCTTTTGAACTGTGGTATTGGAGAAGAGTCTTGAGAGTCCCTTAGACTGCAAGGAGATCCAACCAGTCCATTCTGAAGGAGATCAACCCTGGGATTTCTTTGAGGGAATAGTGCTGAAGCTGAAACTCCAGTATTTTGGCCACCTCATGGGAAGAGTTGACTCATTGGAAAAGACTCTGATGCTGGGAGGGACTGGGGGCAGGAGGAGAAGGGGGCGACCGAGGATGAGATGGCTGGATGGCATCACTGACTCGATGGACGTGAGTTTGAGTGAACTCCGGGAGTTAGTGATGGACAGGGAGACCTGGCTTGCTGTGATTCATGGGGTCGCAAAGAGTCAGACACGACTGAGCAAATGAACTGAACTGAATTGAGCATCCCAGAGGGAAGTAGCATCCTCCGGAGTGAGTGGTCCCAGCGAGATGAGACACAGGATGTAGGCAGAACCCTCTCCAGCAAAGGGAGGGGATGCCATTTGCAGTATTTCACATCCTGAGGCCATGCCTTGCAGTCACGGCTTGCCTTCAGCATCCCTGATTTCTAAAATAGCCGATCTAGGTAGTTGTTAAGACCACAACATTAATTTTTCTAGTTTGGGAATAGAAGATGAGAAGCCCACCACAGCTGCTTTTCAGTGCAGTGGAGAAACGGCAGGAAGCCCTGGGAGGAAGCCTAGAACCTTCGAGCTTGGCATGGCTCTGAGTCCTGCTCACTGGATGGAGCATGGGGAAGCAATTTTTATTTGTGTTTGCAGCTAGAGCCCCAGTTACTGAACCTGATAATGATACACTGAACCCATCTATACAGAGAAATAATTTCCAATTAATGCACTGCTTAACCTCACGTGAAGCTTCAGTTTGCTCACAGTTTTCCCAGTTATCAAGATAAGGTACAGAAAGCCTTACCACAGGAAGACAGGCCAGGCGTAAAGATGGGCAAGGATAATACACAGGGGTTTCCCAAATGGTGCTAGTGGTAAAGAACTCACTTGCCAGTGCTGGAGACATAAGAGATGCTGATTTGATCTCTGGGTCAGGAAGATCCTTTGGAAGCAGGCATGGCAACCCACTCCAGTATTCTTGTCTGGAGAATCCCATGGACAGAGGACACTGATGGGCTACAGTCCATTGGATCACAAAGAATTAGACATGACTGAAGCTACTGAGCATAGCCCAATGCATGGGAGGTACCAGCTCTTCCCAGCCTCTTAAGGCTGCTGCCCTTTACAATGATACAGTGAGTGCACTTTAAAGAAATTAGGCTTCATTGATAGAAAATGGGGCATAGGACAGACTCTATATCTCTTGAAGGTCAAGTCATAGCTTTAGGACAGGATTTTGCTTCTATGAGGCAAGTTTTTGTAAGGCAAAATTGGATCTAAGAGGTCAACTCATTGTGGACCATTTTTGCTCCGTTGGACTTACAAACATGCCATCAACTCCTGGAGTGGTCCTGATGGGGAAGTGGTCGGTGTGGAGCAGGTGGACCAACACACATGGCAACAGCCCAGTAAGCCTTGTTTTCCTTTGTTTTCTGCCAGTGGTTGTCTAAGCGACTGTGACTTACTTTTCTGGCTCTGAAACTCTGACTTTTATCTATGTGCCTGCATGCTAAGTCACTTCAGTCATGTCTATTTGCAACCCCAAGGCCTATAGTCTGCCAGGCTCCTCTGTCTGTGGGATTCTCCAAGCAAGAATACTGGAATGGGTTGCCATTTCTTTCTCCAGGGATCTATCCAACCCAGGGATTGAATCAGCATCTCTTATATCTCCTGCATTGGTAGGCAGGTTCTTTACCACTAGCACCACCTGGGAAGTCCATGCAATTCAGAGTCTGTTTAGTATTTGATTTTCTTTTTCTCACTCTAGCTTTGATAAGCCTGGTGATTGTTTTTAGGGTGCAAAAGCAGAATAAGTTCACAAAGGTATCTGTGTAAAGTTCCTACAGCAGTCTTTGGCTGGCAGCCTGAACCTCTAGCTCTCAGCCACACACCATCAGCTTCTCATTGAGATGATCCATGTTACATGTTATAAAAAAATAATGATGCGAAGTACTTTGGGAACAAAGACATTTCATGGGAAGAGTAGTTGGCTTAGGGTATGATAATTTGGAAAGCTTTTGATAAACTGAAGTCACATCAAGACCAGAGGGTAAAGGAGCTGGAAATCAATTCAGAGGAGCAGGGAAATGTGATGGTACCCAGGGACCAAAGGTCTGTCTACGGATTCATTCTTTAGACTGACCTAACCTGTGTTTCTGCAAGATGAGGGGCCACAAGTTCGATGTGACAGGGACTCAGATTTCTTTTATTTAAAACTGGGGTATAGTTGCTTTACAGTGTTGTGTTGGTTTCTGTTGAGAATTATTCACAAGAATGGGCTGCCTTGTAAAGGAGTAGTCTTCTCATCAGTGAGGAATTTCAAGCAAAAACTTGATGACATCCTATCATAGGGTTAGAAAAAGTACTTCTCTTGTGTCAATGAAAAAAAAAAGTCACTTGCCATACCAGGAAACAAAGGATGCTGCAGCTATCAAGCCATCACATTTTAGCTGCGCCAGTGGTGCACTCCAGGGAGATTCAGGATGAAGGGAACAGGATATTGGCCCTAGACTGCTACAGTACACATCAAGGGAGTGACTGCAGTGAGTCCAGGCCCTTGTGTCTTCCCTCACGTAGAAAAGTGCTAAATTCATTCACTTGAGATGTCTGGGCTTTTTTTTTTTTTTTAAATTAACATTAGTCTTTTGATATTCTGGGTTTTGCTGGTGGCTCAGCGTTTTAAAGAATCTGCCTGCTATGCAGGAGCCACAGGAGATGCAGGTTCGATCCCTGGGTTGGGAAGATTCCCTGGAGGAGGACATGGTGACCCACTCCAGTATTCTTGCCTGGAGAATCCCAAAGACAGAGGAGCCTGGAGGGCTATAGTCCATAGGGCCTGATCTTTTTTCAGTGTTGACTGAAAAAAGAAATGCACAGCCTGAAAGTTGAGAATTATGTTTTATTTGGCAGATAACACTGAAGACTTAAGCCAGGGACACAGCCTCTCAGGGAACTCTGTGGGACTCCTCCAAAGAGGCAAGGGAGAGGCCAAGATATAAAGGAGATTTTGCAACAAGTATCAGATTGTGTGCATTTCTTTTCAGTCAATACTCATGACGCTCAGATGTGACATTCTCCACTAGGATCTCAAGAGTGCCAGGGACCCCACAGGCAAGCAGGAGGGAGCAATGACAACTGTGATGGCCCACACACTGCCACTGCCTCAGACATGGAGCCCATCACCAACTTGCTTCTCCTCCAAGATCAGTTCCTCCAGGTTGGTTTCTACATCCTTCCGGTCACATGTTTATATTCACCTCAGCTTATCAAATCTCTCTCCCGGCAGAACCAGAAATGTTTTCCTCCAACTGGACACTGATACCAAGCAGGACCCTGTAGGGTTCCTAGGCACAAAGATGTTCTGTGTCCTCCGTTCCTTTGCTCACAGGAAAATAGGCTTCATTTAACCTCTGTGTCCTTCCCTGAGATCCAAGAGGCAGATTCAAGTCATTGTTAATTAAGGAAGAGAGGGGATGCAAGACCAGGAAGAAACAGTCAAGAGAAACAATTGTGCAGCCTTGGGACAAAGATCTGCTTCGCCATCAATAGATACACACAACACTGTCTTTGAGCAATTTTTCAGGTACTGAAACCGCCTCCAGGTGGGAGAAGGTAACCGTATGTTGCTCACAAGCATGTAGACCCCAGACCGCTTGGAACTGAAGGGTGATAATACTGAGTCCCTCTTACCTCACCACCAGCCCACTGTGGCCCCCTTTGCTAGGCAAAGCAATAAACCTGCTCTTTTCTACTTCACCCGAAATAATCCCACCAGGAACAGACCCTCCAGGGGCCACTGGTAAAGCCATGAGTTAAGGAAAACTCCCTGAGCACAGGATCCTATCTCATTCCTCTGGGCCCTCGTTCACTAGGGTGTGGAGCCCGGGTGTGGGGGCCACTGGAGACCAGCCTGGCCCACCTGGTGGCATGGAGGGAAGCCTGCGGTGTGTCTGGAGAGAGACTTCGATAAGTCTATCTGAGAAAGTCTGACCACAGAAGGGAATATACTTGGCCCCTCAGGTTTCTCATCCATTTGAGCTCCAGGGACTTCTAATCCACATGCTGCCTACTAATTTACCCTTCATTCATCAGAATATTATTTTGTAAGCTTTTTGATGTCTGAGAAGCTAAATGAATCTTTTAAGCCCTTTCCCGCTTTGTACCACGAAACTGTGTGCTCCCAGCAGCTGGGGAACAGGAGCCAGAAAAGCTGGGGGCTATGCTTGCAGCCCTTGCAGGGAAGAGCACAGCCTTGCAAACAGTCCCCACCCAGCCTGCAGGCCAGTGCAATTATACCTTGTGGCAAGAAGGCACACCTCCTTTCTAGGCATTTTTCTTTGGGTCCTGCCTCTAGGGAGGGTCCCACTCACTGGAAATTCAGTATATCATCCCATTCATCCACTCCCTCCTTGACCAGTTGTTTACTGAGCACTGCTTAATGGCAGCGGACATTGGGCTAGTGTTGGACATCCAAATATGCACAATGCTCAGTTCTTGCCCTTGAAGAACTTACATCCTATTGGGGAGGGGGATAATTAGGGTGTTTGGGATGGACACGTACACACTGTTATATTCAAAATGGATAACCAACAAGACCTACTGTACAGCACAGGGAACTCTGCTCAATGTCATGTGGCAGCCTGGATGGGAGGGGAGTTTGGAGGAGAATGGATACATGTATATGTTTGGCTGAGTCCCTTGGCTGTTCACCTGACACTATCACAACATTGTTATTTGGTTATACTCCAGTATAAAATTTAAAAAAAATTTTTTTAATTTACAATAAATATTATAAAACAATAAAAAATAACTAAATCCAAGAACTAGTTTTGTGAAAATACCAAACCCTAATGAATTTAATTATAATAACTTTTTAATATTGAAAAAAAAAAAGAACTCACACCCTAGTGGAGAAGAGGGTTGAATAGGCCATTCCAGAAAGGGCAGTGAGTACAATACCAATGGGACGCAGGGTACCATAGAATTAAGAAGGAGCACCCATCCCAGACAGGGATGAAAAAGACGAGTCAGAAAAGGCTTTTAAGGCTCTGTTCTTTGCCTACAGAACATTGTGACCAGTCTTTCATAGTTACTGATGCCAAATTTTGAATTATGGAAGGATCATGGCATCCCACCATTTAAACACACAAAATGTTACTGACTCTTCAGAAGATCTAGAAGAACTCTGTTTTCCATCTCAAAGGAGAGTCTTATGATTTATTTGTGATATTTGAGGAAAAGCAGAAGGCAGAACTTTCTTCCTTCTAAAAATTGAAAGGAAAACCACGTTTCAAAACATGATAAATTCCTGTATTAACTTTTTTTCAAAAGAAGAATAACATTTTCTTATGTACTAGTGTGCTGATGTGTTCTTTGTGGTTGAAGTTAAACTTTGAATTAGCTTTGCAAATTCACTTTAAAGTTTAGTTTCAAGCTTGTTTGAATTCTTTATCCCTCAGAATTCAGTATCACTGAAATGTATACCATGTACAACTCAAAATTGAATATCACTAAATATATTGATATATCTTTTTGTTAAAGTAGCATAGAAATAACTGTGATCAAAGAAAGAAATGCATAGCATGATGCTGTGTGGCCCTTAATGGGCTTTATAATCTCTCTGAGCCTCAATTTCCTCATTGTAAAATGGAGACAGTAAGAACACCTATTTGTGGAAGACTGCAGAAATGTCCACAATCTTTCCATCAGGTAATGAAGTCTATATAACAGTCTGTTTAATCCTATCTGAACCCGTGACCTGCTTTGGACAATAAAATATGACAGAAGTGACAAGGTGCTAGTTCTAAGCCTGAGCCTTGAGAAGCATTGGCTGCTTGGCCTGTCTCTCAGAACTCTGCCCCACCACCTTGTGAACAAGCCCAGTTAGTCTGCTCCAGAGTGAGAGAGAACATGGAGCAGAGACAAGAATCCCCTTGGAGGCTCTCTGAGACCAGTCAGCCCCCATCAAACAGCATCTGACTACATACACAATAAGCCCAGTCAAGACCATCCACTGAGCCCAGCTAAAATGATTGAGCACCAGAATAATGAGCTAAAAAAAAAAATAGCATTGTTTACACCACTGCATTTTGAAGTGGTTTTTTATGCTGCTGCTGCTGCTAAGTTACTTCACTTGTGTTCGACTCTGTGCAACCCCATAGATGGCAGCCCACCAGGCTCCGCCGGCCCTGGGTTTCTCCAGGCGAGAACACTGGAGTGGGTTGCCATTTCCTTCTCCAATTCATGAAAGTGAAAAGTGAAAGTGAAGTTGCTCAGTTGTGTCCGACTCTTAGCGACCCCATGGACTGCAGCCCACCAGGCTCCTCCATCCATGGGATTTCCTAGGCAAGAGTACTGGAGTGGGGTGCCATTGCCTTCTCCAGCTTTGTTATGCAGTAAGCACTAATTGAGATGCAATATCATGTAGGCTTACTGAGAAGTTTAAAAGATTGGTATTTGTAAGATATTTATAACTATTCCAAGTTCTATGTAAATTTTAAATAAGTGCTTGTTTTCATAATCATTATTAAGATATTAGGATATCCTTACAGTTCCATAGTTACAGCTATCCCAGGTTGAAGGTCAGGAACGGTGGCGGTAAGGAGATACCCCTCATCCAAGGTAAAGAGCAGTGGCTGTACTTTGCTGGAGTAGCTGTGAAGAGATACCCCATGCCCAGGGTAAGAGAAACCCAAGTAAGATGGTAGGTGTTGCAAGAGGGCATCAGAGGGCAGACACACTGAAACCATACTCACAGAAAACTAGTCAATCTAATCACACGAGGACCACAGCCTTGTCTAACTCAATGAAACCAAGCCATGCCTGCAGGGGCAACCCAAGACGGGCAGGTCATGGTGGAGAGGTCTGACAGAATGTGGTCCACTGGAGAAGGGAATGGCAAGCCACTTCAGTATTCTTGCCTCGAGAACCCCATGAACAGTATGAAAAGGCAAAATAATAGGATACCCAAAGAGGAACTCCCCAGGTCATTAGGTGCCCAATATGCTACTGGAGATCAATGGAGAAATAACTCTAGAAAAATTAAGGGATGGAGCCAAAGCAAAAACAATACCCAGCTGTGCATGTGACTGGTGATAGAAGCAAGATCCGATGCTGTAAAAGCAATATTGCATAGGAACCTGGAATGTCAGGTCCATGAATCAAGGCAAATTGGAAGTGGTCAAACAAGAGATGGCAAGGGTGAACGTTGACATTCTAGGAATCAGCAAACTAAAATGGACTGGAATGGGTGAATTTAACTCAGATGACCATTATATCTACTACTGTGGGCAGGAATCCCTCAGAAGAAATGGAGTAGCCATCATGGTCAACAAAAGAGTCTGAAATGCAGTACTTGGATGCAATCTCAAAAACGATAGAATGATCTCTGTTCGTCTCCAAGGCAAACCATTCAATATCACAGTAATCCAAGTCTATGCCCCAACCAGTAACGCTGAAGAAGCTGAAGTTGAACGGTTTTATGAAGACCTACAAGACCTTTTAGAACTAACACCCAAAAAAGATGTCCTTTTCATTATAGGGGATTGGAATGCTAAAGTAGGAAGTCAAGAAACACCTAGAGTAACAGGCAAATTTGGCCTTGGAATGTGGAATGAAGCAGGGCAAAGACTAATAGAGTTTTGCCAAGAAAATGCATTGGTCATAGCAAACACCCTCTTTCAACAACATAAGAGAAGACTCTACACATGGACATCACCAGATGGTCAACACCAAAATCAGATTGACTACATTCTATGCAGCCGAAGAGGGAGAAGCTCTATACAGTCAACAAAAACAAGATAAGGAGCTGACTGTGACACAGAACATGAACTCCTTATTACCAAATTCAGACTTAAGTTGAAGAAAGCAGGGAAAACTGCTAGACCATTCAGGTATGACCTAAATCAAATCCCTTATGATTATACAGTGGAAGTGAGAAATAGATTTAAGGGCCTAGATCTGATAGACAGAGTGCCTGATGAACTATGGAATGAGGTTCTGACATTGTATAGGAGACGGGGATCAAGACCATCCCCATGGAAAAGAAATGAAAAAGAGCAAAATGGCTGTCTGGGGAGGCCTTACAAATAGCTGTGAAAAGAAGAGAGGCGAAAAGCAAAGGAGAAAAGAAAAGATATAAGCATCTGAATGCAGAGTTCCAAAGGATAGCAAGAAGAGATAAGAAAGCCTTCTTCAGCTATCAATGCAAAGAAACAGAGGAAAAGAACAGAGTGGGAAAGACTAGAGATCTCTTCAAGAAAATTAGAGATACCAAGGGAACATTTCTAGAAGATGGGCTCCATAAAGGACAGAAATGGTATGGACCTAACAGAAGCAGAAGATATTAAGAAGAGGTGGCAAGAATATACAGAAGAACTGTACAAAAAGATCTTCACAACCCAGATAATCATGATGATATGATCACTAATCTAGAGCGAGACATGTTGGAATGTGAAATCAAGTGAGCCTTAGAAAGCATCACTACGAACAAAGCTAGTGGAGATGATGGAATTCCAGTGGAGCTGTTTCAAATCCTGAAAGATGATGCTGTGAAAGTGCTGCACTCAATATGCCAGCAAATTTGGAAAACTCAGCAGTGGCCACAGGACTGGAAAAGGTCAGTTTTCATTCCAATCCCAAAGAAAGGCAATGCCAAAGAATGCTCAAACTACCACACAATTGCACTCATCTCACATACTAGTAAAGTCATGCTCAAAATTCTCCAAGCCAGGCTTCAGCAATACGTGAACCGTGAACTCCTGATGTTCAAACTGGTTTTAGAAAAGGCAGAGGAACCAGTGATCAAATTGCCAACACTCACTGGATCATGGAAAAAGCAAGAGAGTTCCAGAAAAGCATCTATTTCTGCTTTATTGACTATGCCAAAGCCTTTGACTGTGTGGATCACAATAAACTGTGGACGATTCTGAAAGAGATGGGAATACCAGACCACCTAACCAGCCTCTTGAGAAATCTGTATGCAGGTCCGGAAGCAACAGTTAGAACTGGACATGGAACAACAGACTGGTTCCAAATATGAAAAGGAGTATGTCAAGGCTGTATATTGTCACCCTGCTTATTTAACTTATATGCAGAGTACATCATGAGAAACGCTGGACTGCAAGAAACTCAAGTTGGAATCAAGATTGCCAGGAGAAGCATCAATAATCTCAGATATTTAGATGACACCACCTTTATGGCAGAAAGTGAAGAGGAGCTAAAAAGCCTCTTGATGAAAGTGAAAGAGGAGAGGGAAAAAGTTGGCTTAAAGCTCAACATTCAGAAAATGAATATCATGGCATCCGGTCCCATCACTTCATGGGAAATAGATGGGGAAACAGTGGAAACAGTGTCAGACTTTATTTTTGATGTCTCCAAAATCACTGCAGATGGTGACTGCAGCCATGAAATTAGAAGACACTAACTCCTTGGATAAAAGTTATGACCAACCTAGACAGTATATTCAAAAGCAGAGACATACTTTGCCAACTGAAGTCTGTCTAGTCAAGGCTATGGTTTTTCCAGTGGTCATGTATGTATGTGAGAGTTGGACTGTGAAGAAGGCTGAGTGCCGAAGAATTGATGCTTTTGAACTGTGGTGTTGGAGAAGACTCTTGAGAGTCCCTTGGACTGCAAGGAGATCCAACCAGTCCATCCTGAAGGAGATCAACCCTGGGATTTCTTTGGAAGGAATGATGCTAAAGCTGAAACTCCAGTATTTTGGCCACCTCATGGGAAGAGTTGACTCATTGGAAAAGACTCTGATGCTGGGAGGGATTGGGGGCAGGAGGAGAAGGGGACGACAGAGGATGAGATGGCTGGATGGCATCACTAACTCGATGGATGTGAGTCTGAGCGAACTCTGGGAGATGGTGATGAACAGGGAGGCCTGGTGTGCTGCGATTCATGGGGTCGCAAAGAGTCGGACACAACTGAGCGACTGAACTGAACTGAACTGACAGTTCCATGATCCATTTGGAAAGGAAAAAAACAAGAGTCTTGAATATTAGCTTTAAAAGGATGTTTTGACTTGTTCACATCCAACAATGGTCAGTAAATTAGTAGATTTACCTATAACAATATTTTTGTTGCAATACTAATGATTCCCGGCATGACTGAGATCTTTTGGCACATGAACAAGTATTTTTGCTGAGTGACAAGGCTTTAATCTTACAAATACTTACTCTTTTGCCAGGGAAATTATACTTGTTTGAACTTTTAAAAGCATAATTTTGATTTGCTTAGACCTCCCTGGTTACAAGTGCATTATGTTGAGACCAGACATGTCATAAGCAAAATCTACTCATTTCACTGTGTGTGCTGGAAATCAGCTGAGTCACTCAGAGTGACGTTAAATGTAATTTCAGAATAGAAAAGAGTTCTTGTTCTTTCCTGTGGTAACAAGTACTTAATATATATTTATAGTTTAGTATAATTAGTCATAATGTTACATTATTACAATTACTGTTTTATGGACATAACTTTCTTACAACTTATTCAAAGTGATTCTATATGATTACCTCTGTAACAGAAAATTTAGAGAATTGCAAATCAGCTCAAGAAATGGCACATTTAGGATTGCTTTTTCATACATTCCAGAGACTAGAGACATCCTCTCTGCTTATCTTTAGAAAGTATAGAAGATTACCAAAGGCTTCTAAAAGACACCTTGCTTGTAATATTTTATTATAATTTTTCTCTATCATCACCTCTTATAAAGCAAACTACACTTTATAAATAATAAGATCTTACAATTGTCTCAAAATAATTGTATAAACCATGTCATTGTTGTTTTAGTCCCCCAGCTGTCAAGAGAGGTAGACCAGATATCTGTGGTTATCTCCATTTTGTACAGCAAGTGAATGAGAAAGAGAGAATTGGTACACTCAAGTCACCTGCCTATGAGTGGCATTAGTAGGGTCAAAACTAGATTTTCCTGTTACAAGTGTGGGACTCCTTCAATAACATATCATTAAATTCTTCATAGAGCCCCTGAATGATGAAAAGACAGACATGGCCAGAGAAGAGTCAGGCACATCTAATGTTGAATCCTGGTTTGTCCATGTGTTAGCTAGGTGACATTCAGACAAGTTACTTAACCTTGTGTGTGCTTAGTCACTCAATCATGTCTGACCCTTTGCAACCCCATGGACTGTAGCCCGCCAGGCTTCTCTGTCCATGGAAATTCTCCAGGCAAGAATACTGGAGTGGATTGCCATGCCTTCTTCCAGGGCATCCTCCCAATTCAGGGACAGAACCAGATGTCCCACACTTCAGATGGATTCTTTACCATCTGAACCACCAGGGAAGCCCTTAACCTTGCTGAATCTCATTTTTTATATGTAGAAGAGAGATGATATTATATACTTCATGAAATTTTAGTGAATATTAAATTACATATTTAAAGTTCTTGGCATTGGAAATTTTTAATAAATTTTCATTGTTGCAATTTTGGTGTTATTATTGTTGTTATTAGCCTGGTAGTTAGATGAGCTAGCTCAGAATCCCACTTAAGATTCCATGGTCTGAGACTGTTCTTAAAATTTATGTGGGGATGTCAGTTTTCCCCACTCTCCTGATTTGATGTGTAGTAAACTGTTTAATTCTACCCCAAAGTGAAAGAGATAAAGATGAGAACTAATTCAGATCATGTTTACAATCTTTGGGGGTCGATTTGTGGGGCGTATGTAATGGATGGATAGTGCCCACTCAGTTACTACCATTTAATTACATGAAAGTTTGCATTGTCAGTAAAGATACCATTGTGATAGAGGGAAAAGTGAAAGTGTTAGTCACTCAGTCACATCCTACACTTTGTGACCCCACAGACTGTAGCCCAGGCTCCTGTGTTCATGGGATTTCTCCAGGCAAGAATACTGGAGTGGGTTGCCATTCTTTTCACCAGGGTGTGTTGTCAAGCTTCATCGAGGTGTTTTCCTAAATCTATTCAAGAACTCTCTGCTCCAGACTGGAATTAGGCTATTTTCCCAGAAGTCAAAGACTACATGCGGCAGGTTTTTGCTTGAATAACCTTTCTTGTTCCTTTCTCACTATATGTGTATGTACCATCCCAAACCTAGTCATTTTCATGCTACAATGTAGAATGAAATGCATTTGAGAACTACGGAGAGGAAAAATTACATCCAACTGACAATGTTCTTAAAACTTCCTAGACCTAGGCTATTTAGTTAGTTAGTTTGGTTTTGAGTGATGCAGAAGAAACTTAGCTCATTAAGAGAATAGCTGGAAAAGAACTCAGCTGAAGGGTGAATCTCAAGACTTCAGCCAGAGGATTGCCAGATTTATGTTTTCTATAGTCTCTCAACCCAAAACCTTAAACTCCACGACCCTAATAGCCTTATAACCTGAGGACCAGCTTGCCCTTCTCACTGTCAGTACTTTATCTCAGCTGTAAGAAGAGAACAATTCTGAGACTGTGTCATGATTTCTTGTAGGACTCAAACACTGGGAAGAGAGTATATTTTGCTAAGTGATTTTGTATTAATTTGTGACTACTTTTTACCTTATCTGTGGTTGATAATGTTAAACTCCAAATGGACTGTGAGGATGAGCTAGAATAATGGTCTGTTTATGCTATGGCAGCTGCCTTCTTTGGTTGGTCACTGGCACTTTCTTGTGTCAAATAGCCCACAGCTAATTTATTTAAATGGAGAGATACATAAGAATGTGTCTCTATTGAAAATCTCATGGCAGCTACAAGCCATGATATGCAACTCTGGAGTTCATTTGGTTACAAAACTGCTGAATATGAAAGTGGTTTTGACATCTTAGTGAAAATTTTTTTTAAGGTTTCAGCTCTCTTCCCCAAAAGATACTCAATAAAGTAGTAGGTTGTCTGAACCAGGACAGAAAAACCCTAGAAGAAATGAGAGCCTCATTCCCAAATAATCCTTCTAAAATGTCAAATGTAAGTGAGGCATTTTGCAGTTACAAATGTGATAACTGACCCGAACAAGTATGACCAATGGAAGAAAGTTGTCTGGGAGGGGGTGGTTATGTGGTCTCAAATTCGATTCACAAACTATTAATTACTTACAGAGAAGAAAAGTTATCAATACCTTCATAATGGAGAAATCTATTGGATAAAAAATCCAAGTTAGTAAATATAATAATGGAACACATTTTGGGTACTTTCTGATGTGATCCATGAGAAAGACTCAGCATTGCCTGCATGGCATTTCCCCCAAATACATACATGGAATCTCACCAAGAAGAAACAATCAGCCATATCCAAATTCTACATCATTCCACATATCCAAATTCTATAACATGCCACAAACCAACTGGCCTGGATTGTTCAAAATTGTCAAAGTCAAAAAGAATTTTCTGGATTAAAGGAAAATAAAGAGAAATGACAACTAAATGGTTTCTGTTGTCTTTGATTAGATCCTGGACCAAGAAAAGTTATAAAATATAGCTATAGATTGCATGGGTGCATGCTAAGCTGCTTCAGTCATGTTCAGCTCTTTGTGACCCCATGATCTGTAGCTCTCCAGGCTCCTCTGTCCATGGGATTCTCCAGGCAAGAATACTGGAGTAGTTTGCCACTCCCTTCTCCAGGGAATCTTCCTGACCCAGGGATCGAACCTGGCTGGGTTTCCCACATTGCTGGCAGATTCTTTACCATCTGAGCCACCAGGGAAGCCTGGGGAAGCCCATGTGTATACATATATCTCAGCTCTTCTCAATTGCATTCCCATTTAGGTCACCGTAGAGCACTGAGTAAAGTTCCCTGAGCTCCATGGAACTCATTAGTTACCTATTTTATAATAGGGCATATGTGCCCATCCCAGTCTCCCAATGCATCCCACCCTCCTCTTCTGCCCTTGGTGTCTATACATTTTTCCTCTTTGTCTGTGTCTCCGTTTCTGCTTAAAACATATTTTAAATCCATGTACCTTCCTACGTTTTCACTGCCATCAGCCTAGTCTAAGTCACCATCATCTCTTTTTAAAATTTTTCTAGGAACCGTTTACTTGAGCTGCAAATTCAGAGCAGTTAATGGGTGTGACGCCTGTGCAGGTATATGGTGCTTCATGCTCTTAAAAGAGTCCTGTGGTTTGTTTAAAACTCTGCTGTTGCTGTCTTGAAATTTTAAAGAATTTTTTAAAAATTTCTTTTGTATTGGAATATAGTCAGTTAACAATGTTGTGTTAGTTTAAGATGGAGAGCAAAGAGATTCAGTCACACATTAAAATGCAGGTGAAGGAGGACAGCTCAGTTGACAGGGTCCCTGCAGAAAGGTCCAGGGATTGGCAGCATCCTGGCTTCCAGAGAGATCAGAAGGACAACAGCTGCCCACCCCATGGACAAAGATGGCTGATATCTTCCTAACTTTATGTTGTTTCTTCAAGACACTCCAGATTTTGTTCATAAGATGAGGCTTCTGCAACATCTTAATGTTTCACGTGTTGGTTTTCCTCAGAGTATTACTTTATTTCATATGATGGCCCTGGAGCCAGACTCTGCTGGTTTTAATCCAGGTTGTTAATTTACTAGCTATGTGGATTTGGGCAGGTGACTTAATCTCTCATGATTTGCAGTATCCACATTTATAACAGGGGCATAAAAGGGATAACATCTCATGAAGTTATTTGGAGAATAAAAGAGAAAAAGAAAGGTAATCTTGGCACAATGCCTGGGGCAGAGTAAGACTCAATAAATATCAGCTATTACTAATATTAGTATGCATGCAGCTGAGAACTTGCCAATGAAAACTACAATAATGAAAGTAGCAACAAAAATGTATCAGGCCCCTACTATGCACTCAGAGTTGTTGTTGTTCAATGAGATGTTCAATAGTAGGGGAGGGGGTGGGGACTTCTCTGGTGGTCCAGTGGTTAAGACTTCGCCTTCCAGTGCAAGGGGTGTGGGTTTGATCCTTGGTTGGGGAGCTAAGATCCCACATGTGTTTTGGCCTGTGGCCAAAGAAACAACAAAAAAAATAAAACAGAAGCCATATTGTAAAAAATTCAATAAAGAATTTAAAAACAGTCCACATTCAAAAAAAAAAAAAAACCCTTAGCAAAACAGTAACAACCTAGATAGTATATTCAAAAGCAGAGACATTACTTTGCCGACTAAGGTCCATCTAGTCAAGGCTATGGTTTTTCCTGGGGTCATGTATGGATGTGAGAGTTGGACTGTGAAGAAGGCTGAGCGCTGAAGAATTGATGCTTTTGAAGTGTGGTGTTGGAGAAGACTCTTGAGAGTCCCTTGGACTGCAAGGAGATCCAACCAGTCCATTCTGAAGGAGATCAGCCCTGGGATTTCTTTGGAAGGAATGATGCTAAAGCTGAAACTCCAGTACTTTGGCCACCTTCTGGAAAGAGTTGACTCATTGGAAAAGACTCTGATGCTGGGAGGGATTGGGGGCAGGAGGAGAAGGGGACGACAGAGGATGAGATGGCTGGATGGCATCACTAACTCGATGGACGTGAGTCTGAGTGAACTCCGGGAGATGGTGATGGACAGGGAGGCCTGGCGTGCTGCGATTCATGGGGTCGCAAAGAGTCGGACACGACTGAGCGACTGAACTGAACTGAACTGAACAGTAAAAGACTTTTTCCCCAATGGAGTTTACATTGTAATCCTCATTTACATAAACCAGGATAATTCAAAGTAATTTACAGCTGTTAACTTGTTTAATTCCTCAAGCTATCTCTGACTCTCTGAGGTCTCCTCTCAAACATGCTGCCCTGTGGCCTGACTTGATGGAAATTTCTGGGGCTTTTGAAAAGTGAACAAGTCAACTTGGCAGGTATAAGAAGGAGGGTAGTTTGTTTTGCTATATTTTGTTTTTGTCCTTCCAATTCTGTGAAAGTGTTTCATGACAAAAACATTTTCTGGTTGAGCCAGCAACTATAATGATCCAATAGAAATAACTGATGAAGTGCACTCATCATTTTTAGGCAAAAGATATTCCCTGGAGTGGGCTAAGGGCAGAAGAGACTAATGGGAAAGTGAAACAAAAAATGCAACCTCCCTTTCTTACAGTTTTTTTAAGAAACTTGGTCCAGGATTTCTATGTGATCTCCCCATTCTTGCCAAGGTTACCATGACTCTGTTAACTGGGGAAGAAAAACCACTTGGCTTCTAAAGGAAGACACGACTCTACCATATCATTAAGTCTGAATTCATCTCAGCTTTTGGCCACTGGGTCTCCACTGAGCTGCCTGGTCAGACCAGCCCTGTTGTGACCCACCATGAGTCCCGGCGGGTAGACACTGTAACCTTGTTGACAGTCTGTCATCATTCCCTTCCTTGCAAAGCCAGATCTAAAGAAGCCTTTGCTGATATTCTTGATGTGTTGAGGGAGGCTGCAGTCCATGGGGGTGGCAAAGAATTGGACACGACTTAGCTACTGAACAGCAGCAACAACAAATATATCTCTAGAAAACTCAAGACACCTTTTGAAATATATTTCTTTTCATTTTATAAACCTCTGAGTATTTCCAGGAAGATATTGGAAAAGATTCTGATGCTGGGAGGGATTGGGGGCAGGAGGAGAAGGGGGCGACAGAGGATGAGATGGCTGGATGGCATCACGGACTCGATGGACGTGAGTCTGAGTGAACTCCGGGAGATGGTGATGGACAGGGAGGTCTGGCATGCTGCAATTCATGGGATAGCAAAGAGTTGGACATGACTGAGTGACTGAACTGAACTGAACTGATCCATATGTTTCTGTTTTTGTGTCCACTTACTTCATCCTACTGTTTGGATAAGAAAAACTGGTGTTCTCCAAGAAGTCTCATAATCTTTCTTTCCTTTTCATTGAGAGAAAGGATGGTCACAGTCTTAACCAAGTCCAAGGCTAGCTGGATACTCAAAGCCACAGGCTTTTAACTTTGCAAATACTATTTTCTTCTTCCTAATCAAAAGACCAGGGTGAGGACCCACAGAAGGCAAAACAATTTTAATAGCAGAATGGACAAAACAGAAAGACCCAAGTAAATTAACGATCACACAGTTTGTATTCTGTTGACAATGTTTTCTTGAGTACTTAAAATGTTCTTGTCCTCTAACTCCAAAATTCTACTTCTAGGAAATTGTCCTAAGGGAAAAGTCAGAGATATACAAACAGATTAAATTTATTAGAAACTAAATCTCCAATAATAAGTTATTGGTAAACTAAATTATAGCATGTCTAAAGCATGAAACACTATGGAGCCATTAATGAGTGTTAAGTGACATAGGAAAATGTTAGTAACATACTGAGTAACAAGGCAAGTTATACAAAAGCATGAGAGTTGCCCAAAAATTAATGGAAGAGAATAAAGTAGTGAATGCTTAGCTGTGTCTTTCATTGCCATCTGTAGGGTCTTTGCACTAGGATGGAAGGAAATTTCCTTCCGTGTCCCAAGAGTTTGGATTCTACTGTTAAAAGGCAGTTAACAAAAATTTCTTTTAAAAGCCCAAGGCCTTCGGAAGGGAAAAGATGAAAGTTGCAGCCTTGGAGAAGGAGGGACTGGAGTCCTCGGATCTGGGAAGGGACAAAGGGTGGCGAGTTTCTAAGGGGAGCTGAGCTGGGTTTTACTCCAGCTCCCAGGAGGAGGGCCCTGGGTGCCAGGGTGACTCCAGGGACCCTCAAGCATTTGTATCAAACGCTCTGGCTTATCACTGTTTCTACTTCCCTTTCTTGGGTCACCCCCACTAGGATACAAATGTGCTCTGGTATGTTTCAGCTCAAAACAACCCCCATTCTAAACCCCTTATTTCTCCTTACCTGTGTCCCTGTTGCTATACGTTTTCCCACGGTGGACCGTCTCCACTGCCCCTGCCATGCCCTCCCCAGTTCACAACCATCAGTGTCTGCCTCGTTATATTGGTCCAGAGGTGGAGACACTGCTCAACCTACAGTCACCCATCACGCCCCCCGTCCCCTTCCTCAGGGCATGCCACCTCCCTGTCTTATTCAACCACTGACTATCTAGAAACATCAACTGACCCAAACTTCCAGGACACCCTGCCCTCCTGTTTTCTTGTGTCTTACTGGTTAATCCTGCCCTTCCTCCTTAGGTGCCTGCTCCTTAACAAATTCTAAACGTGGATGAAAAAGAGCTCAGTCTGCCTCTCCTTTCTCTCCCCGCCTTCTCCCCTGGGTCATGTCATTTCTTGTTCAGAAATTTCAGTACTATTTTTATACAAGATCATCTTCATATGTGTGTAAATCGAGAGAGCCTGACTTTTGGATTCCTACCCCATGCCAGGTAAAACATATGAAATGCACCAATAGTTCAAAGTAAATGTACTTTTTTTTTTTGAGGGGTTACATTTTTTTAGTATAAAATATGTGTAAGATAAACTTCCACTTTAATCATTTTGAAGTATACAGTTAATTTAGTGGCATTAGTTACATTCAAATGTACATCCATCACCACTGTCCATTTTTGAAACTTTTATCATGCCAAGGAGAAATTTTGTTTCCATTAAGAAATAAATTCCATTTTCCTCTCCTCTCAGTCCCAATAACTTCTAATCTACTTTCTATTTGTATGAATTTGAGTATATGTTCCAGATTAGATGTGCTTTCTTGCTATTAGAAAAGACAGATTCTTTAAAATAATTTTACTTTTGAAAGTGGATAAAGCATTTAGTTCAAAACTGGCTCTTATTTTTCATATCCAGGAATTCCTATAGAATGAGAAAATCTAATCTTCATATTATTTGTAAATTCCTTCTCCAGGGGATCTTCCCAACCCAGAGATCAAACCTGGGTCTCCTATACTGCAGGCAGATTCTTTATTGACTGAGCTACAAGGGAAGCCCAATATATCGTTATTGTTTACTGCTGCTGCTGCTAAGTTGCTTCAGTCATGTCCAATTCTGTGCGACCCCATAGAAGGCAGCCCACCAGGCTCCGCTGTCCCTGGGATTTTCCAGGCAAGAGTACTGGAATGGGATGCCATTGCCTTCTCCGTTATTGTTTACTAAAACTTGGCAATTACTAAGCATGATATAAAACTACATTTTATAAACAGTGACTGCATTATTTTTTAAGTTTTTTTTTACTTTATGTGTTGAATTTTTTGAAAATAATTTTAGATTCACATAAAAGTTTCAGACGTTTGCTCCTTGGAAGTAAAGCTATGACCAACCTGAGTGAAAGAATGAAGTCACTGTATCGTCCATGGAGTCGAAAAGAATCAGACACAATTGAGCAACTTTCACAGACCCTCAGTGTGTGCATACGTGCTAAGTCATTTCAGTTGTATCTGACTCTATGTGAACCTATGGACTGTAGCCGGCCAGGCTCCTCTGTCCATGGGATTTTCCATGCAAGGATACTGGAGTGGGTTGCCATTTCCTATTCCAGGGGATCTTCCCCACCCAGGGATCGAACCCTTGTCTCTTGTGTCTCCTACATTGCAAGCAGATTCTTTACCCACTGAGCCACTGAGGAAGCCCTAGACAGCATATTAAAAGGCAGAGACATTACTTTGCCAACAAAGGTCCGTCTAGTCAAGGCTATGGTTTTTCCAGTAGTCATATATGGATATGAAAGTTGGACTATAAAGAAAGCTGAGGGCCAAAGAATTGATGCTTTTGAACTGTGGTGTTGGAGAAGACTCTTGAGAGTCCCTTGGACTGCAAAGAGATCAAACCAGTTCATCCTAAAGGAAATCAGTCCTGAATATTCATTGAAGGACTGATGCTAAAGCTGAAACTCTAATACTTTGGCCACCTGATTTGAAGAACTGACTCATTGGAAAACACACTGATGCTGGGAAAGATTGAAGGCAGGAGGAGAAGGGGACGACAGAGGATGAGATGGTTGGATGGCATCACCAACTCAATGGACATGAGTTTGAGCAAGCTCTGGGAATTGGTGATGGACAGGGAGGCATGGCGTGCTGCAGTCCATGGGGTCACAAAGAGTCAGGCACAACTGAACTGAACTGAAAAATATAAGAATTAGTACAGAGAGGTCTAATGTACCCTTTCCCAGCTTCCCCCAAGGATGACATCTTACACACCCACAGTTTGTTATCAATTATCAAAATTTTATTTGATTTCACCATTTTTCACAGGTACCAGTTGTGTGTATGGGGTTCTATCAGATTTCATCTAATGTATATTAATAGATGTGTGTGAGCACCACCATAACTAGGGTATAGAACTCTTCATGAGAAAGAAACTCCTTCCAGCCAACCCTTTATGGTCACACTCTCCCAATTGGCTATGTAATCCCTGACTTATCCTCTATCTCTCCACTTATGTCATTTTGAGACTATCATATACACAGAATCATACCTTTAGAGACTGACTTTTTTCACTCAGAGTCTATTATCCCTGCCCATGTTTCAAATATCCTGTTCTCTAAGAAGGTGGACTGCATGACCACCCAGAACTGGAGGGAGGAGAATGAGTGTCTCAAAAGGCCTGAAATAAGAATATTTTGGTGTCTCAGTGATCCAGTCTACTAGCCTTCAAAAGCAGCTCATACCTTCCCTATTGTGTTGGAGATAATGACCTGATATGAAAATTTTTACGACATCTCTGGCATCTCTAGGCTCTGTGGAACTATTCTCTGGACATAAACCCATCTCTTTGTCTGTCTCTCTCCCCCATGTCCGTATCTTCCTTTTGCAACTTTTCTCAGCTGACTGCCCACCCCCCCCCCCGCCCCCCGCCAGTAAGCCTCTGAACTCTTCCGTCTGTTTCCTTTCTCTTTCTTCAGAAATCCACTCCCGGCAGCAGCTCATGGCCACTTGGTCCCATGCCTCGTCAGCTCTGAAAATACCTCTTTAGAGGGGCTTTCTCTGCCAATCACCTCTCTCCCCAGCCCCACCCCCAAAAGCAGCTACCAAGTCGCTCTGTTTTATGTTGTTCATACACTTACGAAGAAATTCACATATTTATGTTGCTGGTGTACAGTCATTTACTGTTTATTTGTTTATGTCCTCTCCCTCACTATAAAATCACCTTGATGAAGGCAAGTTCCTCCGTTCCTAGCACCTGGGCACAGTCACGACCTCAGTAAACATTTACTGATTGAATGAATGGCTACACAAACACTCAGTGTGATAAAAAGTTGCTCCCGAGGTGGAATAAGCACGACAGCTATCCTTACTCCATTCTACAACTGCTCCGAAAATGCAGCAGAACAAGGAGAATGTCTACAGCACGTCGGGATAAACAGACCAGCAGGATATTGTGGACAGTTTTCAAATCCATCCACATACTGTGTTCACAACCCAAACACTGTGGAAAATGCTGTTGAAGCTTACATGGTGATGGTGGTTAGGATGTTGGCTTTCACCTAAATTGCCTGGAAAATAAAGATCTCCCTCCCTGTCCTCTTGTTGTTGCCTGATTCGATTTCTTTCTATGTATAGTAGTCAGCCACTTGTAAACTCCTAAGCCACATGCCAGCAGGAAGCATGTGGCAAAAAGAGGCAGGTTTCAAGCCAGTGCAGGGGAGGAACTGCTCTAAGTCAGCTTGGTTTTGTGGGTTCACCAGAGGTTCAGAACACTAGTTGGCTCTAACAGCCCCATGGCAAGACCAGCCAGCTCTGCTGGATTGAATATTTCCTGCCTCAGCAAGAAATTTCTGTACTCAATCTACTGATGGATGGGCTGGGGTGGGGGTGGGGAGTGATATCTGGCATTTGGGACCACAAGGCAAAACAAATGTTTTGTAGGGAAAAGAGAGTTTCCTCAATAGAAAATTAAAGACTTCTTTCTTCAAAGAAGAGAAATGAGATGAGATTTTTCTGCTCCTTTTGAAAAAGGACTAACACTGAAACTGAAGCTCCAATACTTTGTCCACCTGATGTGAAGAACTGACTGACTGGAAAAGACCCTGATGCTGGGAAAGACTGAAGGCAGGAGGAGAAGGGGACGACAGAGGATGAGATGGTTGGATGGCATCACTGAGTCAATGGACATGAGTTTGAGCAAGCTCTGGGAATTGTAGATGGACAGGGAAGCCTAGCATGCTGCAGTCCATGGGGTCACAAACAGTCAAGCATGACTGAATGACTGAACTGAACTGAATTGGGAAAAAAAAAATCTTCCACATAAAATATTTCTGCACCATCCCAATAAGATCAGGACTGGTCTTGAGGTGCAGGCTGCTGGTGGTCTCATAAAAGATATATATCGTTGTTCCCAGGGAGTCACAGCACAGGAGCAAACTAAAACATCAGAGGAAGCCAGTTAATCTCAGTAAGCATCATCTAGAGAATTGGGGTGTGGGGAAATGGTCACCAAGGCAGGGATAGCAGCAGCCAGAATGTGAGTCACTTTTTCTTGATGCTGCACATTCATTCTGTCACTCATCAAATAGTGACCATCTCTATCAAGAGAGTGAAGAGCGCTGGAGCAGATACCACAGGACATTCCTGATGCCTGAGACCCAGTCCCTTTTTTTCAAAATACTATCTAAGTGTAGGAAAGAGGAGCATGCAGAGAACACATGGAAAAAAGCCACCAGAAACTTCCAGGTAAGATGTTACAAAAGTCTGGGGAAGATGGAACTTCTTTCACTTGGTTAAGGTAAGACATGCCGGCAGGGGACAAGAAGTGAACAGAAAATTCTTGTAAGGGGGAACACCTGCAAGGGAACTTGCCAGATGGGTGGGGGTTGACCAGGAGGGCATGAAGCCAAAGGGAATTCCTCACAGTGGAGGCATCCGCACAGTTACCCACAGAAGAGTGTCTCCTTGAGAAGGCAACAGGGGGCATAGAGAAAATTGGCTTAATCGGTTCTGAAAGGAGTAGAGAAGAAGCTGTAGGAAAAGATACATTTCCTTGATTCATGATCAGGAATGAAACCAGGTTCGATTTGCAATATATAGACCAAGATTACATGCAAAGCCCCCAGAGTTTAACCCAGCAAAAATAGCTGGGCAGGGTGAGGGGCAAACCAATCAATGCCTGGAAGAGGTCTGAATTGCCTCAAATTAAGTGTGGGCTCATGCCAACTTTATTACTTCATCTCTTGGTGACTTTTTCTGAGCTACCTCACTGGCTTCTCCTGATTTATGAATGAGATCAATTATCATCTTTAGGAACATCCTAGAGGCTTTTGAGGCAGAAATTAATAGGTGGTAAGAGCACAGGCTTTGGGAGTCAGTTTGTTTATATTTTTAACAAAATCTTGGCTCTGGAGCACGTGGTATCTTAGTTCTCCAACTAGGGAGCAAACCCACACTCCCTGAATGGGAAATGGGGGTGTCATGACCACTGGACCTCCAGGGAAGTCCAAAGTTTGTTCATATTTTAATGATAAGTCCTCTTATCATCCACTTAGTAAACTTGGACAAACAATTTAACCTTCCAAAAGTTCCCCCTAAAAATGGGGATAATAAGAATACATACTTCATAGGCTCTGTTTAAAGGTTAAATAAGAATATTTGTATAAGACAATCCAATTTCAGCACCTAATAATGTAGTTCTGTTATGAATAAGCAAATAGCATCCCCTAATCTAGAAACTATTCTACATATTGCTGCAGACGAAAGCCGTGTGATGAAGGTCATTAACTGACTCAAGAGATCCAAGATAAGGATGCATTGCTTGTGTGACTTAGAATACAGAATCAACCAACATGATGTACAGCCAGATCTCTGAAACTGAGTTTTTCTTTTCTTTTCTTTTTTTGACTTTTTATTTTGTATTGGGGTATAGCTGATTAACAGTGTTGTGATAGTTTCAGATGAACAGCTTTGAGACTCAGCCATACGTTTACATGTATCCATTCTCCCCCAGACTCCCTTCCTATCCAGGCTGCCGCATAACATTGAGCAGGGTTCCCTGCACTATATACAGTGGGTCCTCGTTGGTTATCTGTTTTAAATACAGCAGCGTGTGCATGTCTATTCCCAGTTCCCTAACTATCCCATCCCCCGCTCGTTACCCCCAGCAACCGTAGGAGACTGAGTTTTTCAATTAAGTAAGGGTCAGGAGAGAAGACACTTAGAGAAGATGATTCAGTTGGAAATTTTTGAGTAGAACCCACCTTTCTCTCTCTGTCTCTTTTCATCAACATTCTGGAAAGCGACCATTGCCTATGGTGGAAGTTTGGGACATGGCAGGACTCTCCAGGAGTAGTCATTTCAGTCATCGTTGGAAGCAGTCCTCCCAGTATTGCCAGCAGGGCTCCATTATTCATTTCTTTAAAATCAAATTGAAAGCTCCCAAGGCTCATTTGCTTTGAGGTTTCCCCTGTGGGTTTTTTTTTTTTTTTTTTTTTAATTCCATCCAAGGTGTCCGCTGAACAATCAGGTAGACTTTTCATGCAGTGGGTTCTTAAAGCCACCAAGCTTTTTGTACCTCCCCATATGAGAGTAATTTATTGTAATATTCTGTTTCGGTGGAATTTTAACACCTTCACTTAAAAGACCAAGTTAAGTAACTTCATGTAGGAGGATATTTTAGAACCTATAAATGTCTTTCCCAACACCCACCTCCTGGTTCAATTTCTCTTGCCTATGGGAATGGAGTAAAATACACAGTTTATCCAGGAAGGGTCAGTGCCAAATGGAGACATAGCAGCTTGTTTAAAAAGCAGATATCTTATTACTTACAACCCTCACCTTCTGGCCCAGGCTAATGCCATAATTACTCTCTTAAATTTCCCTTTATTTAACATCATCCATCCTGCCTTCTTCTGTTACCATTATTTAACTAACTAAACACACCAACTACAATACCAAGGACTAAAGGAGGCATGAGTCCAACTTGTAGAAACCTGCTTTTAATTTAGGATTATAAGGCCAGTTTCCTAGAAATTGCCACATTTTTTAAAGAAAATGGATTTTCCTTCTTTATGTCAAGAGATGGTTGATCTAATTAAATTCAGTTTAATCTAATAACAAGTATGTTAGTGCCATCTTCAAAATTAAAATTTTAGGCCACATCCAAACTTTAATCATCAGACATATGAATTCTTGCTAGTCTAAATAAGAATTCAATTATGCAATTTCCATAAGAATTGTCTCCACTCTCATGGAGATATATTAGAAGGTATGAAGATGAAAAGATAAAGCAAAATTGTATTTGGCCACCAAGTAGACCTCTGTGAATCATTTTCCTTCTGAAGGGATGCAGTGCTGTGCTTAGCTGCTCAGTCATGTCTGATTCTTTGTGATCCCATGGACTATCGCCAGCCAGGCACCTCTGTCCATGAGGATTCTCCAGGCAAGAATACTGGAATTGTTGCCATGCTGTCCTCCAGGGGATCTTCTCAACCCAGGGATTGAACCCAGGTCTTCCACACTGCAGGCAGATTTTTTTAACCTGGTGAACCACCAGGGAAGCCCAAAAATACTGGAGTGGGTAGCCTATCCCTTCTCCATGGGATCTTCCTAACCCAGGAATTGAACCAGGGTCTCCTGCATCTCAGACAGATTCGTTACTAGCTGAGAGGCTTCAGGGAAGCTTCTGAAGAGATACCGAAATACAAACACTACTGGGAAATTAGGAAGCTCTTGGTAAGATCCTGGAAGGTGAATGGCATGAATCATTTTTATATCTCGGGTGCTTCACAGCATAACACACACAGTGGGTACTCAGTAAATAAGGGCTTCAACCTCGAAAATTCCAAGCTAAAGTGAGATGATCCCAAGAGGGAAGACTCTTTCCTGTTTTGTCCTCGGTTATACATAACTTGCTGCTGTTATTTAGTCACTAAGTCATGTACAGCTATTTTGCAACCCCACGGACTGTAGCCCACCAGGTTCCCTTGTCCATGGGATTTCACGGGCAAGAATACTGAAGTGGGTTGACATTTCCTTCTCCAGGGGATCTTTCTGACCCAGGGATCGAATCTGCCTCTCCTGCTTGGCAAGTGGCTTCTTCTGAGCCACCTGGGAAGCCCTATTATACATAATAGATGCTTCAGAAATATGGATTGGATGAATGAATGGCTGATACTGACCTGGACCTCTCATTGGGTTGCTGTATCTGGTTCATATAGAATCTTCAGGTCTTGGAGAAAATGTGGCCCTTGAGTTGCTGAAGAACAAGTTACTGAACAGGAAACTCGACCTGCTCCCAGTGGAGCATCGTGGGGACCCAAGCAAACAACAGTTTTACAGTAGATAATTTTGACCTTGACCACTAGGAGGCCCGAGAATTCTGTCAGGTCTGACAGGTTAAAAGTGCAGTTAGAAGGCAAGATTCCCTCCCTTGTCCTGCTAATAATAACGTGTGGAAGGCAGCATCTAGAGAACTAAAGAACTCACGGTGGACTGTAGGAAATTTCCACTGTAAATAAGTTAGGTGACCTTAGAACTGTCTATAAATAGTTGGTATATGCCCCAGACCCAAGACACATTGGGAAGGAACAGCATGACTTTCTCTGGGGGTTTCCACAGCTCTGGTGCATATAGACAACTGTTTCCTTGTTCTGTGCATATCCAGGGTAAAGTCCAGTCTTCTGTGTTAGTATCACAGAAAAAAAAAAAAAAAAAAAAGAAAGAGATGAAAGTTTCAGTTCCTGAAAGATGGTTGGTTCTCTCAAGCTGATTAGACCCACCAGAAGCAAAAAGCATTTCACTGGAGGCATGAAAACAAAACACCTTGATCTCAAATCTTCGTATTAATCCCCCAACTCTGAAAAACACCTTTTAAAGAAAATTGGAGTATAGTTGACATACATATAGCTGTGTTAGTTTCTTGACTGAGTGTTGGATGTTGCAGAGAAGGGCTGCAAGTGCTGTGAGGGAAACGAGATTCAGGATCTTCGGAGACTGAAGTGGAGAGTAACAACATCCACAATCACCAAAAAAAAAAAAAAAAAAAAACCCTGCAAAATTCAGCAGTTATTGCAGAACTGTGGTCACCAGGATTGAGTCACATCTCTGGACTCCTCATTAGCAACCCTGACTTTGTTTATGGAAACTGGATTTTAATAACTTGTCTTCCTCAAATTTTCAAATAATTTCATAAAGAGGAAAGTTGACGCTCATGTTGAATGCATACATATTCTCCCACATATTTACATGGATGTGTGTGCAAAGTCATGCATTCCAGGAAGGAGGGCTAACCACGCTGGCCTCCGAAATGGAGCTGTGTCTGAGGAGAAACACAATAGACACTGGCCTCAGCGCATCAAAACTGGGTAATGACTTTCTGACATGCCTCCAGGCGATGGGGAATAACTACCATGTCCAATTGAAAGCCAGAGAGGATTTAGAAGCCCCCAGAAAGGACATGAATCCTCCTCTGTCTCTCTTTTTCATTTTGAACTCCATACTATAATTTTCCAACATGGACCTTTTGAAGCCTGACACTCGGATGGAAATTCCTGAAGGATGTGAGGCAGCAGAATGCGTGATGGAGGAGGGCATGGAATGTCCTTTCATGCGGATCTTTAAGGGTGGGAGAGACAGACAGATGGACGTTTAGACCCCTCTCCATTCTCCAACTTCAACAGCTCAGGGAAACGAATCTCGACTCTGCCCGAAGAGCAAGGACAGAGCGGAACAAAACAGAAATAAACAAGTACATCCTTATTGTGTCTGCCCCTCCCCTACTTATTATGGTCCAGCTCCCCAGGCACCAGGGCAGTCTTCATCCTTGCTTTGTTCCTTCTCGTCTTCTTTGACACAGACATTCACAAGGGCTCTGAGTTTTCTTCTCCTCCGCCCTTTTGATTTATTCACCTACCCCCTCGGGGCGGGGATGGGGGGCATGTCCTTCTTGGCAACCAGTTGAGCCCAGACTTGCTCTGTCACTGATGGTCCCTCACAGGCCTCACCTTGTTCTGATGTTTCCAGATTCCCTTCAGGACCACTTCAAGTCTTCCTGCTTCCCTCCAGTTTTCTGGAGTTGAAACTCACGTCCATGGGGTAGAGGCACCAAACCTTAGGATCAAGGTCCCGAGTGTTCGCGCCCCTGGGGCAGAACAACATGACCCTGATTCCCTCCCCCTCACCAGACAGGCCTCTGGGTATGAATCTCCTTGGCTTCTGGCCCTTCCTCACTTACAAACTCACCCACCTTCACACCAGGCTCAGCCTCCTTCCAGAATCAGATCTTGAGACCTGCCTCATCCTGTTCAAGATCTCGGGACCCTGGCCTCCAGAACTCAAGCCTCCTGCTAGGCCTGCCCAGCCCTCCTCTGGTCCATATTTTCCATTTCCTCCTCCTCCCCCTCTTTGCAACCTCACCGAGTTACCCCAGGGCTGATAAAACTGTTTAACTCAATCTCCTCTCATTCTCCAAAAACATAATCAAGTTCCATTGACTTCACTACCTATTTTTATAACAACTCTCTCCTCAACCAAAGTTCACAAAGGAAGAGTGGAGCACTTTTGACTCCCATCTGGAGTTTCTCACCTATTCCTCAAGCCATCCCTTACCACTCACTGTCTCAGTAACCTCCCCCCTCCCACAGGCTACCCTTGTTCCTGAGAATATCAAGGACCTTAATGATGGCTTTTTAATAAAAATTTATTTATTTATTTGGCTGCACTGCATCTTAGTCGTGGCACACAGGTCTTTGATTTTCCTTGTAGCATGCAGGATCTAATTTCCTGTCCAAGGATCGAACCCAGGGCCCCTGTTTTGGGAGCGCAGAGTCTTAGCCACTGGTCTACCAGGGAAGTCCCTGTAATGATGACTCTTCATGTTATTGAACATCTACTTCACTTGACACTGTTGACCTCTCCCTGCTTCTGGAAACACTCTCTTGAGTTCCCTCGAGGGCCCCGCATTTCCTGAACTTGTTTCATCTTCTTTTCGCCTTTACACGGTAGTATTCTCAGAGGATTGGTCCTTAGCTCTGTTTTCATCTATACTTTCCTTTGACTGAGCTCACCTAATTTCCTAGACTTATGAGTAGTTAACATATAAGAGATGGATAATCCCAGATTTCTCTGCCACATCTCATCGCCCTGAGCTTCAGACTTCCTAAGGGCCACTGCCTTGTGATTTTTTTTTTCCTTGCAATAGCTATTAGCAAGTCAAACTCAGCACACCCCAAATTGGCCCTCCGTTTGCCGTCCCTCCAGGTTTTCTGTCTCAGATGGTGGCAGCAGCATCTTTGGTTGCCTCACCTGGCCACAGGTAAACTTCACTCTTCACGCTTCGTTCTGCCCGCCATGTGCCACCGCATTGCTACACAGCCACTGAATGCTTTGAGTCACCTCCTGAACACATCCCAAATCTAATCCCTCTTGGGACAGCCAAAACCCTCATGGAGGTACAGATGCTCTTCCAGGAGGATTAGTGCAAAAGGCTCCCATCCTTCTGCACAGTTTTGTCTTCAGATATACTGGGCGCATCCCATCTGAAAGATCCATGCCTAAAACCTGACCAGTCATTCACTCCCTATTACCTAAAAGGTAAAGTCCTTTACTCAGTTATCTGGAGAAACATAGCATGGTCTTTTGGGAATGGTAGCACCCACATGGTAAACACCCGACAGATCAGCCCATGTCTGTGTAACTAATATAAAATTATTTCCATGTGTGTTTATCTCTCAAACTAGATCATCCTGAGGAAAGAGACTGTTCCCAGGATCTAGCACGGTGCGTGGAAAATAGCGAGAATGAACAGATGTTGGTTGACATGTGCATGGAGAGATCTCACTGAACTTGCTGAGGTTCTCTGGAACTGGCTTCTAGAAATCTGAACGGAGGGAGGGAGAAGCAGTGGGGTGCTCTGTGAGGTGAAGGGCTGAAGCAGGGGACTGTCTGTGATGGGGGAGCTGATGAGGTGTGTGGGTTTGGCTCCATGTGACTGATGTCAAACACAGAGGTGCCTCTGATTGTTATGACGGGATCACCTATGCCAAAGGACAGAGGAGGTGGAGATGCAGAGAGAAGGAGTGGTCTCTGACCTGCGCTTATCCTGTGCTGATAAGGACCAAAGGCACATGGTAATCTCTCTCTACGTATGTCCAGCATTGGGAGAGCAGCCTAGCATCTTTGTCAGCTGGAGCTGATCAGGTGTTTCCCTGATAGGTGTGAGTATTCGGGGGCGTTATTAAGCCCAGGAAGGTCAACACTCAGGGAATGATGAGCTGCCTAGTAAGGGTGTCTTCCCACAAAATCTGAAGAACCTTTCCTCAGGAGGGAAATACCTCTGCAATCTCCCATGACACTTGTGGAAGCAGAAGATACTGCCTCTATCTTTGTAAATAGTTGGGCTCCACAGGGTCCCATCGGGACCAGCAGCTTTGCCCCTAAAAGGAAGTCCCCAGGCCTTTATCACAGGAATGGCATTTTCCTACTTATCTAAATGTAAAGAGCCTCCCAGGGTCCTTTTCTTCTTAAGTCCATGTGAGTATGATTTGTGAAGTTAAAACTGTAGCCACATCTCAGGCAGCAGGTTTATTACTATTATTGAAACCTTCCTGTGATCATAGGCAAACAATAAAAATAAACCTCCTTTGAACCTAGTTATTTTGAAGACCAGGAACTTCTTTAGGTTATTACTCTCCTTATCTATTGACTGAATCCTTTTTCTGAAATTCTAATTTTCTAATCTTTATTCAGATTCTCAGAGGAATTTCCTGGTATTGGCCCCAAGACCAAATGTTTGTGGTACATTAGAAAATCAGATTATGTATAGCTGATGGAGCTATCACAATATAATCTGGAACCTTCAATTAATACATTATCTTGTCTTATCTTAGACAAAGAAGAATGATTGAATATGAGGATTAGAGTTAGTGTTAGTTTATGATAAAATTTCTGCCTGAGGAGTACCTAATTTCACAACAGCACAAAGAGAATGATCATTTGTATAAAATCTTTCTCCACTCCTTTTTGTTTGCTTGTTTGTGGTTTTCTCACTCTGATACTGTTTTCCCATTAATTTCCATCTATGATAAAGAGTTCTGTATTCATTGCTCAAGTTATGGTCTTTTTAAAAATCTTGATTCTCCTAAATCTTGCCAGATCTCTGAATTGGAGGTGAGGTTCAATGAAAACTGAGATGAAGAATTAAGGAATTGAAGAAGAACCTTCATTTCACTGTAGGTAGAGCCCACCTGTTCTTTTCATCCTGTTATAGTGTCATTTTTTAAAAGAAAATCCTATGATTGGTGAAAGTAGAAATTTCTCTAACCACTCCAGAGGATAATTTGGCAGTATATGAAAAGTTTAAATGACTTGCCCTTTGACCCAAGAAAAATTTCAAGAATGTGTCTAAAAGGATGTTCATCAATTATAGCATTTTTTATTAAACAAACAAACAAAAATCTAGAAACAACTGAAAGAGGTTATCAGTCAAAAACACACCAAAGGAATTCTAGGCAGTCATTAAAAGTAATGACATTGTTTTGTAATGGTTTTCACAATGCATCATTTTTCCCAGAGGAAAAAAAAAGATTACCAAGGGGAAATATAGTAAAATTTCCCTTCTGTTAATTTGTATGTCTGCATTTTGAACAGTCTATAAGAATATGCAAGATGTTAACAGTAGTTATCACTGGGAAATGAAATGCTACATCTTTTGAAAAATATTTTTCTGTGCTGCCTGAATATTTCTCATCTGGGGGAGTCAGGCACTGAACTTTGACACCAGAACTTTGCAAGGTTCATGACAAGGCATCTTGTAAGCCCCGGAGGACAGAACATAGGGAGTGTTTTCTTGAACCAGCTTGCATGGAACATTCTGTGCTCTTCAGACTAATCATGGTGGTGAATTTCCTTTCATTGCCAGAGAGGATGCAAACCTCCCAGAGGATATTCTGGGAATGGTGATTGCAGGTCACATGACACCCACGTGAGACCAAGGTCATGGGCCAGCCCAGAATGTTACCTAGAAAGCTGAGCTCCATTGAGGGCAAGAGAGGTCATAAAACCCACTGATGAACAAGTTGACCTGTTCCCTGTCCATTCTGGCCTCACTCATCAATGCTAATGCCACTTCCCAAATATGCTACCTGCCAAACCCTCCCTATCAGAGTGAGACAATGCCGGGTTTGCTGGTGTAGATATTCTGTGCATGTGAGACAGGGCTTCCCAAACAAATTCCAACTTGATTTTAAAATAATAAACCTTCCGTCAGTGTTGATAATGAAAGAGATATATTACTAGGTCTTGTCTAATTTTGAAATCTTAAAAGTAATTCTTAGCATGTGAGACTAGTTATTTTATAATAAATGAATGATTCGAGTTACTGCTCCTTAGACTCCACAACAGGAGAAGGCAATGGCACCCCCACTCCAGTACTCTTGCCTGGAAAATCCCATGGACGGAGGAGCCTGGTGGGCTGCAGTCCATGGGGTCGCTGAGAGATGGACACGATTAAAGTGACTTAGCAGCAGCAGCAGCGCAACAGACTCCACAACAAGCTTTTTTGGTTTGGGGTTTGTTTTAACAACAGCAGCGTGACAAAATGCCCTCAGATTTCCCAGCCAGCAAGAAGAAGTCACTGACTAAATCTGGACACAGCCCAGTGAAAAAGTAAAAGTGTTAGGTGCTTAGTGGTGTCTGACTCTTTGCAACCCCATGGACTGTAGCCCATCAGGCTCCTCTGTCCATGGAATTCTCCAGGCAAGAATACTGTAATGGATAGCCAGTCCCTTCTCCAGCGGATCTTCCTGACCCAGGAATAGAACCCAGGTCTCCTGCGCTGCAGGCAGATTCTTTACCATCTGAGCCATCAGTGAAGCCCTTGGACACAGCCCAGACTCAGCAACATCTTGCTGATTGGACCAACTCTGGATGCACCACTCCATCCCAGGGCTGTGGTTTCTACCTCCTTGCATATCATCGCCAATGTCTGTTCCTTCCAGATGTACAATTCTAAGATTCTTTGTCTCCTATCACCTTAACAGAACAGAGAGAATAGCATTTCAAGGTTCTAGTTGCTGCCCAAAAGGCCACTGTTGGAGGAGCTGACCCTCTGGGTCAGTTCTGGACCAATTCTTATCTGATGGGTGAGGAAGTAGGAGAGCACTCAGTGATAAAATGAGTGGAAGGGTAAGCCCCTGGGTTGACCTGGAACTAGAGATGTTAGTTGCACTGGGGTAGAGCAAGGACAGGAGTCAGGGAAGAGTTTGATTTCATGAGCATTTCATATGTACAAGATGCATCATTGGTGCCAATGACAGCAAAGTTCTGCTGAGCACCTACTACATGCCCCAGCCTCAAGCCTAGCCCATTAGGATGATTATGCTCCTTTCCTTTTTTTTTTTAAATTGAAACATAGCTGATTTACAATGTTGTGCCTATCTCTGCTGTCCAGTAGAGTGACTCAGTTGTACACATAAGACATTTTAAAAATATTCTTAGCCATTATGGCTTATCCCAGAGTATTGAATAGAGTTTGCTGTGCTATACAGTAGGACCTTGTGGCTTGTCCATCCTAAAGAAGATATGGTACCTGCAGACAATGGTTTACTACTCAGCCATAAAAGATAACAAGATAATACCATGCACAGAAACATGGATGGACATAGAATTTATCATACGAAGTGAAGTAAGACAAAAGAGAAAGGTGATTATGCTACTTGAACAGGAGAGAAAACTGACACTTAGAGGTCTCACAACTCTAAGTCATGGAGCAGAACTGCCAGGCAAGTCTAACCCCAGAACCTGAGCCTTAGACTATCACCTAAACCATAAGCGTCTTAGTCACTCCACTGAGTAGGGACCCACATCTGAGAGGCATAACTCATCTGCCTGCAGAAGCATGTAAGAAGCCATAGAGTGAGGGTTTGAAGGCAGGTCTGTCTGATGCCAGCACACATGTTCTTCTCCAGATTCTGGCCGAGAAGGAAGATTCACCTACTTAGCAAGGCAGTTGATTTGTCACCATACAGAGTCTAGAAGGGATTCCCTGGTGGCTCAGTTGATAAAGAATTTGCCTGCAATGTAGGAGACCGGGTTTGATCCCTGGGTCAGGAAGATCCCCTGGAGAAGGGAATGGCAACCCACTCCAGTATTCTTGCCTGGGAAATGCCATGGACAGAGGAGCCTGATGGGCTACAGTCCATGTGGTCACAAAGAGTCAGACATAACTGAGCAACCAACACTAGAGAACTACTAGAGAGTCTAGAAACTGAGTCCAGCTTTTAACTCAAAATATGGTTGAGAAAATGTTTTAGAAAGATGGATGGGTCTATGTGGGGTTTCTCTGGTGGCTCAGATGGTAAAGAATCTACCCACAATGCAGGAGACCTGGGTTCGATCCCTGGCTCAGGAAGATGCCCTGGAGGAGGGCATGGCAACCCACTCTAGTATTCTTGCCTGGAAAATTCCATGGACAGAGGAAACTGGCAGGTTACAGTCCATGGAGTCGAGAAAGAGTCGGACAGGACTGAGCAACCGAGCACAGCACATGGGTCTATGTGACCAATAAACCACATGAATAACCAAGACAGCTTCAGGCGAAGTTTCAGAGATCTTGGGACACATGCTGTAACCACTGTGGTATTTCCTTTAGAATTTTGTTTTGCCTTTTTATGCACCTTTGAGTGGCTGACTTCGCCATGCCAACAGGAGGGGAACTCATAGCTGGGCCAGGAGTCAGCAAAGCTCTGGCCTGAATGCAGACCGCAAGCAAGGCAATTCTGTTGGCTTATCTGCTTTTGATAGAGGGACCTCTGCTTTTTCACTCCCTTTGTGTGTAAACCAGCCCCCAGGCACCTTGATCAGCCTGCAAGTAACTGATACTATGTTACATCAACACCCCCAAATACAATGACAACCTGGGCTCACATGTGTGTCAGTCTGTGTGTGTGTGTATTTCTGCGTGTGTGTCTGCGTACATGTGTGTTTGTAGGATGGGTGTGTGTGTGTGTTTGTGAGTGTGAGTCTGTGGTGGAGTTATGTGTGTATGTATGTGAGTTTGTGTGTGCTTCTGTATGTGAGTGTTGTATATGTTTGTGTGTGTTTGTGTGCATGAGTATGTGTGTTGTGAGTCTCTTCCTGGTCCCTGCCTTTATTGTTGTTGACATTTATTCTTTCACCAGGTACAATACCAAGTGATTCAGAGTCTTTTGTTAATCCTCCCAACTACCCTCTGAGGTCTGTATCACTAGTCCCATTTTGTGAGTGAAAAAAGCTTAAGCTCATAGCATGACAGTAGATTTTCATGGTCATGCCGAGTCTATAAGAGTAAAACAAGACACGGGGTTCTGGGTCCACTGCTTCTGTTTCCAGCATGGATAACTATTCTCACCACGCATCCTGGCCATTGCAAGGGAGGGTCGGGAAAAAGCAGGTGATACTCTGAGAAGGGCCCAGAGCAGCATCAGAGCTGAACCTACGTAAGTCCAGGAAGTCTGGCTCCTTTCCTTGACCTTGACAACTTCTTGGGCAGCTGCCCAATGACTCCAAGGCACGCGCCTCTGTGTTTCTGCAGGTCCTTATCTTTTAAGCAGATTCTGTCTCATGCACTTCCAAAGGGAATTCCTTACACTCCTCTCAAACCTGCAGGCTCTTGAGATAAGTGGACCAGGACATACCAGCCGCCAGTGCCAGGCTTCCCGGCTGAGAAATCTCAGTTACTCCAGGTCCTATCTTCATCACTTTCCCACGTCCAACTTATCCAGAAACACATTTAGGAAACTGAAACACAAAAATACCTTCTTGAGATAAAGCCTGTTTCAGAAGGAGTCTAAAAATAAAGTTCAGTCATGATCTGTGTGTGCCTACATGTCAAACTGACGATCTGCCTGAATTTCTTCTTCTGCAAAGCATTGGCTGTGTGATCTTAGGCAAGAAGTAACACTAATCCCTAAGTCTCTGTTTATTCATCTATAATTTCACAGTCCAAAACAGTAGGCACTGGTCTCTTGAAACATGCTGTAGGTAAATGGTAGTCACTAAGTCGTATCCAACTCTTCACGACCCCATGGACTGTAGCCCACCAGGCTCCTCTGTCCATGAGATTTTCCAGGCAAGAACACTGGAGTGGATAGCCATTCCCTTCTCCAGGGGATCTTCCTGACCCAGAGGTGGAATCCAAGTCCCCTGAACCACCAGGGAAGCCCGTAAAATACACACAGGACTTCAAAGATAAATGGCACCCCACTCCAGTACTCTTGCCTGGAAAATCCCATGGATGGAGGGGCATGGTAGGCTACAGTCCATGGGGGTCACAGAGTCGGACACGACTGAGCGACTTCACTTTCACTTTCAAATGAAAATACCAGATGAGATGGTTAGATAGCATCACTGACTCAATGGGCATGAACCTGAGCAAACTCCGGGGGGACAGTGGAGGACAGGGAAGCCTGGTGTGCTGTAGTCCATGAGGTTGCGAAGAGTTGGATATGACTGAGTTACTGAACAACAACAACAAATATAAATAGTATCTTGAATATATTATCAGGAGCAACATATCATTAATATATTATTGATAATAATGTTCATACTGATTATATGAAAACATAATATTTTGGATACATTTGTGTTAAATATATCATTAAAAATGTTTAATAATGCAATCACTATTTGGATTTAGCCAGACTGCCCTCATTTGGGTGTTTGATACAAAATTATCCTGGCTCAGAAGGAGCCCCACTGGGACCCAGTGAGATGCTACCTTTCTATCCAAATGATGGACAGGTGAATCCGCAGAGGAGACCCTGGGACCAGCATGGAGGGATTCAGAGTCCGGTGGGCATAGTTAATGTTCTGATTCCTTTCTGAATTCAACACTGAGTTCATTGCATGCTTGTTACCCTCAAAGCAGAAGGAGTTAAAATTTGAAGAAAAAAAAATCTCCAGTAGAGAAATAGATCAAAGGCTGAGCTTGGTCAGTGGCATGCAGAATAAATATTATTTCATGGCTCAAACCAATTTTCTGGCTGCCCAGGCAAGGCATGTTGATAAGAAACTATTATCTTCTCTCCAGTCCCTATTCCACAACCCTGGTGACCTCTTCTTTTTAGTTCTCTATGGGGCGCCTGATGTTGTTTGAATAATCAGAAAGCAAAAGCCATCATCTGAATCACACAGGAAGCCTTCAGATTCCAGGCAGGACCCAGACGAGTTTGGTGTCCCCCTCTGCCACTGGCTGACCACTGGGAAGGTTGGACGTCTGGTTCTATTCTGTGTTTGCATCTGTGTTACCACCAGCTGCATAATTTTCTGGTTCTATTGCCACCACGGAGATAATTTTTAATGCACTCTTGAAAGTGCTTTGTAAAAAATGGAATCTCAGGTGAGACCACCAGCAGCCTGGGGACAGCTCATGCTGGTAGGATCATGGACTCTGAGTCCAAGGGACCTGTAACAGGAAGTTAATGGATTCTCCAACTTCTGACAGTCAAACCAGTTTGCATTTATTAAACAGTTGTGTTGTGCCAGGCCCACTTTCCAGTGCTCTGCAGACATTATCTTTTTGATCTTCACAGTAACCCTACTGAGACCCTTTGCTCTTTTTTTTCTTTTTAAACTGATAAAAATGTATATTACTCACCTAAGGTCACACAGCTACCAAGTGACAGAGTCAGAAATCAAATTCAAGTCTGTGGGATCCCCAAGTCCAGGCCCCGAACCCTTAAACTACAAGGATCACACAGCCAGGTCCTGTGTTAAACTTTCCCTTAAACTGTCAAAGTCTAAGAATTTTTCTGACTTTCTTGATGAAGGAGGCTTTCTAAGCAGGCCTTGCTACTTGTAGAATTTCCATTGTCACCACACGTCTCTCTCAGTTCATTTGGAGGTTGTCACCCAGACCACCCTGGGTGGCGTTATAGCTGTGATCCACACAGTTCTGTGTTGTTCGCACACCCACACTGACACTGTGCAGAGTGCAGCCCACACAACTGTACACAGGGCCTGTGGCCCCTAATTCACTGATCACCAGCTTCCATCCTCCTACCCCATTCCTGATGAATACAGAGCAACATACTAGATATCAAAAGTGTCCCACAGCATTGATTTAAGTATCCTGGGCTTCTTCTCAACTTATTTAAGATTAATCTCCTTAACTTCCAAGTGACCTGCTCTGTGGCTTGCTTTCCTAATTCCTCTTTAAGTAAAGCAGTCAGAGCTAGAAACTCGTGACAAATGAAATTGCTTCTGGCACGACAATTGGAAGAGAGTCTATGAAGTTTATGAAGTTCATCTCCAAGGCCATGGGACTTGCATTTTTACACCAAAATTCCTAAACCTACATATGCAATTAAGGTTGCCTCAGAATGTATGTGTGGAAAATTACTTTTAGAAACTACCTTGCTTTTCATTAGCCTCAAGAATGAATCTTAAAACTTCTAAAAGAAAATTTGAAATTATACTTGATTTGGAAAAAAAGGTAATCTATTTGCAAAGCAGAAGTAGAGACACAGATGTAAAGAAAAAAATGCATGGATACCAAGGAGAGAAAGGGAGAATAGGATGAATTAGGAGATTGGGACTGACATGTATACACGACTATGTATCAAATAGATAACTAATGAGAACCTATTGTACCGCATATGGGACTCAGTGCTCTGTGGTGACCTAAATGGGAAGGAAGTTTAAAAAGAGAGGATACATGTATATGTGTGGCTGATTTACTTTGTTGTACAGCAGAAACTAACTCAACATTGTAAAGCAACTATACTCCATTAAAAAAAAATTTAAGGTAATAAAAAAATATGAAATTTTCATTTATTTAAAAAATGAGATAATAAAATAATGACCCTGTTTTTCTAGTGTAAGCTTGTGAACAGTCTTCTGGAAATTCCAAAAGATGTTTTAAAATATATTCTGAGAGATGGCGTCACCTTGAAACAAATAAGATTATTGTAAACGAAAATAGTCACTGAGTCTATAAAAGGAAAATTAAAAGAAATATTTCATGTCCTTTCAGTCACATCTGTCGCAAGAGAATAATGCCCAGTTCTCAGTGCTCTGTCCTGATAGCATGCTCGGGTGTACAAGGTAAAAAGAAATTAAAATAGCTACCCCAAAATGCTAAATTGAACTCTGTGGCTTGGCATAGAATTGAGGGCTTATGTTTAAAAACTTATTTTTAAAAGAAAAGTAATTCAGAGGAGGGAGAAACCACTGAAACAGTAGTTCCTCTGCCAACTTTAGCTCCTGACCTTGGAGATGCCTGGCAATCAAATGTTCCATGAAGGACAAGCGCCAAGCAGCAGCCCCAGGCTGCCTCGGAGCTCAGGCAAACACACGCTCAGGGGATGCTGTACCATGGGAAGAGGCCAGGTTGTGGATCAGCCGGAGAGAGACTTACGAACCCCAGACTTAGAGGGGTCTGCGGCCATGAGAGCTGGAAGGGGTAGGAGCGGAGCTCTTAGAGAGCTGGGGTAGGTGTCTCTTGCTCCCAGAAGAGTGCTGGCTCCTCAACCCTCCAAGGCCAGGCAGGGTTGAGCATGACCAGTACCCTTCCCAACCAGAGAAGCCACCCCACTGTCCCAGGGGCTGGGTTAGTGAGGGAGGAAGGAGAGGTGTCCCAGCCATGGGGTCTCCTCCATCAAGATGGACAGCTTGGAGACTCTTCTCCCTGACTATTAAAACCACTGTGTGGGAGAAAAGTGAAGCTGCTCAGCTGTGTCCGACTCTTTGCACAGCCCGTGGACTGTAACCTGCCAGGCTCCTCTCTGTCCATGGGGTTTCCCAGGCAAGAATACGGAGTGGGCTGCCATTGTGGGGAAAAGCGTAGTATTAATAATAGTGATCAGTTGCTCAGTTGTGTCTGATTCTTTGTGATCCCAAAGACTGCAGCCTTCCAAGCTCCTCTGTCCATGGGGTTTCCCAGGCAAGAATACTGGTGTGAGTTGCCATTTCCTTCTGCACAGGATCCTCCTGACTCCGGGATGGAACCCATGTCTCCTGCATTGGCAGGCAGATTCTTTATCACTGCGCCACCCAGGAAGCCCCAGGAAAGAGCATACAGAGGCTTGAACGTGGCTTCTCCCCACTTCACTAACTTTTCACACCAGCCCCTCACAACACAACTGTTGCAGAGTAGTTATCACTAAACATTAGTTATCAGGGTACTTGAGATCGCTGTTGCTTTCTCTGAAAAATGAGCTCCTTGGACATGGTTTTCTCTGAGGTCCCTTTCAGTTATGCACCTTGAAAGCAACTTGCTGTTTGACTAAGTCGTTTATACAATAGTCTGGAGTTGGAGTAAATTAAACATTTCCCTCCTAAGCCAGTTGGCTTCTGTAAACAGCCCAGTAACCCATCCCCCTTCCCTCAGTGACAGCAAAATCGTGCCCGGGATCCCAAGAAAGAGGTCAGGCTCTCCCTATGAGGTGCTTTGGGGCCATGAGACTGACGGACGGTGAGTGAGGGATATAAGGTCTAGGTTGAAGAGATTAGTTAGCAGTGGCAGAATGGAAAGTTCTAGATCAACTCAATGCTTATTTGAAGATCTAACAGTATTTCCCACAGGAGCTTGAGGCACGTAGTCTCTGGAATAGCAGGAGTCCTCGTCCTCCGGTGAGATACCCACCACCACTCCAACCCTTTTCTCAGAACGTCACTGAGTGTCCCTGTGTTTCCTCTCATCTGAGTGCCTTCACCCCCACCCCCAGATGACAGGGACAGGCAGTGCGCCTCACCCATTGAAGGCAGAGACTCCCAGCTGTCCACCTGCTATGGACATAGGAGCCCAGTCCAGACTGAGTCCACCAACTCCGCCAAGAAGCCTCGCTCAGGAGTGCCACCTACTGGACCAAGGGAGAAGGAACGAAAACCAGTCAGACTTCAACATGATTTCTGTTCAGAACTCCAGATTCTGGTCAGAGGCCTGTGCTGAGATGTTTTCCTAAGGCCCAGACTTAACATAGTTTGCTTTCATTTGATTTTTAAAATTATCCTAGAGGGCTTCCCTGGTGGCTCAGTGGTAAAGAATCTCCCTGCTAGCGCAGGGGACAGGGGTTTGATCCCTGATCCAGAAAGATCCCACATGCCGTGGAGCAACTAAGTCCATGCAGCACAACGATGGAGCCTGTGCTCTAGAGCCGGGAAGCGCAGCTGCAAAGCCTAGATGCTGCAGCTGCTGAAGCCTGCGTGCCTAGAGCCCGTGCTCTGCAACAAGAGAAGCCACTGCAATGGGAAGCCCACGCACCCCAACTAGAGAGCAACCTCGCTCGCTGCAACTAGAGAAAAGCCCACACAGCAACAAAAACCCAACACAGCCAAAAGGAAAATGAATAAATAAAACAAATATAAAAAATATCCGAGAGCAGCAGTAAAAGAAACAAACAAACAAAAAAACCCTTGGTACACAACCTGACCAGCGACCTAGCCCAGAGATAAAAACTAGTGCTCATCTCTGGGCCCAGCTGGTAGACTGGCTGGGCTTCCTGGAGTCTAGAGGGACAGAGAGTTTAAGGATCTCCCAGTATAATTAAAGACACCGGTGGCAGAAACAGCGGCAGGCCCAGATAGGGAAGGAGTGTCCCATTAGAGTCCCAGGGCCATGCCAACCCAGGTAATAGGGAGACAACCAGGTTCTACCATATATTTCTGAAACACTGAATTTGTGAATGAAAGGCAATTTGAATTTATGTCAATAGGAATCAAGTCAGGCTTTGGAAAATTAGGATTTTAGTCCCTTTATTAAGGTTATCCATTTCCAACCAGGACTCATTTAAAAGCCCTACATTTAGCTGAGTTTTGGAACATGGCAGAGTTTGAAGACTATTCCTTTATAGGCCTAGTTTACACCAAGTAAAAAAACTAAAGTCACTAAGTATGTGTTTTATCTGGAGTTGAGGGTTGAGAGTCCCTTGGACTGAAAGGAGATCCAACCAGTCCATCCTAAAGGAGATCAGTCCTGGGTGTTCACTGGAGGGAATGATGTTGAAGCTGAAACTCCAATACTTTGGCCACCTGGTGCAAAGAGCTGACTCATTGGAAAAGTCCCTGATGCCGGGAAAGATTGAGGGTCAGAGGAGAAGGGGACGACAGAGGATGAGATGGTTGGATGGCATCACTGACTCAATGGACACGGGTTTGGGTGGACTCTGGGAGTTGGTGATGGACAGGGAGGCCTGGCGTGCTGCAGTTCATGGGGTCGCAAAGAGTTGGACACGACTGAGTGACTGAACTGAACCGAACCAGGCATGGAGGCGTAGGGTAAAGATTCAGACTTCCAGCTGCTTCTATTAAATCGGCCATCATCAGAGTCATTCCCTAGTGAGTTTCCTCCAAAAGTTCAAAGCACTCTTCTAGGCAAACTACCTTTCTGGTGTATGCCTAGTATAGCATCACTTTGTAGCCAAAATCCCAGGAGGCTCATAGAAACCGAGGGTCTTGCCTGAGGTAATACACTTAAGAAGGCCACCAAGCCCTCACAGCCTCATTTTCTGGCCCTACTGTCTGTCAGGCCAGATTCCAGGACGTGAAAGGGAGAAAGTGGAATTTCTCCAGGATCTGCCCTACTAAATGGAGTCCTAAGTGAGCTGTCAGGGGTGCTATCTGGAGCAAGACCAGGTGGGGAATCTCCTCTCAGAATTTCCTGAGAGCAAGATTGCAGAAATTCTGCAGCACATAGATGGCAGGCCCCAGAGACCAGCCCTTTGGACAACAGGAAGCAGAGACGCAGGAGTCAGGGTTTCACGGACCCTGAACCAGGGTGGGTTTCTCTTTTCCTCCATTTCATGAGAATATATGAGTGTTGTGATTCATATAATTGAACCCCCTGCTTAATAAATATTAAGGTAATCAGTGTCCATTCACTAAATGTTAATGACTCTTCAGGTCTGTAAGTTCAACCTCAGAACTCTAACAAATGAAACTAAGAGAATTAAGACAAATGGAGAGAACAGCAGATGGAGGAGAAATGCATTCTGAAACCTCATTTGAGTGAGGTTTTCTTTCCCCTAGAGAGCACCAGGCCAGAATGAACTTCAAACATGAAGAAATCCCACAAAGAATGCGTGTTCTGTTTTCCCCCTCCCTGCCTTGTTGAAAACTCCATTCACTGTTCCTCCTTCAACAGTCAGGCCACTGTCCCCGCCACTTGGCAAGGCCTTGACTCGGCCAACAGCAAAGGAAATGTTTTAACAGCCCTGTTAATGCTGCAACAGAGGTTTATTGTTACTACATAGACAACTTAGGGCAAAACGGCTGCCGCTTCCCCGGCCCACCTGGTCTGCTTGGAGGACCCGCCGGCCCAAAGGCCAACTCCAAGCAAAGCATGGATTAGCCCTGAGGCCGGAGACCGGGGACCACAGAGCACAGAGGTTTGGCGTTTAGAGTTTGGGTCTGAGTCAAGATTCTCTCACAGAACCTGTGACTTGTGGCAAATTGCTTAATATTTTTAAAGCCTCACATGCTTAACGCTTTACCTGGCACATAGTAAGCACTCAATAAAGAACAGTGCTTTTTTTCCTTTGTTTAAAAAACATTAGCATTTCTGTATATATACAAAATAAAGTACATAAATGTATGTACTGCATAAATCTTAAACTTAAGAATTTGTCGGACACGACTGAGCGACTTCACTTTCACTTTTTACTTTCATACATTGGAGAAGGAAATGGCAACCCACTCCAGTGTTCTTGCTTGGAGAATCCTAGAGACGGGGGAGCTTGGTGGGCTGCCATGTATGGGGTCACACAGAGTCGGACACAACTGAAGTGACTTAGCAGTAGCAGCAGCAGTACCATATATAAACTTCACCCAGATCAGAACATGCAACATTTCTAGCACCCTAGAGGAGCCATTATGGCCCCTCCCCAATTATGCTGCCCTCCCCCACCTTTCCTGACATCTACCACCAAACAAACATTTTGACTGTTCTTGAATCTTCTGGAAGTTTCTCTGTACAGGCTACACACTTTTCATGTCTGATTTCTCTCACTCAGCGTTTTGTCTCTGAGTTGTTTTGTGCATCAGTGCTTGCTCTATTGTGTTGAAGACTATTCTGCTGTGTGAATACACCATAATTTTATTTATATTTTATTAGTTATGGATATTCTAGGTGTTTCCAGTTTGGGGCTGTTATAAACAAATCTGCTATGGACCTTCTGGTACATATCTTACTATTTTTTCATAGGACAGCATATGAGGTCTGCTTCCCTCATTACTGGTAGATCAACTGTTCCAAAACCATTTTTCTCTTCTGCTTTTCTCATCTGTCTTTTCAGCAAATATATTCAAATCCTGACTGAAGCAATTTCTAATGTTTTCCATTTCTGTTTCTCTCTATACATTGTGTTGTTTAACTTCTGAAGACCAAAAACTGTCATAGGTGGCTGAAGAATCCCACAACAATATCTGCAGAGTTGTATTTTTTTTTTCAGTAGTCTTATATGGATGTGAGAGTTGATCATAAAAAGGCTGAGCGCTGAAGAATTGATGCTTTTGAGCTGTGGTGCTGGAGAAGACTCTTGAGAGTCCCTTGGACTACAAGGAAATCAAGCCAGTCAATCCTAACGGACACAAATCCTGAATATTCATTGGAAGGACTGATGCTGAAACTAAAGCTCCAATACTTTGACCACCGGATGTGAAGAGCCGACTCACTAGAAAAGACCCTGACGACAGATGGTTGGATGGCAACAGTGACTCAATGGACATGAGTCTGAGCAATCTCCAGGAGACAGTGAAGGACAGGGAAGGCTGGCATGCTGCAGTCCATGGAGTTACAAAGAGTCAGACACGACTGAGAGACTGGGCAACCACAACAACATAAAATCATTTGCCCTTAAAAGCTCACGGCTATGGTCTGATTCTTCTGTCAAAAAGCATTTCTCTGGACTAAGCTATAAGACAAGAACTGGGAAATAAGCTGCAGGGAAAAGCAAAGGTTAGCTTGATATACCTCTTACTTTAGTCAGTTACAGCATCACAGGTAACATGTGCTCAGTGCAATAAAAGATCCAGGTAGAATCCACCGGATGCTAACAGGAAGAGATCTCAGGTCATCTTTCCCAAACAGATTATCTCACCAGGGCACAATATCCTCTCACAGAAACCCCATCCCTAGAACCTATAATAATGTGGGATTTAAGTCTGAGTCTTATTGGGAGCCTTTGAAGACACAATGGGAGACAGTGGGTCCCACATTTAAAGAAGACAAAGATGACACATGTTCCCAAAACACAGGGTATGCAGAATGGAGCATCTCCTCCAACATATTTGCCCAGAAATAAGTATTCTCCATTTTATTTTGCCCTTTATGTCCAGGAAAAAGCCCATTTAACTAAAGCTGGGAGGCTGAAGACCAGGGACATTTCAGTTTCTCTGAGTCCCAGGGGAAAGAGATGCATAAAGAAATCCAGTGCATTTAATAAACAACGTTTCAAATAAAGGATACATTGTGGTTTTTGTTTGTTTGTTTGTTTTTAAGAAGCAAATAAGGACATTGTACAGGAGGCTAAGAAAAGTTCAGCTGAAATGCTCTCCTCTTATCTCAGACATCACCGCTTCTGGGAAAGATGTCCACTGCATTCCAGCTCCCCATGGAGACCAGACCTGCGAGGGGCAAAAATGCAAGGAAGCAATGGTGAAAACCTGGCCATCAGTGACGGATCTCTTCCTCAGATGTGTATTTTCTATATTTATGTGCACATTTAAGTCTCAGAGGGGCTTCCCGGGTGGTGCTAGTAGTAAAGTGGTAAAGAACCTGCCTGTCGATGCAGGAGACATAAGAGATGCGGGTTAGATCCCTGGGTCAGGAAGATCCCCTGGAAGAGGGCATGGAAACCCACTCCAGTATTTCTGCCTGGAGAATCTCATGGACAGAGGAGCCTGACGGGCTACAGTCACACACGCATATAAGTCTCAGAGACATTCAACTCAAAACACAGGTGACTCTCCGGTACAGGGCAGTCTTAGAGGCCACCTTTTCCTCCTTCACACTCTTCACAAATCAACCTGCAGACCCCCATGAAGGTTTGGGCAGGGGACACCCCCTCTGCTAGCACTTGCTGGCCCTTCCAGAGGCCTAGAAATTGTGACAGATGTCTTTGAGATATAAATATTTATGTTTCAAGTTTTTGTATCTTTAAACAAACTTACTGTTCATTTGAAAATTTAGTAAGAAAGCTCTAGCCACTCTCACCAAACTGAAGGGCAGGATTCCGAGGTCTCAGACAATAACATCTCTCTCTGGGAGCAAAGCTCTTGGCCCCACCCAGCTGTTTGGGGACTCTGGCCCAGTGTGGGTATGCTGGACGCCCGCCCTCCCTCTGCCCACAAGATTTCCATTGACGTAGGTGGGAACCCTGGATTCCAAATGCACAGCCCCAAATAGGTCAGCAGAGGAAGCCTGTCACAAAAGGGAACCTGTCTCTGAAACGCCAGCACGGGACACCTTCCATGAAAGACAGTCTCAGGAACATGAATATTCAATCCCCTGTTCTAATTATTTCTGATTTTTTTCTAAATCATTAGAAAAGTCACTTCGTGGTGGCTTCTGTTAGGGTCTGTCTGTAGCTATCGTGAGGTTTCATCAGTAAAAATCCCTTCAGTCTTGGACTTTAAAAGATAAAGAGATGAACGCAGCATGGACATGACTTTGGAGCTGAGCAAGGATTCAGAAAGGCAAGAAAAATGCAAAGTGCCTTTAGGGTCACCCCAGCTTGTGTCCACCCCAGCTTGTGTCCAGGACCCCCCTCCCCAACCCTCACTGTGTGTGCAGCATCCAGCTGCACACACAGTGTGTGTTAGCACATCCCAGCTCATGCAGGGCGCCCTGCCTCAAGCTACGTGCCAGATCCTCCTTCCCTACACTCCCATGTGTCCTACAGGTTTGAAAAAATCACCTCATTTGGGGGCTTAATTTGTGGTCCCAGTAAAATCAAAATGCCCCCAGGAAAAGGGAAAATGAAGCCTAGAGACCTATTTCAGATGGGGCGTTGGTTAAAAGCAGGTTTCGACAGGAGGGTGGAAAGAAGGGAAGGCAGATGCTGAAGAGGGACACAGTCAGATGGACGCCCAGGTGTGACTGGAAGAGGGTGCTGTCAGCGGAGCGGGTGGGGAATACGTCCCTTCACTACTCCTCCCTGCTGAGGAGCCCTTCAAGTGGCTTTCAGAAAGATGTCCGAGGCTGAGACTTGTCTGTGTGCTGTGACACCTGCTGCTAAGTCACTTCAGTCGTGTCTGACTCTGTGCGACCCCATAGACAGCAGCCCACCAGGCTCCCCCATCCCTGGGATTCTCCAGGCAAGAACACTGGAGTGGGTTGCCATTTCCTTACCACACTGTAAACAGTGTGTGTCAGGATCTTGCTTGATTCATGCAGCCGTCCTAGAAGTCAGGTATTAATATTAATGGCTTGTTGTGTGGATTAGGGATTCCAGCCTCACCTGCCTAGGGTGGACAGGCTGTGAGGGAGACCTCACATCCTCACTCACTCCCTAGCACAACCAAGCCGGAAGCTCTGGGTCCAGGATGCTGTCAGCATCTGACATCAGCTTCAGTCTCCTGGAGAGGAGGTGACAAGGGGGCTTGGTGATCATTCCTATTCTTGAGATTTTGTGGTCCAGGTTGAAATGAAGAGAGCCAGTTGCAAGCATCAGATGGCCTGAAATCAACAGTAAAATGAAAGAGTCCCGCTGTCATGTTGCCAGCCAGCGGCAACCAAGCTTTCTCCTCAGCCCTTTCTTCCGCCCCCAGTTACGCCACTGAATGGATCCCAGGAATAAACTCCAGGTCACCACACCCCTAGGAAAAGTCCAAACCTGCCTCTAGGGGCAGGAACCTGCACCAAGTTCCAATTAGAAAACCATGTGGGAGGAGCTGGGATGAGGATTAGCAAGTAGAGCTGTGTTAGGGGAAGTTCAGCCACTTCTTGGCAGTCTGAGCCAACATCTGATTGATTTATCTTCTACTTTAATCAGTGAAAAACTGACATTTGTGTAGTACTTTGGGGTTGACAAGGGATTTTTGTGCATTACTTCACTATTTCTCAAAGCAATGATGAAAGTTAATCCTTGATTTTATAGCTAAGGAAGCCAAGAGGTCCAGTGACTGGCTCGGTGATTCAGCTGATAAATGTCAACATCAAAATGGAAATCTAAGCATTTGGTTTTCTTTTTTTTTTTTTAATGATTGATATTTTCAAACATAAGAAGAGCAGAAAGAATGGATCATAATCCCTGGGTCCATCACATAGCTTTAGTCATTGTCAGTATTTTTCTGATTTGCTTTGTCTATTTTTGTTTTGCTGAAGAAATTTCAAAGACATCCCATCATTTTATCCCAAAGTGTTTGGCGTGCAGCTCAAAAAAAAATAAGACCACCTGTCTCTTGGAACCCAAGCCCAGTGCTCTGCCTATTACATCCTGACACCCAACAGAACTTACCTGTACACGCTGAGCACGTGCTGGACTAAGTGACCTCTCTACACTGAAATTTTTGGTTTTTGGCAACCAAAGCAACATTCATCATGATGGCTTTTGTGCACTGCTCTCTCTTTGCCTTTCAAAAGTGTCTCCCCTCCTGTTTCTGACTCTAAGAATTAATAGCTCATTGACAAGTGAGCTGAGAGAACCAAGTTGTGGTGACAGAAAATTAGAGCTGGATTTCTCAGTGGAAATGAACAAAGAGCATCCTTCGGGGGTCAACACAGTGGGAGACTAGAAGAGCTTCCAGAAGAATGATGTAAAAAGTTATTGACACAAACCTAGTATCAAAGTCTTCATCTTGAAAACATAAGAACTTGATGGGTCTTAGCGATGCTTATTTTATGATCTAATCATGTTTATAGGTTGGATTTTCAGCAAACGTGATAACTTTTGCAGGATTTGCTGCTGCTAAAGACAGTCTTGGCTGTCACCATTATTAGAGAATTAAGAACTAATTAAGGTGCTGATTAAACAAATGGAATTCCAGCAGGGTGCTCAGATCTAGTGAAGGAGCCTGGATGTTTAGAAATTGGGAGAAGTGTATTCTAAGACAAGTGAACAGGGTGAGATTCCCTTCCATGCATCTTGGCTGAGCACAGACCCTTCAAGTGGCTCTTCCCAAAAGGCTTGTGAGGCTGAGGTTTTCCTGTTACCTGTGGCATCTTCCATATCCCTAAATGAAGGCTTGTGTAGCACCTGATTTATGTACCCATCCTACGAGGCAGGTATCAGTTACCTCATTTTGTGTATTACAACATCCTGCCTGAAGGGTTTCGGAGAATGGCCTCCCCAGATAGCCTGTGCTTCTCAGGATTAGGGCAATGGTTAAGTAGGAAAAGTGCTGTCACCATGCGGAAGAAGGTGGCTGAGCCTGACTCCACCCTCACCCATCCCAAAGGGAGCCCCCTTCCGGGAAGGCCACCTGGGGTACCTGAGCACCCCCACTGTGCTTGGTGGCAGCATCTGAGCTGCCTCTTGTTTTGCATGTGAACCCTCTGGGGCAGTAGCATGTTGGAAGCCTGGTCCAGCATCTAGGTCAGCTGGCCTGGAAAGCCTGCTGTAAGTCTGGACCTGTTTCAGCCAACATACTTTCTACCAGGCAAAGAATCTATACCAGACACTGTCTTGGAAAACCCAGTCTCAAGAAGTAGTTTATTGATCTGGCAGATGATAAAAAGACAAGAGATGAGCTCAAGTGATGCTTGGGTTTTTCCATCCTGAAAGGGAATCTGAAATTTCCTTGGGGGTTGTCAGCCCGTCCTGCTTTTGCAGGAGGCAGATGGCTCCTCCATTCAGTCAAAGATCATGTGAATGTCCCTGTCTCGGCCTGTTCTCAGCAAGATTCTCTGGACAGTGACAGGGTCCACCCTGGATGCAGGCAGTCAGAATCTTGTTCCTGATTGTGCCTATGCCCAAAAGGAGCTGGCGCATGGTCTATCACCCAGGCTGTGCCCTGGCCCCTCTGCTTGTGGGATGGGGGTGGGGGTGCAATTACTGGAATGGCTGCAAAGTTTTAGGGCTGCTCCAGGAGGAAAGGAGGGAAAAACTGACGTGCTCACATTGCAAAGAGCTGACCCAGATCCAGGAGTCCAGAGAAGGCATGGAATTTGGGCCGGTGTGTATGAAGTCACCTGGAGTTGTCATCTGAAACAGACATTGCCAAGGCCAAACCTTGGGTGACCTCACGTCCTGTGCTGCTAAGCAAAGAGGCTATGGCTCGGGGAGAAATTACAGGAGCGTCAGTGCCCAACTAGCAGATTATTTACAGCCTGTTCTTAATGCGAGGGCTTTTACAGCAGGGATTTTGTGGACAAAAGTACATATTAAGAGGCTAACGTGATTGCTCCTGTTGGCAGTGACATATAACCAGGTTGGGTTTCGCAGAACACCTAGAGCAGTGAAGCGTGCTTCAATGTGATGACACAGAAAGCAGCTCTGTGTGGAACAAACTGCACCCTGCCCAGGCCAGCAACAGGAGAGCCTGACAGCGAACTTCTTCAAAGCAAACTTTGCTCTCCTTCTCTTACACACTTTCCAACCCTGTTGTTCGAATTATATGTGTACACTTTTATACACCAGCTCCTGAACTACCAAAGAAAACCGATTCTGCTTTGGAAAACACAGACAATAAAAAGACCTAAATTCTCCCCTTCCTGCCACAAACTTCTCTGCAAAACTTGCCCAGAAAAGCATGCATACAGATAGTTAGAAAGGAACTTCTTTCAACATTTTATGGAGAGATATTTTTAGAGATAACATCAGCCCCCTTTGCCCTCTCCTCCCACAACCTCCCAACTTTCGCAGCCCACTGTTTTTTGTCAACGATGGTTGTAGTTACAGCTCATGAATCATCCATCACTTAGACGGACTCTGCCAAGAATGCAGATAGCATCACAGCCCCAGGGAGCAGCCTGCAGCGGCAGGAGCACAAGGATGCTGTGGCAATGCCTTCTCCCGCCTGGTCTGCAAGATCGCCAGCCCGAGTCTGCATTTCTCATCTTTTTCACATAGACTGAAAACTCACGCTCTAACTCAGGCTCAGATCAGCTGGGCAAGCTCTCAGACACAGGCACTTTACTACCCAAATAGGAATAGGTATTCCCAGGCCATCTAAAATGCTGGCATAGTTGGAAACACTCAGAAACAGTCAGCATCTTTTGTTAATGACGGTCACTGTGCTGTCTTATGCTCTGGATAAGCAGATGAATTCTGTTCTATCATTTTGTCCACAGTGCAATGCATTTCTGGATATTGGTCAGAACCATTTGTGATCTAAACAGTGTACACAACACACACACATGCACACACAGGGTAAGACATTCAGTGTTTACATACTGGCCATAATTTCTGAACCCAACATTATGACATCTGGTGTGGTAGGCAAGAGTAATATTGTTTTATCTGAAGAAGTATATATAGCAAAGAAAAACATCACTGGGCAATAAATAAATTGAAATCCGAACTTCTCCAAATCAGGCATTTCAACAAGTATTTGCTTCTCTCTTAAAGAGACAGACTAATCTCAGCACGGCTTTAAAGAGGCAGATCTTAACTTTTCACAAGTATCTTTAAGCAGTCCAGAGAGACAAAAGTGACCGCATTTCTGAGGTGAGAATTTGGAGTCATGAAGAGGAGATGCCCACCCCTGTCATTCGGGGAAGCCTCTAGTTCCAAGACACCTCATTTAATGCACATTCCATTAGCGACCCTGTCAAAGACCCTCACTTCCTTCCTCAGACACTGACAGTAATGGCTTAAGAGTTGGGTTCTGGCCATTATCACAGACCTTGCTTCCTCCACTGGTTCTCGCTTCCAGGGAGATGGGGGCAATCAGAGCCCGAGAACCCAGACAGCGGGGGTGGGGTAGGATGCAGAGCTGTGTTTAGTGTGCTAGATTCCCTGCTGGGAGGGTCAGAGCTTGCTCCTTGAAGTCCAGACTAGATGAGATTTTGTGGATATGCTGAATCAAACTAGGAGGAGTTGTGTGAGTCTTTAAATTTTCAATTAAAGCAAAGATTTCAGGGGACGTCGCTAGTGGTCCAGTGGCTAAGAATTCACCTTGCAATGTAAGGAGCATCCATTCGATCCCTGGTCTGGGAAGATCCCACGTGCTGCGGGGCAGCTGAGCTTGTGCACGCTAGAGCCTGTGCTCTGTAGCAGAGAGGTCATCACCATAAGAAGCCCACACAGCACAACAAGAGAGTAGCCTCCTCTCGCCGAAACCGGAGCAAGTCCAAGGGGAGACGAAGACCCAGCGCAGTCAGCAAGCAAATACTAAACGACGACCACAAAATTTGCCTTCCGATGCAGGGGGCTGCGGATTTGATCCCTAGTTGAGGGGCTAAGGTCTCACCTGCCTCCTGGCCGAAAAACCAAAACAGCAAACAGAAGCAATATTGTAACAAATTGAATAAAGACTTTAAAAATTGTTCCACATAAAAAAAATCATAAAGAAAGAAAGATATCAGGGATACTTGTAGCTCAAGTCCTTTTTGTTGTTGTCGTTGTTGCCAGACTTTCCACATCAGTCACTGAGAGGTGTGCATGCAGAGAGCCTTAGACCACCTCCCTTACCTGCCCCTCCCCCACCCCACGGCTAGGCTCCAAAGGGGGCCAGTTGGAATGAGGACAGTCGGTCCTTCTTATCCACGGCTTAACATCTATGTTCAACCAAAATAATTCAGAAAGTTCCAAAAAGCAAAACTTGAACTTGCCGTTTGCTGGCAACCGTTTCATAGTATTGGCGTTATGTTTATCACGATTTACATAGCATTTGCATTGTATTAGGTATTATAAGTCATCAAAAGATGATTAAATATATAAGAGAAGGAGTTTGGGGTTTTGAGTGTGAGCCACCCTTTTTCCTTCCTAGGCCCTGCAATAAACCTTCCTCTGCTCTGAAAACTATCAAGTAAATAAGTTTATATGCAATAAATAATACAGCATTTGATACAAGGGATTAGAGCATCCATGGATTTTGGTATCTGCAGGGGTTCTAGAACCAACTCTGCATGGATACAGGGGATGACTGTGTAAGTTAGTTTTCAGATGAAGAGGCAGAAGGAAGCCTCAAGTTAGTGAGCAGAGTTTTTTGTGTGTGTGTGTGTGTGTGTGTGTGTGTGTGTGTGTGTGAGAGAGAGTTTCGAACAAGTACCTTTCATTAACGTTGATGTGAACTGTCTAACTGGTTAGCAAGTTGAGTAAATACTATTATGGGTGTGAAACAGTCCTCTCTGTTTATAGTTATAAAAGAAAGAGAAAGAAAGAAAGGAGAATTCAACGGCAGGGTCCAGACTCACCACATGATCTTCTCCATAAATAACACGTTTTGCTTAAGAGATACGGTGGGCTCTGGGTATCTGTTAATAGTCTTTCTCTGGAAGATAAATGCTGCAACATTTGTAGAAAATGAAACTCGCAGAGAAGCCAAGACTTTTCTTGTCAAAACAAGGAGATTATTTTCTAGCAACCAAGGTCAGTCTTTTTGACCTTGCCTGCCATTCGGGTGAATGAGATAATAAAAGAGGGAGCTGGAGCTGGGCTGAGATAGCTCATGTGTGAAGGGCCTGGGAAAGAGACTCAGATTTGTGGAGAACTCCACTGCATCCAACGGCTTTTCCTAAAAAGATGCCTCCTCTACCTCTGTCAACTGTGCGGCAGTGACAGGACAAGGAGGGGTGGAACTATGAGGAGATGGCGAACGTTACATTGTGCATGGCTCCTAAGTCTGCCAGCCGTGGACTCTGGTTCAAGGACTGCAGACACAGCTGTGCCCGGCGGAAGGGGGCAGCCCTGGGACACACCGCAGGCCTTTCTCAGACGTGCAGGCAGCGCGGGGCCCCAGCTCGCCTTGTAAAAGTAGCTCCAGAGCAAATCATTAGCACATCTAACCTCAATATTTTGAAATCCAAAAACAACATTGAGTCATGCCAGTCGTACTGTAAAGTTTTACTGCATTAAAAAAAAAAAAAAAAAACAGTCGAAAACAAGCAGGGATCATGTGAATTATCTCTTCACATGTGTCAAGCCCAGGAATTTGACACATGGCTCACGATGCTGGAATGAGCTGGGCAGTCACCAGGAATACGTCGTTTAGAGGAAAGTTGTCCTGAACCACATACCTGGCATGGGGTGTCTGATCACTGAAAAAACGGGGCTATAAATACCCTTCATCCTATACTAAAAATAGATTCAGTTAAAGCAAAAAAACCCACTGAGGGGAGTACTGACCACGGCAGACATCAGTTTATGTCTCCTGGCAACCGTGTTGTCCTGGTCATGCTCTCTGTGAGCCTGTGGAGTCAGGTATCTTACAATTTTTAGGAGAAAAATGAATGAATGAATGAATCCTCTTCTGGGAAAAGCTCCGTATGTGTTGAGGGAAACTACCCATCCACGCTTCCTAGAGGCTTTCATGAATCTCCAGGTCAATCTTCCTGGAAACAGTCCACCGATTTCACCTCAAGGGTCAACTTTGTGAAAATACTCAATTGGAAGAGCATCCAAGAACAGTTCCTTAGCCTGCAGCATCCAAGGCCATGGGAGCAGGCCACTCTCTAAGGTTCCCAGGCTACTCAGGGGGGAGCCTGACTAAGCTGACCATAACTCAAACTTGAGAAACACTAAACAGATGAGAAAATCCAATAAAGAATTTCAGAAGACAAATGAGCAGACGTATAGTGCCAGGCAATATAATAGATTATAGAGCTACGGCAATTAAGCATATGTGCACAGCATCAGGGTGGACAAAGAAATCAACAGACTGAGAACAGAATGTCAAGAAACAGATGCCAAAGCTTAATAGTATATGATAAAGGTAGCGTGTCTATTTTATAAGGGACACATAGATTATCACTAGGTTGTACAAGGATAATTGTATGTGTTAAGAGATTTACCCCCTGGCTTATTCCAAATGGATTAAAAAGAGAAGTATTGAACATAAAATTATAAAACAAGACAATGTTACTGACACTTATACAGTTGTTTTTTGAGAAGGGAAGGATTTCCTAAGCATGATACAAGAAGTAGAAACTCAGAAAGCATATAAATAACAAATGCTGGAGAAAGTGTGGAGAAAAGGGAACTCTCCTACACTGTTGATGAGAATGTAAGTTTATGCAGCTGCTATGGAAAACAGTATGGCGGGCAGTTCCTCAGAAAACTAAAAATAGAATTACCATATGATCCTGCAATCCCATTTCTGGGCATATATCCAGACAAAACTATAATTCAAGAAGATCTATGAATCCTGATGTTCACAGCAGCGCTATTCACAGTAGCCAAGACATGGAAACAACCCAGATATCCACCAGCAGGGGAATGGATAAAGATGTGGTGCCCAAATACAATGGAATACGGCTCAGTCATCAAGCAGAACCAAAGAACGCCACCTGCAGCAACATGGATGCAACTAGAGAATATTATCCCAAGTGAAGTAAGTCAGAGAAAAACAAATACTTTATGGTATCATTTATACATGGAGTCTGAGATATGATACAAATGAACCTATCTACAAAGCAGAAACAAACTCACAGACACAGAGAACAGACCGGTGATTGCCAAGGGGAAGAAGGGCTTAGAGGAGGGATGGAGTGGGAGGTTGGGGTTAGCAGATGTAAACTTCTATGTGTAAGATGGATGAACATCAAGACCCTATTACATAGCACAGTGAACTATATTCAAAATCCTGTGATAAACCATAATGAACAAGAATGTAAAAAGAAGGTATGTGTGTATATATATATATATAACACACCTATATATATATACACACATATATTAATATATATATGAATAACTGAGTCACTTTGCTCTATAGCAGAGATTAACACATTATAAATCAACTACACTCCAATTTAAAAACAAGAAGTAGAAGTCATAAGGGGAGAAGGCCAACCGATGTGAAACAGAACTTCTCTACATCACAGAGAGAGAGAGGGGATAAAGGGTGAAGGAGATGAATAAGAGATCCAGAAATGAAGACGCGCACAGTCAGGGTGTGTGTATGGCGGATGCTATGGGATGACTGCCCCACTCTCCTTTGTGACCCTCTTCTCCTTTACTCATTTTAACACTAAAAATGGAAAAATCTCAATACTCACTTTCATCACCTATGGATACGGGAGCCCATGCGATGTGAATCTGTACAAAGAGTTATAAGAAGAGGTTTTGTCCACCTTCGTCAGGTAGGTTTCCACTCTTTCTAGGGTCAGTTACTGCAGGTTTTCTTTGTTTCAAGTGTGCTTGATGTGTTAGTTCAGAGATCTGTGGCTTAACACAGTTCCTGCAATTAACAATACCGTGTTTTTTGCTTCATAAAACAACAACAACAACAAAAATTAAATGAGCAGACCACATATTAAGTGTTCTTACCACAAAACCAAACCAAAGTGACCCAAGGAAACTCTGGGAAGTGCTGGAGTTGTCTGTTACCTTGATTATGGTGATGGTATCATGGGCATTTCCACATGTCCAAACCCATCAAAGTGTACACACTGAATATATGCAGTTCTTTGTCTATCCATGACACATCAATAAAGCTGTTAAAAAATGAATTTTGTGCCTAGGATGCTAAGACAAAAAAAAAGAAGAGATTGCCAACTTCTTTGCTTCTTCCATCTGGAGTGAAGGCAGATGCCTGCAGCTAGGGCAGCCATTTTGTGACTATGAGAGAAAGTCAAGAGGATTAACAGAGACTTTAGCCTAGACACAGAGCCCTCAGCAGCCACAGTCTCCCTGTTTGTATAGGAAAAACTAAACCTCATCTGTCTAAGGTAACATAAACCTGCTTCTCTTTTACTTGATAGAAAACACATTCCTAGCTGATTGAGAGGATGACAACTGTTAGAAAGCATGACATAAACATGTAATATACATCCAGTCCCTTAGTACATAAGTAAAAGGAAAAGAAAAAGTAGGTGTTCAGAAGATGCGTGGCAGAATAACATTTTTATTTTATTTTTCAGTAAGTGTGCTATTTGGTATATGATGTTGAATTCTAGAAATATCACTAATTCATAAACTGTCATGTCTGAATTGTTTGGATAAATAATCTTTTACTAAACATCCACAAAAGCCCTTAGAATGACCAATTCTGGCTAATAACTTTGTATGGTACATAAGCTATAAAAATATGTCTTCTCTTTTATGCTATGGTTTACACCTGAAGCTAATGTAATGTTGTAAGTCAATTATACTTCAATTAAAAAAGAATGACCAATTCTGGTATCAAACCAACAACATAAAAATATAAATGTAAAATATACATTCAAGAATGTTTAACATTATATTGTCAAATAAAAAAGGAAGAGTAAAAAAACCTTAGCAGTCTAACTACGAGTTTGGTTAATGAATAATTATAAGCCCATTAAGTACAATGATAAGGGTGCTGTTTTCAAACAGATTCTAGAAGAATATTCATTGATATAACATGCTATATAATAAGTCTAAGAAGCACTACAACACAGAATATACAATATGATCACTTTCTGCCCCTGAAGGCTGAGACCACAGTGGTGTTTATTATTTCATCCCCAGGTCCTAGTACAGAGCCTGTCATATATTAGTGTTTTGCTAAAAACTTTAAAAATGTGTTAAATGAATTAATGTGTGAAAGAAATGTACTGGTGGGTTTTTCTTTTTGCTTTGAACACATGCATACCCTTTTCTTTTTGTTTCTATTTTTTCATTCATTTTCCATTAAATTGTTTTTGTTGTTTAGTTGCTAAGTCATGTCCAACTCTTTGCAACCCCACAGACTATAAACCACCAGGCTCCTCTGTCCATGGGATTTCCCAGGCAAGAATACTGGAGTGGGTTGCCGTTTCCTTCTCCAGGGGATCTTCTCAATCCAAGCATCAAACCCACATCTCCTTCATTGCAGGTGGATTCTTATTGCTGAGCCACCAGGGAAGCACATTGCATTAAACATGTGACTTATAATTAGGAAAAAGATAAAAGGCAGCTAATGAAATAAACCCCTCTGTTTTCCAGGCAGGCGCTCCACTTTGTCTGACAATAAGCGTGTACACCTTCCTTCCTGTGGACCACATTCGTGTGTGGTCTTCAAGGGTGTGGAACTGAGCTGCAGTTGGCCTGTGCCATCCCCTCCAGGCCACACCGTAGGGGCCAAGTTCATGACTTTCTTTGCCTGTTTAGCAGTTGCCCTCCCTAGGGTCCACCTGCTGCTCCCACTGCTGCTGGCTCCCCATCCAAGCCCCAGAATCCCAACCTTCCTTTTCTCCATCTTTCTCTCTCTGCCCTCTACTCCACCAAGAACCCCAGAGGATTTGCTCTGCACCCCATCATCTATGCTCCCTTGATGTGCTTGACAAAGTGATAATGAGCTATGGTGAATGGTAGGTGCTCTTATCTTCCTTCCCAAGGGAATATTTTCAGCAGGAGACAAACAGGTCCATCCCAGATGGAGAAAACATGGCAGAAATCTGAGAGCAAAGCTTTCCTGTGCCACCTCTAGTCGGGTTTCAGGTTCTAAGACATGGGGATTGGTCTCAAGGATGATGGGGGCCAGGACAGTTCCCGAAGGTCAAAGGCAAACTTTACAGAAGGTGTCATGACAAACATGACCCTTTCCCTGTTTGCTTCATTGCACTTTCCAAGGAGGCTCTTTGGGATGCGCGGTGGAGAGCAGTCTCACTCCCCCTCCTGGAGGAGCCCTGAGACCCACGGGATGGTGCTGCTCTAGAAACCAAGTCTAGATGGTACCCATCTGTGCTGACCTGCTGTCTGGGGAATAGGGAAGCCACTCCAAGAAGTAGGTCCTGAGTGGTCGTCCTGTGAACATCCACTGTTCAGGGACATAATGACACACAAAGATGGTTAAGGCACGACCTCGGCCCCCAGGAAACTGGAGGGCTGGAGAGTGTCTGGTCACCTTGTCACACTCCCCAGTGACAGCAGGCCCTTCTTACGGAGGAGGATGCCACAACACAGACCCATACACAGATGCTCCTTCACACTTTGCTCCCTCCCTGTGTCAGCTCATCATTAGTCATATCAATGGAAGACATGAGAAGGGCTGCCAAGAAGTGTTGCTGCTGCTGAGTCACGTCAGTCGTGTCCAACTCTGTGCGACCCCATAGGTGGCAGCCCACCAGGCTCCCCTGTCCCTGGGATTCTCCAGGCAAGAACACTGGAGTGGGTTGCCATTTTCTTCTCCAATGCATGAAAGTGAAAAGTGAAAGTGAAGTCTCTCAGTCGTGTCCAACTCAGTGACCCCGTGGACTGCAGCCTACTAGTCTCCTCCGTCCATGGGATTTCCCAGGCAAGAGTACTGGAGTGGGTTGCTATGGCCTTCTCCACCAAGAAGTGCTAACCTTGTTCATAATCTCCTCTTACATGTCTGAAAAGATACCTAGCTGGAAACTCACATGGAAACTCCCACCTGTTTCTGAACCTGGATCCACAAGTTTGCTCCTGGAACCCCAGCCCCCTCCCATGTGCTATTGTGTCCCCCACTCACCTCCACAGCTGTGAGCAGGGTCTTGTATTCACCTCTTACATCTGGGACAGAGCAAGTCGGGTCAGGGTGACTTTGGGGTTGGGGTTAGGGAGGGGTGGTGTTTTTTCATTTGCTTGTTTGTTCAGGTTTTTAGCTGATCTAGAAAAGCCAAGGAAATAAAGTTGAGAGTGCTGTCTTCAAAAATAAAAATTCTGGGATTCTCTGGTGATTCACTGGTTAAGAATCTGCCTTCCAGTGCAGGGGACACGGGTTCGCTCCCTGATCTGGTAAGATCCCACATGCTGTAGGACAACTAAGCCCGAGTGCCACAACTACCGAGCCTACACTCTCTAGAGCCTGTGCTCTGCAATAAGCGTCACCACCGAAATGAGAAGCCCGTGCACCACAACAAAGAGTAGCCCCCATTCAACACAACTAGAGAAAGCCCACTCACAGCAACAAATACCCAGCTCAGCCAAAAATAAAGAAAGAAATTTATAAAGACATAAAAATTCCATGGCAGGTTAGAGTGCCTTGAAAGTTTGCAGGGTTATCCTGCTCTGGTGCGTGAAGCACAGAGCAGTGAAGAGCATCCTAACTATTCTAAGTGGACACATGTGTGTCCAAGAGCCCCATCAGGACTCGTCCACCTAGTCACACAGCTTGCACAAGAGGACTGTGAAGGAATAAACCCCACATGTAGCCAACACAGGGCTTCCCAGGTGGCGCTAGTGGTAAACAGCCTGCCTGCCAATGCGGAAGACATAAGAGATGTGGGTTTGATATCTAGGTTGGGAAGACCCCCTGGAAGAGGGCACAGCAGCCCACTCCAGTATTCTTGCCTGGAGAATCCCATGGACAGAGGACCCTTGCAGGCTGCATACAGTTCATAGGACCTCAAAGAGTCAGACAAAACTGGAGCAACTTAGCATGCATGCGTATTCAATACATACATGTTACATATAAGAGTATGGACGTGTAAAAGATGTGATGTGTGTGTCTGTGTCTAAAACACAGGTAGAGACAGAGAAAAAGGTCAACAGTGTGCAATGAGCAGCATCCTCTCTCACGGGGACACCCAGGACTCTGCATAGCTGGGACCAGCCGCCTAGGCCAGGGGTCATCTTGTTTTCCTTGCACAGCCTGAGAGGATCCTGCTGTGACCACATCATAGGCTGAAATACCAGGAAATTTAAGGGCACATGGTTTTTGTTTTTTTTTTTTTTAATAAAGTTTTTATTTGTTTGGCAGTGTGGGGTCTTAGTTGTGGCATGTGGGATCTATTTCCTGACCAGGAATCGAACCAGGCCATTGGCATTGGGAATGCAGAGTCTTAGCCACTGGACTACTAGGGAAGTCCCTAAGGAACTTTTTTTTTTTTTTTTTTGCACCCGGTTTGTGAAAAGCACCTGAAATTTTTCCCACCCAGGCAGGAATGGTTATCTTCCTCTCCTCATCTTCGCACCTGAAAACAAGTGATTTATACTCACTGGAAACAACATTTCAGTCATGCTGGGAGAACACTGAGAAACACAAGGGGACGAAAGTGCAAATGTCAGCAAATTAAGGCAAACAAGTGAAGTGTGTAGGGAGTGCAAAGAGTCTAATTAGAACGAAGCCCTCACCTCGCTTTGCCTCTGAGGCAATCTGGAGTCTTGGCTGTTTGCTTTGCTGTGTGCAATGTTTCTTTCTGCTCTGCTATTGACCCAGCGAGTTGCAAGGCAAAGTTTTATTGGAAAAACATGTTCAAAGGGCATCCAAAGTGGCAAGGATGAGACTAGTGACTTGTCCCGCTCTCTTTAAAGCAACCAGCAGTGGGGAGCATGCGCAGGGGATTCATATTCATGACACGATGGTGGGAGCAGCATCTGCGGCTCCTACTCATCAGTTTTAAAAGCAGCATAAACAATTGCAACAAGTGTGTGTGTGTCTTGTTTTGTCCCCTCATCCTGGGACCCAGCTCCATTCCCGTCCTTGTTTTGTTTCTATTTCCAAAATGCAAATCGTGACTTTCTGCCTGGGAACACCACAAAGTCCCTCCTCAGAAACACTGAAAAAACAAGAAACTCACAGATTTCCCACCGAAGTGGCTTTCCACTCCCGTCAGATACAATGATGTTATTAGCAGGTTCCCAGAAAACAAAGTTTTGTGTTTTTTCACAAAGTGAAATAGAAGTCTTAGATTCAGCTGAAAGAATAAGGAGAAACAGGGCTTAAGGGTCTCTTTACTGACTTTCTAAAAATGCCATATAAAGCCTCTTGAGTCGTAACAGAACCCTAAGAATTTTCTAGAACTTTCTAAAAGATAGGGATTCCCTGGTGGCTTAGACAGTAAAGAATCTGCCTGCAAAGCAGGAGACCAGAGTTTAGTGCCCCAGTTGGGAAGATCCCCTGGAAAACGAATGGCTACCCACTCCAGTATTTTTGCCTGGAGAATTCTGTGGATAGAGGAGCCCGGTGGGTTACAGTCCATGGGGTCACAAAGAGTTGGACACAACTGAGTGACACCCAGCCCCAGCCCCCCGCCGCCCCTCCCCCACAGATTCTGTAATATACACACAGTGCGGTCTCTTTGACGCCAGAATCTAATGACTCCATGGATATGTCCTTTCAGCCATAAAATATCCTAGGGATAATTTCTGACAGAGCTTCCTTCCTTATTTAAGCTTCCTTCCTTATCTTCCTAAAAAGCTGGTACAAGTTACATCAGGAGAAGACATACATTAGGAGCAGGGGGAAACTTCCTAGCACTGAACATCTTTCTCCCCACTCACCAGGAATCTCTGGATGGCACATTTTCATAAGACACAACAATTCTGCTTTGACTCTGGAAACTGGAGATGCTCCACTGTGGCACTGGGGGTTGATACCAATTGTCCATCCCTCCCATCCTTCACATCCAAGAGATCTCCATCCTTACATGCTGGGCCCTATAAGTGTGCTAATCACTGCTTCCAAATGTTTCACACACTCTGCTCACTTTTCAGCTAAAAAGAATATTTTGGCTGCTTTCCAGTTATGATGAAAAAAACTTTGATCAGCAAGGCGGGTCTTTAAGAAATGTCACAGCAGCCTTACTGAGTCGTCTTCCTTCTGTATGCAATGACGTGGGTTCTTTTGTATTCAAAGCCTCGTCCATGCTGCTTCTGCTAGGGGCCTGTGGTTCTCAGTACTGGCCTTCCTTCAAGGCTCAGCCACAGAAGCCTCATTTTAAAATGCAGTTATTTTATTTAGAAGGAAAACAAGACCAGTGAACTAGGATTATTTAGGAGGAAAATAAGACCAGTGAACTGGATCGACCCCTGATCTAGTAAAATCCCACATGCCTGGGGCAACTAAGCTCATGTGCCACAACTACTGAGCCCACACACTCTAGAGCCCTTACTCTGTGTCACAGAGTCAGACATGACTAGCAACTCAACAACAGCATCGCTAGTCTTGGAGACATCTGACTCAACAGGGTAAACAGGATCTTGCCACTTTTCTACCAGCATTTATCACCAGTATGCTTGCATGCTAAGTCACTTCAGTCATGTCCGACTCTTTGCGACCCTATGGACTGTAGCCCCCAGGCTCCTTTGTCTATGGGGTTCTCCAGGCAAGAATACTGGAGTGAGTTCCCATGCCCTCCTCCAGAAGATCTTCCCCACCCAGGGATCGAACCCATATCTCTTACGTCTCCTGCGTTGGCAGAGGGGTTCTTTACCCCTAGCACCACTTGGGAAGCCCCTATCACAAATACGGTGGTCAGTTTTCTGAGTCTCCTCTCTAGATAGCATGAAAGAGTGACAGAAATGAAACTGAGGATGTACCATCCATCAACTCCTGTATTTCAAATAATGAGTTCTCCCAGAAATGTGTATTATGATAAAACATCTGGAAGAAAAAATCTGAAATAAAATGACTTTATGCTTCTATGGAAAACAATACTCCTAGAAATAGGTCATTTCTCTGTGCTCCTGATTCTCTGGACAGTAACAAGGTGATTAACAGGAGCCCAAGACTTTAGTAAAATGATGAGGACTATTTAGTGAAAGTTGCTCAGTCATGTCCAACTCTTTGTGACCCCATGGACTGTGCATCCATGGAATTCTCCTGGCCAGAATACTGGAGTGGGTAGCCATTCCCTTCTCCAGGGGATCTTCCCAACCCAGGGATTGAGTCCAGGTCTCCCGTGTTGCACATAGATTCTTTACCAGCTGAGCCCCAAGGGGGAAGATGGGAAGGGGAGAGAGAAGAGTGGAGAAGGGGTGAGCGAGAGGGGGAGGTGGGAAGGATGAGGGGAGGAATGGGGAAGAGGGAGGGGGGCCGGAAGAGGCAGACCCTGCCCTGCAGAGACCAGCCAACCAGAGGCCCTCCAGGGGAGAGAAGAATGACTCATCCAATGTCAGCTTCCCAGGCTCCAGGTCCTCCAGGCCAGGTCCAGGGTGCTCCACAGCCATCCACTCAGCAGCAGCAAAGATGAAAGTCAGACAAAATCATCCAAAAGTGCTGAACTCAGCCAGCTAAGTCCTCAGGGCTTTATCAGACTTGACTTTCCTCAGATACTGAGGAAAGTCTTCAGCTGAAGTCCATTAGGCAAATTAAAAAGCAGGAGAAAAATAAACAGAGATGGATGGAGATAGCAGTTTTACGAGGCAAAGGAAGCAGTGAGCTCTGACAAAGCTCCCGGCCCTTACTTAAGACTCTTGGAACCTCAGCCCTTAAAAACTCTGAAGATCGCCTTCTCTCCAAGAAACCCTGCCGGTGCTCATAAAAGAAAGCTATTCCATAACAGAATTTTTTATCCCTGCAAAGACAAGGACTGCTATAAACTAAAGCAAAAAAATATCCACATTGTTCCTCAGTAGAGTTCCTGACACCAAGCCATTTGTCTCCAAGCAGGGGATTAAGTAATACATTGAATACTGCCAGATATATTATATATTATATGCATTTTATATTTATACATATATATCATGCAGCTAGGACCTTGAATGAGACTAAGCTGCTTTAATATTGATATACTTCCCCCTAAATAGAAGTTTGAATGCCAATCACTTCAAACTCATATCTTTTGTGATTATTAGTAGCATCTGAGAAATAAGACATTTTACAATGTTTCTTATCTTTAATAACACAAGTCAAAAACTAGATGTAGTGCACACCCACAGGGTACAAAAGTTCATGCTTGGGCCTGTGATACATGCAAAGATGAACAAAAGATCCATTTTCACTTCATCTTCCTTGCATATGATTTTATGAACTCATTTTAGACAGAAATAAAGTCACCCTTTGACTCTGTCCCCAGGGAGAGGACTATTCCCTCCAGGCAGTGATGCCATGCACCCTGCATCTTTTCCTCCAGGGCAGGGGTGATTAGATTTTCCATTTCACAGTCTGGGGCCTGATTGAGAGGCCGTGCTTCCTCACCTTGCCCTGAGGTTATGGAAACTGAGCCTGGTGCCAGCCCAGCTCTCTGGCAGATACACACGTGCTCCACTGCAGAAAGTGGAGGAGAGATGTCTAAGTACAAATTTAGTCCTTGGATTTTCCAAGCCAAGTAGACTTTGCATTTTCCAAGCATTCTTACATTTTAAAAGGCGCAGGCATTCCAAATACTGCAAAATCCTTGACGTCCGACTATCTCCAGCCTCTGCTTTATACTGAACATGGATATGCCTAATCACAAAAATTGTACATTTCCAAACAATTCTTTGGGGGGAAACTAACCTGCGTCATCAAAACCCATCAAAAGAGAGAAGTATTGTTTTGCAAAATGGTTACAGTATTTTTAAAAGGGAAACAATTTAAGTTCTAATAATTTTTAATAGATAAAAACACATGCTCATCTTTTGTGTGTAATTAGTTACAAAGAGAGTGTCTTTAACACAAAAAGGACCAGATTCTCCCATGGCCCAAATAATGTTTAATTTAATCTCCCCAAAGAATCCTTAATCATCCCAAAGCTAGTTATTGCTCTCTCAACGCCAAAACCCAAATTAAATATGATTATTCTTTCTAGCAGGACACAGGAAAGGCATAACTAGTGTAAATCCACAGAAACCCCAGCCCCAATTTTGCCAATCATTTTAGCATCTTCTTTGAAATCTTTTACAAGAGCTTCCTTCAAAACAAAATGGACCTGTGCCTACATTTTCCTGCTAGCTAGTGGAGATGTTAATAACCAGGAAAATGCATGGATTTGTGTGTGCAGAAACCAGAGAGAGGAGGTTCAGATTCTCCACAAACTGGGTTACCAGTCAAAGGAAAAATATAAAGGATCAAGAGTTTCCCAAAATCCCCAAATGAAATTAGAAATAATAACCCCCTGGAAGTGCCCATGATTTTTAACATCCGTGGAATGCTTGCTTGAGCTCATATCAAATATTATTACCACATCTGGGTCAGCAAGTGGAATTTCCATGCAATCTTGGATCCTTGACTTTTCTTACGCAACCTCATTCATGTTGGAAACTCTGCCATGAAAATCCATCCAGATTGGCAAGCAGTGTTATCTTTTCATCAAAAAAAAAAACCCATTAAGATCACCAGTCCAAGTTTGATGCATGAAACAGGGCACTCAAAGCCAGTGCTCTGGGACAACCCAGAGGGATGAGATGGGGAGGGGAGGTAGGAGGGGGTTCAGGATGGGGGACACATGTACACCCGTGGCTGATTCATGTCATTGTATGGCAAAACCCACCATAATACTGTAAAGTAATTAGCCTCCAATTAAAATTAATTAATTAATTTAAAAAGATGGGGAAGGCAAAGTGTAAAATCCTGAGCCATGGATATATGGGAGTACCTATAGTGACAAGCTAGCCAGGTGGCCGTACCTTATTGAATTAGGAGATGAACCACCGCTTACTGAATGGAGGCGAGGAGAAATGGAGACCACCTTCTGAGCACTCAGGCCTTGTCAGGAAGGGGCGGGCAGAGGATTCTAGGAGATGGTGAAAGAAATGATCATTTCTAAAGTGTTCAGAATGCCCTTAATCGAGGTCAGCCACTGGGAACAGAGGTATACTCCCCAGTTAACTGTATGAAGGATATTGGATGTTGCCCAGTAAATAATTCTCGCTTAGAATTCTGCTAGATGATTGTGATGTTCAAAAAGCAGACTGATGACTCCAATTGTCATTGGTGAAATCAACTGGTTCGTGGAGGTTTATATCTCTGGATTAAATGGTTGTTTATTATGATTGGTTTTTACATTGAGTTACCATGTGTGGGTGCATGCTAAGTCACTTCAGTCGTGTCTGACCCTTTGCGACTCTATGAACCAGAGCCCTCCAGGCTCCTCTGTCCATGGGAATCTCCAGGCAAGAATACTGGAGTGGGTTGCCATGCTATCCTCCAGGGAATCTTCCGACCCAGGGATTGAACCTGTGTCTCCTGCACTGGCAGGAGAGTTCTTTACCACCAGCACCACCTGGGAAGTCCTCAAATTGCCATAGACATATTCTATTAACTGACTAGATGCCAGGCACCAGGAGACTTTTTCTTATGGCAATTCACTTAAGCACAAAGATTCATTCAGCAAGCACTTACTGAATGCTTACTTGGAGCAAAACTTTGTGCTACATATTAAAATGTAGCAAGATAATGCTTCAAACCTCATCTTTCTAATTGGTCAAAGACTATACTAGACTGTGGCATTTCTAAAGTTTCTTTGGTTGAAAAAAAATCTCATTTTGATTGGTTCTATTATTTGTCTATAAATAGTGTGCCTTTCATTTGTAAGCTTGAAGAATCCAGATTGTTACTGGGGTTTTTCCCAAATCTAAATTATACATTGGAAAGGTCACCAGACAATTTAGCACTCACCATCAGAGACTGCCAGTATCAAGAACAGAGATAAACGTTAGCTGGAATTTTAAACACATGCTTACAAATTACTGCAAGCCTCAGATACAATAAATAAATGACAGCAAGGGAATCCGTATTATTCCCATAAAACTTCTTCCCACTTAAAAGCGGCAGCATAATCGGGATTCCAGCAGAGTTGGGGCCCGCCTTTGGGGGACACACACCCTCAAGACTAGTGTGGTTGGGACCTCATGCCACAGCCATCTGGCTCCCAGAAACGACTGTTTTTTTTAACCATTGACAGGAGCCAGCGGTTGTCAGCCTGCGAGGGATCTGATTTTTCGTATTCTGAGAGTGCACAGTTGGATTAAATGATGGAAAAAGTCATGCCATACAGACATTTTCCTACAAAGTGAAGGAGAGTTCAGCCACAGTGCACGTACTCTCTGCATTTATCTTGGACTTCAAAAAAATTATAAATGGTGATAACATGACATGCTGACATCTGAGGGTGAAAATGGGGATGGTTTGGAAAGATGATGGCAAAGAAAAAGATCTACCAATAGGCAGATATTTGTGGGGGGAAAAGTTAGCAGGAATTTGACGGGAAGAGCTAGACGTTAACACACAAACAAACACACACACACACACACACACACACACATGCTCCCAGAGCATCTGCCACAAAGTGTTAGTGTGTGTTTCATGGAGTAATCAATGTTATCCTACCATCCTGAACCATGCCTCAAGGATTTAGGAGTGTTTAGAGCACTGGTTTTTCCAGCAGTCATGTATGGATGTGACAGCTGAGCACCAAAGAATTGATGCGTTTGGAGAAAAAGAAGTGTGCCTGTATATTTTCACTTTGCAATCAACTGCAAAAGATTTTCAGATCTCCTAGTGCCTTGAACTGAGAACTCTTATCTCCAGACCTTTCTGATGAATGAATCTTTCCTTAGAGAGGTCTCATGTTTCTTCATCAATATAGCTACCAAACTTGCCTGCTGCTGTTGCCTAAGACTCGATTTTCTTCACCATGGTAATAAAAAGAATCATAGTGGTCACCTCTCTGAATGATGATAGTAACCAGGATATGCTGAGCTCTTTATGTATCAGGAGCTATTTCAACAGCTTACAGGTATCATCCCCATTTGGTCTACCAAGTAGCTACTCTATTGAAGAAAGTGCTATTATGATCCATTTTACACATGACACCACTGAGGCACAAAGAAGTTAACCATAATAGCTGGATACTGGCAGATATTGGCAGTCTGATACTGGCAGTCTGATTCCAGATCTTGCACTCTTAATTTTCAGGTTCTTCTACTCATAAAAATGACAGGTGAAACTGTAAAAACAGACTCACATGGTAAAAAACACACGTATATATGAACCAAGGCATTTTTCTTATTGTTTTATCCTTTTTCCTAATTATTTCAAAAAATGGTAGCCTAGAACCTTGATCAAAGTCCATCCTTTGTAAAGATGGGCTCCTCTCCAATCCCAGGGGCCAGTTGCCACCCGTCACACACACGAGCTACATTGTTCTTGAGTCCTTTATCCTAATTACATGCCGCAGATAACTGGATTGAGAAGAATATATCCATTTGCTTGGGCTTCCCTGGTGGCTCAGCTGGTAAAGAATCCACCTGCAATGCGGGAGACCTGGGTTTGATCCCTGGGTTGGGAAGATCCCCTGGAGAAGAGAATGGCTACCCACTTCAGTATTCTGGCCTGGAGAATTTCATGAACTGTATAGGGGTCCATGGGGTCAGCAAAGAGTCAGACACAACTGAGCGGCTTTCATTTTTCACTTTCACTTTCATCTACCCACTTGTAATATATGGTGAGTTAGATGGCCCAGATTATCACCAGTGTGGCCCTATTTTATAAATAATTAAGTAATATCAGGATATATTAGGTTAACTACCTTACTAGTTACTATGATTAATTTCATAAATATGAGGCCTTTAAATAATAGAATATTCATAATAATTTGTAATGAGGAGAGTCATCTCAAAAATCTTTTGTGCCATGTTTTCTGGTTTTGTCATGAGCAAAGCAGTTAAAAGTATTGTCAGATTTAGAGATTGCTGCTAAGTCACTTCGGTCGTGTCCGACTCCGTGCGACCCCACAGATGGCAGCCCATTGGGCTCTGCCATCCCTGGGATTCTCCAGACAAGAACACTGGATTGGGTTGCCATTTCCTTCTCCAATGCATGAAAGTAAAAAGTGAAAGTGAAGTCGATCAGTCGTGTCTGACTCAGTGTCCCCATGGACTGCAGCCTGCCAGGCTCCACCGTCCATGGGAGTTTCCAGGCAAGAATACTGGAGTTCGATGCCATTGCCTTCTCCGAGATTTAGAGATTAATCCTCTTTATTTTGGACCTCCCTGGCGGCTCAGTGGTAAAGAACCGGCTTACCAATGCAGGAGACACAGGTTTGATCCCTGGGTCAGGAAAATCCCCTGGAGGAGGAAATGGCAACTGACTCCAGTAGTCTTGCTTGGGAAATCCCCTGGACAGAGGAGCCTGTTGGGGTACAGTCCATAGGGTCGAAAAAGAGTTGGGCATGACTTAACAACTAAACAACAACATCTTTATTTTACCATAAAGAAGTCCGTTGAGCGTGTATGTTTTACCAACAGCACTAAGCAGTTCTTCAGTTCTCAGTGGACACTGGGTGAACATCCTGTATTGTTACTCAGTCTTGACACTGTCTCCATGGAGACAGCAGCATCAGATCCCACAGGTAAGGGCTTGGTCCCACAAGACAGTCAATCACAAGTCCAGGCTGTTGCTTTACTTCCTACCAAGAGGATATAAATTGGAGGCTCCTACAATCTCCTCCTCTGGTCTGATTATTTGCTCATAGTGGCTTACAGAACTCAAGAAAACAGTTTACTTTCTAGATACTCGTTTATTGCAAAGGGTATTACAGAACACGAATAAACAGTCAGATGAAGAGATCTACAGGGCCAGGTCTGGAAGGGTCCTGAACACTAGAGCTTCTGTCCAGGTTGAGTTCAGGAGGTACCAGCCTCCCAGCACGTGAATATGTTCTGGTTCACCAATGTGGAATCTCTCTAAGCCCTTTCTTTTGGGTTCTTTTGGAGGCTTCATAACAGAGGCATAGTTGATTAACTCATTGGCCTGTGAGGACTGGACTCAGCCTGTCTCCCCTACTGGAAGCCATAGGTAAGGTGGGCTAGTGGGCTAGGACTGAAAGTTCTAACCTTCTAATCACATGGTTGGTTTCCCTACCACCAGCCCCATCCTTAGATGCTTTGAGAAGTCATATCATTAACATAAACTCAGGTGTGGTTGAAAGGAATTTGTTGTGAATATCAGACAACTTTCTCACTTTTGTTATTTAGGACATCCCAAGAAACAAGGATGAAGACCAAATAGATATTCTTATTATAAAACACAGTATCACACAAGTATTTCAGATTTGCTCAACTTTTCTGGTATAAGTGGCTATCAGAGGTATGGAAACTAGCAGATTTTTAAAATCTTTTAGTTTTATTTATTTAGGATAATTTTAGACTAAATTTGTGTTTGTCTCCATACGCCCTTTATCCAGGTCCTCACCACTAACGTGTGACATATCTATAGCACATTCACCAAAACTGAGAAATCAGTGCATTAACTGCAGGCACTATTCAGACTTCACGGCTTTTATGAATATTATCCTTTCTATTCCAGAAGGCAATCCAGGACACTACGTTAAATCGAGTTATTGTATCTTTCTCTCTTCTGGTCTATAATAGTTTCTCGGTCTAATTTCTCATGATGTTGATACATTTAAAGAATTCTGGTCAGGTATTTTGTAGCATGTCTTTCACCGGGGTTTGGCTACATTCTCACAATTAGACTGGGGTTGTGGATGCTGGGAGAAAACCAGAGAGGTAGGTGCTCTTCTCATCACATCACGTCAAGGGCGACAGAACAAGACTAAGCACTGATGAGGTCAATTTTCATCACTGGCCAAGGTGGAGTCCACCAGGTTTCTCTGCTGTAAAGCCACCTTTTCCCCCTTCCATACTTTCTCTGTTGGAAGCATGTCACTAGAACCAGCCGCTACTCAGAATGAAGCTCTGTTTCCTAGAGGGAGACTATCTAAAAGATTATTTAGAATTTTTCTGTAAGATTTGCTTCTTTCCTCTGAATATTTATTTATTCAATCATTTATTTGTACCAGTATGCACTGTAGGTATTTATTTTATTCTCTGAGCTATAATCTAATCCTATAGTTATTTATTTGGTCAGTCAAGTTACTCCAGTATTGGCCATTGGGAGTTCTTTAAATTTGGCTCCTCTCTCTGTTTGATATATTAATTCCTCCCTGTTCCTCTCTCTCTTTCCTTTTAAGTATTTCCTTAACTTTTAGCACTAACAAGATGCTCCAGGCTCATCTTGCACTTTTCCTGCTCCAGTTCTGAAATGAATTTGAAAAAGATATCTGAAGAACAAACCTGTAATATTTTTCATATTAGAGATAGTTCATCACAGAAAAAGATCCACAGATGAACCCTAAGCATATGAAAGGAAACATAGCCATAAATTGAAACCATGTTAAAAGCCATTTCCTGCCTCTCAGATTGGCAAAGACTATGAAGTTCAATAACTGCTGCTGCCAGGTAGAAGGGAAGGAACCTCATCTCCTGATACAGGACCATGTGGAAGGCAATTTGGCAAGAGCTAGCAAAACTATGAAACAATCCAAGATTCAGCAGTTCCACTTCCAGGAATTTATCCTACATATATTTTTGCAAATATGCAAATAACATATACATATGTATAAGATTATTTGGGCTTTCCTAGTGGCTCAAACTGTAAAGAAGCTATCTGCAATGCTGGAGACCCAGGTTTGATTCCTGGGCCAGAAAGATTCCCTGGAGGAGGGAATGGCTACCCACTCCAGTATTCTTGCCTGAAGAATTCCATGGACAGAGGAGATTATTTAGTGTAATACGCTTATAAGACAAGAATGAAACAACTTAAATGTGCATCAATACCCAGTTGGCCAAATATGTTATACTATGTCACACAATGCAATGCAGCACAGCCATAAAAGAGATTCTTAAAATATACTATCAGGCTTTAAAAATAAGGTACAGGAATAGTTTAAGAAGGATATAAAAGATTCTATTTATATATGTGTGTCTATGTATCATATCTCTGGAAGATACAGCTGTATCAGCTGTTGCCAGTGGGAGAGAAAACTAGTGCTTCTGAAGGTGGGAAAGATAATTTTTACTATCCTAATTATGCTTTTGTAATTTTGAGATTTGATATTAAAAATGTATTGTATCTGCACACTTCTAAAATCTTATTATTTCCCAGCATTTTTCAAAAATTTCCAAAAATAAAAAAATTCCAGTAGGCTTCAAAGCCCTTTATTAAAACTAGGAAACACTATTCTAATTAAATTTTCATTTCTAATTAAGTTGCAAAAGCAAAGATTCATAACTGGAAAAATAAACATTTATTAGGTAAATTTCAACAAAATCTTTGATAAATTGGCATATAGAATTTAAGAAAAGAATGTAATGATTATTGTGTGCAACCAACGAGAACTTTTTTCCCTTAGATCTGCATATCATAATGAGAATTAATTTCAAATATCCTTTAAATCTGAGAATGGAAATAAATGGATCTTAAAATTATCCCTTTAACTATTGATCCACAGAGCACTAAACCAAAGTTTTCAAAGCTAATTAATCTCATTCAATCATTCTGATCTTACTAAAAATATATTATTAATGATAGTAATTCAATTAGAGAAAAGACCCTTTGTACTGTTAAAACAACTTCTGAATGTTAGTTTCATGTCTGTCACACCCCTTTTAAATTCTAGTTTGGTAGTGCTTATAATTTATGTAACATATTAGTACAGAAGGACTTGAGTATGGTTTATAATTCAATATATACCTACAGGTGAAAGACTTAATTTTCTTTACTGATGGGTTTATGATAAAGTTTTGAGGCTGTTATTTTAGAAACAAGCTCTCAGTCAGGTGGGAGGCCTCAGTGGAGTTGAGAAGTAAGGAAGAAGAAGAAGAAGAAGAAGAAGAAGAAGTAGCCTGTCCCTAAATGTAGTTATCATATAAGTCCCAAGAAATAGAATTCTAGAATCTCTTGACAGTTGGAAACAAAAGAGCTAAGAACTCTTCTTTCTCTAAAGCTCTACAGAAAGGTCCTTGGTTTGGCCAAGATCACTTGTGCCTGGTCAGGATCAGAAGGGCTTCGTGGGATGCGGGAAGCTTGTGTGAGCTCCTAATCACTGATTAGGTAAGTAGAATGGTGTTTTTCCCCCAGAATCACCTGAGGCATGTCTCTGGGGCAGGTACCCTTTAATAAGACCTAAATCACTCTAGACTGGTTCCAAATAGGAAAAAGAGTACGTCAAGGCTGTATATTGCCACCCTGCTTATTTAACTTATATGCAGAGTACATCATGAACGGGGGGCTGGAAGAAGCACAAGCTGGAATCAAGATTGCCAGGAGAAATATCAATAACCTCAGATATGCAGGTGACACCACCCTTATGGCAGAAAGTGAAGAAGAACTAAAAAGCCTCTTGATGAAAGTGAAAGAGGAGAATGAAAAAAGTTGGCTTAAAGCTCAACATTCAGAAAACTAAGATCATGGCATCTGGTCCCAGCACTTCATGGCATTGGATGGGGAAAGAATGGAAACAGTGGCTGACTTTATTTTTCTGGGCTCCAAAATCACTGCAGATGGTGATTGCAGCCATGAAATTAAAAGACATTCCTTGGAAGGAAAGTTATGACCAACCTAGACAGCATATTGAAAAGCAGAGATATTACTTTGCCAACAAAGGTCCGTCTAGTCAAGGCTATGGTTTTTCCAGTGGTCATGTATGGATGTCAGAGTTGGACTGTGAAGAAAGCTGAGCACTGAAGAATTGGTACTTTTGAACTGTGGTGTTGGAAAAGACTCTTGAGAGTCCCTTGGACTGCAAGGAGATCCAACCAGTCCATCCTAAAGGAAATCAGTCCTGGGTGTTCATTTGAAGGAATGGTGTTGAAGCTGAATCTCCAATATTTTGGCCACCTGACATGAAGAGCTGACTCATTTGAAAAGACCTGATGTTGGGAAAAATTGAAGACAGGAGGAGAAGGAGATGGCAGAGGATGAGATGATTGGATGGCATCACCAACTTGATGGACATGAGTTGGGTAGACTCTGGGAGTTGGTGATGGCCAGGGAGGCCTGGCATGCTGTGGTTCATGGGGTCACAAAGAGTCGGACACGACTGAGCTACTGAACTGACTGACTGGCTGAAATCACTCTAGTGAAGCCATCTGTTCCAAAGAATCAACAGTGGCAACCCCCAGCTTAAAGGATGTAGAATGTTGTACTTGGGGCCACCTCTGCTGTGGGCTTTTGTTTTACTTTGATTTGCTTGAGACCAGTGAGAGTCTAAAGATAAGGGATAGAAACCAACTGGATTTGTAAACTCTATGTCATAAACCTCTGTTGGTCTCCCTCTTGGTGCCTGGCGCAGTGCTAGGATATAGTTGCCTGCTATACATCAGGGGTTTTTGCTCTAAAGGTCCAGATACTGAATATCTTAGACTTTATGGTCTATACAATTTCCAACACAATACTCAACTGTAAAAAGCAGCCGTATACAATATATTACTGGATGGGTATGGCTGTGTCCTAATAAAACTTTACTTACAAAAGCAGACCTATTTTACTGACCCTTGCTACTTACCAGTATGTAGACACCCCAATATGACATGTAGTCAGCTTATGGGTCAGTTCTCTCAAAGTCCCCATAATGATTCCCCTCTGGCCTTGATGAATATTCAGCCTTGCTCTTAGCCTCTCCTCTCAACTGGGAAACTTAGCTCCACGAGGAGAAATGAACAACTCTAGAAATGTCTAGGCAGGTGAAGAAAACAATACTGGATGAAAGTACGTATGAATGTCAGGTTCAGAATCAGCAGCAGTTACCAGAGATTTCACTCCACCCTCATCTCAGCAAGACTGACCTATCTGGGGAAGACAAATTTCTTTGGAAGAAGAATCACTTCTGGAAAACCAGTAGCCAGCAAGGCATGTACCTTTTGATCCTACTTTCCTTTTAAACGATTAGATGGGAGTCCCTTTATGTCCTCCCACCACCAGCACTTTCTCCTCTTTGGACTCATCGTCATTTGTCCCCTTCTTGCTTGCCATTGACACCAAGCTTTTCAGGGGACCCGTGAAACAGTGATGGAAGAACCCAGAAAAATATTATATTGCATTTGCAATATAACACTGATATTTTTGAAGCAACGTTCCCATATTTGGAAAAGTATCAAGAGAAAAAAGGAGATAATGAGTTATGGAAAAAAAGAGGAAAGATAAGGTGCTAAATATTCTACCTTCAGAATGGATACATGTGTATGTATCACTGAGTCCCTTTGCTGTCCACCTGAAACTATCCCAACATTGTTAATCAACTATGTGCTGTGCTGTGCTTAGTCGCTCAGTCACGTCTGACTCTTTGTGACCCCACGGACTGTAGCCCGCCAGGCTCCTCTGTCCATCAAATTCTCCAGGCAAGAATACTGGAGTGGGTTGCCATGCCCTCCTCCAGGGGATCTTCCCAACCCAGATCTAACCCAGGTCTCCCACATTGTAGGTGGATTCTTTACTGTCTGAGCCACCAGGGAAGCCTGGTAGTTGGCTATACTCCAAAGTAAAATAAGAAGGTTTTAAAAATTAAACATAAAAAATAAAACATTTCCTGTCTTCTAAAAAAATCTTCTCCCTTCAATAAACTCCCAACAATAAATCTTAAGGTTGTCTTTGAAGACCGATGTATATCCATGTCTGGTTGAAACTGAGATGTCTGATTCCACGTGTACAGGCGATGCTTACCTCATTGTACTCTGGTTGTTTCTAGTCATAGAGTTAAAATGGGGAATCCGAGAAATGTGTCACCCTCTGTGGATTCTTTCTGGACATCGATTGATTCCCTTCTTTGCCAGGTCCCAGGAGCTTAGCATTTACTTGAAAGCAGCAGGAAGAATCCCAGGGATGGCAGAGCCTGGTGGGCTGCCATCTATGGGGTCGCACAGAGTCGGACACGACTGAGCGACTTCAGTTTCACTTTTCACTTTCATGCATTGGAGAAGGAAATGGCAACCCACTCCAGTGTTCTTGCCTGGAGAATCCCAGGGACAGGGAGCCTGGTGGGCTGCCGTCTATGGGGTCGCACAGAGTCAGACACGACTGAAGCGACTTAGCCCCAGCAGCATGTAGAATGGCTTCCCAAGTGTCACTAGAGTGGTAAAGAATTTGCCTGCCAGTGCACGAAACCTTGAGACTCGGGTTTGATCCCTGAGTTGGCAAGATCCCCTGGAAGAGGGCATGGCGACCCACTCCAGCATTCTTGACTGGAGAATCCCTTGGACAGAGGAGCCTGGTGGGCTACCGTCCATGGGGTTGCGGTTGGACGTGACGGAAGTAGCTGAACGCACACACAGCCATGGAAAGATTTAGACAGCCTGCAGTCATTCCTCCCCTGTACTCTGTACTAGTGGCACTTGAGTTTTCCCTGATGCTAGTTCTCAGTGTTTACAAGTGACAGGACACATTCAGGCTGGCAGATTTGGAAGTTCTTGTTGGCGAGAAACTTAGTCTTGGGAATCCAGCAGGGTTGTCTGATGTGGTCTCTTATTCTTGACAGGTTCCGCCTTCAACGGGCCTGGGGATGAAGGCTGCTGGTATTTTGGCCCTGATGGGCTGCCTGGCCACAGTCGTTGAGCCCAAAATCTACACTCGATGTAAACTGGCAAAAATATTTTCAAGGGCCAGCCTGGACAATTATGGAGGCTTTAGCCTTGGAAACTGTGAGATTTCTCCCTTCCTGTTCTCTTTCTGCCCTTCAGTTCTTCCTTGAGATGTCAAAGGCCCCTCCCATACCTACTTCTGTTTGCTTCCAGCTTGTCCTTGCTCTGCCCCACCAGCAACAGCTCCTGGCTATTCATGTGTCCTCCACGACTGCTTTCCGGAGCTTCCCTCCCCCTCCCCTGCCCCTCCTGTCCTCACTCCTGGAGTCCTGTATGATTGACATCAGCAAGGGAAGGAGAAAGCAACTCCCTCTTGCTAGCACTGCAAGGAGCAGACCTGATATTTAGTCTGGCCCTGGGTCGGCCTCTGACTAGGTGTGCCTCCCTGCCCATCCTGTGCTTCTCAGATGTGCTACCTGCCCTGACACTCCCCAGGGCGCGTCGGGAGCAAAGCATTGGTGTAATATGTATAAGGGAACTCTCCCTAAGAGTAGGTAGGAGAAAACAATGAGCTTCTTTTATTGACACTCCTGGCTTTTTTCCCCTCTAGGGATCTGCATGGCCTACTATGAGAGCCACTACAACACCACAGCTCAGACCCAGTTGCAGGATGGAAGCACCGACTATGGCATCTTTCAGATAAACGGTGACACGTGGTGCAGAAAAACAAAGCTACAAGAGAAAAACCACTGTCACGTGGCCTGCTCAGGTAGGCTTTTGATTCCGCAAATATCATCCTTAGGAACAGGCAGGAAAGCTGACCACGGAATATCCACCCATCTTCTGCTTTAACCAAAATATGGAAGTTCAGATGTGCAAGTGGGTCTGTAAATAAATTATTATAAGTTATTCAAGAGTTCCCCAAAGTGGCACTCACAACCTTGTGGTCAACTTGTCCAAAGATGGCTTATTCTATCCAGGGTGGGTTTTATGAAGACCATCACAAAAACAGGTGCCTGGACAAATGGCCTGGCTACCCTTCCATGCATAGAGAGGTTAAATATGTTCATTGAGAAGGAGAAAGCGGTTTGCTAGCTGCTTTCCATAAGCAATCCACTCAGAAGATGCAATTGATGCTTCTGTAAGACCTCGCGGCCTTTCCTCGGGAACCGTCGCCCAAAGACCACAGTGACTCGAATTCGATGCAATCAGCAAGAGGATTTATTAGGCCGGCGCGCCGGGGTTCGATCTCCTTAGGAGGAGTGAACCTTGAACGCCAGTCGTGAGGGACTTTTATACAAAAAAAATCACAGGTAGGTGGGGATGAGGTCAGGGTATGGGATACAATGAAGTAGGGGCCATAGGTGAGGTGGATACATTTGATTGGTGGGAAAAGTTTGCAGGTAATTAAGTTGAAACGGTTGGCTGATCACCCTGCGGCATTTGGTCAATTTTTACCCAGAAAAGTCCGACAGAGAGATACATTCTTGGGAGGGGTTTCCTTGACCAGGTCATAAGTTATCTGTTAAGAATCGGTCAGGAGGCTCTGAGTCACCAGATAAGGAGTAAGCTATTTTCCTTGAGGCACAGCCTGCCTTCCGGGCTTAAATTTTAACCTAAGTCCTTCACTTCTTTATACAGAATGAGACAAATTCATGTCACACAGCACTTCTTCAACAGTAGAAATGATGCTAGAATTTATTTCTAAGTCTTTCTCTTTAATCACTCAGGAAATATATGTGGGCATAGAACTGAGCATAGCAGGACTCTTCAAACATGAATTCTGGTGTTAAGGAAGAGTGCTTATACAAAGTTATATTAATGACTGTAAACAGGTGTGAGCTTTAGAGGAAAGAGATGTTATTAATAAAGTCATGGGAAGCTTTATAGACATTATGATATTTTTATTTAATATTTGGAAGATAGAGAAGATTTGGATATTCAAGGTTAGAGAAGCGTTACTCCAGTTAGGGAGAACAAAAAAGCAAAAGGTGCATAATATATAACAGGACATGTGGTTGGAAAGTTTGATGACTACCTGACCACGAAGGGCCCTGGGACCCAAGCTGAGGAGAGTGCAATGATTTCTGCTGGCACTAGGAAATCAGAATGGGTCAGTGGCATTGCTTCAGAAAAATGAATATGCAAGCTGGATATGAGAGAAATTAAAGAAGAAATACTGTAATTGCCCCTCCAATTGTTGAGGTGAGAAATAAACAGACTTGAATGATGGTCGTGGCTGGCAGTATAGAGAAGAACATGCAAGGGACAACAGTAGAAAGATGAAGCAAAGTAAGTGACTGTCTTGTCTGCTCACTTGTAGAATGCAAACTCCATGAGGGCAGGAGTTCTATTTCAATCACTGATGCATTCTCAATGCCTAGAATGCTCCCTGGCTATTGGAGCTCAAGAAGTATTCATTGACTAAATCAATGGAGGGAAGGTCAAAAGAGTGAAGACAGGGAGCCACAAAATAAACTTTTAATTTCTTGTAGACATCCGCAAGATAATCAGTAACCAAGTGTGGACGGATGAATGACTGCACACTGTGTTAAATTACCTAATGAATTAGTAGTCCTTGCCCCTACTTTACTATGGAATGCTCACTACCTCCTGAGGCCAACCACTCTATTTTTGGTCAGCCTTTATTTTAGAACATTCTTTTGTTGAGCCAAAATCCATCCCTTCATAGCGTTCTTCCATTAATGCTGGTTTCTCCTTCTGGATTTATTAAAAACAAATTTTCTCTATTTTATACATTGTTGTTGTTCAGTTGCTTAGTTTTGTCCAACTCTTTGTGACCCCATGGACTGTAGCATGCCAGTTTCCTCTGTCCTCCACTAACTCCTGCAGTTTGCTCAAATTCATGCCCATTGAGTTGGTGATGCTATCTAACCATCTTATCTTCTGCTGCCCCCTTCTCCTTTTACCTTCAACTTATCAAATGTTTAAAATGATGATTAGGAGGTACTTCTCATCTCTAAGTCTTATCTCCCAGGCTAAAGCATTCAATACCTTCATTTTTATACAGATAGGACTTTTAAAAACCCTCCCCTTCCTGGTTAATTTCATTAGCATACCCTAAGGAGATCAGCCCTGGGATTTCTTTGGAAGGAATGATGCTAAAGCTGAAACTCCAGTACTTTGGCCACCTCATGGTGAAGAGTTGACTCATTGGAAAAGACTCTGTTGCCGGGAGGGATTGGGGGCAGGAGGAGAAGGGGACGACCAAGGATGAGATGACTGGATGGCATCACCGACTTGATGTATGTGAGTCTGAATGAACTCCGGGAGTTGGTGATGGACAGAGAGGCCTGGCGTGCTACGATTCATGGGGTTGCAAAGAGTCAGACACGACTGAGTGACTGAACTGAACTGAACTGATGAGCTTGCCACTAGAGTGTCCCAGTTAAGTATGGCAGTTGGATGTGTAAGTATTGTTCGAAGCTGAAAGTGAGAGGACTAATGGTGACTAATTTAGCAATCAGAGAAATCTGAATCCTAAGCTGACCCTGGGAAAGCCAAAAAGCAACTACAGGATCCCAAAAGAGCTCAGAAATCAGCAACATCAGCTACTTCCAGAAACTGGGGTGAAGGCAGGCTAAAAATGGTATGATTAATTGGAAAGTCAGTTAAACAGCAGCTGACTCATCTCCTGATTCCATTCATCTATTGATTGTTCCTCCCAACCCTGGCAAGTTACTGGAGCTCTCTCTCTCTTTCTTGGACAGAATAGGTAGAAATTCTCTCATTGAGGGACCTCACCAACCTTTGAGTGTGAGAGCTCCATCTTAAGAAGGAGTCAAGTTCCTGTAGTCCCAGTCACCTCCCTCCACTCTGATCCCTGAATAATGGCAGCTTGCCTAGTCTTTCCAGAAGAGAAGACCCTAGTCTGGGAAATCCAGGCAGAGGAAAAGGAAAACTGGATTCTGAGTGGGGGCTTCCCAGTGAGCAAACTAGCTAGATCTTCCTCAGTGAGATGCACAGTTGAAAATCCCCACCTCTGTACTGGACTCCTAATCAGCTTTTTATTTTTATTTTTTATAGTATCCTTCTCTTAAATAAGTGCAGCTAACTAGAAGCCTACCAATGACTAGACTTCATAGGCTGTCACTGGCATGAGAAAATGAGATCACCATCACCACCAACAAAAACCAGATAAAAGTAATTTGTTCAAAGCAGAGATTATGCAGCAAAATAAAAACTTCAAAAAAAACTATTATTAATATCTTTGGTATATTTAATTTAGAATGAATTTCTTATAGACAACATATAATTGAATGCTGCTTTTAGAGGGTGTCCAACAATCTCTGCTTTTTCACAGGAATGTTTAGATCAGGGAACTTTTTCTGAAAGGAATAGATAATAAATATTTTATGTTTTGTGAGCCATATAGTCTCTTTTTTAATTATTCAGCTTGTCATACAGCACAAAAGCAGCCACAGACAGTATAGAAATGAACAGGCATGATTGTGTTCTAATAAAACTTTAGGTACAAAAAGTGGAGGGTGGGTCTGTGGGCCATAGTTTGTGCTGAACTTTGATTTAGATCATTTATATTTAATGTAATTGCTGATATGATTACTTTAAAATCCACCATGTTGTTATGTTTCCTATTTTTTCCATCTATCCATCTACTCTTGGTTTATTTTTCCTGACTTTTGGATTAATTGAATATTTTCCAGTATTCAATTTTATTTCTATCATTGACTTTTAAGTATATGTGTGCATGCTTAATTAGTCTCTCAGTTGTGTCTGACTCTTTGCAACCCCATGGACTGTAGCCCTCCAGGCCCCTCTGTCCATGAGATTTCCTAGGCAAGAATACTGGTGTGGGTAGCCATTCCCTTCCCCAGGGCATCTTCCCAATCCAGGGATCAAACCCAGGTCTCCTGCATTGCAGACTGATTCTCTACCATCTGAGCCACTAGGAAAGCCCTTATTAACTTCATTTCTGTTTTACTTTCAGCAGATCCTCTAGGGTTGACAATATGCATCACTTTCTACCTCCAAATAACATTATACCACTTCACATATAATAAAGTTGACACTTGAACAAGGTATTACTAAAATGTACCATTGACTAGAAGCCTTCCCAACAGCATAAACAGATGATTAACACATATTTTGTATATGTATTATATAATGTATTCTTATAATAAAGCAAGCTATAGAAAAAAACATTATTAAGAAAATGATAAGGAAGAGAAAATACATTTACTCTATCATATGTATTGATTCTGTAAGCTTATTTTACCTGTTTGTAAGATGAATCATTTGTCAGTACCCACATCAATTTTGATTTAGATGATACAAAACACTGCAGATGTTGTATATATTACTAACACTGGACACAGAAAAGATAATGTGAAAAAGGAATTCATATTTATAGGTATAATGATTCATGCATTAATATGATCACTTTATGATCACCTAGTGTCATCAATACAATTGCCTCACAATAGCCCAGCCTATACTCTCATGAATGGTTAGAAAATTTTTATGGCATGCAGTATTGCAGTCATAGTCATAATAAAGTATTGGGTGCATTGTTGCATTTTTAAATGAGAGAAAGAGACATATACTGTACGGTAATATAATTCTCTGAAGGCAAAGTTATAAAACAGGAAGGGAGCTAAAGTGAAAGTTGCTCAGTTGTGTCTGACTCTTTGTGACCCCATGGACTGTAGCTCTCCAGACTTCTCTGTCCATGGGACTCTCCAGGCAAGGATACTGGAATGGGTAGCCGTTCCCTTCTCCAGGGGATCTTCCCAACCCTGGGATTGAACTCAGGACTCCAGCATTGCAGGCAGATTCTTTATCGTCTGAGCCACTAGGGAAGCCCAAGGAAGCTTACACATTGTTAATTTTATATTAAATAATCACTTACCTTGTGCCTCTTAAGGATAGACTAATGCCTACACAAGAGAAGGGGACAACAGAGGATGAGGTGTTTGGATGGCATCACCAACTCAGTGCACATGAGTCTGAGCAAGCTCTGGAAGTTGGTGATGGACAGGGAAGCCTGGGTGTGCTTCAGTCCAAGGGGTCCCAAAGAGTTGGACACAACTGAGCAACTGAACTAAACTGAGTGCCTACATATATTTTATGCATTTACGACATATCTATTCATTTTTAATATTTCTAGGCTATGTGGTTTACAAGTGTTTTCAAGCTGTCACAAATCTCAAAAATAAATATTTCCAATATATTCATTGAAAAAAAATCCAAACCAATGTTCTGCTGCATAAGAATTTTATACTATTGGGGTTCAATTTTCCCCATCATGCCTTCTGTGCTAAGTTGTCGTCCTTTTACTGCCACATGTTATACGCTTCACAATGCTTTTAAAAAATAATTTTATTTATTTGTTTTTGGCTGTGCTGGGTCTTTGTTGCTGTGTAGTCTTTTTCTCCAGTGGCAGCAAACAGAGGTTACTGACCAGTTATGCTCAGGCTTCTCATTGTGGTGGCTTCTCTTGTTTCGGGGCACGGGCTCTAGGGCACACGGGCTTCAGTAGTTGTAGTCATGGGCTCAGAAGTTGTGGTCTCCAGACTCTGGAATGCAGGTTCAGTGGCTATGGCACATGGGCTTGGTTGCTCCAAAGCATGTGGGATATTCCCAGACCAGCGATTAAATCCGTGTCTCTTGCATTGGCAGGCGGATTCTTTATCATTGAGCCAGCAGGGAATCGTGGTGTATGCATTTCTGTATACATTACTTGCATGCTCTACACCTCACAACATGGATAGACACAGTACATTTTTTATTATTTTTGCTTTTAATGAGTATCTTTTAAGTAAAATGTTCAGATGAGAAGGATCTCTTTATATTTACCATACAATATTTATCATTTGGGGCTTTCCAGGTGGTTCAGTGGTAAAGAATCCACCTGCCAATGCAAGAGGCTCAGATTCTATCCCTGGGTTGGGAAGATGCCCTGGAGGAGGAAATGGTAACCCACTCCAGTATTCTTGCCTGGAAAATTCCATGAACAGAGGATCCTGGCATGCCGCAGTCCATGGGGTCACAAGACTCAGATGCGACCGAGCCACACACACATTTACCAATTACAACATTCTCTATACCTTTGGTGCCTTCATTTGGATACACAGTTAAGGGCTATTTCCTTTCAGCCTAAAGAACATCCTTGAACAATTTCCTAGAGTAGAATTCTTCTAGGAAGCATCTTTCTGCTTCTGTGTGTCTAACAATGTCTATATTGCATTTTTTTCTATAAGAGATATTTTCTACATATATAAAACTCTAAGCTGACAGATGGAGAAGGAAATGGCACCCCACTCCAGTATTCTTGCCTGGAAAATCTCGTAGACGGAGAAGCCTGGTAGACTTCAGTCTATGGACATGACTAAGCGACTTTACTTTCACTTTCAAGCTGACATATTCTAAATATGTCCTTACTAAATATGTCCATTATCTTCTGCTTGATTTGTTTATTATGAGAAATCAGTGATTTTCTCACTTGAGCTCCTTGTGTGTATCATGTCCTTTTTCACCATCCCCTTTACAATTTTTTTCATCAACAATATCTAGCAATTTGATCACAAATGCCTATTTTTTTGTGTTTATTTTGCTTGAGATTCACTAAAATTTTGGATCCCTAAGTGAATAATGTTTAAACTTTCCTCTTCTAAGAGTCTAATAACATGTATGCTGGATCATTTTTGTATTCTCACTGGTCACCGAGACTCTTCTTTTTTTTTCAGAGCTTTTCCCTTTCTGTGTTTTATTTTCAATCATTTTATGTTCAAGATCTCTGATCATTTTTGTTAAGTGCCTGATCTATTAAATTCAGCAATTGAATGTTTAATTTCAGATACTGTATTTTTCAGTGCCAGGTAATTATTTCTTTTGTTTGACTGATGTTTTCCTATAAGTCCTTGCTATCAATAAACATATTTATAAGCACTGTTTTAAATTTCTTATCTAATTCAATCATCTCTGCCATTTCTAGGTCTTTCTCCTGGCTGTGAGTTATGTTTTTATACCTTTTTGTACATTTGATCAATTTTTTTTACTGGATACTAGACTGCGTGTATATTACATTGTTGAGTGTCTGGATTATGCTGCTTTAAGGGTTACTGAAGTTCATCTTGGCAAGCAGTTAATTCTGGTCCGGGACATTCTAGAGTAGTCTTTATGTGAGGGCTCGTGCAGCTTTACTATCAAGGTATTTTTCTGTGGCGTCTCTTGAATAAACCAGGGCTTAGCAAAGTCTTCTCTCCTCTGGCCAGTAACAGATCACGTCTCCCCCACGTGAGCCCTGCAATTGCTGAAGTTCCTGGTAGCAGTTTTCTGATTACTCTCATGGAGTTTTTCAGTCAGAGACTCAGAGGTCTCTCTCTGCAGAGTTCTGACACACTCCTGGGTGGCTCCTTCCTCACAGGGACCCCTCTCCACAAATTCCAACTATCTTGGCCTCTTCTCTCTGTCTCCTCTCCTTAGATTGCCATAGCCTGCCTGGATTCTACCTTTGTGGTCTGGGAAGTGCCTCTGGGCAGAAAGTCACAGCAATCCCAAGGCTCACCTCATCTGGTTTCTATCCCTCAAAGATTCTGCATTCCCTATTGTCTAGCTGTCTAGCTGTTACAGTAGGAGAGAAAATCTCCAGTGCATCACGGCCCAGCTTGACTTTATGTGCAGTTTACTAACTGAATATTGTCCAATGGAACAATTACTGAAATGTGGGCTAAATGTATATTTGCAAGACAACAGTGGATTCTCAGAAATTAAAATGTTAGATGGCTTATACTTAGAGGTGAAGGGTCACTCATATCTGTTTTCTCATAAAAAGAGCTTGGGATTTTTAGAGAAAGCCTTAAAATAGAAAACAGGATGTTGGTTTTATATCCTAATCACCCTCCATGACTGTCTTCCCCCAGCCTCAGGCCAGAGAGGCTATAATTAGGGACAATGTCATTCTGTCCCATGGATTACAGAAGTAGGGCTATTCGTCATGGAAACCTGGAAACAAGCTAGCACTGGGGTGAGTGTGCAACGTAGGTGGCATCTCATGTGTGTACAAAACACACGCACCTCATGCCCATCTCCTAAAGCTAGTCCTCGTCTCATTCCCAGACCAGGCCATATGCCTCAATTGCTGTCAACCTTCCCCAAATTATTTGGACATAGTATTTTTATATAGATATATAAAAATATCTATGCGTTGGAGAAGACTCTTGAGAGTGCCTTGGACTGCAAGGAGATCCAACCAGTCCATTCTGAAGGAGATCAGCCCTGGGATTTCTTTGGAAGGAATGATGCTAAAGCTGAAGCTCCAGTACTTTGGCCACCTCATGCGAAGAGTTGACTCACTGGAAAAGACTCTGATGCTGGGAGGGATTGGGGGCAGGAGGAGAAGGGGATGACGGAGGATGAGATGGCTGGATGGCATCACTGACTCGATGGATGCGAGTCTGAGTGAACTCTGGGAGTTGGTGATGGACAGGGAGGCCTGGCGTGCTGCGATTCATGGGGTCACAAAGAGTCGGACACGACTGAGCAACTGAACTGAACTGACTGATACACACACACATGCATATAATATAATAGCCATTTTTGTTTCCCTCCAATAATTTAGTCCTTATTAAAATAGATTTTAAGAAAGCAGTCATTGCCTTCTATACCTAGTATAGCCCACCTATATTAATCTTTATTTCTCCTACAAGCCTGGTTTCTGAGTTGGCTGTTGCCACTTCAGAAAGGACAAGGAGATGTAAATTTTGGGCTTTGCAGTAGAATTCCACCAAAAAGAAATGGTTCTTTTTGTGTAGATTGTTGCTGTTTTCTGTTGTTGGATGGGGGAGAATAAAAGATTCCCTTGAATGATGTTTGATATTCAACAGAACCCTCTCCTTGTCCGTGTGTGACTGGACAGAATTGTCTATTTGAACACTGAACAGAAGCCACCGTTGGCTCAGGCCCTTGTACCTATGTGCTCCCGGGGCTCATTTCTGCCCCTTTGCTGCCCCACTGTGGTGATTTCACTGTGTTTCCACATTTTAGCCCAGAGCCAGTTTCTTTATTCCTCTGCCCCCTACCACTTTAACATATTTTCCTAAAGAAATTCAAGGTTCCATGCAACTTGTTGTCTGGTTTTTGTATTTGCAAAACATCTCACTTGTGCAACAAAATGGTGGAACAAAGTGCGATGTTGACAAACACTCTCCATGAATTGCACAGCCTAGGCCCACAGCACCCACCTTCCTACCAACCTGTGCACAGCATCTTCAGACTAGCAACCCACTAGTCTGGAGCCTTGCTCTCTGTGTGCAGGTCTAGCAGAATATCCTCTACAGATCACAGCTACAGTCTCCCCTGCCCACTCCTGCTTCCACCCATTCTTCTATAGGTGTAGATCCCTAACAAAAACACCTTGCGCCCCAAACTCACCTTCACATCTACTTCTGGAGAACACAACCTGAAACAGAAATGATGTTAGGTTTTTTTGTTTATTTGCCTTTTCCTGTCATATTCGTGTTGAGAAGGATTTTGAGGTCACTTCTGGTGAAATGATATGAATTAATACATTTTCAGTTGAAAGATTTGTTATGCCTGAAAACCATAGAAAAAGTAATAAAGGCAAAGTTTTCACATAAAGCTTAAAATTTTCTGCATGTGAGAAATACTTTGGGTATATAAAAAAGTTTAATGCACAAAACAGAAAGCTACAATAAACAGAAGTTTAATCATTACCTATAAGGAGATCTTACATGCCAAATTAACATGAGTAAAGAAAACACTACTGTCCTGTCTAGCTTTTATGTTTCTTTAAGACATAACATTTTCCTATTGTGTTTTACCTAAACACATTTCAAAAAAAAATTTTTTTCCTATTGTGTTTTCCCTAAACACACTTCCAAAAGCATTTCAGGGCTGGTCTATTCCTCTATCAAAAAGTCCTAAAATTCAAGATGTGGATGGCCTAGAAACAAAAACAATCCTTTCTTTGTGAAGAAGTAGAACAACAACAAAAAAGGAGACAGCTCATTGTTCTTCCAACCCTCCTGCTCCAAAATGCAGTGAGAAAAGTGAAGAAAATCTGATTTGGGCTTCCCCTCCTCCAACAGCAAATTCTCAGCTAACTCTCTACTGCTCTCTCTTATAGCGTTGATGACTGATGACCTCACGGATGCAATTATCTGTGCCAAGAAAATTGTTAAAGAAACGGATGGCATGAACTACTGGTAAGAGTCTTTCCTTGGGAGACAAGCTGACATGGGTGAAACCCTTAGTGTGTGTGTTCATCAAAGCTGCAGGGGGATGGGAGCAAGTTCACCTCTGCAGAGTGGTCCAGTGATTTCCACTTGACCTCGCCTGTGTTGTCCTCCATTGCCGTGTGGATGTGCAGTGAACCTGGGATTAGTATAGGGAGTAGAGGGTTAGGGAGTCAGAATTATTTGCAATTGCTTTTCACATCAAGATGTTCCAAACAGTGAAGAGAAGGCTGTCTTCTCATGTGAACTAGAGAGCATCATTGAAGACAATACACCAGAAGAGCAAGCTCGAGCTGGCTCTGAATTTGGATAGGATTTGGGAAGTCAGTGGCAGTGAGAGGAAAATAACCTTGTCGGTTATATGAGAAATTGACAGGAAACTCCCAGCTTGTGTGTGAGCTGTGGCTTAGGCAGTGCCCACTGGCTCTCTGTGGCTGTGTTTTCTTGTGAATGTTGCTGATTGGGTCGCTCACTTGCAGAACCCAAATTTTAATAGATGTGGATGTTTAACTAAATGCCCCATCCTTATAAAAGTTGTTTGCTTATTGCTGAGGATCATATAGATTAGGAGAAAACCAGGCAGAAGGAAGTCTTAAGGCAAAAAGATGGAGTCTTTAGATCAGGACCAGAAACAAATGGCACCAAATGCTGGGCACTGCTGGTTAAGTGGGTTACTTGTCTATGGGTTTTGAGCCTCAGAGCATTTGCACTGTCACACTTTGCTCTGTTGTTCCTTCTTCCCTCTCCTCTCCAGGCAAGGCTGGAAGAAGAACTGTGAGGGCAGAGACCTGTCTGAGTGGAAAAAGGGATGCGAGGTTTCATGAACTGGACAGTACCAAGGATGCTTCATGACAGCCCCTAGTGAGAGAGGTCATGTCATCTTGTCCTCCATCCTCCTATGGTCCTTCTCAAAGTTGGAGAGGGAAAGTTAAGCTATATTTTTAAGGAAATAAATATTTCCATTTAAATGTCTTGACTTCAGTTTCAATGATGTCATAATAGCACAAGGTTAAGACTTGAAAAGTCACCTATAAAATGTTCTAGTCCTAGGAGGAACAAACTTCTCTTCTTTATGGCTGCTTATTTTAAAAATACAATTCTGGGTCCAGGGGAACACTAGAGGAAAGACAATATTTGCTGACCTCTGTCCTGGAGCACTGAGTCCTTCTCATCATCATTGGATGTATAGCCCTTTCTCAGCTCAACTCTCCTGGAGAGAATGTTCCCACTTCCTCCAGGCAGTTGTGAGAGACATTCTAATGGGACCAAATACTGAAGTTGCAGCTCTTAGCTCCAGTGTTCCCTATGTATTCCAACATCCATTCCAGTTTAATCTATCAAAAAGCCTGGTGGCTCAAACAGTAAAGAATCCACCTGCAATGCCGGAGACCTGGGTTCGATCCCTGGGTTGAGAAGAGTCCCTGGAGGAGGGCATGGCAACCCACTCCAGTATTCTTGCCTGGAGAATCCCCATGGGCAGAGTCCATGGGATTGCAAAGAATCGAATACGACTTGGCAACTTTCACTGTCACTATCAAAAACACTTACATACTCAGAACAAGATTGTTTCTAGACTTAGACCTTTGGATTTTATTAGTTTGGTCTGGAAACTAACCTGACTATCTAAAAGATACTTCATTATCTGGAACTGTGGGCTGAGGAGCCCAGATCCCAAAGATATTCCCAGGATGCTTTCTGCTCCATGCAGAGATGGTTTCTCTTTTGGGCGGCTCTGCTTTGCTGAGTTTTGTCTTGCCCATTGTCTGTCCTGGCTAGAGTTAGAAGTAGTTGGGCTGTCTTGTTAGAACTTTAGAGTCAAGTTGAATGCAATCTGACCTTGAGAATGCACTAACTTGAGGTTTGTTAGAAAAATGGTTATGCTTGGAAATATGTTGCCCGGTTGGAAAGAAGTCCTCACTAGTCAGGTCGATGAGTTTTATGATAGCACCAAAATAACCCATAAACACTCTCTCATTGCCAACTGCCTGGGTTTTACTGTTGGCTCATTTCACATCCACAGGCTTTTCTCACAGGAATAGGCTTTAAAAATCTGAATGCTACTTGCCAAACAAATAAACTTTTATATATGTCTAAACAAACATAATCCTGTGACAATTTAATAGGCATTACAAGTCATAGGGGAAAAAAGCTTTTGAAACTTCTGATGTAAGAATCAAAAAAACAATTATTTAACAGGGCTGAAGACAATCTACAAAATTGAGAGTCCATTAAGCTGTACTAAATTAATAATCAGTCCTTATAAAAGTCCATAAATATGTATTTTTCATTATTATTGTCATTCATCCACCTCACAGTACCCATTCTTAGCCAAGTCTCCTGCATTGTTAAAACCAGTGGTACCATGTTAACAACTTAGGTGGGCATGGAACCAGGTGCCAGTCATTCAAAGACTAGAGGAAATTTTTTTTAACAACAACAAAGAAGAGTGTTTTGAAATCCAAAATGAAGGGAAACTGGCTGGCCCTACAATTTGATTGACCTCTGTGCAAAACTCGTAAGTGTTCTAAGCATGCAAATCTACTATTTCTCTCAAGTGTACCATTTAGTGTTTCCATAAATAATAATTTAGGATAAAAAATGCATGGTCCTGGATAATTTTCCACAATCAATGCCCTCTGAAATTCAAGAGGAAAATATTACTCCTGTTCCCTAATTATCTTTGTTTAATAAAATTATTTTAAAATAAAAAACTAAGATCTATATTCCCTTTTATAGTTTCTAAAAGTGAAATTCAGTCATGTCTGATTCTTTGCAACTCCATGGATTGTAGCCGGCCAAGCTCCTCTGTCCATGGGATTCTCCAGACAAGAATACTGGAGTGGGTTGCCATGCCCTCCTCCAGGGGATCTTCCTGACCCAGGAATCGAACTCAAGTTCTCCCACATTGCAGGCGGACTCTTTCCCATCTGAGCCACTCCTATTCTCTAATTATCTTTATTTAACAAAATTATATTAATATAAACAACTAAGATCTCTATTACCTTCTACATTTTCTAAGGCACTTGGAAATAGATTTTCAGTTTCTCCTAACAATGGAATCAAAAAAATAAATCTAAAACATGAAAATCATTTCTTTCAGTTGAAGAGTAGACATGGCCTGAGAAAACATGTCAGACTTCACTGTCATCCAGGCAGCTGCTCCATGGAGGGTCAGGTTGCTAGGAGTTCCTGATGGGCTATGATGTCCTGGATGAAATTCACACAACCACCTTCCGAAAGAGCCAGTGCCTGGGAGCACAGGGGAATGCATGGGCACCCCAACTGTAGCAGAGTTTCTGGACCACAATGAGCTTCCTCTAGGGACCTCAAGGCAGCTACACAGCACGGTGGCTTGGCTAGGTGACCAGCTCTTGGCCTCGTTTTCTTTCTGCCTCATATCCAGTTATTTCTACAGTTCAGGAGATTGGGGAAAAGAGGCACATGTCAACCATTGGAATCACAGAGACACAGCGCATCTATGTCAGCTGGTCCTTCAGTAACAGCAGAAAGGTCAGAAGGCCAGGCAGTAATGAACAGTCCCACTGGAGAAGGGAAGGGGAAGAAAGACAAAGAATGTATTTCCTTACACTAGCCTGCAACTTGAACAGTTTTTACCACGAGACCTCCTTGTTGAGGGGTTGTGCTTCCTTGACAACCCAAATGAAACCATGAGTGTTGAACCATGGTATTGGCTTATGGTCCCTTTATTGGGTGATCTCTGGTTTTCCAAGTATACATACTCATTATTCAACATATAGAAACTATTCTTCAAAACCTTAAAAATATTCTCCTCAGTGATAACTACTTAATGATAACTATCATTAATGCTTCTGGCTTTCTTTCCTTTTTTTTTCTATTTTTTTATAAAGTTGGAATTATGGAGCTTTATTTTTCGTAGGCCACGCTTTTCACTTACTATGCACCAAGGTTTCCCCCAATTAATATTTTCTAAAAGATCTGTGATCCATGAGAACAGCACCATAGTGACTGTGCTGTCCCATAATTCATTTCCTCTTTCCCTTATTACTGCAGGTTTGGGTTAACCAGGAGCATTTTCAGGTCTGGATTCTAGGCCAATTTTTGCAAAGGGCTCTTTCTTTCCCCACTGCTTATTCTCCTCCAAACTTCACCAAAAGCTCTCCGTCCATAATTTTATGAGGTCTATGTTTCCACAGACTCCTTGACCACTTTTGGGGTGACTTCAACAGAAAAATATGATATTAGGTCACATTTTCCAAACAATTATATATGTTAGGCCATTTGGTCTGACACTGAGAGAAAAGATTTAAAGTGGATGCTGTTCTGAAAAACCCGACCATGCTGTTTCACCTCCTGTGAAGTGGGAATAATATCTGACATACACAGCTGTGGTGGGGATTAGCCACAATGTTAGAAGCGCATAAGGGTTCCCTGGTGGTTCAGATAGTAGAGAATCTGCCTGCAGTGCGGCAGACCTGGATTCTGTCCCTGGGTGGGGAAGATCTCCTAGAGAAGGAAATGGCAACCCACTCCAGTATTCTTGCCTGAAGAAACCCACGGACAGTGGAGCCTGCCGGGCTATAGTCCATGGGGTTGCAAAGAGTTGGACACAACTGAGCAACTTACATTTTCACACTTAGAAGCACATGCACAAACCACCTTTTTAATAAAAATCAGTTTGTTGTTGTTTAGTCCCTAAGTCAGATCTGACTCTTTTGTGATCCCGGGACTGTAGTCCGCCAGGCTTTTCTGTCCATGGGATTCCCCAGGCAACAATACTGGAGTGGGTTGCCATTTCCTTCTCCAGGGGCTCTTCCCAACCCAGGGACCAAACCTGTACCTCCTGCACTGGCAGGCGGATTCTTTATGGCTGAGTGACCAGGGCTTCCTAAAGGGCTTCCATTATTCTTATTCTATTTCTACTGATACACTGTTCTTTCTCCAGTATGTTGAACAGGTGATTTCTAACAGAGACTGCAGACAATTCAGCAGGTGGAATTACATTTTGGGTGAAACAATGGCATTTCCTGGAGGGAGACGGGGGAGATCTTCCCTGACAGAACCTGCCAGCAACACAGAGGCCGAGTTTGTTTCACCAGGTCTGTGCTGCACTGCTAGATTTCCAGTCCACGGGGTGAAAAGTTAAAGGCATCTCTAGGCTGCCCCACCCACCCACTACCACGCCCCCACTGGCAGCATAACTCTTGGCAGGGAAGAAAAAATAAATCTATAGTTGGCCTTGAAAAGCATTCATGCAAAATAAAGCCAGGATTCATAAGTAATCGGACTTCTGCATCAGTTTTCAAAACAGTATCCTGTTACCAGCTAAAGCAAACAGAGTGGTTTCAGCCCCAGGAACTGACAGGGAGTGCAGATTGGAAAAGATTAAATATTTGTGCAAAACCCATGCCCCCTCCCTTCACAAAGGGCCGCCTGCATTAGGAAGAAAAGGAAATGGGAATCAAGGGAAGGGGATGCAAAAATTGAGAAGAGAGCCTTATCTTTGCAGAGGAAGGGCTGGCTTTGGAGGAGGAAGTAGAGAAGGGGAAAAGGGGAGAACAAGGCGATGCAGGCACAGCCTCTGGGCACTGCAGCTCCTGTCTTGGGCACTGAGGCCACACTTTTGACCCGGGCAGTGGAGTCAGGCCAAAGGGCTGAGGCAGGGAGTAGACAGAACCAGGATGGTGAGAGTTTTTAAGTTACCAGGCTGTGATGGTAGAGAGGGACACAGTGTCAGGTGCTGCGTTAACTTCTAGGGGCTGGAGGACGCGAGGGCGGGTGGCACACAGGCCTGTGAAGTGCACTGTGCGTATCCGGCAGGCTGTCCAAAGAAAGGCAAAGATGGTAAAGAATTTGCCTGCAGTGCAGGAGTCCCAGGGTCAATTCCTGGGTCTGGAAGATTCCCCGGAGAAGGAAATGGCAACCCACTCCAGTATTCTTGGTGGACAATCGCACAGACAGAGGAGCCTGGTGGACTACAGTCCAATTCAGTTCAGTTGCTCAGTAGTGTCCAGCTCTTGCTACCCCATGAATCACAGCCAGGCCTCCCTGTCCATCACCAACTCCCGGAGTTCACTCAAACTCTTGTGCATCAAGTCAGTGATGCAAATCCAGCCATCTCATCCTCTGTCATCCCCTTCTCCTCCTGCCCCCAATCCCTCCCAGCATCAGAGTCTTTTCCAATGAGTCAGCTCTTCTCATGAGGTGGCCAAAGTACTGGAGTTTCAGCTTTAGCATCAGTCCTTCCAATGAACACCCAGGCCTGATCTCCTTTAGAATGGACTAGTTGGATCTCCTTGCAGTCCAAGGGACTCTCAAGAGTCTTCTCCAACACCACAGTTCAACAGTTTCAATTCTTTGGTACTCAGCTTTCTTCACAGTCCAACTCTCCCATCCATACATGACCACAGGAAAAACCATAGCCTTGACTACACGGACCTTTGTTGGCAAAGTAATGTCTCTGTTTTTGAATATGCTATCTAGGTTGGTCATAACTTTCCTTCCAAGGAGTAAGCATCTTTTAATTTCATGGCTGCAAACACCATCTGCAGTGATTTTAGAGCCAAAAAAAAAAAAAAAGTCTGACACTATTTCCACTGTTTCCCCATCTATTTCCCATGAAGTGATGGGACCAGATGCCATGATCTTCATTTTCTGAATGTTGAGCTTTAAGCCAACTTTTTGCTCTCCTCTTTCACTTTCATCAAGAGGCTTTTTAGTTCTTCTTCACTTTCTGCCATAAGGGTGTTGTCATCTGCATATCTGAAGTTATTGATATTTCTCCCGGCAATCTTGGTTCCAGCTTGTGTTTCTTCCAGCCCAGCATTTCTCATGATGTACTCCACATAGAAGTTAAATAAGCAGGGTGACAATATACAGCCTTGATGTACTCCTTTTCCTATTTGAAACCAGTCTGTTGTTCCATGTCCAGTTCTAACTGTTCCTTCTTGACTGTATATAGGATTCTTAAGAGGCAGGTCAGGTGGTCTAGTATTCCTATCTCTCTCAGAATTTTCCACAGTTTATTGTGATCCACACAGTCAAAGGCTTTGGCATAGTCAATAAAGCAGAAATAGATGTTTTTCTGGAACTCTCTTGCATTTTCCATGATCCAGCGGATGTTGGCAATTTGATCTCTGGTTCCTCTGCCTTTTCCAAAACCAGCTTGAACATCAGGGAGTTCATGGTTCACGTATTGCTGAAGCCTGGCTTGGAGAATTTTGAGCATTACTTTACTAGCATTTGAGATGAGTGCAATTGTGCGGTAGTTTGAGCATTCTTTGGCATTGCCTTTCTTTGGGATTGGAATAAAAACTGACCTTTTCCAGTCCTGTGGCCACTGCTGAGTTTTCCAAATTTGCTGGCATATTGACTGCAGCACTTTCACAAATATATATACACCCAGGACTTTATATACAGTCCATGGGGCCATGTATTTCACAGATATGCAGATGACACCACCCTTATGGCAGAAAATGAAGAGGAGCTAAAAGCCTCTTGGTGAAAGTGGAGAGTGAAAAAGTTGGCTTAAAGCTCAACATTCGGAAAATGAAGATCATGGCATCAGTCTCATCACTTCATGGGAAATAGATGGGGAAACAGTGGAAACAGTGTCAGACTTTAATTTTTTGGCTCCAAAATCACTGCAAATGGTGACTGCAGCCATGAAATTAGAAGACGCTTACTCCTTGGAAGAAAAGTTATGACCAACCTAGATAGTATATTCAAAAGCAGAGACATTACTTTGCTGACTAAGGTCCATCCTGTGGTCGTGTATGGATGTGAGAGTTGGACTGTGAAGAAGGCTGAGCACAGAAGAGTTGATGCTTTTGAACTGTGGCGTTGGAGAAGACTCTTGAGAAACCCTTGGACTGCAAGGAGATCCAACCAGTCCATTCTGAAGGAGATCAGCCCTGGGATTTCTTTGGAAGGAATGATGCTAAAGCTGAAACTCTAGTACTTTGGCCACCTGATGTGAAGAATTGACTCATTGGAAAAGACTCTGATGCTGGGAGGGATTGGGGGCAGGAAGAGAAGGGGATGACAGAGGATGAGATGGCTGGATGGCATCACTGACTCGATGGACATGAGTCTGAGTGAACTCTGGGAGTTGGTGATGGACAGGGAGGCCTGGCATGCTGTGATTCTTGGGGTCGCAAAAAGTTGGACACGACTGAGCGACTGAAGTGAACTGAACTCTGTGTATTCTTGTCACCTCTTCTTAATATCTTCTGCTTCTGTTAGGTCCATACCATTTCTGTCCTTTATCGAGCCCATCTTTTCATGAAATGTTCCTTTGGTATCTCTAATTTTCTTGAAGAGATCTGGGCTACAGTCCATGGGGTTGCAAAGAGTCAGACACGACTCAGCGACTAACACTCATATCTAAAGCAAAAGACAGACCAGAAAAGTGAGGTTTTTGAAAATTGTTAAAAGTTGCAATTTTCAACTCCGCTGACAGTCTATTAAAGTCATTTTCTGCCTTTGAGAGCTTTTAGTGGCTGCCAGGAACTTGGAATTAAAAAAAAGAAGAAGAAAGAAAGAAAAACCTTCCACAGTAATGTTCTGTGCAGGCAGCAGGGAGCTGACAGATACGAGGAGAATCTTTCAGGAGCTGGGAATTTTTTCTGTGGACTTTGGAACTTCTCGCATCCCTACCAGGAGGACTAACACAGGATGCTATGCCGAAAAAGCAGTCCTGAGGAGCCCTTTGAACCCAGCTCCAATGACCCACAGGAGGGGGAGGAGGAGGGGGAGCCCCAGGGAAGCACAGCCTGGGGTCCTGTGGGCGGGCTTAGAGTCTGCGCCAGAATGGTGGTCCTCCACCTTCACAGAACAGGAGCATCCCTGGGAGGTTTTTTTTTTTTTTTTTTTTTTTTTAAGGCTGATGCCCATGTGTGGCTTACTTGTGTTAATCAGGCTCCCTGAAGGTTTGTTTGTTTGTTTTTAACTCCCTGTTAATTCTAATGTGAGGTCAAGGCCTTGAACTTCCAGAGAGAGACTCAAAGGGACCCTGCCGGGGACAGGCCTTCCTCTGCCTCTTGGGTCCTAGTCTCCTCACTGGGAGAAGAACATCAAGTACCCCCATCTTCCTGGCCTCATCCTGGGTCCTCAAGAAGCCATTTCCCTCAGAAGGCTTAGCACCAATCCCTGGACCTGAGGAGATGAATCCAGTCATCGAAGCAGACAGGAGAGATGGAAACTAAACTTTCGATGTTGAGCATGCCATAGTGTATGCAGTAGAAATATAATGCTATACCCATGAAAGTTATATAATGTTACAAACCAAGATGAAAAATAGTTAAATAAGAAAAGATAGTTTAAAAACAAAAACAGGGAGAAAAGGGGTAGAAATCATACAATCACAATTTATGATTACCAAAGGGGAAAGAGAGTGAGGGATAAATTAGGAGCTTGGGGCTGAGAGATACACACTATTATATAATAGATAAATAATAGATAAATAGTAACAATATGCTATATAGCACAGGGAACTATACTCAATATCTTGTAATAATCTATAATGGAAGAGAATCTAAAAAAAAATCTATGTGTTATATATATATATATATATATATGAATGTATAACTGAATCCATTTGTTGTACACCTGAAACTAACATCAACTATGTATGTGCTCAGTCATGTCAGACTCTTTGTGACTCTATAGACTGTAGCTCTTTTCATACTGTTCATGGGGTTCTCAAGGTAGCAATACTGAAGTGGTTTACCATTCCCTTCTCCAGGGGACCACGTTTTGTCATCAGTTCAGTTCAGTCGCTCAGTCGTATCCAACTCTTTGCGACCCCATGAATCGCAGTACGCCAGCCCTCCCTGTTCATCACCATCTCTCGGAGTTCACTCAGATTCACGTCCATCGAGTCAGTGATGCCATCCAGCCATCTCATCCTCTGTCATCCCCTTCTCCTCCTGCCCCAAATCCCTCCCAGCATCAGAGTCTTTTCCAATGAGTCAACTCTTTCCAGAAGGTGGCCAAAGTACTGGAGTTTCAGCTTTAGCATCATTCCTTCCAAAGAAATCCCAGGGTTGATCTCCTTCAGAATGGACTGGTTGGATCTCCTTGCAGTCCAAGGGACTCTCAAGAGTCTTCTCCAACACCACAGTTCAAAAGCATCAACTCTTCTGTGCTCAGCCTTCTTCACAGTCCAACTCTCACATCCATACATGACCACAGGAAAAACTATAGCTTTGAGTAGATGGACCTTAGTCAGCAAAGTAATGTCTCTGCTTTTGAATATGCTATCTAGGTTGGTCATAACTTTTCTTCTGAGGAGTAGGCATCTTCTAATTTCATGGCTGCAGTCACCATCTGCAGTGATTTTGGAACCCAAAAAGTAAAGTCTGACACTGTTTCCACTGTTTCCCCATCTATTTGCCATGAAGTGATGGGACTCTCCACTATGACCAGCCATCTTGGGTGGCCCTACATGGCATGGCTCATAGTTTCATTGAGTTAGACAAGGCTGTGGCCCATGTGATCAGTTTGATTAGTTTGATCAGGCAGGAGGAGAAGGAGATGACAGAGGATGAGATGGTTGGATGGCATCACCAACTTGATGAACATGAGCTTGAGCAAGCTCTGGGAGTTGGTGATGGACCGTGAAGCCTGGCGTGCTGCAGTCCATGGAGTCGCAGAGTCTGAGGGGACTTGTCTGAGGAGTCATGACTGAGGGGATCTTCCTGACCCAGGGATCAAACCCAAGTCTCCTGTATCTCATGCATTAGCAGGTGAAATTTTTGCACCACATGTGTACTTTACAAATGAAAAGAAAATTGAGACTCAGGAGATGCAGGTTCAATCTCTGTGTTGGGAAGTTTCCTGGAGGAGGAAATAGCAACCCCATCCAGTATTCTTGTCTGGAAAATCTCCCATGGATGGAGGAGCCTGGCAGACTACAGCCCATGGGTTCACAATGAGTCAGACATAACTGAGCAACTGAGCTGATTAGCATCCAAAACAGATAGATTCCCAGTACGTGGCCCTGTGCTAAGTGTTACATAAAACCACTGATGTGGACCCATCTCTCCCTCTGCAATGCTGACTGAGACACATACAGGACTGAGATGATGTGCCATTTCCACAGCCACCTTCAGGCCTTACACCTTGACACCTCAGTCCATGGTTCACAACCCTAACTGCCATGGGGCTCACCTGGAGCTTTCAGAAAACATCCGTGTCTGCCCCCACCCTACCCCAGACTCTTATTTACCTCATCCACAGAGGGCGTCAGCGTTTACTTGTAAACCTGTACCTCTGATGGGCACCCAGGTTGAGATGCTGCAGGAGGAGATGGAGCTGGAAAGAGCAAAGTTGGGCCCCCTGTACTCTGTGTGCCGACCAGAGGGCATGTACTAAGCTAATTACTCCCAGCTGCAGGGTGAATGAAATGGAGTGGGTTTACAAGCATCTTAAAGTTTAATAATCCAAAATATAGAGTGCCTTTAGCACCATGTAACAGGAAGAGGGCCAGCTGGGGAAGGAGGGATCCAGGTTTTGATCCTGGTTGTGTCAACTCTCCCACTCTCCAGAGGTTTCTTCCTGCTTGGAGGTGGTGGGCAGACCTCAGGTCCAGCCCCATCTCTGCAGCCTGGTGAGTGACTCAGACCCTCCTAGCCTATCTGTCTCATCTTCAAATCCGATAATAGTGTTATCCATGGTACTGTGATGTGCACTTAAGTGCCTCACAAGAACTCTAGCTCACAGCAAGTGCCCCATACTTTTTAATTATTATTTTTATTATGGGTTAGCCCAGCAGACCTCCCAGAGCAGAAGGACCTGTGTACTTTTCATCTTCAGTAAACTGCAAAGTATCATCAGGGAGCATTACCATCACTGACCTCCTGGCTTTAGTTAAGCTGAAGCCAGGACACAAATTGGGCCAATTCCAAGGTTTCTGGGAGTTGAACACAAGGATTTCTTACTCACACTTCTCAATACTTCCAGAAGGGCTTTTGACTCTAAAATTTGGTGGGTTCTGAACAGCTCCATCCTAATCAACTGGGGGAACCACAGTCAGGTTGACCAAGCAGTCTTGTAATGGCTTATAGTTACTTTCTTATGTGAAGCTGAGTGAAAACCAAGCTCTTGGGGCCTGAAAGAAGCCTGCAGACAAAGCAACCACAAGGATTGGACCAAGTTGGCCAAATTCAGGGAAAAAAAAAATCAGGTGAGCACTACTGAATTCTGGACATTTTAAGTTATTTTTTAATTGAAGCATGGTTGATTTACAATGGATATTGTAAATGCTCCTGCTGTGTATCCTAGCAAAGTTTAGGCATCTGAAATGCTTATGCAGCATAGCTCAGAAACAGCAGAAGTTTTCTGAACTTTCTCTTTTGTGTTTTTACTATGAGTGCTGCCAAATGTACTTCCTCCAAAGCTACTGAGTTTCCTAACTTTCTGGACTTGGATAAATAGAATAATCGATAGCATGTAGCACCAGTTTGGGCTTCGCAGGTGGCTCAGTGGGTAAAGAATCTGCCTGCAATGCAGGAGACTCGGGTTTGATCCCTGGGTTGGGAAGATGCCCTGGTGGAGGGCATGGCAACCCACTCTAGTATTCTTGCCTGGAGAATCCCTTGGATAGTGCAGCCTGGCAGGCTATAGTCCATAGGGTAGCAAAGAGTTGGACATGACTTAAGTGACTGAGCATGCATGCAGCACCAGAATTATTTATTAAGGCATCTGTCCACTTGATCTGACATTCCTTTTATCCACTAGAGAACTTTTGCTGTGTCTAATGGCACAACACACGGTTTGCACCCACCAACTTGGGTAACTGCTACCTGCTAGAACAAAAAAAGGGAAGGAGGAGGGAAGAAAACCATCAACTAAATTCTCAAAATATCCTGCCACACTGCATATAAAATGTTTGGCATGTGGAGTCATGATTTGCTAGCTGATCCATCAGTGTTCCATACGTGATAGATTAATGGGGTATTTCAGAGAATAGTAATAATGTTACCAAGTCCAAGCTTATACTGCTCACCATTCCACAGGCCAATAAATCAAGAAACAAGTTGTTGGGGCAAGGATTAGCAACTTTCTTTGGAAAGCCAGCAGACTGAGAAGATGGTAGACTAGTGTCCCAAAGAACCATTTTTACCCAAGTTAGAATTCAAGCTTCTTTTATACTAAAAGGGGAGTAGGTATGGCTGATTGTTGCAAACTTCTTGGTGTTTGAATCCTTTTTCTTGCAGCTGTCCATATAGTTCAGGCCATACTGCTCCTATAAATCTCCAACAAGACAAATATTCTCTGTTCTTCAACTTTCTGTACCTATATGAATGGAAAACATTATACTTTTAAGTTCAGAGCCTTAAGAATGGGCTTTCCAGTATATTTCAGGCTATAGGCAACATTCTTTTTTTTTTAAACCTCTCAGTCATGTCTAACTCTTTGCGACCCCATGGACTATACAGTCCATAGAATTCTCCAAGTCAGAATACTAGAGAGAGTAGCTGTTTTCTTCTTCAGGGGATCTTCCCAACCCAGGGATCAAACCCAGGTCTCCTACATTTTGGGAGGATTCTTTACCACAGGGGAAGCCCAAGAATACTGGAGTAGGTAGCCTACTCCATCTCCAGTGGATCTTCCCAACCCAGGAATCAAACCGGGGTCTCCTGCATTACAGGTGGATTCTTTACCAACTGAGCTACCTGGGAAGCCATTCTTAACTTGTAGTAAAAGCAATATAATACCAAGGTTAAAGTAAAAGAAACAGATTCAATACAGAGTCAGATTTGTTCTTCTCTATTACAATAATAAAAAATAATAGTAATAATAATATTCAATAGACATTCCTATATGTTGGTAACAGAGCTAAGGATTTTTCATAACTAAATTCCCTTAATTATCCTATGAAATTAATATTACTCCCATTTTACAAATGAGAAAGGTTAAACAGTCTAGTCATACTTAAAGTAATTAATAATTATAATTAAAGTAATTCAAGTCTAGATTTTTTCTAGACTACTCTTAACCATTACACTGTACTACCTGAATACACATCCCCAAACACATTTTATCCAGAATTTCAGTCTCCTATACACAGGAAATGTTAACAGATTCCAAAATGGAAAGAATATAGAGTCATATTTTTACCTCTCCTTCTCTCTGGGACCCTTCCCTACTTTGTATCAGGGAGTTAGTAACAAAGATAACCAAAGGCCAGGCCATCGAAAGACAGGACCAAGGGAAAAACTGAATTGATCAAGAGACCATTGGACCAACATCTTCAATGAAATTGACAGATTTTTCAGAATGTTTAGAAACTTAAAAATCTTTGTTTAGTTACAAAACAATAAATATGTGAGCATATTTTCTCGTTGAATGGAGGAGCTACATTTCTCAACTATATTCCTGGCTCCCCAACCAGTGACTTGACTTGGTAACTTCAAGACCCAGTAAAGTCATGGTGAAGTAGAGCAGGGTTCTCCCCCAAGGTCATCAGCCTGCCCTTTCATATAGAAAAATTTTAGCTTAAGAATAAGTTTAATCAGAGAAGGGAGAAAATGCAGAAACAAAGGCAAGCAGTCCAACAAGACTAAATAATAGTTTATTCTTTATAATCAAGGATCTTTAGTCCCTCCTCAAGGGCTATAAATAATATTCTAAGCCATGTCATGTGAACTGTCTTATAGATACTGAAGCTCCCACCAGGTGGAAGAAGTTAGCTACGTAAGGACAAGACTGTGCTTAGTTGCTCAGGCATGTCCAACTCTTTGTGATCTCATGGACTGTAGCCCACTAGGCTCCTCTGTCCATGGAATTTTCCAGGCAAGAATACTGCAGTGGATTGCCATTTCCTACTCCAGTTGTTCTAGGGATTGAACCTGTCTCTTGGGTCTCCTGCATTGGCAGGCAGATTCTTTATCACTGTGCCAACTGGGAAGCCCCCATACTACATCTGATCTTAACCAAAAGGCCAAGAAGCAGTGACATAAGCTGCCATAATTCTGAGAACTGGCTTCAAAGAAGTGAGAATAAAGTGACCCTGAAACTAAAGACTAACTGTACTTAAAACAATCAAGATAAGGTTGGTCAGACCACCAATGCCCAATTTCAAAATGACTGTCAGGGCTGACTGTGCTGTTTCTACGTGTAGCCCCCCTCCTCCCACCTATTAAAGCTCTTGCCCACTGACTGTCAGTGGCGGGGAAGGAGTTAGCATTTGGACAAGAGTCTGCCCTCCTGCCTGCCATTGCCAGACTCTGAAATAAAGCAAACTTTCCTTTCCACCATCCTTGCCTCTTTATAGCCTGTTGAGTGGTGAGCAGTCGGACAACACCTTTGATAACAATGAGACATATATGTCATGTCTCAGGAAACTTCTTACTAACTACTGTCTTACTGATCATCCATGTAATATTTTAAACTACTAGAAAAGCCTGAAACTGGGCAAAAGAGAATAGGAGATTTTAAAAAAGATGGTGGTTCCAACTCATTCACTGCCAAGACCACTGAAATGAGGACCAGGTGCAAGGCTGGTTAAAGTGGGAATAAAACATCTAAAAAGTTCCATCAAGGAAGAATCAACAGCATTAATGTGCTTTGCAGAAAAAGCTTGAATTTTCTAATTCCTGCTCATCAAGGGCAGAGATATTCCCTACCTTGGACTCTTCCCCCCACCCCCAGTGCCAAGAGCCAGTCATAATGTGGGTTATATTCTGCATTTAGCCATCCCCCCAAAATTTCCCAAGCTCATAATCTGACCCCTCTGAGAGATCTGGCTATCTGTGCCGAAGCTGTTTGTCAACTTTCCTGTGGACTGCTGGGGTTGGTATTTCATCTCCAGCAGGAATTTCAGAAGGTCAATATCCCCGTCTGTGAGGAAGGCCATGCTAAGTAATGAAACAAGGCAGGCCAGTTCACCCTGGAGGAGATGGACATCTCTCTAAGAGCAGCTGACAAAAGACCTTTAGACTCTGGATGTATGGGGCCAGGAGTGGAGTGAACAGGGAAGAAAATTAGCTCAGGGAGAGAGATTCCGAAATCAGTGGGGAAAAGAAAAACATGATATGCAGAGTTACTTGCAAGCTACTGGGACATTTGGTTTCCATTAACTGTACAAGCAATGGTTTGTGTTGCTATTGCTGATGTTGGGTGTATTATGTTTAATGGGCACCCAGAGCAGGGGCAGTAATAAAGAGTAAGTACGTGAAGGAATTAAAGCTAGAACTTATCAGTGTGTGGAAAAAATAAACCCACATGGTTGTAGGTCTTGGGTTCTCCAAAGCCTGTGGTTTCCCACGCTTCCAGGGAGTGCCCCAGACAGTGTCAGCTTTCTTGTTTCAAACTCCAAAGAACCCCAAACCAAACACGAGGCTCAAAGATAAATGGTTTCTGTCTGATTTACACATCAATATTTCTCCGACTGTTGATTTTGCCCAGTCATCCCTGGAGATGCCTTGAAGATGAAGGCATCTTGTCATTCTGCCCTGCGATGTTGGCAGGGCCATCCATGGAACAGTGGCTAAATCCGAGGGCACTGGAAATTTCCTTTCACTTTCTCAAATTCCAGTTTCGTAACCTCAAACCACTACTGCCATGTAAATGGTTTTCTTCTTTGGGTTAGTAGTAGATTATGTAGTTTATTGACCATAAATAGACTCAGACCTTGCAGAAAGGCAACTGGGGAAATCAAGGTATCTACCCATTGGCAAGTTCCCACAGCCCCATTTCTGTAGCTGGAGGTCAGAACATCCAAGCTGCAAGAATTTCTGAGGGTCTTAGGGCAGTGAGAGATTTCTGCAGCAACCAACAAATCACTATTGGGGAAATATATAAAATAATAGCAATAATGTTGTTGTTTTAGTCACTAAGTTGTGTCTAACTCTTTTGCTACCCTATGGGCTGTAGCCTGCCAACCTCCTCTGTCCATGGGATTTCCCAGGCAAGAATACTGGAGTGGGTTGCCATTTCCTTCTCCAGGGATCTTCCCAACCTAGCAATGGAACCCACATCTTCTGCATTGGCAGATGAATTCTTTACAACTGAGCCACCAGGGAAGCCCAGTAATAATGACGTATTTGTTAATTACATGAGGAACAAGGAACACTCCAAATGCAGACACTGGGGCAGGGCTGGGAAATTCTCGCAAGTAGTCAGGGCAGAACCAGAAGTTGAGCACCAAGTATCCATTTGACTCCAAAGCCTGTGTCCATCCCTGTGCAGTTTTCTGCCTCTTCAGACAGGCTCTTCTGCCTCTTCAGACAAGGCTCTTCTGCACCTGGCCAACTTGGGATAAGATGGCCATCATCTATCCTCATCTTCCCTCCCATAGTTTTCCTTTTCTTTATTCTTTTATCTCATAGATATGATGTGATATCAAGAGAGACCATCCCTGAAATTTTGCTTTAAAGTAGCTTAGCAGATATGGAACCTATATGACATCCTTGGTGAGGTGGTTAGTTTGTTGGATTTTTAGCGGCAGGATGGAAGGACAGTTTGGAACAATGATTATTCTAATGTTTCTCAGGAAAACAGTCAGGACCTAAAACTTTGGAAACCACCATTCCACTGGGTATGCTTTCCAAATACGAAGACTGATGCCAGGAGCAGAGGAAATGCCTGGGAAGGGCTTCAACATTCCCAAGTTCACTGCCACGTGGATGATCTACCAATTATCCCGAGACTGGCTCTGCGAAAGCACTCCAGCACCTTCTACCCACTAGAGCAAACGCAACCCACATTTTGGTCTCCCTACCTCTCTGATTTTCACAAGTCCTGTGGGTCACACTTATTTTGAGCCAATCTTGCTTAGCTGCACAACCACCACTGGAGAGAAGTTTAATTTTATACTCAACGCATTCACATCTAACTAAAATAGGTGTTAAGGGACTCTACTTTATACATTCTCAAACAGAACAAAGCGCTAACACAATTACTTCCCTAAAAGGCATTTTGTCTCCTCTTAGTTCAAATCCATAAGCACATATTTGAACCTTCAGTAACATGGACTGAGTCCCTCACACTGTGCCTTTCACAGCATTTGGCATTAAGTAATTAACGTGGTCTGTTGATGAGCTGGGCTGTGTGCTTATGTGTGTGTTTGTGTGAAAAGAAAAAGGATTCAGCACTGATGGCAAGCAGCAAGAGGAGCAGCACAAAGAATTAGATCATTTCTATAATCAGTGTTCTTTACTCTTCATGACCAAGAGAAAATACGGTCACAAGGGAATGGAGAATGGCCCTGGGCATTCCAAATTGTCTTTTTCTTCATTCATTCACTCATTCATTCATTTATCCTTCCTTCCTTCCTTTCTCTTTATGACATCATAACATTCAGACATAACCTACACTCACATTTTTTGCCTCTGGATGCAATCATCAGCAAACAGCTGTTAGAAGAATTCGCTGACAACCTTTCTAAAGTCAGTGTCTTTCTAGGGACCCACCTGTAACCAATCCTCCCATTGACTGGCTGAGGTCAGAGAAACATAGACCATGTATGTGTGTCTGTGTTTCTCTGGATTTTTCTACTTTATTCCTCTGTCTCATTCTCACTCTTTCCTTCTCACCTATTAATATACCATCTAGGTTTTGTTGGCCAACAGTCACTCCAATGTTAGGTGCCTACACATTTGTATAAAATCATCCAACAACACTTACAGGAAGTCCTCCATTTCCTCCTCATTAACTACATGGGTTAACAGAATGAACACTGAACTTTAACATCAGAGACAGATACCTTCATTTACTGGTTGTGTGTTGGAAATGTATTTAATCTCTTCAACTGATTCATCTGTAAATGAAGATAATAAGACCTGCCTTATGGTGATATTCTTAGGATTAAATGAACCAATGCATGTAAAGTATCTAGCACATAGTACTTGACACTCAGTAAGTACTCAATGTATATTTCCTACCTTTCTGATGTCCTTTTGACAGAAAAGATAACATCCCCAAACCCCAGCATGTCCATCAGTAAAGTCTAGAATTCAGATATAAAAGAAATGCAAAATTTGTATAGAACACCAGAAAGGAAAGACTCTTTATGGTTCTAGAATCATGACTTTGACCCTCCATCTGTCCATCTCCACACTAAGCAGAATCATCAATTCCGTATGATGTCCTGTCCAGAACACTGATGGAGCGTCAAGAGCCTGCCATCATTAGTTATTAACTATTTATTGAATCAAATTATTTCTAGTAACTAGGATGACACAAGAGAGGCCTGAGAACATCTCAGGCATGGTCCTGAGAATATCTCCTTAAATTTTGTGCACTAGCAACAATAGAATTCTAGGCTTTTATGCAATTAACTTCCACATTTTTTAACTCTCAAGAAAGAAACCATGTTAGACAATCAGGGCAAATATTAAGGTTCTGATCTGATAACCAGAAAAATTGAGTCTCAGGGAGTGTAAATTATTCAAAGAAGTTCAGACCTGACCTAAACTCAAAATCTAACTCTTCCTACCCTTCATCTAGTGGCAGCACCTCTCCTTCTTAACTGACCAGTTGAGTGATTTGTGCTTATCTGGACTAGTCCAACCTGTTTGACTGACTTCTGACCTATTATATAAGATTAAGAACTAGAAAAAAAATTTTTATTGAAGTATGGTTGATTTACAATGTTGTGTTAGTTTCTGCTATATAGCAAAGTAATTCAGTTATACCTAGACGCCCCCCCACACACACATATGAAATAATGTCATTCAAGCTATAGGGATGAATATAGAGATTATCATACTAAGTGAAGTATGATATAAGTATATTTCTTTCACATTCTTTTCCATTATGCTTTATCGCAGGATACTGAGTATACTTCCCTGTGCTATACAGTAGGACCTTGTTTATCTACTCTCTATATATACTAGTTTGCATCTGCTAATCCCAAACTCCCAGCCCTTTCCTCCTCCAACCTCCCCCTTCACCTTAGCAACCACAAGTCTGTTCTCTCTATCTCTGAGTCTATTTCCTGTTTCATAGACAAGTTCACTTGTGTCATATTTTTAGATTCCATGTATAAGTGTTATCATATGGTATTTTTCTTTTTCAGACTTAATTCACTTAGTGTGGTAATCTCTAGATCCATCCCTATAACTGTGAATGGCATTATTTCATTCTTCTTCATGGCTGAGTAATATTCATATATATATATATATACATACATATATCTCACACCTTTATCCATTCATCTTTCAATGGGCATTTAGGTTGTTTCCATGTCTTGCCTATTGTGAATAGAGCTGCTATGAACATAGGGTGCATGCATCTGTTTGAATTATAGTATTGCTTGAATATATGCCCAGGAGAGGGATTGCTGGATCATTTCACATTTTGAGGAACCTCTACACTGTTCTCTGTAATGACTGCACCATTTTATAGTCCCACCAAGTGTGTAGGACAGTTCCTTTTCTCCACACCTTCTCCAGCATTTGAGAACTAGAAAAATCTTGAAAAGCTGTACATCTTGGGGATGCAGTTTTATAAGTAAACAGTGGGGCAATTTCTGTTTATTGAGGTTACACCACTAGGTAAAACATTGCAAATGTGGTCCAGATAAGCTGGTGGCAAATTGGACAATCACTCTGGTCCAATCTGTATGGCTGTCCATGACAGGGGATCCACCAAGGGCCATGGCAAGTGCACCCCACATGTGCTGAGATCCTGCTCCTGGCCTCGGCAGCTCTGGCTGTGGGCCGTCTCCTTCCTGTACGCCTGTGGACCTTAGAAATGTTGTCATTACCTGTAAAGGCAAGAAGGAATGTAAAGCTGCTGGCTAAGGGCCACCAATCTCTTCTGCAGGGAGAGAAGGTCAGTGCCAAGATGGATGTGAACCAAATATATTCCTCTTTTACATTACTGGGCAGCAGATTTTAAGAGGGGAGGAAAGGGAAAAAAGAGCATCACCATTAGCCAACTCCTCAAGGTGCTAACAAAACAGGGAAGGGAAGGGCAGGTCCTGACTCTTCTGAGCCTAAGACTTGACCTCAGATCATGGTAACTATTTTTGCATTTTCAAAATAGATAGTATGGGTGCTCCAGATAGGATTATCTGCCATGTAAATGCTTGAAAGTCACCCAGAACTGTAAATTACTGTACTGAGTTGAATTCTGGTCCCGAAAGATTTGTCTACCTAGGATGGCAGAATTTGACTTTATTCTGAATAAAGATCTTTGCAGATGTAATTAAGGTAAGGATCTGGAGATGAGGTCATCATATTGGATTAGGGCAACCCCTAAATCTGAAGGCAGCTGTCTTTATAAAGACAGAAGAGGAGCAGGCACAGAGACCCAGAGAAGAAGCCTTTATGGAGACAGAGGCAGAGGCCAAGGGGCACCAGAGGCTGCCAGAAGCCCACCAGAGGCTAGACAGTGGCCTGGAGTGAATTGTCTCTCAAAAACTCCAGGGGAAGTCAGTCTTGCCAACATCTTGATTTCTGACTCTTGCCTCCTAGGACTGTGAAAAGAATGAATTGCGGTTGTTTTCAGCTGCCAAGTTCTTGGTCATTAGTTACAGCAGCCCCAAGAAACTGTATGACTTGCCTTCCTAAGAAATCCTATATTAACTTATTTATCATACAGCCTCCATGCTGACCCAAGGGACAAAATGTCATGATCTCTCCTTACAGATAAAGTTCTGGAGGCAGTAAAAGCACAAGTTGGAGAAGAATTTCCAGACACAGAGCATTCAGAAGGGAGTGAGTTCATTAAGAGCAAGGAGCAGAGATAATGACGGTGTTGCAAGTGCAGCGGGACGACCTCCTGACAGACCAGGGAGGGTTGACAGTTTTTGTGGATTAGTAGCCAATTTTTATAGCCTTGAGATAGAAAAGTCCTGCTGGAAGGTTGGCATTAGATGATTAGTTAGGGTGCTACAGGGTAAGTACAAGGGTGGGCACTTTTGCCTAATCTGGGATCAAAAAGTTTGTTAGTGATGATCAGAGGGGCTTTTAGCAACAGTTACAAAGGGGCTCAGTCAGCTTAGGAGGTGACCTGGGTTCTGGACTCCACTTTTGTGTCCTTAGTGCAAGGGCTCACACTTGTGGCCTTGGGGCAGGACTCAACAAAAGTGACAGAGTAGATGGAACCTCTGGTCGGTTGGTAAGTCAGTGACCAGATGCATCTCCTGCTCCCACCCCAGGAGAGGGTACAGCCTACATAGAGAGAGAACCTGAAAATGTTTAAGGCCACAGAGTTACTGTGGCAAAGACACAATCAAGTACAAAACCCAGCGAGCAAGTCTTCAAGGATCTGCTCATATCATGTCTGGGTGGGTTGTAAGTCACCTGTGAATTGGCGTGCCCTCTCCCATGCCTGTATCCCCATGTGGCCCAAGGTTATGACTGCTGATGATAGCACAGAGACCTTAATCCACTGTGAGCTCCAAAAGGCAGGGCTTCCCTCGCAGCTCAGCTGGTAAATAATCCACCTGCAATGCAGGAGACTCTGGTTCAATTTCTGGGTCAGGAATATCCCCTGGAGAAGAGATTGGCTACCCACTCCAGCATTCTTGGGCTTCCCTGGTGGCTCAGACAGTAAAGAGTCTGCCTACAGTGCAGGAGACGTGGGATCGATTCCCGGGGGTCATGGCAACCCAGTCCAGTATTCTTGCCTGAAGAATCCCCAAGGACAGAGGAGCCTGGAGGGATATAGTCCATGCGGTTGCAAAGAGTCGGACACAGCTGAACGACTGTGGCACAGGGTTTATGATATAATGGTTGAGTGAGTAAGGCCACCTTGTCTAAATCTGGTATGCCAGCTCACAGTTGGTCATATTTGAAGAGTCATCTGCTGGAAGGTCACCAGTTGAGTCATGGAATAGCCACACAGATGGGCCCCACCCTGCACCTGATCCATCAGAACCACGTGGGCCGGGGTGGAGGTGTTGGGATTACCCCAGCCTGCTGCCCTGTAAGTCCACTCTCTCCTACCCCAGGCCATGAAATGAATGTGACATCATCATGGGGAAAATACTGGATCCTTTCTAATTTTTCTTGCTAAGTGATTTTTGAGCTTAAAGTTTCTTTTGCTTGTAGCTATTTTTTAAACTAACTTTCATTTATTTTTTATTTTTGCAACACAGTCCCACTGACAGAACTCCCCAGTGAATTTCCACACTGCTCTAGACAATGGCTTTGCTCTCAGCTTCTGAGATCGGGGCGTCTGACCATTTCAGCAAAAGAACATCGGCTGCCAATTCTAGAAAGGGTTGGACACATCCACTGTGGAGACTCTGGTTTAATTAATGGGTTCCTGGGGCAGATTCCTGAGGAAAGGCCAAAAAGGAAAATCCAGGAGGCACAATACATCCAGGTTAACAAAGCTGACCTGGCTGTTCCATTGCAAGGAAGGCAGGCAGAACCTCAGCCCACTCCCATGAGCGCTTTCATTGCACCCACAGGGTCTGCAGCCACGTCCAGGAGCCAGGCAGTAGAAAGCTTCAGCCACGGAGAGGATGGAGCTAAAACCCCAGAACCTGAGTTTAGATTTTGCCCAGATAAATGAGACACCATCAGCATCGAGACTGACAACTGTGGACCGGAAGTCAGGTGTGTTCTGAGAGCAGGAAAGGGACAAATATTTGAGTCAGGCACTTTGTACACTGCAGAGGCAAAGCAGAGAAGCAAAGGGCTTCATGAACATGATGGTCTTTAGAGACTTCATAGTGCTTGTGAGCCTCACCTGCCAAAGGCAGAGATGAGTGACAGGAACCCTAGTACAGAGCAGCACTCCATCAACATATGCTATTGACTCCCCGCTGTGTGAGGAGTGTCTGTGACAGACCTCGGCCTTGAACGTCTGTAATGACAGGGGTCATCTGGCTCAGGTCCCCTCACATAACAACCCCCTCCCTTCATCGCCAACTACTGAAATCCTATCCATCCTTCAAGGTCAGGTCAAATGCAGCTCCTTTGTGAAGCCTCTTTGATCCCATCTCCAGCCCCATCTTCACAATTATAATTGTGATCTCTTTGAACCTCTCATAGTTTCATTTAGTTTCTACCTCTGTGATGACACAAAACACAATCTGCTTTGGAGAAGTCTTTTTTCCCTAAATGAGTCAGATTTCTCACAGGCTGTAAATTCCTTAAAAGCAGCATTGTGTTTATCACTATAGCCCCTGCAATGCTCACCCCAGGGTCCTGCACAGAGCAAGTATTTTAAAATAACACACTTCGGGCTTCCCTGGCGGCTCAGTGGTGAAGAATCTACCTGCCCATGCAGGTAGATTTGATCCCTGATCCGGGAAGATTCCATATGTAGCAGAGAAACTAAGCCCGTGTGCCACAACAATCGAGCCTGGTGCTCTAGAGCCCATGCTTTGCAACAAGAGAAGCCTCTGATGTGGGAAAACCAAGCAATGCATCCTGGTTTAGCCACTAATTCGTCACGTGACTTTGGACAAGACAAAATTTCTCGTAACCCAAATTTCTATAAAGCTACAGAGTTTGACTCAACCATCTCTATGGTTTTATGATTTCGTGCTTAAAAATTTTTTTTCGATTTGTACCAAATCTTCGAAATTAAGATGATCCTCAGGTCCTTACGAGAAAATCAAAAAGCAAAGTCAGCTCTCTACTTCAAAAAATTTAATTTTCCTTTGTTGTCCTCTGAGATTTTATCAATAAAGTTTTCTTTGCTTTTCAAATGGCCTTCTGTTGGAGTGTTCTCCCCTGTTGCTCCTGATTGTGCATCTGACCACATCAGTGTGAGCGATGTCATCTGTGTCATGAGGGTGTCTGTCATTAGCACTGCAGCCCACACGGGCTGGGCTGTCCCCAGGATCTCTTTAATGGTTCCCAAGAGTTCTCCAGCTACAGATCAGCCTTATATCTGTCGGACACGGTTGAAAATGTCATCAGAAGTGACATTTCCACGGTGTTGCTTAATGTGATTCTGCCTTTCTGTCTCTCGGTGGTGCCCTGGGAGTTCTGATCATCAAGGCAGAGGTAGAAGGTGCTTCTTACAAGGTGAGGTGAGGTTCACAAGCACTTCAATCTGGAACCATCAGCTCTGAGTGGTCAGTATCACTATCATCCTCAGGCCTTTCCAATCACTGGTTCCCTCGGCAATGACATCACCAACCTTGCTTGGAGGATGGAAGCTCCTTGAAGGTAGGGACTGGGTTTGTTTCACTCTCTAGAGTTCGGCATGTAGCAGACACTCAGTCAAGTCCCATGAACAAGTGAAAGGCTGAGTGTGAAGCTAGCACTGCCTTCTAGAAGCTGCCCTTGATGGGTCTGCACTCTCAGGATGAGAAAGCCATGCTGCTCAGCAGCATTTGTTACACATGTGTGTCTAGGGAGTCCTGGGTTTGCACCCCTGCTCTCAGACACCACGATCCAGCAGGACAGCACTCATTTGGGAGCCAATGGAGCTGATGTCTGTGGTATTGTCATTGACTCTCTATGGTGAATGCCTGACTCCCACATAGTCTATAAGCTTTTTGAATAAAAGGACTTAAGTGAAATTCAACTACTAGACTTGGAGCACCTGGGCTTTGAAGTGCTTCCAAGTTGGAAGGGGCTGGTGTGTACACTGTTGCTGCAATGCTGTCCCACTTCTTGCCCTATAGTAATACTAAAAAAAAATTATGCAGGAGAACAGAGGCAGAGTGATGACTTCTAATGGAAAAAGAGGCTTCTCAGATGACACATTTAACCTGTGACACTGAAAGATAAATGATGAGAGTGTCAAAGAAGGGAGGCTGGCTTGTGAGACCCCTGGGTGAGGCTACAGCTGGAGGGATGTGGAGGCTGGAAAGAGCCTATTCTTTGTGGAAAGTAGCTGGTCATGCATTATCAGCAAAGAGGAGCTGAGTGAAGTCTGGGAGAGGACGCAGTAAATTTACATTAGAATCAGATAGTGATGGACCAAGCATCAGAGCATGTGAGTCCGGACTTAAGTTTGTCAAAACAAAAAGCCATCTAGGCTTCTATATAGAAATCTGTGTTTTGGGAAAAAAAAAAAAAATTGCTTAATCAGCTTTGGAACCCATTGAACGTGATGAGTGAGGGAAATGAGTCGCGTGCCATTAAAGTTTATGGTTGAACTAGTAGATGGATGGGGATGCAATTAATCAAGGTCCAGCAGAGGGGAACAGGTTTGAGAAGGGAAGGATGATAATGTTTTAGTGTTAGACATATTAAATCTTGTTTTCCTATAAACCAGTACAGAGACCAGTGTTTTGTGAACATTCTGTAAATATTGATGAAGATGATGATATTTACTAGAAGATCAAGGCAGTAAGGATCTTCATCATTCAGCTTATGAGCATGGAAACAACTTACATCTGAACAGGTCTTCAAAGAGCATTCCATCCTCGGGAAACCCAGTGAGGTAGATATGACCCTGTCACAGAGGAGGAATCCGAGACTCGGAGAGTTTGTAAGTGATCAGTGACTTGCCCCAAATCACACAAGTAGTCAGCATCAAGGCCATGGTCCAAACCTGCGCTTGGAATTCCAGACTTGGTCATTTCCCACAGCATCCTGCTGCCCATCATGTCAAGGTGGGGCTACAGGGGTAGAGGGCAGGTCTCCTGGCTTTGCCATGTGCCAATGTGGCTCAGTGAGGGGTGGGCTATTAGAGCTCACATCACTGACAGATGTACACATCTTTTTGTGGGAGTTTATGGTGTTTAAGGCAGGAAAATGAGGAGCCATTGGGTTCCTTGCTGCTTCTCAACTCTGGAAGAAATACATAATGTATCATTGAGATCTTGGAGGCTGAGGAATTATAGATGAAGTATAGGTCATCATCTTCCAAAAGTGCTGGATCTGTTGAGATGCTGGGAGGAGAGTTAACCCTTAACAAAGGGAGATGTCATTCTTTGGCATCAAGATCCAGGTGAATTAAGGGAATTGAGGAAATAGGAATGAGAAGACTGGAGGTAACTTCTCTGTAGTTTTAGACTCTAAATCCTGATAACAAAAACCAGGAGAGAAGTGGAGGGAGGGAGAGGGACAAAAGTGATCCAACCATTTCACCCACACATGCTCCACAAACAAGTCTTCTCCTGGAAGACCCGCTGAGAACAAGGCACGTGGATGAGACCCTCCACAGTGTCTTGTGGTTCAGCTCGTGCCATTCCCCAGAAACTCAGGATTGTAAAGATTTTTGGCATCTCTCATGCCAAAATGCTCTGCCTCTCTGAACATAAAGAACATAAAGATTTTGTAGTCACCTTTCCCTTGCCTCTGTCTTCAGGGATACTAGCCCAGGGCTGAGGCATCTCAGCTTCTAATATCAACCACAGGTGTCCCTAAGCCTTCCCAAGTCTCCTTTTCAGCCAGTTCATACCCCAATCACATGAAGAGCAAGCCCCCAGAATAAGTGACATAATGACTTTGTTATCATATTGATAGGGATGTTGTGACTGTGTTTGTTGAGTGTCTCAGGCCAAACTCTCATCTTTGTATTTCCAAAGCTTTTATTTCCCTCAATTCCATTCTCCTCTATAATCTTTGGCTCATTCGCTGGGACTTTTTTCTATAGCCCGGGGAAGAAAAAGTCAAGGTGTGGTGCCAAGGCTAATTTATTTTTTCTTTCCAAATGCTCCATTTCCCACTTAGCACAAGCTGGCTGCACGCTGACTTGCAAAAGTTGATGCCTCCCAGAAATCTGCTCTTAAGTACAGAGTTAGCCAAGCACATTTCCTGTGAGGACACCCTGACCTGACAGAGCAAGATGGGAATCCTTCCTTCCTGTGTCCAGGTGGGCTTATAAAACCTTTCTGATCATAGACTTAGAATTATGCTCAAACCTAACTTGAAAGAGATTTGTTTTTTCATTCCCACTTCCTGTGCCCTGAAAAAAAAAAAAACCTGACAGTTCCTGACAGTTTCAATTTTATCTTTCCTCTCTGGGAGCCAGCCACACAGCAGAATTAGATTCCTTAGTCAAACAAACGAACTACAGAGGCTCCATTATGTTGCCGCTTCAAAACAGGAAGCTGGGGTGAGTGATGGTGGAGGGCTGGTTTTACATAATGAGGGAGGCTGGGGGCAGCCCTCACCGCCGCGGAGTCCAGGCTGGAGTTTAGGAAAATGAGGCCCTTTAGGGGTCTGCTCCTTCCCACCCCCGGCGTCTCTGTTCAGCTTGGGCAGCTGCCCCCTCGGACCCGGATGGCCAGGCTCCTTGCCCTGGAGAAGGGTGGCTCCCCACGTCTGGCACAGGGTCCACTTGTATCTGTGAGAGTCCACAGCGCTGCGGGAAATTGCCAAACACCCTTCCCACTTATCCACTCTCCGCCAGGCCTCTGGAGTGAGTTTGCCTCCGGACCCTGTGTAGGTGGGCCCAACCACAGAGAGGGAGCCCCGCTGACCTCCGAAACCACCAAAGGAAAGGGGAGCATCCAAAGGGTCCAGATGTGAACCATCAGGATGCATAGAGGAAGACTGGTGCTCACCATCTTCAAGCGCCTCCGCGGTCACCCTCCCTCAGAAGAGGCTAGGGTTTCCCTTTGTACCTGTGGCTCCCACGACTTCAGAGAACCTTCCAGAAGGCCACTGGGAGGTCCACATTTGAGAAATCCATCATTTCCCCGCCTCAGAGAAGCGGCCAGAGCAACCTAACCTTGGCTTCACCTTGGGTAGCTGGACTTGGCTTGCACCACTTTGAAAGAGTAAACCCTGGATAGGCCCCCAGAGAGCCCTGTGCTGCTCATTTATGAAGCTTTAAAACAATCTCACGTCCTCTGCAAACGGCCTTCAGGGGCCACCCACACGGACGTGAATCACTGGCCTGTGCATCGAGTTCATCTTCCAACAATGCCACCCACAGGTTGGGGGACCCAGGGGCTTTCAAGGGAAGTTTCAAGCAGGGAAAGGAGCCGGATTCAGGTCCAAGTTCTCTCTGCTCACTGAGGGGTGTGTATCCTTCACGCCATGGAGGAATCAGGTCAGACCTCCTTTGAAATCCTTCCCAATGACCCACGGGGAGTGAGTTAAACCAGCAGGAACTTGGTTACCTTCTCTTCCAGCCCTGATTCCCTATCTGAAGACTGAGACCACGAGCACAAGAGATTTATGACCAGGGTCCTAGAATCCGTGATACTTTGTGAATTTTCCCATCAAAGGCTGTTAAGAATACAGCTTTATAATATGGCATGTGTGCACATTTGTATTTTTACTTTTAAAAGGGACCAGGGACCATATGCTCAAAAAACATTTGCATCTCTCGTCAAAAGTTACCATGAGAAATCAGAAATCCATTCTTCCCTTAAAACTTGAATAGCTGAATCAGGTCCTCCACCAAGCCCAGGGTTCCCAAGCAGAAATATTTCACTTAATTGGTTAAAAAAAAAAAAAAAAATTCAGGCAAGTTCCAGAAATGCAAACCTCAAGCTATGGGCACAACTGATTTATCCCATGTTCCTTCCCACCTACAGAATGTGAAAATAAACTTAATTTTTAGTATGAAGGGACTTATACGCCCACCAGGCAGAGTTTCAGGAATCACCGGGGGACAAGATTTTGCTTTCAATACTGGGAAATAAACTTTAATCTGTCATGTATAGAAATGTTCTTGGGAGTTAATAATGTTAATAGCACAGTGCTTTCTAAGTATGGCTATAAAAGACTGGAATGACCTCCTGTCATATCCAGCTGTGGATTAAACTTCAATTTTCAGAAGATCCCAGGATCTGAGAGTCAGGGTTTGAACTCTTTCTGAGAAAAACCAATGCTAAGCCCTAAACTAGCACTGTGGAGGAATTCTAGTGACCTGCTGCATAGCAACCGTTACCAGTGCGCAAAGGGAGATACTACTTGGGCAAAATGAAGTGCCCAGAAAGTTTAACACCACTGAGACTAGTTTGTATGAAAACCCCATGAATATTTTAAATGCTTAACATCTGATCAAAAAAAGATGCGCGCTAAGCCTTGGGCAGGTTGTATAGGAATCATTGCACTTCATCATCATTTTTAGAGAAAGAGATGAAGGCAAAATTCAACTGGGGTGACATTTTAATTCATCAGCTGTCAGGTTCCCATGTGGGGACTCCATCTGGCCAGGCTGGGCTGACTAGGACACCCTGGTTATTTGGTGGCATTCCATAGTGCCAGCTCACATCTTAGAAATAACACTGGGAGCGAGAGCAGAGAGCAACAGGATTTCGTGGCAAGAATGACCCAAGAGGGTCATGGAACTGAACAAGTGGGATTCAGGGGTGGACATTACAAAAGTAGTCACACACTGAAATGCCAGAGTTGTCCCCGCCCCGGGCCACTGCAGAGAGTCTCTTAAATTTAAAAAGAAATTTCCAAAACCAAAGAAGGAAATGAGAGACTTCGCTGGTGGTCCAGTGGTTGAGACTCTACCCTCCCACTGCAGGGGTGAGGATTCAATCACTGGTCAGGAGCTAAGATCCCACATGCCTCACAATGCAGCCAAAAATAAATAAGCAAATAAATAAATACAATCCTATGAACCTATTTATCAGCAGTCCCCAACCTTTTGGCACCAGGGACCCATTTCATGGAAGACAGTTTTCCCATGGACCTGGGCAGGGGGATGGTTTCCAGATGACTCAAGCACATTACCTCTATTGTGCACTTTATTTCTGTTATTATTACATCAGCTCCACCTCAGATCATCAGGCCTTAGATCCAGGAGGTTGGGGACCCTTGTTATATACTTAAAAAAAATAGGGAAATGAGTCTGGGAGGACATCTCCCCAAGGCCTTCAGCCTCCCCAGGCCCACACACCTATGTTCTCAGAAGGCAGATGCCCATGACTTTGGTGGGATTTTCCAAAGCCTCCTGCCAGAAGGAGACGCACTCACTGAGGTGGAGTTTCAGGGGCCAACCTGGGGCTGACTCTGAACACAAGAGTGCGCAGGTGCTTCGGGAAGGAAATGCCTCCTGCAGGTTGCCTCCTGGGCCCGTCTGACAGCCTGTGCAGGAGAGGTGCTCAGGCCTCTGCTTCCTTTACTGCCGCTGATTGGTAAATTGCCCCTTGGTAAATTCTCCTAACGGTGAAATCAAAAGAAAAAAAAATGAAACCGAGGAATGTGGGGAGACAGGAGTGAAAACAACTTTGTTTGCAAAATATGGAGAAGATAAGGTCAGGATCCCTTCTCCAGGCCTCCAGATGACAAGGCTATGTACCCATGAGCCACGATGGTGGGTGTTTACACGGCCATTCCTGAGCAGGGCGAGGCTGCCAGGGACTGAGGCCATGTCCTCGGCATTTGGGTTCCCCGTGTCTTACTCATGCCTGGGACATAGTTGAAATGTGGCAAGTGCTCCTGAATGTGCAGATATTATAGGAAAGAAGTTGGAGTGGATTTTACTTGAAAGTTGGAAGTGTTAGTCGCTCAGTTGTGTCCAACTCTATGCAACCCCATGGACTATATAGCTTACTAGCTTTCTCTGTCCACGGACTTCTCCAGGCAAGGATACTGGAGTGGATTGCCATGTCCTCTTCCAGGGGATCTTCCCAACCCAGGAATCTGCATTGCAGGCAGACTCATTACCATCAGAGCACCAGGGAAGCCCTGGATTTAACTCAGAAGATGGTTAAAAGGAAGGTGTGCACAATGCCTACCCCTGTAAGTCCACAGAAAGTGATTCAAATTAAGATCAATGTGAAGGCAAGATTTCTGGGGGAAAGGCTTGTCAGACAGAGGAGGTAGGACCCTAGATTGTTCCTATGACCTCCTCAAAGACCTTTTCAAATACAAACTCCATCTTCACTTAGGATGGGCAAAGATCCACTTTCTCAGAGGTAGAGCTTGGGATTATATTTGCTGGCAACCTCTTTCACCCAGCTAAAAGGGAATTCAATAAGATGACTAAGGTTGTAGGCTGGGGACCTCCTCCTCCCGCCAGAAATCTTTATTGTTGGGACTGGAATATTGGCCAGGGCAACTCTCCTAAACTAATATCCTATGTTAGCTTTTTGTTCAGTTCCCCTAAAATGATTTATAATGTAAATGTATATAGTAAATATTTATATACATTCACATGTACACTTATACATCTATTTGTGTATGTATAAAATACATTTTTAACTTCAAGATTTGGCCTGTGAAAAGCCATTTTCTTTTTTTTTAGAAGAATTTTCCACAGGAAATTGAATTTCAAAGATGTTTTCTTTCCAAATGGGAAGCTGAGCCATAAAACAGAAAGTCTTCATTTTAATAATTGACTTTTTATCTAGTTGCTAACATACTAAGAGAGGGTTTTGTTTTTTTTTTTTTTGGTCCATTTTTGGGAGAAGAACTAAAAATAAACATTTTCCCTGAATTTCAGTCATCTCAGGATATAAAGTTTTGTCCCTCATTTAATGTTCTGCTTCTTAGGACTTCTCTGGTGGCTCAGATTGTAAGGAATCTGCCTGCAAGGCAGAAACCTGGGTTCGATCTCCAGGTCCAGAACATCCCCTGGAGAAGGAAATGGCAGCCCACTCCCGTATTCTTGCTTGGAGAATTCCCTGGACAGAGGGGCAGCCTGGGGGCTACAGTCCACGGAGATGCAAAAGTCAGACGCAGCTGAGTAACTAATACTTTCACTTTACTTTTCAAAAGACTTTTACATTTCCCATCAGGAATGCTACAATCTAGAAGGACTCTGGGAGGGTTCTAGGAGGATAACAGGTACACAGACAGATTAAAACAAAGGAGAAAAACATATGCTATCCAGCTTCTCCAAATGTCTTCTCCATGCTCCTAGCATCCCAAGAGTCCCTGAAGTATGAGAATATTGAGATAGCTAAAGGAGTTGACTCCCTGAGCCTTGTTTTCACAGAACTTTGGCTCACATGTGTCATTTCCTTATAGGCTTTTCTCAGCTGAGGCCAGCTCTTTGAATTCTTTAGTTACAGAAAATTTTCCATAATAGCTTCAATGTCCTTTTTCATTCTTTGTTGCATGCAACAATTCTGTGTTGCATTGCACAGCAGTGCTCCTCCTTATCTGCTCATTAGTCCTAACATAGTTCACTCATCCATTCCATAACAGTCATTATGAAACAGTGACACAGTAATTGTGACACAGAATCCCTGGTGTCATGGAACTTACATGCCGTCAGCAGCCAAACAATAAAACAAAAACTAGTTAAAAGGAAATTTTGGAAGTTTACTACAGCTTGAAGAGAAAGCAATTTAATTGACCCCAGGGAAAATATGGGGCTTCCTGGTGGCTCAGCAGAAAGGAATCCATCTGAAATGCAGAAGACCGGGTCTGAGACATGGGTTCAATCTCTGTTCAAGAAGATCCCCTGGAGGATGAAATGACAACCCATTCTAGTATTCTTGCTGGGAAAATCCCATGGACAGAGGAGCCTGGCAGGCCTCAGTCCATGGGTCACAGAGTCAGATAAGACTGAATAACTGAGCATGCATGCACGCACACTGACATACATACACTACTATGTGTAAAACAGATGCTAGTGGGAAGCTGCTATAGAGCGCAGGGAACTCAGCCTGGTATTCTGTGATGACCTAGAGGGGGTGGGGGCTGGGGGAGGGGTGGGCAGGAAACTCAAGAGGGAGGAGATATATGTATACATATAGTTGATTCACTTCATTGTACAGCAGAAATTAACACAACATTGTAAGGTAATTATATTGCAATGTAATTTTTAAAAAAACTCATTTTAAACATGGTTGTTGAAGACCAGAGGTGGGAAGCGACCTGCCCAAGGTCACCTAACTTGTTGGAGACAGATCTGAGGGTCCTGACTTCCAATTCCCAATTTGAGATCTTCCCACTAATCGCACTCCAACCCATGGAAAGTGTATGTATACATACATGTATCCCCTCCCTCTTGAAGCTCAGATCATGAACTCCTTATTGCAAAATTCAGACTAAAGAAAGTAGGAAAACCACTAGACCATTCAGATATGACCTATATCAAATCCCCTAAGATTATATAGTGGAAGTGACAAATAGATTCAAGGGACCAGATCTGATAGAGTGCCTGAAAACTATGGATGGAGGTTCGTGACATTGTATAGGAGGTGGTAATCAAGACCATCCCCAAGAAAAAGAAATGCAAAAAGGCCAAATGGTTGTCTGAGGAGGTCTTACAAATAGCTGGAAAAAGCAGAGAAGTGAAGGGCAAAGGAGAAAAGGAAAAATATACCCATCTGAATGCAGAATCCAAAAAAATAGAAAGAAGAGATAAGAAAACCTTCCTAGTGATCCATGCAAAGAAATAGAGGAAAACAATAGAATGGGAAAGACTGATGATCTCGTCAAGAAAATTAGAGATACCAAGGGAACATTTCATGCAGAGATGGGCACAGTAAAGGACAGAAATGGTATGGACCTAACAGAAGCAGAAGATATTAAGAAGAGGTAGCAAGAATACACAGAAAAACCATACAAAAAAGATTTCCATGATCCAGATAACCACAATGGTGTGATCACTTACCTAGAGCCAGACATCCTGGAATGCAAAGTCAACTGGGCCTTAGGAAGCATCACTACAAACAAAGCTAGTAGAGGTGATGGAATTCCAATTGAGCTATTTCAAATCCTAAAAGATGATGCTGTGAAAGTGCTGCATTCAATATGCCAGCAAATGTGGAAAACACAGCTGTGGCCACAGGACTGGAAAAGGTCAGTTTTCATTCCAGTCCCAAAGAAAGGCAATGCCAAAGAATGTTCAAACTACTGCACAATTGCACTCATCTCACATGCTAGTAAAGTAATGCTCAAAATTCTCCAAGCCAGGCTTCAACAGTATGTGAACTGAGAACTTCCAGATGTTCAAGCTGGATTTAGAAAGGCAGAAGAACCAGAAATCAAATTGCCAACATCCGCTGGATCATGGAAAAAGCAAGAGAGTTCCAGAAAAACATCTACTTCTGCTTTATTGACTATACCAAAGCCTTTGACTGTGTAGATCACAACAAACTCTGGAAAATTCTGAAAGAGATGGGAATACCAGACCACCTGACCTGCCTCTTGAGAAATCTGTATGCAGGTCAGGAAGCAACCATTAGAATGGGACATGGAACAATGAACTGGTTCCAAATTGGGAAAGGAGTACATCAAGACTATATATTGTCACCCTGCTTATTTAACTTATATGCAGAGTACATCATGTAAAATGCCTTGCTGAATGAAGCACAAGCCGGAATAAAGATTGCCGGGAGAAATACCAGTAACCTCAGATACGCAGATGCCACCACTCCTAGGGTAGAAAGCTAAGAGGAACTAAAGAGCCTCTTGATGAAAGTGAAAGAGGAGAGTGAAAAAGGTGGCTTAAAACTCAACATTCAGAAAACTAAGATCATGGCATTTGGCCCCATCACTTCATGGCAGATAGATGAGGAAAATGAGTTGAAATAGTGACAGACTTTATTTTGGGAGGCTCCCAAATGACTGCAGATGGTGACTGCACCCATGAAATTAAAAGATGCTTACTCCTTGGAAGAACGCTATGACCAACCTAGACAGCATATTAAAAAGCAGAGACATTACTTCGCCAACAAATGTCCATCTAGTCAAGGCTACAATTTTTCCAATAGCTATGTATGGATGTGAGAGTTGGACCATAAAGAAGGCTAAGCACTGAAGAATTGATGCTTTTGAACTGTGGTGTTGGAAGACTCTTGAGATTCCCCTGGACTGCAAGGAGATCCAACCAGTCCATCCTAAAGGGACTCAGTCCTGAATATTCATTGGAAGGACTGATGCTGAAGCTGAAACTCCTATACTTTGGCCACCTCATGCGAAGAACTGACTCATTGGAAAAGACCCTGATGCTGGGAAATATTGAAGGAGGATGGAGAAGGGGACGACAGAGGATGAGATGATTGGATGGCACCCCCAACTTGATGGACATGAGTTCGAGCAGGCTCCAGGAGTTGGTGATGGACAGGTAAGCCTGGCATGCTGCAGACCATGGGGTGGCAAAGAGCTGGATACGAGTGAGTGACTGAACTGAACTGAACTGAACAGGGAGCTTAGCCTGGTGCTCAGTGATGAACTACCTAGAGGGGTGGGATTAGGCATTGGGTGGGCAGGAGACTCAAGAGGGAGGGGAAATATGTATACATATAATTGATTCACTTCACTCTACAGCAGAAACTAACACACTGTAAACTAATTATACTCCAGTTAAAGTAAAGAAGCAAAACACACATTCATTTTAAAGATGATGTTGAAGACCAGAGGTGGAAAGCAACCTACCCAAGGTCAGCTGACTTTTTGGAAGCAGACTTAAGGGTCCTGACTTCCAATTCCCAATTTGAGATCTTCCCACTAATTGTACTCTGATCCGTGGAAAGTTTATGCAGACAGACAGCAGAAATGTACGCTCCTTCTGTGAAGTATAGCTTGAGCAAAGTGGCAAGAATCCCACTCAAGGCCCTAGAGAAACTTACTTCTTATTGTCAAGATTCAGAAACAAAAGGAGCAAAATGCTTCCATATTCCCATCACAACATAGTCCAGAGAAACATAGACAAGGCCGAAATCAAATTATGTCTTTGCTCAGTCCTACAGAGTACTTGGCATTCCCTAGTTCAGCATGTTCCGGTATTCCCATATGGAACCAAACACATAGGGCACATTTAATTTCAGACTTAGAACAAATCAGATGTGCCAAACCACATAACTCCACCTCAAGATAATTTTCCCTAGTGGGAGAAAATGTAACACAGCAGCAGCCAAAGGGTGTTCCTGAGCTGAAAACACCCACACTCCTAACCTAGGTGTGCGTCTCCCCACCTCTTCCCAACTCTCACAATCCCCTCCAGCTCTTTGATTCCACCAGAAGAAAGGAGACTTTCATGCCAAAACCTCGATGATGGATCAATTGACCTTGAAATCAAGTTCAGTTAATTCATGACTGTGACCCTGTGAATCTGAATAGTACAGATAGCTGCTGGAAAAAAAAGCTTTTCATACTAAAGGGCAGAAAAGCAGGAATGAGAGTAAGGTTTATTTTTCAGTCTATTCAACCTTCATATAACTTTTAATCTAGAAAAAAAATGCATTTTTGGATAACAGACCTTAACTTTTAGCACTGTGATGGCAAATTCAAATGGTTCATAACTTATTATTTGGCAGACAGATAGTTAACAACAATCAGTCTAAAGACCAATGGGATTCTCAGGGAAAAAAAAAAAAACTGCCGTAATTACCAAAGGAAATAAGAGCCCTTTCAAAAGCGTAATAGATTGGAAGAGAACTAAGATAGCTTTTAAAAGCTGTTAATATATCCAAGCTATATAGCATCTATATAATATTTTCAAGACTTATCATAAGTTATATCCAAAATCATATATTTATCTATGAGCCAGTAGCCTTAGATAAAAATCTCATGGTGATATTTTATTAATAATTTTACATTTATTATTATTTTGCCTGTCTTTTTCTTTTCCCATGAAATGAAATGGTGGTAAACTGGCACTAATTAAGATGTATTTGAAATATGCCAGGTTCAGCTGACAAGCCCATGTCAACTTATCTAGGCAATGCTTTTGTGGCACTGAGACCAGAGTGAAGGAATGAAATCCCCAGGGACCTGCCTTCATCACTGGGTCCTGGCCCAAGCCAGCACCTGCCCTGGGTCTGAATGCAGAGCTTAGTTGGGGTAACAGACACAAAATATACATTCATTCGACAAAGTCACAGAGAATCATAGTGGAAATACGATAGTTCAATAGAAAATGTATTTGTAAATACATTAATATTTTCAGGAAATAAAGTCTCCCTGCCCATCAAACCTTGATGTTCAGTACATTCAAAATATTTGTAACTAATTCTTTCAGAAGAGTTTTCCTTGAAAGAAAGGCAGAAGAAACTCCACCTACCGGTCATGGTGTGATAGTACTTTAGGGCTATCTTCTCAGAACTGGGTTTGTGCAGCTCTGGAGGCAGGGAGGAGAGTTAAAGGGGGTCCATTCTCAGATGCTCAGCTTCCATGATCTATTCTTCCCTAAAACCATTCATGAGTATTTTGCATTTTCTGATTCTCCTTTTCTGTCTCCTCTTTCACAGTCACTCTTTTCTCATTCCACATCTTTGTAGGTATGCATTGCCCTAAGGTATAACAATGTATATCAAATACAGGATCACTTAAAATATAGGGGTAAAGGATATAAAAGAGAATGTATATATGTGTACAACTGAGTCACTTTGCTGTACAGCAGAAATTAACACAATGTTGTAAATCAACTATGCTTCAATTTAAAAAATTAAAATCTTCGGGGGTAAGTGAGACTTTTTGTTAATCAAGACTCCAAATCCACTCCCTTTGCAGCCACCCCATTAAGAGGCATGGTTCTAATACATTTTTATTATTAAGCTTAATAATTACTTATAAAAGTATGTAAGATAGTTATGATACTTTCATAGACAACTCACTAATGACAGTTGCTTGGAAGAAAAGAAAGCATTTTTAAGCTTCTATTTTGTAATCATATTTTTGCTTCACAGAAGCAGGAGGGTCACCAATATAAAATTTTCTAATGAAAGTATTCCAAGGGGCTTCTCTTGGAATACTTCTCTTCCAAGTATTTGGGCTTCTCTACTGGCTCAGAGGTAGAGAATCCACCTGCAGTGCAGGAGCCACAGGAAACTCAGATTTGATCCCTGGGTTGGGAAGATCCCTTGGAGGAAGTAGGGCATAGAAACCCAGTATTCTTGCATGGAGAATCCCATGGACAGAGGAGCCTGGCAGGCTGCTGTCCATAAGGTCACAAAGAGTTGGAAATAACTGAAGTAACTTAGCATGCCTCTAAGGTGATATTTAGGGAATAAAATGGGATAAAAATATGATTTCAAATAAAATTTCACACTCATGCTTGCCCATGCATTTTTTTAATGAACAGGTATCAAATAACTGTACTATTCAGATTCTGCTAGATATACTTAAAGAGAACTATAGCAGGTTTATTCTTCAATGTCAGTGTTTAGACTAGAGATTTACATCTTTTGTAATCACTTAAATTTTAGGTGTCAACGTAAAGGTGGACCAGCAGATATATAATTTTCCTAAATCATTTTAGGGGAATTGAACAAAATGCCAGAGGACTACTGTTCAAGAAGTTTAGTGGACAGGCAGAGGGAAAGATGAGACAAATGCAGGTTATAGCAGATGTTGAGCTGAGTGGTTAACTTGAGGCCCCAAACAGTAACAGGAAGGGACAAGGTTTTAAGAGTGAGATGCTCTTAATGAAGAAGCAGGAATGAACCAGAGGGCAGGTTACTATGACTTGAAATTGAAGAGAAAAGCACAATTAGATATGTGTCATCAATGATCACTCAGAAATAACAGTCTATGTGTAGCTGAGTTTTCTTGATTGTAACACATTCCCTTCCATTTAGGACAAAAAACAGTAAGTGAATTTAAAACCCCACAGTAAAATCCAGGGTTAGAAACCGACAAATGGGGTGGTTATTCACACACATAAAAATTTATGCAGAGGTTCTTTCAATTATGGAAGCTTGATCTCAACTCTCATGTTTATGACCTTCCTCTTAAGAGCTAAAATAAAAACCTCAGGTTGGTGAGAATATTCATAGCCTAGACTTCAATACTTCCAGTTAATTGCCTCTGTCTGGAAAAGAAAAATACTGTTTTCACAATAGGCAGTTTCGCAAGTGTATTGAAAGCCACTGATTAGAAAAAAATTATGACTACAACTTCATTTTCTTCTTCCCTAATTTGGATTAAGAAGAAAATAACTGATCTTCATGCTAAAATTCATTCAGCAGTCAGATTCACTTCAAAAATGTAATTATAGCCATGTGATATCAATAACATGTGGAATCTAAAATATGACACAAGTGAACTTATCTGTGAAACAGAAACACATTCACAGAGAGAACAGACTTGTGGTTGCTGATGGGGAGGGGGAGGCAGAGGGATGGAGTGGGAGGTGGGGGTTAGCAGACATAAATTTCCTCTCCAAGAGCAAGTGGAGAGTGAGGGGTTATACTCAAAGTCCACCATCTTGTGGGTTTTAAGATGAGTGGGAGTGACTTTTGGGGGCCTGGGAAGTGTGGGATCTTGCTGGGCTGGGTCTCATATTCCAGGCCTGCTCTTTAGCAAGACAGCCTCAGCTACGGCATAAGGCCACCTGGGGTCCCCATCCCATCTCTGACAGTTCCATGTCCACAGTTTCTTAGGGGCACAGTGTCTCTCCCTAAGCCATGAGCAGGCTCAGTCACCTCTTCCTTGCCCAGGAGTTTCCCTGCTTTCTTGAAGCATTTGTTTATTTATTGCATGGTTCCTGGAAACCTGGGGCACAGGGAACAGGATAAGGAGGATGGGAGGCTTCTCCTGTCCTGGGACAATTCCCTGGACTCATGGGCTGCCTGGAACTCAGAACTCTGGGAGGTGAAAATGCATCTATACTCTAAGCAGGGACCCAAGAAGGCAGGTTGGGAGACAGGGGTCATCCTAGGTCCATCCTAGGGGGCATCCTAGGTCATCCTGGGTCATCCCAGGTTTCTCCAGGCCAACCAGTCTAGGAGCCAGGGGCCTGCTCCAGGCCCAGCGGGGCAAGTCCCTGGAGAATCAGGCTGGACATGGTAGACCTCCTTCCTTGGGGTCCTGTGTCCTGTTGAGATATGAGAATTAAGTGCTGTTGCTTCATTTACACTTGAGAGGAGAAACTACAAGGACATCTGTATATATGAAGAACTATCAATTTTAAAAGTCCTCAAGCTTTCTTAAAAAGAAAAAAAAAGATGAGTAGGAGTTACCTGAGAAGGTCACAGGTGCCATAAAAGCCATGTGTCCCCATCAGCACCCAGCTCTCAGGAGAGGCCAGGGTACAAAGATGGGAGGCTATATGCAAGGATCAGCAGGAACAGAGCAAACCAGACAGGAGAAGGCAATGACTTCATTCTTAGAAGATGGAAAAAAAAAAAAAAGCAGAATGTGAGGGTTGCCCCTTGAGAAACCTGTATGCAGGTCAGGAAGCCATAGTTATTATTGGACATGGAACAACAGACTGGTTCCAAATAGGAAAAGGAATACATCAAGGCTGTGTATTGTCACCCTGCTTATTTAACTTATATGCAGAACATCATGAGAAACACTGGACTGGAAGAAGCACAAGCTGGAATCAAGATTGCCAGGAGAAATATCAATAACCTCAGATATGCAGATGACACCACCCTTATGGCAGAAAGTGAAGAGGAACTAAAAAGCCTCTTGATGAAAGTGAAAGAGGAGAGTGAAAAGTTGGCTTAAAGCTCAACATTCAGAAAACGAAGATCATGGCATCTGGTTCCAGCACTTCATGGGAAATAGATGGGGAAACCATGGAAACAGGGACAGGCTTTATTTTGGGGGGCTTCAGAATCACTGCAGATGGTGATTGCAGCCGTGAAATTAGAAGACGCTTACTCCTTGGAAGGAAAGTTATGACCAACCTAGATAGCATATTAAAAAGCAGGGACATTACTTTGTCAACAAAGATCCCTCTAGTTAAGGCTACAGTTTTCCCAGTAGTCATGTATGGATGTGAGAGTTGGACTATAAGAAAGCTGAGCACCAAAGAATTGATGCTTATGAACTGTGATGTTGGAGAAGACTCTTGAGAGTCCCTTGGACTACAAGAAGATCCATCCTAAAGGAGATCAGTCCTGGGTGTTCATTGGAAGGACTGATGTTGAAGCTGAAACTCCAACACTTTGGCCACCTGGTGCAAAGAGCTGACTCACTGGAAAAGACCCTGATCTTGGGAAAGATTGAGGGCAGGAGGAGAAGGGGACGACAGAGGATCAGATGGTTGGATGGCATCACCAACTCAATAGACATGAGCTTGGGTGAACTCCGGGAGTTGGTGATGGACAGGGAGGCCTGGCATGCTGAGGTTCATGGGGTTGCAAAGAGTCGGACATGACTGAGTGACTGTACTGAACTGAACTGAGAGTTGTAAGACCCACTGTCTTGAACAATTCCCTCCAAGGCCATTGGGTTCTATGTGCTGCCTTCACCTTCATCCACACTGATCTGGTCCAGAACATCCTCAAGATTGGAATCCTCATCTTCCCAAGGGGACCTTCCCTCCTGGAAGGACAAGGCTCTCTCTCCCTCAGGGCCTTTCCTGTCCAGTGGAGGGAATCCAGCTGCTAGCTGTGACATAGAATGTTTCCTGCAATATACAAGGATGTCACAGTCTTCAGTGATTCCAGCCCTCCATAACACTCAAGACGGAGAAGGATCCCTGAGATCAGCAGACATCAGGCTGCAGCCACTCCCTATGGGGAGCCCTGAGCAACTAAGGATGTGAAAAACGCAGGATGCTAGCCCCACATAGCTGAGATGCATAGGAAAGGGATGATTTCAGTGAGCCCAGACTTTTGCATCTTTCCTTACACAGGAATGCACTAAATTTGTTGTCTTGGGATATCTGTTTTTCTCTAATTAACAAAAACACTGTTCATGTTCAGACTACTTGCCCTTTTGTTGCAAACTTCTGTATAACCTGACTCTTCCTGGGAACAAAGTTCTCTCATAACCCTCAACTTTTAGGTTGTGACTATTTTTTAAGTCAACACAAACTTCCTCCCACACATACTTGGGGTCACACAGGTGAGGCTGCCCCAAACATCCAACTTGCTTGGAATCCAAATTAACCTTCAGGATCCTTGGTCCTTGGAGAAGGAAATGGTAACCCACTCCAGTGTTCTTGCCTGGAGAATCCCATGGACAGAGGAGCCTGGTGGGCTACAGTCCATGGGGTCACAAACAGTTGGACATGACTGAAGTGACTTAGCACATCCATGGTCCTATCTCTTCTTTCCAAAACCAGTCTTATCCCTGGACCTGTGCTCTGATGCCATCTCCTCGAGCTTTGCAATTTGGCAAGTTCACGAGATAAAAACAGAGCAGCTGTTCCAAGAACTCAGAGCTGTTCACAGTAATAAGATGTAAGCAGGGAGTTTCCAATGAGGTCCTCCCACATCCCTCTGTAATGAGGTCATTCTTCGATATCTCTGCAGTGTAACTAGATGAACTTTCTGAGAGACCTTTCCCAAATCTTTCTTTTCTAAAGCTTGATAAGTTAAATCTCAAAATATTCATAAATCAAAAGTCACATGTGTGTTTTTCAAATTAGCAAGAGATGACCTGAGCTCACATTCTGGACCCAATGAAATGTCTTTGTTCTGGTGTTCTGGGAGTTGCCCTTAGTTTTGTGACCTCTTAAGAATTTCTTGATTTGGGAAGGAAGAAACTATTTGTTGTGCCTAAAATTAAGGTATTGATTGTTTTTGTCAAATTTCAATTAATTGTTCTCAAGAGACACACAAAGTAGTTGAATTCAGGGTAAGGCTTACAGGAACCATCTTCACTACTGCCCCTTCCCTGGAAGACAGGCTATAATATGTCCTAAATGGGGTGAGGGTGGGGCTGCTGATGCCCTTGTCAATTTGTATTTAAGACCTAACATCCCAGAAAAAAATCCTGATGGGGCTCTGCATTTTTGAGAAATTGCCTTCAGAGACCAGAGAGAAGATGATCCCACTGTCCATCAGCCTGAGAGCCAATCCTGGCATAGGAACTGTAGTTTGGGAGGAGGGTTTTACCTTGAAGATGAGGAAATTAGCTTGGCCTTTCTGTGGGTCGGGGTCTCCTTGTGCAGATGCACTGTGGCAAACAATCCCCACTGAACCCCAAGTCAGCTCTGGAATGCAGGCCGGCATGTCAGCAGTTCACAGAGAAGGACTCTCAGATCAACAGCTGAGAGGATGTAGAGAGTAGAACTGAGCAGAGGAGGAAGTGGGCTTGCCATCAACACAATGAAGACCTCAGCCAATCCTTTGATGTGCCCAGGACCCAATGTCCTGCAAAGTTGTTCCAAATCACGGCCTTTTCTCTCCCTAGTGACTCACCAAATGAGGCACGTCCACGCCAGCTCTGGGGGATCTGAGCTCACCACTGAGAGAATTCTCTTTGGAGCCAGGATGAGGGCTCTTAGCCTATGGCCTTGGGCAGGGTGTTTCGCCTCCACAAGGCTTGGTTTCCCCATCTTTCATGAAGGAAAATGTGGCACACCTTTGGGCTGGGGGCAAGGATTCACTAAGACTGAAAGCGCCAAGCACTGTCACAGATTAGCCAGAGGCACTCAGTACAGACACAGCCTGGGAAAGACAGTGACACAGAGGGGGATGCTTTGGGGTCAAATGGGACAGTTCTTTTTATTTTAAGATGGGGGTGGGTATTTGACATGGATGAGGCCCTGGAGAAGGCTGTCTGAAAGGGAGAAGGGTTTGCAGATGAAGGCTTGGAGAGGACCCTGGGAAGTCCCATCAATTTCAGTTTCCTGAGCAATCTCTGAAACCCATGATTCAATGTTTCAGAAATTGTCTTTTAAGACATGAGCAAAACCACTCTCCATGAGCCTCACAGCTGGGTTAGGGAGAAGGAGCTACCAGAAAACGCATCCAAATGAACATTTCCCGGGGAAGCCAGGTCGGAGTGAGGATTTACACCTCTTCTGAAAGCCTGAACACATTTGCCTCGCACATCATCCAAAGGTTGGCAGGTTTGCTGCCAAACCCAACACGCTCGCACAGGCAACAGGTCAGGCTCCAGCGTGGCCGCGAGAGTTGTGTGATCCCATGATCCGGAGCCCTCTGTCCACATAAATCACAACAGCTCCACACTTGGTAGAGGAAATGAGCTCAGAGAAACGCCATGTGTGATAAAAAGTGAAACAGATTGACATTCCAATAAAATCAGCTCTCCTACCCTCTGTACACTCTTGGGTCCCTGGAGAGGCGTATATACCAGAAATAGCATTGCAGTTACATCATATTCTTGGTTCAGAACTACCCTAGCTTTGCTCTCCCATCACGGCCAGAGGGCAGCTCTGATTGATGTCAAGCTCGCCTGCTCCACGTGATGCTGCCTGTTATTATTACTAATGGTGACAGATCGTTACCAGGGCACTGTTTGCAGAGAATGTACAGCCTTGAAAACACAAAGGGAAACAAACTCATTCAATGCTGCAAAAAGCCTTAGGCTCAGACAGCAGATTGTGACATTGACCTTTCTCAGAACAGGAACAGATGGCAAGGTCAGAGATGGGGGAGGTTTTTACTTGCCATTAGGAGATCTGGGTTCCACCCTTTTTGATGCCAATTCATTCTGTGGCCCAGGGATCTTTGCCTGTCTCCAGGTTTCCTGCAAGCTTTAAGGGTCAAGGAGCCAATGGTAGTGCTATTTGGAGGTGAAGGGCATGGAATTAAAGGGCCATCTCTGGGTTTCTGAAAGAAGGGCTGTCATTGCTGAAAAACTGCAAAAACCTGTCTTTGACAGGGTGGAGTATGTCTTGTGTTCTGTGTCCTGCCTGTGATACTCAGCGCAAAGGTCATTTGCGCTGTCCCATTTTCTTCCCCCCACTCCCATGATTAAATAGCCAAGAGGGAGTAAGGGGATGAGGAAGGCAGGTAATCACATATTCCAGAAACTCCACCCTCTTCTGTTTCGTACCAAGTATTGGATATGAGAGTCAAAATCCAGCGAGATAGCTCAGGATATAAGATTTCTACCTACTTAAACCACAGGTTCAGAAAAGGGAGATCTGGGAAACACCCTTTAACTGATGTTGGGAAGAAAGATGGAGGAGAGAGAGTCAGGAAAACATTTCTGATTGATGTGTTTTTAAAAGCACTCTTGCTAATGTAAAAAAAAAAATTAGGCGATAGATCTGTAATGTCTGTCTCTGCCTTGGAATCCCCTCCCCTTTCAATCTAGTAGAATGCCACCTCTTGTTATTTTGCATTCTTTTATTTTTAGAAGTATAAACAATATGATAGAAAAAATACAGTTGAAGACCTATGGTCACCCTTCCAAACTTACCCTCTTTTAGCCAAAGGTAATTTACTGCAACAGCATATCTATACAATCAGAAATGCGCATGCCCTTAGGGTCAAGTTTAAAAAACAACAACAACAACAAAAACTATTATTGAGATCATACTGTCGGTTTGGGGTGGGATTGTACTGTATTTGACTGGACTGAATTATATGAATTGGAATGGATTGGACTGCCCTATATTGGACTGGATGAGATTGACTGGATTGGACTGGCCTGGATTGGACCGGATTTGATTGTATTGCATTGCATTGCACTGAGTTTAATTAGACTGGCCTAGCTTGGATTGAATTGTATTGGACTGTATTGGACTGCTTTGGATTGCATTGTATTGAAATGGAGTGAACTGAACTAAAGAACCATGGACAGAGGTTTGTGACATTGTATAGGAGGCAGGGATCAAGGCCATCCCCAAGGAAAAGAAATGCAAAAAGGCCAAATGGTTGTCTGAGGAGGCCTTACAAATAGCTGGGGAAAGAAGAGAAGTGAAAGGCAAAGGAGAAAAGGAAAGGTATACTCATCTGAATGCAGAGTCCAAAAATAGAAAGGAGAGGTAAGAAAGTCTTACTAGTGATCCATGCAAAGAAATAAAGGAAAACAATAGAATGGGAAAGACTAGAGCTCTCTTCAAGAAAATTAGAGATACCAAGGGAACATTTCATGCAAAGATGGTCTCGATAAAGGACAGAAATGGTATGGACCTAACAGAAGCAGAAGATATCAAGAAGAGGTAGCAAGAATACACAGAAAAACTATACAAAAAGATTTTCATGACCAGATAATCACAATGGTGTGATTACTCACCTACAGCCAGACATCCTGGAATGCAAAGTCAAATGGGCATCACTATGAATAAAGCTAGTGGAGGTGATAGAATTCCAGTTGGCCTATTTCAAATCCTAAAAGATGATGCTGTGAAAGTGCTGCATTCAATATGCCAGCAAATATGGAAAACTCAGCTGTGGCCACAGGACTGGAAAAGGTCAGTTTTCATTCCAATCCCAAAGAAAGGCAATGCCAAAGAATGTTCAAACTTCTGCACAATTGCACTCATCTCACATGCTAGTAAAGTAATGCTCAAAATTCTCTAAGCCAAGCTTCAATAGTATGTGAATTGTGAACTTCCAGATGTTCAAGCTGGATTTATAAAAGGCAGAGGAACCAGAAATCAAATTGCCAACATCCATTGGATCATCAAAAAGCAAGAGAGTTACAGAAAAACATCTAATTCTGCTTTATTGACTATGCCAAAGCTTTTGTGTAGACCACAACAAACTGTGGAATATTCTTCAATAAATGGGAATACCAGACTACCTGACCTGCCTCTTAAGAAATCTGTATGCAGGTCAGGAAGCAACCGTTAGAATGGGACATGGAACAACAGACTAGTTCCAAATCGGGAAAGGAGTATGTCAAGGAATATTGTCACCTCGCTTATTTAACTTATATGCAGAGTACATTGTTAGGACCTAACTGGAGCCCAAAACAGGCTCTAAAGGGCAGGCTAGGTCTGAAGTTTAGTCTCTAAAAAGCTGAGGCACTGAGAACTCCCACCGACGGTGTAGCTTGACCAATAGGAGAAATCCCTTGAGAAAGCCCGCGCGTGTGGGAATCTAGCCAATTAGTAGATGCCAAGAGACCCTTGTAACCAATCCGCCCTTGCCTACTCCCTGTCTTTGTTCTAAGTTTATAAATACTGCTGTAATTCAGGTCTCGGGGCCCCCTTGCCTTACTCCACTGTATGGGATTTGGCAGGGTGCCCTAACTTGAGTTAGCAATAAATAAACTCCCTTCTTGCTTTTGCATTGCTTTGGTGGATTTGTTCTCTCAGTTTATTCGGGGACTTGGACACGGAGCATAACATACATCATGAGAAACGCTGGGCTGGATGAAGCACAAGCTGGAATCAAGATTGCCAGGAGAAATATCAATAACCTCAGATATGCAGATGACACCACCCTTATGGCAGAAAGTGAAGAAGAACTAAAAAGCCTCTTGATGAAAGAAGAAGAGTGAAAGAGGAGAGTGAAAAAGTTGGCTTAAAGCTCAACATTCAGAAAACAAAGATCATGGTATCTGGTCCCATCACTTCATGGCAGATAGATGGAGAATGAGTTGAAACAGTGACAAACTTTATTTTGGGGGCTCCAAAATCACTGCAGATGGTGATTGCAGCCATGATATTAGAAGATGCTTGCTCCTTGGAAAGAAAGTTATGATCAACCTAGACAGCATATTCAAAAGCAGAGACGTTACTTTGCCAACAAATGTCCATCTAGTCAAGGCTATGGTTTTTCCAGTAGTCACGTATGGATATGAGAGTTGGACCATAAAGAAAGCTGAGCACCAAAGAATTGATGCTTTTGAACTGTGGTGTTGGAGAAGACTCTTGAGAGTCTCTTGGACTACAAGGAAATCCAACCAGTCCATCGTAAAGGAAATCAGTCCTGAATATTCACTGGAGGGACTGATGCTAAAGCTGAAACTCCAATATTTTGGCCACCTGAAGCAAGAACTGACTCACTGGAAAAGACCCTGATGCTAGGAAAGATTGAAGGTGGGAGGAGAAGGTGACAACAGAGGATGAGATGGTTGGATGGCATCACCGACTCAATGGACATGAGTTTGAGTAAACTCCGGGAGTTGGTGATGGGCAGGGAGGCCTGGGGTTGCAAAGAGTCGGACATGACTGAGTGACTGAACTGAACTGAACTGGCCTCACCTGGCCTGGACTGGCCTGGTCTGGCCTATTTTGAACTGGTTTACCCTGGCCTGGATTTGATTGTGATTTCCTTGGATTGTGCTAGATTGGATTCCATTGGACTCAACTGGATTGCACTGGCCTAGGCTGGATTGATTGGATTGGACTGGATTGGATTGGCATGCATTTCACTAGCTTGGATTAGACTGGCCTGTCCTGACCTGGATTGGATTGGATTGGATTCAAATGGCCTGTTTTGAACTGTATTGGCCAGGCCGTGATTGGATTGGCATGGCCTGAAATTTATTGGACTGTCCCAAACTGGACTGGACTAGCCTGGATTGAACTAGATTAGATTGGATTGGATTGAACTGGCTTAGGTTTGCCTTCTCTTGACTGAATTGGAGCAGATTGAATTGGATTGGATTTTCATGTTTTGTACATATTTATCATCTATTTCCTTAATGGTACGAGAAATCTTTCCGTCTCTCTTTATCCTTATTCCTTTAGAATGCTGATCAAACTCTGGCTCTTCCATGAGCTCTTTTCTGCCATCTCCAACCCTTGTTTTTTTTTTTTTTTTTTTTTTTTTTGAAATGAGCTGCAATAGCACAGAGGGCCCCTGTCCACCTCTGGGCCCTTGCCCCACACTGTGTACTTTTCGTCCTGAATCTTCACCAGGACCTTGCAGTCCTGGTGTTAGGATGCCCATTTTGAAGAGGAAAATGAGGCTAAATGGAACTCATCACCTTGCATCTCTTTATTCCCTGGAAGACGAGATCCTGACCCAAGTGCGTCCCAAGCCAGTTCTTTCCATCTCCAGCCCCAGGCTTCGTGTCCTCACTCTACCTACTCATTCAGCAGAAGAGTTTTGAGTATCAGCTACATTTCCATGCATTATTCTGGGTCTAGAGATTCAGGGGTGAGCAAAACAATTCTCTTGACCTTGTCATACTTACTTGTTTCCTTCCTTGTAATATGCCCAGCCCTATTGATAGGTGCAATCTGCCCAGGTGTGATAAAGAGTTTCTGCTGAACCAAACTAAGACTCAAGAGAAATGCAAGATGTCATGCCTGACCATGAGACCACAAGGGGAAAAACACACTATTTTGTAAAAAGCCAAAATGTCTATCTCATGTGTTTGGGTTTCCCAAATGGTGCTAGTGGTAAAGAATCTGCCTGCCAATGCAGGAGACGTAAGAGACATGGGTTCAGTCTTGAGGTTGGGAAGATCCCCAGGAAGAGGAAGAGGAAATTGCTATCCACTCCAGTGCCCTTGCCTGGAGAATCCCATGGACAGAGGAGCTTGGTGGGCTACAGTCCATGGGGGTCGCAAACACATCTCATGTGTTTAGAATCACTGGAAAAAGCAATCAATAACTCTTTTCTAAATCATATTTGTGTTAGTCTGCTTGGGTTGCTGTACCAGAATACAATAGACTGGGTAGTTTCAACAGCAGACATTTGTTTCTCACAGGTCTGGATGCTGGAAGTCCAAGATTAAAGTGCTGGACAAGTGGTACCTTGTAAGAAGAACCTTCTTCCTGGCTTTCAGGAAGTCACTTCCTTGCTAGTTCTCACACAGCAGGAAGAGAGCAATCTTAGCCTCATCTTCTCATAAAGCCTCTAATTACCTGCCAAAGGGCCCATTTCCAAGTACAGTCACATCAGGGCTTAAGGTTTCAGCATATGAGTTTAGTGGGTGGGGGGACAGTTTAGGTCACTGCAATATTCTTCTCTTATCTAATCCTTATGATAAAGGCTATTTGAGAAACCAAACCCCTTTAAGCTCATCCCCCTCTCAGTATCTCTGTCCTCACCATTCAGACCTGGCCTTTTAAGGTGCTCATTGCTAAGTCGTGTTTGTCTCTTTGCAACCCTATGGACTGTAGCCCGTCAGGCTCCTCTGTTCCTGGAATCTTCCAGGCAAGAATACTGAAGTGGGTTGCCATTTCCTTCGCCAAGCAATCTTTCTGACCAGGGATCGAACCTGTATCTTTTGCATTTCCTGCACCGGCTAGAGGATTCTTTATTACTGAGCCAGGAAGGAAACTCTTTTAAGATAATTACCCCTCCAAACCAGATCTTCACCTAGTAAAGCAAGTCAAATCTGAAATCATTTCTGTGTTTCCCCAGGTGCTCTTTCCAGTTAAAAGTCAAGCGGGAATGCATGCCCCTGAGCTATACCTCAGAGAACCAGAAGTTCACGTTAAGCTCAGGTAATGTTGCCTTTGGAAGCTTGAGGAATCCCACCACTGACAGAAAGTGAGATGGATGGAAGGAAGTAAAACGATTCCGTTTATAAAATGTAAATTAATCAGAGCAGACAAATTTAAGTTACATAGAAATATTTGGTCCCTGGAAATTACATCTCAGGGTGAGGGCCCAGGGATGACTAATAGGAAAAAATACAAAAGATGTATAGTATAAACCTTGATTCGTTGAGGGTGAGGAGGAAAGATCTTGAAAAATGCTAAGCTAGCCAATACGTGAATGGAGGCATTGATCTTCAGTAGCACATGCTGTTTTCAATTTTTCAGTTCAAAAGTAAAAATTTACAACCATAGTTTTGTTTCATTACCTCACACGTTGGCCAAATATCTCAGGGAGTCTTTTTCACTTAAGATCTCTCACAATTGACCCTATTATGAAGGACAATTTCCACTAAAAATACTCCTTTTTAGGCTTTCCTTCTTTATAAATTCTTCAAAAGTAGACATGCCATCTGAAACTGCTTTGCTTGCTATGTATAACATAAAAGCAAGTCTAAGCATGACAGAGGTCGCTTGAAAAGCATCTCCCAGCTTGTAGCTGTGAGCTCTCAGGAGGGGAGCAAGCTGCCCGCATAAAACGCAAACCTTATGGCACAAACGGCATGGCTGTCAAATCAGGGCTGTTCAGTCATGTACCAAATAATTCAACAGAAGGACTGGGCCCGTGGGCCACCCAGAACTAAGTGCAAAGGCTGAAACAGAAAGTACATGGGGATGTAGCCCTGTACCCACATTCAACATAAATTTCTAAAGTGGGTGGGACTTCAGTGTGGTCCAGTTGTTAAGAATCCACCTTGCAATGCAGGAGACGTGGGTTGGATCCCTGGCAGTCAGTTCAGTTTAGTCACTCAGTCATGTCCGACTTTATGCCACCCCATGGGCTGCAGCACACCAGGCTTCCCTGTCCATCACCAACTTCTGGAGCTTACTCAAACTCGTGTCCATTGAGCCGGTGATGCTATCCAACCATCTCATTTTCTGTTGTCCCCTTCTCCTCCTGCCTTCAATCTTTCCCAGCATCAGGGTCTTTTCCAAGGAGTAAGTTCTTTGAAGCGTCATGTGGCAAAAGTATTGGAGCTTCAGCATTAGTCCTTCCAATGAATATTCAGGCCTGATCTCCTTTAGGATGGACTGGTTGGATCTGCTTGCAGTCCAAGGGACTCTCAAGAGTCTTCTCCAACACCACAGTTCAAAAGCATCAGTTCTTTGGCACTCAGCTTTCTTTATGATACTTTGCCAACAAAGGCCCATCTAGTCAAAGCTGTGGTTTTTCCAGTAGTCATGTATGAATGGAGAGTTGGATCCTGGTTGGGGGGGTGGGGGTGGGAGGAATTAAGATCTCACATGCCTTGGAGCATGTGGGCCACAAGTCTGTATGCTGCAATGAAAGATCCTGCATGCCACAACTAAGATCCGATGCAGTCAAATAAATTTTTCAAAAGTGGGTTACCATGGGCTGGGGTGAGGACAGCGCCATGTACTGAAGAGCACTTTCCCCCAGCCCCCGACAACTGGGAATACTTTCTTTGGATTAAGGCAGCTTGTCTCCTGAAACTTCTTAATAAAGGGAAAAGAAAGTACTTGCGTGAAGTACTTTCATGATGCATGAAGCCATCATCACCCAATATCACCTTCACACAGGGTCATTCATTCAATAAGCAGTGTCTGAAGTTCCATGTTTAGAAAGTCCACGCTGGGCACTGAGGGGATGGACTGGATGGCTCTAGGATCACAGAACTTGAACGAGAGAACCTACATCTATGTACTTTGGAACCTTGGAGCTTCTTCCAGATGTTGTTTGTTCTGATGGGATTAAGAGCCTGACTCTGGAGCACGACCACCTGGTTGAATTCAGGCTCCATCAGTACCAGCTGCTGTCCTTGGGAAAGTGAAATAGGCCTGATAAGAGTGCTTGCTCGAAGGGGCGGCTGCAGCGATTAATAACCTGATACACGGGACACACCACAACAGCCTGTGTATCCAGCATGTGCCCTGTGTTTGTGGTTATTTGTCTGGCATTACTAGTACTACTAGAGTGCCTCTCACACAGTCTAAGAGGCCCACACGTTGCTGGCTCGCGTTCTTTAACAGATGATCTGGAATAACAATGACTACATAAAACAAATAGAACAAAGGCACAGACGTCCAAAGCTGAGTGGTGAAGGTTAGTGTTGGGGACAGCTGTGTGACCACATTCATGTCCCTTAAACTTGCTTAGTTTGCGAACCTGTGAAATGGGGAAGTTAATACCTTGTTGTAGTGATTAAATGAGGCAAGCGATGCAAAATGTTTGGCAAGTGCTATGACAGTGCTTATCTTCAAGTGTGTCATCATTTTGAATTAAAAGACAGGGATGCTGGCTGACCTGGGATACCCACTGGCTGGTGCTAGGAAGCACTGCCTAATGGGCTAGACACATTCCTCATCCCTTTGGAACTGTCACCTGCTCCTTAGGTTCTCAAACATTTCTGCTTGACCCTGCTCTCTGAGTAAGATCCTCACTCAGCCAACAAACGAGTATTGAGTGTCTTTTTTTTTTTTTTGAACTTTTAGTTTTGTTTTGGAGTATAGCCAATTAACAGTGTTGTGATAGTTTCAGGTGGACATTAAAGGGACTCAGCCATACATATACATGTATCCATTCTCCCCCAAATTTCCCTCCCCTCCAGGCTGTCACATAACATTGAGCAGAGTTCCCTGTGCTATACAGTCGGACCTTGTTGGTTATTCATTTAAATTAAAGCAGTGTGTTCATGTCCATCCCAAACTCTCTAACTATCCCTTTACCCCATCCTTCCTCCTGGCAACCGTAAGTTCATTCTCTAAGTCTGTGAGTCTCTTTCTGTTTTGAAAGGACGTTCATTTGTATCATTTCTTTTTAGATTCCATATATAAGGGATGTTTTACGATATTTCTCCTTCTCTGTCTGACTTACTTTACTATTGAGTGCCTCCTGTATGCTCGGTGCTGGAGATACAAAGATGACCGGGACACAGCCCCTACCCTGATAGCGAAATCACCTTGAACTTGCTAATGTGAGGTTTCTATGGTGCTTCTAGGTGAAGTTGGATATTCAGATGGAAGCTTTGAAGTGACGTTCAGACTGTAGATTGTAACCTGGGAGACATCCCAGGTTGTAGTTGATTGTGAGCGGGAAACACATGGCCGAGGACTGGGTGTAAAGTGAGAAGCGCTATGAGCAGCAGATGAGCTCTGGGATGTGGGTGTCCAGCAAGAGCAGAGGGTCTCAGATTCAGGAGGGCAGCTCAGGGGACCGTGGTCAGAAGCAGGACAGGGGAGTGTTCGCAAACATGAAAGGACAAAGCAAGAAAGTCACCAAGAAGATGGAAAAATGGCCCTTGGATTTGCAATAGGAAGAAGCCCCTTCGCAGCTGCTCTGGAATGATTGGGGTGACAGTAAGAGAGATGGCCTAACACAGGTGTCCTTTAAGGTGCACGTGTGAGAACAGAAGAGGTGTGCGGTGGGTGGTCCTAGGAGGGCACTGAGCGTCCCTGGGGAACAAAGGCTGGAGGCTTTGTTTCTGGTGATTTTTATTTTGGGTTGGTTTTTTGTTTATTTGTTTCCATGGGGAGAAAATGATCTGATGGTGTTTATAGGTGGAGGGAAAAGGCCAATAGGGAGAGATAGGCTAGCTGTAAGCCCAGGAGGAAAAACTGACTTCCTTATGCCCTCCATCCCAGACAAGCCATGTGCCCTGGGCCCCTTCCTGCCTTTGCTCATTCTCACACTTCTCACCTATAAAGCCTACTGAGTAAAAGGGAGAACTATACAGAAGATTTCGCCATTCCCCAGCTTGAGCCTCTCAGATCTCCAGACTGCAAAGGAAGGAGTTATACAGGTTAAGTGTGTTTATGTAACTTTCTTTGAAATAGTAACCAGCCTTGCAATCGGACATCAGTAGATGAATGCCTCTGATAAAATGCAGCCGGTTCAAAACAGTCATTCACTAGTGTGGCTGATATGTAAGTGAAGACTGTCTTCCTTCTGCACCTGAAGTAGTGGCAGGGATTCACCATCTACCCATTACTCCCCAGTTGAGTCTTCTTATGGAGACTGTTCATATTTCCATGCTTGAACATTGGGTAGTGTAATTCTAGTATAGCCCTGTTCCAAACATGGGGTTAATGCTTAGATTTATAAATCATTTGTAATTTGACTTCCTGCCCAATTATAACAGAGAATTTGTATGCATGTGAAGATATTCAGGCATAAAGTCAAGTTTCTGTCTCTATGTATATATGTGTGTGTGTGTGAGTGTGTGTGTGTGTGTAGGTAGGTAGGTTTATTTGCTAAGTCATGTCTAAGTCTTGCAACCCCATGGACTGTAGCCTGCCAGGCTCCTCTGTCTATGGGAGTCTCCAGGCAAGAATACTGGAGTGGGTTGCCATTTCCTTCTCCAGGAGATTTTCCCGACACACTGATTAAACTCAGGTCTCCTGCATTGCAGGTAGACTTTTTTACCAACTGAGCCACCAGGGAAGCCCTATATACAAGATTCTACAGTCTTGATAATTGTAGGAAATATATTCAGATGACTTTCATTAAGGCCCAGACCATGTTTAATCAGTTCAGTTCAGTCGCTCAGTCGTGTCTGACTCTTTGCGACCCCATGAATCGCACCACGCCAGGCCTCCCTGTTCATCACCATCTCCTGGAGTTCACTCAGACACACATTCGTTGAGTCCGTGATGCCATCCAGCCATCTCATCCTCGGTCGTCCCCTTCTCCTCCTGCCCTCAATCCATCCCAGCATCAGAGTCTTTTCCAATGAGCCCACTCTTTGCATCAGGTGGCCAAAGTACTGGAGTTTCAGCTTTAGCATCATTCCTTCCAAAGAAATCCCAGGGCTGATCTCCTTTAGAATAAACTGGTTGGATCTCCTTGCAGTCCAAGGGACTCTCAAGGGTCTTCTCCAACACCACAGTTCAAAAGCATCAATTCTTCGGCGCTCAGCCTTCTTCACAGTCCAACTCTCACATCCATACATGACCACAGGAAAAACCATAGCCTTGACTAGATGGACCTCAGTCAGCAAAGTAATATCTCTGCTTTTGAATATACTATCTAGGTTGGTCGTAACTTTTCTTCCAAGGAGTAAGCGTCTTTTAATTTCATGGCGGCAGTCACCATCTGCAGTAAAAATAGGCCCATTTTAATACAAGAAGTTTTGACTACATCCTCACAATTTACCATATAGCACTCAACAGAAACCCACAGTTTTCTAGTTTGTGAATATCATAAACCTCAGGCCATGAAGCCCTTGGCAGGTGTGGGTTTGGCCCCTGCCATGGAGGGAAGTGGGATCTTTGTTGTCTCAATACAGAGACATATTAATGTCTTTATCTACATTTTCAGGAGCCCCGGGGCCCTGCACCTAGATTAGCTGATAGCAGGTCCCAAAACCACTTAATAAACAGCTTTGAACTGAGTGACATAAACAAGCAGAGAACAAACCCTATTACCTCCCAAGACCTAAGAAAGCACCAGGATACTGGTCCCTTCTGGCTCCTTCAAGGCCTGACAACATGCAGGGGTCAGTCTGGCACAGGAAGGCAGGCCTCCAAACAGAGGAGTCTCTCAAAAAAGACACGATTCGGTGACCATGTGTTTCCATTTCCAACATCCTTAACATGCGTGCATTTGGGGACAGCGTTAGTCATGACAATGGCCAAGTTCAGAGGTCACTCAGAACCCCTGATATCTTGTTTGCCCCTCCCTCCCCCATCGTGGGGCTGCCTTCAGACGGGAAAGATGAAGAGCTGAAATCAAACTGGTCACTTTGTTTCCACAATTAGTTCTCAGGTTGAGAGACTCGCTGGCAGGAGAGTCAGGAGCATTTGTCCAGAAGATGCTGCGGTGTGTCTGTCTCCTCCACCCCCTGCTCCCCTGAGGGCCTCTGTCTGTCTGACACCAGCGTGTGCTGGCAGTGATGTGCCCCTCACCTTCCATGTGTTCAAACACTCAGCAGTTTTAATTAACTGACTGCTGTTCCAAGAACCGACATCAAATAGTCTTGTGATCTTTCCTGGTGAGGCAGGAACCACTAGGTAGAGGAGACAGGAAGCAGCTCCACCCCCAGCCCTGCTGGTTCCACTGAGCTGGGGCCAGAAACACCCCATAAACCCTCGGCTGTCATTTAATAGAAATAATGTCATTGGGGAGTTGCCATGGCCCAGTGGCCTCCCGCTGAGCCCAGACTCTGGGGGAGGAGGGGTGATGCATGCCAGCTCTCACTGATCAACCGGTAAACCCTGGCCCCCATCGTACAGATAAAGCACAACAAAAGGGGAGCTGCTGACAGCTGTAATAAAAGGAGGTTCCGACCAGGTTTCTTTTTAACTCAGTGGAATGAATGTTGCGAAACAGTTGGGGAGCAGAGCAGTCAAATCAGGAGCTGAAACAAAATGACTTAATTGCTTTGCCACATCCACGCATTTTTAAAACGAGAGGTGCAGCGGGCAAGATTGCATCACCAAGATTTTAAAGCCTTGGTTACTGCAAGCAAACACAGTCGCAAACCTGACGGAAAGCCTGGCCAAGTTGAAATGGATGCGAGGTTGGCTTTATTACAGACGGGTAAAGAGGTACAACTCGTGGGGCAGACAGCTTTCGCATTCCTCTGGCCTGATGTCGTTTTTTAGACAGACGTGGGGCTGGACGTTCTGAGCCAAAGGATACGGATGCAGGTCGACCAGGCATGTGGTTCTGTTTTTCAGCTCTTCTGGAGGTCTCATTACCTAGTGACCCACTCTCTGGTTTTTTATAGCTGAGCCTCGTCTGAATATTCATTGGAAGGACTGATGTTGAAACTGAAGCTCCAATACTTTGGCAACGTGATGCGAAGAAAAGACCCTGATGCTGGGAAAGACTGAGGGCAGGAGCAGAAGGGGGAGACAGAGGATGAGATGGTTAGATAGCATCACCGACTCAATGGACATGAGTTCAGTGAAGGACAAGGAAGCCTGGTGTGCTGCAGTCCATGGTGTTGCAAAGAGCAGACATGACTTAGCAACTGAACAACAACTCATCTTCCTGATTTAATTAACAAGCCCACGCTAGTCTCCCTCTGCCATGACCTTTCACCTCCAAAATACCAAATGCAGAGCTGAAAGGGATTTGTGGGGACAAGTGGACTCTGGCCCTTCCAGAGAGTGAAGCCCTGCCTGCTCCTTCTGTGGTGCTGGAACTTAGGCAGGTCAGTTTCTATGAGTTTCAGGTTCATTATCTCTGAAATCGAGTGAATGATATTAATACCCACTATACTTCTTATCTTCCTGGGTCAGGAAGATCCCCTGGAGAAGGAAATGACAACCCACTCCAGTATCCTTGTCTGGAAAATCTCATGGATAGAGAAGCCTGGCAGGCTAGAGTCCACGGGGTCGCAAGAGTCAGACACAATTTAGCGACTGAACCACCACCATACTCGTTCTCTACTGATGCCCAAGCGAATTACCAAAACTTAGCAGCTTAGAACCCCAGACATGGATAATATCCCACATTTTCTGAAGGTCAGGTACCAAGAGCAGTTCAGCAGGGATGCACAGGTTCAGGACTTCCCACAGGGCAGGTGTGGGCTGAAGCCGCATCTTCTGAAGGCTCGACTTGCGCCAGGGCTCTGCTTCCCCAGATGGGGGGTCCTTCCTGGGGCCACATACCCCCAAGCCTCAGTTCCTTCCTTGTGGGCCTCTCCTGAGCCGTCTAGGTGTCTTCATGACATGGCAGCAGCTGGCATCCCCCAGGGTAGGTGCTCTGAGGGACAGTACCGAGAAGCCGCCATGTCTCTATGCTGAAATCTTGGAAATGCGCTCGGAAATCCCTTCTGCTGTGACCTCCTGGCTACACAGACCCACCTGGAGAAGATAAGGGATGGGGAGGCAACAAATTCCTGAAGCCCAGGGGGCAGGGGTCATGGGGGCGTGGTAGAGGCCACCAGCCCTGCCCCTAGAATGGGGCCTTGAAGTGAGTGTTGCTCAACCAACAGTAGAGACAGGGAACTGATAGAGAAACATACAGAAAGGGGCAAGTGAGAGCAACACTCATTCAGCCAAAATTGATGGTCTCCCATGTGGCTGACACTGTTCTGGGAACTTGGGTCAATTGATACACAAAACCAAGACCACTGTGCTCATGGGGCTGACATTCCAGGGAGGGACCGGGGCCATTCAGACAAGACGTAGTGAGTCGGCAGTTATGCAGCCTGTCACAAGCAAGGGAGGACACGCAGATGAAGGGCCACAGTCGCGCACGTATGGGAGATACAGGTAGACATAGTAAAAACACGGAGTCGGGATCGGCCTCCCTGAAATAGGAAGTGGAGAAGGGGTTTGTTGGGGGACAGAAGCCAAGCCAATCTTCAGGGAAAGCAACCCGGTGGAGCAAGTGGCAGGTGCAGGCCTCACAGGGAGATCACCTCTCACCTGTGATGGGAAGACCACTTGAGCATGAAAGTCAAAGAGAAAAGTCCCGGGGTGGGACAAGATCATGTGGGTGGTGGCTTAGCAGGGGCCTCCCAGACTCCCATTCCATGAGGGTGAAACTGCAGGATGTCAGTCTTTTATAATAACCTACGAGGGCATTTTCAGTTATATAAAAGAATATGTATATATACACCCATTGTGCATGCATGGGCATATATATCCTTTTATCTATCTGAATCACTGCCAGAATGTGAGACCCAGGTCTGTGCTGAGGCTGAGATTCTGAAGGCCGCTCCTGACCAGTGACGAAGCAGAGAAGGGCTCCGAGGCACACACTGGTCTGGGAAACACAAACCCCTCTGCAGGACAGGGGCGGGGAGGGGTAGCCAGAGACAGGCACACCTTCAGAGCCAGTGTCCTCCTGGCATCTGTCCACCTGCCTCTCCTCTTCGCCTGGGGGGCTGGCGCACTTGGCAGCTTCATGGCTTTCCCTGCCTCCTCTTTCCTTTCCCGATGTTTCCTCATGGGCAGATCCCCTCACAAAATCTTCCCTCGTTCAATGCCACCTTGGTGTCAGCATCTCAGGAGACAAACCCCTGGGAGATATGAGTGGAAATGAGGCCAAGCGGAAGCCCTGCGGTGATCCAGGCAGCCTGAGGCTGGTGGGGGCTGAGGTGAAACAAGGCGGGACTCTGCAGGTCCCAGCACAAATCCTCTCCGTGTCTCCCCCCCACCCCCGCACCACCACTTCTTGCTTGGAGGAAATAAGAGTTCATTCAGACCCCTTGACCTTCCCTGAGTTCCAAAGGGAAGGTTCACACAGTTGCTAATCAGGGAAGGGAGGGGATACAGAGACAAGGGAGGAGCTGGCAAGAAACAAAGTGCATCAAAAAGTCTGCCCAAAAACGTCTACAAATAATAAATGCTGGAGAGGGTGAGGAGAAAAGGGAACCTCCTACACTGTTGATAAGGATGCGGATGGGTGCCGACACTGCAGAGAACAGCATGGACGTTCCTTAACAAAAAACGAAAAATACATTACCATAAGACCTCACTCCTGGGTGTATATCCAGAGAAAACTATAACTGGAAAAGACACATGCACCTTTATGTTCATAGCAGCACTATTTACAATAGCCAAGACATGAAAGCAACCTTCATGTCCATCAACAGATAAAGAAGATGTGGTGCATATGTACAATGGAATGCTACTAAGCTATTAAAAAGAATGAAATATTGCCATTTGCAGCAACATGAATGGACCCAGAGATTATCATACTCAGTGAATAATCAGACAGAAGAAGACAAATAATCATATGACACCACTTACATGTGGAGTCTGAAAAAAAGTTACACAAATGAACTCATTTACAAAGCATAAATGGACCCACAGACATAGAAAACAAATTTATGGTTACCAAAGGGAAAGTAGGGGAGGGATAAATTAGGCAGATCAGATTAACATACAAACCTTACTATGTATAAAATAGATAACCAACAAGGACCTACTATAGACCACAGGGAACTCTACTCAATATTTTATAATAACCTGCAAGGAAAAGAATCTGAATATATGCTACGGTGTGCTTAGTGCCCCAGTTACGTCGAACTCTTTGTGACCCCAAGGACTGTAGCCCACCATGCTCCTCTGTCCATGGGGATTCTCCAAGCAAGAATACTGGAGTGGGTTGCCATGCTCTCCTCCAGGGGATCTTCCCAACTCAGGGATCAAACCCGGGTCTCCCACATTGCAGGCAGATTCTTTCCCATCTGAGCACCAGGGAAGCCCATTTATATGTGTGTATAATTTTATGTAACTGAAACTAACATGACATTATAAATCAACTATACTTCAATTTAAAAAAAAGCAAAGACAAACCTTAAAACAAAACAACAACAACAAAAATGGTGCCGTCTTGGGACAGGGTTCTGCTCCTCCTTGAGAAATACACATAGCAATATCTTTGGGTTCTTCTGTAGGAACTAAGACCCCCACCCAGGTGGAAGATGGTGAATGCATGCCAAGCACGAGATTCCTGGAGCACCACCCTCTTACCTCACCACCAACCAATCAAAAGAAAGTCTACAGACAGTGGAAGATAAGGAAGACTCTGATTCCCTCCCCCAAATAATTCTCCCTTTAAAAACTTTCATGGTGGAGCAGAATCTTTGAAGTTGGGTTTAGGACATGAGTTCACCTTCTCCCAGGTTTCTGGCCTCCTGAATAAAGCAGGCTTTCCTTTCCAACTCACACTCATCTCTTAAGAGTGGGAAGTAGCCAAACCTGAGTCTGGTGACAGCAGGCAGCCAGGAGGTGAGGGGTGATTTGGTTCAGAGCGTAGGTTGAAGGCAGAGCCTTTGGAATTCCTGGTATATTGGAGGTGAGATGTGAGAAGAAGAGGAGTTAAAGATTTTGCCTAAGAAACTGGACCCATAGAGCTGCTGATGCCTGGGATGGGGGAAGGTTGTAGGTGGGGCAGATATAGAGGGAATTTGTACACATCCAGGTTTCTGTCTCCTGAGCATTCATGTGAAGGTATCCAGTAGGGAGTTGGATACATGTACGTGTGCTTTGGGCGAGAGGTCTGGGCTGGGCTACACATTTGGGAGTTACTATATGGATGCTGTTTACAGACAAGGGGCAGGTGAAACCTCAAGGGAGCAAGTGGGGACAAAGAGTGAAGAGGCCAGGGACTCCAAGACAGACTGAGTGTCAGCAGCAGAGGGAGACCCAACACGGAAGAGGCGGGACAATGGGAGAGCAAAAACAAGAGAGGGAAGCCAAGTGAAGACCGTGAATGGGGATGACAGGGCCCTGAGGTCAAGCAAGCTGAAGGCTGAGAGCTGGCCACTGATTGAGCAACATGGAGGTCAAAAGTCATTAGTGACAGTTAAAGAAAAAGATGGTCCTTGTCTTCCCTCTGGGGCTTCCCTGGTGACTCAGTTGGTTAAGAATCTGCCTACAATGCGCGAGACCTGGGTTCGATTCCTGGGTCGGGAAGATCCCCTGGAGAAGGAAATGGCAACCTGCTCCAGTAGTCTTGCCTGGAAAATTCCATGGCCAGAGGAGCCTGGTGGGCTACGGTCCATGGGATTGCAAAGAGTTGGACACGAAGAGCCCACCACCCCTCCCACATGGTGGTGCTCCCTCTCCTCCCCAGGACCCTAGATGGGTTCATACATCTGCCTTCCCAAGCAACACTGAGTGCCCTAAACTCCCCTGCAGGGAGAGACTTCCACTAGGATAAGTCACCAAGTCACTCCCTGCAGGGGGAAGGGGGAGTGGGGGAATGGGACGGGGGACAAAGTGCTCCGAGTGGTAGCTGCCTTGCACACCTGAACAGGTGGCTTCTGGACACGGCATGTCTCAATTGAAGGAGAATGTCTGCATGGATGGAATTTCACCTGGGAGAACTCGACTATAGTCCCAGAAGCAGCACAGGCTGGACCAGAAGTGACACAGGCTGGACTGGATGTGATGGGAGCTGATGGGAGAAGGGCCCAGCTCTCCCAGTCACCAGCCCTGTTGCTCTGCTCTCTCACCTCACCTTTCTTGGCCTGGGCTGCTTCCTCTGTGAAATGAGGGGTTTGGGCTGACACATTCTCCTGAGTCCTGAACTGCAGCCAGCCAGGTGAGTTCCTCTTGGAGTTCTGATAGATTTCATTTTATCATAAGAAGTTGTTTTAAAATTTATGCAAAAAAAAAAGAAAAGAAAAAGTAGATCTTATCTCCATAGTCTTATTAGACTGGCTAAAATCTCTGTGTTTTATTTGAGTTTTGCGGGGAGAAGGAAGAGAGCAGCTGCTGACCCCCGTTCATCCACCCGCAGAGTCTGTATCTCACGACTTGTTGCCTGTTCAGTTAGACATGTGCAATAGATAAAAAGATTTAAGAAGACTGCATGGGAGAAGACTGTAAGTTGAGAACATTCTACTCATTATTTTTTTCCCCAGGACTTGGGGAAAAGATCAACCATCAAGAATTACAGTTCTGGGGCAATTCTGGCCACAGCAAGCTAGTTTTCTAGGCTAGCATCACTGGTTTATTTTTCAGTCACTAAGTTGTGTCCAGCTCTGCGACCCCATGGACTGTGTGTAGCCTGCCAGGCTCCTCTGTCCATGGGATCTTCCAAGCAAGATTACTGGAGAGGGTAGCCATTTCCTTCCTCAGGGGCTCTTTCCAACCCAGGGATCGAACCCATGTCTTCTGCCTTGGCAGGCAGCTTCTTTACCAGAGTCATCTGGGAAGACCAGAATCACTGCTACACAATCGCTAAAGCCCCCTCCAACTTTAAGTGTTTGGCATTATGCAAAGGGACCCCTTCTCCCCTTCAGTGGAGCCGTGAGGACAGGCGGCCAGAGACAAGCCGCCTGCAATACTGCAGTCTGGGCTCCTGAGGCCAGGCTGTGTCCCCAGAAGCTGACTGTCTTTATATCATTTTAGTTTAATGAATTAAATAAGGTTCCAAGACTGGAGACAAATAGGACCTCCTGTTATGTTAAAGTGAGGAAGCCAAAGAGCATAGAAAGACCATTTAGACTTTCAACACCAGAATCAAAATATGTGTAGAGACACAAACACGATATGTATATGTATCCCTTAGAAAATAAAGCAGAGAAAGAAGAATCAATTCTTTTTGCTCTCCCTGCAACCCCTTCCTCCTCTCCAGCTTCTCTGCTGAAGTATGTGTGTTATTACCCAATCAGGCCTGTAGATGGCAGCCTAGGAAAGCAAAGATAAAATTCTGGGCTTTAATAAGTTGCTGCTGCTGCTGCTTCGGCTGCTGCTAAGTCGCTTCAGTTCAGTTCAGTTCCAGTCGCTCAGTCGTGTCCAACTCTTTGCGACCCCATGAATCACAACACGCCAGGCTTCCCTGTCCATCACCAACTCTCGGAGTTCACTCAGACTCACGTCCATTGAGTCAGTGATGCCATCCAGCCATCTCATCCTCTGTCGTCCTCTTCTCCTCCTGTTTCCAGTCCCTCCCAGCATCAGAGTCTTTTCCAATGAGCCCACTCTTTGCATCAGGTGGCCAAAGTACTGGAGTTTCAGCTTTAGCATCATTCCTTCCAAAGAAATCCCAAGGCTGATCTCCTTCAGAATGGACTGGTTGGATCTCCTTGCAGTCCAAGGGACTCTCAAGAGTCTTCTCCAACACTACAGTTCAAAAGCATCAGTTCTTCAGTGCTCAGCCTTCTTCACAGTCCAACTCTCACATCCATACATGACTACTGGAAAAACCATAGCCTTGACTAGACGGACCTTTATTGGCAAAGTAATGTCTCTGCTTTTGAATATGCTATCCAGGTTGGTTATAACTTTCTTTCCAAGGAGTAAGCATCTTAATTTCATGGCTGCAGTCACCGTCTGCAGTCATTTTGGAGCCCCCCAAAATAAAGTCTGACACTGTTTCCACTGTTTCCCCATCTATTTACCATGAAGTGATGGGACCGGATGCCATGATCTTCGTTTTCTGAATGTTAAGCTTTAAGCCAACTTTTTCACTCTTCTCTCTCACTTTCATCATGAGGCTTTTAGTTCCTCTTCACTTTCTGCCATAAAGGTGGTGTCATCTGCATATCTGAGGTTATTGATGTTTCTCCTGGCAATCTTGATTCCAGCTTGTGTTTCTTCTAGTCCAGCGTTTCTCCTGATGTACTCTGCATAGAAGTTAAATAAGCAGGGTGACAATATACAGCCTTGACGTACTCCTTTTCCTATTGGGAACCAGTCTGTTGTTCCATGTCCACTTCTAACTGTTGCTTCCTGACCTGCATACCTTAGATCAATTTTAATCTCTAACACCTTCAGACAGTGATGTTAACTGTATCACTCTCTAAAAATGTATCGATACATCTCTAGTTAATAATGTGTTAAAATACAGCATCATAAGAGCATACAGGTAAAATGTGAAGAAAAAAAAAAACTAAGACAAGGAATTCTTGCATATAATATATAACCAACCACTTAACAAAAATCCCATTCAAATCCTATCTAGGATTCTGGAACCACACCAGATCTACAGCTTACCTGGGATACATGTTTGCTAGTTCACAGTCACAGCACCAGTATGGATGCCTTGTTTTAAGCAATACATGCCAATGCAATAGGTGATTTCTTAAGTCTCTTAAGTTCTAAAATTCCCTGAATATATATACTCCAGAAAAGCAGGGCAAATTCAGTTTTGTAACCTGAATGGTGTTTGCTGATAGATTTCAATGCAGTGTTCATTTTGACTCTTCTGTACTTGCCTAGCAGCTCCTAACCCTTTGGACCCACTATTTGTAAGTCAGTGATACTTCCTGGAGCTGCACACTTGTGGGAGAGCCTTGCGCGGGTGTCTCCTCCCCTGGGCTGGCTGCTCTGGGCACTGTCCGTGCCGTAAGGGTCTGGGGCCTGACACAGAGAAGGTGTTGGGTGAATTGTGCTGACTGCAGTGGAGCCACCATGGGCATCATGGGTCCTTAAATGAGGCCACATCTCTGCTGCGATGGGTGTGGATTGCTGCACCCCAAGGCTTTCTGCGCCAGTGCAGGCCTGTAGTGTAGCAGCTTAGGCTGGGACCACTTGGGTCCACTTCCTCAGAGAGACCTGAGTGCTGAACAAGGCACCGAGGCCAGAGCCTCTTGGAACCAATATCCCAAAGAAAGAAGCAGTCCTCACATCCACGGTCAGCCACACCTGAGGCCAGCCAACTCCTCAGCTGCAGTGATGGAACCTGGTAAAACCAGGGCCAAGGATCCAAAGGACAAACTTCCGGTTTCAGGGATGAATGTCCTCCTGATGGTCTGCCCACTTAAAACCTTACTAAGTGAAGAGGAACTAAAAAGCCTCTTGATGAAAGTGAAAGAGGAGAGCGAAAAAGTTGGCTTAAAGCTCAACATTTAGAAAAAAGAAGATCATGGCATCCAGTCCCATCACTTCATGGGAAATAGATGGGGAAACAGTGGAAACAGTGTCAGCCTTTATTTTGGGGGGCTCCAAAATGACTGCAGATGGTGATTGAAGCCATGAAATTAAAAGACGCTTACTCCTGGAAGCAAAGTTATGACCAACCTAAATAGCATATTCAAAAGCAGAGACATTACTTTGCCAACAAATGTCCATCTAGTCAAGGCTATGGTTTTTCCAGTAGTCATGTATGGATGTGAGAGTTGGACTGTGAAGAAGGCTGAGGGCCGAAGAATTGATGCTTTTGAACTGTGGTGTTGGAGAAGACTCTTGAGAGTCCCTTGGACTGCAAGGAGATCCAACCAGTCCATTCTGAAGGAGATCAGCCTTGGGATTTCTTTGGAAGGAATGATACTAAAGCTGAAACTCCAGTACTTTGGCCACCTGATGCAAAGAGTGGGCTCATTGGAAAAGACTTTGATGCTGGGAGGGATTGGGGACAGGAGGAAAAGGGGACAACAGAGGATGAGATGGCTGGATGGCATCACTGACTCGATGGATGTGAGTCTGACTGAACTCCGGGAGATGGTGATGAACAGGGATGCCTGGTGTGCTGCGATTCATGGGGTCGCAAAGGGTCGGACACGACTGAGCGACTGAACTGAACTGAACTGAATATGCAATTCAGAGGAAAAAAGTGTACTTGACAATCCAAAGTGTTCACTGTTGAAATTCTTTTTAAAAAATGAAGGAGCTTTCATAACAAAAGAATTCATAGAGTTGGGATGAATCCCAAGAACTCATCTGGTTAATTCCACATCTCCAAGCAAAGCAACTCCTAAGTCACACCCAAAACTGTAAAGGAACAAACCAAATACCCTTTTCTTTTCATTGAGCTTCCAGAGGAGATCTGACCAGATAGGCCTTCTGCCTCTTTGTCTTCACTGTTTGCACCTTTTTGTTCATGTTTAGATGTGAATTGAAACAGACTTAACTCACGTTCAAGCTCCTCTACTCTCTGGCTGTGTGAGTTTAAGCAAGTTACCTGTCCTCTCTGAACCTTGCTTTCTCCATTTATAAAACCACTGTTAGAATACACCCCAATAAAGGTGTTTCAAGGCTTGAATAAAGAAAAACTAATGAATATAACGAAAAAGAAACAGACTTAAAAATACAGAGAACAAAGTAGAGATTACAATTGGAAAGAGGGAAAGTGAGAAGGGCACAATAGGGGAAGGATTACGAAGAACCAACTACTAAAGTTTAAAACAGATAAGTTATGAGGCTCTATTGTACAGCACAGGGAATATAGTCAATATTTTTTAATAAATGTAAAAGGAATTTCTCTAGTCAGTGGTAAAGAACCTGCCTGCAAATGCAGGAGATGCAGATTCAATCCTTGGATCGGAAGAACCCCTGAAGAAAGAAATGGCAATCCACTCCAGTATTCTTGCCTGGAAAATTCCATGGACAGAGGAGCCTGGCGGGCTACAGTCCATGGGGTCATAAAAGAGACATAACTTAGCAACTAAACAACAACAATAATAAAAGAGTATAAACTTTAAATTTTGTGAATTGTTATAATGTACACCTGTAACTTACATAATATTATTCATCAAATTTATCTCTATTAAAAGATGTATGTAAACCACTACACCTATAGCTTGGTTCCTGGAGCTGATCAACAAAATATGGCCCCTCTCTCCCCTCCCTCCTGCGGTGGGATGGTGGGGTTGTCATAACAACAGGGGAAGCAGTAATGAAGTATGATGGTCTTGGGTACCAGACACTATTTTGCTCCCTTCAGCCCCTCGACATGAAAACCACCCCATGGCCCTGTATGGTCGTCAAATAACTGAACATTCATGAAGCTGACAAACCCAGCATTTCCCACCTTGGCACATAATTCCATTTCACACACAAATGTGAGCATTTTCCACATGGTTACAAATACACTGGGTGTGCTAGTACATTTTGTTGCTAATCAAAGGAAGATAGTTTTCTGTGCTATTTGTTACTTTGCTAAGAGTTGTTAACAATTTTGTAAAATCTCATTCATCACGTTGAGTCTACACTACAATCAATGAATCACCCACACTACGTACCTCTGTCCATCCAAGCTGGAGCAGGTGAATTCCTGGTGGCTTTGAGCAGAGGGGCATTGGAATCACCCATCCGTGGTATCATCTATCATGTAGACGTAGAAATGAGCTTCGAGTGAAGGAGGTTCTATTAACCATTCATTTTGAGATAGAAAGAGTTTTTAACAAATGCCCTACCATCAAACAGGGGCTCTGGGTCTGATTAGCTCCTGTCACAACTGGTATTCCCAGCCCTCAGCTCTCAGGGGTCTTCTGGGCTGTGCCCCTGCCACATGTACTCCCAGGAGCAGCCCTTCTCTGCAAGGGTCCCACAGGCTGCAGGGACCCCTCTCAAGGCACCCTTGGCGTCAGGCCTGGTTCCCAGCAGCAACCAGTTTTTCCTATTTTTAAATTGAAGCCTAGTTGATTTATAATGTTACATAGTTTCAAGTATACAACATAGTGATTTGATATTTTTATAGATTATATACCTCAAATAAAGGTATACAATATTGGCTATATTCCCTGTGCTGTACATTACATGTTTGTTACTTATTTATTTTATACCTAGTAATTTGTAGGAGGCCATGACAACCCAGTTCTCTTGCCTGGAGAACTGCCACAGACAGAGGAGCCTGGTGGGCTACAGTCCATGGGGTCACAAAGAGTCGGACGCGACTGAGTGACTAAGCGAAGCACAGCACAGCAGCTTGTACCTCTAAATCCCCTTCCCTGATCAGTCCCTTTCCCCGCCTCCCCTGGGAAAACCACTAGTTTGTTCTCTGCATCTGTGAGTCTGTTTCTATTCGGTGGAATCTAAAATAAAACCAATGAGTGAAAATAACAAAGCAATACCCAGCTTTGAGTGCGGTCCCCAGGGGAGTCCCCTAGCACTCCCCACGAACCTGAACTTACCTTCCCTCCAGCTCAGGCCTCAGGGAAACACCTGCTCCCTCCCCCGGCTGAGAAAGACCCCTGGGGCAGCCAGGGCAGATGTTGCCCCTCCACCCCCTACCCAGAGCTCCACCCGGGGCTCCACAGGCTCCACACCCCACCTGTATCACTGCTCCAGGATGTCTGCTTTTCATAACTCCCTAGACCATCCTTCTACCTTCTAGATCCATCTCTGGTTTTCACAGCCCCTGGAATCTAGATAACAGTCCTTGCTGCCGTCACAGCCAGGAAGGCAGCGGCATGCTGGAATTCACTAGAGTTTCAAAAACTAACAAGAGCACCCGGGTTCACCCAGAAGTTTCCATTTCTGACAATCAGGTGAAGAAATCCAGTAGAACTTTTGAATCTTTCCATCTGCCTTCAGAAAGTTCACCAGCGCTAAAAGCAGAGAAAGAATGCAGGATAAATGAAAGAATTCTTGTTCTGTATTGTGTTTCTCAAAGACCTATTAAGGCGAGCAGGAATCCATGCTACGAGGTCACTAAGGAGCCCTGGCTGGCAGACAGGGAAACTGAAAGAAAATCGAGCTGAAGTTTTGCGGAAAGTCCACCGGACAGAACAGACCAAGTGGATGTGGGGTGAAGTGTCGTCTGCCGGACCCTGTTCCTTCTTCTCTTGGGTAGTGGTGGGAAACCACAGGGTTGTGGAACTGGGCCATGCGTGCCGCAGAGGGGGCAGCATCCTGTGAGGCTGGCGGGTGGAAGCAGATGGCATAGCACGGGGAGGCAGGCCCTGGTGGGGAGAGTGAGACAAACATGGGTTTAGCAGGAAAGATGGAATCTCCACAACCTAAGAACAGCGAAGCTGTTTTTGCAAAGCAGGTGTACTTCATGAGTTGGAGGGACACAGAGGGTTTTTCTGACTCATACAAATTATACTTGGGTTGGGTAAACCAATTGTTAAAAGGGATCTCAGCCTAGACAAATGAGAAGAAGATTCCAAAAGTTAATCCCTCACCAAGCTTCCTCAGGGCCAGATCGCCTGGTGAGGATGTCCACCGTCTGGCCCCAAAGGCATGATTTGTCCTAAGGCTCTGGAAGAAGGGCTTCCCTGGCCACTCAAACAGTAGAGAATCTGCCTGCAATGTGGGAGATCTAGGTTTGATTCATGGGTTGGGAAGATCCCCTGGAGAAGGGCATGACAACCCACTCTAGTATTCTTGCTGGAGAATTCCATGGCCAGAGGAGCCTGGTAGGCTACAGTCCATGGGGTGGCAAAGAGTCAGACACAACTGAGAAACTTTCATCTGGAAGAAGAGAGAGGTGGTTTGATTTTACAGACATCTTCCCCACTGTACATGGTGAGGCCCAGGGAGGAGTTCCTGCCTCAGTGGCTACCACCACTGGCCTCCAGAAACACGACTGTGTTGTGGGTAAGATGTGCAATCTACCTTGGGCTGTTATAACAAAAGAACGGCAAACTGGAGACTTAAACAAGCATCTGTTTCTCACAGTCCTCAGGGTTGGGAAGTCTGAGGTCAATGCGTCAGCAGATTGGGGTTCTAGCAAGGACCAGCTTCCTGGTTCCTAGATGGCATCTCCTGCTGTGTCTTCAAGTGGTGGCAGGGGCAGGGAACTCTCTGGGGTCTATTCTCTAAGAGCACTAATCCTATCCCCACATGTTTTTATGAACAGGATTGCATCTGGTTTTATAGGAATCTATTTTAAGAAAACAAAGTCCCCAGCACCTTGAACAGACTCCACACACCATAGAATGATAATTCTTTCATTTCCCTTCCACTTTTCCTCTGCTCTTGGTGCTGGTGACCCTTCTGAAGCCAGGTGGAAAGATTCAAAGGTTCTGCTGGGTTTCTTCACCTGTTTGTCAGAACACACTCTGCTCTCCTGTCACTCCCAAAGCTCCAGATCAGTAGGTTGGGCTGCTGGAGCAGTGTTCCTCAAACTGTAAGTCACCCAGGAATCTCCAGGATCATGTTCAAACAAGGATTCTGATTCAGCAAGTCTGGGGCAGAGCCCAAGAATCTGCATTTCTACCAAGTCTCTGGATGGTGCCAGGGTTGCTGGTCTGTGCTCCACACTCGGAGAAACAAGAAGTCAGGCTGTCTGCCCATAATTGATGCGATCTCAGGTCTAGCTCAATGGCTGTCGTTTTCACATTAGATCTCAGTACTGGTTGGTTCCCCCTCCCTCCTTTTTAAATATATAATTTAATTTATTTATTTTTAATTGAAGGATAATTGTCCTACAATAGTGTGTTGGTTTCTGCCAAGCATCAGCATGAGTCAACCATAGGTATACATACGTCCCCTCCCCTCCCACCTCCCTCCCCATCCCACCCCTCTAGATTGTTACAGAGCCCAGGTTTGAGTTCCCTGAGTCACACAGCAAATTCCCACTGGCTATTTTACATATGGACATGAATGTTTCCATGTCACTCTCTCCACACATCCCACCTGCTCCTCCCCCCACCCCCTGCCATGTTCCACAAGTCTGGTCTCTCTGTCTGTGTCTCCATGGCTGCCCTTGTAGCCAGGTTCATCAGTACCATCTTTTAGGATTCCATATACATGTGTTAATATACTATATTTGCTTCCCCGCTTTGAGGGCTCCCTGCAAACACAGTCTAATGAACCAGTGCCCTATCCAGTAGGTCAACATCTCCAGACCTAAATATGACTTTGCCCAAACTCCCAAGAAAAGACTAGGTCCAGACCCAGTGGAGTAGAATCACTTTGCTCCCTAAGATGCCCTACAGATGAAATAATGAGGCAACCCATGAGGAAAACACAGGATCATAGAGACTTAATGCTCCCATAGTTTTTCCTAGAGCCTTTCTCTGGCGTCTGAGATTCACATCTTCAGAGGAGACAAGACCGCCTACCTCCAACCCACAGTTGCCAGGATTTAGAAATCCTTAAGGAGCTTGAGATGGTTGGATGGCATCACCAACTCAATGAGTCTGAGCAAACTCCAGGAGATAGTGGAGGACAGGGAAGCCTGGTGCGCTGCAGTCCATGGTGTTGCGAAGAGTTGGACATGACTGAGTGACACAACAAGGAACTTGAAATTAAGGGTTGTTGTTTTTTCTCCTTTTGGATTTTTGAAAGTTAATACAATTCTAAGCTTACAAGCCAGACAAAATGGATCCTCATAGCAAAACAAGAAGGGCAGACTTCTTGTGCCAGAAGATAAGGACAACTCAAGAGAATGGCAGGGATATGTCGAAAGGATATAGACGTTAACTTGGGATTCCCTGTAAGAGCCCTGTTTCCTTGTTTGTGTAGTTGGTGCTCCTACATCTGTGGCCTTGCTGACTCTGGAGGGACTGCCCCTCCCAGGGTTAGCTAATTCCTAAAGATAGTCAATAACTCCTCCAGAGCCTGTTTTTCACATGCAAATCAACCATTCTGGAGCCCTTACCCCAACCACATCCTCTATTGGGCTCTCAGAGTCAGGATCCCTATTCTCCTGGCTGAATCACCCGGAGGCCAAGCTCTCGACTAGGAGGGGCAGTTCCTGGGGCTCAGAGCCTGCTGAAAGGGGTGAAACCAGCCCATCCTGACCCCACCCACTGCACCTCACCCTTTCGTTTCTGTGGAAATGATAATAAAGGCTCCCGCACTCTCCCCCCACTTCCTCTGTCTCCTGACTGGCCCTGTACGGTGCTTCCCCACATGGGCTCCTGAGCATCCTCCCATGTCTAGGGATCCATGCGGAAGACACAGGTCTCCTCTCATGATGGTCATTGTCATATCTGTACATCCCACCACACCTGATTAAAACAATCCTGGCCACCCTTCACCCCCTCCCTGCCTCTGGTCAAAGTGGGGACAACTGACCATCAAAGTAATGATAATAATAGATTATCCCCTGTTGTACTGAATGAGAATCCATGAGCTCATAAACAACATAGGGCTTCCCAAGTAGCACTCCTGGGAAAGCATCCACCTGGCCATGCAGGAGATGCCAGAGACGTGGGTTCGATCCCTGGGTTGGGAAGATCCCCTAGAGTAGGAAACGGCAACCCACTCCAGTATTCCTGCCTGGGAAGTTCCAAGGACAGAAGAGCCTGACAGGCAGAGGAGCCTGGCAGGCTGCAGTCCATGGGGCCGCAAAGAGGCACAACTGAGCACACACACACAATTAAAAAAATAATCATGAATGGGGGAAAGAGAAAGCCCTTTCTTACAGTAGAGTCACCAAGGGATGTAGAAAGAACAAGGCAGTCAGAATCCAGTAACACAAATGGTTAAGGCTTGATAGGAACAGGATGCTTATGCAGTCTCAAAGTGTCTCCCCACAAATTACTTTTTAATGAGAAAGGAGAAATTTGAAACTTTATGAAAGAGAACCCTGGTAGACACCACGTTAACGGAAGAGGAAGTTCGTTCAGCATGCTGGAGAGGGATAAAACAAGCAAGAGGCCACGTGAAGCTTGGAAAAACCTCTAAGAAGGCTTGTGTCAGTGAGGACTTTTAACTGAATCTTGGGAAATATCAGAAAATCAAATTAAACACAGCATCTTTGCCCCTGGCACTTCAGTTGATTGAATCCCTCTCAACTCAAACAAGTTAAAAGTGGATGGTGCAACCACTACTTGGCATTTGGGTAATTCTGTTATTTCCAAAGTTCTTTTCCAAATAGTATCTCACTTAGAGCTGTTTTTCACAGCAGTTCTGTGATGCAAGGTATTGTGACCTCCTATTTCACATACAAGCAAACTAAACCCAGAGGATCATGATCCGCCCAAGGTCGCCCAACAGAGTCAAGACCTGACCCTAAGTTCCTGCCGACACTGCCCCAGGGTCCCCACCCCCTCCCCCACAACTTCACTGTCATCTGAATTCACTAGCACTATCTGTGTCCTTTGAAAAAATGCCAGGCGACCCCACATTACAAAGGAAAATGCTCTTGAAGGGGTAAGAAAAACACTTTCACACTTACTGGAAGACACCTCCACCACCATTGCTTTTTCTCTGGGGATCACAGTGACTTATAATATTAAATCTTTCGGAGCCTCTATTTTTAGAAACATTACTAAATTTCAGCGCTAGTTTCACTAACTTTTCTGCATGGTCTTATCATTTCCACATCTTATATGAAAAGCAGGAGGTTTGGGAGCCTACTAGAAAGCTGTTATTTCCACATCTGTGAGGGAGCTGGCACAAGGAAAGGAAGGGTTTGAAAGTAGAATTATACCAAACAGGTGCAGGACTTGTGAATAGAATGGTTATTTACTTTCTCAAAGAGTTAGTTACCTCACCTATGACATGGGAATATTAACATTACCTACCTCACAGTGTGTGAAGACTAAAGGAGATGTTAGGAGCATAACACAGTTCCCTGTACATGGCGAGCGAGGGATAAGCACCATCCATGTTGATGCTTTTCATGACAGTCATTTGCTTTGTGCAATGCAGAGGATGATACCAATTTACCATCAATGGGGTGGGTGCTCCGAGATGTGTTTCTAGCTCTGATGGGAGTGATGGTGATGCCCAAAGACTTATTCCCACCTTTCTCACCAAGTCAGTAGCCTTGGGCATGTCTACAAGAGAATGAATGGCAACAGTTAAAGGAACTCAGAGTGATCCGACTCAAAACAGGACACCATCATGCCAGATGGCCGTCTGTTCCTTCTAACTTCCTCCTATTTTGGTGACCTCACAAAACAACTGTACTGTGATAGACTGGATAAGCTGTCATGAGATGCTAGATGAGCTATAGGTAATAAGTACATGTGTGCATCAGTTTCAGGCTTTAACACTCCACTGAAGGCCAATTTGGCAATAAAAATATTGAACCATACAAAATACCCATTCCCTTTAACCCTTTAGTCTAAAGAAATAATTACAAAGAAAATAGTTGAATGTGCAAAATTATTTCCAGCAGGAGTGTTTATAAACATGAGGACCTTATAAACAGCATATAAATCTAACTGGTTGAGAAGATTAAGGAAATTATAGGGTATTACTTGATGAAATTGTGTGCAACCATTAAAATGATAAATGTAAAGACTGCATATGGAGTGGTCAGGATACAAGACCAGTATACAAAAATCAAGTGTATTTCTATACATTTGCAATGAACAGTATAAAAATGAAATCTTAAAAATGGCTCCACCAGAGACAAGAAAAAGGTATCCCCTCTCATCACTCCTTTTCAACATCATACTAGAATTCTGGCCAGTACAATAAGACAAGAAAGAGAAACAAAAGGTGTACGGACTGGACAGGAAAGGAAAACAACAGTCTTTGTAGATGACAGGATTGTCGATAGATTCCAAAGGAGTCAACAACAACAACACATTCCTGAGACTAACAAATAGTTATAGCAAAGCCGAAGGGTGAAAGATTGATATATAAAAGTCAGTTTCTACATACCAGTAATGAACAAATCAAATTTGAATTTAAAAACACAATACCATTTATATTAGCATCTAAAAATGAAATACTTAGGTATAAATATAGCAATACATACAAAATCTATTTGAAAACACTACAAAACTCTGATTAAACAGGCCAAAGAATAATTAAATAACTGGAGAAACATTCCATGTTCATGAACAAAAAAACTCAATGCTGTCAAGATGTCTATTCTTCCCAACTTGGTCTAAAGATTGAATGCAATCCCAATAAAAATCTCAGAGAGTTATCTTATAGATATTGACAACTTGATTCTAAGCTTTGTATGGAGAAGCAAAGGATTCAGAATAGCCAACCAAATACTGAAGGAGAACAAAGTTGAAGGATAGTACTACTTGAATTCAAGACATGGTATAGAGCTACAATAATCAAGGCAGAATAGTTTGGTGAAAGAACAGACAAATAGATCAGTGGGACAGAACTGAGAGCCCAGAAATAGACCCACATTCATATATTGAGCAGTATAATCAGACAAACATAATCTTTTCAACAAATGTTGCTAGAAAAATTGGGCATTCAAGTGCAAAACGTGAATCTAGATCTCTGTCACACCCTTACACTCTTCACAAAAATTAATTCAAATGGATCATACACCTCTGTTTGTTTTTCACTGAAGTACAGTTGATTTACAACTTTGTGTTAATTTCTATTATATAGCAAAGTGACTCAATTATACACAAACATACATTCATTTTCATATTATTCTCTAGTATAGTTTATCATGCGGTATTGAATATAATTCCCTATGCTATACAGTAGAAACTTGTTGCTTATCCATTCTGCATATAATAATTTGCATCTGTTACCCCCAAACTTCCAACCCATCACCCCTCTCCCCCTTGGCAACCATAAGTCTGTTCTCTATGCACAGATCTATACTTAAAATACAAAATTATAAAAGTAAGGGGAAAATCTAAATAACTCTGCATAAGCTGATGATTTTTAGATATGACACCAATAGCCCAATCCATGAAATAAATAACTGGGTAGCAGGACCTTGTTAAAATTAAAAACTGCTCTAAGAAAAACACTGTGAAAAGAAAGAGAAGACTATCTATAGACTGGGATGATGTATTTGTAAAAGACATCTCTGATAAATGACTATTATCCAAAATATATACAGAATCCTTAAAAGTCGACAATTAAAAAAACCCTCAACTTTAAAAAGGATAAAAGACTTGAACAGGTAGCTTACCAAAGACAGTTCAGTTCAGTTCAGCTCCTCAGTCGTGTCTGACTCTTTGCGACCCCATGAATTGCAGCACGCCAGGCCTCCCCTGTCCATCACCATCTCCGAGAGTTCACTCAGACTCACGTCCATCGAGTCCGTGATGCCATCCAGCTATCTCATCCTTGGTCGTCCCCTTCTCCTCCTGCCCCCAATCCCTCCCAGCATCAGAGTCTTTTCCAATGAGTCAACTCTTCACATGAGGTGGCCAAAGTACTGGAGTTTCAGCTTTAGCATCATTCCTTCCAAAGAAATCCCAGGGCTGATCTCCTTTAGAATGGACTGGTTAGATCTCCTTGCAGTCCAAGGGACTCTCGAGAGTCTTCTCCAACACCACAGTTCAAAAGCATCAATTCTTTGGCGCTCAGCCTTCTTCACAGTCCAACTCTCACGTCCATACATGACCACAGGAAAAACCATAGCCTTGACTAGACGTACCTTCGCCGGCAAAGTAATGTCTCTGCTTTTGAATATACTGTCTAGGTTGGTCATAACTTTTCTTCCAAGGATTAAGCGTTCATGGCTGCAGTCACCATCTGCAGTGATTTTGGAGCCCAAAAAAATAAAGTCTGACACTGTTTCCACTGTTTCTCTATCTATTTCCCATGAAGTGATGGGACCGGATGCCTTGATCTTTGTTTTCTGAATGTTGAGCTTTAAGCCAACTTTTTCGCTTTCCTCTTTCACTTTCATCATGAGGCTCTTTAGTTCCTCTTCACTTTCTGCCATAAGGGTGGTATCATCTGCATATCTGAGGTTATTGATATTTCTCCCGGCAATCTTGATTCCAGCTTGTGTTTCTTCTAGTCCAGCATTTCTCATGATGTACTCTGCATAGAAGTTAAATAAACAGGGTGACAGTATACAGCCTTGACGTACTCCTTTTCCTATTTGGAACCAGTCTTTTGTTCCATGTCCAGTTCTAACTGTTGCTTCCTGACCTGCATACAGATTTCTCAAAAGGCAAGTCAGGTGGTCTGGTATTCCCATCTCTTTCAGAATTTTCCACAGTTTATTGTGATCCACACAGTCAAAGGCTTTGGCATAGTCAATAAAGCAGAAATAGATGTTTTTCTGGAACTCTCTTGCTTTTTCCATGATCCAGCGGATGTTGGCAATTTGATCTCTGGTTCCTCTGCCTTTTCTAAAACCGGCTTGAACATCAGGGAGTTCACGGTTCACATATTGCTGAAGCCTGGCTTGGAGAATTTTGAGCATTACTTTACTAGCATGTGAGATGAGTGCAATTGTGTGGTAGTTTGAGCATTCTTTGGCATCGCCTTTCTTTGGAACTGGAATGAAAACTGACCTTTTCCAGTCCTGTGGCCACTGCTGAGTTTTCCAAATTTGCTGGCATATTGAGTGCAGCACTTTCACAGCATCATCTTTCCGGATTTGAAACAGCTCTACTGGAATTCCATCACCTCCACTAGCTTTGTTCGTAGTGATGCTTTCTAAGGCCCACTTGACTTCACATTCCAAGATGTCTAGCTCTAGATGAGTGATCACATCATCGTGATTATCTTGGTCATGAAGATCTTTTTGTACAGTTCTTCCATGTATTCTTGCCACCTCTTCTTAATATCTTCTGCTTCTGTTAGGTCCATACCATTTCTGTCCTTTATTGAGGCCATCTTTGCATGAAATGTTCCCTTGGTATCTCTAATTTTCTTCAAGAGATCTCTAGTCTTTCCCATTCTGTTCTTTTCGTCTACTTCTTTGCATTGATCTCTGAAGAAGGCTTTCTTATCTCTTCTTGCTATTCTTTGGAACTCTGCATTCAGATGCTTATATCTTTCCTTTTCTCCTTTGCTTTTCCCCTCTCTTCTTTTCACAGCTATTTGTAAGGCCTCTCCAGACAGCCATTTTGCTTTTTTGTATTTCTTTTCCATGGGGATGGTCTTGATCCCTGTTGCCTGTACAATGTCATGGACCTCTGTCCATAGTTCATCAGGCACTCTATCAGATCTAGGCCCTTAAATCTATTTCTCACTTCCACTGTATAATCATAAGGGATTTGCTTTAGGTCATACCTGAATGGTCTAGCGGTTTTCCCTACTTTCTTCAATTTGAGTCTGAATTTGGTAATAAGGAGTTCATGATTTGAGCCACAGTCAGCTCCTGGTCTTGTTTTCGTCGACTGTATACAGCTTCTCCCCCTTTGGCTGCAAAGAATATAATCAATCTGATTTCGTTGTTGACCATCTGGTGATGTCCATGTGTAGAGTCTTCTCTTGTGTTGTTGGAAGAGGGTGTTTGCTATGACCAGTGCATTTTACCAAAGACAGATAAATGGCAAATAAATATATGAAAAATTGTTCAACACCCTATGTCATCAGGGAATTGTAAATTTAAACAATATTCACTGTACCACTGCACACCTATTAGAATGGCCAAAATTCAAAACACTGAGATGTTGGTGAGGATGCAGAGCAACGGGAGCTATCACTCATTGCTGGTGAAAATGCAAAATAGTACAGACACTTCAGCAGTCAGTTGGCAGTTTCTTACAAAGCTTAACATACTCTTACAGTACAATCCAGCAATCAAACTCCTTGGTATTTACCCAGAGGGGGCTGAATTTTTATGTCCACACAAAACCCTGAACATGAATGTTTATACTACTTTTATTCATAGTTTTCAAAACTTGAAAGAAATCAAGATGCCCTCTAGGAGGGGAATGGAGAGAGAAACTGTGCATCCAAACAACAGAACATTTACTGTAGTTTTAGTTATGAAATGCTCTTTCCAGACAGTCAAGGGGTGGAAGAAGAAGGGGTAATATTTTGCTATTTCCATTTTATTCTTCCAGTAAAACTGGAATAAGAAGGGAAGACTTCCCTGGCGGTCCAGTGGTTAAGACTCTGCCTGCCCATGCAGGGGACACAGGTTTGATTCCTCTCCCAGGAAGATTTCACATGCTGCAGGGCAACTAATCTCATGCGCCACGACTACTGAAGCCCACATGCCCCAGAGCCCGCGCTCCAAAACAAGAGAGACCCCGCAGCGAGGAGCCCAACACAGCAGCTAGAGAGGAGCCCCCACCTGCCGCAACTAGAGGAAAGCCTGTGTGGCAACTAAGACCCAGCACAGCCGAAAAGAAAGAGAAAAAGAATCTGTGTTTAAACGGGAAGAATTGGGGAGGTGGGAAGAGGGCCACTGCTGTCGCACGTTCTGATTTGCTTCTTGGTTCTCATAACCCACAGTAAACATCTATTTGCCAGACCTTGGCCCTTTTTTTTCCCCTTTATTCTTTCTTCCTTTTCGGCCTTCCTGCCTGTTTTCCCTCAATAAGCAATTTTGAGCCCCTCCCACTAGGCACTTTTTCTGCAAAGTGGAATTTGACATTCCTAGATCCACACCATCCACATTCAACCCCAGCCTCACACTCCAAATACACAAGATCACAAAATGATCACACTTCTGGGCTTCTAGTTTTGCCTGTGTCTTAGCTTGGAATATACTTCTTTCCCATTCTCAGTCTACCAAAGTCCTGCTCATCTTTCAAGAGATGGTGTAAAAGCCACCTCTTCCAGGAAGTCTTCTCGGATTTCCCTGACCAAAGTTATTTCTTCCAGCTTCTACATTCCTGTGCAACATTGCTGGTATCAACTTTATTTTTAATCAATATTTGTTAATAAAAATTTATTAACTCCACATATATAACTGTAGATTTACAGAAATATCATCATCAAAACATCAGCAAAAACATCATCTATTATTGATAGACTTCTTTGGAAGTTGATTGACTCACAAAACACACACACTTTAGCCTTGGAATCCTTAAGTACTTTCTTTTAGATCCTAATTTTTCTGTTTTTAATTTTATCACTGTATTCATACCAAAGTTTTTAATGACATAACACCTTTTGATATCAATGAGAACTAGTTTTTCTTATAGCAATCAGTTGTTGTAACAGATCCAAGTTTATTCTTTCACCTGAAGTGAAGGGTTTGTATGACTCAGAATATGGATAGTCTATCCTGGTGAACGAGCTTCCCTCATTGCTCAGTTGGTAAGGAATCGACCTGTAATGCAGGAGACTCTACTTTATACAGAAAGTACAGAATAAGTGCTCAATTTTACCTTGTTATTTACAGCGAAATAAAAATGAGTTGGTCTCGTAGTATCTTTGAGAGATGACTTTCAATTCCTTGATCTGGAAGATCCCCTAGAGAAGAGATAGGCTACCCACTCCAGTATTCTTGGGCTTCCCATGTGGCTCAGCTGGTAAAGAACCTGCCTGCAATGTGGGGAGACCTGGGTTTGGTCCCTGGGTTGGGAAGATTCCCTGCCCACTCCAGCCAGTATTCTGGCCTGGAGAATTCCATGGACTGTCCATGGGCTCACAAAGAGTCAGACATGACTGCATGGAAAAAAAAAGAAAAATCTTGGTGAATATTCTGTGAACACTTTCATTTTATTTTTTTATCATATATTTTATTCTGTTTGTATCATAATTTATTGTACAAATATCTTTGACTCTCACTAGGGATTAGGTTCCTTGGAAGGAATGACCTTTTTTGATTCATATTTTATTTCCCTGAACTGAACTTAATGCCAGACACACAGGAGGTGCCCAAGAAATGTTTATTAAATAGTCTTGCTCTTTAATCTGTAATACTTCTTGCATGATTATTAAACATGCCTGAGTCTGCGTTGGTGATGGACAGGGAGGCCTGGCATGCTGCGATTCATGGGGTTGCAAAAAGTCAACACGACTGAGCGACTGAACTGGACTGAACTGAGCATCAGAATATTTACTCATGTTGAAAGCTACATGAACTGTGCTCTTATTTTTTCTGCTTTTTAATTTTTAACAAAGAACATTTTCCGAAAAGAAAATTTCTCTCTTTCCCCAAATTGTCTGGCACATAAGAAATAGTTGTTCAATTTAGCTCAGTAAACAACTGGCATAGGGGTGTTTGGGAAGGTGGGGGAGGGGAGATATTTAAACAATCACAACGAAGAAAAATCCCAAGATAAATGAAAGCGCCCCCAAGAATTTCTTGCAGGTAATTTCAGTGTATACTTGACCAGGCCCCATGATCTGTGTTTAAGTGTTATTAACGATTTGTTCTGACTTCAGCAGGAAAAATAGACAAGGGCTTTTCATCTGGTTTTATGGCAGGTTTCAGGCCTCGATCAACAGAGAATTCTCTCTCCAATACTCTTGCCTGGAAAAACCCATGGACGAGGAGCCTGGTGGGCTGCAGTCCATGGGGTCTCTGAGGGTCGGACACGACTGACTTTACTTTCACTTTTCACTTTCATGCATTGGAGAGGGAAATGGCAACCCACTCCAGTTTTCTTGCCTGGAGACTCCCAGGGACGGCGGAGCCTGGTGGGCTGCCGCCTATGGCGTTGCACAGAGTCGGACACGACTGCAGCGACTTAGCAGCAGCAGCAGCAGCAGTGGGGCAGTCCTGGGCCAGAGGCACCAAGCAGCTGCTGCGTCGGGGAAACCTCAGCAGAACCGGTTCCCGTCGAGTGAGCACACTGCCACCTCCTGGTAGGAACGGGGAAATGCAGGTCATTCGGGCCCCAAGGCATCGCCTTGGTAAGATGCTGATGGGGAGTCCGCCAGACGCATCTCCAACCCACACAGGTAGCAAACAACCGGCGCCCTGGGTACACAGCTCTGCGTGCACTCTGAGAGACTATTCTACACAGAGACACAGCAGTGGACAAAACAGACCGAAATCCCTGCTCCCGTGGAGCATAAATTCCAGTGCGGAGACAGGCACGCAACAAACACAATAAATATGCAAATTATTTATATAGAAGAAAGCACTAATGCAAAACCAGGAAAGGGGGCAGGACAACGAAGTGGGGGCTGCCATTTTACGTAGAGGGTCGAGAAGGCCTCCTTTCCTGGAGGGAGGACGGTGGGAGGGGGTATCATGTCAAGAGGAAGCCTGAAATGTGGGGGTCAGTCCTCCAAGGGTGTTGCAGGTGTCTTGTGGAGCAGACAGGGCTCTGTGCCCCAGAAAGCCCAGCACAAAGGGCTGTAAACAGGCGGACATGAAACCATTTTGCCCAGAAGCCACGCAGACAGATGAGAGGCCCTGCAGGCTTCTGACAAGCCAGGTGGTCCTGACGAGCTTCTGGCTTTGCTAACCTCATTTTCTCCTTCTATAAAAAGGGATCTGAATTCATATCATCACAACGTTTCTGAGATAAGTGGGTGTGTGTTAGTCAGTCCTCTCCGACTCTTTGTGACCCCCTGGACTGTAGCCCGCAAAGGCTCCTCTACCCATGGGATTCTCCAGTCAAGAATACTGGGAATGGATTGCCATTCCCTTCTCCAGAGGATCTTCTCAACCAGAGATCAAACCCAGGTGATATCCAGAGATAAGTGGGTAATGAGATAAAAGCACATTGTCCAAGCTCAGTAAATCATAGTCTTTTAAAAAACGAAATCTCAATGAAGTCTCTCTTCTACAAACCTTTCCCCATCACTTTCTTTGACAGGGGGTGGTCTCCTTCCAGGGAAGGCACGTGAAGCCCACCTTTGAGATTCAAATCTTCAGATTGACAGAGAATCGGAAACACCCGTTCAAAGACTTCCAGCTGCTCTGGCTTGCAAGCTAGTTCTGATTGATGGGTGGGGCTTGGGGTACAGCAGCTCAAATCCGGATCTCAGTTCCCTATCCTGCAATTAAGCCCAGACTGTGGCACTTAGAGTGCCAAATCCTAGCCACTAGAAGGCCTCTGAGTGTGATGTAAGTCCCTCCCAGGTCCTTGTCTTCTTTGGAGAAAAAAAAAATTAAACAATATCCCTTGGTTTATTTACAAACAGAAATAGACTCACAGACTTAGAGAACAAACTTATGATTACCTGAGGGAAGGGTGGGGGAGAAGAGATAGATCAGGATTTGGGGATGGACACGTACACACTGCTATATTTAAAACAAAGACTTACTGTGTAGCACCGGGAACTCTGCTCAATATTATGTAAGAACCTAAATGCAAAACTAATTTGAAAAAGAATAGATGCGTGTATGAGTATAACTGAATCACTTTGCTATACACCTAAACGTGGTTAATCACCTCCACTCCAATCTAAAATAAAAAGGTTTTAAAAATTCAGCTAAGAGACTGAGTAGTGTAACAGGTTGTTGATTAGCAGAAAGTCCATCCGGATGAGTGGGCCTGGAGGGCGTCGCGCTTTCAGGATGGCTTGTCTTGCCTCCAGGGGCGGCTCTCTAGGTTCCCTCTGGCCAGTCATCTTGCTCGTCGCCCTCTTCTGATCTGACTCAAAGTCCTTCCCGATGTATGTGCGCATCTTTTAGCCAGGACGGATTCCAGTGCCAGGGTCTCTAAGAGCTTGGCAAGACATACTGTAGGTTGGCGCCCCCTCCCTTTTTGACCCCCAACATCAGAAAAAAATTTTTTAAATTTTTAAGTAGGTTTACTTTTTTTTTTTTTTTACTGTTTCAGAGCATGACAAGAGTTCATGAAAAGGAAAGCGCAAATGTTAGTCACTCAGCTGTATCCAAGGCTTTGAGATCGCTGGACTGCAGCCCACCAAGCTCCTCTGTCTATGGAATCCTCTAGGAAATAATACTGGAACGGGTAGCCGCTCCCTTCTCCAGGAGATCTTCCCGACCCAGGAACTGAAAGTCACCTGTCAAAGATACTAGGCCACCAACTCATTTTTATTTTGCTGTAAATAAAAAGGTAAAATTGAGCATTTATTCTCCATTTCCTATATAAACTGACCCTCAGGGTAATCAAATTATTGATGAGGGTAATTTTCTCTTTTTAAAGTAATGTCTAATAAATGAAAAAGAAATAATAGAATATTACCATTTTACAAATCCATAATGACAGTGGGTCTAAAAATGATGGTCTATGGCTGCAAACATCACAGCTAAGAGACAACCAGCCTTATGTGTCTAGAAGAACTCCACTCCACCTATGGAGGATTCTTGCCAAAATATCAAAATTGCATTGGATCAAACCCAATAACTACCAAGTTACAGAATAAAAATGAGACAGAAAGATGTAATAAACACCACCACAGCATGCACTGATGAAGATCAGACCATGTTCTGTAGAATAAATATCCAGTTCAACAACCAAAAAAATAAAATAATATTTCAGTGAGGAAGAGAGAAAAGAGGAGGGGAAAGTGGTAGGAACTAGGAAAGGGAGAAGGGGAACCTACAGATTAAAAAACATTTCAGAACCCCTATGGATCTTATTTCGATCATAATTCAAGCAACTTCCAATATCTTAAATCTTTGAGACAATCCAGGACTTCCTGGTTGCGCAGTGGTAAGAATTCTCCTGCTAAAGCAGGAGGAGACACCAGAGATTTGAATCCCTGGGTCGGGAAGAGGCAATGGTTGGGAAGAGGTCGGTAGTGGCAACCCACTCCAGTATTCTTGCCTGAAAATTCTATGGACAGAGGAGCCTGGCGGGTTACAGTCCATGGGGCTGCAAAGAGTTAGACACAACTGAGTACACACGCATATGAGACAAACAAGGAAATGTGCGTGTTCAGGATATTTGCTGACATTCAGTTATTATGGTTAAGCTTTAAAATGTTATTACGGCATCCCTCATGTACAGTATTAAAAGTCAGAATGGTCCTTCCTTTGGGAGGAAAGTGATTGGAAGTGAACCTAAGCATGCCTCTCGGGTGCTGGTGATATTGCATCTCTTTGTTTGTATGATTAATAAATAGAATTTTAAATTGGTAGAAATATACAAGCTGTACAGATATGATTTACATGTTCTAGACTTCCTGGTGGTACAGTGGTTAAAAAAAAAAATCTGCCTACCAATACAGGAGACACAGGAGAGGTGAGTTTTATCTCTGGGTCAAGAAGATCTCCTGGAGAAGGAAATGGCAACCCATTCCAGTATTCCCGCCCGGAGAATCCCTTGGACAGAGGAGCTTGGCAGGCTACAGTCCATGGGGTCACAAAGAGTCAGACACAACTGAGCACACAAGCACATATATACACATATATGTATGCTCATACAAATGTATACACGTGTATTTGGCTCAAGTAAAATTTCCTGTTTCTTTCCTAGATCAACTGATTAATTTTTCGTTGGCAAAAGGATACAGAGTTGGGGATGAGGAGAGTAGCATGAGTGTATTATATGTGTAAAGTTAAGCCCTCTACAAGTGAACCAGTTCCATTCCAAGCGCATGTTCGTAAGTCTAATCTGTTCATAAATCCAACAAAGTTAACCTAGGTACCCAACTAACATGTTCAGCTATACAGTACTGTACTGTAATAGGTTTATAATACTTTTCACACAAATAATACATAAAAACAAAACAGGAAGACATTTTTAATCTGCCAGTACAGTATCTTGAAGTACAGTAGTAGAGTACAACGGCTGGAACACAGGGGCTGGCATCGAGTGAACAGACAAGAAGAGTTATTGACTGGAGGAGGGAGAGGAGGTGGGAGATGGTAGAGCTGAAGGTTGTCAGCAATTGGAGACGGAGGGCGAGATGCAATTTCACTCATGCCTGACACTGATGGAAAACACATTTGAATGTTTGCAACTTGAAGGTTTGTATGTAGGGGACTTAACTGTTCAAGCTGGATAATGGATACAAGGGAGTTTATTACACAATTACCTCTATATTTGTTCATGTTTTAGATTTTCTATTATGAGCTAAAATTGTTATAGTCAAGAATATGAAAATGAGGTTTGACTCAAACTTTATCTGGGAAAACTAAACTAACAAAGGAAAAAACACGTTTATTTGACACTTAACGGAAGCAAAGTGCTGGTCATTCACTCATGTCCAGCTCTGCAGCCCCCCGTGGACTGTAGCCTGCCTGGCTCCTCTGCCCATGGAATCCTCCAGGCGAAAACACTGGAGTCTCCAGGGGATCTTCCTGACCCAGGGATCAAACCTACATCTCCTGCATTGCAGGTGGATTCTTTACTACCTGAGCCGACAGGGAAGCCCTACGTGATGTAGGTTAAAACTATCCATGCACCAATTTTCAGAAAGAACAGAGTTAATCCTCAGTAGATCTATGATGTGCTTTGCTGCACTCTGGTTTCACAGTGAATCCAGAAAGCTAGTTGGGTGCTTTTGCCCAGGACAAGTGTTTCATCCCTTTCCCCAGGAGCCTTCCCTAATTCTTTGATAGTAAAGTCACACTCACTGAAGCAGCATCCGAGGTCTTCTTTGTTGGTTTCTACTACCAACTGCTCTAATGTAGCCAGGTCCTCACGTGTCAGTGACTTGGCAGGTGTTTGGACTAGTTCTTCCAATACCACTTTCAAACTTTCATGAAATCCCAACCTCTTTTGCAAGAGTTGAAATCCACTTTGCAGTGATGCGCATTCTGTTGAGGTCACGCTCTCCGGAAGCTGACCACATCAACCACGTGAGAAAGAGAGAAAATGGGTGGAGATCAACTCTACTTCTTCATTTTAGGTAGAAAGAAAATGCTTACTTAAGACAAAATACAAAACATACTTCTGGAGTGAAAAGGTGGTTTAGCGCTGATTGATTCTCTCTGGCCACTGCATTAGGGAACGTTAATGCTAGTTAGATTGGACTTCCTTCAACCCACCCCTCTTGAGGCAACTGGGTGCCATCTACTCCTTCAATCCCATTCCTGGGCATATATTCAGACAAAACTATGATTCAAAAAGATACATGCAGCCCTAAATTCATAGCAGTACTATTAACAATAACCAAGACATGGAAACAGCCTAAATATTCAACAACAGATGAATGGATAAAGAAGAGGTGATTTTATATACATATATATGTATGTATGTGTGTGTATATATGTTTGTGTGTGTATACACACACACAATAAAATACTACTCAGCCTCAAGAAAGAATGGAATAATGCCATTTGTAGCAATATGGATGGACCTAGAGATTATCATACCAAATGAAGTAAGCCAGACAGAGAAAGACAAATATTATATGATATCATTTACATGCAGAATCTAAAATATGACCCCAATGAACTTGTCAATGAAACAGACTCACAAACATAGGGAACAGACTTAGGGTCACCAAGAGGGAGGGAAGAGGTGGGGATGGATTAAGAGTTTGGGGTTAGCAGACACAAACTATTATATATAAGATGGATAAACAACAAGGCCCTACTGTATAGCACAGGGAACTATATTCAATATCCTGTAATAAACCATAATGGAAAAGAAAAGAACTGGTAACTGGGGGATTCAGATAAGAAGTAGCCAGGTAGCAAGGATCCTATGTTTAAAGAAGAAAAAATCTACTCCCTCAAAAGCATTAGTGACTGATGAAGAATTTTCTGACTTTTGGGGAAGAATCTCAGAAGACACGGGATGCACCATGTATCTCACACTAAACCAGAAGTCTTTCCAGACACTACAGTTTTGAGAACTTTTCTCATCTCCCTGTCCCTCTTGCCATGGCCACCTCTCTTGATCCTATTTTCCTCCTCCTAGCTTGGCATCTTGCTCCTTCCCAAAAGAGAGCTCAGAATCCTCTCCCCTCTCTTACATAGATAGAAGAGTTCAGCTTTTGATCCCGTGAATCCAGAAGTGCAGAGTCCATTCATCGCAACTTGAAGCCCAAAATGACACGCCTCCATCCTCCAGCACATCTTTGCTTAGGGGCCCCCAGCAGACTGGGTATCTGTATTTGAGTTTATCCTTCATGGCCTCCAGTGATCAAACCATCTGTATGTTCCTTCCAGTCCACAGACCGTGTTCTCCCCACAACAAACTGGTGAATGCTGTTCTCTTCATATAAGGAAAGAAAACTGATGGAGAAATTGTGAGGGATGAGCATTTTCTTCTTTGTGCTTACCTGTATTGTCTGAACGTTCTATAATATCAGCATTTTTTTAAAATATGTTACTTTTTAAAAGATTGCATTGAGCATGAAAAGTTAGCATACATAACAGTGACAATGAAACTGAGTTTTTACCTACAAATTATATCTTTAAAGAGAAAATGTATTTTTTTTTCCTTTATGTCAAAGTGAAGAAGCATAAACACTTTTCTACTCATTGTGTTTTTCCTGGTTAATCACCTGTATGCTTCATTGTTTGATTTTCCTCACATCATTTTTGGGAAAATGCTATTTAACAAGAATTCTGATAAATGTCGTGAAAGTAGCCAAGGAGCAGTTTGTATCTAGCATATTGCTAATACAATCAGGAGGACTTTAACCATTCAGGAAGGAACTCCCTGCCCTTTGTTTAATTAAAGCAGCTTCTCTTGGACATTAAAAAAAAAAAAAAAAACCTCTTTCCTGACTAGTATTTACACAAAGAGCTGCCTGTGTTCAAAACCATTAAGCAAAATTGTTACACCAACTACCTATTCCATTGTGTCACTGACCACCCTCAAAGAGAAGCAGACGGGCTCCCTTCCTCTGAAGTAGGGAGAGAAGCCCTCCAGGCCAGTCTGATCGTGAAGTAAGGCTTAGTTTCCATACACGGCAATAAGGCAATAACAACTTCGGGGAAATCTCCTCTGGGCTGTGTATCTATCACTTGCTGTAAACTGACACCTTTGCAATTGATGGTGTCACGTTTCTGAGCAAGGCTTGATTCTCTTCCTCATCCTTCAGCCTAAATGCTCACCTTGCACAAAAATCAAGAAGGGAAAGACCAATTCCAACAAGATGAACTTGACTGGTCATCTGTCCAGCAAACCAAGCCAATGACTAATGACTCTGATGTCACGCTAAGAGGGTTCTGCTGAGGCTGGAGCAGTCTCCTCCAAAGCTGGTGGTGGTGACATGCGCCCCTTCCTGTGTACCCATGTCAGGGCTCTGCCACCCACTCCCTCACCAAACGAGAGCCCGGAAGTCACCCTTCACTCCTCTCTTACCTCCACAGCCAGTCGACTGCAAGTTCTCCCAGCTCAACTTTCTAACCATTTCTTCACTTATCTCTTCTTTTCATTCCTGCCCCTTGGACATTACATTTCTTTTCACTTTTCGTTTATAAAATTTATTCTTTACAGCCAACTATGCTGAAGAAGCCTGGGAATAAAGTTTGCAACAAAGTTAGTAAAGTCTTTCCTCATAACAACAGCAAAGCTGGCACTATCCTATTTCAGTTCTTTGTTCTTTATCAGATATGCAAGGGTAATGGGCTCTGATGGTCTCCTTGTCCTTCCAAGTTCAGTTCAGTTCAGTTCAGTCATTCAGTTGTGTCCGACTCTTTGCGACCCCTGGAATTGCAGCACACCAGGCCTCCCTGTCCATCACCAACTCCCAGAGTTCACTCAGACTCACATTCATCAAGTCCGTGATGCCAGCCAGCCATCTTATCCTCTGTCGTCCCCTTCTCCTCCTGCCCCCCAATCCCTCCCAGCATCAGAGTCTTTTCCAATGATTCAACTCTTCACATGAGGTGGCCAAAATACTGGAGTTCCAGCTTTAGCATCATTCCTTCCAAAGAAACCCCAGGGCTGATCTCCTTTAGAATGGACTGGTTAGATCTCCTCTTCTCCAACACCACAGTTCTTCCAAACCCACAATCATATCTTACTTGAACTCCTCCAGCAGCCCTCTCTGCTTTGCACAATGAAGTCCCTTCCTCAACCTGGTTCTCTAGAGTCTCTGACCAGGGGCCAGGCTCTGTCCACTTGCCTTCTCATCATGCCCTGCTTCACACTGTGTGTTCCTCCCATAACTGCGTCTCAGCGTGCGTGCCCCTACTTCAGCAACCCATTCACATCCCGTACGCATCTCATGACTTACTCCTATTTGTAACCTACAACCTAATCCAGTATCTCCTTTTTCGGATCTTTTCTTATTCACAACTGGCCCCAAACATACACAGAGACTTCTGAACTCCTGGAATGCCCTGTGTGTGTCTATTATGACAGTTAGCTTGTTGAAGTAGTATTATTTTCTATCAACATGCTTTCTATCTTTAAGGCAGAGTTCTGTACTCATCTTTACATCTCTAAGCCCCAGCCAAGTATACAGAAAACTTATTGAATATTTAGTGACTAAATGCATGAATGTCACAGAAGAAACCACAATGATGTTAAAGTTTTGACTGAAAGATATGACTTTTCAGATAGCAAAGATGAGTCATTAATAAGAAATGCATTCTATTTGTGAAATTTGAAGAACCATTGGTGAATAAGTGTTTTATAGCTAACAACTTTCCCTATCATGCGATTCTGAATTTTTTTCATATTACCAATTGCTATCATATAGGAGACAGCATTCTATACAGAGATTTATATGGATAATATTGATAATTTCAGATAATTGTAATGCAAAGATTACATATTTAATTTGGGGAGAGATCAAGGAAAACTTTAAGAAATCTAAAGAAGATTCCTCTTTCTTAATTAAGCACAAACTTCAAGAAATTGAAAAGAAGTAACTGAAGCTATATGTGGAAGAACCATGAGCATCCACAAAGCAAAGGAAATTTCAACATTCTGGTGTTACCCCAAGTAGAGAGAAGAATTTATGCGGAGTTAAAATATCTAACAAGATTATTCTCACAAGAGAAACTAAAAAGAAGAGAAGGGACAAAAATAGAAGGACAAAAAATAACAGAAACAAAACTGGAGTGACTAAAGGAAATTATTTCCATTCAGCTTTGTGGAAAAATAAATCCATATATTCAGACAGAATATTAGCAGCTGCTCTGTGGCATCACTGGGAGTTCTGAGTGAATGGAGGCAGGGTTGTTATGTTTTATTGATGATTTCTTCTGTACTGGCATCAACTGTGATCTTCTTAACAGTGATATTCCCATTATTGTATCGGTTGTCTATTGCTGTGTAACAAAATATCAGAACTTGGTGGGTTATTCATGATTCTCTGGTTGGCAGCTTGAGTTGGGCTCAGCTAGGTCTTCTGCTGGTCTCACCTAGAGCCACTCATGAGGCCCCAATCATCTGATGGATTGCTTGGCATGATTCCTCCATGGTAGCTTCAGGTGTCTGTCCATGTGCTCTTTCATTCTTAAGGAGACCAGCCTGGATTTCTTTACATGGAGGCCTAGGGGAGCAGGAAAGTCCAAACTCTGATGCAGAAGTGCTTTTGAGCCAACCTATGTCCCGTGTGCTAATGTCCCACGAGCTTAAGCAAGTCATATGGCCATATCTCTATTTCAGGGGCAAACATCCCCTCTCTCTCTCTTTTTAAGGTCTGTATTTTCTTTATTTGCAGATATTTGGCTGCACTGGGTCTTAGTTGCAGTATGTGAATTCTTAGTTGTAGCATGTGGGATCTAGTACCCTGACCAGGGATCAAACAAATCTGGGCTCCCTGCATTGGGAGTGCCAAGTCATAGCCCCTGGACCACCAGAGAAGGCCCAGACATACTCTGTCTCTTGAGGGAAGGAGCAGAAAAGCCACACTGCACAGGGCACACACAGAGGAAGAGGAGGAATTTGTGATTGTTAAACAACCTACCTCAAATGTCTCTTCTAATTTATTTCTGAGATATCTGCAGATGCTCAAGAGGCCAGTAGAATTTGTATCTGGCACATCAAAAGTTGGTTCAGTCTAGTGGAGGCTTACAAAGGAAGCCAAACTGAGCAACGATCTCAGAGACCAGGATGCTGTCCATGGCCTGGAAGGTGTGTCCCTTTCTCTCCACATGTGCACTCAGCATGTCATGCTCTCTTTAAAAATCATCCTGTTTCTGCAGTAACAGGCCCAGGCTTCTTGGTGTGGCGTTCCAAGCCCTTCACAATTTGGCCCTCTCTGCCTATGGTTTGTTTGTTACAGTAAGCTGGCTGATGTGTATTTAGTAAATACATAGTAAACTACTATGTTTGATACATAATGAATCAATGACAATAGAAGCTATTTCTTGCTCACTTAAAAATATCAGAGGTAACATACTGGTGGGGCAACTCTCTTTTGCAAATTTATTTACGGTCACCAGGGTGACAGTTTCCGCCATCGTAAGCATGCCTCTCATAACCATGTGGGCAGTGTCCCCGTTCCAACCATCTGGAAGGGAACTAGGGCAGGGGAGACCTGTACGGGAGGCTGAAGCCCAAATCCCAGGCTTGGAGTTGTTCACATCATTCTGCTTAGTTCTGTTAGATCCCAGTCGTGTGGTTACCAGAACACATCCTTCGTACCCGCATTCCAAATCTTCCATCGCTTCACCACATCTTGGTGTCAAACGCTCTTCTTTCTTTTCTCCAACTGACAAACTCATATTTGTTATGTAGACCTAGCTCTATTTTGTCACTTCCTCTGTGAAACCATCCCCAGCTCCAAAAAGTTACTCAGGCCTTGTACCTACCCCCACTAAAGCACCTAGAGTACTGATTAACTAGACTTATTATTCAAAGTACTGATTAACTAGACTTCGCTAGGCTTCAAGGTCTCCTGGGTGGGAAGATGCAATATTCCCCATGGCATGGGGAGCACACAGCTCATCGTCTAGATACGGCACAGAAGATTTGAGTGAAGGAAGGGAAGGGAAGGGAAGTCGCTCAGTCGTGCCTGACTCTGCGCCCCCATGGACAGTAGCCTGCCCCAAGTTCCTCCGTCCATGGGATTTTCAAGGCAAGAGTACTGGAGTGGGTTGCCATTTCCTTCACTAGGGAATCTTCCCAACCCAGGGGTTGAACCCAAGTCTCTCGCATCGTAGACAGACAATTTACCATCTGAGTTCTAATTAAGGTCATCAGGCCAGTCCTAAAAGCCACTCTGCCTTCTGTATTCCCATCTAGTGGTATTCCAGAATATTCCATCACACTGTGGAGTGATCAGAGAAGGGTCGCAACTACCATTTCTGAGCATCATGGCAAAGTGGGCCTAGCCCACACTTTTTCTTCATGTTCTTTCTTATCTGGGAGATCCTAGGGCTCTAGCAGGAAAGAGATGCTCTGTAATGGCCAGACCACAGCTCAGCAGTGAGCCAGAGGCCAGAGCAGCACGTCAGCTGTGCTTGTTCCCCCATCAAAAAGCAGCAAAAACATATACCCTCACTGGAAATGAAACACAAATTAAAATAGAGACACTTTTCTTCCTACTATCTTAGAAAACATTAAAAAATTCTTTTAATTTACTGAAAAGGGTTATACATTTCCTATCAACTTAACAAAGGCTTCAACAAATTTTAATGCTTAACACTCACCAAGACGTGTTGAGACAGGGACTGTCATCGTCTTCAGATAGAAATAGATGCTGAGTAATATACCTAGAAAGCAACTTGGCAGAACATAGCAAGACGTTACAGTGTTCATATCTTCTTCTCCAAGCTTCTATGTCTAGAAATATACACTCAATAAATGAGCAAAGAGATAAGCAAAAACTTGAACATACATGTGTTCATTATAATATTCTTTACCGTACAACAAAAAGGAGCAACCTAAATGTATAGGTTTAAAACATGTAAGTTTTTGAAAGATTTTAAAAATGCATACAAAGTATAAATAACACAAGTCCCGGCTGATATAAACAATTGAATATATAAGGAGAGAAGAGTCAAATCTCTCATGGAGAAGAATTCCAAGTAATACATCTAGATTCTTCATTTTCAAGAGGGTAAGCCTAACTCCTGCTCCTGAGGTGTGGGTAGTGACAGTGGCTGCCTTCCAAAGTTGGCGATGTGGAAAGGGGGCGTGATAACTTTATAGGGGATCAACCCGGTGACCCAAGTGAGCATAACAGCAGTCATTACGTTGACACCATCTTCCCTTGATATGATGTGAGGAGGATGATATTTACTTCTCTGGTCTGCTTCCCAAAACCCATGACCCCAGGCAACCATGAGAAAAAATTATCAGACATATCCCATCAGGCAAATGTTCTGTAAGATACCCACCAAGGTCTGCGTGTCTTAGGGCCTTTGGGCCTATCTCAGCCTGCATTCCTGGAGACTGCCGGCTCCTTCTGTCCTTCCCAGTTATGCCTAAATGTCCTTCCTCCGTGACATCAGCCCTATCATATCACTGCTGTTGTGCAGGGCTAAGTTGCTAAGTCACCTCAGTTGTGTCCGACTCTTTGAGACTCCATGGACTGTAGCCCACCAGGCTCCTCTCTCCATGGGATTTTCCAGGCAAGAATACTGGAGTGGGTTGCCATTTCCTTCTCCAGGAGACCTTCACGACTCAGGGATCGAACCCGCACCTATTACGTCTCCTGCATTGGCAGGCAAGTTCTTTGCCACTAGCACTACCTGGGAAGCCCTGGGAAGCACCTTTCCTGTCAAATGCCATGTTCCTTCATCAAGTTCAGCATTTTGTGATCAGGTATTTGTCTGTCCATTTATTCATTACCTGACTCTTCTGTTAGTCCCTTCGCTTCTTGACAGAGAAAACTATGCTTCTCTTATTATTTTATACCCTATAAATATATGAATAAATAAAATGACGGCTTTATATCAAGATCTAGATATCTAGAAAGAGCTATTGAATGAATAGTAGTCATTCTGCCTGAACTAGGATACCATTTGCTTTCTTTTTGCTTTCCAGTAATTTTTTAAAAATTTAGTATAAATATGCATTATTTTGTAGTAAGAAAAACAAATGCACATAATTAAAATGAAATATATATTTTAAATGAAAGCAGTGGGAATGCTTCGAAAGAATCCTAGCCTCCAATCCTGGCACCTACAAAGGCGAGACCCATCCAGCACCAGGTCAGGTCCCCAGGCTGACACCATGGTGAGAGGCCTCATTGTTCACAATGGAGAGGGCTCAGTCCCATTTGTGGTCCAGGGGCATCTGAGGCTGGGCGGCTCAAGGCAAGTCTTCCAGCTGGCAGCATCCTTGTGGTCCCTCCCAAGCTTGGGAGCTCCCAAACATCAAAGCCTATGAACCTCTCAAGCGGGTTCTTAGTCCCTTTCAAAGGATCAGGAGGGTCTGTCTCTCTGTCCCAGAAGTCTGACCATACTCGGCCTACTGCTCATCCAGGCACAGGTCTGGATGGAAGAATATTGGCAGGTGGGTGGCCTCTCTCCTGCAGGCAGGAAGAGGCAGTGAGGATTATTTCCCACAGGAATACAGACAAGACTGGTGAGTTTCCCAAACATCCGTAGTGGCAAAAGCAGGCTTGCTCCACCCCAAATCATTAAATGCTGGCTAGTCAAATTCTCCTGGAGAAGGCAATGGCACCCCCACTCCAGTATTCTTGCCTGGAAAATCCCATGGGCAGAGGAGCCTGGTGGGCTTCCATCTATGGGATCGCACAGAGTCAGACACGACTGAAGTGATTTAGCAGCAGCAGTCAAATTCTCCAGTTTGGGAGCTGGGACACTCTGCTTCCTGCCCAGGCAGTGCTAAATTGCTTCAGTGGTGTCTGACTCTTTTCGACCCTTTGGACTATAGCCTGCCAGGCTCCTCCCTCTGTGGGTTTTTCCAGGTAGAAATACTGGAGTGAGTTGCCATTTCCTTCTCCAGGAGATCTTCCCAGCCCAGGAATCAAACCTGTGTCTCTTACGTCTCCGCCATTGGCAGGCAAGCTCTTTACCCAGAAAGCCCTGCCCCAGAGCTGGCAACAAACTCAGCAAAGAGCACCGGCTCATGAAGCTTTGTAAACCCCCCAAACAGGGGCTTGAGAATGTAATGGTTTTTTTCCCCCAAAGAGTCCTCAAAAGACCCCCAAAGTAGCCAGAAAATGCAGTTCCCAGCTGGGACAGCAAAGAGTTTTGTTCTGAGTTCCAGCCGGAAGAGTGAAAAGGCAGCAGCGTCCCCGGCGAAACTCCTGGAATTTTTCAATGCCGGAGAAGACGTGGCGCCTGAAACTGTCCTTGAGTTCTCTTTAGTTTGCAATTTCAAAAATGTTCAAGAGAACTTAAAACGGGAAGTTCCCGTAGCTCTTTGGGCCAGAAATGGGAATGCGCTGGGGGTGAGTAATGACTCTCAATGTCCTGACCTCCGGGACACGAAATAGTCTGGAGGTTGTGAAAAGACAGCAATGGGGGAAAGTGTCAGCGTTTTAACCACAATCTGGGGCAGAGGCTACGGCTGGAGCCAAGGCTGCACTGAGTGAAGACTGACGCTAGCCTAGAAGGCAGTGACTCACCAGTTTCTGATGAGCACAGACTCTTGATGAGCCAGCACACTTCTGTTTTACTCACCAGGCTGAACCTGGAAGTCAAAGGCGAGGTGTCCAAAGTGACACTGAAGCGATGGAGAAACGGCATCGCTAGAGTCGACAGAGCACTGCTCTCTGTCCTGGGCTATTTGCTCAGTTGGCAGCAGGTACCTTCAATGACTGCCACCCTGGATGGTTAAGTAGCAAGCAAACAAGAACATTCAAATAGTTGTGGTGTAGCACCAGGAAGGACTAACGACACAAACACACCCAAAGGTGGGAATGAAAAAGAAAAGCATATCCGGTTTGTGGTCCTGTAACATCCAGAAATGCTATACGTCTTTCCTCTCTGTCTATTTAAGTATGATTAGCCTTTGGAAGAGTTTTCTGAGTTTTTTCCACTTTCCACTCACTCCATGGTGGATGTTTGAACACTCTCTCCATGCCCACAGTAAGACTCAGAAGCAAATTTGTACAGATACTAAAGTCAGAAGTGGGGAGGGGAGAATTATAAATACCAAATGAAAAACTCATTCTAAATAAAACTCATCCTAAAGGATTTTGGAAGCATATGGATAAAATGCTTTGCCAGAAGGGACGAATGAACTTTTTCCTAAACCAAATATGCAGGGATGTTCAATCCAATATTCACCTTTTAAATTTTACTTAAATTTCTGGAAGTGTACCCAAGAAATTAGCAATAACAATTTTTTCCTGGGAGGAATAACTCTGATCAGAAGAGAAAAGAGCACCTCGCTTTGTTTCTTTGTTCTGAGTTCACCTCAGAACAAAGAAATTTGACTTTTTCTATAATTTAACTTTTATGATAAAGATGCATCTTGCCCCAGCAACCTGCTCAGTATTATCTACCATGCCCAGCAGCAGGTAATTTCAAGAATATCTAATAAGAAAAATCCCTAACACAGAAGATCCACTGGTGAAAACCTGCCACTCCAAAGTAGGCTGAGACATGCTTCAAATCAGTTTGAATACTCTTCTCAAACAGACTTGAAAATGCCGACAGCCATCACCAATACCAGGGGTACAGAAGTAAAAATACCAGACAAAATTGTTTGTTTTTATGACAGATGTAATGTGAATTTCAAATGAACTTTTAGTGATAATTCTGATAGTCCATGAAGGCTGGAAGGAGAAACTTTCCACCAAAGCCTGGGCTTGTCCACCTTGATCATCTCCTGTAAACTGGTAGCACACCATAGTGGGAAAAACCTCAGATGGGGAGTCAGTAACAGTTGGGTTTGCAGCCAGAATTTGTCATTAACCAGCTGTGTGACTGTGAGCAAGTGACTTAACCTCTCTGAGTTTCAATTACTCATCTGAAAAATGGGGATAAGAATACCTACCTCCCCTGGAAGGCTGTAAGTGAAGAGTGTTCAACGATTCGTCACTGTGCTGACACAGGTAGGAATCACAGCTTACTTGTTCTCCAGAGCATCAGGCATGCTGTGTCATCAGCTCTTATTTGCTAAGGACAATTTGTACCCTAAATGGAAGCCCAGTGCCCACTCAGAGCAGAATGCTCAGAGGGTGGACTCTGGAGTCACGCCACCCGGGTTCAAATCTCCACTCCACTGTGTCTACTTGGTGACCCTGACACGTTCATAACTTCTCTCTGCTTTAGTTTCCTGCCCATGAGATGGAGCAGAAAACCAGCCTCCTACAGGGAAATGGGAGATTGCCTGCCACTTAGTCCTAAACAGTTGTTATGCAAATAACACTGATAACTAGTATTATTAAAAGGGCAAGTCTGGGAGTTGAGCAGAATTTTTCCCCAAACCCGAAACTGAAATTGCTCGGGAAATGCAGATGTCCTGTTTAGAAACAGAAGGGTCTCAATGATACAGGCATTTAGAGGAACTTGCTGAGAAGAGGTTGTTGCCAGAACGGAAGGGCTGAACTCCAGAATTTCCTGTGTTCTTTTTGTGTGGAAGAGTAAGCTGGTTGTCATTTCAGCAGCCTTTTTGGAGCCCTGCCTCTGAGCCTGGTCAATCAAGTTGTTGATTTGCTTTTTAAAATGCAGCAGTGGAAGAGCTTAAGCCTTTGGTAAGGAGAGGAAGCCCCTTGGGAGACACCACTAAACGTAAATGGAATCTTCCACACTAAAAATGCGATAGACCTTTATACGTTGAGGCCCACAGACCCCAAAACTGGTGACAACACAAACAGCTCTTAAGCAGACATGATCTTTTCAAGCATCACATTTCTTCCAGAGTCATGCTTTCTTTGAGGATCTTCAAAACACTCGTGAACTGTAATTTGAATTTTAAGTAACATTTCTCACATTGAAGGGCCATCATTTTTAGTCAAAGAAATACATTTTTTCAACTGATAGGGCTACTGAATGCACTGTGGGCCTGTAGCTGGGCTGCCAACTGTGCTTATGGGCGGAGGGACAGGGGCCAGCGTCTTCCTGCCTCGGGTGTCTCGTCCCGTAAAATAACAGTCCCTTCTTCTTGGGCTTCCCTGGTGGCTCTGACAATAAAGAACCTGCCTGCAATGCGAGAGATCCAGGTTCAACCCCTGGATCTGGAAGATTCACGGAGAAAGGAATAGCTACCCACCTAGTATTCTTGCCTGGAGAATTCCATGGACAGAGGGGCCTGGCCAGTTACAGTCAACTGTGTTGCAAAGAGTCCAACACAACTGGGTGTCTTTCATTCACTCACTCCCTTCTTCTCAGTTGTGTGTTTTGAAGCTCAAAGCACAGAGATATGTGGTCAGAGCCCCGCCCCCCACCCCCATCACCACCCTCCAGTTTAACACCCGCATCTCCGTGAAAGCTTCATTTACCATGTGACATGCATCTTCACAGTTACTACCAACTAATAAGACAAAGACAATGTCAATCTGCAAACCTTACAGTGCAACTAATACCATGTGCTGGGATATCCTGTATGTTTTGGGTGCTCACTTTATTATTTCCAATCTCTCCAGCCCTACTCAAAGATTATTATTCATTTCACAGAGAAGGCCATTGAGGTGCAGAAGGATGAACTGCCTGCCAAAGGCCAGCCAGCCAGAAACAGCTGATGCAGGGCAGCCCACTCTGAGCCCCGCCCCCTGCAGTCAGGTCATCTGGCCGGTCCAGGACCCGGTCCACCACCTGCAGAGAACGCGTGCTTCCTGGGACACTCCATGAGGCACCTGTGCCACAAAGGTGCCCTGACACATGCAGGCCAGGATCCAGAGAAGACCCATCTCATAGGACAGCATCGACTTTTCCTTCGTCACAGTCCCCCAGTGAGGCAGGGGACAGCGTTTCTCATCCTTGGGACCCTGAGGATTTGTTGCTTCATTAGCTGGTGTCATGCTTGAAATGTCCCACCTGCCGTGTTAAATTCCACAAAGTCCCATGGTTCGGGATGAGGAACGGACTTCATGGGGGAGAGGGAGAGTTCCATAGGCCAAGGGTAAGCAAGAGCAGAGAAGGCCCGAGATTTTGCTTTGAGAAATAAGTACCGAAAAAAAAAAGAACAAACATGGGCAGATTTCATAGAGAACATAAAAATCAAAGGTTTTGGAGGATCAGATTTCCAAGGGCTTATTAAGAATACAAGCTATTGGGAATTCCCTGGTGTCCAGTGGTTAGGACTCAACTGCCATGTCCAGGGTTCAATCCCTGATCACAGAACTAAAGATCCCACAAGCCTCAAGGTGTGTCCCCCTCCCCCCAACCCAAAATATGAGAAGTTACTAAGTTCGGCCACCTCCACGTCTACCTGACTCCATAAGTGCTCCAAATCATTGATTTCTTACCAGTTGGGCCAAGAATAAAGAACTCCTCTACTTGGAACCCCGAGTCTCTGCTCACCCCTGAATTCTCACCTTCTCATGTGAATCAGCCCATTCCCGATGCCCCGAGGAACTATGTCATTTTGATTTAGATTTTAGTCAAACCAACCAGCATGTGGGATTTAAATTCCCTGGGTAGGGAGCGAATCCATACCCACTGCATTGGAAGCACACTCTTAATCACTGAACTGCCAGGGAAGTCCTGGAAATCTACTCTATTGGTACTTTCTCCTGGCCTCACTTTCCTAGGATTAACCATTATGCTGTCGCTGTTTTCCTCATATACCTGTGCAGACAAACAGAGATTTGCTCAGTTGTGTCTGATTCTTTGCGACCCCATAGTCTGTAGCCTACCATGCTCCTTCATCCATGAGGATTCTCCAGGCAAGAATACAAGTGGGTTGCCATGGCCCCATCCAGGGATCGTCCCAACCCAGGGATTGAACCCTAGTCTCCCACATTGCAGGCAGATTCTTTACTGTCTGAGCCACCAGGGAAGCCCAGGAATACTGGAGTGGGTACCCATAACCTTCTCCAGGGATCTTCTCGATCCAGGGATCAATCCCAGTTCTCCCACATTGCAGGCAGACTCTACCATCTGAGCCACCTGGGAAGCCCATGCATGTGTGAGGCACACTTTTCCAATCTGTGCAACTTCATTTTTTCCAATGCCCACCATAACCTACTGCATTATTTCATCATCCACTCTTTAAAAAAAAAATGTTTATCATAGAAAAGCAAGGATTATGTCCATCTCAATCACCCTCACATGCCCAGAGCTGGGGGCTATGAGTGTGTTGAACATATGAATGGATAATCAAATCAGTCAAAGCTACATGGGTCCTCTTAAACATTAGAAAACCAAGAAGTCAGATTTCACCACTATGTGGAGCAGAACTGGATTTTGGAACTAATTCTTTTTCTTCATTTGTTGCATTAATAAAGAAGGAAGAGGGACTTCCTTTCCTGGTGGTCCAGTGTTTAATAACCTGCCTTCTAATGCAGTGGACCTGGATTTGATCCCTAGTCAGGGAACTAAGATCCCACATGCTGAGGGGCAATTAAGCCTGCATGCCACAACTATTGAATCCCGCACACACTGGAGCCTATGTACCACACCTAGAGAGCACAATGGGCTGTGAATAAGACCTGACCCAGCCAGATAAATGGTTTTTAATTTTTTTTTAAAAAGAAAGGAATAAAGGTAGATGTTGATTTCCCACTCATCACTCACCAGATAGAGTTCTTGGTGGAGAATTAGGATGTTCAGATCAACAAAAGTCCATCTAGTCAAAGCTTTGGTCTTTCTAGTAGTTATGTATGGATGTGAGAGTTGGACTATAAAGCTGAGCATCCAAGAATTGATGCTTTTGAACTGTGGTGTTGGAGAAGACTCTTGAGAGTCCCTTGGACTGCAAGGAGCTCCAACCAGTTAGTCCTAAAGGAAATGAGTCCTGAATATTCATTGGAAGGACTGATGCTGAAGCTGAAACTCCAATACTTTGGCCACCTGATGCAAGAACTGACTCATTGGAAAAGACCCTGATGCTGGGAAAGATTGAAGGCAGAAAGAGAAGGGGATGACAGAGGATGAGATGGTTGGATGGCATCACCAACTCAAAGGGCATGAGTTTGAGTAAGCTCCGGGAGTTGGTGATGGACAGGGAGGCCTGGCGTGCTGCAGTCCATGGGGTTGCAAAGAGTCGGACACAACTGAGTGACTGAACTGAACTGAACTCAATAACAGAAATAGATCAGTCAGTGCCCACCTTTTGAGGGGGATATCATACAAAACACAAAAGGAAGTATGGCTTTGAGTAGAGCTATCACAGATACACGTCCACTGGGTTGGTTACAACGTAGTCAGGCCATAAAGAGATGAGCAGAGAATGCACATGACCTTTCAGGGACTCCTGGGTCTGTGCTGTGCTTCTCCCCAGGCTCTGCCTGGCTTCTTCTCTTCCTAGTCCCAGGATGGTGTGTGTCAGCCTTGGAGAGACTTGGGAAATACGAGAGCGAGCCTGAATTTTTGAAAACTCATCACTAGGTGGCGTCACATATTTGTCAGGTCACAAAGGGACTGGCTTCTCTGTGTTCTTAACTCTAAGGAGTTAAGCTGAAGCTCCAATATTTTAGCCACCTGGTGTGAAGAGCTGACTCATTAGAAAAGACCCTGATGCTGGGAAAGACTGAAGGCGGAGGAAAAGGGGACAACAGAGGATGAGATGGTTGGATGGCATCATCAGTTTGATGAACATGAGTCTGAGCAAACTCCGAGAAACAGTGAAGGACAGGAAAGTCTGGCCTGCTACAGTCCATGGGGTCGCAGAGAGTCAGACATGACTGAGCAACTGAACAACTCTAATGTAGGAGATGCAATTGGATGTTTCTGGTACAGTATTTTCCTTAGTGGTGGGTAACCTGTTGTGGCCATTTCTTTGAGGGGTAGTTTTGTAATCAGCAACCTTTACTCCTGAAGCAGATGTGAGAATCTTGTGAGAATCCTGGGTGCTGAATACGATCCCCACGTGTGACCTGGCTAAGATGGCTCTCCATAAACCACAGTTATCAGTCTTCTACACAGTCCACTTTCGTGGGCAGACCTCGAAGAACGAGACCAGAAAGGTATATGCAAACCGAAAAAGAGTAAACTAAATTCAGCTCAGAATAACACTGTGCAGGGTTCAGAATTTGTGACATGTGTGGCTCAGACAGTTAAGAATCTGCCTGCAATGCAGAAGACCCAGGTTTGATTCCTGGGTCAGGAAGATCTTCTGGAGTAGGAAATAGCAACCCACTCCAGTATTCTTCCCTGGAGAATCCCATGGACAGAGGAGCCTGCTGGCTATAGTCCTTGGGGTTGCAAAGAGTCAGACACGACTAAGCAACTAACACTTTCACTTTCTTCAGTATTATCTGTGCTTTTTGTGACAACAGGGAAAAATCAATGTTTTCACTGGGTCACAATAGGATGGTTGAGATACTGCTTCTGTTGTGATTTCTCCTTTTCTTCCCAATAGACCTTTGCTGAAGGGAGAATTTCAAGTTCGTGAAGACAAGTTATGAGTCTCTAGTAACCCATCAGACTTAGTCTGTCTCATTTATTCGGGGTGCTAGGAATGATACTCATCGAATATATGTCCAGCCAAAACTATCTACTACTCTTCAAGTCTCTGGCATGAGCCTAAACAATTCCCAAGCTGAAAGTAATCATGGTTAACATTTACTGAGCACCTACTGTGTGCCTGGTCCTGTGCTGAGTCCTCTGCATGCATATTTAATGCTACAAGGAATCTTTAAGGTGTTGTTAACGTCACATCCTGGAGAAAGCAATGGCACCCCACTCCAGTACTCTTGCCTGGGAAATCCCATGGACAGAGGAGCCTGGTAGGCTCAGTCCATAGGGTCACTAGGAGTCGGACACGACTGAGCGACTTCACTTTCACTTTTCACTTTCATGCATTGGAGAAGGAAATGGCAACCCACTCCAGTGTTCTTGCCTGGAGAATCCCAGGGATAGGGGAGCCTGGTGGGCTGCCGTCTCTGGGGTCGCACAGAGTCGGACACGACTGAAGTGACTTAGCAGCAGCAGCAACATCACATCCAGGACTTCCCTGCTGGTGATAAGAACCTGCCTTCTAATGCAGGAGACAGGAGACACAGGATTAATCTCTGGTCGGGAAACTAAGATCCCACATGCTGCTGGGCAACTAAGCCTGAGTGCTGCAGTTAAGACCTAATGCAGCCAAATAAATAACTGTTTAAAAAAATAGTTGTATATCACATCCATTTCATGGTAAATGGAGAGGGTTATTTAGATCATGCTCCCAGTATCAGTAGATTTGGGTTCAAGTCCAGGCCTAATTAATTTGGGTTCAAGTCCAGGCCTATCTACATGATACCAGCCCCTCAAGACCAATAAACTGCCATGAAAAACATTTTTTTAACACTTCATGGAATTTTCCTGTAACACAACAAGGAGGTTTTCAGGGGCTCGTGAGCAAAGCTGATCTTGGAGCTTTTCTGCCATCTGCTTACTATGAGACCTCCAAGAGGCCAAATCACGTGGCCCCGTTATAGCAGGCTGTTATGGCACTGTAGATAAGCTGTTTCAACAGAGTCGGGAAATGGAATATTTACCACTGGGTGTGAAACCCTTTACACGTATGGATCACGGTAAGCCAACATGATATCTTGGATGTAGGAAACTGGGCTCAAGTAAAGAAGTGCCTCATTATATTAATCAATACATACACACACACACACACACACACACACACACACACACACACACACACACATATATATAAAATACAGAACTTTTTTCAGAATACTTCCTCTGATTCCTCTTGTGGGTCTCAGAACAGAGCTGGGAGCTAGAAGAGAGGTATTATTATCCCTTTCTTATATACACTAGTTAATAGCTCTGTGCAGGATCAGCCTTGCGGCCAGCCTTGTAGTCACACAAGGCTTAGCACTCTGAGGTCTCAGAACTTGAGGACTAGTTTATTATCAATTAATATTCTTAGCAGTTTGGTCTTGGATTTGTGTTTTGTCCGGGAAGTCCAGTGGGATGAGAAAGATGTCTGGGAGGCTGGAGTCACCTACTGTCCCACCCCTGCTGCCTTCCTGCCCCCACTGAGCTTTTGGCTACCTGCTCCCTGGCTGCCGCCACCCACCAACCCTACTGTCTGTCGCCCCTAGCCGGGACACAGGCCTGAAAAGGGCCAAGCTGCAAGGCATACACAGTTTGCCCTATCACACGTTGCAGTCTGGGGGTCTGTGAGTCTGAACTCACCTTCCAAGTGTCCTCGTGCTTAAAGGAGTGAGACCTTAAACAGAAACTACAAAGCACCACAGCAGGTGGAGAGGGAGGCTCCCAGGGGGAAAAAAATAGCTTTTTTTTCTGCTTTCAGGACAAGAAGTCCCACTTTTTCATTTTGCACTGAGCCCTGCAAGTCATGCACCCAGCCCTGTGACTTGTTCGAGGTTCCAAAATCAGTGTAGACATACGAGGGTTTTCTGCAATGTTTTCCATTGCATTAGGCTAGAAAGTAGCCCAGTGTCTTACAAAAGAATTCAGTCGGTTTCCTCAAGGAGTGGTCTCCTTTGGGGGCATTTCAAAGCCAGATTCTCTTGGGGGAAGTCATGAAGCGTTAGCCACTCAGTAGTGTCCGCCTCTGTGAGCCCATGTGCTGTAGCCCACCTGACTCCTCTATCCATGGATTTTTCCAGGCAAGAATCCTGGAGTAGGTAGCCATTTCCTATTCCAGGGAATGAAACCCAATCCAAGGATCAAATCCAGGTGTCCTACATTGCAGGCAGACTCTTTACCATCTGAGCCACCAGGGAAACTTTCTGTTGGCAGGGGCAGGGGTAGGGGTGTGTGGGGTGGGGAGGGGGGAGCATCCAATTCTGATTCCATGTTTGAACTGTTTTTTTAACTTATTTTTCATTGCTTTTGTCATTATAATCATACATAATGGTCTGCCTCAGAAAATCCTGCCCCTCTGTCTATTAAAGTGTTTTTGTTCAGGACCCTGTCCACCTATAAATGCCAAGAAGGAAGAAATTAACACATCCTCTGCCTGAGGCTCGCCATTCTAGGAAATGCTTCCAACATTAATGACCTTTTTACTTTTCCTCACCTCCCTGTCTCTGATCCAGATCCGAATAAAATGGTTATTGTGAGACATTAGTCTGCCATTTTCTTGGTCAACCAGCTTTCCAACACATTCGTATTTCTTGCCTCAGTACCTCGTCTCTGATTTATTGGCCTGTTGTGTAGCAAGCAGAGTCAACTTGGACTCAGTAACAATTCTGAGAATAAAAATGCATGTGTACAATGCAAGTGCATGATGGCTGTCCTTCAGGGTAGGGATCCTTGTTTTGGCTTGTATCCCAAATGCCCACATCAAGACCTTGCACATTGTTGATGCTCAAAAATATTTGTTAAATAAATGAATGAAAGACTGCAGAAATCCATCTCTAGAGAGGTGTTCTCCAGAGGCAGGGCTTGTGTCTTGCCTTCTTCTCCTCTCTGAACAAAGGACAAGGCTGAGTACTACAGGGAAACCAAGATCATTCTTGCTAGAGGATCAGTGGTTATCTGATTGAAAAGGCAAAACATCAACAGACTGTCTTTTCATCCAGGGACATCTTTACATGTCTCTGCCCCCCCAACAGTCACTAGGGGCCCCAGATAACACCATGACCATGCCCTAAAGTTCACTGATGGATGACCACAAAGTAAGCAGCCAAGGCGCACCCTTCCCAGGAAGAAAAATGGAGATCTGGGTCTTTCCCTCCGCCTCTGGCTGGCCAAGTTGTCTTTGGGTGGAAGACTGGTGGGGGTGTAGGGGGCCCAGTTACATGAGGCCTCAGAGAAGAGCATCCCAGCCAGGGCGACAGGAAGTTGCCGTGGTGAGCTGCGGTGCCTCCAGCCTGCAGCGGCTCACAGTTTCACAGAACGCGGATGCAGCTCTCGTAAAGGGCTGGCCACAGAGCCTCGGAGGCTTGTGTTCTCTGCCCCGGTTACCCGAAACATCATGCCAAGGGGTCCATGACGCATGGAGAGTTTCAGTAAGAATGCCTGGTGGGCAAGTCACCTTTCCAAGTCCTTATTAAGTGTGCTGTTTCTACTGGAGCACAATCAGATACATGGAACTGTCAGAATAAAACCTTAACCACGCCACACCCAACTCCATGAAGTATATTTCTTTATGATGACAGCAATGATGCTGTTTACTCTAGAAAAGAGGTGCTAAAGAGCCATGTTAATGTCATTTTAAAACTTGCTTTTTCTAATGTTTTAAACTTTTTATTGAAGTGTTAGGTTTACAATGTTTAAAAGCTTAGTTGTTTTCAAAATGAGAAAATTGCCAGTTGCCTAATCTCCATGTTCACAGAGGTCAAAACAGAAGGAAAGAGATTCACATTTTTGAAAAGAAATTTTAAGTAGACGGAATGGAACCTTTTGAATGTGAAGGTGACCCAATATATAAAACAAGCTCTCAAAAACACTTGTTAAACCTCTCTCACTAGAGAGATAAGAGAAGGTATTGTATATTCCTTCAACAAGTATTATGATAAACCCCAAACAAGTACAGCGCACTAAGTTAGGTGCTAGGATAGACATGAAAGAAATGCAAAACAGGACTAATGGGAGAGGTGGGATTCACACATGGCACAGAAATCTCACATAACTTCAACATACATGTAAGTGCCTTCCAAGTGAAAGAAATAGATTCGAGATTCAAGGGCAGGTTATAAAATTAAGTTCTGCTTTTAGGAAAAAGATGGACCAGAAATCCTGAAACCCTTCTGCTACAAAATCTAAAACTTTAGATAAAATTCAGTATTTTAAGTGAGTGGATAAGCTTGCAAGAAACGAACGAAGCTCCCATAAGAGCCAAGTAGAAGCACAAGTTTAGGGAGGCAAGCCAACATTGGCTCTGCGGCTGATCCAGAGGGATCTATCATTCAGGCTGATTTAGCCTCTGTTTAAGCAGCCTCACTTAGGGGCACAGGGGACAGGGTTCTGAATCATTTGAAAAAATCACAGACATAGAGAATGAACTTATGGTTGTGAGGGGGGATGAAGAGGGAAAGGATGGGGGGATGGGATAGTTAGGGAGTCTGGGATGGGTATGTATGTGTGTGCATGCCAAGTCTATGTGCGTGCATGCCAAGTTGCTTCAGTCGTATCTAACTCTTTGTGATCCTATGAACTGTAGCCCACCAGGCCCCTCTGTCCATGGGATTCTCCAGGCAAGAATACTGGAGTGTGTTTCCATGCCCTCCTCCAGAGGATTTTCCCCACCCAAGGACTGTACTCACATCTCCTGTACTGGCAGGCAGTTCTCTACCACTAGCACATGATGGATAGGTACACACTGCTGTAATTAAAATGGATACCCAAGAAGGTCTTACTGTATAGCATATGGAACTCTGCTCAGTGTTATGTGGCAGACTGGATGGAAAGGCAGTTTGGGAGACAATGGATACATGTATACATATGATTGAATTCCTTCGCCGTTCACCTGAAAGGATCACAGCATTGTTAATTGGCTATATCTCAAAACAAAATTAAAAGGTTGAAAAAATAAAGGAAAAAGAGGGAGTCAAAACAATGAACACTCCCTATAACTTAAACACACACATGCACACAGACACAGCCCCCGACCCAGGAAAAGACTAGACCCTCTCATGACAAATGGGTGAAGTAAGAAAAAAAAAAATCTACCTCACAGAAGCCTAGAACAAAGGATAGGCCTATTTCTGCTTTGTTTCTGGAAGAAGGTTTTTAAATCTTCCCCAAATATTCCCAGTCCCTGACCAGCACTCAGGTTCAGCCTGGAAATGCATGAGCAGAGACTTTTGATTTAAAATAGCTGTGGTTGGCAATGTCTTCAGTGCCAGAAAAAAGTAAATGCAAATTCTCCCTGAAAATATGTATACTCAAACCAACTGCTGCTGCGGCTAAGTTGCTTCATTCATGTCCGACTCTGAGCGACCCCATAGATGGCAGCCCATCAGGCTCCCCCATCCCTGGGTTTCTCTAGGCAAGAATACTGGAGTGGATTGCCATTTCCTTCTCCAGTGCATGAAAGTGAAAAGTGAAAGTGAAGTTGCTCAGTCGTGTCCGACTCCTAGCAACCCCATGGAGTGCAGCCTACCAGGCTCCTCCGCTCATGGGATTTTCCAGGCAAGGGTACTGGAGTGGGTTGCCATTGCCTTCTCCTCAAACCAACTGCTGCTGCTGCTGCTAAGTCACTTCAGTCGTGTCCGACTCTGTGCGACCCCATAGATGGCAGCCCACCAGGCTCCCCCATCCCTGGGATTCTCCAGGCAAGAATACTGGAGTGGGTTGCCATTTCCTTCTCCACCTCAAACCAACTAGGCTTTAAATAATCCCCATAGCAAAATGACAGAGATCAAGGGCTCACATTCAAAAATTATGAACAGGCATGGAAACAAGACACCATAAACAAGAAAGAGCAAAAAGAATAAATAGAGGAATCTTCAAAAGGACTTTGACATTGTAAGCAACAAAAGGTATAATTAATATAAGCAAAATTTGAAGAGTAAATCTTAGATTAGACTCAATCAGAGAACAAGTTAGTAAACTGGAAGATAGTTCTAGATCAGCTACCACAATATACCCTAGAAGGACAGAAAATGAAAAGAAAATATTAAAGGCCAACTGACAGAGTGAGAAAGACTGACATACATTCAATCAGGGTTTAAAAGCAAAAATAAAGGAAGCAGGGGTGGAGGAATATTGGGAAAAGTGAGTCTGAGAACTTCCAGAACTGATGTGACACATTGAATAAGTCCAACAAATCCAAACAGAGTAATTTTAAATGTATACCTACAGAAACCTTATAAACTTCAAAGTTACATAAACAAAAAGATCTTGTAAGAAGTCAGAGAGAAAAGACATATTTTCTACAGAAGAATTAAAATGAGCTATTTTTCAACAGCAAAAGTGTTATTAAGACAGAAAATGGTATTAATAACAATATTAATGCTATTACAGAAGAAAATGAATATCAACCTAGAATTTCCTCTTTTTAAGAAAAAGAGGAAAATTTGGCTTCCTGGTGGTCCAGTAAGAGTCCACCTTACCATGCAAGGAACACAGGTTCAGTCCTTGGTGCGGAAAGGTCGCTCAAGCCACAGAGCAACGAAGCCCATGAGCCACAGCTACCGGGTCTGCACTCTAGAGCCCATGAGCCACAACTACTGAGACCGTGTGCTGCAACTGCTGAAGCCCACCCTCGGGCCCACGCTCTGCTACAAGAGAAGCCGCCACAGTGAGAACCCCCTGGGTGGCAGCTGGAGAGTAACTCATGATCGCCGCAACTAGAGAAAACCTGCACACAGCAGCGAAGATCCAGTGCTGTCAAAATAGTACTTAATAAAATTATTTTTCTAAAAAAAAGAGGGAAATGATGGAGACTTTTTTTTTAACTGAGAATGATTAACATAACAGATCCTCAAAAAGAAATTCTTAAAAACTAACTTTAAGAACAAATATCCTTTGGGGGTGCTCTTGGAAGACAGAGCAAAGATCTGAAATACAAGAAACTTGATGAGTAGACAGGGTAGGCAAACTCTGCAGGAAATCTAAACAGACATAGTCTATACAAACTGATACAGTGTTTAATATGTGAAGTTCAAAGTGACTGGACAGCATCAGCTTGGGAACTGGGAGTGAAGAAACTGGTGTTAAATCATCAAGATGCTCTGATTTGCGGTGGAGGGGGGAATGCATTACTTAACTTTGTGTTTTAAGTTTTCCCATTAAATCATCAAGGACAACCAAAGAAAGAACCAGTAATTTGCCAACGGAGGGGAAAACATGAATGAAAAACATGCTCCACTTATGTGGTCGAGTCTCAGAAGCAATTTTATACCAAATCAAGTTCACACAGTAAAATTAGACTTATATAAAGTTTAGAGAATAAGCAAAACTAAGCAATACACTTGTTTGCTGCTGCTGCTGCTGCTAAGTTGCTTCAGTAGTGTCCGACTCTGTGCGACTCCATAGACAGCAGCCTAACAGGCTCCCCCATCCCTGGGATTCTCCAGGCAAGAACACTGGAGTGGGTTGCCATTTCCTTCTTCAATGCAGGAAAGTGAAAAGAGAAAGTGAAGTCGCTCAGTCGTGTCTGACTCTTCGCGACCCCATGGACAGAGGAGCCTGGTAGGCTGCAGTCCATGGGATTTTCCAGGCAAGAGTTCTGGAGTGGGGTGCCATTGCCTTCTCCGATACACTTGTTTAGGGATTCATAAAATGTTGGTAAAATTGTTCTTGAAAAAGGCAAGAAGGGATGAACAAAGTTATTCTTTAAAAGAGCAAAGAAATGATCAGGATTATAATTGGCTCTGGGAGAGGAATATGGAAAATGGATATGGCAATGTTTATTTCCTTAATTTGGGGTAATGCATGTATGCTCTTCTGTTAGTTTTGGTGCAAGTGTGAAATGCTCGTAGGCATTATAGATACTGTTCTAAAATCTGAAGTGTGTCTATACTCAAATTAGCTTGCCATTGCTGAGAAACACACCAAAACTCAGTAGGTTTTAAACAGGAATCATGCATCTGCAGATTCTCTGGGGCTTGGCTGGTTTGACAAAGGATACAGAAATATGCTCTGTTGCTTGAGAGGAGTGGTAGTCAGATGGAAAAAGTTATGAATAAAGAGAGAAGTGAAAACTGGAGGTCAATAATATATCATATCAAGCTCTTGGAGGATTAGTTCAATAAGTCAACCCATTTCTTTTTTTATTATAGTAAAATACACATAACCCAAAATGTACCATCTTACCCATTTTTAAGTGTATAGCTGTGTTATTAAATATATTTACATTAGTGTGCAACATTACCACCATCCATCTCTAGGACTCCTTTCATCTTGAAAAATTGAAACTCTTTACTAATTAGGCAGTAATTCCTCCACTCTTTCATTCCTCCATCCCTGGAGACCACCATTCCACTTTTCTGTTTTGATGAATGTTATTATTCCATGCGTGGAGTCACATGGCCTTTTTTTTTTTTTGTAATTGGCGCATTTCACTTAGTGTAATGCCCTCAAGTTTCACCCACGTTGTAGCATGTTTCAGAGATCGCTTCCTCTTTAAGACTGATTAGTATTTCATTGTGTGTATATGCCAAATTTTGTTTAGCCATTTGTATGTCAATGGGTGTTTGTGCTGCTCCCACCTTTCAGCTATTGTGAATAATGCCGCTCTGTACAAGGGAGTACAAATATTTCTTCAAGCTTCTGCTTTCAGGTCTTTGGGGTATATACTCAGAAGTGGATCAGATGGTAATTCTATTTTTAATTTTAGAGGAACCACTATTCCGTGTTTCATTGCAGCTGCAGCATTTTACATTCCTTCCAATAGTGCACAAGGATTCCAGTTTCTTTGCATACCCACCATCACAGTGTTTTCTGTGTTTATATATATATATATATATATTTACCATTCTAATGAATGTGAGGGCTTCTCTCTTTGTGATTTTAATTTTCATTTAGGCAGTGATGAGTCATGAGTGTATTTTCAGGTACTTATTGGCCATTAGTATATCTTCTTTGCAAAAATGCCTCCAAGTTCTTTGCTCATTTAAAAATTTTTTATTTTATTTTAATTGGAGGATAATTACTTCCCTAATATTGTGATGGCCTCTGCCATACATAAACATGAATCAGCCATAAGCACACATATGTCCCCTCCTTCTTGAACCTCCCTCCCCATTCCACCCGCAGGTGGTCACAGAGCACAGCTTTGGATTCCTTGGGTTATAGAGTAAATTCCCACCGGCTATCCTTCTTACATATGGCAATGTATGCATTTCAATGTATATGCCACTCTCTCAAATCATCCCACCCTCTCCTTCCCCCACTGTGTCCAAAAGTTTGTCCTTTATCTCTGTATCTCTTTGCTGCCCTGTGAATAGGATCATCAGTACCGTCTTTCTAGATTCCTTATATATGCATATTCCTTATATAAGCATTGCAGGCAGACGCTTTAACCTCTGGAGCCACCAGGAAGCCCTATATATGCATTAATATATGATATTTGTGCTTCTTTCTGAGTTACTTTACTCTGTATAATAGGTTCTAGGTTCATCCTCCTCATTCTGACTCACATGTGTTCTTTTTTATAGCTGAGTGATATTCCATTGTGTAGATATACCATAACTTCTTTATGCAGTCATCTGTCAATGAATATCTAAGTTACTTCCGTTTCCTGGCTATCATAAGTAGTCCTTTGCTCATTTTTAAATCAGGTTATTTGTTTTATTATTGTTGAGTTGTAGGAGTTCTTAATATATTCTGGATAGTCACCTCTTATCATATAAATTATTTACAAATATTGTCTCTTATTTTGTGGTTATGTTTTCCCTGAATTGATTGTGTCCCTTGATGCACAGAAGTTTTAACTGTGAAGTAGTCAATTTATCTTTTCTTTTTTTTTTTTTTTGCTGCCTGTGCTTTCAATGTCATGTCAAAAAATTATTGCCAAATCCAATACCATGAGAATTTTTCACTATAGTTTGGTCTAAGAATTTGGTAAAATTAATGCCAAAAATAGATATACTGTATAGTCATAGAACCCTTAAAGAATTTGGTAGTTTGAGCTCTTATACTGCATCTAATTTTTGTCTGTGATATAAGATAAGGGGCTTCCTTGGTGGTTCAGATGGTAAAGAATCTGCTTGCAGTGCTGGAAACCCAGGTTCAATCCCTGGGTCTGAAAAATCCCCTGGAGAACGGAATGGCTACCTACCCCAGTATGCTTGTCTGGCGAATTCCACGGACAGAGGAGACTGGTGGGCTACAGTACATGAGGCTGCAGAGCTGGACACAACTGAGCAACTAACACTTTCACTTTATTTTCATAAGGTAAAGGTCTAACTTCATTCTTTGCATATAGATACTCAGTTTCCCAATATTTGTTGAAAAGATTCTCCTTTCCCCATGATCTTGACATCTGTGTCAACAATAATTTGACCACGTGTGTAAAGATTTATTTCTGGGCTATTTCATCCCATTGGTCTATAGGTCTGTAAGCCAGGACCATAGTTCTGCTTACTGTAGCTTTGCAGTAAATTTTGAAATCAGGAAGTGTTAGGCCTCCAAGCCTACTCTTCTTTTTTAAGATTGCTTTGGCTCCTTGGGGATTCACCAAACTCTCTCTTGAAATTTCATTTAAACTTCAGGATAGATTTTTCTATTTCTTAAAAAGCATCACTGGGGTTTTGATAGGGATTACACTGAGTAGGTAGGTCAATTTGGGTACCACTGACATCTTAACAGTCTTTATTCTTCTGATTCATGAATATGGATTGTGTTTCTATTTACTGACATCTTTAATTTTTCTCAGCAATGTTTTGTAGTTTTCAGTATGTAAATAATTTTCCTCCTTAAGTTTATAGCTAAGTATTTTATTCTTTTCATTTTGTCTGATTGTTTTAATTTTTTTGATGTGGACCATTTTTAAAGTCTTTCTTGAATTTTCTACAATATTGCTTCTATTTTATGTTTTTGGGTTTTTGGGGCCACGAGGCATGTGGGATCTCAGCTCCTCAACCAGGGGTCAAACTCATGTCCCCTACGCTGGAAGGAGAGGTCTTAACCACTAGAATGCTAGGGAATTCCCATCAGTTTGTTATTGTTAGTTGATAGATTAACTTCCTTTTTAAGTATAGTGATTTCAACATATGCTAATGTAAGTAACTCATTCATTCATCAATTATTTCTTGAGTACAAAAAATTAATGCCAAAAATAGATATATTGTATAGTCATAGAACCCTTAAAGAAAATTAACCAGTAATTGAGTATCATCTCACAAAGAAAATTCAGGCCCTAAAGGTTTACAAGCAAGTTTTACCAATTATTCAGGGATTCAAACATTTGAATATACTAATTCTTTAAGAGAATATAAAATCAGGAAAAGTCCCCAAGGAATCCAATGAGATTATTATAACCTCCTCATCATCAAATCAGAGTATCAGAAGAAAAATTAATCCTAAGCACGGTCACAGAAATTTTATGCAAAATATGTACAAAATGAATCCAAGAACATACTTTAAAAAAAAAAGATCATTACTGAATTCTTGCCAGGAATGCAACCAGATGGCTTAACATAGAAAGTTACATATTTTATCATTCAATACATTAAAGGAGAAAATTTTATGTCTATCTCATAGAAGGGATACTAAAAGCATACAATGAAATTCACCAACTGCTGCTGCTGCTAAGTCGCTTCAGTCGTGTCCGACTCTGTGAGACCCCATAGACGGCAGCCCACCAGGCTCCCCTGTCTCTGGGATTCTCCAGGCAAGAACACTGGAGTGGGTTGCCATTTCCTTTTCCAATGCAGGAAAGTGAAAAGTGAAAGCGAAGTTGCTCAGTTGTGTCTGACTCTTAGTGACCCCATGGACTGCAGCCTACCAGGCTCCTCCATCCATGGGATTTTCCAGGCAAGAGTACTGGAGTGGGGTGCTATGAAGGCTACCTGGAGTCTAATCCCATAGGAAGTTCTGGAGCATCTGTTGTACCAGAGTTGGTCCTGCCTTCAGGAAGCCTAGGGTGTCAGCATTAATTTTACTAGGCATGTTCATTCTCATCATACATCCAGGAATTCAGGAAATTGCTACTGGGTGAGTCTGTGCCTTAGTAGACCCACTATGAGATGGAGCTGCTAAGACTGCATTTACCACCTAATCTCCACCTGCCCCTACTCTGGAGTGCAGGTATCAGGTCAGCTTGCCCTGCATCCAATAGTCCTCAAAAGATGTGGCTCTAAGACTTTCTTCAGGATATGGTACCCAAGTAAACCTTTGGGAGAAAGACCGAGAAAATCACCACTTTCCACAACTGCCATGATGTTTGGGGGTCCTTTATGGCAAGCCAGCCTCTCTTTCAATCTATGAGTTTTAGATCTAAAACCTATTCAGAAAAAGAGCAAGGTCCCTACTTTGTCATTGTGGTGACTGACCTCAGCCTTCTGGTCACCTGTTTTTGAGGTTCTTTGATTTTAAACATTGACTAAGACCCTCCAAGTCTGCCCAGCTCTCTTGTCTGAGGATCAATACATTCTAGTAAACATCTCTATGTACCTCTATAGGTAGGAGCTATTCAAACTTTGTGGCCCACTCTGGTCATTACACCCACCTGGTTTCTGAGATGGTGTTCAATGCTTCCACTTGGCATCACCTTGACTACTAGGGATCCCAATTCTGGAACAATGTCTGTATCTATTATCCCTGATGTACAGAAGACAACCTCTGCTGAGCTCCCAGAAATGTCAATGCTTCCATAGCCAGCTCATCTTAGTAAACAGATGTCCTTTAGGATCTCCTAAATGTTAGCAGTGTCAGCCGGTGAGTTCTCCATCTTAAACAGCAAATCACAGCAATAGGCCCACCTCTCAGGGCATTTTGATCCCTTCCTCCACAGTTGCCATGGCAGTTTCAGCATCTCTGCTCATTGAGCATGACCCATCACTTTCTCTGAGCAAAGCAAGTCAGTCAACTCCTCGTTCTTGGGCTCTTGTCAGGTTCAGTTCAGTTCAGTCGCTCAGTCGTGTCCGACTCTTTGCAGCCCCATGAATCGCAGCACGCCATGCCTCCCTGTCCATCACCATCTCCTGGAGTTCACTCAGACTCAGATGACCATTATATCTACTACTGTGGGCAAGAATCCCTCAGAAGAAATGGAGTAGCCATCATGGTCAATAAAAGAGTCCTAAATGCAGTACTTGGATGCAATCTCAAAAACGACAGAATGATCTTATCAGGTTGGGCCCTCCTAATTAACAGGAGTCTCTCCATATTGACATACCCTCTTTATCTAGACATACATGGATTCAGCTTGATCCTGAACCACCAAGAGTTACTCTCAGATGTAGATTTCCTGTTCCTGCCAGGACTGAGTAGCCAGGGCCTGGAGTGATTTGAGGGTACAAATTCCTTCTCATGCCTTAGGATTTAACCAGCCAGCCTGGGATTTAACCTCAGATGAGTCCAGTGGTCTGGAGGGGAGGGAAGAGCAGATGTCACAGAAGGACAGGCATTAACTTGACCACACCAGCCTCCACCTCATCTAAAGCTTCTGCATGGGCCTCAGGAAGGGAGCGAGTGCTATTTTTATAAAGGAGAAAGAGCCCTTTTCTTAATGGAGGAAGGGGTGGGCCACTTCCTGGGCTGCAGAAGGCTAGGGGATTTTCCATATTGGTGGCTTATAAATACAAATACCCAGATCGCCCCAACCGAAGCTTAAGGTTCTACTTCTTTCCTATCAGAGTCCTGACTTTGGCAGGAGACTTGCCAGGGCTAAGAATTCAACCTCCCATAAAGCTCTGCTAATCAACTAATCAGTCCCTGAGGAGGAACTCAGCTCAATCTGCCCTCTAACTTAAGGAGAAACTAGGATTTGTTTAGGGCCTTCCCAGGTGGCTCCAGTGGTAAAGAACTGGCCTGCCAATGCAGGAGACATAAGAGACGTGGGTTCAGTCCCTGGGTTGGCAAGATTCCCTGGAGAAGGGAATGACAACCCACTCTAGTATTCTTGTCTGGAGAATCTCATGGACAGAGGAGCCGGGCAGACCACAGTCCATAGTGTGACACTCAGACATGACCGAAACAACACGCACACAGGATTTGTTTAATGCTGCAGAGGAAAGCCTGTCTTCCACACTTTGCTTTGAACTGATGACTGATAACCCCAAGCCTAATATTTTCTTCCTTCAAAGCATCAATGCAAGCCCTTTATTCCATAGCTCTTTGATAACTAAGGTATAACTTTCAAATAGATGAGATACTATATAACCCAATGCATCTATTTCCACCTTCATTTCAACCCAGGGTAAGAGAGGTAAAAATCTGTGGAGCAGCACCGGTGCATACCAGGGATCAGAAATATTGCATCTTCCACCAAGGACACTGCACAGAAATGTGTATGAAATGGATGATTCATTAAAAAGGGCTACTCATTAAAGGGAGTAGTTATGTATTATGAGGAGGAAAAAATGAGAAAATGGATTCCTACCGTATACCATACCCAAAATGAATTACAGGTTAGATTATAAACCTAAATGTCAGAGGAAAAGCAGTGAGCTTTAAAAAATATTCTTACAACCTCAGAGTACAGGAGGATTTTTAAACTACATACACACACATGCAGTTGAAGCCCAGAGAATCTCTTTCACACATGCACCAAAGGACATGAAAAGAATGTTCCTGGTATTATTGTTGAAAAAGCAAGAAAGAGAAACAACCCAATTGTTTCCTGATGGGAGAATGGATAAATCATGGTGTTTTCTTACAACAGAATATTATACATCACCAGATTCATAATGAAATCAATCACCTACAGCCTCAAACACCAGTATGAATGAATCCTCAACATTCTGTAAGCAAGTTGCTGCTGAATACAATCAGAGCAACATTGTTTCTAATTGGCTGTAGTGGAAGGAAGGATGTGTGATCAGAGAGCAACTCCCAGGATGGGTAATAATCTCAACCTCATTAGAACATGTGTATTTGATTCTTTTCTACATATTTAACAGGTCATAATTTTTAATAAAAACTAAAATTTATTTGACTGTATCCTTTGCCTCAAGCTGTTTGCAATCTAGGGAGGGAAGTGAGACATATTGTTTTAGAAAGTAAACTGAGACAAAATGGTTAAGAAAACTGCATCGGAGGGTGGAGGGGGAAAGGAATAGAACTAATCATAACTGGGAAGATCAGGAAAGGTTGGTGACATTTGAGATGAGCCTTGTGAAGATTTTTAAGGAGATGAGAGAAAGAGGAGAAAGTTACCATCCAGGGCAGATGAGAAGAGTTTGCAGAGGATGCTGGGAAATGAGGGCCATGCTACGTGATCCCACCTCCTAGGAATTCCTACCATTCCGCACCTTTAGAACAATCTCCACTGTAACCGGGGGCTACTCATTTGCTCCAGTGAAATAGAAAGAGCTCAGCTAAAGAAAGCTTTGAGCTGTAGCTTTGCCGTACTCCCACTCTATGATCTAGGATGGCCCCTTCTCCTTCTGTGTAAAATTGAGATGCCACAGTTACCACATAGTTATTTAAGGTATGAAAATGTGAGTCAACCATGGAGAATGGTATGGAGCTTCCTCAGAAAAAAAAAAAAAAAAAAAGAGCTACCCTCTGATCTTGCAATCCCACTCCTGGGCATATATCCGGGAAACATGACCCCAGTGTTCATTGCAGCCACTGTTTACAATAGCCAGGACAGGGAAGCAGACTGGGTGTCCATCAACAGATGAGTGAATAAAGAAGATGTGGTATATATATATGCACCCTGGAAAACTACTGAAGCGTACAAAAGAATGAAATCATGCCATCTGCAACCACATGGACGGACCTAGAGATTATCATACTAAATGAAGTAAGTCAGAAAGAGAAAGGCAAACACCATGTGATATCACATATGTGGAATCAAAACATGACACAAATGAATCTATGTATTATAGAAAACATAAACAGATTCACAGACACAGAAAAAAAAACTTGTGGTTACCAAAGGGGAAAGAAGGGTGGCCACTGCTGCTGCTAAGTCATTTCAGTCGTGTCTGACTCTGTGTGACCCCAGAGACAGCCGCCCACCAGGCTCCCTCGTCCCTGGGATTCTCCAGGCAAGAACACTGGAGTGGGTTGCCATTTCCTTCTCCAATGCATAAAAGTAAAAAGTGAAAGTGAAGAGGGGGGTGGAGGGAGGGATAAATCAGGAGACTGAGAGTATCATATACACACTACCATGCATAAAACAGATAAATAACCAAGAACCTACTGTATAGCACAGGTAAAACTATACTCTATATTCTGTAATAACTATAAGGAAAAAGTATTTGAAAAGGAATATACATGTTCATATGTATATATGTGTATATGCACATATATGTTATACATGTTCAGTTATAAACACACACATATGTATGTGTAATGGGATGGCTGTGCTATACACTTGAAACAATACTGTGAATCAACTATACTTCAATTAAAAAAATTATTTTCTAAATGTGTGCAAATATTGGCTGGTCTGTTCTCAGGACACAGTTATGTCAATGGCTTGATTTTTATCTTCGGCTTGATTTGTGTCTAAATTCTATGTAGAGTGGACATTGCTTCCTTGGGCTCAGAGAGAAGCGGACTCAAGACCAGACTGGCCATCACATGGAAAGCTTGAGTAAGGTGGTCCCACCCCCACCCCATCCTGAGGTTCAGGCTCCAGATTGAAAAGTAAGAGGAAGACTGACTTGGGGATCTTCTCAGTTGTCCTCCAGGGCAGCAGCTGCCTGCACACTGAGCAAAGAAAATTTCTCACCCTGCTTTTGGCCTCCGTGGAAGAGGAGGTCCTGACCCATTCATATCTGATCAATGGGTCAAGATCAAGGGCAGTGGCCTGTGCTGGTCTATGGCCCTGTGAAATCAGAGGCCCAGTGACATAGCTAGCCCACTGTCAGGACAGTCTAAACAGCTGAGGTTACCATGAACTCCTTGTTCACCAGGCATTTCTCTCCTGTAAGTAAACAAGTCAGCTTATGGTTTCAGCTTATTTTTTACCCTAAAATGAATGTCACCAAAAAGCTTAGTGTACTTTTAGGAAACGTCCCCTTTTAAGTTCTTAGCTTGGGTGACATCAGATAGAAGCTTCCAGATGGAGAATAGGCTTCTCTGGAGGAAAGTTTTGACCTTTTAAAAGGTGTGAAATAGCCTCTCCTCATTTCAGCCAGGCCTTTGGGTTCCAACCTTGATAACCAATGCCCAGAACAGTTAGATGTGAAACTCTGATTTGCTGTATGAGTCAGCTGAAGCCAGCCTGGGTCAGGGGGAATACCCCGTCCACTAGACAAAACCTCACTGTGGCCCAGGGGCTGGGCTGAGTCAGCCCACAGCTACTCTTGAGAATCTCCAGCCTAATATTTTCTCCCACTTGGCTCAAGTACCTGAAGGGCTTTTCCCTTGTTTAAAAGTGAAAAAAAAAAAAGTGCTAACATACCAAATGGTATTTCAGAAGCTGGTCTCCAAACTGTTAAATCCTGAATCCTTTGAAGGAAACTTCTTTGTTTGTTTTCACTTTTTATTATGAGACATTTCAAAATTATTTAGTATGAATTGCCAGGTACTGATCAATTAGCTTCAGCAGCTCTGAATTCATGGACTATCTCACTTCATCTCTACCCTCCCTTACTTCCCCCACCCCATCCTCCAGGTTATTTCAAAGTAAATCCCATATGTGATATCATCTCATCAGTAAATTCAATGGGGTTTTTAACTCTTGTTTCAGAAGTTAAACAAGCTATGACCAAGCAAGTGGACTCTGTCAGCAGTAAGAACCCACCTGTTACTACTCACCACTTACGGACAGCGACTTGTCCTAGGTAATGGGGTTGGTGAGTCACAGAGCCAGGGATAAACACAGGCTGTCCAGCTGAGCAGAAGATAAGCATTTGAAACTTGGAGCCCTGGTCAAACTGCAAGTGACTCTCTAATAAGAAATACTGAATGGGGTAGGTTACTGCAGGCTTGCATAATAGGTTTAATCAGTAATTTTTCAAGCACCTGCTATGTTCAGAATAAACACTTCTCCATAAGGAGCGTTTTGCAATGTGCAAAGTCCTTTGAGCATCCTGGTAGTCCTCCTAGAGTTCCCATTGTGCATGCTCTAGGAAGGAAAAGCGAAAGCTCTGAACAGCCAACCAAGTCTCCCAGACACTCACTAGTAAGAGGCCAGCTCTTCCAACACACAGCTGAGACGTTGCTATCTGCAAACACGCCCAAAAAGCAAAAAGCTTTAAACAAATATGTCTCCCTCTCTACCAAAAAAAACGAGCAAGCGCACAAAGAGTGGGCCATTTTTACTGAAGGAAAGTAAATAGAGTGTCAGCTCCTGAACTATGAATTACCTATGATAACTAAAAGGTTATCTCATGGATGCTATCTCACGGATGACTGGACCTGCAATCTATGCTGTCCTAAGTCTGAAAAAATGAAATATGCCCCCAGAGAAGAGGAGATCTCTTATAGGAAATTCTGAATTACTATTAATAGAAGCCTCTGTGTCCAGCTCAGTCACCCTCCCTGACCCCACACTAGGGCCATGTGGCCTAGCCCATCCCCCAGAAGGAAAGGGTATTTTTGAATGTCAGACACAACCCAGAGCCATACAAAGAAAGTCCATCAGAAGTTCATCCTCAAGAAGGGGGAGTGGGGGGGGGATGCAATAGATAAAGGAATTTCAAGAAGTCATAGAAAAAAAAAAAAAACCCTACAAGCCCTGAAATCACATTTCCTGTAATTTCAGGGAAAACATTCACTGACATCATTCGGAGAATCGCGTCCACAATTCTGCTCGTACGCAGGGAAGGAGAGGAGGCTGGCACGTTTCCTGCCGTCTTCACTCTTTCTGGGAACTCTTACAAAACCACCCATCCAGTCTGGTTTTTTGTTTGTTTGTTTTAATGGCAGTAGAGTTGATTTACAGTGTTGTATTAATTTCAGCTGTACAGCGAAGTGATTCAGTTATACATATATATCCCTTTACATATTCTCTTTCATTATGGTTTATCACAAGATATTGAATATAGTTCCCTGTGCTATACTGCAGGACCTTATTGTCCACTCATTCTATATATAATAGTTTGCATCAACTAACCGCAAACTTCCAGCCCAGTCCTCTGCATCTTATGTCTTGAACCCTCTCAACCAAAATATTTATCACTCATTTAATAAAGCACTCTTCCTATACACTGAATAACAAGGCATGTATTAATTATTTCAGTGTACCAAGAGGAAAAAGTGCTTACTTGACTTATTAAGGCATACTTCCTTGAAATACTTTTCCATGAAGTATTTAAAATCTACTTCTAAACAAACATCCATGACAAGCACATTTTCAAACAATTTAGTGTTTAGTCTGTCCTAGTGAATGATGTCTTTTATCATAGATTTAACCAAAGAGAACTTTAAGAAGCCATGCTTGGCCTTTCGTGATGGTCCAGTCATTAAGACTCCGTGCTGCCAATGCAGGGGGTGAGGGTTCGATCCCTGGTCTGGGAATTAAGATCCTATATGACACGTGACACAGGCAAAAGTAAAAAAAGAAGCAGCCACGGTTATTTTTAAACACAAGAGCTAAATATTCAGTCAGCTTTCTGAGTATCTTTGTCAAATCATGATTTTTAACACTTCTTCGACTTCGCTTTTTCTCAGCTAGAAGCCACCGCTTACTCGGAGAAACTTTTTAAACTATAGTAAAATCACCAATTCTGAGGCTGCAGATCCCAACTCCAAGTAAAATGACCAGTTCCAAGGAGGCAGTTTCTCCTCTGCGAAGGGGCTAAGACGCCTGTCTTCTATTCCAGGGGCCCGAGAGGAAATGGTGTGGGAGGGGAAGGCATCATGGGAAAGTCTTTAAATGCTAAAGACCCTTGTTAATGAGAGCCACAACTTTGTTTTGCGACACTGATCTTAGCCTCCAGTCTTCAGAGGGTCTTTCCCCACTGATTTCCTTAAAATGGAAGGTCAAAGCCATCCCCAGCCTCAACTCTTTGCCCTCAAAAAAATAACAACCTAGATTCAGTTCTGTGGTGGTTGTTGTTCTAAAGGATCTAACCAGACACTTTTTTTCTCACAGGAGCTTTGTAAACACTCACTTACCACCCTCCTCCGATGCTCCCAAGCTGTGAACCAGGTTGGGATCTTGGGATCTCTTGTCTGGTGGGTTTCTTAAGGGCCAATAAGCAGTTAATGTGAGTTTGGAGTTTAGATGATGCTGACCATGAATTTATTCTTTTTTAATACATCCTTCAGCAACAGCCTCGCTCGTGTCTGTTTGAAAGAGCAGAGCTCTACTGACTAAACGAAAACATTTATTCCAGATGTGTCTCTGCTCTGAAGGAACCAGAATCCGTTTTCCAACCACATCTCCTTAAATTCCCAAACGAGGACATGAAGAAGTGATTCGGTGAGGGGACACCATCTGGGATATTGATCACTAACTGTAAGCGAGATCGAGCCATGTTCCCAACATTTTGTATGCATTACCTCATTGAACCCTCATAACTCTTTGAGGCAGCAAAATTATAATCCCATTGTACAGATAAATAAAACCAATACCTGGAGAAGTTAAGTAACTTCCCAAGTCACAGAGAGATTCAAGAGTGTCCAGCCGAGACTCAAATCGATCTCGGGTGGCCTTGGCCTGCAGCAACTTGAAGCAAGCAGAGATTTTGTTCTTGGCCAGAGATTGAGGTCAGGTCATGACAGTGAGAGTGCTGAATCCTAGCCCCTAGACCAGAGGTCAGCAACGGGCCCTGGCCCTTTAGCTTTGCGGAAAAGAATTCCCACAAGACAGTAAGTAGTGAAACAAGTAAAGTATTTATTAGGAGGAAAAGAGTTCAGTACCTGTTGGTAGACACATGGGCAGACTCAGAGGGAGAGTCACACCCTTATGGGCATTTGAATCACTTTTAAGAGGCATTTCTTCCAAAGTTCCTTGACCAATGATTTTGATTTGCCTGTTTCAGAGTCCGTATTTTGTATAACTCAGGATCCTCCAATAGCTTCGTGTTCATCTCTCAGCCAAGATGGATTCAGGCAAAGAGGCCTATGGGTAGGTTGACATCACTCCCCTTTTGACCTCCAAGGATGCTCTCTGAGTGTACAGTTGGCTAGGTCTCCTGACGTCAAGAATGAGAAAAATGTGGTCTCTTCTATCTGGGCAGGGCCCATCCTCCTCTCTAGATTGTCCTGCTGTTCTCATCTTGGAGTATCAGTCCAGAAGGAATGACTCTCCACCTGCTTTCCCTTTGGGGGCCCATTTAAGTCCAGGAGGTTACCTGCTCTTTTTCTTCAGTTAGTGTTATCTGGTACTTTCTCCATGCTGGGGCCATGATGCGCTCTTGACCTGCGTTATCTAACAGTAGCCCTATGAGATAACACCATAAGTATCCCCATTTTCCATGTGAGATTCTGAGGAATCTCAGTTAAAAACCATACCCACCACTGTCAGTCAGCTTCGAGCATCCAACCATTAAATACGAGTGAGCAGCCAAGGATCAGCAGACGTCAGAAGAAATCTTGTAGTAAGAAAAACAGAAGTCAAAGCAAACTAAGCAATAATAAAAATGTAAAAGAAGTAAGAAAAGAAAGCTTAAAAAAAAAAAAACTTTGTGAATTTCTTCAGAACAAAATAAGATATTCTATCCATAAAATAAGAACGCTGTTTTAAAAGAAGTTCCACTGAGACAAATGTTGTGTTTAAACTTAATATATAATAGGAGAAAAATTTTAATTTCTGAAAGGTTTTGAAGTTAAAATTGAGAAAATGTCCCAGAAATTTAAAAGGATAAATAGGAGGAAAAAAATCATAAGAAATTTATAGGTGCTGATTAAGAGTTGGGGGAAAAAGCTGACAAAATAAATGAGAATATAACACCAAGGAAAGTATGCATGTAAATTTCCCCAAGTCTCAAAATGAGTTTCCAAATTAAGAACCCCAGGATGCCTGAAAAATGTGCGGAGACACATTACCACAGTGTTTCAGAACACTGGAGTTAAGCGTAAAGAACTGGAATGACTTTAAAGTTGTTAAGAGCAATACTAGAAGGTAGGAGAAAACAAAACAAAATGCCTGCAGAGTTTTGAAGGGAAGATATTTCTTATCAGATACCTATGCACAGCTGTTTATTAAGTATGAGAGTTCTTCTACAGGGAGAAATTTTCCTCTGTCCTTCTACATTCTTCTGTCTGGTCTAAGAATTAAATTCACGTGAGACAGGTAAAATCAAACAAAAGTTTAATAACATGCTTACACAGGAGAGGGGGCTTCCCTGGTGGCTCAGCAGATTCAGTAAAGAATCTGCCTGCCAATGCAGTAGACACAGGTTCAGTCCCTGGGTTGGAAGATACCCTGGAGAAGGAAATGGCAAACCACTCTAGTATTCTTGCCTGTGAAATCCTATGAACAGAGAAGCCTGTAGGTTCATGGGGTCACAAAAGAGTTGGACATGACTTAACTATTAAACAACAACAACATACATAAGAGAGACTCAGGAAAACTGAGTAAATTCACCAAAAGGCCAAAGCTCTCATCTTAAATAGCATCTTCAGCTGAAACCAAAAGAGGATGTTGGGGTCGTGGTTTGGGACTTTAAAGGGGAGGGAGCAACTGACATGAGGATGAGAAAACAAATGTTTGGCAGACAAATGTTTGCTCGGTCAGCAGAGACAATGGGACACAGAGTGGACTCTGATTACTGGGCCCTGCCAAGTTTCCCCCACCACACCTGGACTGTAATGTTTGCAAACATCTCAGGCAATAGATCTATTCTGGAAAAAGGCCCTTTATCGAAATTCTTTAGGCAGGTAAGTGGGAAAAGGGAAAGTGACTTTCTGTGTCTTTTGGGCCTCGATTGCTTTCAGCTCAAAATAATTTGCATGCCAAGGAGACATTTGGGGGTGGCAAATTTTCCTTCCCTGTAGAATAAAGACATTTTCAGAGATGCAAGCTTTCAAAAACTGCTTCTTGTGCACTCCCCTCAGGAAGCTACAGAGAAAGAACTCAGATGAAGAAGCAAACAGCTAAGAAATAAGATGGAAACCATGTGATGGTGAAGAGTCTCAAGGTCTCAGCCTCATTTGGTGGCCCTTGGAGCAGAAAACCAGGAGCCATTCCAGCCTGTTCAGCCCTTCCTTCAGGCGATAACTTGGAGAAGGGACACGGTCAGTGATGGCTTCCAGCTGGCAGCTCCCAGACAATGCCTCAGCATGACAGTGTTAGGGGACCACTGAGCGAAACAGCCCACCTTGGCCAGGCATGATGATAACCACTTGTATGAGTTGTCTCACAGCAGGAGGTCCTGATAAGGAAGATGCTGCTGCTGCTGCTGAAAACTAACTGGGAGAATTTGGGAGGGGCCAAAAGGAGAGAGGAACCACCAGCCCATAATATGTCCTACCAATGTCCCAGAATCCTTCACATGAGAATCCATCTTGGCTGGGAGATGCCAGTGCCACCAAGAACCCTGAGTCAGACCGAATTGGGCCAAACAAGATGATTGGCCAGAGACAGCCCAGAAACGAACCCCATCACCATAAACCCTGAGACTGTGAGCCTGTGGCAGAGCAGCCCTCCTGGGTTCCCTTAACCTGCTGCTCTCCACCTGGGTGCCCCTTCACAATAAAATCTTTGTTTTGTCAGCTCAAGTGTCTCCTCGAGGAATTCACTTCCAAGTGTGAGACAAGAGCCCACTGTCAGGCCCTGGAAGGTGTCCCCCTTCCTGCACCTGCAGGGTCCTACAGCCAGTCTCTTCTGCCTGACCCAGCATTCTTCTAAGGAGACTCCAGCTGCTACCCCGAGGTTTCCAGGAGCCGCACTGCAGTCTGAGACTCCTCCTACCACACCTTCCTTCCTTCCTCCTCTCCCTTCCCAGGTGTCAGACCTGCATCCCTGTCTGAAGGCTCTCCTTGCCTCCTCCTGCCCCTTGAGCCCAGGCATTTGTCCTAATAAATCTCTTTGCCCTTCAAATACCATCTTGGTGTCTGCTTGCTAGAGAACCCAAATTGGCACAAATCCAAAACAAATTTAGGTCACAAGTTTCTTGGAAAAGCTTTTTCAAGGAGAAAAAATATTAGAATAAAGATGGCTTGCACCATCTTCCTTATCAGGACTTCCTGCTGTGAGACAACTCATACTGATTTTATTGAGCAGTATTAACACAAGTGGGAGTGAGAGATGGATAATTAGTGATAAATACACAGGCAGTTAGCTCTCCCACCTGCCCTCTATAAGGGCAATAGTTAAGCCTAGTGAGGAAAAACCTAGTTTACTATGTTGACCAAAAATGCACAACAATAGAAGTTGAGAACTATGTTTTATTCAGCAGACATACTGAGGACTTAAGCCCAGAAGGCAGCCTCTCAGGTATCTCTGAGGGACTGCTCTGAAGATTTCAGGGAGGAGCCAGGACCTATAGGGGGATTGTAACAAAAACCAGTTAGTCAGAATATCCAAAGATGACTGTAGTTAAAGAAAACCGGATATCTTAAGTTAATGAATGTAACAGTTTCCATGTATGGGAAAATTCATTCCTTTGACACGAACCTTAGGTGTCTAGGGCCAGTTTCCTACTTTCTCGTCCTGAATCCCCTCAGGGCGCACACAGTCTGGCAGCACAGTGGCTGCTGGCTCGCTGGCAGCAGCATCCTTTTTCACTGATACAGCACGCAGCTTTGTTCATCCACAACCTTTTGGCTCAGCTCTAAATAGTATCGTAATAATAACACAAACACCACACAGTGTAACCTAACTGAAATTATAACTCATGTTGGAAGAATAGGGAATCAGGAAGTGTCCAAGGATACTACAAAGGTTCGTTCAGGAGGAGGATTAAATCCTCATCTTTCATATGGAGAAATCAATAGATGACGCCTAAGCAGGAAACTTAAGTGTTTAATATGTTATTTAGTAAGTAAGTATGTTAGAGGAGAGTGAAAAAGTTGGTTTAAAGCTCAACATTCAGAAAACGAAGATCATGGCATCTGGTCCCATCACTTTATGGCAAATAGATGAGGAAACAGTGGAAACAGTGACAGACTTTATTTTGGGGGCTCCATAATCACTGCAGATGGTGACCACAGCCATGAAATTAAAAGACACTTCCTCCTTGAAAGAAAAGTTATGACCAACCTAGACAGCATATTAAAAACAGAGACATTACTTTGCCAACAAAGGTCCATCTAGTTAAGGCTATGGTTTTCCCAGTAGTCATGTATGGATGTGAGAGTTGGACTATAAAGAAAGCTGAGCACCCAAGAATTGATGCTATTAAACAGTAATGTTGGAGAAGATTCTTGCGAGTCCCTTTGGGCTACAAGGAGATCCAACCAGTTAGTCCTAAAGGAAATCAGTCCTGAGTATTCATTGGAAGGACTGGTGCTAAAGCTGAAACTCCAATATTTTGGCCACCTGGTAGGAAGAACTGACTCATTTGCAAAGACCCTGATGTTGGGAAAGATTAAAGGCGGGGGGAGAAGGGGATGACACAGGATGAGATGGTTGGATGGCCTCAGAGACTCCATGGCTATGAGTTTGAGTAAACTCCGGGTGATGGACAGGGAGGCCTGGTGTGCTGCAGTCCATGAGGTCGCAAAGAGGCAGTCAGACACAACTGAGCGACTGAACTGAACTGAACTGATGTTATTTAGTGATGAAGTGAATGTTACCGAAATAATCAATTAAAACTGCTGAAAATAGATGCCCTTAGGAAGCAGAAAATGGAGGGGGGAAGTTCAGGGAACTGGGATTTGGGAATTAAAAACCATGAAAACAAATTCAGCTCTTAAACCATGCACAGCTATAACTTTTATTTAAATATACATTGCCAAGGGACTTCCTGGGGGTCCAGTGGTTAAGAATCTGCCTTGCAGTGCAGAGGACATTGGTTCAATCCCTGATCCAGGAACAAAGATCCCACATGCCAAGGGGCAACTACCCTGTACACAACACCAAAGACAGTCTGTGAGCCACAGTGAAATACCTCACTCGACACAACTAAGACCCAATGCAGCCAAATGAACAAACGTGTAACAAATAATTAATTTAAAAATATATTGCCAAACAGAAATATACTGTAAAAAGAACCAAGTAAAAGAAAGGGACTTCCCAGCCCACACTCATGGTAAAGAACCCACCTGGAAATGCAGGAGATGCCAGGGACACAGGTTTGATCCCTGTGTCAGGAAGATCCCCCTGGAGGAGGGCATAGCAACCCACTCCAGTGTTCTTGCCTGGGGAAACCCATGGACAGAGGAGCCTGGCAGGCTATAGTCCATGGGTTCACAAAGAGTCAGATATGACTGAAGCAACTTAACACACACACAAATAAAAAGAAACAGGAAGGACCCTAGGCGACCTTGCAGGAGAGTTGAGTTAGGTAGATGTGAGGTGAGAGTGAACCCAGTGAGCTGGCCTGAGCATCTCATGTGCATTTGACACGGGGTTGGGCAAGGTGAGTGTGGTTGGAGTGTGGAGAGCAGGAAGGACGAGGACGCAGAGGAGGCAGGCAGAGAAGTGGGGACAAAGACGACCTTGTCAACCACATCATCTCAGGACATTTTCTTCGGAGCCACGGGAAGACTGAATTGTTCCCTTTGCAAAGATGTCTCAGATGAACATCTACGATTCATGTCTAGGATGCTGAGAACTTGGAGGAGACAAGGAAAAGGAGGGAGAAGAAAACGGGTGTCCTGGATGTTGGCTGGCATCTTGGAGGATGGCTGTGCATCTTGGATAAAGCACATACCTAAGTGCAGGATGGGAACAAAAGATGTGAATGTGTTCCGTTTTTGTGATGATGGTTATGTTGTCTGAAGGTTTTCTGGGTCAAGATGTCAAGTAAGCAGTTAGATTCACAGACTTAATAAAAAAAAATCTGGCAAATCTGAGTCATTAACACATAGACACGTGGTAATTCAAATCCTTGGGAATAAATGAGGTGTGTCGGGAAGAGAGAACCAACCTTGGGCAGAGCCCTATGGAACCCCACAAGGGCTGAGTATGGAGTGGCCAAGGAAAGAAGGGAGGGAACAGTCAGAGAGTAGAGTGTGTGTGTGTGTGTGTGTGTGTGTGTGTGTGTGTTGAACAGTCTCTCACTGGAAAATTCCCGTTGATACATCATTCAGATATTCAGACGGAACTGTCTCATGATGACTGAAATTTGGCCACATAGAGGGGCTGGCTGCAGGCTGACCCCAGAGCTACTAAAGGTAGTGCTGCTGTGCTGTGCTCAGTCATGCCCGACTCTTTGCGACCCCGTGGACTGTAGCCCACCAGGCTCCTCCATCCATGGGATTTAGTAGAGGCAGAGGGAAAAGACGATGCAGAGTCCCCAGCAGCTTTGTGCCAAAGGAGCCTGATGCTGCTGCCAAAGGCTGAGACACAGAAAACGGCTCAAAGGAAGCAGAATAGTAACAGAGAACAACAGGAAAAAAAATGCTATCATGGGCCTTCCATGGTGGTCTAGTGTTTGGGACTTCACCTTCTAATGCAGGGGGAGTGGGTTCAGTCCTTGGTTAGGGAGCTAGGATCCCACACGCCTCAGGGCCAGAAAATCAGAACATAAACAACAGAAGCAGCCTTGCAAAAAATTCAATAAAGACTTTAAAAGATGAGGCTTCCCTGGTGGTCCAGTGGTCAAGAATCCGCCTGCCAGTGCAGGGGACAGGGGGTTCAATCCCTGGTCCGGGAAGATTCCACCTGCCATGAAGCAACTGAGCATGTCCACCATGACTACTGGAGCCCGCAGGCCCAAAGCGAGAGCTCTGCAGCGAGAAAATCCACCACAGTGCGATGTCCGTGTTCTGCAACCAGAGTAGCCCCCGCTCTCTGCAGCTAGAAAAAGCCCGTGTGCAGCAACAAAGACCCAGCACAGGCAAAAATGAAATTTTTTTAAATTTAAAAAAACTTTAAAGAATGGTCCACATCAAACAAAGAAACAAAAAAACCTTTAAAAAAAAATGCTATTGTGACAAACTGGAAATTAGCTAAACTTTCAGGAGTTTTGAGACTTGTCTTAATAGGTGAAAAACGGTTGCAACCAAAGGTTTATAAGAAACCGTTTGATGTATAAACACTAGACTGAATGATTTCTTTGGTTTTTCGTCATTCATTTGGGCAGATTGATGCAAATCCCCAAACGGCTTAACCCTAGCCATTGACGTGTGTGATTTCTGGATGGTTTCTCCTCACAGTGGGTTGCCCCAGGCAGGTATTGTCAGAACCTCCAGCTGTGCCAGGCCTGCTTATCACACCCTGTGACTGAGGTCTTTCCAAGTGCTAAAACCACTTCCTAAGTACGAGAAACGAGATGTTTTTCTACTCAGGTAAAATACAAAATATAAACACAAGCTGAATACCTGAATAAAATTATGCCAAACTGGGACATTTACTTTAAAAGTCTGAAGATAATGACTCCTTTGTTGAAACGGTCTTATCAGTTGCTACATTTGCTTGGCATGCTGTCTTCATAAAGCAACATCAAAAACCTGATGGGAAGGGGTTATCATTCTTTTACTTCAGCAAAAATAAATAAATGAAGATTCTGGTCTTTGTGTGCCAGTATACTCTTGGTATTGTCTACATCTATTTTGAATTTTGTCTTGATTGCTGTGGATGTTAAATAAATAGTAAACGCCTTAGGAGAAGAATAGTTAATGCTGCTGCTGCTGCTGAGTCGCTTCAGTCCTGTCCAACTCTGTGCGACCCCATAGACAGCAGCCCACCAGGCTCCACCGTTCCTGGAATTCTCCAGGCAAGAATACTGGAGTGGGTTGCCATTTCCTTCTCTAATGCAGGAAAGTGAAAAGTGAAAGTGAAATAGCTCAGTTGTGTCCGACTCCCAGCGACCCCATGGACTGCAGCCTACCAGGCTCCTCCGTCCATGGGATTTTCCAGGCAAGAGTACTGGAGTGGGTTGCCATTGCCTTCTCCGATAGTTAGTGCTAATAGATGCTAACTCATAGCAGTGAAAATAGGGCATCAGAAAAATCAGAGAACGGTGGTTTTGACCACAGAAACTGTGGTTGGTATGGTCACTGCTGTAGTGAAAGAAAATGCAAACTTCTTTTATTTCCTGTCTTGAAACAAAGCTTATCAAAGAATGCTTTAAAAAAAAGTACCTTAAAAGAATAACATATATATTTCTCTTTTCATCTATTCCTTTTAGAAAATTTTTTATTGAAGTATAGTTGATTTAAAATATTACATTATTTTCAGGTGTATAGCGAAGTGATGCAATATTTTTCTAGATTATACTCCATTTAAAGTTATTATAAAATACTGGCTCTATTCCCAGGCTGTACTGAATAATTTTACAGCTGATTTATTTTATGTATAGAAGTTTGTTCTTCTTATGCCTATTTTTTACCTCTCTTTTTTATCATTTTGCATTTTTTATTGTTTATTTAGCTTCCCAAGATCTATGATATTCATTGCAGCATGCAAAATCTTAGTTGCTGCAGGAAGAATCCAGTTCCCTAACCAGGGATCAACCCGGGGCCCTCTGAATTGGAAGCGCAGTCTCAGCCACTGGACCACCAGGGAAGTCCCCATTTCGTCACTTTTTCATCTGGACACTGGAGTGTCCCAGACAAGAGAGTGCTGTGGCGGCTTCACTCTGAGGACCTGCTCTGCACACAAGCCCCCGAGATGGCAGGGTCTGCAGTCCCTGGAGAAATGGGCTTCCATTGGAGCACTCTGTTGAATTCTGAAGATAAATCCAACAGGCTTAAATCTTCATAGGTTCCCTATTACTATCACATTAAACTTTTTATATCTTTCTTTCAGAAATATCTATAATTTGAATGCATCCATCCTCAGACTCCCATTCTAAACTATGATATAACAGACTTTCCTTCAGTGTCTTTTGAACCATGTTGTTCTAGAAACAGGATGGAGCCAGCTGTCAAAAACACTTGGGCTCTTCTGGTTTTGGCCCTCGGCAGCTGTGGAGTTTTTGGACCATCATCTTACTTTCTTGGAAGATCACCTCTCCAGCTCTGAATTAACAGAATCCTGCTAAATCTTCCCCAGACCTCTCTCTGCTGTGATACTCAATCGATCCTTTCACCTTATAGCATATTTTCAATTCGTGGTTCAGGCATTTGCAGCCATGAAACTAAAGAAAAAAATACATAAGATGATGCTAAACTCTTCCATTTAGTTCTGAACAGCTATTGGACTCTAAGGAGATCAAACCAGTCAGTCCTAAAGGAAATTAGGCCTGCATATTCATTGGAAGGAGTGATGCTAAAGCTGAAACTCCAATATTTTGGCCACCTGATGCGAAGAACTGACTCATTGGAAAAGACCCTGATGCTGGGAAATATTGACGGCAGGAGGAGAAGGGGACGACAGAGGATGAGGTGGTTGGATGCCATCACAAACTCGATGGACATGAGTTTGAGCGGGCTCCAGGAGTTGGTGATGGACAGGGAAGCCTGGCTTTCTGCCATCCATGGGGTCGCAGAGTTGAACACAACTAAGCAGCCGAACTGAACTGATAAGTTCTAACCAGCCAGTCCTATGGGCTTTCCAGGCAAGGCTGGTGGTAAAGAACCCACCTGCCAATGCAGGAGACCTAAGAAATGTGGGTTTGATCCCTGGGTCAGGAAGATTCCCTGGAGGATAGCCTAGCAACCCACTCCAGTATTCTTGCCTAGAGAATTCCATGGACAGGAGAGACTGGCTGCTGGCTACGGTCCACGGGGGTTGCAAAGAGTTGGACATGACTGAATGACTTAGCACTCATACACAGCCAGTTCTATAGGCAGTAGTTTAGAATAACACTTTTTTAGATGAGGAGAATTCATTTCTCCAAAGACTTAGGTGTTAATACTGTAGTGTTTACAGATTGGCAGAGAAAGCAAGGGAGAGTGTGGGAAGGAAGTGGTGAGGGCAAGGTGCCCAGAGTCCCTCTGAGAAGTAAACAGCGGTCAGCACCGGTCTGGCTGGGGAAATTTCTCTGTCAGGCCCTGTGAACAGAGCTGCACGCTAGAGTGATTCCCCAGTACCCCTTCCAAAAATGCCCTGGGGGCCTCCACTGGGACCAGTCCTGACCTTGACTGACCAGATGGTTCGCATCACAGCCAGGAAGATTCAATCTCTCTCCCTCTTTCTCTCTGTCTCCTTTTGAAATGAAATTTCAACTTTTCAAGCAGGAAAACTGTGAACAAAGTTTGGTGCAAATCTCAAATCTCATCCATATATAAACTTTCAAGTTTTTTTTTCCTTACTGCAGGCAAATCAGATTTCCAGAGCAATAGTGTATCCATCTGCTTGCATTTCCTGACCCAGCAGGGCTACTCACAGTTCAATTGTTCCAGGGACCTCTTCATACACTTTCTCTAATCCCCGGGCTTCCCTGGTAGCCCAGCACATAAAGAATCTGCCTGCAGTGAGGAAGTGCAGGAGATGCAGGCTCAGTCCCTGGGTTGGGAAGATTCCCCTGGGGAAGGAAATGGCAACCCACTCAGTGTTCTTGCCTGGAGAAATCCATGGACAGAGGAGCCTGGGGGGCTACAGTCCATGGGGTCGCAAAGAGTCAGACATGGCTGAAGCAACTGAGAAGAGCAGAGCAAAATCAAGAAAAACTATTCTCCAGCTACACCCAAGGTTTACATTCTATACTTTGGTGAAATCTGAGAACATAGACCAGTGAGGAAGGTGAAGAAAAAGGAAAGCATGGACAGTGGCATGAGCCATCCAGGGACCAGTCTCCAACAAGGGCTTCTGGGTGTGCAGACGTCCTGCAGGCACCTGAAAGCTGCTTTAAACCAGCCTGTACTAGAGCTGCAAAAACACCACACCAGCATCTTCACCCTGCTTCCACCTTACAGATAACTGAGCACACAGCGGCCTACTCAGGCTGCTCCGAGGGGCTTGGGAGGGACCATCGTTCCTGTGTTCCTCCTGCAGAGCAGCCTTCCCTACAAGGCCTGAAATCTCACCATCCATCATTTACTTCCTTTACTCAAGCACTGCCCTCTTTCTGTTTTTTTTTGTTGTTGTTGTTGTTTGTTTGTTTGTTTGACTGTAACGAATCTTAATGGTGGCATGCGAACTCTTAGTTTGCAGCATGTGGGATCAAGTTCCCTGACCAGGGATGGAACCTGGACGCCCTGCATTTGGAGTGCAGAGTCTTAGCCCCTGGGCCATCAGGGAAGTCCCTCCCTCTAGTTTTTATTCAAATTATAAATGTGCCACACTCACTCCATGGTACTTTTCTATGCATAAGTCTACTAAGTGGAACCAAGAAACAGGACAAGCCGGGGAGGATGGAGACGAGGTCGGAGGGGAGATGGTATCTCAACTGCACAAAACCTTTTCCTACACCAAAGATTTGCTGGGTCCAACCCCATCCTTTTGACATGCACTTCACTCCCACTGCAAGGAAAATTCTGAGCCTGTGGGTATGTTTTTGTGAATTATTAAACTATCTTTCCAAGACGGTCTAGATTGGAAAACACTGTGGCAAAGGAAAGACACCAAGTGAGCAAAACAATGTAAAACATCTCACATGGCACATATCACTTAACAGATATTCAATAAATAAATGCTTCCTTCCTTCCTTTCCTAGAGTTGCAGGATCTCTAGTGTATTAATTTTTCTGCATGTGGTTGCATTCCTCAGAAGTGTAGGTTTCATGTCTGGAATGACGGGAAATACTAAGTTCATAAAACATCGATCTTAGGGGGAAATGACAGCCATGGGTATCAGGGGTTCTCGTACCTGTTGGCTAGATCCATCTTAGAGTTTCATAAGAGGTGGAAATTAAAGGAAGTCCAGAGAGGTGAGACGCTTACTGACCGGAAGAGCATGACTGTATGTTCAGACCTGAATCACAAAGGCTCCTAGGAGGCAAGGCAGCACCTCCAGCCCAGGAAAGTTGGGTGTGTTCTAAGCAGCCGAGGACCACATGGATTGCATTTCCAACGTATGTTCTGAGATGTGCCTCTCAAAATGAAATTCCACGTTCCACGGGGCAGGGAAGACAGAATAATCACAGAAGTTCAGAAGGTCCTGAGTTTAACTGATTTTTATTTCAAGGTTTCTGAGGCCCTTTGCTGTTTTAGGACTCACGGTTGATTTCCTTATGGAAGGGTTTCTTGGAAAAATCTCAAGGACCAGTGTTTTCTTTATGATCCACACATGCAGCAGCATGAAAATCAGGCTACCATGATTCTAGCTGCAGGTCTGCCACTGTTTGGCTGTGCAAGGACAGCACAGGCCACCTAACCTCTTGGATCTCATCTTCCGTGTCCTGCTGAGTTAAGGAATCAATTGAAAGCATTCATATCTTTCAGATTCAATGTCTATCCCAGAGTCAGAGTTGACCAGAAACCTTGAATTTCTCAGGGTAAAAAGCACAACCTCAGAACAACAGACCCCTCAGAGGGCTGCCTGGTACTTTCTCCCCTTGACCAGACCTTAGTCCTGAACTCATTACTCATCACCACTGCACAGCTCTGGTCCCTGGCAGTGATACACGCTGACCTGAGTACCTGCGGCAAGCTTACCCAGCCCCAGATTCTGCCCGGTCTGGTTCTACCTCTGTGACTCACTCATCTCAATCTGTGACACTTGAGTATTTCCCAAAGTCATCCCACCGTGCCTGGGGTCACGTGTCCTGTGTTCATAGCTCACCAGACCTCACCGGCAGCTCCACCCATTATGTCCTAGGCTGTTTTCTCTTGGATGCTGATTTTTTTAATTTCCAAATCATTTGATTTGTTTCTCATATCTTCCTCTTTTTTCCTACCAACACTGGCCAGCAGTTTTGCTTTTTCTCTTTCTTCCCCAAATGGGCACTTCCTTCCTTCTCATTTTCTCACTGCTCTCTGTGGCCTCCCTGCAGCTTTCTGGGCAAAAGTTGCCATTGCCCTTTCATGTTAGGACCCTGAAATCCAACCCCCTCTTCCATGTTGCTGGTGGGGTTCCCACTGTGTGCAGACATATGATTTGCTCTATGGCTGACATTTTCCATAATTTTCTTTTATGAGTTGCATTTGTGTCCTAATCTTGCAGATTGGGAGCACTATACCTTGAATGTACTGCTTGAGTTACACATATTACATGTGTCTGACCATCCCCTACATCAGCCAAATTCCTCCTCCGAATGATGAGCTCCCTAATTTGGTGGCCAAAACTGCTATCCCATTCATGGTCATGGTCATGGGTAACAACAGCCTCTGCATCCTTGCCTGTACCCCCATCAGCTTCCCAGCTCTTTTAGGTACCTCCTTTATTCACCCTGTCCCAGCTTTCTAGCTTTATCTAATCACTTACAGGAGCATTCACTGGGAAAATCCCAAAGTCAAGAACTTCTTGCAGGGCAAGAAGAGAGACTCAGATGTAGAGAGCAGACTTGTGGACACAGCTGGGGAAGGAGACGGTGGGATGAACTGAGAGAGTGGCATTGAAACATAAACTAGCACATGTAAAATAGATAGCTAGTGGGAAGTTGTTGTATAACACAGGGAACTCAGCTTGGTGCTCTGTGATGATCTAGAGGGGTAGGAGGGAGGGTCAAGAGGAAGGGATTTTTGTATACATATAGCTGATTCATGTTGTACAGCAGAAACTAACATAACATTATAAAGCAATTATCCTACAATTAAAAATAAAAGAAAAATCATTTTTAAAAAGGCAAGAACCTCTGGGTCCTCAGCTCTCCCCAGACCCTTACTAGCCTGCTTCCGTTGTGAGCTTTGTGCTCCTCTTCCTTGCAGCTAGATGCTTTTTGGTGAGTGCCCAAGCTGATTTCACTAGCCTCTGTGTATTGCTGGGCTGGTAAGAGACAGAACCTCACCTCAAGCTAGTTTAGTTCCAAAGGGGAATTCATAGACTCAAGAGAAATTTTGATGATGAGATTCAGCTGAGCCTGCAAATAAGCTGGAACAAGAGATCTGAGTGGCCCCCAGACTGTCTGCATCTCTTGTCCTACTTAGGTCATCAGTTTGAGTCTCTGCTTGATGACCAGTATCACCCCATGTCAGGAAATATAATTTCTGTGCTCCTAGGTTTTACACTTCAGTGGTGTGTGTGTATGTGTGTGCAGCCAAAGCCATATTTCCATCAGCTCCTAGGTGTGAACTTGGGACTTGACCACTAGGGAGCCCCGGAGGCCACACTTGGCCAGGGAGAGGGAGTGGGCACAGCAGGTCTCCTGCCTGGAGCAGGGATGGCATTACCACTCAGATACAGGGCCGAGATCTCACAGCAGCTTGGTTCTTGAGACAGAGAACAGGTTTACTGGTAGCGTACGCACACAGGGGGTTTCTGGTGCATTCTCTGATTCTTCTGTCAGTTTTTGTTGAGGCCTGGGTGAGGAAGTATTCATTTTACTTAACTGATATGCTTGGTGAACATCTGACACACCTCAGTGCTTTTGACACTGAGATGATTAACCTCATGGCTTTGGGTCTCCAGTCCCAAAACTCATGCAGGAACCAGCTTGGATCTGACTCTCCAGCCCTAAGGAGGATCCGGCCAGAGCTGGAGTGAGAAGAGCAGGGGCTGTTTCCAGGAGATCGGAGTGGCTGGCAGGCAGTCCCACAGAGTCCTCGACCAAGTCTCCTGGACCCCGCAGGGCCCATCCACCACCACCTTCCATGTTTCTTCTCCTGAGCCCTGGGGGACATGCTTTCTCTTGCCGAAGGTGCAACACTCTGTCAGTAAAACTCGCCCTGATTTCCTTATGTGCTATTGTTTTCTTTGTGATTATCAGCTGCTGCTGAGGTTATGTTATTTTAGGAAGGTCCTTGGGAGTGGTCATTACATAACTGCCCCAGCTGCCACCCAACAAGTCAGAAATTGTTAGGGATGCTCACCTCCACCCAGTGGTTCAGATACAACAAACAACTTCTCATCTCCGCCTCAGCGTCCCTCTCCCCAGTTCCTCCCTCTGGGTCCCCCGCTGGGCTAGTCACATGCCTGCTGACTTTCAGCTGAGTTTCATCACATGGGAGATTGATTCATCTGAGTTGAACTCCCAAGTTTCCTTCACCTTTGACACCATTCTTTGTGTACCTTGAACTTCTTTTCAGATAAATTATGATGATGACTTTGGTCAAGTTGAGTGTCTCCTCCTTTGACTTTCTCATGGGATCTTTTCTGAGGACCTTGTTTGCCCATGTGCCCTAGATCCACAGACCCACACACCCCCACCATGACCACCTCCATCATCTCCACTTGACCGATTTTCCCTCTGGGCTTCTCTCTCCCTCTTTCCCTCCGTGGAGCTAAACCATGAGAGCCCATCCTTGCCTGCCTGGAGATTATCTGCTCCTGCTCGTCCTTTGTTCTTCTCATGCTTTTCCCCAGCTACTTCTTCAGCATCCCTTCAATTTCCTCAGCATCCACGGATCCACCCCTGTTCCTGTGCAAAACTTGTCTTGCAAGCTTTGTCCTCCGTCTTCCAAGGAGCAGTCTCCTGCCTGCCTCCCAGCAGATGCCACCAGCCCTGTGTTTCATTTCCCTTCTCACTCTGGGCCCATCTTCACTGTGGCCTACATATGAGTCGTTTATATAAATGTAACTTCCCTCCACCCAGAGATTACCACAGCCTTTTATTTTTAAAGTCAAACCATAGATATAGGGACTATGCTTGAAACACCATTCTCAACAGCACCATTGAATTCAGAGTTTCCTCTTTTCTCTTGTGTTTTTAAATAACAAGAGTATCCTTTGGGAGGTGTGAAAATAATACATGGGGGCAGTAGAAAATTGGCATTTGAAACAACTTTTTGTTGTACAATGTATCATTTCTGTTGTTTGAAAGATAGTTGTTTTTTTTTTTAGGGAATAGTTGTAATTATATTATACATACAATTATGTATCCTCCCATTTTCACTTAATATTAAGATTTTCCAGATATTCATTGAGTGTTTTGTGTGTGAAGGATTGTTTCAGACCCTGGGGATGCAATGCTGCTCATCCTCTTTGACAGTGTGGTCTAATGTCAGAGGTAACAGGATAGTTATGATACTGTATAGAGAGCACAAAATCTTGTCTTGGAGGGGATGGTCAGAGAAGGTCTTCTCCCCACCCCACACCTCGTGAAGTGAGATCCCAGCTAAGAAAGAAAGAATTAGCAGGGGTTACCTGGGAAGATTCTTCTAGGTACAGGGAATAACATGTATGCAGCAAGGAGGAGAAGGGCACAAGAGAAGTGTAAATGCTGATTCTAGAGAGGCAATAACAGATGGTATGAGCCAGGTTATTGAATATGTATTTTATCTCAAGAGAGCCAGACACTTCCTTTTGAGTCTAATTAGATTTTCCCATAAGACAGCTGTAATTACAGTAATGACGCAGGGATCAACTCTTTTGTCTAATTATTAACTCTTCATGATACACCTTTTCTTGATAATGGAGATTCACAAGTGAAGGTACCATCACTTACTTAATCCTTTCCCTGCTGTTCCTGATATTTCACAGTTATAAATAATGTTGCAGTCAACACATTTCTCCTGGTCTCTCCTCTGCAATAACAGAAACCCTTTGCAGATGCTAACTCAACAGCCTCTTCTACGTAATTCACCCTGTGTGCTCTTTGTTCCAACTCTATTCACATTTCATGCTTCCAATCCAAGCCCTTAACTAGCCTACATACTTGGTAGGAACTATGGGGCTTGCCAGGCTTCCCAGGTGGCGCTAGTGGTAAAGAACCTGCCTGCCAGTGCAAGAGAGATAAGAGATTCAGGCTTAATCCCTGGGTCAGGACGATTCCCTAGAGGAGGGTCCAGCAACCCATTCCAGTATTCTTGCCTGGAGAATCCCATGGACAGAGGAGCCTGGAGGGCTACCTTCTATGAGGTGGCAAAGAATGGGACACGACTAAAGTGACTTAGCGTGCACACAAGGGGCTTCCCAGCTGGCACAGTTGGTAAAGAATCCACCTGCCAATGCAGGAGACAGAAGAGACAAGTGTTTGATTCCTGGGTTGGGAAGATTCCCTGGAGAAGGAGATGACAGCCCACTCCAGTATTCTTGCCTAGAAAATTCAACGGACAAAGGAACTTGATGAGCTATAGTCCATGGTGTCGCAAAGAGTCGGAAGAGTGGACAGGTTCTCATGTGTCTCTGAAAGGAGCTGGGAGTCCTGGTGTGAGAGCCCATAGTGGTGTATGGACAGCGCACACACACAAAGCTGAAAATGGACTGAAATCTCACATCAGCCATTTTCACACACTTCCTCTTTTTCAATGTGCCTTTTTTAGCTTTCCCAGCTTACTTCTTAATTACCATCAGTGAGTGCAGAAGAGGAAGGAAGCAACTACCACCCTTCTTGAGTTGCTGGGCTATTTTAGATTTAGTGTGATGGATCCACAATTGAAGCTTTGAACCAAAAGTTCTATTAAGTTTCACACCAGTGTCATAACACACATAAGAGTTTCCGCAGCTATTCAGATAACCTGTGTCCCTGCTTTTTCATGGCAACCCACTCCAGTGTTCTTGCCTGGAGAATCCCAGGGATGGGGGAGCCTGGTGGGCTGCTGTCTGTAGGGTCACACAGAGTCAGACGCGACTGAAGCGACTTAGCAGTAACAGCTGCTTTTTCATGTTGTTTTCTGCTGATTGCAGTTCTTGTTATTGTGTCATCTTTAATAACAACTTAGCTTCCTCTCAAATTAAATTTTATTCATTAAAGGAACACCATTTTCATGGTTCATACTTTCTTGCTAGTTAGGCTGTGTACAACCGCGGTATTAAAAACGACACCAAAATTTATAGAGCTCACAAACCTTACACTAATAAACAATTTCATCCTTGGTACATTTTTTTGTGTGTGTATTTTTAAATCTCTTCTTCTAAGCCCTATTAAAATTCCACAAACTTCTTTGTGGAGAAGGGGGATTGCCAGAAAGAAGAGTCTTTCATTCACTTATTCATTCATTTACTTCTTTTAAAAAAGTGTTTATTGAAGAAACCATCATGAGTGAGGTTTATGATATACTCTACTGTCCCAGGACCTGGATGATGTCAAGTATGACCCAGGTCCCAGCTCACCTCAAATTTTGATCAAGAGTTAAGAAGATACAATATTCTGAATACCTCAATTAAAAAAGACTTCTTTGTGCAGCACGCAAAGACGACTCAATCACAACCGCACTCCTAACACAATGCCTAGAGCAGATCATGTTTTAACACTCCCTTCCTCTATATGACAAAATTATTTTCAGTCATAATTATGAAATGAAATAATGTATAGTTATGACCAGAATAGAAGCACAATGAAAATGTTCCTTCATTAAATTTCATAATATATACATGGTTGTATAATATATACATGGCTGTATAATATATACATGGCTGTATAATAGCCATGCCAGTAAAAAAATTAAGAATGAAATAAGTTTTACAGTTAAAAAAAAATGTCACCCCTCTAGATCATCACAGAGCACCAGGCTGAGCTCCGTGGGGGTGGATGGAAGGTGGGAGGGAGGCAATATATGTATATTTATAGCTGATCCACATTGTCGAACCAAGGAAATCAACATGTTATAAAGAAATAATCCTCCAATTAAAAATAAAAATTTATTTTTTAAAAGGGAACGATTAATATTTTTAATTGCATTAATTTATTTTTAAAGAGATAGAATCTCTACTTTTTCTGTTGTGGTAGACAATAATAAATTATAGTTTCTGCTTTCCAGTCATAATTCCTGCAAATCTGTCAATAACAGACTTTGCTTTGATTGATCTTCTTCATGAATATGTGCAATACATTCTCTGCTATGGTCAGATTTTCCATTTTTCTTTCTTATAGTTGATTTGAGAACAATGTTTATTAATTTTAATTGCAGAAAGCTCCTTCCACATGAGACAACAGATGTACACACAGTTAGGAAAAGATTACAGTTTAGCAGATATTTCCATGAATCCCATTTCACAATAAACTCCAGAAATAGCAACACTGCCAATATGTTTGTTCTTGGGAATTGATTCCATTGGCTTTCAAAAGTCTGCATACTAAGAAAAATTTCCATTGTCTTCCAAATATCTTCTCCAGAAGATTTACTATACATTGCCTCCATATTTGCTGAAATCTTTCAAAGTTTTTCTTCCTCTCCAAAAATCAGAGAGTAAACCTTGACATTACCTGTTCTGTTCCTTTAGAACAAGTGTTGAGTTCTTGGGGAAAATGACTGGGATACTCGCATATTACACTTTGGGTTTCTTGTGACAACGTAGGCCTCATCTTTTGTCATTGCTATGTATTCTTCTTCAATATTTAATTCTATTTTCTATGTCAGCATTACTTGTTCATCTTTTGTTGTTGCAGAGTTAAAGGCCATTTTCATAAAATCTAAGCAGATCTTCCTAACTTCAAAGTCAGGATTAATTTTTCAAAATAATCTGTGTCATGGACAGCTTCATACTGACCCCATCTTCTTTGAGAAAGCCTTTTTATTTGATACCTACAGTCTGCACCATTTTTCATTGATGGGGTGAGACTTCTAAGAATTCATTAAAATTTTCCATAATCCCCAAAATATCCCACCTGAAGAAACACAACCAAAAGAGTAAACTCTGCAAAGTTGCAAGAAGGATTTCTTAGAACTGTGCTGGACACCACTGTGTACACTGATCAGAGCAATAGTAGGGACATTACCTTGACCATGGCAGAGGTTTATGCTTAGTCCATCCATATCCAATTATTCCAAGATCTCTTTGATGCATCCAGCAGCAATCTAGGCCCCAGAATGGCAACTTAAACTTACATAATGCTATATATCAATTCAGTTCAGTTCAGTCACTCAGTCATGTCTGACTCTCTGACCCCATGGACTGCAGCACTCCAGGCCTCCCTGTCCATCACCAACTCCTGGAGTTTACTCAGACTTATGTCCTTTGAGTTGGTGATGCCATCCAAACATCTTATCCTCTGTTGTCCCCTTCTCCTCCTGCCTTCAATCTTTCCCAGCATCAGGGTCTTTTTAAATGAGTCAGTTCTTTGCATCAGGTGGCCAAAGCTGAAGTTTCAGCTTCAGCATCAGTCCTTCCAATGAATATTCAGGACTGATTTCCTTTAGGATGGACTGGTTGGATCTCCTTGCAGTCTTCTCAAGAGTCTTCTCCAACACCACAGTTCAAAAGCATTAATTCTTTGATGCTCAGCTTTCTTTATAGTCCAACTCTCACATCCATACATGACTACTGGAAAAACCATAGTTTTGACTAGACAGATGTTGGTTGGCAAAGGAATGTCTCTGCTTTTTAATATGCTGTCTAGGTTGGTCATAACTTTTCTTCCAAGGAACAAGCATCTTTCAGTTTCACCTGCAGTCACCATCTGCAGTGATTTTGGAGCCCCCCAAAATAAAGTCTGTCACTGTTTTCCCTGTTTCCCCATTTATTTGCCATGAAGTGATGGGACCAGATGCCATGATCGTAGCTTTCTGAATGCTGAGCTTTAAGCCAACTTTTTCACTCTCCTCTTTCACTTTCATCAACAGGCTCTTTCATTCTTCTTCACTTTCTGCCATAAGGGAAGTGTCATTTGCATATCTGAGGTTATTGATATTTCTCCCAGCAATCTTGATTCCAGCTTGTGCTTCATCTAGTCCAGCATTTCTCATGATATACTCTGCATATAAGTTAAATAAACAGGGAGACAATATACAGCCTCGACATAATAGGTCAATTACATCTCAATAAAATCAGAAGAAAATAGTTTTAATAAGCCACTTATGTTCTCTGTAATTTTGGTATTTAGTAGACATTTATGAAATCATAATATTATCAAACATCAACTGCCTGTTTTATTCTATTTTTTCATTTCCCTTAAACAGAAGTGAAAAGTGAAAGTGAAAGGTGCTCAGTCACGTCTAGCTCTTTGCAACCCCATGGACTGTAGCTCACCAATTTCTTGGTCCATTTTTTGTTTTACAACAAACAGTAATTAAAAGAGGAAAAGTAACTTTTAATTATAACAATCAGTATTTAAAAGAGAAAAAATAATTAAATTTTTTTTTCAAATTTAAGATATTTCATGTGTGAACCAAATTTTACACCTACCAGACAAAAATATTTTAGCTCATAGTCCACATTCTATTTTACTATTTCAAATTTTAAACACAAATAGGAACTCCAAGTGGTCACACAGAGTGATAGAATTGAAGTGACTCAGATCTATTTTTTCTTCTCTAAAACTATTCTCTAAAAGTCATTGTTTATTTTGAATTGGTTTAAATGTGGATATGCCTAAGACCACAGAGGCTGCAGACACCAACTGTGACTGAGTAATGGTCAACAATTATGTCATGCTGGAAACGTACTCTTCAAACTAACGTAGGTAACTGAGTTCTCTGTGCGGATAACTTTGCAATTAGCTCCATAAGTTAGCACCATATGTTTATTAGATAAGCAATGACTGTACTACTGAGAGGTATGGAGAGCTGTCAATTCATAGAGACAGAAAGTAGAAGGGTTGTCACCAGGGGCTGGGGAAAGGGAAACAGGAAGTTAGTGTTTAATGGGGATGGGCTTTCAATTTTGCAAGATGAACAAGGGTTCTGTTCATGGATGGTAGTGATGGCTGCACAGCAACATGAATGTATGTAATGACACTAAACTGTATCCTTCAAAACAGTTAAAATGGGAAATTGCATGTTTTATGTAGTATATTTTACCACATTTTAAAAATAACTAATTTTTTAAAAAGATAAGTAATTCAAATATGATAATTTTTAGCTACATATGTTATAGAAAGTCAGCAATCACCATAGCAATTGTTTAGAATTTAGACCAACAAAAGGTTTTTTTTAGAAAGGATCATTTTATCACAGACCAGGGTATAGTAGTACTCAAAGCACAACTGCTTATGTTGATTTTTTCATTGTTTGTGAGTTCTCTGTAGACAATGCCTGCCATCCCCTGCACGCTGGAGGATAGCTCCCACTATCCCATCTGAAACTGAGCAAGACATTGTGGGGCTTCTGGGAACAGAACCCTTTCTGTCCCCCATTTCTTGTTTGCAGGGAATAGACATCAGCCTCCATGACCTTCCCTGAGTCCCAAAGTGAAAGTGAAAGGCGCTCAGTCATGTCCAACTCTTTGTAACCCCATGGAATTCTCCAGGCCAGAATATTGGAGTGGGTAGCCTATCCAGGGGATCTTCCTGACCCAGGAATCACACCAGGGTCTCCTGCATAGCAGGTGGATTCTTTACCAACTGAGCTATCAGGGAAGACCCAGAGGATGTATTCAACAGTTGCTAATCAAAGAAGGGAGAGGATGTGGAGACAGAGAGGAGCTGTCAAAAAACAATAGTGCAGATTTGGGGCAGGTCCTGGTTCCACCTGAAGGGATACACATAATAGCATCTTTGATTTCTTCTAGAGAAATAAAGCTGCCACCAAATGGAAGATATTAGCATTCTTCATTCCAGAGAGAAGATCATGGTTTGATAGCCCTAAGAACCAGAAAAGCTTGTAAAGAGACCATCTGAAGCCAGATTAAAGGAATGTAAGCCCTGTGCACACACTAATCTTATCAGCAAACCCACCCTTGAATGGTTGCTATAAATCCTCCACCAAGTCCTCCTGGGTTGAGACACACAGTTTTTGGAGGGCTCAAGCCCACTGTGTCCCCCTTTGCTTTGCAAAGCAATAAAGCTATTCTACTTCACCTGAACTCTGTCTCTGAGCTTTAATTCAGCACCAGTGCATAGAGGCCTAGTTTTCAGTATCATATCCTTGGTCTATTCTTTCAAAGGTAATATCCTGGGTTTACATGTCAGCATAAGAAGAGGTGGTCAAGTGGTGGGTTTTCTCAGTCCCAACCCACATTTATGGATTTGACTGAAGTGCTAAACTGAGGTAAATGGAACTTGATTGATCAGAAACTGCCTAAAGGTACCTGGAGACTCAATCCAGCAGTGCAGAAAGGCACTCACAGGCAAACCTTGACCAGCAAGACAGGACACCTGTGTCTTTTCCTGAAACTAGTCAATTCAGTAATACACTGATTTGCTTCTCATCATTTTCTGTCTCACTCCCTCTTCCCTCACTCTCACTGCCCTGGAATTATACCACCTCTTGACCTCTTAGGAGAGGAGAAGGGATGGAGGTTGAGTCAGTCATCAATGGTCAATGATTCAATGAATGCATCTGTGAAACAAGACCTCCACTAAAACACAAAAGGGCTTCCCTGGCAGTCCAGTATTAAGACTCTACACTTCCAATGCAGAGGGCTTGAATCTGATGCCTGGTCAGAGAACTAAGTGCAGTAGGAAATGACAGCCCACTCCAGGATACTTGCCTGGAGAATCCCATGGACAGAGGAGTCTGGCTGGCTACAGTCAATATGGTCACAAAAGAGTCAGATATGACTGAAGTGACTTAGTATGCATGCAGAGAACTAAGACCCCACATGCTGCATAATGCAGCCAAAGAAAAGGAAAAAAAAAAAAACTCAAAGGAGGGGCTCAGAGAGCTTCCAAGTTTCTAGCCAGACCCCTCCCCTTGCCACTGTGCCATGTCCCAAACTCCACAAGGACAGAAGGACCTCCACAAAGGTCCCTTTGTTTGGGACCTCACCCTAAGGATTGCTTCCCCTGGCTGGTAATTTCTTCAGTATGCCTTGTAATAAACAGGTGATCTAGTAAGGAAAATTATTCTCTGAGTTCTGTGAGCCACTCTAGCAAATTAATCAAACCCCAGGAGGGGGTGGTGGGAATCCCAGGAACCCAGGTGACAACCCAGACAGGTGATTGGCATCTGGAGTTGGGGTAGGAGGCAGTCTTGTAGGACTGAGCTCCTTACCTTGGGACCTGATGCTATCTCCAGGAAGAAAGTGTCAGAATCGTGTTGAATTGTAGGACTACTAGCTGGTGCCTGAGAATTGGGGGTCTTGTGGGGAAAAGCATCCCCTGCATCAGAACTGGGGACTAGAAATTTGTTCAAGGTCAAAACTACAATACAGTTTGCATCAAAAGGAGTTTGAATACCGTAAAATTCGTTCCTTGGAATAGGACTGTCTGCTCCACTACATCCCACGGCTCTGGGGAACAGAGGGCACATAGCAACGTACTTTGTCATTGCTAACATCAATGAGAAGCTCACGACCTTATTTCTGCATCAAACACTAGCAATACTTTCCCTTTAACATCACCTTGATATTTGTCTCCATGTCTAGAGTCCCTCCTTTCTGTGTCCTTTGCCCCAGAGCCTGTTCTCATGAGTGGCATCTCATGACCTCAGCTGGAGACAAGATCCAGCCTCTTTGTACCGTAGAAGAGAACTTGATTGATGGATCCAGTCTAGCCCTGTCCATTCAGCACAGCCCAGAGCTAACGGGTATGTAAAGTGCTGTCTCACTTCTGCTCTGGGATTCCCCAGGCTCTCAGGGCAGCCATGTGGTCTGAAGGCAAGAACCTCATGTTAGAAGTCAGCAGCCTTGGTTCCCATCTTGCCCTGCGAACAATTCAATTCAGACCTTTGGCAGCTCTGTAAACGTGGCCTGTTCAATTTCCTTTCCTGTTCAATGAATCTTTGTTGTTATTGTTGTTACTTAGAGTTGTGAAGTCATGTCAGATTCTTTCCCACCTATGCATGGACTGCAGCACTCCAGGCTTCCCTGTCCTCCACGCTCTCCCAGATTGTCTCAAATTCATGTCCACTGAGTGGGTAATGCTATCTAACAATTTCATCCTCTGTCGCCCCCTTTTCCTTTTGCTTCAGTCTTTCCCAACATCAGGTTTTCCCCAATGAGTCAGCTCTTTGCATCAGGCGGCCGAGGTATAAAAGTTTCAGCAATAGTCCCTTCAATGAATATTCAGGGAATTTAAAAGATATCAAAAGCTGGGAGCGAATAGAGAGGCCCTCTGGTCTCACCCCTCTGGCTCCACCCCTCCATTTCCAAATGAAAGAAAAGCATCGGGAAGGGCACTGGGATGGGGCAAGTTGAAGTCTCCCTCCACCGGCAGAAACAGCTGGGGAAAGTTTTGTCTAAGACAAATGCAAGACACTTGTTATATATGATTGCTCTTATTTAAATGCTTCCTTCTGTCACTGCTGGGAAATAATTCTGTCAAAAACCAAGATGTAAAATTATGTACACATTATGTATTTCGTTGTTGTTTTCCAAGGAAGGGTGCTAGCTAAGCGTAGGTGTGTGTGTGCCCAGAATATCTCTAGGAGCAGCAGCTGTTTCTGGAGAGCTGGCTGGGGCCTAGGGAGGGCCACAGAGGAGAATGAGGAAGGTTATTTGCCAAAATCTTTCTGTTCATTCTTGTCCGCTGGCCAGGGGACAAAAGGAGCTTGGGGTTTCAGAAACAAAATCTGAATTAATTACCCTGTTTGCGCTCTCTCTTTCCTGTGTAGTTTAATTAAGATAGAAACAATCAGGGCTTTCTTGCTCACGAGCTCTGGAGAGGACTCACAGATAAGTCCACACAGGGAAGCTGTGAGAGATCCAGGGCGTCGCCTGGGCCCCTAAGGCCCCACCCAGCCTTCTCATCTTTTGGAAGCAAAGCTTTGGCAAGACCTGAATTTCCAAGCAGAAGAAATACCCAGGCAGAGAGTGGGGAGGCCTTGTTGAGGCCCAAAGTTGACACCAGCCCTTGTCTTTCTATAACCTCTCCTTTATCCTTACTGCCTGTGGGTTCGTGGTCCCCGGAGTCCACCCATGTGCTTTCGTGAGAAGCCACGTTGACCTGGAAATCAGCCCCACCCCCTCGGGTGCACTGCTCTCTTGTTTCTGAGATAGTTCTTCCTTTTCATCCCTTGGATGCTTTGCAAGAATGTTGGGCCCAGAAGAACCAAGTCAGTTGGAGCTTAGTTGGACCACTAAGGACACATGTTCCGATGAAATGTAAAACGATTCCTATTCCTGGAGTTCTACATCCATGTAGGAAAAAGAGACCTGAAGTACTCTAAGCTTCATAGAGAGGAAATTTAGCATGAGTTTCTTAAAGGAAATAAGAATGATAGTCAGCATTTGTAGAGCAATTGCCCAGCTCTTCTGATTTTCAGGGTTATTCCAAGGATAAGACAATTACCAAGACAACTCAGGGCACCTCTGCATGGACAGAGGGCTGTAATGAGAAGAATATTCTGCCCTCCAGCTGATCCCTTGCTGTTTGTATTTCCAGTTCACTTCACTTGCATGGTCACCAGAATTAACAGGATCTCATGAAATCAGCTTTAGTGCTCTGGACACCCAGATAAGCTCGCCTTTATCAGTTTTATCTCTGCAGTTTCTAATAAAACAGATGTCTGAAGGTGAAGTGCTTAGAACTTACCCCAGCACTGATCATAAGTGAAGGACATGCTCTGTCCTCATACGTGATCTCACTTTGTCTTGTTTTTAATTTTTATTTTTTGTAAGAGTGTAGTTGATTAACAATGTTGTGGTAGTTTCAGGCGGACAGCAGAGGGACTCAGCCAAATATGTACATGTATCTGTTCTCCCCCAAACTCCGCTCTCATCCAGGCTGCCATGTAACAAGGAGCAGTGTTCCCTGTGCTATGCAGTAGATCCTTGTTGGTTTTCCGTTTTATTCATTTATTGTTGGCTGCTCTGGGTCTTCACTGCTGGCAGGGCTTTTCTCTGGTCACGGTGAGTGAAGGCTACTCTCTGGTTGCAGTGTGGGGGCTTCTCTTTGCGGCGGCTTCTCTTGCTGCAGAGCACAGGCTCTAGGGCATGTGGGCTTCAGCGGCTGCAGCCCCCCGGGCTCTAGAGCACAAGCACAGTAGCTGTGGCACACGAACTTAGCTGCTCCATGGCACGTGCTATCTTCCCAAATCAGGGATCAAACCCATGTCTCTTACATAGACAGGTGGATTCTTTACCACTGGACCTCCAGGGAAGCCCCAGCTATCCATTCAAAATAGAGCAGTGTGCACATGTCTGTCACCAATTCCCTAACTATCCTTTCCCCCATCGTCTCTCATTTTGACTTGGGAATGGGACAAAGCAGATTTCCCATAGCTTCTTCACTGGGACCCATAATTGCGCGATGTCCCCTCCTCCTGACACTGCCACCTGCCTGCCCTCCCTTTTGTTTGGGGGAAGCCAAACAAAAGTCACAGCAGGGGCATGTGAGATCTGGGACAAAAGTGCTCTGTGTGCAGCCACTTTGCATCCTCATCTCTGGCTCAAAGCAAAGTTTTGAAACCCTGTTACTGCAATGATCACTTTCTTGTGCACTTGAGATTAAATCAACATTTAAAAATCTAGCTCCCAGGCAAAAGGTTAGTCTTGGTCAAAAATAGTATTTGGGGAAACAGAAAGTCATACATTAAAACAAAGAAACTCCTAACATTTCCAAAATGGGATATACTTCCTTTCAGCAGGGACTAGATTGGTCCGGAGGGCTGGAACCTTCTCCTATTTGTGTCCCCTTGCAGGGGCCAGCCCAGTTCTTTGCCCAGAGAAAGTCCTCATAAGACTTTGACTCAACTGCCAGCCTGCTGGGCAGCACATTTCTTTCCAGCTGCCCCTAGGGCTGGCCCTGGATGCTGGCATCAAACAATCTTTGTTTCCAATCATGCTGCAGAGCTACAGAAAATTAAAAAAATCCCCCAGGCCCTCTAGAAAACATTGCTTTCACATTGAGTTACGCCACGGAAAAGTGCTATCAATGAAAGATCAATTGACTTCAGTATGTCAGATAGTGGAGGAACTCAGTGGCTGATAGAAATCAGCCCACTGCTTTCAGGTCTTGCTGCATCATGACATGGCATACATCCGGTAGAACTAGCACCAGGGGTGTAGATGTGTTGGTTGACCCCCTAGATGGAAGCCTTTTTTCTGAGGCTCGGCAAGCCCCCATTAAGTCCAGCACATTCTGGGTGGGCAGTCTTCATGATCGGTTTCAAGTTATTTTCAGACCTCAAGGCAGACACAAGGGCGTTGTGATCATCAGAGGATCAGGTTCCAGCGTTGCCCATGTGACCTCCCCCAAACAGGTCAATATACCAGCCTAAGAGCAGCTTAGATAAGACTGTCTCCAAGGCCCAAATGGAAAGGTCCCATCCATCTTCCATGCTGCTGCTAAGTCACTTCAGTTGTGTCTGACTCTGTGCAACCCCATAGACGGCAGCCCACCAGGCTCCCTCATCCCTGGGATTCTCCAGGCAAGAACACTGGAATGGGTTGCCATTTCCTTCTCCAATGCACGAAAGTGAAAAGTGAAAGGGAAGTCAATCAGTCGTGTCCGACTCTTTGCATAACGCATTCCAATTCCCCCACACAATCAGCCTTGCTGCCTGAAGCAGGAAGTACCCGGGTGGGCAGGTGTCGGTTTCAGGATATGATCATTCTGTCCTCATTACCCTAGGGTCTGACAGCCCCACTGCCCATCTTCCAGGGAGGAGGTGAGCAGTGGGTTCCCTCAGAACCTTCGTGGGGCTGCCTGGCTTCTCTGAAGCTGATGCTCTGTCTGGTGGCCCATCCCAGCCACAACTCGTGGCTTTCTGGGTTGGCAGCTGCTTAAGTCCTCGGTGCTCACGCCCCCGCCCTGAACTCTCCTGGGTGCTCTTCTGACCACCTGCTCAGCCCCACTACCCTTGACCACCTCTTGGCAGACAAACATCCCCAGATCTTTCCATGAGAGCTCCAGTTTACTTAAAAGAAATGTTCTTCCCCAAGTGGAATTGTTAACTGGACCTCAATTCACATGGGCTGTTTAGGTTTTTCATGAAAATCATCAGAAGTTATGCACCTTTGGGACTCTCCTGGGGGTCCAGTGGCTAAGACTCAGGACTCCCAATGCAGGGGGACCAGGTTCAATTCTTGGTCAGGGAACTAGATCCCACACGTTGCAGCTAAGATCTGGTGCAGCCAAATAAAAAAGAACATTGTGCACCTTGATAGCTGTATGCAAGTCCAGGTGTGTTGGGCCCAGCCTAGGAGGGTACAGAAGTTGGCATAGGGCCACAGAGGGGTCCCCACAAGCAAGGAGCCCTGAGGCCAAAGCTGCATCAGCTTTGTGGTAAATCTACCTCTGCCCTTACGTGGAGACCAGAATCTTAGGGACACTGAGTTTTCTGTCACTTCTGTTGGTCTATCATTATCACAAGAACAATCTGAGGAGGGAGATTAAGCATGTGATCCAGAAAGGCCCACATGCAAATACCTCCCATCTCTTTCCTGGCGGGCTTTGAGATCTTCAGCATTAAGTTAACTAACTTCACTCTGCTTCAGTTTCTTCTTCTCAAAAACAAAAACAAACCAAAGGTAAGAGTGCCTCTTTCACAAGTGCCGTGTTGCAGATTACAGGCAGGGCACGTTTATATAACACTGGTGCAAGCATCTAACACTATTCACTCAGTGAAAGATGGATCAGACCCCCATTCAAGTGTTCATTAGAGTTTGTAGACATGGTTGAAATCTACCTTCTACAAAGACAAGTTGGTTATGAACTTGACAATAATTGCTATGGAGAATGCAAGCAGGTATTCAGAGGTGGTATAAATATATAAAAATAAGATGCAAAATCGAACCACACTTAGCCTAAACCAGCAGCTTAGAATTATTTCTCAACCACAATGAGAATTATTTCCCAACCACGATGTACTGAAAATACACAATCCAGATGGCAATCCAGATGACAGCCATGGCTTTACACAGCAGCAAGAGCAGAGGTGCACACATACCCATACAAAGCTCACAAAGCTCACAAAGCTCTTGGGCACTTTTGGCCTCCTCACGGCACACGTTCTCCTCCAAGTTCTGTTCCAACCCCTAAAACCCACCCCTGGGCCAGTTGAGAATCACACTCTTTACAAGACTTCAGGCAAAATACTGAATTTATTCAGCTGATTTGATGGGTCATGTTGGATAAAAGTATCATTTTCATTTGCATGATGTAAAACATACTTATAGGAGGAATACTCACATACATTACAGTGTTAAAAATATATATGTATGAAAGATTAATGAAGGCATTTGGTATAAAACATACACAGTATGCTATTTTAATATACAAATGCTTTCAAGAAAATAGAGAAGAATTATAAAAGTAGCATCATTAAGAATTTATAAATGTTCCATTTTTCTTAAAGGTCACATTCTCATCCTTTGGGATGTACAGACATTATGTGGTTTAACACAGTTTTATCCACATTCAAAACATCATGTTTCAAATGTCTGAAGCATAGCATGTACAGTACAAAATGTTTCCATAGGAACTGAACCAAACCTCACTAGTGGCAGCTGTCACAGGGCTCCCAATTCATTGGTTAGCCATTTTAAAGACACTAGTTCAGCTTATCGGTATAATATTCAAGTTGTTCTATTTAACCCAAATATAAAGATTTTCATTTCTATCAGCATTTACAGACAAAGGCTTGAAGAGTTATCATACAATATATACCAATATACACCATATATACACTGAGTTAAAAGAAGTTCCCTTAGTTAAATTATTAATAGAGCCAAGAACAGTCATTGTAGGCTAATATATTATTCCTGTGATTGGTATTCTTAAAATTTTGACCAAAGTGCACAGTGAATGGAATCAGTCACTGAGAAATGATCCTTCCATGAACTCTCAGCTTCCTTAGAGTCAGGCATACCACTTGAGAAATGAGAACTTTCCAGCCTAGCGGGCCAAGGGTAGCTTCACATATCAACACACAGGAGCCACATGGAGTCACATTCATGAGTTGGAGGAGCCCAGCCAATAAAAATACAATTCCCTCGACGGAGATCCTGTGCAGTCAGCAGAATCAGCTTCCCAGAGATCTATGAACGCTGAGTCCAATTCAAGGCAAACGCCACCAGCCATCAGCCATACTCAAGGGTTGGCGGACCCCGGACAAGGTTGAAATAGCCAGCAAGGGCCCCAAGGTCTATGTAGAGAGAACGCTGCCTCTTTAGCATCTCCGATTCCTCAGTGCTCCCAGTGCATGAAGAGTCTGAAAAAGGGAACATTGAAAAATAAAATGTGATCAGGGGACATGTTCAATAACAGATGCCTGTTCCCTCAACTTAAAAAAAACAACACACTTTGGGCCTAATGAAACAGCATTCAAATCTGTTGAATTATTATTAAAAAGCCATAGAATTGGGGGCTTCCCCGGTGGTCCAGTGGTTGAGACTCTGCCTGCCAGTGCAGGGGCTGTGGGTTTGATCCCTGGTTAGGGAACTAAGATCCCACATGCCTCAGGGTGTAGCCAAAGAAAATTTTTAAGCCGTAGAATTGAACATGATGGGCTAGTTTACGGGATACAGCACAGACAAAATAATTCAAAAAGAGTCAACAACCACAATAAATTAGCTGGAAATCCTGGCCCATTTTCCAACATCCCAGATGATTCTTTTCAAATACAGGAAAGTCAGAGAAGAAGCTGAGAAATGCAAACAAGCATTCCAGGCTTGACATCTGGGTTTGGACCCAGATAGAGTTAGAACATCACAGATTTCATAATAAAAATAGAAACCCTTCTCCATGCATATCCAATGTTTCTGGAATGTGTATTGTTTTTCCTAAATGGGAAGGTTTCACAGCTGGAAGAGAGATTTTTGAACAGAGGAAGACAGAAATGCAGGTTGCCTTCAAATTCAATATTTTATCAGTGCTGTGATGTTTCCAACCAACAGCTGGCATAGTTTACCATAACTGCATTATACAGAGTTCCACTCTCTGCCAACAGCAAAACTGTCATGCTTGATCTATTTTTAAAAGCAAACACTCTTCTGTTGCAAAAGAAAGCAAGGCAGAGGTAATTCTCAAAGACAGCATTACCTCCATCTGCACTGGAAACCAGTTAGGCTTGCTGGTAAATTAGCCTATTTTTTTTTTAAACTGTGACTTTTTTTTTTTTTTTTTGACCACACCCCATGGCTTGCAAGATCCTAGTTCCCTCATCAGGAATCAAATTCATGTCCCCTGCAGTGGAAGCATGGAATCTTGACCACTAGACTGCCAAGGAATTCCCAGCTAATTTTTTTCTTTTGTGTGTTAGCTTTTGCTAACATTCTTGCTAAAATCTCTCCAACAACTTATAGCATGCAGGAAGTCACTTCAGTTTTTTTTTTTAATTTTACTTAGGTTAAGTTGATTGACAATGTTATATTAATTTCTGCTGTACAGAAAAGTAACTCAGTTCATATAAATTAAGTTCATATATATATATATATTTAAGAATATATATATTCTTTTCCATTATGCTTTATCACAGGATATTCCTGTGCTATACATAGGACTTTGTTGTTACCCATCCTACATATACTAGCTTGCACCTGCTAATTCTATTTGTTTTCCAGGCATGTTCATGGGTTCTATTAGAAGGTGGATGGAGACAGAAAAAGAAGGGAAGCCAGGGCACCGCACACTGCAGGGTGTCCATACCGGCAATGTTCTCAGGAAGTTCCAACTCCTTCCGGCTCAGCAGCCGCTTCCGCTCAAAGAGGGCAGAGTCCAAACTCTGACAGCGAGGTTGATCCTCTCTGGGGGGTTCAGTGCCTCGTGTTTCAGTAGGTCTGCTGCCCTAGGCCGGTGATTGGGGTTCCTCTCCAGGGCAGCCTCGATCAGCTCTCTCATACTAGGACTGCAGTCTTCAGCGATATCTTCCAAAGGAGGCGCTTGCTTGTGGATCTGTGAACAAACCAGCTCTCTTAGCATCAGTGGCATGAAAATATACCCTCAACAGGACAGGTATTCTAGTTACAAGACCGGGAAAGTCTTTTGTTTTGAAGTGAATACAGCTCATACCCTTCAGTAACATTTCCTAAGGACACTGAGTGAAACCCATCTTTTGGTTAAATGCAGTCAGAGATAAACATTCAAGGTCTGAATACACAGCATTCCATAGGAGCAATGCCCAAAGGTCCCTGTGCAGAAATGGGGAAGCGCCTGCCTCTCAATTTCTCTATAGTCAAAGGAGGGGGGTGAGTGGCAGGGGCGGTGGGCGTGGGGCACTGCGTGTTTCACTATGTGCCAGGCTGCCCTGGGGATCTAAAATCTAATTCTGTCTTTCTGGAAAGTGTTCAAAGAACATATACAGCTTCCTCAGTTCAATGATTTATGCTACTCTGATGTTTTTCAGTGGTATCGTGTATAACAACATAGCATACAATTTCTGCCTGGGCACAGCTGGATGGGTTTCCATAGGGTGATCCCTCCATGTGGGAGAGTAAGGGTTATTCTAAGCCTAGTATATGGTCAGCATACCATGGTTAGCATACTGAGCATATACTAGTGTTACCATAGAGGATGATGGTCATACTTCACCATCATCCCATCAGATGTGTGTGCTATCAGAGAGAGAGCAACTCTCCTGAGAAGCAAGATGCTCCAACCTCACCCTCCCCCACCCCCCACCACCCCCACTTACTATGTACAGGTAGGAGGGGTAGGCGGAGCGGGGATAACGCTTCACCCAGGGCGGAGTGCCCGTCTGCATGTGGATGAGAGTGGCCCCCAGGCTGTAGATGTCTGCTTTGGTCGAATGGCCCCTGCAGAGGATCACCTCCGGACTCATGTAAATCTGAAAGAGAAGCAGGAAGGTCAGTGTGACTCCCTCATGGGTCTAGGCACCATTTCCCTAACCCAGTTCTGGAAGCTGGCACATGCCCCTCGCTATCCACTGCACACTTCATCCCTTGAGAACAGCATGTCACTGCTGTGTTCCCTTCAGCAAAGGGGTAGCCCTGACCCATGTGGACTCAGGCAGCTCTACCCTGCAGCCTCACAGCACCTCTCCCCACAGACTGAACACAAGGCAGACCAGGCAGCAAGCCATCCACAGCTGAGAACACATCTGGCACTCCCACTCAGAGTTCTGCAGAGCAAGGATCGATGTTTCCTGTTCCTACTGAAACACCAATTCCTTTTGTATTTCAATGGACACTAAAATACACATCCTCATGTCATATTTGGCATTAAAATGCCAAACTGATAATTATCTTCAGTCATCAAAAGCAGCAGAGGTCCCAGAGTATCAACACCAACTACACAGAAGAGAAGAATTTAAAGTGTAACACTGGAGGACTTCCCTGGTGGTACAGTGGATAAGAATTTGCCAGCCAATGCAAGGGATACGGGTTTGATCCCCAGTCCGGGAAGATTCCATGTGCTTCAGAGCAACTGGGTCTGTGCGCTGTAAGTGCTGCAACTGCTGAAAAGCCCACGCACCCCAGAGCCTGTGTTCCATAAAAGAGAGAAGCCACTGCAGTAAGAAGCCCACGCACTGCAACCAGAGAAAGCCCCTGGGCAGCAACAAAGACCCAGGGCAGCCAGAAACAAATACAGTGCAATATTGGAAAAGCGATCCGAATGGGTCATTTCTATGAACCACTTCTTTCTACCCACCAGGGAGCCCAGTGACTAAATATTAAGGGCAGGCCATGTTCACATTGTGTAAGTTGGTTTTGTGAGCCAATGCTGGAAAAGGAGGGCTCGTTTTAGAAATGGTTTCCCTTAGCAGTGTGTGTTTCTAAAAGAGAAAAAGAGCAAACACCAGTGACCTGTCTTTAAGGCTGGTACAGGCAGAGTGCAGTTCCTACCCTCACCGTCAATATTTAGCTTTAACAACTTTGGATGCTGCCATGAACATGGGGCGGGAGTGGGGGGGTGGTGAGTGTTCCCAGAATACATTTCAGAGTAAATAAAGAAAGAACTGGCTTACAAAAACTGGGGAAATTGCCCAGTTTCCCCACCTCACTTGCCTCAAGTACTTCCTACAACACACTTCCGGGCTGCCCGGGCTTGGTTCCTTTACTAGTTTTTTTTTTTTCCCTCTCTCTCTCCTTGGACTTTCTTACTAAATAAAATCGCAAAGTTGAGCAACACATTCAGTGGTCAGGACAACTGTTAACAGAGGTGCCTGCCTCCCCTCCCCCAGCCCCAGGTGACTCTCCTAAGCAAGGATTAGGCAACGGGCCACTGCTGGTGTCACCAGCGGCAGCTGTGTGCTCGCTTGGGGCCCTGGAGGGGTTGTGGGGTGGCATGTGCTGGGGGCAGATCCCTTGCCCAGAGCCCCATGCCTCCCAGTTCCTGACTCCTTAAGCTCTAGGGAGCCACAGTAGCAGGGCATGGGGTCAAGGGCACTTCCTGAAACAGGCCTAGGGGAACTCAAACCAGGCTCTCTGGGGGTTGTACACCCTTAGGCATGGACCCAGAAGCCTAGAGCTCGGCACGGTGGGGGTGTCAAGGCCTTTACCTCCCAACACATTTATTGCAAAGGGAAGGAGACTCGTGTGTGTGTGTGTGTGTGTGTGTGTGTGTGTGTGTGTGTGTATGTTTGTATGTTCCCACATACTTGATGATGACATGTGACCTTATATAAAAACTTTACAAAAGGAACAAGGCTATCAAGGGAACTCTAATTACTTTTTCACATTCATTGTTTCTTCTTTCTCTGTACCAGGGAATTCCAAAACAATAGTTTAAAGATAGGCTGGATTAACCCTGTATGTGCATCGCATGGCACTTACAAGATCATGCCCTGAATAGGAAGGCCGTGAGCGACCAGCGTCTGTATTTGGAAGCTTGGCTGGGGGTTCAGAAGTCATCTGATCAAACCAAACGATCAAGTTCTAATGGAAGGCGAATCTGCATGGCTGACCCTGATTAATGATGCCTTCTTGCTCTTTAAGGATGAGGGGTCAAAACAAGCTTTCTGAGAAGTGACCTCTACACCTCATCAGCACACTTCCTACCACACTACAGTCACAAGTGCCAGACGCACAGTAAACAAATGCGGGTGGATCAGAAGAGTTTTTACAGCTAGGAACGCCAAGGCCAGTTTAGCACTTCATAGAAAGCAATTAACATTTGGTGAAAATACTTCAGTCCAAACTCCTATTCAGGGATAGACACTGTGTTGCTGTCTTGCACTCAAACACACACTCTTCTGATAGAAAATCCCAGAAAGGAGATGTCTTTCTCCAGTTATTGCAAAATGTCCAATTTGATCATCCTGCCGGGAAGAGAAAGGTATTTTCCATTTTTAATACCATAAATAGTTTGTTTCTCAAACTGGCTCCAGGAAAAGGGGTAGAGTGTCACATATCTGAACGTCTGACAACTGCCAAAACATGCTGAAGTCTTTCCAAAGAAATCATGTCAGAAGTGTTAAGTCTTATTAGATTTTGTGCTTTGGGGAAGTATTCCCAAGATCTGGAGACTAAAACATGCTTAGAACAAAAGGTCTACAGTTTCCTGAATATTATTTTGCTCAAAGACAACTCTCCAGGATCCTCTCCCAAGTATTTTCCAGATAAGTTCACTAATAAAAGCAAAACCAAAGTTCTCTTCTGCTGCCCAAGAAAGTCTGCTTTAAGAGAGTTAAGAAAAGGCTTACACAGCCTGGATGGGAGGAGGGTTTAGGGGAGAATGGATACATGCATATGTATGGCTGAGTCCCTTCACTATTTACCTGAAACTACCACTGCATTATTAATTGGCTATGCGCCAATACAAATTAAAAAGGTTAAAGTCTGAGGGGGAAAAAAGATTAAAAAAAGGCTTACAAAATCCCAGCCTAAAATGCAGACAATTCTTTTGCAACTGCGTGCATACGTGTACTCTGTCATTTAGTCATGTCTGACTCTTTGCAACACTCTGGACTATAGCCCACCATGCTCCTCTGTCCATGGGATTTTTCAGGCAAGAATACTGGAATGGGTTGCCGTTTCCTCCTCCAAGGGATCTTCCCAACCCTGGGATCGAATCCACATCTCCTGCGTCTCCTGCATTGCAGGCAGATTTTTACCGCTGAGCCACTGGGGAAACCCTGCACTGTAACTGAGTTCAATGCAATACATTTACTAGCTAAAATAAAGTTTATCTTTTGATTAACACCAGGACTGACCTGGTAATCTTGAGGCAAAGATTCAGCAACTGCCCCCTTAGCTTCCTGAGGGTACTTTCAACAGAGAAGGGCATGGGGCTGAGGGACTCTGATAGCTAAACACCTCATTGTCATGGAGATGGGCCAGGAAGGCAGATTCTACCCCCATGTACCTTCCTAGATGCAACCAACCCCACACCCATCATAACTGACTGTGAACTAAACAGCTGGTCATTTATTAATAATCCAGGTAAATTAAAAATAGGTCCTAACTCCAGAATGGAGTCCTTGTTGGCCTTGTCTTGAGTTCCATCCCTTGCATACACAGCAGCCTGAACACTCAGATGTCCAACAGACACTCGCTACATGAATCAACTATGCAGCCTAATAATGTGAATGCTAAATATATTATTTGAAAGCTCATGAATGCATTTCTCTGAATCTCATTTAGATTCAGATATTTCATTTTTGTTGTTTTTGTTTCACGAATAAGTTGAATATTATAGTAAGCTTATACCTTCAAATAAGATTCATTCGTGCTCCAACAAATGAGATTTAAGAGTCCAGGGATTAAAGAGAGGCCTAAAATACCAGATCTTAATAAATGTTGTTCTTAATGATCATGACGATTATGGCTATAACTGAACCAAAGCAGTAATACTGTTATACTGAAAATGTACATACTAGTTACACAGCAGTTAAACCTTAGACTATAAACTCAGAAAAACTAGATTCAATTCCCTGATCTGTCAGTAGCTGAATAACTTTGGGCACTTTATCTTAACCTCTTCAAGCTTATCTTCTTATTTTTAAAATGGTAATAATAGTATTTCCCTATGATAATAGTATCATGAGGATAAAATGCTGCTGCTGCTGCTGCTGCTAAGTCACTTCAGTCATGTTTGACTCTGTGCGACCCCATAGATGGAAGCCTACCAGGCTCCCTCGACCCTGAGATTCTCCAGGCAAGAACACTGGAGTGGGTTGCCATTTCCTTCTCCAATGCGTGAAAGTGAAAAGTGAAAGTGAAGTCGCTCAGTCATGTCCAACTCTTAGCGACCCCATGGACTGCAGCCTACCAGGCTCCTCTGTCCATGGGATTTCCCAGGCAAGAGTACTGGAGTGAGGTGCCATTGCCTTCTCCAGAGGATAAAATAATATAATCCAAATAAAGTGTTAAAACGAGCACACAACACAGAGTGAATGCTCATTAAAAACGTTACCATGATAATGATTTAATGTAATGGATTTCTTCCCCTTCTTTGTCCTTTCTGCAGTAATGATAGAACATCTTATTTTTACTGTTGATAAGATATTGCCAGACTGTGCTGGTGGTCCAGTGGTTGAGAATCAGCCATGTAGTGCAGGGGATGTGGGTTTGATCCCTGGTCAGGGAACTAAGATCACACAGCCTCAGGGCAACTAAGCCCGGTGCCACAACTACTGAGCCCGTTGGCTCTGGAGTCTGAGCACAACAACTTGAGAGAAGCCCATGGGTCACAAGGAAAGGCCCCAAATGCCACAATTAAAGCCCAAGGATAGCCAAACATAAATAAAAAATGATTTAAAAAAGCTGTTGCCCATTTTCGGATGAACATAATTACCTCTGTTCCACGGAGGTCCTTAGGAAAATAGATCTCTTCGGTCATTTGGACACTTAGACCAAAATCCACCAAAACAGCTTTTGTGGACATGAAAACAATGTTGCTAGCTATAAAGAGAGAAGAAATTTCAGTAAAAAATTGTGTATCTATCCATAAACAAAATGGAAACATTATTTAAATTGGGTTGCAAATAACGACACATTGAAATGCTTCCTTTATTGAAATGAGTGCATTATATTCAAAAGGGAAAGGTGAATGTGGGTGCGAGTTTAGGTAAAAATCACTTCAGATTTGTCAAGAATTCAGTCAAAGTGGATATAAATGAAGGCAGTCATTAATAGGCATCAAATTACAATAGCCAAGACATGGAAACAAGCTAAGCATCTATCAATGGATGAATGGATAAAGAAGATTTATACATATGCAAATTTGGTGATATACACATATAAGTTGTCTGATACATATTAATATAATGGGATATTATACAGCCATAAAAAGGAAATCCTGCTATTTGTGACAGCATGGATGAACCTTGATGGCTAAATAAATCAGATATAAACAAATATCATACAATCTAACTTTTATGAGGAGTCTAAAAAGGAAAAAGCAAGCAAACATAGAAACACAGGACAAAGTAGTTGCCAGGGGTGGGGTCAAAGAGAATTTGGGATGGTAGTAAAAAGGTATAAACTTCTAGTAACGAGATAAAAAACTTCTGGGACTGTATGTCCATAAGTAATGTATAGCATGGTGACTATAGTTAACAATTGTTATTCAGTTGCTAAGTGGTGTCTGACTCTTTGTGATCCCATGGACTGCAGCTCTCCAAGCTCCTCTGTCCTCCACTATCTCCTGGAATTTGTTCAAATTCATGTCCACTGAGTCAGTGATACTATCTAACCACTTAATTCTCTGCCACCCCCCTCCCCTTTTGCCTTCAATCCTTCCCAGCATCAGGGTGTTTTCCAATACTGTATGGTATTTTTGTAAGTTGCAGATTTTAAAAGTTCTCACCACACAAAAAAATTATAAATACATGAGATGGATGATGTGTTAACTAACCTTATCATGATAATCATTTTGCAATATATACATGTATCAAATTACTACATTGTACATCTGTTATATTGTCAATGATTATGTTATATTGTCAATTATTTCTCAATAAAGGTGGAAAATATTTTTTATATTTTATATACTGTGTACTATTATCAAGCCACTTTCTGAAACTAAAAGTAAAATACCCAACTTTTCTCAGTACAAGTTTTGCTAGCCCAATTTATGCTTAGATATTAAGAATTTAGAGTGGATCTCTCCTATGTATTTCTCCACAATCTCTTACTTTTATAAAGCAGTCATGCTCATGCTTAGTTACTCAGTTGTGTACGACTCTTTGCAACCCCATGGACTGCCAGGCTCCTCTGTCCATGGGATTCTCCAGGCAAGAATACTACAGTGGGTTGCCATTTCCTTCTTCAGGGGTTATTCCTGACCCATGGGCAGTCCTTCATATTGAACAGAAGAGCCCATCTGCCTAAAGTCCAGCTAGCTAGTCTGTTTAAGCCAGAAAGGGACACATCCCAAGATAACTCACGTTTAATGTCATGGTGGATCACTTTCTTTGAGTGCAGAAAATCAAGTCCCTTGAGAACATGTTTTGTCACCCAAATTATCTCAAATTCTCTCATGGGTCCACAGCTCTCCAGTTTCTCCAGGACAGACCCTCCTTCGCCTGCTTCCATGAAGAGATGAACAGTTTCACCCCATAGAACGGCACCATATAACTCAGCGATGTTCTCGTGCCGGAAGCAAGCCTGGATTTCCACGTCAGATGGCTTAAACTGGTCTACTGGGATCTAGAACACAAAAGCACAAGGAATATCCTCAACAACCCCAGGATAATGAAAAATATACACAATATAGGTCAACTTACAAACCAGAAGGCAAACAAATGCCCTCAAGGATACTCGGATGTATTATAAAATTGTACTCCTGAGTAAAGATAATGTTTACTTGGGATCTGCCTTTACATTAATGTCTGCATAAGGTGAAAAAAATTCAAAATAAGAAAATAAAGGGCAAAATAATAAAATGCTACTTTCATTTAGAGTAGAGACACCCAATGAAAGAATTGTTCACGACTGACACACAGAAGGTAATTTCCCATCTGTTATACATGGAATTTGTATAGTATCTAGATTTTGGGTCATTATTTTCAGTATTCCTTGTCATAAAACACTGTCTCTAGTCTCACAGTTCACGTTCTATCAATGCATTTAAATAAGCACTGACCATCTATTCTACGGAAAATCAATAGTCATTAACAAAGAAAGAAATAACTCTTACATGACCGGAATGTCTCCAAAATAAATTGTTAGATTGAAGTAGGCAAGATGCAGAAACGCTTATATTATGTTCCCATTTGTAAAAAAATATTCCACTATACAGATACATGTCCATAGGAATTTTCTGGAAGGACATGTAAGAACCCATTAATGGTAACTGCTTCAAGGAAAGGAATCTCATTCTTTAGCCTGCATTCCTATGAACCGTTTGGGGTTGTTAATGATCTTACATGTTTCTCTTTTAAGAAAACACACAGCTTAAAAATTAAATATAAGGACTGCAAGGAAAATAACCCACAAAGCTATTTGCCATGTCTTTTGTGATAAAACTGAAAAACAGAACACTTTCTGACTCTAAGAGCTTTAAAAGATGTCTCCAGATTTTTTTTTTAACTTGGACATATCTCTTTCTATTTATTTCTATTTTTTAATTTTTATTTTTACTTTATTTTGCTTTACAATACTGTATTGGTTTTGCCATACATTGACATGAATCAGTCACAGGTGTACATGAGTTCTCAATCCTGAACCCCCTCCCACCTCCCACACCGTATCATCTCTCTGGGTCATCCCCGTGCACCAGCCCCAAGCATCCTGTATCCTGTATTGAACATAGACTGGTGATTCGTTTCTTACATGATATTATACATGTTTCAATGCCATTCTCCCAAATCATCCCACCCTCTCCCTCTCCCACAGAGTCCAAAAGTCCGTTTTATACATCTGTGTCTCTTTTGCTGTCTGGCACACAGGGTTATCATTACCATCTTTTAAAATTCCATATATATGTGTTAGTATACTGTATTGGTGTTTTTCTTTCTGGCTTACTTCACTCTATATAATAGGCTCCAGTTTCATCCACCTCATTAGAACTGATTCAAATGTATTCTTTTTAATGGCTGAGTAATACTCCATTGTGTATATGTACCACAGCTTTCTTATCCATTCATCTGCTGATGGACATCTAGGTTGTTTCCATGTCCTGGCTATTATAAACAGTGCTGCGATGAACATTGGGGTACACGTGTCTCTTTCAATTCTGGTTTCCTCGTTGTGTATGCCCAGCAGTGGGATTGCTGGGTCATAAGACAGGTTTTTCCTGTGGTCATGTATGGATGTGAGAGTTGGACTGTGAAGAAAGCTGAGCGCCGAAGAATTGATGCTTTTGAACTGTGGTGTTGGAGAAGACTCTTGAGAGTCCCTTGGACTGCAAGGAGATCCAACCAGTCCATTCTGAAGGAGATCAGGCCTGGAATTTCTTTGGAAGGGATGATGCTAAAGCTGAAACTCCAGTACTTTGGCCACCTCATGTGAAGAGTTGACTTATTGGAAAAGACTCTGATGCTGGGAAGGATTGGGGGCAGGAGGAGAAGGGGATGACAGAGGATGAGATGGCTGGATGGGATCACAGACTTGATGAACGTGAGTCTGAGTGAACTCTGGGAGATGGTGATGGACAGGGAGGCCTGGCGTGCTGCAATTCATGGGGTCGGTCACAAAGAGTCGGACACGACTGAGCAACTGAACTGAACTGAAGGCAGTTCTATTTCCAGTTTTTTAAGGAATCTCCACACTGTTCTCCGTAGTGGCTGTACTAGTTTGCATTCCCACCAGCAGTGTAAGAGGGTTCCCTTTTCTCCACACCCTCTCCAGCATTTATTGCTTGTAGACTTTTGGATCGCAGCCATTCTGACTGGTGTGAAATGGTACCTCACTGTGGTTTTGATTTGCATTTCTCTGATAATGAGTGATGTTGAGCATCTTTTCATGTGTTTGTTAGCCATCCATATGTCTTCTTTGGAGAAATGTCTATTTAGTTCTTTGGCTCATTTTTTGATTGGGTCGTTTATTTTTCTGGAGTTGAGCTGCATAAGTTGCTTGTATATTTTTGAGATTAGTTGTTTGTCAGTTGCTTCATTTGCTATTATTTTCTCCCATTCAGAAGGCTATATCTCTTTCTAAATGCAATCTTCAAATAACTGCTATATTACTGCCTTTTTTCCTTTAATAACAGACGCTCTGGGTCAACCTTTATGGAGGCACAAACGAGGCCTCCTGATGAAAAGAGCGACTGAGATGATCCTGTCATTACTTGCTATTTTGTTTTCTGTTAAATCAAAAGCGAGTCTGTTTCGTTGCCCTTAAAAAACTTTAAAGTGTTAAGAGGCATACACAAAAATGCAAAATAGATTATCACACTCAATGAATTTTCAACTGAACACACCCATGTAACCACCATGTAGATCAGGAAACAGAACTTCACCAGCATCCCTGAAACTCCCTGATGACCCCTACCTGTCACCACTCCCCAGGGACACCCACAGACAGGATTTCCAACAGGTCTGTTTAGCCTTTTGGGCCTTGATATAGGGTTGGCCAAAATGATCCTTCAGGTTTTTTCATACAATGTAATGGGAAAACCTGAACAAATGTTTTGGCCAACTCGGTATAAGTGGAATCTTATAGAACAGATCCTGTTTTGTGTCCAGCTGTTCTAGCTTCACCTAAGGTAGATTTATCGACATCATTGCAGTTGTAAGTCATTTCTTCTCTTTGCTGGACAGCATTGCATTGTATCAATATACCACATTTCAACATCGGCAGACTCTCCAGTTTGGGGCTATTGCAAACACTGCTGCTAAGGACACTCCAGCATATGGCTTCTGGGGATTGTGGATGCATGCCTACTGGTCAGGCACCTGCAGGAGCGGAACTGCTGGGTCACAGGGCATGTACTGTAAATCAGGCCAGTATTCCAAAGTAAGGGCACCTCAGCAGGTGCTTAATGTTTAATAAGAAGAGATGTGGTGTCTTCAATACTGGTCTATTTAAATGTAGCCTTTGGGGACTTGCCTGGTGGTAGCTAAGACTCCACGCTCCCAATGCAGGGGGCCCAGGTTCAGTTCCTGGCTGGGGACTAGATCCAGGATGCTGCAACTAAGAGTCTGCATGCCAAACAGAAGATCCCACATGCCACAACCAAGACCCAGTGCACCCAAAATAAATAAATCAATATTTTAAAATAAATAAATAAATTCAGCCCTTTATTCTGTAGTCCTGAGAAGTCTTGTGGCTTTCCGAACAGCATCTGCTTCCCTGCCTAGCCCCTTCCCCTGTGGGTGAGATTAAAAACAGTAGCAAATAAATTTTCTCTTGTAGGAGAGCTTCTCTCCCCCATCCTACCACAAGAATGATGCAGGCATCCAGCTGGCACTAAGTAAGCTAGTACCTTCTTTTTTATCAGCATAAACTGACTAAACTCAACTATTATACTTAAGTAGACTTGGGGACTGAATGACCCCAGGTAGGAAGCCAGTCTATAAAACACAGATGCTTTGTTGGACTGAGCACCTTCAAACAAGAGGCAGTCAAAGGGCAGCCAGCTTTGAGTAAAGAAACACACAAAGGCCCAATGCCAACACTCAGGGCATCGTGTCTGGTTATGAAGTACATACCAATTTACATGCCATCCTTTTCTTAGTCTTTATATCTTGTGCTAAGTACACTTTCCCAAATGCCCCCGAGGAATGAAATCGGAGCCAATGTTCCTGTAGGTCAGCTTCCAAGGGATGAGCAGAACATCAGAATCTATTTGGTAGCGTCCATTCTGAGGAGTGATTACCTACAACAAAGCAAACATGCAGGAGGGTGAGAATTTCAGCAAGGTTCTCTTCCAAGACCCACCCTTCAGGAACTGGTTATGTTAGAACACATTCTTACACGCAGTGTTAAAAATGAATGTCACTGTATGTAATCCTAACAGTGTACAGAGGCTATATTTAGAGCTTCAGCAAGACAGAGAAAGCATGTAACAGAAACACGTCACTGGCCAGACCTGATCATATTTCTATCTGCATGTGAGTAATTCATTGCGAAAGAGAACTTTAAAAATGGTTTATCTAAGGCAACCTGATTGTTGTGACCAAAGGGCTGAAAATAAAGATTGCAGAAATGTAAACTGTACACGCAAGCTGACTGGTTTCCAATTAAAATGTGCTAACCTGTTAGTCTGCATAACTATTACTCAGAGATGATGCACACAGAGAGAGTGCGGAAAAGAACTGATGATCACAGAGGATTCTGGGAACCAATGTGTTTTGCCAGAGCTGTAAGCTGACATAAATAAAGCAAAGGCAGAATTATCCCTCATCTACTCACTCATTTAATGTTTACTGAGGGCAGGATACATTCCAGGCTCTATGTTTGGTGCTGAGGAGGCGAGAACAAGAGATAGTCCCTAAGCTCTGAGTGTCAGCAGACACTTTGAACAAGACAGCTAACTCAAAAACTGAGAGCCACAACGTAAGATGGATAAAGGAAATGTGGTACATATATATGCAATGGAATACTACTCAACCATGGAAAAGAATGAAGCAATGCCATTTGCAGCAACACAGATAGACCTAGAGATGATACAAAGTCAAGTCAAACAGAGAAAGACAAATACCACATGATATCATTTACATATGGAAATTTAAGAAAAAAGATACAAATGAACTTATATACAAAGCAGAAAACAAACTTATGGTTACCAAAGGGGAAATGGGAGAGGATAAATTAGGAGTCTGGGATTAACATACACACACTACTATATATAAAATAGATAACCAACAAGGAGCTACTGTATATGAAAGGAAACGCCATTCAATATTTTGCAATAATCTACAAGGGAAAAGAATCTAAAAAGAATACACAGCATAACTGAAACACTTGGCTGCATACCTGAAATGAATGCAACACTGTAAATCAACTCAAATAAATAAAAATAATAACTAAAAATTAAGAGACAGATATCTCAATAGCAGTATGGGTTATAAGGGTATGTACCCATGTCAAAACTCATCAAACTGGATATTAAAGATCTTTGTATTCTGTACGTGTGTGTTAGTCACTCAGTCATGTCTGACTCTTTGTGACCCCATGGACTATAGCCTGTCATTGCTCCACTGTCCGTGAAATTCTCCAGGCAGGAATACTGGAGTGGGTGGCCATTTCCTTCTCCAGGGGGTCTTCCTGACCCAGGGATTAAACCTGTGTCTCCTGCATTGCAAGCAGATTCTTTGCCATCCGAGCCACCAGGGAAGCCCTCTGTGTATTCTACTGCATAGAAAATCTATCTCAATTTTTAAAGAGTGAAAAATTAAAGGGAGAAATAATAGTACATAAAATGAAAACAAGTTAATAAGTTCACGAGAGAGGTGACCTGGAGCATATTCCTTTAAAAAAAAAAAAATGGTGTGCGTTTTTTTCAAGGGCTAGAATCCCCAAAATACAGGTTTTACCTACAAGTCGTTACTAATATTATGACTTCTGGAATTATGAGACTATTAAAGTGACACAAAGTTATTTCAAGAACGGAAGAGGCTGCAGGGGAATGCGGATCACGTGGGAGAAAAGATAGCGATTCATCTCCAGACCCACTGGGCTGCTTACTCGACCCTGCTCTGGGAACAACCCTGGTGACGGTAAGGGTTATTCATTCAGGACCCATTATTGCTAATCGTAGCTACACCCCACAGACAAGTGCGCTATTAGTCAGGGGATGAAACAGAGAAAGATGCTAATACTTAGAAATGTGAAGTTACTGACACTCAAAACTTTAGCATTTACTGAGCATGGCCGCTGTGCAAGACCCGAGAGGGACCATAACTAAGCGGAGACCGTGGTCTTGCCAAGTTTGAAATACGACCTCGTTTCAAGAAGTGTCACGTCGTTCCTGGAGGCCACTTCTACAGGAGGCTGGGAACATGGTGGGTTTAGTGCTCAAGACAGAACTGTGCTCTTGGCACTCGGCTGCACTGGTTTTACTGCCTCTTCCTTGTTATTAAGTATTTACAGATCCAATTGCTCTTGATTCTCCAGGGCTCACTTCAGGGTTTAAGCAGCCTTCAAAAAAAAAAATCTTACTTTTTTTTTAGGTTTGGTTTTTCTTTTTTAATCACTGGAGTATAGTTGATTTACAATATTGTGTCAATTTCAGGTGTTCAGGATGGCGATTCAGTTACATAAACATATACTGTTTTTGAGGTTTTTTCCCATTATCAGTTATTACAAGATACTGAATAGAATTTCCTGTGCTATATGGCGGGTCCTTGTTGTTTATCTATTTTATATGTAGCAGTCTGTACATGCTAACCCCAAACTCCTAATTTCTCCCTTTCCCCTCACCTTTCTCCTTTGATAACCACGTTTGTTTTCGACACCTGTGAGTCTGTTTCTATTTTGTAAATAAGCTCCTTTGTATCATGTTTTTAGATTCCACATATACGTGACATCGTGGGATATTTGCCTTTGACTTCACTTGAAAGTTTTACTTTTGTTGAACTCAGATCTGCTTTAACCCACTCTGGCCCAGTGTCCTCTTAGCTGAGAAGATGAGAGTAATAATACTAGCCGTCTGCTGAGTGCTAGCTCGGGGCCAGGCACTGCGCTGAGTACTTCACGCACTAACACATCAGTTTTGCACAAGTCTGTGATGTAAGGACTCTCTTTATCTCCACTTAGAGATGAAGAAACTGACTTGAAGAGGTTAAGGAACTCAGTAGCAGTGACAGAAGCAGGTCTGTCTGACCTCAAGCCACGGCTCCCATTCTTTAGATAAGAGCCTTCAGTTTTCCAGAGGTTGTAATTAAAGTTGAACCCAGTGACCAAATGCCTGACTTATAGTTCACTGAGATGGCTTGGCCTTCTCCTCTTTAGATCAAATACTGCAGTTCCTTCCCCCAGTTTACCATTCCCCACATTCTTCTCTGAACGCCCTGAGACTTCTCCACGCCACCTCTGATGACACACCCTGAAGGTGCAGGGTGACACACAAGTGTTGGCCAGTATGTGGTTCTGCAAAGTCCTAGGATCTTCCCAAGCCCTAGACCTTCCCTATCTGGGTTTGAAATATTTTTCCCCTTCTTCTTCTTTCTAGCAGCCCAAGTGAATAATCTTCTGGAAATCTCTGTTGTCCATTATCTCTGTCAACTCTTCCATGTACTAAAGCCACATTCAAGTGCAGACACTGGAGGCAAGCTGTCCGTGTGTGGGTGTGTGTTCAGTCGCTCAGTCATGTTCAACTTTTTGCAGCCCCATATGGACTGTCACTCGGCAGGCTCCTCTGTCCATGAGATTCTCCAGGCAAGAATACTGGAGTGGTTTGCTATTTCCTTTGCTTGCTGACCCAGGGATCGAACCCACATCTCCTGCGTCTCCTGCACTGACAGGCGAATTCTTTATACTGCATCACCTGGGAAGCCCCTAGGCTGTCCATTTATTCATCCCGATCACTGCCATTGGCATGACACAGCACCAGCTGAGAAACAGAATTTGAGTAGGTAAGTCAGTGAGAATGATTCCATAAGGGTGATGTGGTAGCTAGAAAATGGATGGGCCCTTGGGCTACATGAAGAGAGATATGGGATCTAGAACAAAGGCCATGCTGACTCTGTGTTCCCCTGCTGGTCCCACAGCAAAGGGACAGCCAGGTTCAAGTTCTGGGCTGTAAGATGGTTACTGGCTGGGGCCTGAGGCTCAAGGAGGAGGAAAGTTAACAGCACAGAGCACAAGAAGGGGCAGACACAGCCAGGCGTGATGGGGAAAGAAGAGGAAAGACGTGTGGGACGAGGGAAGAAGAGGGAAGACGTGCAGTTCTGTAAACACTGGGAGGGCTGTCGTAAGGAAAGAGAGTGACAACCACAATGGCCTGTGTCCTTTCAACACTCACAATATACACACAGGTCGCTTGCAATTATTTGTCCCAAAAAACCATGTGGAGTGAATGTGGCCATTTACCCATTTTACAAATGAGTAAATGGAGGCACAGAGGTTATAGTAGCTGGCTTGGTGCCACCTAGTCCATTTCAGAACTGAGATACATGCCAGGCACTTTAACTCAAGGGCCTGCTCTCTTCACCACTATCATCATATACCTATGAGATTCATCCCATTTTTATGGCCAAGAAGTAGGGCTAGGACTAAGGGGGCTCACAGATAAATGTTTGTGCCATCTAAGGAAGGACTTCTCTGCAATCAGTTGGCCTGATATGACCATATTCACCCCAGAATATGATGCATTCTTCATCACAGGTTTCCAAGCAAAGGCGAAAATGCCCCAGCAATTATTGGAGATGATGAATGGGGTGAGCCAAGCCGCAGAGAGAGAGCTTGATTCAAGTATCTTTAAGGTTTTTTAAGACTGAGAAGCCAGGAATCTGTGACTAAGCCCTGAGGAGCAGCACTCAGCATTACACACCCACATCTCTGAGTGAGCTCCTTGGGGATCTTCAGCTTCCCAATAGTCACCCAAGAGTTGCGTGTTGAGAACTCATTTTAGGCTATTAATCCCCAGATGTGGGTGAGAGTTGGTCTAGATTATAGGTAACTTGTAGCATCCCTCATACAAAGCAATCCCTGGCTTAGTCTTCTCACGTTTCTTCCCCAGGTCCTGTGGATATTGGAGGAATCTTTATAAATATTATTTTTAGGAAAATAGCAGCTACCTGCACACACATGCAGACCACTGTTTCACATGCCTGTGCTTCAGGTTATCTTTGTAATTCCTGGGCCCTCCACCCTGTCTAATTCCATGGTGCTGTGATTGTTAGTTGCCAGCAACACACCATGTATCTACGCCTCCAATCTCACCATCTGGAACATTCTCTGCTCTCCATCCCCTTCATCTGGCTGATTCCAACTCAGTTATTAAAACATCACTTCCTCTTGGGGGAATTCCCCTGGCAATGCAGTGGTTAGGACTCAGCAGTTCCACTCCGCCAGGGCCTGGGGTTCAATCCCTGGTTGGGGAACTAAGATCCTGTAAGCTGCAATGGTGTAGCCAAAAATAAGGGGAAAAAAATTTATTTTTTAATTCCTCTTGGAGGCCTCTCTGATATTCTCCCTTCCTCCTATCAACTGTCATGGTTATGTGAGGTATCTTGCCTGACCATTCCCCTGATCAGGGCGTAGCTGTACTGAGAAATATTACACTGCATTATAACTACATGTTTACTTGCCTCTTTCAGCACACAGAAAGCGACCAGGAAACACAGACTGTATTTCTAGCACCTGAAAAAGCACCTCAAGCCCTGTAGATGTTTGAGATCTGTCTAGCAAACGAATGGACAAATCCTGGAAGGAGAGCATGTGGTCCGTATGAAGGTACACTTGGAACCAACATAGTTAATAGATGATTAGCCATCATCTTGTAAAGCAGAGAGACAGAATTTCCCGAATTTCCTTCCGCACATTCTCAGTTCTGTGGCCCATCTCTCATCAGTCTGATTGGCCAAGGGAAAGAAGGGAAGTCCCTACATATTTACAAGCAAAAACAATGTGTTTATTCTGTATGGTTTCCTTTAAAATAGTCATTTTAACAAGTAAGTATGCAAAAAGAAACACATAAACCATTATGTTTCTGATCATAGACATATATGTTATTTTGAACCAGAGTTCTCCAGCTATATTTTAGCTAAGACAAACAGGTATGATCCCTAGTTCAAATTATGACTTCCCATGTATGAAAAGAAGTACTCTTCTCAAGACAAACTTAAGTATCAAATACAGTTTGGCATATCCAGATCAAAGCAAGTCATACACAATGCAAAACGTAACCTTTACTTTTTTTTGTAAAACGTGATTTTGCAATCTTGCTGGCAACTGAGCTATAGGTGAACACAGCTGGCTTCTAACAAAACAATTCACTACATAGCTGACCTAAATCACTGTGTTGTTTTGAACTGAACAAATGCGGTACACAAAATAATAATTAAGTACTTGGTACAGACTCTACTTGTTCAGCACCACCCTCCATATATTAACCATCTCTCCATTTATATGCACCAAAGGAAACTGAGGTGCTTTCATCATCAATAAGCATGTTTTGCAAGTTCCCACCCACTCTTTTGAGAATTGTTCTTTTCCAAAAATTAGATCACCTTTAGCCAGCACCTACATTCACCTTTGACACACTAAAAGACTAACCACACTCCAATACATCACCTGATCTTCTATTGTGGCAACTAAGTGTTGTCACAATATTTTGGATTATTTGCATACTTAGGATAACTAAACAAATATATCCCTTGTTAGTCATACCTCAGCAATTAAAGAGAGAGCATCTCTGGATAACTACTTATTGCCCACAAACTACATTTCTACAAGAAGTGATTTTACCCAGTATTAATACTATGATGTTTCAAGATGTAACAAAAGAGGAGCACAAAAATTCAGCCTTCAAAATTATTAATTAAACAGAACATTCTTTGACATAAATTATAGCAATTTTTGGGGCTCTGTCTCCTAAAGCAAAGGAAATAAAAGCAAGAATAAACAAATGGGGCCTAATTAAACCTAAAAACTTTTGCACAACAAAGGAAACCAAGGACAAAACACAAAAACAACCTACTGAACAGGAGAAAATATTTTCAAATGATACTACCAATAAGGAAAGGGTGAACATTCAAAATATACAAATAGTTCCTACAGTTCTTCAACATCAAAAAAATAACAACCCAATTTAAAAATGGGCAGAAGACCTTAACTGACATTTCCCCCAAGAGGATATGTAAATGGCCAACAAGCACAGGAAAAAATGCTCAACAGCTCTAATCATTGGGAAATGCACATCAAGACTACAATGAGATATCACCTCACACCTGTAAGAATGGTTATCACTGAAAAGAACACACATGGCAAATGCTGACGGATGTGAAGATAAGGGAATCCTCCTACGCTGTTGGTGGGAATGCAAATTGGTGCAGCCACTATGGAAAACAGGATGGAGGTTTCTCAAAAACCTAAGAGAACCACCATATTCCCAAGCAATTCTACTCTTGGGTATATATCTGAAAAAATGGAAACAATAATTCAGTAAGACACATGCATCCCAGTGTTCTCCGTGGCATTATTTACAACTGCCAAGAAATGGAAGCAATCTAACCATCTGTCAACACATGAATGGATAAAGAAGATGTGGTACGTGTCACACACACACACACACACACACACACACACACACACACACACACACACACACAATGGAATACTACTCAGTCATAAAAAATGAAATTTTGCCATTAGCAACAACATGGATGGACTTGGAGGGTATTATGCTAAGTGAAATTAAGGCAGATAAACACAAACACTGTATGATATCACTTATATGTGGAATCTAAAAAATAAAACAAACTAATAAATATTTTTAAAAAAAGCAACAGACTCATAGAAAATAAACTAATAGTTAACAGTGGGTAGAGGGAAAGGAAGAGGGTAGAGGATTGAGAGCTACAAACTATTATGTATAAAATAAACTATAAGGATATACTGTGTAACATAGGAAATATAGCCAATATTTTAAAATATTATACATGGAGTATAACCTTCAAAAATTGTGAATCATTATATTGTACACCTATAACATAAAATTATAAACTATATACTATATTATACATATATATATATAAAGACAGTCTTTATTCTCCTGTCACATGAGTCTCAAAGCCTTTCTCTTTGACTTAATTGACAAATTAAGTGAATCATGAAATTAAAATTCATTCTTCTTAATTACCCATTTGTAGAACTACTTCTAAAATAATGGATAAGATTCTTTAAATGAAACTTTTAACGAAGGCTGTATTTTTTTCATCTTTCACATGGAGATCATTCTTACAGATATTACATTTTTAAAAACCGTACCTGGCAGCCAGTCTGAACAACATTCAAATCCCACTCAGAGTTAAAGGTAGCAGGAGTAGGAAGCTGAACACACAGCACTCAACTGATGAGGAAAAAACATACCATATTTAACAAAATTCCAGATTCTTGAGGTCGGCATCTGTATAAACACTTCGCAGTGTTGGATATGTGGTTTGCAAAAGCAAGCAAGTCCTCCACGGTCCCATATCTGACTGAGGACAACCAGGGCCCCTCCTGCCCGCTGAGCAGCAGAGACTCAGACCGCTCCTCCTCATTGTGGTTACTGTCCTGACACATGGTCAGCAGACTGGGTTCATAAACCGCTGGCTCTTCACTTGCATAAAGATTTTCCATAATGTCTATCACATCGGACACATTCAGATGCTTCATTAATAAATCGAGTTCTTCTTTGTCGTCACTTCCAGTGCTCATGAACTCCATCACTGTTGGGCTCTCCAAAGAGTCTGCAGAAGAAAGCGCAACTACTTACTTTACTGTGTTTGTATTTGTGATGAATAGGAAACTGACAAGGCTGGGTACAGGCTTCTGTGTGCTTTTGTTCATAAAATAGGGGCTTCAGCCACAGGGTGTGTGAGGTCAAGTGCACAGACAGTGACGAAAGGGACCTGAGATAACCTTTAATCTGGCGCTGACTTTACAGAGAGGAAACCTGAGATCCAGTGAACTCACTAGCTACCCACTTACTCACTGAATTGCTGGCATCAGCTGTAGCCTCTGAAAATAAATGTTCACTCAACCCAAGTGTGAATTTGAGGAGCAGGAGCTGAGGCACCTGGTTCTTGACAGTTTCCACCCTGCTGCTCTCCCCAAAGGGGCAACCCTTCCTGCGTGATTTCTGTGACTTTTAGGCCTTGGTCGAATTTAAAAAGAAAAGAAACTCTCTTGGAATTCCCTGACAGTCCAGTGGTTAGGACTCAGCCCTTTCACCACAGGATCCCGGGTTCAATCCCAGGTCGAGGAATGAAGATTCTCTAAGCCACATGGTGTAGCCAAAGATAAATATATACATAAAATAAAAATAGAAGTACACTAAAAAAAAAAAAGAAAGAAAGAAATTCCTTTACCAAATTCAGGAGCTAGCTTTGCAAATCAAATTCAGGTCTTGAAGCCAGAAGCATCTCAAATGGATTTTAATCTAAGCAAATTTGGTGATGGTAAATCAAGTTTCAGGAATAATTCTGATGCAAATAAATTAAACGGCTCACTTAGAAGGAAGACAGCAAACCTCTAATCCTCCTTCTGCTGAGGATGGCTATGAGAAAGGAGAAGATTCTTTTAACCTGTAATCAGCTGTCCCCTCCTGTGACCAGAACTCTTTAATGGGACAAAGCATGCATCTCACAGACTCAAGAGGGTTCATTTAACATCTAGATCAATGACTCTCTAGAAGTTGTGGTAAGAGGTCAGGCAGCCAAATCTATCATAAGCAAGACACAGACAAGTCTGCTTAGCCAAAACTGTACTTCAGTTTTTTACACACATCAGGAGCCATACTTGGGGATCTGTAAATGAGAAAATGAAGAGAAATGAAGGGTAAACAGTGAGGCTGTAACCCAGGATTTTGGAACAATCCCATCCCAAAGGGTTAAAGATAAAAAGGGCTTAAGGGACCTAAGAAAACAGAAAGGTATGTATATCTACTAAAACTACTGCACTCCTGGAAGCAGCCTCTCTCCGAGAGATGTTTCAGGTTCTTAAAAGCATAAGCCTTCAATGCACACAGGGATAAATAAAAGCCATGGGCTCCCATCAACCTGGAGCACACACATCACACCCAGGGAAATATTCCACCTCAGGGCCACCTGCCCACAAGACCCAGACACAGACCTCCTGGTGAATTTCACTGGAGAAATGAACCATGCAGTTTTGTGGGGATCAATTTCTGCTCTACAAACAGCATCTGGGATAAGAAGGTAAGATCTTGCAGTCTGACACACCACCTAGACTCAGAGTGCAGGGGATCCAATCTCTAGCCTCTCCTTTTCTGTCTGCTGATCTTGGGCAAGTACTTTACCCACAGAGCCACCTCTGAAGCCCTCTTTAACCCCACTGCACATCAACGTTCCCCATCTGTAAAATGCAAGTAATAACAGCATGTCCTTCATAGGTGGTTGTGAGGATCAAAGGAGCTCAAGAGCACAAGGTGCTAGGTGCAGAGTTTGGTACACAGTGAACCAACTGTGTCTTTGCAGCTGCTATGTTGTGCATGAAAGCAAAGGACCGAGTCTGATTCCTGGCTTTGCAGATACCTCAACAGAGCAGCTTTCTTATCTGCAAATGGGATGTGGCTACCTATTCCCCCACTTCTTTGCAGCAAGGTTTTAAAGATCGTTTCTAAAATAAGAGACAAAGAAAAAAAATAGAAACCTATGAAACGTTTTCATGGCTGTTAGCTGCATCTAGAGAGCAAAGGAAGCCCCCTCTCTGAGACCTAGCGGGTCTTTGAGGAAAACTGATTTAAGCTCTTGGAATCTGTTGAATTCTGAAAGGAATTTCTTAGGTTAATGGAGGAACATTCAGCTTGGGTTTCATGGGGCTGTTTAGTTGCAGTTTCTACTTGCAAAATTTACAAGGGGAAAAAAAACCGGAATTAAAACAAAACCAGCCCAATTTAGGATCCCACTGGCTAAAAACTTCCAAGCTGCTAGGTTTACTTCTCAAAAGGCTGGCCAGAGAGAAAATAAAGTTCCCAGGGGTAACAGGGCTAAAGAAAGAGAGAAAAAGGTCCATACAGTTTACAAGTCAGCTGATCCAGAGAGTGGAAAGGCAGGTTTTGGTTCTTATATTCTCCAGAAAGTCTGGAGCACTTATATGTAAAACCTAAGAGGCGGAGACTCACACACCCGTAAACTGGAAGCTAGAGGAGGGAGGGAAGGCACAGAGGGAGGGCAGTGAGGTGGAGGAGTGTGTCTTCTGTGCCACTAATTCCTTAGCAACGCCACCCTCCTCCCACGCAAATCTGTGTGCTCCCGAGGCAGCCCTGATGACCAGCCCATCCACTAAAGGTCTGAGCAAAAGCCTCAGCACTTTCAGGCCTTAACTAGGCAGACAAAATGCCAACAATTTCTTAGTTATTCACCATCAGCAGCCATCTAGAAAAAGTGTGAATGGTGAAGGTATCTGTATTCCACGTTAGCCACAAGGACCCTTCTCCACACAGTTTACAAAAAAAAAAAAAAAAAAAACCTGCATTAAATCACTGGTTGTTACTGCAGTTGGGGAGTATACCAATTTTAGACATAGACAAATGGGCAGATATAGTCAAAATTCTGCCCATTTGTCCATGTCTTAAATCCCATGGGCAGAGGAGCCTGCAGGGGTCCATGGGGTCACAAGGATCAGACACGACAGGGTGACTAAACCACCACCACAGTCAAAATTATCAGCTCTGAATTATTTCTGACACTGGCAATACAATCAAGAGGAAATACTTTCCCTAAACATAAATGCATACTCCTGGCTTCTTTCATCTACACAAACAAAAGCTGAGGGTTTCCTGGCAAGTGTGAGTGAAAATGGCCAACATGACTGGCCTAAGTTCCCACTTAACAAAAGGATGATTATATCTCGTGGTACTTCCCATTTAAAACATTTTTCTGCCAAAATATTACATTGCCCCTCAGGGCACACATCCAGTAAGACTTTCTCCAATGTTATTTTTGTTCTCAAAAAGCCCCAGAATGAAGCCATTCTCACTGTATTAGAAGTACAGCCACTTCAAAATCTCTATGTGCCTCAACTCTCCAATTTTCCTTACAGAAGACCTCAGTCAGAAACACGGCACACAAACCTCCACCCATCAGATCTGGGGGCGTTTGCCGATTCAGATTATCTTCTACTTGGCAAGTACCTACAACTCAGGCCACAGATACAGAAGCCAACTGAATTAGCGCTTCTTTCCCTGTTTTTTATCAAGAGCAGTCCTTTACTCTGGGCCAAAATATGTCTTTCCCAAAGTGAAACAGACATTGCAGTGTTTCACGTAAAAACAGTTAACTTTTGGGAAAATCTGTATGCCGTTCTTCCTTTCAAACTTCGGAATCCTGAATACTGAATTTCCACGGGGAAACATCTGTGAAATAACATTTTTCCCCTGAACATTCTTTCTTAGGCCAAAAGCCCAGCATTCGTCTTCTGCTATAATCACCCTATTAGTCACAGAAGACGGTCCACGGAACAAGCATGAAACTTAAGTTTCAGCTCTTCCACGTCTCTCGGTCCCGCCAGCCCCCACCCCTACTCCCTTCCTCCCGTCTCTTTCCCTAAAGCGAAGGGAGCCTTAAAGGGCTTGCAAGCTAAAGAGCACCCCTCGTTAGGGCGAGGGGGCAGCAGGAGGCCCCCGCCTCCGCGGTGCACTCACCGGGTCTGGGCTGGAAGAGAGCAGCTGTGCAGGTGGAGCACGCGGCGGGAGGCGCGGTGACAGCGGGTCCCAGCCTCCGGGTGCATCGCCGAGACCTGCTCTGCTCGCGCGCTCGGGATCCGGGAAGCAGGAGGAAGGGGGAGGAGTCGGGGGCGGCGCCCCGAGAGACCCTTGCGCAAGGTGCTTTCCAGCTGTGCCGGCTGCAGCTACTACCCCGCGCGCAGCACCGAAGCGCCGCAGCTGGAAGCGGGCAGATCCTACCTCCTGGAGCCCCGGAATACACCCCGCACCCCCACACCCTGATGTCGAGGCTCCCCGGATCTCAGGGTGGGAACCGCCGGGGCACCCAGCAGGGCTGCGATCTAACGATATCCCCGATCCTCCCAAGTCTGCGTTACCTGCGGCCTCCGCGCGGTCCCGCGGGCAGAGCGCTCCCGCCGCGGTCCCCGACGGCTCTCGTCGCAGCTGGTGGGCAGCCCCCGGGAGCCGGGCGCTCCGGGGTCCCCAGGCCCGGCGACAGCAGAAGAGGGAGCCAGGGCGACCGGCCCCGGAGCGTGGCGCGCAATCCAGGTCCGAGCTGCCAAATGAGCCCGGAGCAGCTCGCGCTCCCGGGCCGCCCCTCTTCGGCCCCTGAGTCACGGCGTCTGAGCCGGCCGAGGGGCGGCGCAGCGGACTCCAGCCGCCGCCTCCCCGCCTTTTCCATTTCCCCTTTCGCTCTGTAAACAGAAAGAGCCCGCCGGCTTGCGGGGCAGCCCGAGCCCCCGCGCTGGGAAATTCCGTCCTGCCCGCCCCCCACCCCACCGACCTGCCCTCGGGGCCCGGGGCGGAGCTGGGGGCGGGGCAGGCGTGGGGCGCGCCCTGAGCGGAATCGGCCTCGCCACGCCTCCCGGGGACCCGGACTACCGCGCGGCACCGGCCCTAGGCCTGGGAAAACACCTACGAGTTCCCTCTGAGCCGGGTTACCCGGCAGCCAGGGTGCTAGAGGGCACCCGGATGCGGAGTTGGCAAGGGCGACCTCGACTCGGCACCCTGTCCCCGAAGGAAGACCGTAGTTCCTAACGTGCTGGTGCCCTTGGCAGTACTCCAGTGTCCCCGGCCCTTTGGGCTCAGATTTCGGTTCGGGTCACAGGCACAACAGGGTGGTCCGCGGCCCCCTCCACCCCGCACCACTCAAGTTCCAGAGCTCGCGAGAGGCAGCCGCAGTGTAAGCCCGAACCCGGGGAGTTTGGTATGGGGTAAGGGCGAACCCCTGGACCCGGGCCGGTATCGCCTCCAGCAAAACCTGGTTTCGCTCTTTCCATCTTCATTGGAACTGGTTATTGGTGGTGCTGCCCGATCCCAAAGTATGTCTGCCCCCGATTTCCTCCTAACCCCAGCGTCGTGTCTGGGAGTCTATCCTGCTGGGGCAGAAGCTCAAAGTTAATCTAGAGCGATAGTCCTTCCGAAGTGGAAAGCGTTTTTTCCCAGGGAAGCCGGAAGAAGATTCTAGGGAAATAGCGCCCCTCCCACTCAGTGTTCTTTCCTGGAGAATCCCAGGGACTGAAGAGCCAGGTGGGCTGCTGTCTATGGGGTCGCACAGAGTCGGACACGACTGAAGCGACTGCAGCAGCAGCAGCAGCAGCAGCAGCAGTAGCGAAATCCACATTTCCAATACCTACTGAGCAGTTTTCCTGGGTTTCCTTACCCTACTGCTCTCCACCCGGGTGCCCTTTCCCAGTAAAATCTCTTGCTTTGTCAGCACATGTGTCTCCTCGGACAACCATTTCCGAGTGTTAGACAAGAGCCCAGTTTTGGGCCCTGGAAGGGGTCCGCCTTTCTGCAACAAATGGTGACTCTGGCGGGACTCTTCTTCGCTAAGACTGACATCCTGACCACTCAGGGTACTCAGGGGCCAGCTTGCCTGCCAATGGACCAGACCCAGTGGCCGCAACTGGGACCCTTTTGTGCCTGGTCTCCTCCTGACGCAGACAACTGGCCAGAGTTGCCCCGACTCTGAGACAAGAGACTTCATTGATCTCTCTCCCCTTCCCTCTCTCCTCCTCTCCTTAACCCTTCCTATCCTTCCCTGTTTTTCTAGTTCCCTGGTCCTGGACTCAGGAATCTGGTCGAAGGGCCCTCAGCCTGAGCTGAGGATTGGAGACTGATCACCTCCTCTTGGCAGAGAACTCGAATTCTGGTTCTAGTCTGGTATGATTTCTGGTAGCGCCGAGTTCCAGTCCTCCCTTCTCTGGAGGCCCAGGGAAAAGTCCCATAACGCCTGGGCATCTGTAGGTGGCAGGAGATGTCTGTAAGGCCACTCCTTTCGGCCCCCCCTCTCCCACCTCCTCCCCCTTCTTCTTTCAACCTGGCTTCCTTTCCTCCCTTGAAATCTTTGATGTTAGTGCTTGGATTCTTGTATTTAAGGGCTTCCCTGGTGGTGAAGAAGTTAAAGTGCCTGCCTGCAATGTGGGAGACCTGGATTCAATCCCTGGGTTGGCAAGATCCCCCGGAGAAGGAAATGGCAACCAACTCCAGTATTCTTGCCTGGAGAATCCCATGGACGGAGGAGCTTGGTGGGCTACAGTCCACGGGTCGCAGAGTCAGACATGACTGAGCGACTTCACTTTCACTTTTCCTGCTCTCACGCTACCGCCAGTAGTGCCAGAGTCTTGCTGGGTACATTTTGCAAGACAGGCTGAAGGAGATGCTGTTAGGCAGGGGTCCCCACCCTCAAGGATGTAATCCCTGATGATCTGAGGTGGAGCTGATGTCATAATGATAGAAATAAAATGCACAAGAAATGTAATGTGCTTGAATCACCCCCAAACCATCCACCACCACCCACTTCTCAGTTCAGTTCAGTCGCTCAGTCCAGTCCAGCTCTTTTCAACCCTATAGACTGTAGCATGCCAGGCTACCCTGCCCATCACCATCTCCAGGAGCTTGCTCAAACTCATGTCTATTGAGTTGGTGATGCCACCCAACCATCTCATCCTGTTGTCCCCTTCTAATGCCTTCAATCTTTCCCATCATCAGGGTCAAAACTGTTTCCACAAAACTAGTCCTAGGTGCCAAAGAGCTTGCAGACTGCTGCTCTTAGGCACACACCCTCTCTCCCTGTTAGTGACCCAGACCTTGGATGTACCTTGTGGAGTCCAGATTCAAATGTCTTTCAAGACTGCATCGGACCTGCTCTATGACTCTCCATATTTCTCCTATGGAAAGTGAACTGTTACTCCCACCCAAAGAAGTCATCTGAGAATTGCTAGTGGGTGACGGCTAGCTGAGATGAAGAGCAAAGCCCTCGCTGTAGGACCTTCAGTTCAGTTCAGTTGCTCAGTCGTGTCCAACTTTGTGACCTCATGAAGCGCAGCACGCCAGGCCTCCCTGTCCATCACCAACTCCCGGAGTTCACGCAGATTCACATCCATCGAGTCAGTGATGCCATCCAGCCATCTCATTCTCTGTCGTCCCCTTCTCCTCCTGCCCCCAATCCCTCCCAGCATCAGAGTCTTTTCCAATGAGTCAACTCTTCCCATGAGGTGGCCAAAGTACTGGAGTTTCAGCTTTAGCATCATCCCTTCCAAAGAAATCCCAGGGCTGATCTCCTTCAGAATGGACTGGTTGGATCTCCTTGCAGTCCAAGGGACTCTCAAGAGTCTTCTCCAACACCACAATTCAAAAGCATCAATTCTTCGGCGCTCAGCCTTCTTCACAGTCCAGCTCTCACATCCATACATGACTACTGGAAAAACCATAGCCTTGACTAGACGGGCCTTAGTCGGCCAAGTAATGTCTCTGCTTTTGAATATGCTATCTAGGTTGGTCATAATTTTTCTTCCAAGGAGTAAGCATCTTTTAATTTCATGGCTGCAGTCACCATCTGCAGTGATTTTGGAGCCCCCAAAAATAAAGTCTGACACTGTTTCCACTGTTTCCCCATCTATTTCCCATGAAGTGATGGGACCAGATGCCATGATCTTTGTTTTCTGAATGTTGAGCTTTAAGCCAACTTTTTCACACTCCTCTTAACTCCCATCATTTCTCTATGGTCCTGTTTCCCACAGTGCTAACAAGGTGATTGATAGGGCCCCAAGACTTTAGTGAAATAGTGAGGACTGTTAGGGGACTAAGTCATCCTCCAGATTATTTTAAATACTAGGGTGCTGCGACATGAATGACATGGGCATGTGCCATTTCCAGGTGATCCCAGTGCTGAACCACCCCCAACCCCCAACCTGGTCCAGGGGACTAGGCTTTTTCTGGTCCTGGAGGAGGGCGTGCTACCTGGACTGACCCAGTTGCTCTGACTCTTCAGAGACTGCCGGCGCCCAGGCTGGGAGAAGCCCGGCTGGCCTGGACACAGACTCTGTGGAATTTGGCCGGAACTCAAGAGCAGATTATCCCAGTCTCGGCTGAAACTGAAGCATTTACTACTTAGTCTTTTCTCTGGGAACCAGATTGACCGGGTTGTTGCCTCTAACTGTAACGTGAGAAACCTCTCCTCTTATCTGTTGTCTTTCACCAAGGAAAGATGAGTTTTATAAACATTTTAAAAATAGAAACATGGAACCACCCCCTTGATGAGCTCATGAAAACCACACCTAATCTTCTGGGAACTAAGTATTAGCCTTGTTTCCTACACAGAGATCTTCCAAATATAGCTGCATTTTAGGGAGCTGCTGAAATGGCTGCTCCAGGGGGTTCTCTCTGGTTCTTCACTGCTTAGCAGATTTCATCTGGTGGGGTGAAGTAAGAGGCTTTACTCACTTTTGAATGTTTAACAGAGATTGGCCCTGGTGACCCGGATTACTGGAGAGAGAAGACAATTGAAGGGAAAGAAAAAGTTTGCAGACTACTTGCGTTTTTCTCGGTCAAGACTTTGTTACACAGGCTTGCAAAAGCAATCCTGCTCAGTGTGCTGGAAAAGTGAGGTTTCAGCGTGCCAAGGAGAAGCCACCCAGTGGGGAGCGTGCACAGCAAAGCAGAGATGGCTGTTTGCAGCCAGCAAAATGCACTTGAAAACTGAGCTGCAAGGTTGCAGTTTACTTGAAGAGGCTTCTCCACAGGTGCACTGGGACAGTAATAGGCTTGTTATTTGTAGTGCGGAAATCAGAGCTCATTTACACCCAGGACCAAGGTGATTAACGATGGTAGGTGCATCAGTCAGTGCATTAGTCTGTGTAACCCTAACCAGATCTATACTGATAAACAGAATACAGGACACTGCTTTCCAGTCTTTTTCATATTCATAAAAATTATAGTATTTTTCTAGAATACTGGGATAAGCTGGAATAAATTGGAGGATACCTATATGTGACTCGGGCTTCCCTGGTGGTTCAGTGGTAAAGAATCTACCTGTCATGCAGGAGACACAGGTTTGATCCCTGGGTTGGGAAGACCCTCTGGAGAAGGAAATGACAACCCACTCCAGTATTCTTGCCTGGGAAATCCCATGGAAAGAGGAGCCTGGTGGGCTACAGTCTATGGAATCAATGAGTCAGACACAATTGAGCGACTAAACAACAACAATATGTGACTTGAAGAAAAATGTATCAATATTTCATTTTCTTAAATTATAATAATAAAATACAAGTGTTTGAGGAAGATCATTAAATCTTGAACTTTAGTAAAGTTTTAAATAAGATGTTTTTAAAGTTAAGTGGAACTTGAGCCTGATTTCCTGAGTCATCAGCATAACTTTTTGGCTTTTGTTGCAGCTATTCATATTTACCCACTATCCTGGATAGTTCAAATGGTGATAAATCTGGCCACGATCTGGGAGACATGGGCTGCATCCCTGGGTGGAGAAGATTCCCTGGAGAAAGGCATGGCAACCCACTCTAGTACTGTTGCCTGGAGAATTCCATGGACAGAGGACCTAGTGGGCTACCGTCCATAAGATCGTAAAGAGCTGGACATGACTGAGTGACTAACACTTTCACATACATATTTACCTATTCAGTTCAGTTGCTCAGTTGTGTCCGACTCTTTGCGACCCATGGACTGCAGCATGCCAGGCTTCCCTGCCCATCACCAACTCCTGGAATCTGCTCAAACTCATGTCCATCAAGTGTGATGCCATTCAACCATCTCATCCTCTGTCGTCCCCTTCTCCTCCCACCTTCAGTCTTTCCCGGCATCAGAGTCTCTTCCAATGAGTCAGTTCTTTGAAGCATCAAGTGGCAAAAGTATTGGAGGTTCAGCTTCAGCATCAGTCCTCCCAAAGAATATTCAGGCCTGATTTCCTTTAGGATGGACTGGTTGGATCTCTTTGCAGTCCAAGGGGCTCTCAAGAGTCTTCTCCAACACCACAATTCAAAAGCATCAATTTTTCAGAGGTCAGCTTTCTTTATAGTCCAACTCTCACATCCATACATGACCACTGGAAAAACCATAGCTTTGACTAGACACACTTTGTCTGCAAAGTAATGTCTCTGCTTTTAATGTGCTGTCCAGGTTGGTCATAGCTTTTCTTCCAAGGAGCAAGCATCTTTTAATTTCATGGCTGCAGTCACCATCTGCAGTGATTTTGGAGCCCCCAAAAATAAAGTCTGACACTGTTTCCACTGTTTCCCCATCTATTTCCCATGAAGTGATGGGACCGGATGCCATGATCTTCATTTTCTGAATGTTGAGCTTTAAGCCAACTTTTTCACATTCCTCTTTCACTTTCATCAAGAAGCTCCTCAGTTCCTCTTTGCTTTCTGACATAAGGGTGTTGTCATCTGCATATCCAAGGTTATTGATATTTCTCTCGGCAATCTTGATTCCAGCTTTTGCTTCATCCAGCCCAGCATTTCACATGATGTACTCTGCATATAAGTTAAATAAGCAAGGTGACAATATACAGCCTTGAGGTACTCCTTTCCCAATTTGGAACCAGTCTGTTGTTCCATGTCTGGTTCTAACTGTTGCTTTTTGATCTGTATACAGATTTTCAAGAGGCAGGTCAAGTGGTCTGGTATTCCCATCTCTTGAAGAATTTTTCAGTTTATTGTGATCCACACAGTCAAAGACTTTGGCATAGTCAGTAAAGCAGAAGTAATGGGTAAAGCCTCTTACCCATTAAGAGGTTTAAATAATGACATCTTTAAACTTCCAGTAATAACCTTCAGATGAGAAAGTGTGCAGACACATAAGTAATAAATGTAAAACCATTATAATAATCTTTAAATTTTTCTGAACAGTTGAAATTCCAGTTTAAAAATCCAGTAGGTCTTTTTTCATTTCAACAAGTAGATTTCTTATGGTAAGTGAATTTCAATGATAATTGAATGTTTCAAATTAAGTCTTTCTAAGTATCGAGGTTGTAATGTGAAAACTTGCCTGCACTGTCAGAGCATTTAGCTTGGATGCCACTAAAAAGACACAGCAGATGGAAGGATGAAGCATGATGGGGCGGGAGGGAAGATTCTGGATCACCTGCCCCACTCCTTGCCCCACGTCCACTGCTGATGCTCCATGGGCTTTGGCCTTGCTCCTCTGGTACACAAAAGGCTTCCTCCAGCCCAGGCTGGGCCCCCTGCAGCTGATGGCAGATGGACCTGTTGGCCTCACTTAGCATTCTGGGGTGGATTAGGGATTCCATCAGACCTTCGGGGACCACGTGAGCAACAGTACCTTCTGCTCTGACCCCTCAGTCACCCTATAGCATCTCAGAGAGGACCACAGAGGCCCCCAAATGCCTTAAGGCTGTAGTCCCCAACTTTTTTGGCACCAGGAGCTGGTTTTGTGCAAGACAACTTTTCCATGGACTGGTGGGGGTGGCGGTGGGGGCAGCGACGGAGGTGAAATGGGGATGGCTTCAGGATCATTCAAATCCATTCCATTTATTGTTCACTTTCTCTCTATTATTATGACCTCAGCTCCACCTCAGATCATCAGGCATTAGATCCTGGAGGTTGGGTATCCTTGCCTTAATGAATATGTACATGCCCAGTCTCTCAGTCACATTCAACACTTTGCAACCCCATGGACTGTAGCCCATCAAGCTCTTCTGTCCAGGAACTTTCCAGGGAAGAATACTGGAGAGGGTTGCCGTTTCCTACTCCAGGGGATCTTCCTGTCTCAGGGACTGAACACACATCTCATGAGTTTCCGGCACAGGCAGGGGGATTTTTGACCATTGCGCCTTTAAGGAATACAAGGGTATCTATGTTCCTCCACATCACTGTGCAGGGCTTTCCCTTACAGATCCCTCCTAGGACTCAAGGCAGAGGACAGACCAGGATGAAGGGGACAGTTTTCTCTGTCCACCTCTTTCCTTTGTCTTCTCCTCAACTTTGGGGACTAGAGAAGGAAATGGCAACCCACTCCAGTATTCTTGCCTGGGAAATCCCATGGACAGAGGAGCCTGGAGGGCTACAGTCCAAGGGGTCACAAAGTTGGACACAGCTGAGTGCACACACACACACACACACACACACACACACACACACACACACAGAGGCATACACCCCTTTGGGGACCTCACTGTACTCACCAACTTTTGCTCTCATGGTGCAAAGTGGGACCAGCAATGATAAGAAGGCCATGGGCCTGGGGCAGAGATGGAGTCCTCTGGTGGGGGTTGGGGTGAGAAACCCGCTGCTTCCTGGTCTCTCTCAGCTGTGGTTGGTGTTTACCTCTGAATAAACCTGTGTATACCGGGCCTGGGTGTGAACCAGACACCTTCTGCTCTTAATGTGCAGAAAGCTCAAACTCCAAACTCTCAAAGTACCTAAATTGCATCCATGTTATATGAAATGTATTCTTTTTACATTCATTGCTTTGTGCTGTGACTTCCTCAAATGTGCCACACTCTGAAAACAGAAACTTCTGCTCTGTGCCTGTCTCTTCCACCTCCTGAATGGAAATTCCCAGTGCAGCATTTCTTAATCTCTTGCTTCCAAGATTACCACACGGCTCGGGATCGCGCCCCACCAAGGAACCATTTGGGGCTCTCTCCTCTGGCAGATGCAATTGCTTTCACTTTTCACATTTGTAGAGGGGGAAGAGGACTCAGCAACGAGACTCCCCCTAACTGTGTGGGCCCACACACTGGAGCAGTCCCTGGTGGGTTTGTGGACAGCCTCTGCTAGGCATCTCCCATGACTCCTTGTTAACCGGAGTCTCCTTATCCCAGGACCAGATGTCACCTGCAAACACAATATGAGGGACTATTGGCAACTTACTGCCCCAGCGAGGCAAGGAATTGTTTTTAAAAATTAAATACAGCCTGGTGTAAATGCAGAGGTAGAAAAAAAGTCATTATAATAGCATCCCCCAAAAACAATCGTTACTAACTTCCTTTGGAATGGTGTTCTTTGCACAAGGCACATTAGGAAATTGGCTGGATTACTACTTCAACAGCCCTTTAAAAGGGTGTTGGGTGCTTATGCTCATGTGATTGCTTTAAACCAAGTGAGTTAAATACGTTTGGGGTTTTCCTTTGCAGTTACAGTACTAAAAACAACTGCAAGGACTTCCCTGGTGGCCCAGGGGTCAAGAATCTGCCTGTCAATGCAGGAGACACAGGTTTTATCCTTGGTCCAGGAAGATTCCACTTGCTGTGGAGCAACTAAGCTCCACACTCCTCCTCCAAGTCTTTAGACTGATAATCTTTGCCTCTAGTCATGGGAAGAGAGGTTGTAAAGGCATTTCATCTGTCTCCTAGTGGGTAGAGATATGGAAGAGGGCTGACCCCATGAAACCTCAGAAATGGAACACTAGTTTTGCTTATGCTTAAGGGAAACTGGGTTTCCCAGGTTGACACAGAAAAGGATCCACCTGCCAATGCAGGAGATACAGGAGACTCGAATTCAGTCCCTGGGTCGGCAAGATCCCTTGGAGAAGGGCATGCAACCCACTTCAGTATTCTCGCCTGGAAAATTTCGTGGACAGAGGAGCCTGGCGGGCTACAGTCCATGGGGTCACAAAAAGTCAGACACAACTGAGCACAGCCTCACCAGCACAAAGGGAAGCCAGCTTTAATTCTTCTTGGGGTCTGTGGGAGCCCAGAGAGACTTCCTGCCTCTCTCACCCCTGGTCCTGGGTGGTGTGATGGGTGCCTGGAGGCACTGCTGGGCTTAAGAGTATCCTGAGACCTTCTCCTGGTTGCTGAGGGCAGATGGATGGGCAGTGTCTCGCTCTTGTCCACCCAGCTCTCGCACACAGCACAACACCCCTAGGCCAAGACTCTCCCCAAAACAGGAGTCTTTGTCCAGGGATGCCGACAGACATGCTGGAACAGAGCCTATTTCTATCAGCTCATGGAGCTGGTGATAAACTCCTCATGATTCATGAGACCTGATTGTTAAGTAGAGTCAAGACTAAACATAAAATTATAAGTAAATGAAATCTATATAAGAGACAAAGTGATAAATAATAAAAACTTACCATGTCCTGATTATTCTATTGCATGTAATAGTTTCTCAGCTCTTGAGGTCTTTCATGTCTACATAACCGTGGTGGAAATACGACACTGTGATGGGTGCCCATATGTCTTTTTCCAACTCTACATTCAGTGGCCTCGAGTTAGCAGCTCAAAATAGGACATCGTGGGAGTTTTTACACCACAGAAACCAGCAAACACTACAAACCAGGGCAGGGCTTTCACAAGGCTGGTTGTTAAATATTTATCAGCCCAGCAAAAGCTGTGTCCATGCACTTTTAACACCCTTTTTAGGTACTTTTGACACGTTTTAGGTTATTTGTTTTTGTGCTCTACCCACCTTTTCTAATATTAATAATCCATCAGAATATCGCTTATTTCTACCGAAGTAGAAAATCTCTGACAGTGAAAGGTGTTCACGGGCCACCATCTCTCTGTCACCCCTGGAATTTCATCCTCGTTCTAACAGCAAAGCCATGGGTAGTGGGGAAGGGCATCAGGGGTGTGTCCTGAGAGCCAGGCTACAGCCTAGGATGGCCCCTTGGGGGCACAGGCAGCAGACACTTTGCTTCATAATCTGACTCTCAAGCTGATGCTGGCTGGGTTTACAATCAGTTTTGCCCAGTGCCTCTTAGGAATCCCATGAGGAATTCTCATTCAGTATAAGGGAGCTTTGGCTTCCCAGGTAGCTCAGCGCTAAAGAATCCACCTACCAAGGCAGGAGACACATTGGCGTTTGATATGGGTTTGATCCTGGGTCTGGAAGACCCCATGAAGTAGGAAATGGAAACCTGCTCTGGTCGTCTCTCCTGGAAAATTCCATGGACAGAGAAGCCTGGCGGGCTACAGACTATGGGGTTGCAAAGAGTCAGACACACACACACTGAAGGGGGCTTGGTCCTCTGAGATCTGAATTCAGAAAGCTCAGGAGAATGAAAATATGGGGCAGGTAAAAGTTGTTTGCACTCAAACCTCTGCTTTACTTTCTGTCCATGTGACCATAGGCAAATTAATACATTCGTGGAGCTTCAGTTTCTTTATCTATAGAAGGGGAAAAACTACTTGGTTTTCATTTTACTTTTACACTTTCCTTTTTAAAAAAAAGTAACATCAAGGGTTATCAACAACTCATAGCTGTGACACTAGGAGAAAAGCAAAATCAATTATTAAATGTATTTAAATTATACTAAAATACCTTTACAAAACACAATACTTTCATCTATTTGTCCATTATTATCATTCATACAGCAACCTTGAAAGTGACTATTAGGCTTGTTCAACATTCGAGGAAATTTAGAGATAAGTAACTTATCTGAGATTAGTCAGATAATACCCAGGACCAAAATTCTAATTCACACTTGCTACATTCAAAGCTATGCATTATATGTGCTCTGATTAAAAGAAAAAAATTTTTAATAATCTAAAAATTAAATATCTAAACAAACTGAAAGAAAAAACATGCAGCCATTAGAGCTAAGCCACTCATTCAAGAGACTTATGGGGAGCAGTAGCCTCCAGGGACAACCCGCATTGTCCACCTGCTGCTGTTTATTGTTCAGGAAGACACTGGCCAGTCCTCCCTACTTCTGCCTACAGCCATGCTCTCAGAGGCCACACCAGCTTGAGTCCCCCAGCCCCTACTTCCTTGGTTGCTTGAAACTTGCCACTATGGGTGGTTCTGGCTAATTGAACCAAAATCAGGTCCTCTAGCTTCACCCACCAGATGAAAGATTCATGAGCATATTCTGGGCACAGACCTCCAAGCAGGGCTGCAAGAGTAAGATACTTATTATTATTCTATTTTTTCTAAATATTATTTATTTACAGCAGTGCTGGGTCTTCGTTGCTATGTGCTGGCTTTATCCAGTATATTCACGGGCTTCTCAATGCCGTGGCCTCTCTGATTGCAGGGCACAGACTCTAGGTGCACGGGCTTCAGTAACTGTGGCACATGGGCTCAGTAGTACTGAGGCATGTGGGATGTTCCCAGATCAAGGATCAAACCGGTGTCCTTAACCACTGGACCACCAGGGAAGCCCCAAGATGCCTCTTCTTAGCTAATTAAAGATGGAGAAGCTCCAACACACCACACGGATTCCAAAAGCACCCCTGTCCTGGCGCCCAGGTAGTAGCTTTAACTACTCCTAGAAAAACTCCAAATTAAAGATCACACCAAGACTCTGCGCTTTGTGAAAAGTTAAATCTGATGGCAAAGCAAGGTATGTTCACTGAAGACATTCTGGAAAATAGAGATAATGAAATTTACCTCCAGTCCTAACACTCAGATCTCCAATAACTGCTGTCAACACTGTAATCAACTGCATTCTGATTTTCTTTATAATGCACAGAAATTAATATTTCCTTGCCTTCTGCCCCTGGGGACTGCTTCTAAAGTCAGCTTTGCAAGTGAGAAGCAGAGAATAACCACCACATGATTTAAAAGGCAATTTGCTCACTCACTTGTTTATTCACCAAACACCTGAGTGGCTGGTCTATGGCAGGGGCCGTTTGAGGTGCTAGGAAACAGCAGAGGACAACCTCCCTGGCCTCTAGGAGCCTGTCACCTGGGGACAGGAGATCCCAGACAAATACACACTTACACATCACAGTTCAACTCCTGACGAGCGCTCTGACGGAAATAAACAAGGTGGAGGAAGTAAAGGGAAGTGAAAGATACTTATGAACTAGATCTTGCAAAGTTCAGAGAAGACCTTTCTGAGAATGTGCCCCTCACATAAAGATAGTGATGGAGGTGATAGCAGTATGATATAGGTCAGATGTCTCTGTGTAGGTGTAGCTGTTTATCGTTTAACTCCACCTTTCAATTTTGTTCTGAGCTGCTGTGGGTCAATTCTCAAAGTAAGCAACGGTCTTAGAGGTGGTTTAACTCAACACCTTCACTTTATAAATGAGGAGGATGACGTCAAGGGGTGGCTTATCCAGAGCCATGTTACTAGCAAAGAGTAGAGCCTCATCTACAGGCCAACTTTCAGTTCAGTTCAGTTCAGTTGTTCAGTCGTGTCCGACTCTTTGCAACCCTATGGACTGCAGCACGCCAGGCCCCCCTGTCCATCACCAACCCCTGGGGCCCCCACAGGCTCCATGGCCTTGGAGTCAGTGATGCCATCCAGCCATCTCATCTTCTGTCGTCCCCTTCCCCTCCTGCCCCCAATCCCTCCCAGCATCAGAGTCTTTTCCAATGAGTCAACTCTTCCCATGAGGTGGCCAAAGTACTGGTCAGTTGTGCAGCATCATCCCCAAAGAAAACCCAGGGTGATCCCCTCCAGAATGGACTGGTTGGATCTCCTGCAGTCCAAGGGACTCTCAAGACTCTTCTCCAATACCACAGTTCAAAAGCACAACTTTGGCACTCAGCTTTCTTCACAGTTCAACTCTCACATCCACAGGACCACTGGAAAAACCATAGCCTGACTAGACAGACCTTTGTGGGCAAAGTAAGCTCTGCTTTTCAATATGCCATCTAGGTTGGTCATAACTTTTCTTCCAAGGAGTAAGCCTCTTTTAATTTCATGGCTGCAGTCACCATCTGCAGTGATTTGCTGGAACCCCAAAAATAAAGTCTGACACTGTTTTCTCATCTATAACTTTGGGACCCGTAAATCCCATCTATTATTACTATAACATACAGTTCCTTTCCAGTTCAGTTCAGTCGCTCAGTTGTGCCGACTCTTGCAACCCCGTGGACGCAGCACGCCTCCCTGTCACCAATTCCCAGAGTTTGCTCAGACTCATGCCCATTGAGTTGGTGATGCCATCCAACCATCTCATCCTCTGTTGCCCCCTTCTCCTCCTGCCTTCAATCTTTCCCAGCATCAGGGTCCTTTTCAATGAATCAGTTCTTCGCATCAGGGGCCAGAGCTGGAGTTTCAGCTTGCTCAGTCCTTCAAATGAATATTCAGGCCTGTTTCCTTTAGGATGGACTGGTTGGATCTCCTTGCAGTCCAAGGGACTCTCAGGAGTCTTCTCCAACACTGCAGTTCAAAAGCATCAATTCTTTGGTGCTCAGCTTTCTTTATAGTCCAACTCCCACATCCATACATAACTACTGGATAAACCATAGCTTTGACTAGATGGACCTTTGTTGGCAAAGTAATGTCTCTGCTTTTTAATTACTTTTAGAGAAGCTTAATATAAAGAAATGTTGCTCTATATTGTTCTCACAAATACACTGTAATCAAATATAACCAATCACACAGTAACTCGTATCCCCCCCCCACTCTCCCCATGCATGGAAAGTCTGGGGCGAAAGGAAGAACAAGGGTTCTTGTTAATTACAAAGGGTGTTAATTACATTACATCCAGATTTTTTTTCTTTTTCATTCATTCATTTATTCTTTCTTTTGCCTTTTCCCTAGCTGTATGATTGGGAAAATGCACTTAATCCTCTGAACTTTAGTGTCCTTGTTTATGAAACCAGCATGCATTGTAAGTGGTGATTTTTATTCCAATGTTTAAATGGAGAAAATTGGGCAAGATTATAAGGGGAAAAATAGCATACATGGAGTAATACAAGTTAATGTCTTCAACGCAGGGGAAACAGAGTCAAGCTTGCTGGTGGTTGGGTTTTTCTTGCAACTCACTAGGGCTCTGATTAGTAACAGAAACTCTGGGTAAGTGCGTGGAGAAACCTCATAACCAATCCAGCAGGTTGAAGCTGTATCATTGTGGTTTTTCTCTTTAAGATACCAAACCTTCCGGTTTTCTTTGGTGCCTCTTTTCTAAATTTGCTTTATTGACTGCATCACCGGCTGTGTGCTAGTGGTTTCATTTTACCAGTGAACTGGATTATCCCTCTGCAAATCTCCCTGGGGTTCTTGGAAAAATATCTGAAATTGATAAGAGCCAGGACATACCCAGGGTATTCGAAGGAAATACCCAGCTAAGAAATCACTGACTGCTCTAACAGTTTGCAGAGGTGTTAGGGAGATCTTAACTGTCTCCTTAGAAAGTCCAGTTAAAGGCGTATTTTTAGGTCTCAGAGATCTCTTTGGAATGCTCTTTTTGTGGGGTTTGGGGAGAACATCGAGACAGGAAAAAGCCTAATATTAATGTGTTTGAGCTTTTAGCTCTGAGGCTTCTCAAGCAGGCTGCTCTTTTCCTAACTCAGCTGGGTTCCCACAGACCAAGCAGAAATGGTCTGACCCAGAGAGAAGATGTGGTCTCCAGCCCAAGGATGGGCTCTCATTGATTCCAGATACTGATCCCCTCCAACTCAGGGCTCCTTTCCTCTGCTTTGAAGTCCCTGGCAGGCAGTTCTGCCCAGAAAAATGTATCCTCACTGTGGCTTGCTGGCTGCAACATTGCCAGAGAGGTGCACAAGGCAGCCAGTGACACATGGCTCCCAGAGGGCACACCAGCCTGCAGAGGAAAGAAACGTCCTACTGCAATCTCACTTCTCTCTTTGAAGACTCTTTCTTTCTCCTTTCTTGTATATATCTATATATATATATATATATATATATATAAAATAAGATGAGCTAGCATTAAATGTGGTAAGAATAAAAATGAATATTTTGCACTGGTGACTATGTGTCTGGGTTCATGGACTTTTTGGCATCTAAGGGGCTTCCCTGGTGGCGCAGATGGAAAGAAAAAAAATTACCTGCAATGCAGGAAACCTGAGTTCAATCCCTGGCTCAGGAAGATCCCCTGGAGAAGGAAATGGCAACCCATTCCAATATTCTTGCCTGGAGAATCCCATGGACAGAGGAGCCTGCCAGGCTACAGTCCATGGAGTCCCAAAGAATTGGACATGTCTGATCGACTAACACAAGATCATAGACCTCATCATTAAAGACAGAATGACAAATCAAACTCACTTATAAGTGAATCAGTAGAACTCCTTGTAATCTAAGTGAAAAAAGATAATGGAAGCAAATATATCCATTATTATTATTAAGGGGGAAAGGACTTCCCTGGTGAGCCAGTGGTTAAGAATCCTCCTGCCAATGCAGGGGACACAGGTTTGATCCCTGGTCTGGGAAGATTCCACATGAAGCAGGACAGCTAAGTCCTGTGGCCTAAAACCACATGCCTAGAGTCCGTGCTCCACAAGAGATGCCACCTCAGTGAGAAGCCCATGTATGGTGACAAAGAATAGACCTCACTTGCTACAACTAGAGAAAGCAGCAACGAAGACTCAGCATTGCCAAAAATAAAATACATAAATGATTTTTTTAAAGGGAACAAAATATGCCACCTCAAAATATACCATGATACTATATAGATTATTCTGAATTAAAGCCCCCTTGAGCAGTAGCTGATGCAAGACACACTGACCCTCCTTTATTCTCTGAAAGCAGGAAATAAGTCTTCCATCCTCCATGTACCAGGAGGGTAGAAAGACATCCTTATCATCAGAGACAGGGAATTCAAGGCTGAGAAGGTTGTATAAACAAACTTTCTTGCTTCCTCAGTAATTTACTGCCCCAAGCCTACACTTCTTCCTGCTATCGATTCTTCACGAATTTACTGTTTATTTGTCTAAAAGGTATAAAAGGTGCCTGTTTATTCAATGCTTTGAATCTCCTATTTTTATGAACTCCTTCCATACAAAAATTCAGTTTGTTTTTCTCTGTTCAGTCTATCTCAGGTCAACTTAATGATTAGATCAGCAGTAATTCTCAGGCTTGAGCATACCTAACACTAAGCAACCAGTCAGTCCTAAAGGACATCAACTCTAAAGATTCATTGGAAAGACTAATGTTGAAGCTGAAGCTCCATTACTGTGACCACCTGATGTGAAGAATTAACTTGCTGGAAAAGACCCTGATGCTGGAAAAGATTGAGGGCAGGAGAAGAAGGGGACGACAGAGGTTGGATGGCATCACCAACTCGATAGACATGAGTTTGAGCAAGCTCCAGGGAGATGGTGAAGGACAGGGAACTCTAGTGTGCTGCAATCCATGGTGTCGCAAAGAGTTGAACACAACTGACTGATTGAACAACCACAACAAGACACTAACAGCTTGTTAAAAAAAAAAAAGCAAACTCCTGAATCCCACCCCTAGATAGATTGATTAAATAAGTCTGGGGATATAACCTGGAACTCTCTACTTTAGTAAGCTCACTAAATGCAATCGCCAAGTTGTTTCCAACTGTTTGCAACCCCATGGACTGTAGCTCACCAGGCTCCTCAGTCCATGGAATTTTTAGGCAAGAATACTGGAGTTCATTGCCACTTCCTTACTCCAGGGAATATTGCCAACCCAGGTATCAGACTTTCAACTCCTGTGTCTCTTGCACTGGCAGGCAGATTCTTTACTACTGCTCCACCTGGGAAGCCCCAAAACCAACTTTAGAAATCCTAGCATCCCTAAAAGAGAAAGCATACTTAGTATGAAATATACAAAGTAAAAACTGCAAGAACATTGCTGACACATTCCCAAAGCCAATGCTCACAATCATGCGTTTGTACAGGACTTTGAATCTAATGGTACAACTTCATGTTCTCCAAATAGGAAGCAACCTCTTAGAAAAAAAATTACAGGAGAAAGAGAAAAGCTGCCATTGCTGCTAGTGCCTCTCTGGGAAAATGAAGACTATAGGAAAAGTTTTCAATTAAGGTAACTTTGTATCTCAGAGCTCTGCTTAGCTCACCAAATAGAGATATTTGTGGTCCTAATAGAAGTGTTTCCTGTGGTTGGAGGTCTATACAGAAGCCCTCTGTGTTCAGAGGCACCTGAATTATGTTCTTTAAGGGTCTTTTGTTGTTTTTAAAAAAATGCTGTTTAAATACCACATTTTTTTCTTGAGAAAGAAAGATATTAACTGAGCTGGGAATGTTGGCTATCCTAATTACTATTCTACCTTTAGTCATAGCCTGTTTGTTGTTGCTGTTGTTGTTGTTTTTAACTTTGAGACCGTGATGCTGGGAAAGATTGAAGGCAAAAGGAGAAGGGGGTGGCAGAGGATGAGATGGTTAGGTAGCATCATCAATTCAATGGGCATGAATTAGAGCGAACTCTGGGAGGCAGTGAAGGACAGGAAAGCCTGGTGTGCTGCAGTCAATGGGATTGCAAAGAGTTGGACATGACTTAAGGATTGAATAACAATGGATTATTCAATCTCTCTATGCTTCTGCTTCCTCACACATTAAATAAGGAAGATAACAGCTTATTTTATCGATTCTAAGACGGACATTTCCCCCATAATTCAGTATGTCTGATGATGATTTTCTTTTTAAAGCATCGTGTCCTAAATTAACTGGCGTATTTTTCTTAAGGGTGTATAAAATAATGGAATGTTCTATAACGATGATGTCTTTTGTTGTTGTTGGATGAAATATGATAATAATGTCAATATCCTAAGCATTTGTGAGGGTTAACTGAGTTAAGAAACAAAATGCTTAGAACCGTGACTCGCTAAAAATTAATCACTTAATAGGTACAATCTATTAGTATTCTTACCTGTGGGTAGATTATAAATTAACTAGTCCCTCCTTGGCGGCCCTTTAGCTCATCTCCAATATTGCTATCATTATGAAGTGAAGAGAAGGGAAGTGAAATGTCCGACTATTTGTGACTCCATGGACTAACCATCCATGGAATTCTCCAGGCCAGAATACTGGAGTAGGTAGCCTTCCCCTTCTCCAGGGGATCTTCCGAACCCAGGAATCGAACTGGGGTCTCCTGCATTGCAGGCAGATTCTTTACCAACTGAGGTATGAGAGAAGCCCTTCTACCATTGTCAGTTCAGTTCAGTTCAGTCGCTTAGTGGTGTCCGACTCTTTGTGACCCCATGGACTGCAACATGCCAGGCCTTCATGTGCATCACCAAGTCCCGGAGCTTACTCAAACTCATATCCATTGAGTTGGTGATGCCATCCAACCATCTCATCTTCTGTCATACCCTTCTCCTCCTGCCTTCAATCTTTCCCAGCATCAGGGTCTTTTCCAATGAGTTAGTTCTTCGCTTCGGGTGGCCAAAGTATTGGAGTTTCAACTTCAATATCAGTCCTTCCAGCGAACACCCATGACCAATCTCCTTTAGGATGGACTGGTTGGATCTCCTTGCAGTCCAAGGCACTCTCAAGAGTCTCCTCCAACACCATCAATTTTTCGGAGCTCAGTTGTTTTTATAGTCCATCTCTCACATCCATACATGACTACTGGAAAAACCATAGCCTTGACTAGACGGACCTTTGTTGGCAAAGTAATGTCTCTGGTTTTTAATATGCTGTCTAGGTTGGTCATAACTTTTCTTCCAAGGAGTAAGCATCTTCTAATTTCATGGCTGCACTCACCATCTGCAGTGATTTTGGAGCCCCCCTCAAGTAAAGTCTGCCACTTTTTCCAATCTTTCTCCTTCTATTTGCCATGAAGTGATGGGACCAGATGCCATAATCTTTGTTTTCTGAATGTTGAGCTTTAAGCTAACTTTTGCACTCTCCTCTTTCACTTTCATCAACAGGCTCTTTAGTTCTTCTTCACTTTCTGCCATAAGGGTGGTATTATCTGCATGTCTGAGATTATTGATATTTCTCCTGGCAATCTTGATTCCAGCTTGTGCTTCATCCAAACCAGCGTTTCTCATGATATACTCTGCATATAAGTTAAATAAGCACAGTGACAATATACAGCCTTGACATCCTCCTTTTCCTATTGAGAACCAGTCTGTTGTTCCATGCCCAGTTCTAACTGTTGCTTCCTGACCTGCATACAGATTTCTCAGGAGGCAGGTCAGGTTGTGGTATTCCCATCTCCTTCAGAATTTTCCACAGTTTGTTGTGATCCACAAAGTCAAAGGCTTTGGCATAGTCAATAAAGCAGAAATAGATGTTTTTCTGGAACTCTCTTGCTTTTTCAAAGATCCAGTAGATGTTGGCAATTTGATTTCTGGTTCCTCTGCCTTTTCTAAAACCAGCTTGAATATCTGGAAGTTCATAGTTCATGTATTGTTGAAGCCTGGCTTGGAGAATTTTGAGCATTACTTTGCTAGCGAGTGAGATGAATGCAATTGTGCGGTAGCTTGAGCGTTCTTTGGCATTGCCTTTCTTTGGGATTGAAACTGACCTTTTCTGGTCCTGAGGCCACTGCTGAGTTTTCTACATTTGCTGGCATTTTGAGTGCAGCACTTTCACAGCATCATCTTCCAAGATTTGAAATAGCTCAACTGGAATTCCATCGCCTCCACTAGCTTTGTTCTTAGGGATGCTTCCCAAGGCCCACTTGACTTCACATTCCAGGATGTCTAGCTCTAGGTAAGTGATCACACCATCATGATTATCTGGGTCATGAAGATCTTTTTGTACAGTTCTTCTGTGTATTCTTGCCCCCTCTTCTTAATATCTTCTGCTTCTGTTAGGTCCATACCATTTCTATCCTTTATTGAGCCCATCTTTGCCTGAAATGTTCCTTTGGTATCTCCAATTTTCTTGAAGAGATTGCTAGTCTTTCCCATTCTATTGTTTTCCTCTGTTTCTTTGCACTGACCACTGAGAAAGGCTTTCTTATCTCTCCTTGCTATTCTTTGGAACTCTGCATTCAAATGGCTATATCTTTCCTTTTTCTTTTGCTTTTAGCTTCTCTTCTTTTCACAGCTATTTGTAAGGCTTCCTCAGACAGCCATTTTGCGATTTTGCATTTCTTTTTCTTGAGGATGGTCTTGATCACTGTCTCCTGTACAATGTCATGAACCTCCATCCATACTTCTTCAGGCACTCTGTCTATCAGATCTAACCCCTTAAATCTATTTCTCACTTCCACTGATTTAAACCTAAATCTCACTTTGATTTAAGTCATACCTGCATAGACTAGTGGTTTTCCCTACTTTCTTCAATTTCAGTCTGAATTTGGCAATAAGGAGTTCATGATCTGAGCCATAGTCAGTTCTTGATATTGTTTTTGCTAACTGTATGGAGCTTCTCCATCTTTGGCTGCAAAGAATATAATCAATCTGTTTTGGGTGTTGACCATCTGGTGATGTCCATGTGTAGAGTCTTCTCTTGTGTTTTTGGAAGAGGATGTTTGCTATGACCAGTGCATTTTCTTGGCAGAATTCTATTAGCCTTTGCCCTGCTTCATTTTGTACTCTAAGGCCAAATTTTCCTGTTATTCCAGGTATTTCTTGACTTCCTACTTTTGCATTCCAATCCCCTATAATGGACATCTTTTGGAGTGTTAATTCTAAAAGGTCTTGCAGGTCTTCATAGAACCATTCAACTTCAGCTTCTTCAGCATTACTGGTTGGGGCATAGACTTGGATTACTGTGATATTGAATCGTTTGCCTTGGAAACAAACAGAGATCATTCTGTCGTTTTTGAGATTGCATCCAAGTACTGCATTTCAGACTCTTTTGTTGACTATGATGGCTACTCCCTTTATTCTAAGTGATTCTTGCCCACAGTAGTAGATATAATGGTCATCTGAGTTAAATTCACCCATTCCAGTCCATTTTAGTTCACTGATTCCTAAAATGTTGACTCTCATTCTTGTCATCTCCTGTTTGATCACTTCCAATTTGCCTTGATTCGTGGACCTAACATTCCAGGTTCCTATGTGGTATTGCCTTTACAGCATTGGACCTTGCTTCTATCACCAGTCACATCCACAACTGGGTGTTGTTTTTGCTTTGGCTCCATCTCTTCATTCTTTCTGGAGTTATTTCTCCACTGATCTCCAGTAGCATATTGGGCACCTACTGACCTGGGGAATTCATCTTTCAAGTGTCCTATCTTTTTGCTTTTTCATACTGTTCATGGGGTTCTCAAGGCAGGAATACTGAAGTGGTTTGTCATTCCCTGCTCCAGTAAACCACATTTTGTCAGAACTCTCCACCATGACCTGTCCATTTTGGGTGGCCCCACACGGCATGGCTCATAGTTTCATTGAGTTAGACAAGGCTGCGGTCTGTATGATTAGATTGGTTAGTTTTCTGTGATGATGGTTTTCAGTTTGTCTGCCCTCTGATGGAGAAGGATAAGAGGCTTTCCATTATATATGGCATCAAATATTTTTGTATGTAAAACTTTATGTCCACCTCTAATTAGGATAGAGTGCTAAAAGTGAAATTACTAAGGTCAAAAAGCAAGAATGGTATTTAAAGGTTGGACTTAAGAAAGTCAAATCTGGATTAGATTCCCCAAAGGATTCTTAGTCATTCTATTTAACCTTTCTGCACCTCGGTTTTTGCATAGATACAATGAGAATAATGTTAAAATTCACAGGTGTTACAGAGAAAAACCACAGGCCTACAAGGGCAGCACATCCCAGAAGGATATCAGGCCTAGACTTAATGGCTCTCCTCTTTGCAGTTTCAACCTCCCCTAGAAATGTAATCTTAATCAACCAGCCTGGAATTTTCTGCTCGGCACCAATGACATCATCGGTCACATGCGCCCTTTCCACTCCCCTCCCCACCTCGAAAGGGGGAGGAGGCCAGCTGTGTGATAAACTCCCTTTCCCCTCCCACTCCAAAAGTGTCTGGGCCTCAAATAATCTTTTCCTTTCTTTTTACTAATAGTTCCCTTGCCCCATCCTTCTCTCACAGAAACCGTCCATTTGGTACCACCCCTTGGAGTGCCTTTTAGATGCGAGGTGAGGTGCTGCCCTGCTTCCGAATCACTGAATAAAACCAATCTACTTCAGTTTTACTCTGTGGCATTTTTGTTTTTTAACAAAGGCATGTTGCGAGGTTTAAATAAAGTGATACAAGTAGACAGCGTACAGTACTGGTCCATAGTGAACTCACAGTGAAGGAAAGCTACTTTTCTGGGACATCCAGTCCGGGCTTCCCTCGTAGCTCAGTCGGTAATGAATCCGTTTGCAAAGCAGGAATCCGCTTACTTGCCTAGACCGAGGTTCGATTCCTGGGTCCGGAAGATCCCTTGCAGACGGAAATGGCAACCCACGCCATTGGGTGGGTTGCCATGGACAGAGGAGTCTGCCGTGCTACTGTCCATGGGGTCGCAAGAGTCGGACACGAACGCGACTTAGGGATTAAACCACTCACCATCACTCAGCAGACACCCTAGGTCGGGGGCCCATCGTGGACCCGTCCTCGAAGCACTGTGAAATCACCAGGGTCCAACAGTGACCCCGTGTGGCCATATTAGAAACAGCAGCCGCGGAAAGAAAGCCTGCATTGCCAGAAAGGATGCGATTCCTGTGTTCCTTTCTCGTGGTGTCCCGTGACCAGACTGTCCCCTGGCAGAAGCATGTTCCTGGGATTCTTGAACGACCTGAGACAGACAGACTCAGGAAGGGGGTAATGGGCGCTGCCGACCTGAAAAGAAAAGCCTGAGTCATTACTTTAAATGTTGACAGATGATGACCTCATAACGTACACTTGAACTGTGGAGTTAGTCATCATTTCTACAGAAACTGCAAAGGAACAGTGGATCTCCTTGCACAATATAACCATGAGACAGCACTTTGGCAATTATGTGTGTCCCTTATAAACCCCAACGAATTCTGATACTGGATTTTAGTGAGTGGTTTAGTGGGGCTGTAACTACCCCAAAGGCCCTCTGATGCAGCCTGGAGTTTATATCATGAGTACATTGAATATACTTAACAACTGGCTTGTCAGGTGATCGATTTTCATATTTCATCGATTGTGTTTCACAGGACATCATGTCGACCTTAATTGTCTGGTCTCTACAATCTACTCAAAAGGATTAACTAAAAGAGAATATGAATTAAAAAATTTTTTTAAATTACAATATTGTGATGGCTTTTGCCAAGTACCAACATCAATCAGTATTAGGTACACACATGTCCCCTCCCTCTTGAACCCCCCTCCCACCTCCCTCTTCTTTTCATCCCGCTAGGTGGTCACAGAGTGTGGCTTTGGGTTCCCTGCATCATACTGCAAATTCCCGCTGGCTACCTATTTTAGATAGGGTAACGTACATGTATATGTTTCAGTGCTATTATCTCATATCATCCCACCCTCTCCTTCCCCCTACTGAGTCCAGAATGTCTTTGCTGCCTTGCAAGTAGGATCATCAGTAAGAGAATATGTTTTTAAAAGAAGCTTTTACTTTAAGTAGACAGCATCTAAAACTACAGAACCTCAAGTAACAATTGAAAAATGGCCATAAACCATCAAAAGATATGGATGTGAAAGGTCAGTTTCAATTGGAATAAATTTAGAATATGTAATTTTCAAACTTTATAAGATTTTTTTCAATGTAGTATTTAGCTCACCAGGGTCCTCTGTCCATGGGATTCTCCAGGTAAGAATACTGGAATGGGTTGCCATTTCCTTCTCCAGGGGATCTTCCCCACCCAGGGATCAAACCCAAGTCTCCTGCATTGCAGGCAGACGTTTTAACCTCTGAGCCACCAGGGAAGCCACCCAAGAATGTATATAATAACTTCAAATACCAAGTTATATGGAAGATCTGAAATGCTTAAAGGTGCATACTTCCTTTCTCCACCCCCCACCCCCAGATACCCATGGTTAAAAACAAAAAGATGTGAAAGGCAGACAATGAAAGTAAGTTGTCTCCTCCCACCCACCACAGCCCCATTTGATCCTCAATTAATCTCCTCAGAGGCAAGCTATAGATAGATATGAGATAATTTATATTTTTAATGAAGTGTTTTGAATCTTTAAAATCAAATTTAGAGTTATAATGTTTAAAAATGTTTAAAAGTTCAAAATCTACACAAGGCAAAAAAATAAAATAAAATCCACCTCCATACTTGCCTTCCAGCAGTCTCATCTCCAAAATCAATCAAGGCTACCAGATTTTCTGAGTATCCTTCCAGAGGTAGTCTGCACACAAGCCAGCAAATGGGTGTGTTTCGTGTCCTACCTACTGATTGCTCCACTTGCAATTTTAATAATGTATCTCTCTTTAAATTTTTTTAAATTGAAGTATAGCTGATTTACAATGCTTGTTAGTTTCTGATATATAGCAAAATGACTCAGTTCCACACACAGAGATATCTTCTTTTTTCATATTCTTTTCCATTAAGGTTTATTCCAGGATATTGAATTAGCAATGTATCTTGAAGATTATTCCAGATCAGTAGATAAAGAGCGTCCTCTTTCATTTAGGTCATTTGTTTAAGCGCGGGCGGCTGCGAGGGCCGGGCCGCCGCACTAAGCGCGGCGGAGAGGAGCTACCCGACGTCCGAGATCAGGGGCAGCAGCCTAGAGTACCAGGCTACGACGGGCGCAGGAACGGCTGAGAGGAGCTACCTTGTGTCTGAGGTTGGGGTGGCTACCTAGAGGAGCTACCCCGCGTCCGAGGTCAGTGGCAGCCAGGAGGAGGTACCCTGCGTCCAAGGTCAGGGATGGCGGCCGGGAGGCGACACCCCACGTCCGAGGTCAGTGGTGGGCCGGGGTGGGGGTGGGGGTTGCGGGGAACACCCCGTGTCCGAGGTCAGGGGCAGCCGGAAGTAGCCACTTAGTGCTCGAGGCCACGGGCGGTGACCCTGAGGAGACACCCCGAGCCCAGGCCAGAGGTCAGGGGCAGCAGCTGGGAGGAGCCACCAACGCCCGAGGCCAGGGACCGTGGCCCAGAGGAGCAACCCGAGGAACGCAGGCGCAGGAGGGCTTAGAGGAGCGATCCCACATTGAAGGTCAGGAACGGCAGTGGTAAGGAGATACCTCTCCTCCAAGGTAAGGAGCAGCGGCTGTGCTTTGCTGGAGCAGCCGTGAAGAGATACCCCACGCCCAGGGTAAGAGAAACCCAAGTAAGATGGTAGGTGTTGCAAGAGGGCATCAGAGGGCAGACACACTGAAACCATACTCACAGAAAACTAGTCAATCTAATCACACGAGGTCCACAATTTTGTCTAACTCAATGAAACCAAGCCATGCCAGCGGGGGCAACCCAAGACGGGCAGGTCATGGTGGAGAGGTCTGACAGAACGTGGTCCACTGGAGAAAGGAATGGCAAGCCACTTCAGTATTCTTGCCTTGAGAACCCCATGAACAGTATTGTTAGGTAGGTAGAACAGGGAAATGGAGTCCAAATGATGGTCGGTAGCTAAAAAAACAAGGAAGGTCCAAGGACCAGAGTGAAGACTGCAGGTGGAACAAACAGCACTCCTGGCTAAGCCCAGTTTGCATAGGGCGGGTCCAGGTGGCAGAAAACATAAAAGGAAGAGCCAAAGCGCTCTTTCTCTCTCTTCTTCCTCTCCCCCATGCGTGCACTCTTTTTCTCTCCCTCTCTCTCTTTCTCTCCTAGGTTGTGCATGCACTCTTTGTCTCTCTCTCTCTCTCTCCCCATGCACTCTTTCTCTCTCTCTTTCTCCCATTCTCCTGCTATCTTCTAAATAAAATAGAGCTGTAACACTGATTTGCCTAAGAGCTGTATTATGGTTTGTCCACAACCTGAGAGCTGTGATGCGCCGAGGGCTCTAATGTCCGTTGCTCCAAATCTTTGTTGTAACCAGACAAAGAACTGGGGAACATACACTTACTTGCGTGACAGTATGAAAAGACAAAATGATAGGATACCAAAAGAGGAACTCCCCAGGTCAGTAGGTGCCCAATATGCTGCTGGAGATCAGTGGAGAAATAACTCCAGAAAGAATGAAGGGATGGAACCAAAGCAAAAACAATACCCAGTTGTGCATGTGACTGGTGATAGAAGCAAGATCCAATGCTGTAAAGAGCAATATTGCATAGGAACCTGAAATGTCAGGTCCATGAATCAAGGCAAATTGGAGGTGGTCAAACAAGAGATGGCAAGGGTGAACATCAACATTCTAGGAATCAGCGAACTACAATGGGCTGGAATGGGTGACTATAAGTCAGATGACCATCATATCTACTGCTGCGGACAGGAATCCCTCAGAAGAAATGGAGTAGCCATCACAGTCAACAAAAGAGTCCAAAATGCAGTACTTGGATGCAATCTCAAAAACGATAGAATGATCTCTGTTTGTCTCCAAGGCAAACCATTCAATATCACAGTTATCCAAGTCTATGCCCCAACCAGTAATGCTGAAGAAGCTGAAGCTGAACGGTTCTGTGAAGACCTACAAGACCTTTTAGAACTAACACCCAAAACAGATGTCTTTTTCATTATAGGGGACTGGAATGCAAAAGTAGGAAGTCAAGAAACACCTGGAGTAACAGGCAAATTTGGCCTTGGAATGTGGAATGAAGCAGGGCAAAGACTAATAGAGTTTTGCCAAGAAAATGCACTGGTCATAGCAAACACCCTCTTCCAACAACACAAGAGAAGTCTCTACACATGGACATCACCAGATGGTCAACACTGAAATCAGATTGATTATATTCTATGCAGCCAAAGATAGAGAAGCTCTATACAGTCAACAAAAACAAGACCAAGAGCTGACTGTGGCTCAGATCATGAACTCCTTTTACCAAATTCAGACTTAAGTTGAAGAAAGTAGGGAAAACCACTAGACCATTCAGATATGACCTAAATCAAATCCCTTATGATTATACAGTGGAAGTGAGAAATAGATTTAAGGCCCTAGATCTGATAGATAGAGTGCCTGATGAACTATGGAATGAGGTTCGTGACATTGTACAGGAGACAGGGATCAAGACCATCCCCATGGAAAAGAAATACAAAAAAGCAAAATGGCTGTCTGGGGAGGCCTTAACAAATAGCTGTGAAAAGAAGAGAGGTGAAAAGCAAAGGAGAAAAGGAAAGATATAAGCATTTGAATGCAGAGTTCCAAAGAATAGCAAGAAGAGATAAGAAAGCCTTCTTCAGTGATCAATGCAAAGAAGTAGAGGAAAAGAACAGAATGGGAAAGACTAGAGATCTCTTCAAGAAAATTAGAGATACCAAGGGAACATTTCATGCAAAGATGGGCTCGATAAAGAACAGAAATGGTATGGACCTAAAAGAAGCAGAAGATATTGAGAAGAGGTGGCAAGAATACATGGAAGAACTGTACAAAAAGATCTTCATGACCCAGATAATCATGATGATGTGATCACTAATCTAGAGCCAGACATTTTGGAATGTGAAGTCAAGTGGGCCTTAGAAAGCATCACTATGATCAAAGCTAGTGGAGGTGATGGAATTCCAGTAGAGCTGTTTCAAATCCTGAAAGATGATGCTGTGAAAGTGCTGCACTCAATATGCCAGCAAATTTGGAAGACTCAGCCGTGGCCACAGGACTGGAAAAGGTCAGTTTTCATTCCAATTCCAAAGAAAGGCAATGCCAAAGAATGCTCAAACTACCGCACAATTGCACTCATCTCACATGCTAGTAAAGTAATGCTCAAAATTCTCCAAGCCAGGCTTCAGCAATACGTGAACCGTGAACTCCCTGATGTTCAACCTGGTTTTAGAAAAGGCAGAGGAACCAGAGATCAAATTGCCAGCATCCGCTGGATCATGGAAAAATCAAGAGAGTTCCAGAAAAACATCTATTTCTGCTTTATTGACTATGCCAAAGCCTTTGACTTTGTGGATCACAACAAACTGTGGAAAATTCTGAAAGAGATGGGAATACCAGACCACCTGACCTGCCTCTTGAGAAACCCCTATGCAGGTCAGGAAGCAACAGTTAGAACTGGACATGGAACAACAGACTGGTTCCAAATAGGAAAAGGAGTACGTCAAGGCTGTATATTGTCACCTTGCTTATTTAACTTATATGCAGAGTACATCATGAGAAACGCTGGGCTGGAAGAAACACAAGCTGGAATCAAGATTGCCAGGAGAAATATCAATAACCTCAGATATGCAGATGACACCACCTTTATGGCAGAAAGTGAAGAGGAACTAAAAAGCCTCTTGATGAAAGTGAAAGAGGAGAGTGAAAAAAGTTGGCTTAAAGCTCAACATTCAGAAAACAAAGATCAAGTCATCCGGTCCCATCACTTCATGGGAAATAGATGGGGAAACAGTGGAAACAGTGTCAGACCTTATTTTGGGGGCTCCAAATCACTGCAGATGGTGACTGCAGCCATGAAATTAGAAGACGCTTACTTGTTGGAACAGAAGTTATGACCAACCTAGATAGTGTATTCAAAAGCAGAGACATTACTTTGCCGACTAAAGTCTGTCTAGTCAAGGCTATGATTTTTCCTGTGGTCATGTATGGATGTGAGAGTTGGACTGAGAAAGAAGGCTGAGCGCCGAAGAATTGATGCTTTTGAACTGTGGTGTTGGAGAAGACTCTTGAGAGTCCCTTGGAGTGCAAGGTGATCCAACCAGTCCATTCTGAAGGAGATCAACCCTGGGATTTCTTTGGAAGGAATGATGCTAAAGCTGAAACTCCAGTACTTTGGCCACCTCATGCAAAGAGTTGACTCATTGGAAAAAACTCTGATGCTGGGAGGGATTGGGGGCAGGAGGAGAAGGGGACGACCAAGGATGAGATGGCTGGATGGCATCACTAACTCGATGGATGTGAGTCTGAGTGAACTCTGGGAGTTGGTGATGGACAGGGAGGCCTGGCGTGCTGCCATTCATGGGGTCGCAAAGAGTCGGACACGACTGAGCGACTGAACTGAACTGAATTGTTACCTCTTCCACTAAGAGCAAGTATGTCTCTACTATACATTTCTAGAAGTAGAATTGCTGGATCAAATGTTATATGGATTTAAATTTCTGAGAAGTATAGATAAACTATCTGAAGAACATTTCTAAAATTCAGCTGGTTCAAAGAAATTCACACATAGTTGACATTTAATTTTCATTGCAAAGTCTGGTTTCGTAAACAATGGAAAGGTAACTTTAGTCTCATCTCTATCCAAATTATCTTCCAAATTGGTAGAAGATTAACAAATTCTTTGTCTTCAGACATATAAAATTATAATGAAATTTCTATAAGGGAGCAAATGGAAGAAAGTGACAGTTAAATCAAAGGGAAATGAAAAGCAATATACCAGTTTATGAGTAGATGCCCTGTGTTAGCACAAGAGTTTTAAATTTTTGGTTCATAATTCGATGAATTGTGAACCTATTATGTTCTTAGCGCTAGAGGAACAGGATGATTGAGTTACATTTCTTATAACAGCAAGCTGCTCACAGTCTTGAGAGAGAGAGAGTGTTCGTATACCATGCTTGTCTATTCCTGTGGCCCACCACTGCCTCACAACACACCATGTCTTTGGAAGAACATCTGTTTCATGTTTGCTTTCCCTTCCAGCATTTGCCACTAGATGCTGCTTAACTTATCAACTAGTCTGATCGCCTCAGCAGAAGGTAGACTCCCTGAGAGCAGAAACACAGTTTACTCTTGATATAAACATTAGAGCACCATGTAGTACTAGCTCAGAATTTTAAGGGAAAATGTCTTAACTGAATTCTAAGTCTTGGAGTTGTGATGAGAGAGATCCCTTGATGCCACCCAACCATCTCATCCTCTGTTGCCCCCTCCTCCTGCCTTCAGTCTTTCTCATCATCAGGGCCTTTTCCAGTGAGTCGGCTCTTCACATAAGGTGGCCAAAGTACCGGAGCTTCAGCTTCACCATCAGTCCTTCCAATTAATATTCAGGGTTGATTTCCTTTAGGATTGACTGATCTCCTTGCAGTCCAACGGACTCTCAAGGGTCGTCTCTAGCACCACAGTTCGAAAGCATCAATTCTTTGGCACTCGGCCTTCTTTATGGTTCAACTCTCACATCCACACATGATTACTGGAAAGGCCATAACTTTGACTGGATGGACCTTTGTAGGCAAGGTGATGTCTCTGCTTTTAGTACATTAAGTTTTTTATAGCTTTTCTTTCAAGCAAGCATCTTTTAATTTTATGGCTGCAGTCACTGTCTGCAGTGATTTTGGAGCCCAAGAAAATAAAGTCTGTCAAGGTGGAAATGACAAAAAAATTTGAGTTTCTCTCCTGAGGACACTCATAGCAGGTTTCTGGAAGACGTAGGACTAGAATCCAGCTTCATGACTCAACAGGCCAGTGTTTTTGTCATACCTCCTGATGCTTCTGCCTGATCTCAGATTACTAGCCAGGGCCTGCCGTCATACAAAGTGCTAGGCAGAGCTTTGAAAAACAGCTATGAGGTTGGCTCTTTGGTCTTAAACAGTGAATGAATGGATGGGTGGAATTAGTATAAGTTAGCATAAATTTCTGTTTGCTGATAGAGAAGTAAATCTTCCTACCTGGGCTGGTCTGAAGCAAGTCAACGGGGTTTATGAGCTTTCCTTGCTGCTGAGAGGTAAAAAGCTGGGTGAGGTGGACCATTTTGTAGACTCAGCGTTTTTCCACCAGGATCTCTCCTGATTCGATGCTATGATGCCAAGAAGGCAGTGAAAGCTTGAAGTTGCACCTTTGATGGAATACTGAAGCACTTGATAAAGGAGTTTCAGTCTCCAGGGTCACCCCTGCACCGCACAGATGGGAGGGCAGGAATCTCTGGCAACTGGAGATGAGAACTGTGGATTGCTGATTTTACTCAAAGATGATTTGAGAGGGAAAGTAAACTACAACCTCTCTCAGTATCCTTGGGGCATTGGTTCCAGGATCCCTGCAGATTCCAAAATCCACGGATGCTCAAGTCTGTTATATAAAATGGCACAGTATTTGCATGTAACATACACAAATCCTCCCATATGTAGGGGTTGAGGTGCTGACTCCCGTGCAGTGGGAAATCCACAGATAACTTTGAACTCCTCCAAAACTTGACTACTAAAGCATACTGTTGACCAGAAGCTTTACCAATAGCATAGACAGTCAATTAACACATATTTTGTATGTTTTATATATTATACTGTATGTTGTCATTCAGTCACTAAATTGTGTCTGACTTTTGCGACCTTGTGGATTGTAGCATGCCAGGCTTCCCTGTCCTCCATTGTCTCCTGGAGGTTGCTCAAGTTCATGTCCATTGAGTTGGCGATGCTATTTAACCATCTCATCCTCTTCCATCCTTATACAGTATACAGTATATTCTTACAGTAAAACAAGCTAGAGGAAAGAAAATGTTATTAAGGAAATCATAAGGAAAATACAGGTACTGTATTATATTTATCCATACATCATCTGTTTATGAGTCATTTTGTCAGTACCTATGTCAATATTGTCTTAGATGGTATAAAACATGGCAGATGTCATACATATTACTAACACTAGCCATCAAAAATGAAAAGATAACGTGAAAAGGAAATTAGTTTATTTATAGTTATAACAAATCATGCATTGATAACTTTATGGTTACCTTGTGTCGCTTCTTGGCCTTTTGGCTAAGATCATAGTGGTGGCTCAGACGGAAAGTGTCTGTCTACAATGTGGGAGACCTGAGTTCAATCCTTGGGTGGGGAAGTTCCCTGGAGAAGGAAACGCCAGCCCACTCCAGTACACTTGCCTAGAAAATCCCTTGGACGGAGGAGTCTGGTGTCCATGGGTCGCAAAGAGTTGTACACGACTGAGCAACTTTCCTTTTTGTGTCATGGGTAAGATTGCTCCACAATTCATGTACAAAATGAATGAATCATTATAAAATTTTATGGCATAGAATGTTAGTCATATTCCTAATACTGTATTGGAAGCATTGCTACATTTTTTAAAAAACCACTTACCTATGATGATAGCTGATACACAGCTTCTCCAGTTACAAGAGGGACACTATACAGTAATGAAATTCTTTGAAAGCAAAGCTGTAAAACAAGGAAGGTAACCCATTTTTTAATTTTATAGTAAATATCACTCACCATATGCCTATGTAAGGATACACTGTGAATGTGTGCTCAGTCACTCAGTTGTGTCCTACTCTTTGCAACCCCATGGACTGTACCCTACCAGGCTCTCCTATCCATGAGATTTTACTACAGGCAAGAATACTAGAGTGGGTTGCCGTTTCTTCTTCAGGGAATCTTCTTGGCCCAGAGATCAAACATGCATCTTTAGCTTCTCCTTCATTGACAGGCAAATTCTCATACACTAATATATGAATATAGTTTATGCATTCATAGCATAATCTTTTTTGTTATATATATTTCCAGGCCAGGCTATGAATTTCATCTGTAAGTTTTTGAAATTGTCACAAATCTCCAGAAAATGTTCCAATATAGTTATTGAAAAAATATACATGTAGGTAGATTCATGCAGTTTAAACCTGTGTTGTTCAAGTCAACTGTGCTTTAAATCATCTGTAAATTTCTTATAATACCTAATACAAAGCAAATGTTATATAGTTGCCTTCATGGGGGAAAATTCAAGTTTGTTTTTTTAGAATTTTCAGGAATTCTATTTTTCAAATGTTTTCCTCCTGAGGTTGGCTGAATCTGCAGATGTTGAACCCATGGACATAGAAGGCTGACTGTAATTTAGCACACAACTTAGCAGCAGCAGTGAGAAAAATAGTTATTTTTCTATTGCAGCAAAATATGAATATTGTAGAGAATGTAACATTTTCATGATTTTATAGATAAAAAACTTAATTTCTCAGAAATTGTAAGACTGTGATAGCTCATGCCTTTCAAGATCGGTGGTTGTAAGTTTGCTTTTCTCTACTAGTAAAGCTTTCTTTGCACTTCTGCTTGCTGAGCTGCTCTCAGTCGACATACTCAGCTTTGAACATGAAAATCCTTCTTGATGACTTGAACAGGAAACCACGAACGGAAAGGCCGTTAGTAAGGTAGCCTCTGAACTGGAGTACTTGTTAGAGTGAGAGTGTGGAGTTAATAGTTACATGAGCACTACTGAATGTATGCCCTCTGGAGGCTTAAATTATACACTTTCACATTTTATCAAAGACAAGCTTAACATGTAAAAAGCATTGTGTGGCATTGTGTGGCATTGCATGTAGACACGATTTAATAAATTCTGTACTCTTTTTCTATTGGCTTTCCATCTGCAAAGGATTCCTTTTTCTTTTTAATGATAAAAATAATGCCTGTTTGTTTAAAATAAAATACTAAATGCTGGGACTTCCTTCGTAGTCCAGTGGTTAAGAATCCACTTTGCAATGCAGGGGATGCGGGTTCAGTTCCTGGTCGGGGAACTAGGAACTAGGAACTAGAATCCCACATGTCTCAAAGCAACTAAGAGTCGGTACCCTGTTAACAGAAGTCTCATGATGCAATGGAGATCCCACGTCGCACAACTAAGACCCGAGGCAACCAAACTCATGAATTAATTTTAAAAATGCTAAATGCTAAAAGTCTCTCATTTCTATGCCCCTCAGCCCCTGATTTCCCTCTTCATCAGATAGCACCATTTAGGTGGCTTAAAATAATAGAAATGTATTGTCTCACCATTCTGTAGGAGAGAAATCCAAAGTCAAGGTGTTAGCAAGGCTGTGTCCTCTCTGAAGCCTGTAGGAGAATTCTGTGGCTGGCCGGCCATCTTTTGGCTACATCTCTCCAGTTTCCACCTTGTCATCACTCATCATTCTTCCTGTGTGTCTGGCTTCACCTGGCTGCCTTCTTATAAGGACACCAGTAATACCTCCTGCCTCTGCTTCACTATGACCTTATCTTAACTGGTTGCATTCTGAGTTCCTGGGGTTAGGATAACTTTAGATGGGATGGGCACAATTCGGTCCACAATAGAAGCTAAACTTTGTAAGTCAATAAATTAAGGCTGCCATCTATAACAAATATTCATAATACCTCAAAGTTTGGCTCTTTTTACCCATGTTTGGGAGAATCTATGGGAGTAATTTTTTTTTGATTGACATATAATTGAGTTATAATGTTGTGTTAATTTCTGCTGGTTTTCAATTTCAGCAAAATGATTCAGTTTTATATATATATATATATATATATATATATATTTTCATATTCTTTTCCACTGTAATAACCACAGGAATTGAATATGGTTCCCTGTGCCATACAATGGGACCTTGTTGCTTATCCATTCTATATATAATAGTTCACATCTGTCAGTCCCAACCTCCCATTCCTTCCCTTCCCCATCTACCTATTCCTTAGCAATGTGGGGGTAAATTATTGATAGACATAGAGAAACCTGAATGAACTGACCTCAGCTAACCAGAATCACCAACTTATTGACCAAAATGTATATGCACTGGACTTTCCAAAAGAAAGTCATTAACAAAAAATACTCAATAACATGAATGTAACTTTGTATCAAATATTGAGGAGATACGAAATAACATTTATAAACATGTGTATGGTAAGAAGAATTCTGATCCAATGAACAATTGTAGCCCCACCACACAGTTTAAAAAATAAAACATTATCCACTATCCTTCAAGAATTCTACATTTCCTTTTTAAATGGCTAAATTAATGTGTGGACATACATAGTCTAAAAACTTTTTATAATTAGAATTCTATTGAACAAAAATAGAATGGAATAAATAAATAAAACAGATAATAAGGAGTATTGACAAGAATGTAGAGAAACTGGGACACTCATAAACTAGTCGTGAGAATGAATATGATTCAGCAGCTATGGAAAATAGCCTACAGTTCTTCAAAATGTTAAACATATGACCCACCAATTCTACTCCTAGGTATGTGTCCAAGAGAAATGAAAACATATGCTCACACAAAAACTTGTACATGAAAATTCATAGCAATATTATTTATAGTAACAAAAAGGTGGAGACAACCCAAAGGCCCATGAAGTGATGACTGGATACCCACTTGCAGCATAGTCACACAATGGAATATTATTCTGCCACAGAAAGAAATAAGGTGCAGATAGATGCTACAACGTGGCTCAATATTGTAATGATCATATCCAGTGAAAGAAGCTAGTGACCAAAAAAACACACAAAACACCTCATATGATTCCATATATATGAAATGTCCAGAAAGGCAATTTCATAGACACACAGAGTAGATAAGTGGTTATTTAGTGCTGGGGGAGGGTGGTGGTTAGGGGTGGTAGCTGACAGGGGGACAAAGTTTCTTTTGGAGGTAATGAAAATCTTAAAAATAACGGTGATTGGTGTCCATTTTCGTGAATATACTAAAAATCACTGAATGATGCACCTAAAGGGGTGTATTTTGTAGTATATGAATTAAATCGCAATAAAAATGTTACCAAAAAATGACAGGGAGGGAGCGCGAGAGGGAGGGAGGAAGGGAAACCGTGTTAAACCTAGGTTTAACTTCTATTTCTATCCCAGTCTGGCTGTAGAACTTTAGGAATGTTACTTAACTTCTCTAAGCCTTAACTTCCCCATAAATACATGGGCATTGTATAGAGTTCCTACGTCACAGGGATGTTGTAAGAATTTAAAAAGTCAACATACGTCAAGGGCTTAGAGTTTGGTGAAGAAAAAGTGTTGCATTGATTATATTCTTAGATTCCCAAGTCAGCGCCCCTTCCTCATGCCCCCTCTCTGGTTCTGTTTTCAATGTGAAAGAGTAAGCTGCCTGCTCGTTCTCTTGAGCGTCTTCTTTCAGAGTGGGAGAGTGGAAATATTTAAAACATGTCAGAAAGCTCAGGCATCCTTATTCAAGCCGCATCTTATTATCTAAGGGAAACGTCCTTTGTTTAGTTTGACCCTCTAGGCTTCCCATCCTTTTCGCCTCAGCGCGCATGCGCGGAAGTCCGGCGCTCCTTCGTGCTTCTGCCGCTTTAACAATGGCGGCTTGCGGCGTGGGGCTGTTGACCCGTTTGTCCCTGCGTGTTCAGAGAAGCCAAGTCCAGCGCCCTCTTCGCAGGCTTCTCAGTAGCCCAGGAACGGTGGCCGCAGACCTCAAGAGGGGAAGAGCAGTCCTCGGGGAGCGCGGAGACAGGTGTGGTGCCGGGGCTGTAGCCGCGATCCGCCTCGGGCCAGGGCAGGAGGAAGAGTCTGGAGTCGCGGGCGGGCGCTTGACCTGTGGAAGCGGCCGGGGAGCCTTTGGCCATCGGAGAGGTGTCCCGACCTGTCTGACCGCGCTCGGGGAATCTAGAGCCGCCGCCGTGGCTCGTGGTCGTAGCGGGGTTTGTGACATTTCTGCTTTCGGGGACTCCGTGTCCAGCAATGAAGTCGTTCAAGGCTCCTTTGCAGGCCAGGAACGCAATTTGCCAGTGTTTGAAAGTTTGGCGAAACATTGTTGCCAGTAATGATAGTGATTCTACAGTTCCTTTTTCGATAGCTTCCTAGCTCACAAATGTAACTGATTTTGATGCTCACAAGTTGCTGATGGAGGCCGAGCGAGCCTTGATGAATGAGTAACTGGGATCCCTGGTCCTCCAGTGGAGACTGCCTCTGAAGTTACTGCCTTTTGCTTTATTCTTCTGACCATTTTGAACAAAATCAGCCTGGTAACAGATCTGCAGGGGCTGGAACAGGCAGTTTTAAGTTTATGTGTTGGTGTGTTCAGAAATCCAGCCACCCCTCTTGAAACCTAAGAGATGCGTATACGCTATTTACGATTCTTAAAGCAGTCTAGCAGGAGATGTATCATTGTTTCCATTTTAGAGATGTAGACAGAGGCCCAAGGTGCTGATTTGCAGCTGAGTTAATTTATACCTCGAGTCCCGCTGTTAAACAGAATATGTTGATTTTACCATTTCTTGGAGCTGGAATTTTAAGATATGAAATTATTTCTGGGAACAACTCTAAAACATGCTAAACCAGTAAAGTGTTTTTCCCTAAAATAAATGATAGGGTTGCTGTCCTCATCAGACTGTTTGAGAAACTCATTGACAGTGAGTGGGAAATATTGCTTCATATGACAGTTCATTGAAATGCTGATTGGATTGTGTGTAATAGAAAGTGCTTCTGTTAGAATCTCTTTAACTGACTGAAAATTTGAGTAAGACTTCTGCGAAAGAAGCTATTATAATTTAACATGACTATAGCGGCTTAATTTTAGAGTATTTTCATATGCTCTTTGAGATACAGAACTATGTGAACTCAGTTTGGAAGGAATTATTATTAGTCCATTTTATAGATATAGAAACAGGTGGTGAGTAAGTTGTTCAAGCTTATTCAGCTATTCAGTAGCAAAGGTAAGAATAAACTCTTCTGATTCCAAGTCTTCATTTAATAGAACTTTTTGTTTTCCTTAGGAAATGTGTTTCATTTTGTATCATTAGGGTAATATAACTGGCTAAATATTTAGAGATTCTTGTGAGGCATAACAAGTAACAAAATCCTCATTTGAATTGCTTTTCTATTTTTAAAGAGAAGGTGATTATTATATGTAATTTTATAATTAGAAAATTGAGAAATAACCCAGTTGAGTTATTCACTCAGTGCGAGAACTCATTGACAGAGCTTTGCTAGTAACATTTTCTAATAACAAGGAACACACTTTCATAAATCAGTTCATTTTTGATGAGGCTCGGATGGCTGGAAAATATTTATAATGAGCTAAAGCTACTAATTCCCATTTCCCTGTTGGTCTTAGTTTTGACACAACTTTCTTGTGAGAAATGGAAAGAAAGCTGATTTAAGAACAAGAATTTGTATTGTTTAGGACTCTGGGTGCAGATGACAGAAACTAACTCAAATTAAAGGGAGAATCCACCAACCATGTAACTAAACTCCAGAAGGAGACATGACTGCTTTAAGGTCACCTGGATGGATATGATGAGAGTGAGTTATTTCCTCTGCTGTTCTTGTGGCAGCCTCCTTATCTCAGGTTCTTCTTCTATAGGTTGTTAATGGTGAGGTGAGGAGGAATGGCCACTAGTAGCTTGCAACTTTGTCCAGTGGGAGAATAATCTTTTGCCTGAATTTGAAAGGTCTAAGAAAGAGTTTTTGATCATCACCCCCACCCCACCCCGCCACCCTCACCTACCAGACCAAGAGGAGCTGTTTCAAATCATTTGAGAGTCTTGGCCCGCCTAGTGGGGCGTGGGCACATGTATGGGAAGATAGCTATTGACAGCCTCCCCCTACAACCTCACAGACAGGGTTGTGTGTTACCAGAACAGGGGACATGTGTCAGGCAACCAAGGAGCAGCTGAGCTCTTTAGGAGGCTACCCAGCTTGTTAGATGTTTGATTTGTTTTTTCATCGTTAATGACACTTACCCTGTCTATCTCAAAAGGTTATTAAGAGACTCAGAAGAGAGTGTTTTTGTGACAACTGGGACGTGCTGCACCAGTGGAAGGGCAGCTGTTGGGTTCTTGCTGGTTTGTTCCGGGTTGTAAATACCCTCTTTCTTTGCAGTGCTTCCCTACCAGAGTTTTAGACCTTTTATTACTTCTTTCCAGATTCTCTCTGGTTAATCAGCATCCTTCAGACCCGTAATGTCTGGAGCAGAGCGTGTACTCTACGTGTGGCCTGACCAGTGAATAGTGAAAAAGTGACGGTACCCTTTGAACTTGGATTTTATATCTGTATCTATCTTCTCCCCATTCTCACCCCAGAAGTTAATACATTCCCTTAGCTTATATTGAACTTTCATCAAATCACACTTTTGTTCTTCTTTTATACATCTGCTGCTAGCTGATCCCTCCCCTCCTCCTACCCCACCCCCACCCCCGTTATGTGCTTGTGTGTTCGTGTTGTTTTTGATTCTAAATGAAGGACAATATTCTCCGTGTTTTTGCCTATCAGATTGTTACCACGACCACTGAAAATCTGCATCTGCCTTAAAATATTAGCACTTACTACTTTTTCCTTCCCACTTTGTGTTCTTTGTACATTTGACAAGCCTTTTACAAGGTAATGAACTTACATTACCTGACCTTTCTGACCCCTCTTTCATGACTTTGTTCTGTCTACATCATTTGTACCTTCTGTTGTTCAAGGCCAGAGCTGTTAGTCCTGTAGACTCTGCCTTCCCCCTCACCTCCTGTCTTTTCAAGCATGGTTCTCCATCATTCATCAAACTTCTCGGTCTCCTTCTCAAATTCAGTGTCTGTTCCTCCTCAGTAGTCCAACTGCAGGCAAATACTTGCACAAAGTGCAAAAACATTGTACGCTGATGACACTGCAGTGTTGCTTGTGATAGTGATAAAGGTAAACCATCGAAGTATTTATCGGAGAGGAGTAATTAAGTTACCATAAATATCCAAGAGTACTCATGCAGTTGTTTTTTAAATGCGGTAAATATATATCTACTGATGTGAAAAGATATGACAGTGTATTAAATATTTAAAAGCATATTACAGAACAGAATGTACAGTACATTTTCAGAAATTTCAGTTGTATGAAAAATGTTTATCTCTGGAGGGGTACAGATCCATATGTTTATATATGCCTTGAAAATGTCTGGAAAAGTATCACACTTAATACTTAGGTATTAGCACTGGAGGAGGATTTATACATTTACTCTATGAAATTTTGCAGTTTGATTTTACTTTTACAATTAGCAGTTGAATATCAGTGTAGACTCAGTAAATATCAGCAACAAGAAGATCGAGGTGGTAATTACAACTGGAAAAGTGGATAGAAAAACTTGGACCATTAAAAAAAGAAGGAAATAGGGACCAGGTGGAAGGGCCGTCAGTAGACTGAGGTCATCCTTGTCCCAAGGATGGAAGACAGGTTCTCTTCTGTGTTGTTAAAGTAAATACAACACTGTGACTGACATTCTCCCAGAGATGTTGAAGTGAGGTATTGCAGAGTGGAGGCGATTCTGCCAAGAAGAGTCAAAAGTCTCCACAGACCTGAGCACAGTTTGCAGGATGAATGGGAGTTTGTGAGACAGAAAATGAGAAGGTGGGCATTGCTGCCAAAAGTTCACAGTGTGTGTGATGGTGTCGTGTGAAGAGCACTGTAGGTGTGCAGTGTGGAGGAGGAGGAGGTAGTGGAAGTTAATGTGGGTGCGAAGGGGCCAAGGCTCTGGCACTTCATGCTTAGCGCTTCACGCTTAGGCCGCGGGGCTTAGACCGGACTGGGAACACAGCAAGAAGTCAAAGAACAAGACTTTCTTAAAAGATTACTTTACAAAGGGGACTTTGGCACCTTTGTTTCATTGCACTTAGGCTTGTAGGTATTTCTTTTAGACTTTGAAATGTTACAGCTTATATAGACTTCTTATGTGTGTATTTATAAAAGTGGTTTTACTTTTCTGGTTTTGCTTTGAAAATTTTATGGAACACTCCCTTTTTAGCGCTATTCCTTGAATATAGTCAATCAAAACAGTGGACAGTTTAATGGTAATCCCAAGGGAATGGTAATAGAGAGGTTAAGAGGAGCAAAACTTCACCTTGATAAAGAAGGAGAAGAAATAAGATGAGGTTAGGATAAAGTTGACTGTAGTCAAGTGTACAGTCTTTGGTAATGTCTTCGTCTCATTCATAGGCTCTGAAGACAGGACTCCAAAAAAGAGATTCTCTGAGGTGCAAAACGAGAGACGAGAGCAGGCCCAGCGGACTGTGTTGATCCACTGCCCGAACAAAATCAATGAGAAGAAGTTTCTCAAGTTCTTATCCCAGCACGGACCTATTAACAGCCACTTCTTCTATGAAAGTTTTGTAAGTATTTGAGAAGCAGTCTGACTTAACAGTCATATATATATATTTTTAGTTATTTTTTGCTCTCTTGCCTTTGCAACATGGTAAAGTTATGTTTTCTGTTGATATCGTACAGCTTTTTTTATCTAAATTTCTTTAATGAGGTTTTTTTTTAATATGAGAAGTCCTTATAGGAGTATTACAGAATTATAAGCAGAATTATAACTGAATCATAATTTGACCACTTTAAATCATTCCATTATCTTAGGCATTGGAGCCAGTGGGAGGTCTTTTACCTTTTAATTTTCTGTGTCAGCATTATTTTCAGCTTCACTTAACTCATACCATTTTATAGTGTTCCTTTTATTGATCTGCTTATATTGGTTTAAAGCCATTGCTTGTGTGCATACCATTGTAGATTTTAATAATGAACGTTTTTCGTGTTGTGATAATTGCTTTGAAATATGAACTAAAACACTATTAGTTTAAAAATGTTAATAGTATTTGGGAATGTGTTCTATTCTTGTTTTTGATCTAGGGTCTTTACGCTGTTGTAGAATTCTGTCAGAAGGAAAGCGTAACTTCGTTGCAGAATATAACCCGGACTCCAAGCCTGGGCCCTGAGGCTGCAGTTCCATTCAAGTCACGTTATTTCAATTTAAAATTGAGAAATTCATTAAACCAGACTTCTGAACTGTCAAGTATTCAATGTAGTAACCAGTCTTCTCCTTCAAGCAAGAAGCTTTATCAGTTACTTTGTTGTGCAGAAAGTGTAAGTTTTTAGGTATACTTCCCCAACTTGATGTATGTGTATTTGACTTGTTTTGTACATTTTAACTTTTTATTATCGAATATTATTACATATTCAAATCATAGAGAATACTGACTGAGTGAAAAGTAAAGATGCACCATTTGTGATCATAAGAAGTAATCACATTCTTCCAAAGTTTGGGGCCTTTAGGTTATTCTAGTTTTCTCTCTCTTGTCAGACATATAATTGTATATGACATTCTTTTTGTAAACGAAAAGATGTTATTCCTGGTTTTATCTCTTTTTTTTCTGCTCTAATAATGTTTGTAATTGTTGGTCAGTTGCTCAGTTTTATTTCTTTGTGACCCCATGGGCTGTAGCATGCCAGGTTTCCATGTCCTTTACCATCTCCCAGAGTTTGCTCAAACTCATGTCCATCGAGTTGGTGATACCACCATCTCATCCTCTGTCACCCCCTTCTCCTCTTGCCTTCAGTCTTTTACAGCATCAGGGTCTTTTCCAATGAGTTGGCTCTTCACATCAGGTGGCTAAAGTATTGGCACTTCAGCTTCAGCCTCAGTTCTTCCAATGAATATTCAGGACTGATTTCCTTTAGGATTGACTGGTTGGATCTCCTTACTGTCCAAGGGGCTCTCAAGAGTCTTCTCTAATACCACAGTTCGAAAGCATCAATTCTTCGGCACTCAGCCTTCTTTATGGTCCAGCTCTCATATCTGTACGTGACTACTTGAAAAACAGTAGCCATAACTGTACGGACCTTTGTTGGCCAAATAATGTCTCTGCTTTTTAATATGCTGTCTAGGTTAGTTATAGCCTTTTTTCTAAGAAGAAAACGTCTTTTAATTTCATGGCTGTAGTCACCATCTGCAATGATTTTGGAGCCCAAGAAAATAAAGTCTGTCACTGTTTCCATTGTTCCCCTTTTATTTGCCATGAAGCTATGGGACCAGATGCCATGATGTTTATATTAGTTTTGTTTTTCTTACAGACTTGTCAAAGATTTAGCTAGTTCTTTTCAAGAATCTCTTTATGATTTTATTTATCAAAATATACTATTTGGGGGTATTTTTCTAATTTTTAAAACTTCTAACCTTTTATATTTCTCCTATTTTATGGGCCTTTAAGGCTGTGGTTTTTATTTTAAATATGAATATTTAAGCTCCAGCATGCACCTTCATGGTATGATCATTTTAACACCAGTCTCCTAGGGAACGTACAGGACTGTTGTTCTAAGGAACTGGGGGATCGTGGGCCTTCATTCCTGAAACTTTGCTACTTTCTAGTGTTTCTTGCCTTTAGCATTGGCTCTCCTCTCCCCTGCAACTTCCTTTAAATGTCCAGCTTTGTGGTTATTTCTACCTCCTTTACTAGAGCACTTTACTGTTTTCATTTTCCTGAAACAATACTTTATACTCAGTGCCTAAGAACAGTCATAATTTTAATTCTAGCCATCTTTTATTTTGCTGGTATCCTTCCTCATTCCTCATTCCTTGGTACTTTTTAAAGGGCATTTGTAATAAGACTCAATGTAAAAAGATTGTGTATTTTTAAAGTCGGTGTCCTAAGCCATCAAATATCTGAAATAAAATGACCATTACGCAACATGACCTGAACATTTTCTGTATTTTGTTCTTTTGTTTTGGCCAGCTAGGTAGATGATCAGCTGAACACTCTCTTGAGGGAATTCCAGCTCACAGAAGAGAACACCAGGCTCCGATATCTCACCTGCTCTCTCATTGAAGATGTAGCGGCTGCGTGCTTTCCAGACTGTGCAGTCAGACCCTTTGGCTCCTCAGTGAATAGTTTTGGGAAACTAGGATGTGATTTGGACATGTTTTTGGATCTAGATGAAATTGGAAAATTTACTGCTCAAAAGGTAACTGCATTTCTTTAAATCACAAAGTTAAAATTATTAGAAGAAATAAAGGAAATCTTCGGACTTAATAAAATTATAACGATCTCTAAGCTTAAGAGGCAGTGTGGTTACAGAGTAAAGTCTATTTGATACTGCTTCTTTGGAATTGTAAAATCTTCTTTGCATTGGTCTAATATGTGGTCATTTTTTGTGAATATCTTAAACATGTAATAAAATGTTTGTTCCTTTTGGGGGTTGAGAAATTTTTGGTAGACCAAGGTTACTTACTGTGTTTTCAGATTATGTATATATTAACTAATCATTTTATCTGTATAACCTAGTTACTGAAATACTTTTTACATCTCATGTTATTTGCTTCCATTCATTTCTCAGAATTCTTCTGATTTTTATTGGATTCAAACAAGTGTATGATTATTATACCTTTTATTGGGTTGTTCATTTATCATTGTTATGTCCATCATCTATGTAAATGCCTTTTCTTTGAATTCTTTTTTGTTTAAGATGGCCGCTTGTTATCTGTCTCAGAAACCTTCTGTATCACTATTTTCCGCTTTCACATTTTTGTTCAGTTGCTAAGTCATGTCTGACTTTTAGAGATCCCATGGACTGCAGTATGCCAGGCTTCCTTGTCCTTCACTCTCTCCTGGAGCTTGCTCACACTCATGTTCATTAAGTCAGTGATGCCATCCAACCGTCCATCCTCTGTTGCCCCTTCTCTTCCTGCTCTCAGTCTTTCCCAGTATCAGGGTCTTTTCCAGTGAGAAGCTGTGGTTTTTCCAGTAGTCATGTATGGATGTGAGAGTTGGACTGTAAAGAAAGCTGAGCGCCAAAGAATTGATGCTTTTGAACTGTGGTGTTGGAGGAGACTCGAGAGTCCTTTGGACTGCAAGGAGATCCAACCAGTCCATCCTAAAGGAAATCATTCCTGAATATTCATTGGAAGGAATGATGCTGAAGCTGAAGCTCCAATACTTCAGCCACCTGATACAAAGAACTGACTCATCTGAAAAGACCCTGATGCTGGGAAAGATTGAATGAGGGAGGAGAAGGGGACGACAGAGGATCAGATGGTTGGATAGCATCACTGACTCGATGAACATGAGTTTGAGTAGGCTCTGGGAGCTGGTGATGGACAGGAAAACCTGGCATGCTGCAGTCCATGGGGTCGCAAAGAGTCAGACACAACTGAGTGACTGAACTGAGCTAAAGCTCTTCACATCAGATGGCCAAAGTATTGGAGCTTCAGCTTCAGTGTCAGTCCTTCTAATGAATTTTCAGAGTTGATTTCCTTTAGGATTGACTGATTTGATGATCTTGGTATCCAAGGGACTCTCAAGAGTCTTTTCCAACACCACAGTTCAGAAGGATCAGTTCTTTGGTGCTGTCTTCTTTATGGTCCAATTCTCACATCCATACATGACTACTGGAAAAACCATAGCTTTGACTAGATGGACCTTTGTCGGCAGTGTTGTCTCTGCTTTTAAAATGCTGTCTAGGTTTGTCATAGCTTTCCTTCCAAGGAGTAAGCACGTTTTAATTTCATGGCTGCTGTCATAGTCTGCGGTGATTTCGGAGACCGAGAAAAGAAAGTCCGTCACTGTTTCCACTTTTCTCCCATCTATTTGCCATCAAGTGATGGGACAGGATGCCATGATCTTAGTTTTTGAAATGTTGAGTTTTAAGTGAGCTTTTTCAGTCTTTCATCCTCATCAAGAGGCTCTTTCTGAGATTGTTGATATTTCTCTCAGCAATATATGTTGTTATATTTTGGGTATAAATAGCAAATCACTGAATTTTATGCTTTTACTCCAATCTTTGAGTCTTTTTATTTATTATTACTGGTAAAATTTGATTTTATTTCTACTGTTTAATTTTTTATTTCCTATTTTCTATGCTTTTCCTTTCTTTCTTCCCCTTGTTGAATTCTTTCTTTATTCTGCCCTTTTATCCCTTAATTTCTTTCCATTTACAGTTTAGAGATTTTATATCCCATTTATGGTTTATTAACATGCATATCTGACAGAGTAAAGTTAATCAGTGTGTCTGGTATCATCCCAAACAATATAAGAGGAGCTTTAATTGAATTACAACTTTGATTTGGAAAAACTGCATTTTTGTAACAATCTTAGGTTTCTATGACTTTTCTTTCTTACGTATTTCAAACTAATCTTGTGACTGTCTAGTTGAAACTTCAAACTTAACATTTTGAAAACAAAAGTTTATCTTGATCTCTTTGTTAATATTCTTAAGTGTTTATGAAAGTTCTTATTTATGTGTCACATGTTAATTAGTGGCATTTTAGCTTTCCTGATATTTGCTATCACCTAAGCGAAGAAGTCTAAGCTAATCTTTTAGGCCTGCCTCTTCATTTATATCCTCAAAGCTGCAGTCACAGGGTCCCTTATAAATTCTCAGTTAAATGATTATAACAACATCTTGCTTTCCACATATTCCTCGCCTCATACCTTGGTATTCTAGCCCTCAGGTTCTGCTGAAGTTAACTTAAAACACAGATTGGATCATCCACAAACTCAGAACTGTTCTTTTTAACATAGAATTGAAGTGATCTGTGTCGTAATTCATTTTAGTGATAATTTCTCATTCTGTATCTTCACACACCAGTGTTTCAGTCCCATCACTTAATTATCTAACAGCAGCAAGGCACTTTTATGTTGTGGATAACAACTAAACAATTGTTATGTCTCTTCAGTGAGGGGTACTGTTTCCTTCCATTCCTGACTGCCATTCCTAAGCAGCTTGCAACGCCTAGTTCTGATTCCACTTTCTTAAAACCATACTTGATTTTTTTTTTCTCTGCTCCAGTCAAAATTAATCACTCCTTTTTTGCAGTGTCTTTCTCATCTTTCTGTCTCCAGATTCCTCCTGGGTTACATTTAGTTAGTGGTTGATCTGTGTCTCTTACTGTATCATAAGCATGGGCAGAACAGGGACCATGTCTGTTCATTTTCTCATCCCACACAGTGCCTATCTGCTCGGTGTATAATTACAGAGTCAAAACTGGCCAAGGAATATAAAACACATCACAGTGAAATGGATCAGTCTTACTAAGACTAACATGCTTTTAATACTTGAAGTTGTATTAAATTCCTGGCGGGGATGCTTAAGTTGCATTAGGTTATTTTTATATGAAATAATTAACATGGCTAACAATATGTTGTGATGGTGAAAGCTTGGGCTCAGGAGCCACACTGCAGATTAATCATTCTTCTACTTACAGCTGTGTGACAATGGGTAAGTTATTTACCTTCTCTATGCCTTGGTTTTCTTAGCTGTAAAGCTGGATTGGTGCTGTAGAACCAATTCATAGAATGTTTGAGGGGATTGGTAGATAGTAAGAAACAGTTTTTTTCTGTTGGAAGCAGAGGAAGGAGTTGCAAAGTTAGTTGGATGTTAGATTTCTGAACTGGAGAGCTATTTAGAAAAAAGTATTTTAAAAGACTTTAAAATACTTTAAAGACTTTAAAGTATTTTAAAATACTTTAAAAGTATATTAAAAAGTGTTCCAGTCTCACTAAACAATTTGACATAATTTTGTATGTAAGTTTAACTTAAGTAGTGTTGTTATATATTTATATTCTGAAATATGTGCTTATTTAAGATTATATAGCTTTGCTAATAGAAACTTCTTAGAAATATAATGAACAAGAGCATTTTTTAATTTTAATTTTTAAATAAAAATAAATTAACAACGATAACAAAAAGCAGGACTACTTTTAAATTCATCCTCCATAAAGCAGCTTCTTTGATTGCTGTATGCTGTCATGAACCTCTCCTTCCTCTTGGTGCTCTGTGTGTCTCAGTACCCCACTTTGGTTTGTAATTCTCGGGACTTGTTTTATTCTTCAGCCTGAGTTGAAGACAGTTAGGAAGAGATTATAACTAAATCTATATATATGTCTTAGCTTCAATCTACTGTATCATTTTTAAAAAGGCTGCAGAATATTCTATTGAATGAATGTACCATAATTTACTTCATAACCAGTCCTTTTTCATCAGTTAGGGAGCAATATCTTTTTCCTGCTTTATTGCCAACTATAGTAGGTAATATTCTTCAGTTGTGCATAACAGAAACCAACCCAGAGCAGCTTAAACAAACAGAAGTAGAGGAAGCATCCTAGAACTCAGGAGTCAGGAGTCAGGAGTGTGGGTGAGCTCTAGGAAAAGACTAGAACTCATGTATAAATGATCAACAGTCCACAAAGGGTCTGTTTCTCTCCAGGTTTTGCTTTGTTTAATAGCTTCCCCCCCTTCACTCTCCTTTCCCCACCCCACTTCGATTTTCTTTACATTTTCATCCAGGTGGTGTAGTATGTGCCTGCCCCAACGTTTCTGAGTTCTATTTCAGCCACCTGGTAGCCTCTGACCCCTCAGTTGCAGTTCCTGGTGGAAACACTGGGCGGTGAGGGGAGCCTCCATGGTACTTAGGTCAGCAACCCTGTCTGGTCCACATACATTGTCAGGGCCTTGATCCTTTGAGGAGGAATGAGTTCTTGAAGAGGGGCAGGTTGAGGGTAGAGGGCTTTAAGCTAGATAGAGCTTTTAGAAGGTATCTACCCCACAAATAGTGCTGCAGTGAGTGAACAGCTTGTAAATCTGCTCATTTGTATTAGCATTCCTTTGGGGTGATTTCCTAGGATTTTAGTGACTAATCAAAATCTTACATATTCAAAGTTTTGCTATTTCAATATTGAAGTCGTCCCAAAAGTATGTCTCAGTTTACACTCCTGTTGTCAGGATGGATGTGTTTCTCCTCACCCTCCAAAGCTGGTCCTGTCAGCCTTTTTGTTTTTGCCAGACTGATAATCAAAAAAACCTCACTGCTATTTTAATTTCCTCTTAGTTTCTGGAAAACAACATCTTTTACTATGTTTCTTGCTCAGTTTTATTTCTTCTGTTAATTTCTTATTCAAATGTTTTTGACCATTTGTAGAATTGGGCTCTGTGCAAACCCTTCATAAATTAGGGACATTATCCCTTTATATGACATGTATTATTGTCTTCATTTGTCTTCTATCTAGTAATAAATACGCTTGGCCTTAAGATGGTTTTCATTTTTATTCATTCATATTCTTTTGTGTGTTCTGGAATTTTGTGTCATGCTTAGAGAATCCTTTACTCTATGATTGTATAAACATTCTCCCATTGTATTCTGGTATTTTATTGATTAAAACCTTTTTATTGAAGTCTTTGCTCCGTGGTGAATTTACTTTGGTTTTGGAATAGCCTAGTTTCTTTTTTTGATGGCCACTTGACTCATTCTTTCAGTAGCATTTCTGTAGTAATTTGCAGAGTTCATTTTATTAACTATTAAATGCCTATAGTTACATCTAGTTATATTATCTGTTTCTTTCTGTTGATCTGCTGTTCTCATGCATGTATTTCCTGTTATGACTACTGTGGGTTTGCAGATCTTAAGAAAATGTAAAGGCTGACTTGGAAAGGGCATGTATATGTTCACAGTCTGTGGTTCTACGTGTAGTATTACATAAGTCAATTATAAAAAGCCAGTGATCTTTCAAGTTAGTATTTTATACTCTAGAGAATCAAAAGACAACTGAAGATTTTTTTTTAATGTTTTTATTGAAGTATAAGTTGATTTACAGTGTCATGTTCATTTCTGGTGTACAGCAAAGTGATTCCATTATACATATATTGTGTTTGTTCTTTTGCATATTCTTTTCCATTATGGTTTACCACAGGATATTTATCATAGTTATCTGTGCTATACAGTAGGACCTTGTTGTTCATTTTATATATAGCAGTTTGTATCTGCTAATTCTAAACTCCTAATTTATCCCTTCCCTATCCCTATACCCTTTGGTAACCATAAGTTTTTTTCTATGTCTATGAGTCTGTTTTTGTTTTATAAATAAGTTTATTTGTATCATATTTTAAATTCCACATATAAGTGGTATCATACATTTGTCTTTCTCCTTCTGACTTCATGGTAATCTTTGGTCCATTGATGTGTAAATAGCATTATTTCTTTCTTTTTATGGCTGAGTGTGTGTGTGTGTGTGTGAATGTATGTCACATCGTCTTCATCTATCCATCTGTCAGTGGACATTTAGGTTGCTGCAATGTCTTGTCTGTTGTAAATAGTGCTGCCATGAGCATTGGGGTGCATCTGTCTTTTCAGATTTTTCTCCAGATAAATGCTCAAGAGATGGAGTTTTGGATCTATTTTTGTTTTTAAAGGAACCTCTGTACTCTCTTCCATAGTGGCTTCACCAATTTGCATTTCCCCGAAGAGTGTAGGAGGGTTCCCTTTTCTCTTTACCGTCTCCAACATTTATTATTTGTAGACTTTTTAATGATGGCTGTTCTGACTGGGGTGAGGTGATATTTAATTGTTTTTAACTTATTTTTAATTGAAGGATAATTGCTTTACAATATTGTGTTGGTTTCTGCCATACATCAACATGAATCATCCATGGATATACATATGTCCCCTCCCTCTTGAACCTCCCTGCCACCTAATTTTAGATTTGATTTACGTTTCTCTAGTAATTAGTGATGTTGAGCATCTTTTCATATGACTGTTGGCCATCTGTGTGTCTTCTTTGGAGAAATGTCTATTTAGGTCTAATACACATTTTTTGATTGGGTCTTTTTTTTTCCCTTTGGTTTTTGTTTCTGTCACTGAGTTGTATGAGCCATTTGTATATATTGGCCCTTGTACAGTCAAACTGTTTACAAATATTTTCTCCTAGTCTGTCAATTGTCTTTTCATTTTGACAGTTGAGGATTTTGGGTCTGCTTTTGGCTGTGATTGCATGGAAAATTTTTTGTGTCTGTATGGTTATTAATTTTTTGTTTTGTGTATGTGTGTTTTGACCAGAAATGACTTAGAGCATCCTTTTAGAAAAGTTTCAGAAGTTCCTTTTTATAAAAAGCTATTTGCTAATGTTTTTATTATTCAGACCTCAGGAAATTTTCTGATGGAATTTCAAGTGAAAAACGTTCCCTCAGAAAGAGTTGCAACTCAGAAGATCCTGTCTGTGATAGGAGAGTGCCTAGACCAGTTTAGCCCAGGCTGCGTGGGAGTCCAGAGGATCCTGAACGCCCGCTGCCCGCTTGTCAGGTTCTCACACCAGGCCTCCGGATTTCAGTGTGATCTGACTGCTAACAATAGGTATGGTCTCTTACTTACCATCTTAAATGAATGTTACAAAGGATTAGCATAGTTTTTCTTGTGCAGAAACAGTGATTTTTGACTCTCAGATATGCTTTACTAGTAATTTTTTAAAACGTGAAAACTTGAAAAGTAGGAAGTACTTTCTCTCATACTATATAATATCTATTGGGTTTTTTTTTTTTTGGTGTTCTTAATAAAATGTTAAGATACTCTGTTAAAATGTTAACATACCTAACAAACATCTTCTGAGAACTGTGTTTTGTTCCTACTTATGTAGCCTGATAACAACTCAAAAATTCCTGAGTATCTAGCCTTCTAGTTTACTTATTAAATAAAGTGGCGTCTTGAGTTTGTCCTCGGAATTGCCTCCAGATATAGTCAACTTTATAGCACCTCACGCCAGTACTCTCGCCTGGGAAATCCCATGGACGGAGGAGCCTGGTGGGCTGCAGACCATGGGGTCGCTGAGAGTTGGACACGACTCAGTGACTTCACTTTCACTTTTACTTTCATGCATTGGAGAAGGAAATGGCAACCCACTCCAGTGTTTTTGCCTGGAGAATCTCAGGGATGTGGGAGCCTGGTGGGCTGCCGTCATGGGGTCACACAGAGTCGGACACGACTTAAGTAGCTTAGCATAGTCAACTTTGTGTCAAGCAAATGGTGGACTGAGCAGCCTAATAAGACTGCATAGTTTTCTTCAGCATGTTTTCATTTTATTATCAACCTATTTGCTTAAAAAAAAAGTGGGAGTAATGAGAATGACAAGTTCTTCTATGCTCTGATAACTTTTCTTTGGTTCTCAGTAGGGAAAACTCTTCAGTTGAGGCGTTTGTTTCTTTACACTCTAGTATACTCATTGCATTGGAGAAGGAAAAGGCAACCCACTCCAGTGTTCTTGCCTAGAGAATCCCAGTGATGGGGAGCCTGGTGGGCTGCCGTCTATGGGGTCGCACAGAGTTGGACACGACTGAAGTGACTTAGCAGCAGCAGCAGCAGCATACTCATTGCGTGCATTTTGTCTCCCTGTACTATCTGTTAGTTAAATAATCATAACTAAAAATAGATTCAGAAAATACAATCTAGAGCAGTTTTGAATAAACTCAAGTGTTCACTAACAAGTCAGTGCTAAATACTTCTGAATTTCTCTCAAGTAGCTCATGGAGTAAAAATAAATAAAAATACATACTATACTTTCTATCATTACTATATTTTCTTTATAGTATGTAAGTCGAATAAAATGACTTTTCTTTGTAATAATGTTATTTTCATTGTCTTGTTGCTATAGTTTTTAAAAAGTTATTTAATATGCATCAGACTTTTTATACTTGCATGTTTCTTTATATCAGATACCTTGTACTGTGTGCTTCTTATTTTTCAGCTTAATTTAGCTTCATTTACATAGCTAAAACATTTAATCACCGTGAATTTCTAATTTGCCATTTCCTCTCCTTTCCTTAAACTCAGGAAGTGCCACCCATGATGGTACTTAGTAGGCAGTTTGGAGTTGATACAGTGAAATAACATGTGCCCTCTCTTAGGTCTTTGAGAAATTATAAGATGTCTTGATCATTAGGAACTTAATTTAAAAATATTTCTTATAACTCTTTGCATTATAACATATGACTAGAAGACTTAGAAAATAGGCTCTGAAGACTGATTTCTTAATACATATTTAATCTTCCTGAGTTGTGGTTTTTATAAATAGTACACTTAAGTAATTTTGGCTGAATTTTTAAAGACTTATACTTTCTTGATAAAATAAGTATAATATTTCCCTTGTCTGTTGAAGGACTAGATAATCTCCCTTTCCCATTCTGAAGTGTCCTGATTTGGGTGATAAAGTATAAGGTTAAGTCACCTATAATCAATCTATAACAAGATCAAATTGTTTTTGAAATTCAGTTATCAAGAAATCTTTTGTCATATTTTTCTTCCTGTGGTAAGTGCAAATCCTCCATATGACTTCATTTCCCTTCCAGCTTCGTCTGATACGAAGATCAGAAATAATCATGCAGCACAGTTTTAATTAATCTGCAGAACCATTGGACTGGAATGCCTATATCCCAGATAGATTCTGATTCTGACTTTGTTCATTCTGTCTTTATCTTCTCTGCATGTATCTTCAGTGCCCCTTAAAACACTAGAAAAGCTGTGGGTGCAACAAATAAACACAGGAATTAATGATGACTCAAAACAGAAAAGGACTAATTAATCTATATGTGCAACTAAAGTATAAAGCTCCTATAATTACAGACCTGCCTCTGTCTTTATTGATAGTTAATAAAGAGCACTTAGGTATTATTTTACTTATTACATCATGTTTAGGAACTTTGATATAAAATTTTTAAGTTGGATAACTGCGTTGTGGTTGTCAGCATTTAGAAGAATGTTTTAATGGTAATGAAAGGTTGCCATTCATAGTAAATGTTATATTGCAAATACATAATGCATTTGATGATCTGCTCTTGTTGTTCTGAATATGTTTAGATAGAGTAAGATAGTTAGATATGTGCCCAGGTTTGTGTTTTGTTCCGCTCTGGGATCATAATTTGGGGGTTGAAAATTTCTGTTATTTTTCTCTTTCGAAGGATTGCGTTGAAAAGTTCTGAACTGCTTTACATGTATGGTGCCCTGGACTCGCGGGTTAGAGCCTTGGTGTTCAGTGTCCGATGCTGGGCTCGAGCACATTCGTTAACGAGTAGTATTCCTGGTGCTTGGATCACAAATTTCTCCCTCACCATGATGGTCATCTTTTTTCTCCAGAGGAGGTCACCTCCTATTCTTCCAACACTAGACTACCTAAAAACCCTTGCAGGTGAGACTCAAAGCATCTGTTTTCTCTCTGTCTGAATGGATAGCATTACCATGTGTTATCAAAGCCATGTGTGTTTGTTTGTTTATTGTTCAGTTGCTCAGTCAGGTAACTCTTTGCATCCCCATGGACTGCAGCATGCCAGGCCTCCCCGTCCTTCACTGTGTACTGGAGTTTGCTCATACTCATGCCCATTGAGTTGATGATGCCATCCAACCATCTTATCCTGTCGCCCCCCTTCTCCTCCTGCCTTCAGTCTTTCCCAGCATCAGAGTCTTTTCCAATGAGTTGGCTCTTTGCATCAAGTGGCCAAAGTATTGGAGCTTCAGCATCAGTCCTTCTAATGAATATTCAGGGTTGACTTCCATTAGGATTAATCTCCTTGCTGTCCGAGGGACTCTCAAGAGTCTTCTCTAGCACCACAGTCTGAAAACATCAGTTCTTGGGCACTCAGTTTCTTTAAGGGTCATGTATTTTCAAAGTGTTGTGACTCTATTAATAAAATCTAAAAGCTGTTAATTTTCTTAATGTCCACCAGGGGTCATGAGAGCTGATGATTTGTGAAGCGGAGGCCTTTAAAATTTTTCAAGAGCTCTGTCTTACTGTGTTAGTTGGCAATATTGTTTACCATCTCCTGAGCCAGTTGGAGCCTCTGCTGGCTTGACCAAGTTTGGAATGACCTTGGAGAAAAATATATCCCAGATGCAGCTTCTGATTGGAGCCCAGCTTACAAATGGCTTTCCAAGTTTGAAGCTATTTCCAGATTTCTCTTAGAAATGCCAAAAACCATTTCATGGTGTTTCAAGGTCCTAAATTTTTTTATTTTTTTGGTTGAAAGTTTATAGGCAATTTTAGGTAAATGGTTTTAGAATTAGTATACTGTTTAATTTGTGTTTTAAATAAATTAAAATTTTGATAGGCTGCTGGGGACGTACTAAAGTATTACAGTCTTAAATTATGAAAGGAAAATAATTCAGGGGTTTACTCGGAAAATGTATATGCACTCCATCTTTTGCCCTTCCCATATATTGCTGCCAGATAATTCTTACAAAGTTCACTCCTAAAGTGACCCTCTTTAAAGGGATTTTAAAAGGATTTTATTCCCTAGAGAATAAGCCTCAGGCAATTGGCTTAGCTTTGTATTATATAGGATTTTGTATTATATAGCCATTTTTCCAGCCTCTTCTCCCACTCTTTCTCTTCATGTATTCCCACATTTCAGCCAATAACATGTTCATAACATTTCTCTTAGCTCCTTTTTTGTGATATTTGTTTTTCATCCTGGAACATGCCTTTTCTTCTCCATAAATTCTTTTAAGTTCACTTCCATGCCACTTTTCTTATTCAAATTAGAAGTAATCTCTTGTAAGTGTTGGTGCTGCTTGAAAGTAAGCTTTAAAAATCTCCGTGTGGTAGGTTAGGGAAAGTAGGAAGTTTAGAGGGAGGTTGAGCGGTGGGCCTGTATCGCACCTTTGAGGTCCATGCCTGGGTTCATCTCCTCATTCAGTGTCATTCATTCATTCTGGATCTGTTGGCTACAAACTACATGTCAGGTGTGGTTTTGGTGCAGTGGTTTATACAGATGATGTTCTCAGGCAACACTTAAATCTAGTAAAGAGATAAGAAACCTGGGTAGATCTCACCTGTTAGCCGCCTGGAAAGAGCACTTCCTGTTCAGTCCTGCTGTGTGCACTGATGCTTAAGACTACTTTCCTAGAAACTGTTTAAGGAAGTATCATGGATTTTGGAGTTCAGAAGCGAAGAAAGAATAGAAACTGAAAAAGGAGGCTGCTTTGAAGCAGATTTGTGTTAGCGGCACACCATCACCCCTTGGTGGTTCTCTCCCTCCCCTGCCGCTGTCGGGCCCTTCGCATCTCTGCCTGGGGACATTTGCACTGCTTCTCCCTTCCCACTGCTCTGTTCTTAACTCACAGTGATTTTCAGGAATTCACATCTAATTGTAGTATTCACTCTCTTGAAATCCTTTTCAGTAATTTTCCTATTATCTTTTTAAATTTCCACTAATTGTTTTAGAAAAAATATAATTTTTTAAAAATTAAAATTACATTTTGAGTTTTTATTCCAAATCTGTTTTAAGCCAAATACAAATTTAATCACATTCTATGGCATCAAAACATTCCTTTGATGGGAATTCTTTTATTTTCTACTTAAAAATAGGAAATTGGTTGTTTAACATTTTTCATGCTCATTCTTAAACATGGTCAGAGAAACCAGGCCATTTCAGCTGCTTTTTTTCACACAGCAAATTATACGTGTGAATTGCTAATAAATGTAAAAGTGAACTTGATATAATTGTTGCTACTTTTTGATCATTGATTTTTAACTTCTAGTGAAATCTTAAACTTGCTATGAAATACTTTTTCATAGGTAAATGTGTGTATGAAGATGTGGTAAACATAATTTTGAGAAGAATGTAACTAATTTTTTTCCCTACTCATTGATGTATTCCTTAGAATCCATGCTTTTTATACTTTCTGATTTTAACCAGAGGTCCCAAACCAATGTATCTTCAACAGAATATGGCTAAGAATAAAAACAATATTAAACTGTGAAATCATCGCCATCATGGGAACTCCATGGTTCATCAGCTGAGGGGCTTGAGTCTTGTTACATTCATTTTCTTCTGAACTGTGCCTCTCGTTTGATGTTCAGATAGAGAAATTGTTTCAAAAAGAAGAAAGTAAGAGAGTAAGCTTGCTTGATTGCCTGCTAGTTTATTAGTAGAAGGCAGTGTCAGTTTGTGGAACACTTGTCAGCACTTCTAGGACTTTGTCAACCACTGTTTGAAATCTGGAAGTTGAAGTCCAGACCTTCTAGCTTTGCGTTTAGGGCCCCTCGTGATCTTTGTCTTCCTCCTCTACTTGTACCTTCTCTTCTCTGTGCAGCTCAGGCGCTGCAGTTCTCCACGCTCCTCCCTGATCCCAGAGCCCCTGCACTTCTGCACATCCTGTGCCTTCGCCTGCAGTGGCTTTTTCTCCTGCCTTCTCTTTTTATCTGGAGAAGCTCATCCTGATCAAGCCAGAGAAGAGAAAAGACAAACCCAGTCCAGAATCTGACTTCTTAGGTCTTTCCTGGCTTCCTCTCTCTTCCCTTCCTTCTCGGAGGTGATGCCCTGTTGCCTTCCAAGCACCTGGAACACACCTGTATTGTGACAACAATTAGATTGTTGTTCTTTGATCTGGCTGCCTTGACCAAGCGTTTCTAGGTCAGGCTGTCTGCTTTGTCTCTGCATTTTCCAGTCCTGGCTTAGAGGAGTTCAGTAAATAGACTCAGATGATTGGATGAACATTTTAAAGTTGAAGGCTGTTTGTACTGAGCACAATGGCAGCTTCCATATTTTGGTTATTCTTGAAGTTTTGTTTCTTCATGTTCTCTTACAGTCTCTACTACTTTCCCCATGTGTCTCTTTTATCTTCTTGCGTTTTCTGTCTTGTTTTGGCTATGGTCCCTTTGTAATATTTACTTCTGTGCTTAATGCTTTTAATCCAGCATCTTCCTCTTATAATCATTCATTTGATTAGAGTTCTTTTGTTTAGGATGCCTGTTTTTCTTTCCTATGACGAATTAAAGGTTTCAAGAAGAAATGACTGGGTGGCACTTTTAGCAAGTTTGATGCAGAGACCCCAACATAGAAAAGAGCTTTAGTTGCTTATTCTCCATGACCCAGTGACAATTCATTGAGTTCCAGGCACTTGGGTAAAATTTTTTTGCATCATCTAAGTTTCCTATGTTAGAACATGCTCTTTTCAGTCTTTTTTTCTGGAAGAGAAGGCCTGGCTTCTAACATGCTGAAACTTTGGCGTTTATTACACGATTTGTTGTTTTTAGAACAGTTTTCCCACCCTCAAACGTGTCTTCCATCTCCCAGTATAGAGATTCTTTCTTGTACTGTCTCCAGGGTAAACCCGACATTTTCTGTCAGGAAGAGACCTCAGGGTCTCACTGCTCTAAGCATCAGGTGTCCAGGCTGGGCCCTTCTGGTCAGATCTGGCACTTCAGCTACCAAGCTGCTGGGGGCTCTGCCTGAACGTCTGGTTTCTTGGCTTTCTTTACTGCTGGTTTAGGACCCAGTGTTCTCAGATCTCTCTGCTGCTTGTTAATTTTCAACATAAAATTTTTGATTACTCTTGTCTTTCCTATTTTCCATCTTTAAGATTTTATGTCATTTTACTCTCATTTCAGTAGTGCTTTGGGGTAAAGGTAGATGCTGAGTTTATATCACCATCTTTACCCCAGAGCATGTGCTCTGAAGCAGCATGTAGGTGCCACCCAGAGCTGCTGAGTGTCACTGGCATGTGTGGCCTGGTAGGAGGGGTAATAGGACTTGACCTTATCTGTAGATCTCCAGTGTTTCATAGAATACTGTAAAGAAGCAAGTAGTTTCCGTAGAAATGAACAGAGAGAAATACGGTGTCATAGGAGCTTCCCAGGTGGCTCAGCAGTAAGGAATCCACCTGTCAGTACAGGAGGCATCCCAGATTTGGGGAGATCCCCAGAGTAGGAAAGGGAAACTCTCTCCAGCATTCTTGCCTGGGAAATCCCATGGACAGAGGAGCGTGGTGGGCTACAGTCCATGGATCGCAAAGAGCTGGACATGACTGAGCGACTGAGCATGCACACACAACAGGGTGTCTCATGTTTGAAGAGGTTGAGAATGGTTTCTCTACGGCAGCATGGTTCAGTGGAGCTTCCTGTCACCACATGGCCATTGGGCAGCCACTTGTTACCTGTGGCTATATACGGTTAGTGTGACTGAGGAACTGAATTTTTAAGTTTAATGGCTATCATTTGTATATTAGTTTAATAGCAGAAAAACAGGAGCGAGAGTAAAAAGGGAGAAGACTTAACAGCTGAGTTGTTTCCTGGGTTTGAATGCCTTAGGGGTTTTGAGAAAACAAAACTGGCCCTGTCTTAAATCAGGGGATCATTTTTTTCCTTCAAGTTAAAAACTTTTTCTGGTGAAGACCAACAGCTATATACAGTCTGTTTTTTATCACTGTACATTCCTAGAAATATTCAGTACTTTAATATAGATACACTTTAATGTGGATTTACTTTTCTATTGTAAATATATTCCTGGAAAAAGAAAAATAAGACACAGCAGCTAAAAAGAGCATCAGTATATATGACTGGCCTGCTGATAATTTGAAATAATAAGGCATGTGCCCAGGTCCCAGAAAAATAAATCTGAATGGACCTGTATATAAATTCTTCAGTTGTATAACAGTGCACATAAAATTTGCTGTTAAAAATGAGTAACAGTTAGAATTTAGAATCAATGTTAGAATCTGGAATGATTTTTGAGTACTTAAGTCAGTAACCAGGGTTTTAACCAAAAAATAACCAAAACCACACCAAAAAAGGGAGCAGTAGTTTGAAGAAACCTTGTTTTATGAATTTCTCTCTGGCTATTATAGATAATCATTCAAAGTCAAATATCAGCTAACATTCAGATTCTTGGTTATGTGCCTGCTGTATGCTGGACACTGTTGTTGTGGACTGGCCAGTGGGAAGAGGGAAGGTCATCACTGCCTTGGACTGGACAGTGGTCTCTCTAGTCCCAGACTGGGGTCAGGGAGTAGATAGCATGAATGCAGCCATGGTGTGATCAGATGCTTGCTGATGGAGCACAGAACAAAAGGCTGGGTGCCCCGTTACAATCAGGAAAAAGAAAGCCCTTTTTAGTGGCGGTTGATTCGACTTCTAAGAGTAGGAGTTTGTTTGCCTGCATTTGTACAGTGGAAGGTGGATTAGAATGGATGAAGGATTTCACGGTGGCTGTATATTTATCCATAACTAGGGAAACGATTACATCTAAAGATGTAAATACTGATAGGAAAGGTGAATTGTGTGAGTCCACTGTGCCGTTAAATGAGTCTTACTGAATCCCAGTCACTGCAGAGGCCTGCCTCTTAGAAATTACCAGAAGTTTTTCAGAACTCTTAGAACATTCAGTTTGTATGTGTCTTGGATGAGTTGTTGACAGTAAATGTGCAAAAGGGTAATAAGACTGAAAATGGAGATCTAAATTAAATATAATTGATCAAAGATAGTACCAGGATTTAAGTGGGTGAAAGATGGAAACAGTCTACATTTTCATTTATTACTAGAAAACTGATGACCTCAGAGGATAGATTATGAATCATTGAGCGCTGATGGACAGTCTGTTCACCAAAGTTCATGTAAGGTTAATTTTACTGTAGTATAATTGCTCTCAAATCCTGTTTAATGGAGTTTTAATCCTACTATTTATACTATATATTAAAAACCCTGACCAATAATAGGACATGTTAATCTATAGCTTTGCTTTGTGTTGTTATAAATTTCTAAAGTAGGGAATATCTTTGAAATAGAATGTGAAATATTTTCCATTTCTGTTTATTTAAGATGCAGAAGATAAGTGTATAATAGAAGGCCACAACTGTACATTTGTTCGTGACTTGAATAGAATTAAACCTTCAGGAAACACAGAAACACTAGGTAGGTGTTTTCCTTTTCTTTGTTCCTTTTGGACTGAAATAGACTTTCTTATTATCTTTCTTGTTTTATTTTCTTACAGAATTACTACTGAAAGAATTTTTTGAGTATTTTGGGAATTTTGCATTCAATAAAAATTCCATAAATATTCGACAGGTAAGTACTATTTAATATTTGATGATTAGGTATATGGTTTTCTACTGTACTAATATTTAATGAGTGTAGTTTTCAAAGCATTATAACAAATGTCATTGTATGTCAACTCTTGGTGATAGAGAGTAATAAAAAATTGACACCTAGTGGAGCTACATGACTTGGGCCAAGATATCATCTAGCAGACCAGTGTTTTTCAGCATCTGTCTTTGTCACTTTGCCATGATATCTTTGTTATCTCCTACTACTAAGACTGTATCCTTCAAAATATGGAATATATTCTAAAAGTTTTTAGAAAGCATAATTTTATATACACTTTTATAAACCAGATTGAGTTTCTGTGGAAGAAATGGAATACCTAATCCCAAAGATCAGTTCAGTTCAGTTCAGTCGCTCAGTCATATCTGACTCTTTGCGACCCCATGACTCGCAGCACACCAGGCCTCCCTGTCCATCACCATCTCCCGGAGTTCACTCAGACTCACGTTCATCGAGTCCGTGATGCCATCCAGCCATCTCGTCCTCTGTCGTCCCTTTCTCCTCCTGCCCCAATCCCTCCTAGCATCAGAGTCTTTTCCAGTGAGTCGACTCTTCACATGAGGTGGCCAAAGTACTGGAGTTTCAGCTTTAGCATCATTCCTTCCAAAGAGCACCCAGGGCTCCTTTAGAATGGACTGGTTGGATCTCCTTGCAGTCCAAGGGACTCTCAAGAGTCTTCTCCAACACCACAGTTCACAAGCATCAATTCTTTGGTGCTCAGATTTCTTCACAGTCCAACTCACATCCATACATGACCACTGGAAAAACCATAGCCTTGACTAGCTAGACAGACCTTTGTTGGCAAAGTAATGTCTCTGCTTTTGAATATGCTATCTAGGTTGGTCATAACTTTCCTTCCAAGGAGTAAGCGTCTTTTAATTTCATGGCTGCAGTCACCATCTGCAGTCATTTTGGAGCCCCCCAAAATAAAATCTGACACTGTTTCCACTTCCCCATCTGTTTCCCATGAAGTGATGGGACCAGATGCCATGATCTTCGTTTTCTGAATGTTGATCTTTAAGCCAACTTTTTCACCCTCCTCTTTCACTTTCATCAAGAGGCTTTTGAGTTCCTCTTCACTTTCTGCCATAAGGGTGGTGTCATCTGCATATCTGAGGTTATTGATATTTCTCCTGGTTATCTTGATTCCAGCTTGTGCTTCATCCAGCCCAGCATTTCTCATGATGTACTCTGCATATAAGTTAAATTTTAGTAATTCCCTCAATTTGAGCCCTTAGGGTATAATTTACCTAGGCAAGTGAATTTATGATTTTGGTTCATCTGAGTAGGCAGAATGACAGACATTTTCCGTAAAGAAGAGCCATCAGAGCAAACTCCGAGCAGAATCTGTTTACAAGTGGGGATATGTGAGATGGCCTCCGGGTTTATTCTGTTTAGCGTGTGGATATTTGGTTACAGCCCGTGTAAGACTGGCTTCATAAAACACATACTCAGATATTCTTTTTTGTTGTTTTTCAACTCTACTTTTTTCATCCTTCCTTGACCCTTATCCTGTTCATGGAGACTTTGTTTAAAAAGGAAAAAAGAGAGAAAAAGTGTGGGATAGAGAGGGTAAGAAACACAGATCTCTGGAATGTAGTCTTGAAGAAAAATGTCATAGAACACAGGAAATGGTTTCCCCTTTATATACCCTCACTACTCAGAGCTCAGAGATAATGGTAGGGCAGCACCCCTGCTGGACAGTGGCTTGAGAGGCGTTAGGGAATTAACAAGGGCTGCCCACATTGGAGACTCATGACTTGGTTTTGTAGTATTTATGTATGTGATATCATTTGAAAGAGGAAAAGATTATATAGATTAGTGGATCACTGATGTTCATGAGTCAGCTCTAGCTTTTGTTTTTAATTCTATGAGATATCTCACCTGGCAGAGCCTTATTTAAGTTGAATGTTTAGGAATGTAAATAGGAAGCTTTTAATGTTTTAAAATATGTAATGAATAATCCTTTGTTCCTTCTCTACCTTTCTCGTTTCATACTTGTGAAACATTAATTATTATATTTAATTTAAGGCTTCTAATTTTGTGTGCTTCTGTTTTCTGTGTAAAAGGTATGTTTTTAGGAAGTCCCCAAAATAACTATCTTATGCCATTTTTCTTTTCCATATTTTTTTTCCTTCCCAGTTCTATTCTGTTAGATAAACGTTATGTTATTTTAAAAATACTTTTATTGGTTGACTTAGTCCAGATACCTCTCATCGGAGCAGTGACATCATCATCCATAGCTCATAAACCTAATTTATTTTTCTCTAAAGAGCACTCATAAAACTACAGTGGAAAAAGCCAGTCAGAAGTACACACACGTGTATATTCTAACACGTAACATGCATACAAACTGAGCTCCCTTGGGGAAGAGATTCTTTACTCTGTAAAGTTAGTGCTGGTGTTTTATGTGTTTTTGACATTTTATTAAACCAAACAGTTTTTATATCTGAGCCCTTAATATATTCATACATCTTTTTCTTCCCGGTAACGATCTACAGGGAAGGGAACAGAACAAACCAGAATCTTCTCCTCTGCACATTCAGAATCCTTTTGAAACTTCTCTCAACATTAGCAAAAATGTAAGTCAAAGCCAACTGCAAAAATTTGTGGATCTGGCCAGAGAAAGTGCCTGGATTTTACATCAGGAAGGTAAAGACCGCCCTTCGCCATCAAGTAATCAGCCTTGGGGATTGGCAGCCCTGCTGCTACCTTCTGTAACAAATAATGTGTCTCTTTCCAAGAAGAAAAAGAAGCCTGCAAGTGAAAGAATTAAAAACTTGTTGGATTCCATAAAAAAGTAGCGGTGCAGAAAATTCCACAGCCACTAATGGGAGAAGAGCAGTTAGCACTCAGGCATGATGGCTGCTCATTTGCTTTCAGAACTGGTTTTATCCTGTAAGCTGGTCGCTGACTGCCTGGAAGAACTGTGCGAAGCCCTGGCAGGTCATACTTCCATCCAGTCTCTCTCTTCTCATAATCTTCCTGTCGGGCCCTTAAACTGGTCTGAGATTCTGCGATATGTTCAGTCTGAAAGCAGTGGCATCATATGAAAACGCTAGCCATAGGAACAGGTGAAAGAAGATTAGAATGTACTTCAGATAAAATATACAAAGCAGATGGGAAAAATCAGTCTTAGAATCAAACCATTGTTGATATCCGCATCAGTCTCTGGGTGTAAATCATTTAAAGGGACTTCTAGGTATGTATGCTGCTGCTGTGTCGCTTCAGTCGTGTCCGACTATGTGCGACCCCATAGACGGCAGCCCACCAGGCTCCTCTGTCCCTGGGATTCTCCAGGCAAGAACACTGGAGTGGGTTGCCATTTCCTTCTCCAATGCATGAAAGTGAAAAGTGAAAGTGAAAGTGGAGTTGTGCCCGACTCTTAGCGACCCCATGGACTGCAGCCTACCAGGCTCCTCTGTCCATGGGATTTTCCAGGCAAGAGTACTGGAGTGGGTTGCCATTGCCTTCACCCTAGGTATGTATATACATAGGCAATGAATACAATAAAGTTGAAAAATTTGATAGTACTGTTTAGTTTTGTATTCTTCCAAGTATTCTTTCACATATAAATAAAAGCAGATTGGTATGGATTTCCAAAAACATTCATATTTTTGAAAGAGATGAATATAGATACTTCAGTTAGTACATTCTAGATATTCTAAACTAAATATATAAAAATATTGGTACTCTGTATTTAAAAATATTAATTAGTTTTTCTATCTTCAAAGATAAAATCCTTTTTCTACTAGTATGTGATATTCCAATATTCCTTCAATCTCATTTCAAAATTTCTTTCTCCCTGTAGGAAATAGATAGTATTGAAGTATGCTGCTGCTGCTAAATCGCCTCAGTCGTGTCCGACTCTGTGCAGCCCCATAGACGGCAGCCCACCAGGCTCCCCTCTCCCTGGGATTCTCCAGGCAAGAACACTGGAGTGGGTTGCCATTTCCTTCTCCAATGCATGAAAGTGAAAAGTGAAAGTGAAGTCGCTCAGTCGTGTCCGACTCTTAGCGACCCCATGGACTGCAGCCTACCAGGCTCCTCCATCCATGGGATTCTCCAGGCAAGAGAACTGGAGTGGGGTGCCATTGCCTTCTCCGAGGTTTGAAGTATAATTTCCCTTATAGTCCCTATAGAGTGACTGTCAGTGTATGAAGCCAATAGTATAGTGTCGGAAAACAGACTTGAGCCAGACTGACTTTGTGGCGAGTCTCTGTCTCTTTGGGTCTCATCTGTAAAATGGGGATGATGGCAGCGCCTCCTTTATGGTGGCTGTGGAGATTAGATAGGAACACAGGAAAGTGCAGGGCCACAGGCAGGCCTGGCATGTAGTACCCTATTTGTAATGTTGGTGGTAGATAGTCATTATTCATGATACTCAGAACTCAGATTTAGAGATTATACTGGTTTTCAAAATAGTTTCCCATCTAAATTTTAGGTCAGAAACTATGAGCCCTGCTTGAGGTCTTATGGGAAGCTCACTAATAGAACTGTCGTGAAGCAGGTAAGTTCTGTGCCCATGTGGCTAGGCAGTTCACTTTCACATCTGAAACCAACAAGCAGGCATCAGTGTTCTATACAAGTGGAGTCCTTAAACTAAAAGCTGTTTTTCTTTCCTTTTTTGTGGAGGGGTTGGGAGTGGGAGGGGCCGCTGCATGCAGCACAGCTTCTGGGATCTTAGTTCCCCAACCAGGGGAGGGAACCTGGGCCCCAGCAGTGAAAGCACTGTGTCCTAACCACTGGACTGCCAGGGAATTTCACGTTTGTTTTTTTAATTAGGTTAATTCTGTTGGACTGGAAATGTGTGCTGAGAGTTAGAAAGAGGTTTAAAAAGCATAAATATTCAAGAGTTTTTAAATGAAATGATTTTTTTTCCATTCATAAATATTTAATTAGACATTTTTCTTTTTAGTTTGGTGTTAAGTCTAAAATGGTCATTTAAAGCACATAAAGCATTAATGTATATATGTGTTAGCATTTCTTTTGTTTTTATAATTTATAGAATAACTTTGACGCCCCTAGGTTTGTTTTACTTTTCAGAATGAGGTTTACTTACGGGATGAGTTTTAATCTACATCAGTCTTTTACATGAAGTTTTCATTCTAGTAAACTGCATAAGGACTGCAAACAAATTTATGTTTTCTCCTAAGTTCATTGTGTGTGTGTTAGTCATTTAGTTGTGTCTAACCCTTTGTGACCCCATGGATTGTAACCTGTCAGGTTCCTCGTCCATGGGATTCTCCAGGCAAGAATACTGGAGTGGGTTGCCATTCTGTTCTCCAGGGAATCTTCCCAACCCAGGGATCAAACCCAGGTCTCCCGCATTGCAGGCATATTCTTTGTTATTTGAGCTACCATTGATGCTAATAAGTTCATTGCATCACTTTCCAAATTTTTAAAAAATAGTTTTAAATTAATCTTAGGGATAATCAGTAGTTATTTGTCATTGCCATTTCTTAGTTAAACTAATTGCAGCAATAAAGGTAAAGAAAATTTTTTAAAGTTTTTCTTTTCTAGCTGTTATGAGGCTTTTATTCACTAGCTGTCATGAACAATGGGTTTTATTCTTTATGTGAAAGTAATTTGATATGAGCTTACCTGAATCACATTGCTTTCAGTGTACATCATTCCTGGATTTTATAGCCCACTAGTCTGATTCCTGGGTTATTACCCATTTTTAGGAAATTAGAGAATTGACCAAGCAGTGTAGGAAAACAACATATGATCTGTCTCTCCCACAACCTCCAGTCATCAGAGAAGAGAGAATAAGACATTTGAAGTAGGACTTTCTTCCTGCTCTTGTTTAGTGCTTACCTCTTTGTTTTGCTCTAGGTTGAGAACAGAATTAGACTCTTAAGTCACCTCAGTTTCCTAGAAATTCCTTGGCCTTAGAAGTACAGCTCTATTCACTCCCTTACAGCCTGCTGCTGCCGACAGTAGGAAAATGCAACATTTACATGTATGAGTTAACACCTGCACAGTGAACACCTGCTGCAAAACCAGCAGACGAGCCGCCAAGCAGCCGTGGCTGGTCCAGGCAGCAGCTCTCTTGTCCACCCTCCAGAGGTTGGTGTTAGGTGTTGAGTAGCTGTCTTTGCTCTTGGTTCAGCCCCTTCAGGAAACACTGTAGGAGTGAAATATTCAAAATACTGTAGCAGGGAAGAAATCTTTACTGCCAGAGATGATCAGAGAAGGTTTCATCGAGTAGGACAAGGTAGGCTTTGAAGGGACCATAATCTCCATCAACCAGAGGAAGGGCATCAGGATTATCATTCTGGGAGCAGAAGACTGTGAATAGGTGTCAGGGAGATGAAAGTATGTTTGGAGAAGGGGCAGTCCAGACAGGTGGGATAGAGTTTTTGCTGTGATGCTCAGAGTCAAGGTTTAGAGAGATTGTGAAGGACGGCCTGTGGCAAGTTAGAAGGTTGAGTATATTTTCAGTGGTAAGCATTGGAAGTTTTTGTGTATGAGAGAAATAAACGTTGATCAGTTGCTTTTTAGGTGATTAATCTGTTAATAAGTATAGTTCTCAAGTGCCGCTCCTTTTTTCTTAGCAAATTTGAGTACCTTAGGTCTCATTATTAAGTTAGATAAAATTTGGTTGTTAAATTTTTCACACAGGTCCAGAAGCTGACTCTCATACACCTAGCAAGAGTATTTCACAAGAAAGTTAAGACTAAGTGGTTTAAAGCTATCACCAGGAAATATCATCAGGTCATGACATATGATTTTATGTAAAGCCTTACTAATGAGAAATTCTTTGCAGTATATACTTGGGAAGGAATGAAAACATGACCAGAAATCACTTTTCACCTTGGGATAATGTTGGAAAATTTATTTTAAATACTTGAAAGGCTTATTTTAGTTTCCATGCTGAGCTCAATTACTTGTGGATACATACTTCAACGAGTATAAACATTACAGTGTTCCTCTGGAATTCCCATGGAGCAACTCCCAGAAAATGTCTATTTTAGATGGAATCTTTAAACTGAAATATCTATGACACAGGATATATAAATCAACACAAATTATTTTAAAAATACACTATATTTTAAATGTGATCCCTTATGTTATCTGTGTGTGTGTGTATTCCCCATCTTTAAGTACTCAGTGGAGTCGAAACTGAAGACAGTAGATGAATACACTTAAACTTTTTTTTCCACAGCAGAATTTCTAATCTTTTAGGATATGGTGCCAAGATATTTTTAAAAGAGTATTGGAAAGATGGGACTTGAAACAGTAATTGTTACACCGTGAAGAATATGTAGTATGGTAAAATATTTAATTTGGAATAGACCAAGTCTAAATTAATGAAAAATATAAGTTATAAATTATCTTTTCTGGGTATGTTTTGAAGTATGACACAGTGAAAACTTGCTGTAATGGATGTTGTGAAATAAAATGGAACAAATTAATGAAAGGTTACAAATTAAGTCAGTGTTATATTCTGTGCCACCAGAATTCATTAACATGTCAGGTACAGTGGAAGTCATCCATTTTGAAACATCCTATTGCACAGTTCAGTTACTTGGCTTAGGTTAATGTAGCTTAATGATTAGGATTTTAATTACTCTTCACTTACACATGGACTTGGAGAGTGTATGAAATAACATTAATATCATCTCTTTTTATCTCAAAAACTGAGTAAAAGATGGATTATGAAGCCGGCTGATGCCTTACAATGAATTTCTAAATTTAAAAACTGATTTTTTTTCATTCCATGTAAAATATGTAAAGAATCCACCTTGCAGTGCAGGAGACCTGGTTTGATCCCTGGGTTGGGATGATCCCCTGGGGAAGGGAAAGGCTAAAGGGCTTTCCTCATAGCTCAGTTGGTAAAGAATCCACCTGCAATGCAGGAGATCTTGGTTCAATTCCTGGGTCAGGAAGATCTACTGGAGAAGAGATAGACTACACTCCAGTATTCTTGGGCTTCCCTTGTGACTCAGCTGGTAGAATCCACCCACAGTGCAGGAGACCTGGGTTCAATTCCTGAGTTGCAAAGATCCCCTGGAGAAGGGGAAAAGCTACCCACTCCAGTATTCTGGCCTGGAGAATTCCATGCACTATATGGTCCATGGGATCGCAGAGTCAGACACTACTGAGAGACTTTCAAAATGTGTATTACAGTTCTACAGATACACATATCAGTATAAAACTGGCACAAGTTACCCCTTGCTTTCTTTTTTAGCAGTTAATTTGGTGATTTTAGAAGGGTTGTTTGTGTATGATTTATGTGAAAATGTTCCGTTTTCCCAGGTTCTCTGGTTAAACCTACAGTAAGCATCTTTAAAGTTTCCCTGCTTCATTTCTTGGCATCACTGGTTATAGAGCTTGGTTATCAGGACTGAGTGGTCTCCTTCAGCTTTATATCACATAATTTAAAAAAAAGACTTACAGCATTTCTTGCATATTTTTTATTTGATCAAAATATTTTTATATTTTGGTTTCTTTGCTAAAGAAGTGATAACTAAGAATAACAGTGAGTAGTGGCACTTAACTTACCTGTTATTAAGTGATAAGATGGGTTCAAATAAATATATTTATTCCATATATCATTGATTTCCAGAGTTTCATGCTCACTTCTGGCTATAGGACTGTCATATCATTATTTTAGTCCCACCTCTAAAACTTTGTCATGATTTTGTGCTGGACTTTGTGCTTTACCTCCAATTTGACCTGTTTTAAATTAAAATTATTTTCTTCCTTAAAATTGGCTAGCTTCATTATTTTCTTATTTCTTCTGTTGTTGGTACCATTATTCTCTGCCACCATAGCTCAAACTCAGATCCTTTGGACCCTTTCTTTTTTGCACTTTGTTTTATTAACTTTATTTCTGTTATGGTCAGCTTAGTTTATGTCATTACCTCTCTTCTAATTTAATTACTAGCTAGTTTCCCAACCCAATGTTTTCCTTCTTTTGTGTACCTGTGTAAACAGCCGTCAGTTTTCAAAGGAATAGGAGGCAAGAAAGTACATTTTACAGTAAATTAAGTTATATGTGTTTATTTATTGTAATTCTATAGTTACTTTGGAATTTTACAGAGCTTTAAGGTCATTCTAACTATGAGATATACAAAATAGATATTGGTTGAAAATTCTAATTAGTAAAACTGGCTTCTTCTGTAACCTCAGAATATATTCTTTTTATAAACTCCACTGATTTTTTAAATTTATTTATTTTAATTGGAGGCTAATTACTTTACAATATTGTATCGGTTTTGCCATACATCAACATGAATCCGCCAAGAGTGTACACGTGTTCCCAATCCTGAACCCCCCTCCCACCTCCTTCCCCATCCCATACCTCTGGGTCATCCTAGTGCACCAGCCCCAAGCATCCTGTATTCTGCATTGGACCTGGACTGGCAATTCATTTCTTATATTATACATGTTTCAATGCCATTCTCCCAAATCATCCCACCCTCCCCCTCTCCCACAGAGTCCAAAAGACTGTTCTATAGATCTGTGTCTCTTTTGCTGTCTTGCATACAGGGTTATCGTTACCATCTTTCTAAGTTCCATATATATGCATTAGTATACTGTGTTGGTATTTTTCTTTCTGGCTTACTTCACTCTGTATAATAGGCTCCAATTTCATCCACCTCATTAGAACTGATTCAAATGTATTCTTTTTAATGACTGAGTAATACTCCATTGTGTATATGTACCATGGCTTTCTTAGCCATTCATCTGCTGATGGACATCTAGGTTATTTCCATGTCCTGGCTATTATAAACAGTGCTGTGATGAACATTGGGTACCCGGGTCTTTAAATTCTGGTTTCCTCAGTGTGTAGGCCCAGCAGTGGGATTGCTGGGTCATAAGGCAATTCTATTTCCAGTTTTTAAAGGAATCTCCACACTGTTCTCCATAGTGGCTGTACTAGTTTGCATTCCTACCAACAGTGTAAGAGGGTTCCCTTTTCTCCACACCCTCTCCAGCATTTATTGCTTACTGTAGACTTTTGGATAGCAGCCATTCTGACTGGCGTGAAATGGTACCTCATGGTGGTTTTGATTTGCATTTCTCTGATAATGAGTGATGTTGAGCATCTTTTCATATATTTGTTAGCCATCTGCATGTCTTCTTTGGAGAAATGTCTATTTAGTTCTTTGGCCCATTTTTTGATTGGGTCGTTTATTTTTCTAGAATTGAGCTGCAGGAGTTGCTTGTATATTTTGAGATTAATTGTTTGTCAGTTGCTTCATTTGCTATTATTTTCTCCCATTCTGAAGGCTGTCTTTTCACCTTGCTTATAGTTTCCTTTGTTGTGCAGAAGCTTTTAAGTTTAATTAAGTCCTCTTTGTTTATTTTTGCCTTTATTTCCAGTATTCTGGGAGGTGGGTCATAGAGGATCCTGCTGTGATGTATGTCGGAGAGTGTTTTGCCTGTGTTCTCCTCTAGGAGTTTTATAGTTTCTGGTCTTACATTTAGATCTTTAATCCATTTTGAGTTTATTTCTGTGTATGGTGTTAGTGTCTAGTTTCATTCTTTTACAAGTGGTTGACCAGTTTTCGCAGCACCACTTGTTAAAGAGATTGTCTTTAATCCATTGTATATTCTTGCCTCCTTTGTCAAAGATAAAGTGTCCATAGGTGTGTGGATTTATCTCTAGGCTTTCTATTTTGTTCCATTGATCTATATTTCTGTCTTTGTGCCAGTACCATACTGTCTTGATGACTGTGGCTTTGTAGTAGAGCCTGAAGTCAGGCAGGTTGAGTCCTCCAGTTCCATTCCTCTTTTTCAAGATTGCTTTGGCTATTCGAGGCTTTTTGTATTTCCATACAAATTGTGAAATTAGTTGTTCTAGTCCTGTGAAAAATACCGTTGGTAGCTTGATAGGGATTGCATTGAATCTATAGATTGCTTTGAGTTAGTATATTCATTTTCACTATATTCTTACGGTCCATGAACATGGTATAATTCTCCATCTATTAGTGTCCTCTTTGATTTCTTTGACCAGTGTTTTACAGTTTTTCTATATATAGGTCTTTAGCTTCTTTAGGTAGATATATTCCTAAGTATTTTATTCTTTTCATTGCAATGGTGAATGGAATTGTTTCCTTAATTTCTCTTTCTATTTTCTCATTATTAGTGTACAGGAATGCAAGGGATTTCTGTGTGTTGATTTTATATCTTGCAACTTTACTATATTCATTGATTAGCTCTAGTAATTTTCTGGGAAAGTCTTTAGGGTTTTCTATGTAGAGGATCATGTTATCTGCAAACAGTGAGAATTTTACTTCTTCTTTTCCAATTTGGATTCCTTTTATTTCTTCTTCTGCTCTGATTGCTGTGGCCAAAACTTCCAAAACTATGTTGGATATTAATGGCGAAAGTGGGCACCCTAGTCTTGTTCCTGACTTTAGGGAAATGCTTTCAATTTTTCACCATTGAGGATAATGTTTGCTGTGGGTTTGTCATATATAGCTTTTATTATGTTGAGGTATGTTCCTTCTATTCCTGCCTTCTGGAGAGTTTTTATCATAAATAGATGTTGAATTTTATCAAAGGCTTTCTCTGCATCTATTGAGATAATCATATGGTTTTTATTTTTCAATTTGTTAATGTGGTGTATTACATTGATTGATTTGCAGATATTGAAGAATCCTTGCATCCCTGGGATAAAGCCCACTTGGTCATGGTGTATGATGTATGATCTTTTAATGTGTTGTTGGATTCTGATTGCTAGAATTTTGTTAAGAATTTTGGCATCTATGTTCAATCAGTGATATTGGCTTGTAGTTTCCTTATTTGTGTGTCATCTTTGTCAGGTTTTGGTATTAGGATGATGGTGGCCTCATAGAATGAGTTTGGAAGTTTACCTTCCTCTGCAATTTTCTGGAAGAGTTTGAGTAGGATAGGTGTTATAAACTCCACTGATTTTAAAGTTTTCAAACTTCTCTACATGTGACACTTAATCCCAGAATACTGGTATAATGGAGTTATTCATTCAGTAAACATTTACCCATGATTGCTCTGTACCAGACAGTCAAAATTGAGACATATCAAGAGATGAAAGGTTTGAATTCCTAGGAAAATTATTTTTGTTCTTGGTTAGAAAGGCTTAATATAAGGGTAACAGTTTTGCCTGCATATCGGTTAATAATGATACAGTCAATTAAAATTCCATAAGGATTTTTAAAAGAAACTTGGAAGTCATTGAAAGTGTATGAGTAAGGATATACATAACTCACTAAGAGAAAGAATTTTTTTTTTTTTTGACAAATGACATGAAAATATGAAGTAAGATAATTCAAACAATATTTCTGGTTTGAGATAGACAAACCAATAGAACACTCCAGAAATATATTCAAGATATATGTGGGCATTTATAGTGGTATGATAAAGGGCAACATTTCAGGTCAATAGAAAGATGGAGTATTTGGTAAGTCTGTTGGGACAACTGGTGTGTGTGCTTAGTCACTTCAGTCGTATCTGACTGATGGCAACCGCAACTTGTAGCCCACCAGGCTCCTCTGTCCGTGGAATTCTCCAGGCAAGAATAGACTGGAGTGGTAGCCATTCCCTTCTCCAAGGGATCTTCCCCACCCAGGGATCAAAGCTGCATCTCCTGCATTGCAGGCAGATTCTTTACCATCTGAGCCACCAGGGACAACTGGTAGCTACTGGGAGGAAAAAACACCAGTCTCACTCTTATACCCAAATAAATTCCAAGTGGGTCAGAATTTAAATGCGAAAGGGGAGAAGTGAAACCATAAAGTACTAAACAGATCCTGGATGAATATTATGAACTTCAAGTAGAAAGGGTGCCTTTTCAAATATGACATAAATTTATAAAAGAATATATTGATAAATTTGACTACTTTAAAGTGAGAAGTCATGCCACATGACAGCTGTAAACAAAATTCTGATACTGTAGAAAAGTAAAAAAAATTTTTCTAATAATGAGCTCCACAAATGTATAAGTAATAGGCAAAGAAAAAGATACAGAAGCAATTAAAATGGAGAAGTAATAAAGAAGATCAAGCTTACTGATAATTATGTAAAACTTTATTATTGTGGAGAATTTTGAACACAGAAGTAAACTGAAAAGTGTAATCAGTTCAGTTCAGTCACTCAGTCGTGTCTGACTCTTTGCAACCTCATGAAACACAGCACACCAGGCCTCCCTGTCCATCACCAATTCCCGGAGTCCACCCAAACCCGTGTCCATTGTATCAGTGATGCCATCCAACTATCTCATCCTCTGTCATCCCCTTCTCCTCCTGCCCTCAATCTTTCCCAGCATCAGAGTCTTTTCAAATGAGTCAGCTCTCCACATCAGGTGGCCAAAGTATTAGAGTTTCAGCTTCAATATCAGTCCCTCCAATGAACACCCAGGACTGATCTCCATTAGAAAGGACTGGTTGGATCTCCTTGCAGTCCAAGGGACTCTCAAGAGTCTTCTCCAGTACCACAGTTCAAAAGCATCAGTTCTGTGCTCGGCTTTCTTTATAGTCCAACTCTCACGTCCATCCATGACTACTGGAAAAACCATAGCCTTGACTAGATGGACCTTTTTCAATAAATCCATCACCTGTTTCAGTAATTGACTCATGGCAAATTTGCTTTAATGTATAACCCCATTTATTTACCCAATTGGTATTTTAAGAATATTTCAGTCATTCTGTCATTTTATCTGTAAATATGTCAGTTACCACCAAAAGGTAACTTTTTGTAACATAATCAAGTTATTATCAAACCTGAGTAGAACAAACAAAAACAATAAATCTCTCATATCTTCATACCCACTTAGAGTTCAAGTTTCCAATTGTATTATGGATATCACAGCTGTCTTTTTTCCCAAGAATATTTTAGTCAGGATCCAGTTACAGTCCCCATGCAGTGATGGGTTGACTTGTTTCCAGAGTCTTTAATTCTTAGGGTTTCTGCTTCATCTCTCTTGTTCTCGTGTGATTTATTGGAGATATGGGATTGTCTGTCATAGGGAGTTTTCTCAAACATGAACAGTGCTGATTTTGTTGGCGCATATGATTCTAAGCTGTGTAGTTGTTCAGCATTACTTAATGATGTAAAAATATCTTTTATCAGTTTCAGAAAACTTTCAATCTTTTTTTTCTATCTTTCATGTCTTCATTCTGGGTGTTTCTAACCTATATTACGGCTCATCAACTTTTTTCTTTAGTTGTGTCTAATTTTTTAAACCCAATCATTCAATTCTTAATTCCAATTGAGTTTTTCTCCCCCAGTTCTGGAATTTCTATGTGGTATTTCAGATTATTTTTTCTGATTTTCTGTCAGAATTCTTAGTCTCCTTTCAATTTTCCTATGAAGTCTGCCTGATAACTCAGTTTTCTGGTCTGTTCTGTGACTCGTGGTGCTGACTTCCCTCCTAGGCTGCCTGACTGGTGGTGTTTTGTGTGCAGAAAACAGATGAGGGAGGGCACTGTTGATCTTAATTCAGAATGGGTTTATCGTTGTTTCTGGAAGGTGGGTAGGGGCACTTAGGATCCTGGATCTCCGTGATCCAGAATGGGCTTGAGATTTGAGGTTGGATTCAGTTCCGTATTGTAGCATCACCCAAAGCCACGAGCGCTCAGCAGGGCCCTTCTTCTTGGGCGGCCCTGAGCTCCAGTTCCTGTCCCCTTTTTCCTGCCATCCTTCTGCAAGTCCTGCTCAGCTCTGATCACCTCGTCAGCAGATGTCTCCATGGGGAAAGCAGTCCCATGTGGTCGGCTCCCCTCTGCAGATTTGCATGGCCACAGTCCTTAGGCTTTCACTGCCTTGTTAGCATTTGGATACTTTCACGCTGCTGCCATTTGTCTTGCCCAGCTGCAGAGCTGTTTTCGGTGAGAACTGGTATGTACCACTCAGGCTGCCATTACTGGAAGCCACTGAGTTCTTTTGACTCCAGCTTCTGGTCCTATATGTATGTACAAACATTTTTAGCTTTATAGGGATGATGTACACTGTTCATACAGTTTACTTCCTTGTAAGGGGCTTTCACATGATGTCTCATTTGCCGACAAGTCCTGAGTGGTGCAGATGCCTGGCCAAATTGAAAGCCTAGTTCACCACTGAGGAAACAGGTATTACAGATGTTGTTTGTGCTCTCCTTCAGAAGTCAGAAAGTGCCAGCTTTTATTTCTGAATTGTGATATCCTCACAGAGGATTTTGTCCATGCCAATTCAGAGTTTAAATTTATGCCATGTGTGAATGAGTGGCAAAGCGCCCAAATGAGAATGGGGAAAATATCTTCTTTTTCCAGCCATATTCAGATACCTCAAACAACCATGAAATACAATTTTTCTTCCAGTTTTCCAAAATATTTATCTGGGTTGAGACCAAGAATGAAAGCATTTTAGGCCAAAATGCTCCTTGGAAATATTATGATTTATAAGAGAGTTCTCTTTTCAGTTTTAGGCATATGTTATTAGATATATTATTTATGAACACAAAATTAAGTGCATTTTTGCATCAGTGAAATACTTGTATTTCTTTTCTATGTTATGAGTTATTTTTCTAATATTTAACTATTTCATATTTACAGATTTCAGTTAAATTATCAGCTTATATTTATTTAGGTAATAGATACATAGCAATTAAAAATAGCCATCCTTATTTTGTTAGTTTTCAACTTATGTTGATAATTTGCTACATGTATTCTAGCTCTGCTATATTGCTAGAAACCTTAATTCAAGTCTCTAAATATTTCATAATGCCATTTTAAAAACTGAAATTATTTGATGTTTTTATCTTGGTGGCTCTGAACAAAGCCAGTTCTTCAAACTTCTTCTTGATGCTTCAGTAAAAATTGAATTAAGTAGTATTTGAATTTAAATGTGGTTTAAAACGTTCCTTAATTCTGAAGCCCTCTGTAGTTCCCATTTTCTAAATAATATTAGCTATATTTGATCTTCTGCATAAAGAAAGCCTTGAGTATGATTAAATATGTGCAGTACCATCCTGGAATAAATTTTATTCATAGATTAATAAAATATGTGCAGCATGATTTAGGAGAAAATATTTTAGGCCATTAGATTTAGTTACATACGCTACTGTCTGTTTTAAATTCTGTGCAATGAAATCTGTTTTGCTTTAAAAATGAAAAGTTCATTACACTGGGAAATGCAGAATATTTGTTTTCCAAGACCATCAAAAGCATACCCGATCACACATTTAGAAAAATTTTGAAATACTAGTTTTAGTGTATCAGTTTAGTGGCATTTGTTATGATTATCAAATTTGTTATATGTGCTTCAAAGCACTGGATGTTTGATTTGGTCGCATTTCTTATAGTACATTGGTTCCAGTACAGTTCTTTTCTCTGATATGAAGTAAGTTACAAGACCTACAATTAAGAGCCAGTTTCTTATCAAAAATTATGGATGCCAGAGAGTGGATAATACATTGAAAGTACTGGAAGGAAAAGTCCTATCAAACAAGAATGCTGTAGCTGGGACTTTCCTGGTGATCCAGTGGATAAGAATCCACCTACTAATGCAGGGGACATGGGTTCCATCCTTGGTCCAGGAGGATGCCACATTGCTATGGAGCAACTAAACTGTTAGGCCCCAACTACTGAGGCCACGCTGCAACTGCTGAGCGCGTGTGCTATAACTGCTGAAGCCCATGTGCCTAGAGCCTGTACTCTACAGCAAAGGTCACCGTGATGAGAAGCCCATGCACCACAGCTGGAGAGTAGTCCCCTCACACCGCAACCAGAGAAAGCCCATGCACAGCAACAAAGACCCAGTGCAGCCAAAATTAATAAATGATACTGTATCTGGCAAAACTGTCCTTCAGAGATGAAGGAGCAATAGGATTTTCCTAGATGAACAAAAGCTGAGGCAGCTAGTCACCTGGAGACCTGCCTGACAAGAGATGCTAATGAGAACTTTCAGACTTCCATGAAGAGCATTAGATGTAACTCCAAGCCGTATGACAAAATAAAGTACAAGAATGAGGTTAACTGTTATTACTGTATTTTTTGTAATTTTTGTTTTATATATGATTTAAGCAACAAATGCATAAAACTGATTATAAATCTATATAATGGACACACAGTGTCAGTTCAGTTCAGTCACTCAGTTGTGTCCGACTCTGCAACCCCACGAACCGCAGCACGCCAGGCCTCCCTGTCCATCACCAATTGCCTTAGTCTACCCAAACTGATGTCCATTGTATCAGTGATGCCATCCAACCATCTCATCCTCTGTCATCCCCTTCTCCTCCTGCCCTCAATCTTTCCCAGCATCACGGTCTTTTCAAATAAGTCAGCTCTCTGCATCAGGTAGCCAAAGTATTGGAGTTTCCACTTCAACATCAGTCCTTCTAGTGAACACCCAGGACCAATCTCCTTCAGAATGGACTGGTTGGATCTCCTTGCAGTCCTAGGGACTCTCAAGTCTTCCCCAACACCACAGTTCAAAAGCATCAATTCTTCTGTGCTCTGCTTTCTTTATAGTCTAACTTGCACATCCATACATGACTACTGGAAAAACCATAGCCTTGACTAGATGGACCTTTGTTGACAAAGTAATGTCTCTGCTTTTTAATATGCTGTTTAGGTTGATCATAACTTTCCTTCCAAGGAGTAAGCATCTTTTAATTTCATGGCTGCAGTCACCATCTGCAGTGATTTTGGAGCCCCCAAAAATAAAGTCAGCCACTGTTTCTCCATCTATTTGCCATGAAGTGATGGGATCAGATACCATGATCTTCGTTTTATGAATGTTGAGCTTTAAGCCAACTTTTTCACTCTCCTCTTTCACTTTCATCAAGAGGCTCTTTAGTTCTTCACTTTCTGCCATAAGGATGGTGTTATCTGCATTGCATTTGAGGTTATTGATATTTTTCATAGAAATCTTGATTTCAGCTTGTGCTTCCTCCAGCCCAGTATTTCTCATGATGTACTCTGCATATAAGTAAGTTAAATAAATCCATGTAATGGACACAGTGTACAAAGATATTTAGGGACCGTTACAACAGAAAGGAGGAACAAAGTTGTGTAATAGAGATTTTGTGCATTATTGAAGGTAAATTGGTATTCAAAGTAGATTGTTACAGCTCTAAGATGCAAATTTTAATCCATAGGCTAACCACTAATAAGTAAAAAATATACAGAAAAGTAAATTAGATAATCACAATAGTACCCTAGAACAAATAAACACTAGACAGTAATAGAGGAATTGAGGAACCAAAAATTATGACATAGAAAAAAAAATAAATGGCAGAAATGAAATTGCTTTACCAGCAATTGCTTTAAATGAAAGTGGATTGAACTCTTCAATTAAACGGCAAAGAGGCAGAAAGGACTGAAAAACAAGGGCCAACTGTATGCCATCTGTGCCCCTCTCTTTTCTCTGGTGTTCTTCTTTGCAACCTGTGGTATCTGGGTCTCCATCTTCTTGACTCCCCATGGCTGCATCAGGGAAACTCAAGGCAGTGAGCTGGGAAAACCCTCTCTCGTGGCTCGTTTCTTTTTCCTTTATGTCCAAAGCCATGAAAACTGTTTTGTCATAGACATTTTAGTTGTCTTAAGTGGGATAGTAAATCTAGTCTATTACTCTCTGGAAGCAGAGACAGTATTGATTAATAGAAGTCATATAATGATTAGGGTTATACTTTTTAACCCTCTAAAAGCTTGAATTTTATTAGTAAACTTTGGCTTTTCATCAATTACTCTCTGAACTAGATTTATTTTGATAACCTTATAATTATCCATTAAAAAGGTACTCCTTTGAACTTTAAAAAATCATTTTAATGATGACAAATACATTAATTGAAAAAAGCATTGTACTTTTTAAACCTACTATAAAAAAGTTCTTTATATCGATCTTAATCTTTTGGTTTTCTTCCCCCTAAGAGTAAGAGGAACTAAATTAATTTCGAATGTGTTGACAAGTGTCTGTTGCCAGTAAGTTATTTTTTGTGTCTCAGGAAAATAATTGTATGCATTAGGTCATTATGGACTTATATTAATTACAGCAGTTACAGGGGTAAAGAAAGAAAGCTTGAACAGGCATCTTATTACTGATCTGGAAACAGAACAACTGGAAATGTGGTTCTATGTTTTCTTTTAAAAATAATACCTTTTGATCTTAAAAACACTAATTTAGATAGTTGGAAACTTCTAAATTTGGATATTTATATCTTTTCTTAGGTTTAATGAAAGTAATTTTGTGAGTCTGTATCTGTGGTTGGTTTCTGTGGTTGGTTTCTTCCTGCTTTAGATTTGAACACTCCGCTCATTTAAATGAAAGAACTTAGTCTTACTTAAGTGTTGGAGGTAAAGTAGAAGTTTCATGACTCACACTGATATGAAAAAGAAAAGAATGGTGATAGGTATTGTTTTAATATGTAGTTAACAAGTGATGAATAACAAGGTTATATGTATTCCAGATGTAATGCCAGAAAAAATAATGCTTCAAACATATAGCAATAATACTTGATCCTAAAATGTATGAATAAGTCATAATTCATTTTTGATAGAATATTCATTATGATTTTTATTTCTTGACAAAATATTAATTTTCAAGGAGTTTATAGCTGTGACTAAGAAAAATACATAATCTTGGATAGGAAAAACTTTAAAAATGAATTTAATAGTAATTTTCCTAATAAAAACTGCCACATACCATTTCCATGCAGCAAAGCAGTGGTAAATATTTTGTGCTTTTTGACAGCTTACCATTATGGCTGACAGTAAGACTGGATGTTGGTCAACAGATCAGAATCATAATGTCATTGTTGGATAAATTAAAGCTATTATTCCAATTTTGATAGGGTGGTTTTAGTATGGGACATGAATAAGTGAATAAAATTTGAGCCAAATCAGGCATATAACAGAATAACAGCAGTTTGCTTCATTTAAGAGCATCTGTGCACATCTCTGCCCCCAACCTTGGTACTCTCCTGTCTTCTTATTCCTCATATCCAGGAGGAACTGTACTCAAAAGAAGACATATTCCAGGCAGAGAAGGCCCATCAGCTACAGAAGGCTCTGGGAAGTTGGTTTGTGTAGCATCACATTGTTGTTCAGTTGCTAAATCGCGTACGACTCTTTGCAGCCCCATGGACTACCACATGCCAGGCCTCCCTGTCCCTCACTATCTCCCAGAGTTTGCCCAAGTTCATTTCACCCCCCTTCTTCTTTTGCCTTCAGTCTTTCCTAGCATCAGGATCTTTTCTAATGAGTCGACTCTTCACATCTGGTGACCAAAGTATTGGAACTTCAGCTTCAGCATTAGTCTCTGTAATGAATATTCAGGGTTGATTTCCTTTAGGATTGACTGGTTAGTTATCCTTTCAGTCCAAGGGTCTCCCAAGAGTCTTTTCCAGCACCACAATTTGAAAGCATCAATTCTTTGGTGCTCGGCTTTCTTTATGGTCCAGCTTTCATATCCGTACATGACTACTGGAAAGGCCATAGCTTTGACTGTATGGACCTGTGTCAGCAGAGTGGTGTCTTTGCTTTTTAATATGCTGTCTAGGTTTGTCATAGCTTCCTTCCAAGAAGCAAGCGTCTTCTAATTTCACGGCTGCAGTCACCATCTGCAGTGATTTTGGAGCCCAAGAAGAGAAAATCTGTCATTGCTTCCACTTTTTCCCCTTCCATTTGCCATGATGTGATGGGACCGGATGCCATGATCTTAGTTTTTTAATGTTCAACATGATCAAAAAGAAAAAAAAAAAGCAAACCTTTGGTAATAAGAAAAAAATCTGTATTAAAAATTAATTACTTCTGTTTTTCTCTACTACTAAAGCAGATTACGCTGCTGCTGCTGTGGACTGAAAGTTGTACTCTGAAAAGGACTGGTGTTTTCTGAAAATGTGAAAGCAAAATGAAGGCTGCAATTTGGCTCGAAAGTAGTGGCTTCACAGAAATTTCCAATACCTCGTTAAAGTGATAATGATTCTCATAGGTGCCCAAATGATTTAAGAGCAATATTGTCATAATGTACGTTCTTCCTCCATTGAGGGAAGAAGTCGTAGGTTACTGTGTTGGGGAGCCTAGATGTGGCCTTGTTTTGGGATCTGGAGGAAGTGGCTTTCGCCTCCTTCAGATGTGTTTGCCTCAGTTTCCTCAGACTTCAGAATCCTGTTCTATTGAAACATACATGGCGTCACAGCATAAAATGATAGTGCTTATACAGCTGCACTGTTCTTTCCATCTGAAAATAGCTTCTTTGTCATCTTCAAGCTTATTTCTGTTTTTCAGTGATTTTGAAGTCCAGACTGAAAATTAAAAGTTGATCTGTTTTATTTACCTACAGTATATCTGGAATTTAATTCCTTTGATTACCGCATCCTCACCTGCCAGCCCATCAGCCTGTCCTGTGTGCTGCTCTCCGGAGCGTAGCCCAGACTTGTCCGCTGTCCACCATGCCCATCACGAGTGCCGCAGCTGCCGTTGCCGCTGACTGTGCTTGATTTCCCCCTCCATGTATGCACAGTAGTTGGTAGAGGTAGCTGTGTGCGAGGGCCACTGTGGCAAACACCACAGACCAGGTGGCTTAGGCCACAGAAACTTCCTTTCTCGTAGTTCTGAAGTCCAGGGCCAGGATGTCATCAGGCCTGGTCTCTGAGGAGAGCTCATTCCTTAGCTAGTTGTGAAAAAAAAAGCTCTATGGTGTTTCTTCCTCTTCTTTTAAGAACAACAGTCCTGGGAATTCCCTGGCAGTCCAGTGATTTAGGAGTCTGTGCTTCCACTGCTGGGGGCCTGGGTTTGACTCTTTGTCAAGGAACTAAGATCCCATATCAGCATCAGTGCAGCTAAAAAAAAAGAAAACAAACAGTCATAAATATCAGATTACAGTACCACCCTCATTACTTTATTTAACCTTAATTTAACCTCTCTAAAGACCCTATCTCCAAATATTGTCACTGAGAGTTAGGTCTTTGCTATAGGAAATCTCGTGGGTCCCTAAGTAAACAAGACATTTTTAAAAAGAACAAAATTGGAGAACTCACACTTCCCTATTTCAAGAACATTACAAAGCTACAGCAATCCAAACAGTGGCATAAAGACAGATGTGTACATCAATGGAATAAAACAGAGAGTCTGAGAATAAATCCTCACATATATTATCAATTTGTTTTTGACAAAAGTGCCAAGGCTAATGAACAGTAAAGGGACAGTCTTTTCAGCAAATGGGAAAACTAGATAATCACATGCAAAAGAATGAGGTTGAACCCTTACCATATATAAAAATTAACTCAAAATGAATAAAACCTGAATTTAAGACTGCAATTATAAAAGTTTGGAAGAAAACAGAAGAAAAGCTCCATAATATTGGATTTGCTAATCTTGGAAAAGACACCAAAAGAATAAGCAAAAAAACAATAAACAATAGACTAATTGGACTTCATAAAAAAAATTTTTAAAGCCTTTTATGCATCATAGGGCAGTATCATTAGAGTGGAAAGGCAACTCATGAAACATGAGAAAATATTTACCACCCACAGATCTGATAAAGAATATGCCAAATATATAAATCTCTACAACTCAACAACAACAGAGGCAACCAAGTTAATAAGTTAAATATTTGAATCCACATTTCTATACAAATGGCCAATAGGTACAAAACAAAGATGTTCAAACATCATTAGTCATTAGGGAAATGCAAATCAAAACCACAGTAAGGTACCACTTAAAATCCTCATTACAATGGCTATTGTATTGAAACACTGGAAGATATCCTACATTGGTAAAAATGTGGGAAAATTGGAACCATGGTACAGTGTTGGTGGGAAGGTAAAAAGAGCAGCCCTATGGAAAACATTTAGTGGTTCCTGTAAAAGTACACATAGAGTGATCATACCATGCCATATGATCAGCACCATTCCTTGGAAAATACTCAAAAGAATTGAAAGCAGAGACTGAAACTGATACTTATATGCCAATGTTCATAGAAGCATTATTCACAATAGTAACAAGGTAGAAACAATCCAGGTGTCCTTGAATAGTTAAATAAGTCAAATATGGTTTATAAAAGCAATGAAGTATTCTTCAGCTTTAAAAAGGAAGGAAATTCTGGTCTGTACTACAACATGGATTCAGAGAAGGAAATGGCAACCCACTCCAGTATTCCTTCCGGGAGAATCCTACGGACACAAGAGCCTGGAAAGCTACAGTCCATGAGATCACAAAAAGTTGAACATGGCTGAAGCAACACAGCACACACACACGCAACATGAATAAACCTTTAAAAACATTATACTGAGTGATATAGGTAAGTGTTAGTAAGTGTTAGTCGCTCAGTCATGCCCGACTCTTTGCAACCCTATGGGCTGCAGCCCACAAGGCTTCTCTGTCCATGAGATTTTCCAGGAAAGAATACTGGAGTGAGTTGCCACTTCCTTCTCCAGGGATCTTCCCAACTCAGGGATCGAACCCTGGGGGTCTCCTGCACTGCAGGCAGATTCTTTACCAACTGAGCTACAAGGGAAGCTGATATAAACCAGACACAAGAAAATGAAATATTGTATGATTCCACTTATATGAGGTATTTAAAGTAGGTAAATTTATAGAGATAAGATCAACATTACCACGTGTTTACAAGGAAGTAGAGTAGCTGAAATTCTCATACCTTGTTGGTTTGACTGTAAAGGGGTGCACTGTGGCCATTTGGGGAATCTATTTAGCAGTAGACATCACCAGATGATCAACACAGAAATCAGATTGATTATATTCTTTGTAGCCAAAGATGAAGAAGCTCTATACAGTCAGCAAAAAAGACCAGGAGCTGACTATGGCTCAGATCATGAACTCCTTATTGCCAAATTCAGACTGAAATTGAAGAAAGTAGGGAAAACCACTAGACCATTCAGGTATGACCTAAATCAAGTCCCTTATGATTATACAGTGGCAGTGAGAAATAGATTTAAGGGACTAGATCTGATAGAGTGCCTGTTGAACGGTGGACTGAGGTTCATGACATTGTACAGGAGACAGGGATCAAGACCATCCCCATGGAAAAGAAATGCAAAAAAGCAAAATGGCTGTCTGGGGAGGCCTTACAAATAGCTGTGAAAAAAGAGAAGTGAAAAGCAAAGGAGAAAAGGAAAGATCGAAGCATCTGAATGCAGAGTTCCACAGAATAGCAAGAAGAGAGATAAGAAAGCTTTCCTCAGCGATCAGTGCAAAGAAATAGAGGAAAACAACAGAATGGGAACGACTAGAGATCTCTTTAAGAAAATTAGAAATACCAAGGGAACATTTCATGCAAAGATGGCCTCCATAAAGGACAGAAATGGTATGGACCTAACGCAGAAGATATTAAGAAGAGGTGGCAAGAATATACAGAAGAACTGTACAAAAAAGATCTTCATGACCAAGATAATCACGATGGGGTGGTCACTCATCTAGAGCCAGACATCCTGAAATATGAAGTCAAGTGGGCCTTAGAAAGCATCACTACGAACAAGGTAGTGGAGGTGATGGAATTCCAGTTGAGTTATTTCAAATCCTGAAAGATGATGCTGTGAAAATGCTGCACTCAACATGCCAGCAAATTTGGAAAACTCCGCAGTGGCCACAGGACTGGAAAAGGTCCGTTTTCATTCCAATCCCAAAGAAAGGCAATGCCAAAGAATGCTCAAACTACTGCATGATTGCACTCATCTCACACATTAGTAAAGTAATGCTCAAAATTCTCCAAGCCAGACTTCAGCAGTACGTGAACCGTGAACTTCCAGATGTTCAAGCTGGTTTTAGAAAAGGAGAGGAACCAGAAATCAAATTGCCAACATCTGCTGGATCATGGAAAAATCAAGAGAGTTCCAGAAAAACATCTATTTCTGCTTCATTGACTATGCCAAAGCCTTTGACTGTGTGGATCACAATGACTGTGTGGATCACAATAAACTGTGGGAAATTCTGAAAGAGATGGGAATACCAGACCACCTGACCTGCCTCTTGAAAATCTGTTTGCAGGTCAGGAAGCAATAGTTAGAACTAGACATGGAACAACAGATTGGTTCCAAATAGAAAAGGAGTGTGTCAAGGCTGTATATTGTCACCCTGCTTATTTAACTTATATGCAGAGTACATCATGAGAAATGCTGGGCTGGAAGAAGCACAAGCTGGAATCAAGATTGCAGGAGAAATATCAATAACCTCAGATATGCAGATGACACCACCTTAGTGGCAGAAAATGAAGAGGAACTAAAAAGCCTCTTGATGAAAGTGAAAGAGGAGAGTGAAAAAGTTGGCTTAAAGCTCAACATTCAGAAAACTGAAGATCATGACATCTGGTCCCATCACTTCATGGGAAATAGATGGGGAACAGTGGAAACAGTATCAGACTTTATTTTGGGGGCTCCAAAATCACTGCAGATGGTGACTGCAGCCATGAAATTGAAAGACACTTACTCCTTGGAAGGAAAGTTATGACCAACCCAGACAGCATATTGAAAAGCAGAGACATTACTTTGGCAGCACAGGCCCATCTAGTCAAGGCTATGGTTTTTCCAGTGGTCATGTATGGATATGAGAGTTGGACTGTGAAGAAAGCTGAGCACCAAAGAATTGATGCTTTTGAACTGTGTTGTTGAGAAGACTCTTGAGAGTCCCTTGGACTGCAAGGAGATCCAAGCAGTCCATTCTAAAGGAGATCAGCCCTGGGATTTCTTTGGAAGGAATGATGCTAAAGCTGAAACTCCAGTACTTTGGCCACCTCCTGCAAAGAGTTGACTCACTGGAAAAGACTCTGATGCTGGGAGGGATTGGGGGCAGGAGAAGAAGGGGACGACAGAGGATGAGATGGCTAGATGGCCTCACCGACTCAATGGATGTGAGTCTGAGTGAACTCCGGGAGTTGGTGATGGACAGGGAGGCCTGGAGTGCTGCAATTCATGGGGTCGCAAAGAGTCAGACACAACTGAGTGACTGAACTGACTGACTGAACTGACTAAGGCTAAATATATGCTTAATCTATGACCGGCTTCCACTGTATCAAGCTAAATGATCATCACATCATTACAACAATAAGAAACTTGAGGAGTGTTCAAGTTCACGACTTTCTTGAACTCATTAGAGAACAGCAGGTGAAGTGCTACCAGCTAGCCCCAAATCTAAGGAGAAGTGAGCACATGCGGGCAGAGACAAGATGTGAGCTTATCTGGGTAAGATGTACACGAATATCATAGGAAGAATTTAGCTAGGTTTGTTAGAAAATTAATAGGAGCCAAATTGGATTTGTGATAGGATTTGGAGCCTATGGAGACTACAGACCCAAAGGGAAATTGCATCCTGGTGTATACTTTTCTTCACAGACCTCACTAGGTGTTTGCAGAAATAATACATGAAAATTCTGAGAAAGGGTCTCTCGTTGTGCCAGCCTAAAGAAGGGGAATAGCAGCTAAAATGTGGGAAAGGTGTGAAATCCTACCCAGATCCTTTCCCCTTTAAAAACCTTCAACTGCAAAGGAAAGGGTAACGAATGCTCACTCTTCAGGCACCGAGGAAACACCACTGCAGCTGAAGAAAGCAAAAGGAGAAGAGCTGTCACCCTGAGGAAGGACAGCAATACATACAGACCCCAAACTGTGGGGACAGAAGCAGCACTGAGGACCCATCCGTAGACTCGGGGCCCTAGTGCCAGCTCAAGACTGATGCTTAATCAGAACGACAGAGAGTGCTTCCTCTTTGACCTCTGGCACACGACTGTGTCAGGCCACAAGTAACAGTGAAATACTGCCACAAGAGTTGTGAGAGCGTGAATCCAAGAGTTACAGGGTCTGGGCTTCTCAGACGGTTCTAGTGGTAAAGAGCCCTCCTGCCAGTGCAGGTAGACGTAAGAGACACAGGTTCAGTCCCTGAGTTGGGACGATCACCTAGAGAAGGGCATGGCAGCCCACTCCAATATTCTTGCCTGGAGAATCCCATGGACAGAAGGGCCTGGCAGGCTGCAGTCCATAGAATCACAGAGAGTCAGACTTGACTGAAGCGACTTAGCATGCACGCACAGCACAAACAGATAAACTAAAGCTGAAGGTGGCTCAGAGGTTAAAGCGTCTGCCTCTGATGCAGGAGACCCGGGTTCAATCCCTGGGTTGGGAAGATCCCCCTGGAGAAGGAAATGGTAACCCACTCCAGTATTCTTGCCAAAGAATCCCATGGACAGAGAAGCCTGGTAGGCTACAGTCCATGGGGTCGCAGAGTCGGACACGACTGAGCGACTTCACTTCACTTTACTTCACTTCAAAGCTGAAGGAGGAGCAGATACTGAGAGAAATCTTCTGAGCCTTACTCCAGATAGCAAGTATTTATAGAAGAATTTGAAGACTGGTGCATAATGAACGCTAAAACCAGCTCAATCTTATTGACTTAAAACCCCATACTAAAGGACTCCAGGCATAAAAACAACTTAACTGAGTCACTACTGACTTAACACTAGAAAAAACTACAGGACCTATGAAAAAAATGAGAAAAACAGCACACTGAGAGTAAAAAAAAAGCAAACGACAGACAAGATTTACATATGGCACAAGTGTTGAAATCAGACTAATAAAGTAACCATAATTGATAAATATGTTAATGGTTCATAGGAAAAGGTTAGCACCATGCAAGATCAGATAGACAGTTTCAACAGAAATGGATAGAATAAAAAGAATAAAGTGAAAGTGCTAAAGGTAAAGAAAAAAAAAAAGTAACCGAGGTCAAGAAAAACTCAGTGATCTCATCAGTAGACTTATGCAGCTAAGAGAAGAATTAGTGAACTTGAAAGCAGGTTGATAGAAATTATCCAAACTATAGCCATTATCTTGTAATGCCTATATGGAGTATAATCTGCAAAAAATTCTAAGTCACTGTGCCATACACCTGAAACTAATATAATATTGTAAATCAACCATACTTCAATGAAAAAAGTAAAGAAATTATTCAAACTAAAGCAAAAGAGTAGAAAATATAAGCATTCAAGAGCTATGGGACCATAACAAATAGTGTAACTATATAATTGGAACTCAAGAAGAAGAAGAGAAAGACTAGGGTAGAAGAAATACTTGGTGGAGAATTTTGTAAGATTAATGATAGACACAAATACCAGATCAAGAAACTCAGAGAATATCACGCAGAATAAAACCAAAACACACACAGCCCCCAAGAGATTTCCTATCCGAACTGTTGAAAACCAGAGGACAAAGAAAATTCCAGGTCAAAATGGCTTAGCCGGTGAATTCTTTCAAACATTTAAGAAATAATACCACTTCTATGCATCCTATTCCAGAACATTCCCCATTCATTTTGTAAAATCAACATTAATCTGATACTGAAACCAAAGTTATCACAAGTAAAGAAAACTACAGACCAACATATTTTATGAACAGAGATGTAAAATCACTCAAGAAAAAAGACAGTATGACTAATGTGGAGTTTGTCCTTGGAATACAGGTTTGATTCAATGTTTTAAGATCAGTCAATATTATTCACAAAAATCCTTATGTGAATCCATAAAGATTCACATAAAAAGCGGCTTTATTTATAATCATGATTCATGAGATTTAACTGAAGAGGTGATATTTGAGCTGAATTTGTAGTGGAAAGACTGGACACCACAAAACTGGTTCACAGGGAACAGGAAGTCTATGGCAGCACTCAGCTCTATGTAGAAAAAGTGTAATGTGAGCCACAGATATGTCACACATGTAATTTAAATTTTCTAGAAGCCACATTCAAATGTAAAAAGAAAACTATTCAATTAATCTTAGTAATATATTTTGGTTAGCCCAATATATCATAAAACAGTCATTTCAACACTTAATCACTATTAAAACATTGACTTTTTTTGCATCAGGACTTGAAACTCAGTCTGTGCTTTACCCTGACTGCACCTCATGATTTAGACAAGCCACATTTAATAGCCATGTGTGGTGGTCAGTGACTGCCATGTAGGACACCATAGTTTCTACTGGAACTTCATAGTCATTCTTGCTGGAAGAAAATGTAGACCAGAACAGTACATCTCAGACTAGCACTGGTGTAGGACCAGTGCTTTGGGGTTTTTAATTTCCGATCTATTTTGGACTGACATTTTTGTAAAGTAAAATTAAAAAACAAAAAAGAATTACTGGAAAAAACAAAAATGAAATAGAAAGTGAAATGTAAAATGCAAGCTTAATTTTAAAGTCTTGGATTCAGCAGATACACTATTCTGTGCTCTCACTTTCCATTTTTGGTACTTATCTTGTCTGGGACTAGTTAGACAGAGTTTAGAGGCCTAGGTCAGTCCGCAGGAACCCTAGTCTAGAATACAGTCGAGCTTGCTTGTCTCCCCACCAGTCGTGTAAAATGCCTGCATAAAGGGAATGCCTGACAAAATAGTGTGCTTCTGACAACTGGATGCTCAGAACACCCAGCTAAGTTTTAGAATTGTTTCCACCCGAAAATAATGGGGCAATGCTGTCATCACTCGTCCAGTAAAACAAATTTGTGTGTACGCCACAAATTCCGCCTGCACAATCTGCAGTGCCTCTCAGAGTCTAGGTTATTCTATTCTGTTTTTGCTCTTTTTTTTTTCTCCAAGCCTTAAAGATCATCTTGCAAAGGCAGTGTCCCTCTTCAATCTTCCTTGCATGAACTCCATGAGAGTAGGGTTTCAGTTTTCTGTCTTTTAAAAATATATATAGCTGGGACTCAGAGTTTGAGCCAAAGTCATGTTTCATGTAGGATTCAAACATATTGAAAAAATCATGGGGACGGCCAGTCAGAGGCTTCCTTGAATGCCTGAAGGACTCTTCCTGGGAGAAGTGCACCAGTGATGTTGAGACCGGCCACAGTGGCAAGACACAGCTCCCATCCCAGACAGCAAGACTGACTCTTTCTTCAGGAACTGCCTACTATATGCTGTGGAGTTTATATAGATCATTTATTGCCTTTAACCTTCCCCATGAAATGAACTTGAGATATGCCCTCTTTGGAGGTAAAACTTTCACGTAGTTCAAAATTCAAAGTTTACGAAAGGATATACCATGAAACACAAAGAAAAGTCTTCCTCTTACCCTGCCCTGTGCCACCCAGATTTTCTTGTCATTAGCACCCAACTTTATACGTTTCTTGCATATCTTCCCAAACATCTTTTATACTTACACAAAAGTATTTGCATATATTTTCTTTTTCACTCTTTGCCTCCCTGCTTCCATTTGTTATTATATCTTATTATTCTATATCAGATAGCAAGTGTTTTCTCACCCATTTTTATGCTGCATAAATTTCCATTGAATGGATAAATTAGAATTTGTTTAAGCAATCTATATTCTAAAATTTTTCAGAATTTTATTAGAATTTATAAATTCTAATCTATAAAATTTTCAGAATCTTTCCCCCAGTCTTTTGCAACTACAAACAATGTTGCTAATAATATACTATAATTTATTTATATAAATAAATTAAATTATATTATAATTTATTTATATAAATAAATTAAATTATAATATAAAGACTAGAGATCTCTTCAAGAAAATTGGAGATACCAAGGGAACATTTCATGCAAAGATGGACTCGATAAAGGACAGAAATGGTATGGACCTAACAGAAGCAGAAGATATTAAGAAGAAGTGGCAAGAATACACAGAAGAACTGTACAAAAAAAAAGATCTTTATGACCTGGATAATCACGATGGTGTGATCACTCATCTAGAGCCAGACATCCTGGAATGTGAAGTCAAGTGGGCCTTAGAAAGCATCACTATGAACAAAGCTAGTGGAGGTGATGGAATCCCAGTTGAACTATTTCAAATCCTGAAAGATGATGCTGTGAAAGTGCTGCACTCAATATGCCAGCAAATTTGGAAAACTCAGCAGTGGCCACAGGACTGGAAAGAAAGGCAATGCCAAAGAATGCTCAAACTACCGCACAATTGCACTCATCTCACAGGCTAGTAAAGTAATGCTCAAAATTCTCCAAGCCAGGCTTCAGCAATACATGAACCATGAACTTCCTGATGTTCAAGCTGGTTTTAGAAAAGGCAGAGGAACCAGCGATCAAATTGCCAACATCTGCTGGATCGTGGAAAAAGCAAGAGAGTTCCAGAAAAACATCTATTTCTGCTTCATTGACTATGCCAAAGCCTCTGACTGTGTGGATCACAATAAACTGTGGAAAATTCTGAAAGAGATGGGAATACCAGACCACCTGACCTGCCTCTTGAGAAATCTGTATGCAGGTCAGGAAGCAACAGTTAGAACCGGACATGGAACAACAGACTAGTTCCAAATAGGAAAAGGAGTGTGTCAAGGCTGTATATTGTCACCCTGCTTATTTAACTTATATGCAGAGTACATCATGAGAAATGCTAGACTGGAAGAAACACAAGGTGAAATCAAGATTGCTGGGAGAAATATCAATAACCTCAGATATGCATTGACACCACCCTTATGGCAGAAAGTGAGGAACTAAAAGCCTCTTGATGAAAGTGAAAGAGGACAGTGAAAAAAGTTGGCTTAAAGCTCAACATTCAGAAAATGAAGATCATGGCATCCGGTCCCATCACTTCATGGGAAATAGATGGGGAAACAGTGTCAGACTTTATTTTGGGGGCTCCAAAATCACTGCAGATGGTGACTGCAGCCATGAAATTAAGACGCTTACTCCTTGGAAGAAAAGCTATGACCAACCTAGATAAGCATATTCAAAAGCAGAGACATTTACTTTGCTGACTAAGGTCTGCCTAGTCAAGGCTATGGTTTTCCAGTAGTCATGTATGGATGTAAGAGTTGGACTGTGAAGAAGGCTGAGTGCCGAAGAATTGATGCTTTTGAACTGTGGTGTTGGAGAAGACTCTTGAGAGTGCCTTGGACTGCAAGGAGATCTAACCAGTCCATTCTGAAGGAGATCAGCCCTGGGATTTCTTTGGAAGGAATGATGCTAAAGCTGAAACTCCAGTACTTTGGCCACCTCATGTGAAGAGTTGAGTCATTGGGAAAGGCTTTGATGCTGGGGGAGATTGGGGGCAGGAGGAGAAGGGGATGACCGAGGATGAGATGGCTGGATGGCATCAACAACTCGATGGACGTGAGTCTGAGTGAACTCCGGGAGTTGGTGATGGACAGGGAGGCCTGGCGTGCTGCAATTCATGGGGTAGCAAAGAGTTGGACACGACTGAGCGACTGAACTGAACTGAACTGAAGATAAATTCCTAGAAGTTGTGTTTCTTCATCAAAGGTTTCACACATTTGTAATTTTAAGAAAACTTCCAAACTACCCCCTCCCCCAATATATGAGAGCACCTGTTACTTTATACCCTCAACAAGAGTGTATCATTTTTCAAATTTTTGTAATCTTTACTAATATCAGTTCCAAAATGGGGTCATTTAGGGACTTCTCTGGTTGTCCAGTAGTTAAGACTCCCAAGTTTCCACTACAGGTGGCATGGATTGATTTCTTATCAGGGAACTAACATCCTGCTTGCCTCGTGGTACAGCCAAAATAATCCCCACTAAATGGTGTCATGGTTTTACTTTGCATTTACTTTATTATGAGTAAGACTGAGTAGCTTTTAAAGTTTTATTATGAATAAGGTTGAGTAGCTTTTAAAGTTTTTTGAATTTCCTATTCTGCAAACTATTTACTTCATAAAATATTTTATTGTCTTTTTACTGTTTTGTAAGAACATTTTATTTATTAGAGAGATTGGCTCCTCAACCATGAAATGGTTGTGGTTTTCTCTAACTTGCCATTTGTCTCTTGACTTTGCTACTGTGATTTTTGCCATGTAGAAAATGTTTTATGTTTGCGTGCTAAAAGTATATCAATTTTTTGTTTAGAATTAAGAAAGCCTTTTCCTTTTTAGGTTTATTTTAAAAATTATCTCATAATTTTTGCAGTTAACAATGCTTGTAAGTATTAGCTGTAACTAGAATTCATCCTACCATGATATGTGAAATTGCTGTTCTTTATTTGCTAAGTCATGTCAGACTCTTTTGAGACCCCATGGTCTGTAGCCCACCAGGCTTCTCTGTCCCTAGGATTTCACAGGCAAGAATACTAGAGTGGGTTGCCATTTCCTTCTCCAGGGAATCTTCCCAACCCAAGAATTGAACCTGCATCTCCTGCTTTGGCAGGTGGATTCTTTACCACTGAGCCACCAGGGAAGCCCCAGTATGTGAAATATAAAATTCTATAAAAGAATAAAATCCCTGAGAGAAAGATATATTATTTGATAAATTGTGTTGAGATAATTAGGTCGCCAACAAAAGTACTGGATATCTGGATATGTGAAATAGGTGTCCATTATTTTTTGATGGTTACCTAATATTCTCAATACAGTTTATCAAATAATACATCTTTCTCTCCTGAATGTTATTTCTTTATAATTTTATTTCTTTATGACTGTGCTGGGTCTTTGTCACTGCACGTGGGCTTTCTCTAGCTGAGGTGAGTGGGAGCTACTCTTTAATTGTGGTGCACAGGCTTCTCATTCCAGTGGCTTCTCGTTGTGGAGCACAGACTCTGGGGCACATGGGCTTCAGTAGTTGTGTTTCGTGCCGTGGACTTAGTTGCTCCACAGCTTGTGGGATCTTCCCAGACCAGGGATTGAATCTGTGTTCAATCTGCATTGGCAGGCAGATTCCTTACCACTGAACTGCCAAGGAAGCCCCTTTCTTGGATTTTAAATCCTACTTTTATTATGTTCAGTTCAGTCGCTCAGTAGTGTCTGACCTCAGCATGCCAGGCCTCCCTATCTATCACCAACTCCCGGAGTCCACCCAAACCCATGTCCATTGATTCGGTGATGCCATCTAGCCATCTCATCCTCTGTCGTCCCCTTCTTTTCCTGCCCTCAATCTTTCCCAGCATCAGGGTCTTTTCAAATGAGTCAGGTCTTCACATCAGGTGGCCAAAGCATTGGAGTTTCCACTTCAACATCAATCCTTCCAATGAACACCCAGGACTGATCTCCTTTAGGATGGACTGGTTGGATCTCTTGCAGTCCAAGGGACTCTCAAGAGTCTTCTCCAACACCTCAGATGAAAAGCATCAATTCTTCAATGCTCAGCTTTCTTCATAGTCCAACTCTCACATCCGTACATGACCACTGGAAAAACCATAGCCTTGACTAGACGGACCTTTGTTGGCAAAGTAATGTCTCTGCTTTTGAATATGCTATCTAGGTTGGTCATAACTTTCCTTCCAAGGAGTAAGCATCTTTTAATTTCATGGCTGCAGTCACCATCTGCAGTGATTTTGGAGCCCAAAAAAATAAAGTTAGTGGAAACTGTTTCCACTGTTTCCCTATCTATTTGCCATGAAGTGATGGGACCAGATGCCATGATGTTCGTTTTCTGAATGTTGAGCTTTAAGCCAACTTCTTCCCTCTCCTCTTTCACTTTCATCAAGAGGCTCTTTAGTTCTTCACTTTCTGCCATAAAGGTGGTGTCATCTGCATATCTGAGGTTATTGATATTTTTCCTGGCAATCATGATTCTAGCTTGTGCTTCATCCAGCCCAGAGTTTCTCATGATGTACTTTGCATATAAGTTTAAATAAGCAGGGTGACAATATACAGCCTTGACGTACTCCTTTTCCTATTTGGAACCAGTCTATTGTTCCATGTCCAGTTCTAACTGTTGCTTCCTGACCTTCATACAGATTTCTCAAGAGGCAGGTCTGGTATTCCCATCTCTTTCAGAATTTTCAAGGTCTATTGTGATCTATACAGTCAAAGGCTGCTGGCTAATACATTCCAATTTGTATTGACATCTGTTTCTGACTTTCTGTGATCTATTCATGTGTCAACTCCAAACTGTTTTAACAAACTGTTTAGCCAAATAGTTTAAATTATGGCTTTATAACTTGTTTTATTAATAGTATCCAGAAGGGCTTATATCCTTCTCATGAATCTTATTTTTCAGAATCTCCTGAGCTATTTTTGTTTGGTTACCTTTTTGTAAGAACTATAGAATCAACTTGCCAAGTTCCAACAAAACCTGGTTGGTTTTTAAAACGGGGATAGTATTAATAGATTAATTCAGGAAGAGTTAACAGCTACATGATGTTGAGTCTGCCTCCTGAGAACATGGTAACTTTTCCATTTGTGTCGTTCTTTCTTCATTTCCCTCAGGGATGTGCTTTATAAATCATGCCCATTTCTTATTAAGTATATTTCTAGGTAGTTTATCCTTATTATTGCTCCTCTGAAAATGGGGGCTTCTCTTTCATTGCATCTTCCAGCTGACTGTTGTTACTGTTTCCACTCTTCAAAGTGTTAGTCCCTCAGTCATGTCCAACTCTTTGCAACCCCGTGGACTGTAGTCCACCAGGCTCCTCTGTCAATGGAATTCTCCAGGCAAGAATACTGGAGTGAGTTACCCTGCCCTCCTCCAGGGGATCTTCCCCACCCAGGGATCAAACCCGTGTCTCCAGCATTTCAGGCAGATTCTTTACCACTGAGCCACAGGGAAGCCTTTGTTTCCACTCTTACCAGTGAGTAAATTGAACCTTAAGAGAAGTGACCTTCCAAGTCTCATCCGTGGTAAGTGGTTGAGATGGAATTTGGCCCCAGGTCTTCTCATTCCACCCCGACACCAACATGTGGATAGAAACCATCACCCTGTAGTATATACCTTGGTGACAAGTGTGTATCATTACTATTGCATATGGGACTTCCATGGTGGCTCAGGCGGTAAAGAACCTGCCTGCAGTGCCGGAGACCTGGGTTTAATCCATGGGTCGGGAAGATCCCCTGGAGAAAGGAATGGCAACCCACTCTAATATTCATATTTGTTTCTTTCCTGTTGGAGCTTAAAGGAATCTTGAGACATGATCCAGCCCATTCTTATTTTATGGTGAGGAGAATGGTGCTCCCAACCAGGAGCTCACCAGCGTTTACAGGTGAAAGGAGAAATGAACCCCATCTGAACCTGTTAGCTTTGTTTTACCAATTCCAGTTCCACGAAGCAGCTTGAGGACACAAGGCAGGCTTTTGTCCACTGCACCTAGAAACACTGCGTTGCAGCCTTGGTTTTGGCTCTCGAGCTGGTAATGTTATTTTAATCACCCCCTGCTGAATATTTTCACGGAATTGAAATTACAAGGGCTGTGGCTGTCTTCTATGCATGTTTAAAATACTGTTTGCTCTGCTACCCTAGAATGCACAGGAGAAAAGTTTTTATTTTTGTTTTTCTGAGTGTCAGCACATTTCATTTCATTTAAAAATAACCACATCCTTGTTGACAAGGGTCTTGGATTCTTTCAAGGAAGCCTGGGATGGAGAGGTCACTTAATACTGTCCACGGCCTGCAGAGGGAGCTCTGTGGTTTCTTTCTCTCCAACGCACAGCTGGTCCATTGGTTAATGTCGACAATTTTAGGGCTGAGCATTTGTCAGTGACTTATAAGTTGTATAATATTAGAAAGTCGGGTTAGCTCTTCTTTTCCCTACTGCTCTGCTGTGTCATGGATCACCACCCTGGGAGTGGCGGTCAGTGCAGGAGGGTTATGGTCACATGCCCCCATCTCACTTCTGAAAGGCTCTGGGGAAACCTCTAGGGATAGGTTGCAAGCAGTCTTCTGGTCTCCTGAGTACGCAGCAGCCCCTGGGTCTCTATGAAGAACTACTGCCTTTTCCATCAAGTTTTCCATCTACTGTTTAAATTCCTTTTAAAAATTATATAAATTATCGTAGGCAATTTTGAAAATTGAAAACACATTAAGAAAAATTTGCTCATAACCTCCAATGCAGAGCTACCCACCCTGATGTATTTCTTTGTGGTCTCATAGGCACTGTACTGCCCGAAGCCTTTAGGTTCTATGACTGACAACTGAAAAATCCACATCAAGACAGCTCCCTGAGTTGGAAATGGTCAGGGCAGGAAGGGCTTCCCCGGTGGTGCAGGGGTAAAGAATCTGCCTGCAGTGAAGGAGCCACAGGAGATGTGGGTTCAATCCCTGGGTTGAGACGATCCCCTGTAGGAGGCCACGACAACCCACTCCAGTATTCTTGCCTGGAGAATCCCATGGACAGAGAAGCCTGGTGGGCTACAGTCCAGGGGGTTGCAAAGAGTCGGACGCGACTGAGCGAGCTGGCATGCACACACGCACAGGGCAGGAATGGCCTGGCAGCCACAGAAGTTTCTGCCATCAGAACTCAGCTGGACTGAAAATCAAACCCTTCTCTCTCAATGTCCTGATTAAGCCGATGATCTGAGTGTGTGTGGCTTGTGATTGTGGCTTGTTTTCTCAGCCCATCTGATCCAGGCATTAAAGGGCCGGATCATGATCCTTGCCGTCCACGTGGTGGCAGAGAACTCCAAAATTCAGTATGACAAACGTTCTGCTGGGAGCTGCACGGTGGACGCAAGGCAGTGAGTCGGCTCCTCATGCTGCAGCCTGCCGGCCCTTGAATGTCTGGGGGAAGTGAGGAGGGTGGAGACCACAGCTCTGGCACTGGCTCCTATTCATGGAGAGAAAAAAGTGAGTTTTTAAGAAGCTTGTTGCCCACAGTTCTCTCAGAGAGGAGATGTTTCTTTCCTTAAGGAAACTAGTAGAGATAGAAAAGAATGGAGCATCAGGGGCCCCAGTGAGAATTAGGACACATACAGAATCCCCTCGAGGCTGTTACACTTGTGACCCGATTTGTTTACTGTCCACCTTTGAATGAATGGACCCTTCAGACCACTGTGAGCAAAGTGGCTCAGTCTGATTTCTAGAAGCCGATTCGCTTCTTTAAAGGAGGGAGGAAGGAGACAGACATCAGGAATGGTTGTGCTTCTTGATTCCTTGGTCCAGAATATTAGGTTGGCCTAAAAGTTCATTTGGGTCTCTCTGTAAGATATTATGGAGAAACCACAATAAACTTTTTGGCCAACCCAATACTAGAAGGACATTTCTTTATGAGGCATGCAGCCTATTTTTCTCTTTCAGTGTTCAATGTGTAAGAAAAATATTTTTAATTAATTATTTTGTGTAAATATTTGATAACTACAGGGAGGAAAAGTCCCCAAAACAGTCAAGCAGTAATCTACTTGGAGCTCATGTTGATTTAGTTCAGACTAGTGTAGGAGTCTAAGGGAATAAAGTTTATGTTATCATAAATCTAAAGTTATCTTAGATGTTTTCTAAATTAAGTGATATGTCCTTAAATAAATGAATAACATTAAAAAATAGTGTAGAACACAGGCCATTTAAAGAATTTTTATTTGCCTTTTCTCAGATTGATTTCTCATGGATGAAACGTTTCTCTGACCATTGTTTCCTCAGCATCTCAACAATTAAGAGTGATATACACTACAACCAGGGTTTGATCCCTGGGTGGGAATATCCCCTGGAGAAGGGAATGGCAACCCACTCCAGTATTCTTGCTTGGAGAATTCCAGGGACAGAGGAGCCTGGTGGGCTACAGTCCATGCGGTCGCAAAGGGTTGGACACACAACTGAGCGACTAACACTTTCACTTTTATTTTTCATATGTAAAATAGATAGCCAATGGGAATTTGGTTTATGACGGGGCACTCAAACAGGAGCTTCATGACAACCTAGAGGGTGGGATGGGGTTGGAGGTGGGAGGGAGGTTCAAGAGGAGGGGACATATAAATACCTATGGCTGATTCACGTTGGTATATGGCAGAAACCAACACAATATTGTAAAGCAATTATCCTCCAATTAAAAATAAAAAAAATTTTAAAGAAATAAGTGAAAACAAAGAGTGATAGTATTTGTAAGAGATAAAAGGCTAAACTCATCAGCATTCTATTTCAAGGGGAAGCTCACCTGTTGTAAAGGATTCTGGAAGCTGTCAATCTACATATGGCTTTTGTAACAAGGGTTAGAAGGTCTGGGATGATCCAGGGAAGGGTAAAAAAATGGGATCCCAGGGAAGAATCTCTCAAGGTTTGCAGCCAAAAATGCTGAGGGTATTTCCTGAGGGCAGGTTTAAATCTGAAGGATTGTCAGCCTCCTCAGACTGCTTGCTCAGACTTGGGCAAGTCAGAGAGGAAAGGTGTGCTTTCGGCAGGAAGTGTTTTCTAAACTTCCTAGGCAGGACAGTTCCATCCAAAGGAGACAGTTCACTGCTCTAAACGTGCAGCCAGATGGCAACAGTGCAGCGAGTGGTTTCTGTGCCGCAGCCTTGATTTCATCTGGGGGACAGGCAGGGGTGCTACAGAGCATGATTGAAAGCTGAGGAACTCAGTTAAGAAGCTAAGTGATATTCCATTGTGTATGTGTATCACAGCCTCCTTATCCATTCACCTCCTGAGGGACATCTAGTTTGCTTCCATGTCCTAGCTATTGTAAATAGTACTACAATGAGTATTGGGGTGCATGTATGTTTTTTTTTTCATATGTCTTTTTCAATTCTGGTTTCCTCAGGATATATGCCCAGTAGTGGGATGGAGGAGACACATTTATACCTATCGCCGATTCATATTGATGTATAGCAAAAACCATTACAATATTGTAAAGTAATTATCCTCCAATTAAATGAATATTTAAAACAAAATTTTAAAGAATTCCAATGAATCACAATCAAATAATTACTTGGACATTTGTTGGTATGTATGAGATTATGTGAAAGTGAATGTCGCTCAGTGTTGTCCAACTCTTAGTAACCCTGTGGACTATATATAGCCTACCAGGTTCCTCTGTCCGTGGAATTCTCCAGGCCAGAATATGGAGTGGGTACCTGTTCCCTTCTCCAGAGGATCTTACAACCCAGGGACTGAACCCATGAGTCCCACATTACAGGCAGAATCTTTACCATCTGAGCCACCAGGGAAACAAAAGTCTTACTCCCAAAGAACTTATTTTTTAATACTCAGATTTTTAATGTTCTTTAATATTCACCTCTGTGATTTTTTTTGTTTTGTTTATTTTTATTTTTGGCTGTGCCCCACTGCATGCGGGATCCTTGTTTCCTGACCAGGGATCGAACCTGTGTCCACTGCATTGGAAGCATGGAGTCTTAACCACTGGACAGCCAGGGAATTTCCCAAAACTTCTGTAATCTTACCACAAAAGGGGTTTATAGTTTATGTCAAAGGTAATTATTGTTGTGATCTTTATTTAAAAAAAAAGGCACTAGAGAAGTGAATTGGAAGAGGCTCATTTAGTTTACTGGAGAAGGAAATGGCAACCCACTCCAGTGTTCTTGCCTGGAGAATTCCAGGGACGGGGAGCCTGGTGGGCTGCCGTCTATGGGGTCACAGAGTCGGACACGACTGAAGTGACTTAGCAGCAGCAGCAACATTTAGTTTACTGTCCTTGAATGCAAACTTGCTTGGCCTGAAAATGGAGTCTGTCTCGTGGTAGGCATCCAGTCAGCATTTGTTGAATGAATTTAATGAATCGCCATTGTCTGCCACTGTGGACCGTACACTTGGCCTCATTTCCTCGGATGTCAGAAAGGAAACACCTATATGAGTCCCCAAGCTCTTGAGTGTCTCCTTGGATTAGACCAAGAGAACAAAGGCTAAGCAGCTGACCCTGGACAGATCACAGATGAGAGGCACAGCTGGAGATGCTGAGGCTGGACAGAAAAGACCCTGGCTGGTTCAAGTGCTGGGGACACATGACCTTAGGCTGTGAGGGACCAGGAAGCTTCGGAAGGAAATAAGTGTCCAGCTTGGCTGGCAGGACGTGCCTTCTCTCTCCTCTGACTCGCACCCCACCCACCCCACCTACCACAATGACTTCTTCAGTCTTTGAAATTACAAGTTCTTTATTTCACATTGCATGAGTAATATGAGTAATTTCCTTGTAGAAATATGAAAAGTAAGAAGAGACAAAAAGTTCCCTGTGATTCGGGTACCCAGAGCAAGGATTGTTCATATTTCAGTGAGTGATGCCTCCACACTTGTTCCTTCACTTAAATAGCCTGAGTGTAAATATAGCTTTTATACTAACATACATATGTGTGTGTACAGTGTGACAATTTACAATACAGTTTGTTTCCTATGTTTAGTGTTATTAAAACAGTATTGCCTAGAACATGTTTTTAGTGTGTGTGCACGTGCTGAGTCCCTCAGTCGTGTGTGACTCATGGATCCCATGGACTGTAGCCCGCCAGGCTCCTCTGTCCATGGGATTTTCCAGGCAAGAATACTGGAGTGGGTTGCCATTTCATTCTTCAAGAATATGTTTCTTACTGGGTGCATAACCTCATAAACGCAAGTGTCGCAGTGATTCTGGAGAACCCACCCAGATTTGTGGGGGAGGGGACATAGGTTCCCCTGTAAAGTGGGCAGTGGTGGGGTTCTAGAAGAGCCTATGAACTAGGAAAACACTGTGGCATTTATGAAAAATCTGTCCCAGTGTTCACTGGTTGGATTGGCCATTACACCTGCTATGTAATCTTCGCTGGTCCCCAGTGTCATTCTGTCTTTTGCAAGGGGTTAATCACTGGAATGACATAAGATTAACCAGAAGTGACACAAATATAACAGTCGAGGTCAGCCTGAGGGAGGGGACCTCAAGGGCTCTAGTACTTGCTGTGAGGGTTATTATCAGACTCTCAGCACCAGCTGTCTGTGCCCTAGACCTTCAGCTCTCAACTGTGGTGAGTGTCCCGCAAAAGCATTTTGAAGTGGGAAGGGACAAGCCCCTGAAAACAGAAACTTCCTAGGAAAAAGTGAGGAAGAGTTCTTCCCTTTGATCACAGGGTAGCTTCAGGCAAATTACTAAATTCTGTGTTGCCTGTGTTTTCTTATGTATAAGATCAGGTGATTATAATACCCACTTTGTACAGTTTAAAATGGAGATCAAAATGTGTTCATCAGTAAAGCACTTAGAACAATGCTGCTATGCAATAAACTCTTAATAAGTACTATATTTTATCACTATGAGTAGTAACAGTGATAGCTGTAGTAGTAATATAATTGTTGGATATTTATATCTCAGGTTTTTTACATGATAAATAATTTATTAGAATATCCTTGCAGATACTTTTTTGCCCATGTTATCTGATTATTTCCTCAGAGTGTAATTGCTAGATGCGTATATTCTAAGGCTTTTGATACATGTTGCAGACTCTATTCCAGAAAATGTGTTCCAGTTCATTTTACAGTCAACATTTTAAAAGGATGCCAAATTACCCACTCCCTTCAGCACTAAGGGTTGTCATCTGAAAATCCATATGTGAATTCATTGTTTCTTTAATTACTAGGGAGGCTGAGAACTCTTTCCATATGTTTATAGTCAGCTGTATTAAATCTTCCGTGGGTTGTATCCTTTTCCATTAACTGAGTTAAATCTGTGTAACAAACATAAGTTTAATCCATTTATATTATATTTATTATTATCTTTTAATACATATTTTATGGATCTTATATTTATTGTGATTTAAAAACTTTACTTTTACTGTATTACTTTTTTTTCTGTTCATAATGTATATGTACATTATAGGTACATTTCTTCTTCCTCCTTTCTGCTAAAATAATTGACTTTTCTTAATTTCTTTTTCTTTCTTTGCTGCTGCTACTTTGGAAGTTATACATTCTATTTCTATTTTTCTAGTGGTTATCTTCCAATTTTTATCTTGTACCTGAATTTAAAAGATGCTTTGTTCCTTGGAAAGAAAGACATGACAAACCTAGACAGCATATTAAGTAAATAGCAAAGACATCACTTTGCCACCAAAGGTCTGTCTAGGCAAGACTATGGTTTTTCCAGTAGTCATGTACAGATGTGAGAGTTAGACCATAAAAAAGGCCGAGCACCGAAGAACTGATTTTTTTGAACTATGGTGTTGGATAAGACTCTTGAGAGTTCCTTGGATTACAAGGAGATCAAACCAGTCAATCCTAAAGGAAATCATCCCTGAATTTTCACCAGAAGGACTGTTGTTGAAGCTGAAGCTCCAGTACTTTGGCCACCTGATGTGAACAGCTGATTCATTGGAAAAGACCCTGGTACTGGGGAAAGGAGTAAAAGGAAAAGAGGGCAATAGAGGACGAGATGGCTGAATGGCCTCACCAATTCAATGAACATGAACTTGGGCAAACTCCGGGAGGTGGTGAGGAACAGGGAAGCCTGGTGTGTGGCAGTCCATGGTGTCACAAATAGTCCAACATGACTTGGCGACTAAACAACAGCAACATCTTGCATTACCCGCTTTTTGATCAATGACAGCTGACCTAATTTTTCCTGTGGGATGTAACTGTGCTCTGGAGGGGGACCACATCGTGCTTTGGGGTGAAGGTCAAAAGGCACAGCTCAGGACGTATGGCACACAACTCCTGGTAAACTACGTCCCAAAGAGGAAGGAGAAAGCAAAGGCAGCCAGATGTGCCTGAACCCCAGGGCTGTGAGATGAGTGCCAGCCTTCTGAAAATGAGTCCCGTGAGGAAATGGAACAAATCTGAGGTGTCTCTTGGCCGTGGACAGGGCAGCTCACATAATCTGCATAATGTCAGTTCTGTAATCACAGCCTCACACACCTGAGCAAATGCAGACCCAAACGAGGACACTGAGGATGCTGGGAGCAGGTGCGACCCCTGCCTGCTGACCCCAAGATGGACTGTCCTAGCCTGCCTTATGCAAGGTGCTCCGCAGTGACTCTGGGCATCCTCCCCTGGAGAGAAGTCCTTCTGCCTCCCTTTGTCACCCAGCTCCTGGGGTCTACAGTCTGTCTCCATCACCCACGGCAGAGAGATGGTCAGCCAGCAGTTGCTCTAAATGCATGGAGATTTTGGATACCTGCTTATTTCAACTCCAAGATAACATGAAACTGGGCTATGTGTTTCCCTGCCACACCTTCCTGGAACACTGTGTTTTTGTTTGAAGATCGGGAGGACAAAGAGTATCATTTTCATATTAAAATAAACATTAATGGGCAGAATGCAGCACTGGATGAATTTCAAAGAGCAAGCTTAAAACTTCAAAAGAGTTCAAGTTTGCATTTGCAGTTCTGGATCAAGTGCTCAGCCCTCCCTAGGTGCCCATCCACTGTGCTTTGTTTATTTATTGTTATTCTCAGGGTTTTAGGTTTTAATCCAGTAGCCAAATATTTTCTTCCAATACAGTGAAGACACCTAATTCAAAGGTTGTCAGAAGATTTGTTCTTGGCCTGCTTTCTCTTCCCCTCCCCTCTCCACTTCACTGAAAAAAAAAGAAATAAATTACTACCCAAGCCTATAAACTATGAAATGTTAGTCACTCAGTTGTGTCCCACTCTTTGTGACCCCCATGGACTATAGCCCAAACAGGCTCCCCTATCCTTGGGATTCTCCAGGCAAGAATACTGGAGTGGGTAGCCATTCCCTTCTCCAGGGTATCTTCCTGACCCAGGGATCGAACCCAGGCCTCCTGCATTGTAGGCGGATTCTTTACTGTCTGAACCACCCACGTGGGAAGCTCTATACACTGCAAAGTAGGCTATAATGTGAGTCTCCCATCCAGATGCTGGAAAGGGCCCCACTTTCCTGCAGGCTGTGGCCTCAGGAACCTCCCCCACCATGTGATGCCCTCCCTAACCCCTCACACTGCCCCTCACTTTTCATAAAGGTGGGAGCAGTTCCCAGGTGTTTCTTCACCCTCAACTCAGACCAGTCCCGAGTCTGTGAGTTTAAGTTGCATGTAATTTGACCATTTTGCTCAGAAAGGCCAGCCTCTGCCCTGACAGGTATTGTCAGGTTTAATTTTCAAGCTGGGCATTCTTTTGTTTTTCCAAAAGTGTGTGTCCTCTTCTTTTTTCAAAAGTAGTTTATATATGTATTTGTTTATCTTTGACTGTGCTAGGTCTTCATCGCTGTGCATGGGGTTTTCTCTCATTGCAGCAAGCTGGGGCTCCTCTCTAGTTGCAGTCCACAGGCCTCTCCTTGCAGTGGCTTCGCTTGTTGCAAAGCACAGCCTCTAGGGCACGAGGGCTTCAGTAGTCGTGGCTTGTGGACTCAGTAGCTGTGGCACATGGGCTTAATTACCCTTCAGCACGTGGAATCTTCCTGGACCAGGAATTGAACACTCATCCTCTACATGGGCACATAGATTCCTAACCACCAGGAAGGTCCGAGTGTCTTCTGATAGCCAGTGCATCTGCAGTGGGAGGAAAGCACCCTCTGGATCTGGAGGCAGATTAGCCAAGACCTTCTCTCTGGAAGTGAACTCTCCATCAGCGGCTCATTCCATGGTCGCCATCCACATTCCTCAGGCTGCATTCACAGCCCTGCCTGTGGCGTCCTCTTGAATTGCTGGATGCGTGTGTCCTTGACTCTTGTGAGGAAGGTGCTCCAGGGTCAGAATCGCTTTGCTTCCAGAAAGGGCCAGGATGAAGTTGGTGGAAATGGGCCAGCACCAAGGAGTGGTCCTGGAGGCATCACCTGCCACAAGCTCCCTGAGGGCAGGGAGGTCCGAGGGGTGAGCATGGCCAGTATCAGAGGAGCTGGGGCCGGTCTCCTGTGCCAGGCCTGAGGTACAAGAGCCCCGCTTGGACAGGAGATGAAACTAGAGGGCAGGAGAGAGGGGTCATGATCAAGTGCAGGGGCCAAGGTAAGAGGGTTGAAGTGACACGACCAGGAGATGCATGACCCAGGGGATGGTGAGCTAGACTGTAAACTTGGGATCATAAGACTTCTTTTGACAAAGTTTTCAATAAAAGTCTTAGGGAAAGTGCCTAGTATATCATTAGAGCTAAATAAGTGTTAGTTATCTAAACGAAAAATTATAGAGGTGGGAGTATAGACCTACTACCACTTTCAGGGCAAAAATACATGATTAATAATGAAAGATTTGGGAAAATGAGACTTTCCTAATGATCCAGAGGGTTAGACTCTATGATCAGAATTCATGGGGCCCAGGTTCAAGCCCTGGTCGGGGAGCTAGATCCCACAAGCATGCCTCAACTAAAGATCCTGTGTGCTACAGCTAAGACTTGGAGCAGCCTAAATCAAATCAAATCTTAAAAAAAAAAAAAAGATTTGGTAAAAAGGAAGTCTTTTATAAGAAACATAATGTACAGGGTTATAAGAATAATGTATGTGAAAGCACTTTCCTTAGGAAAATTTAGAGCAGTTTTAGGTTCACAGCAAAACTGAGGGGAAGGTACAGCAATTTCCCAGGTACCCCTGCCGCCCTCCCCCCCATGCACTGTCATCCCTTTATCAAGGTCCTTCTCCAGATGAGACGTTTGCTATAACTCATGAATCTATGTTGGCTCATCATTGTCACCCCAAGTTCACAGCTTATTTACATTAGGGTTCACTCTTGGTATTCTATGGGTTTGGAAAATGTACAGCCATGTGTATTCATCATTATGGTATCAGAGTATTTTTGTCGTCCTGAAAATCCTCTGCACTCCACCAACTCTTCTCTCTTCACTTCAGCCCCTGGCAACCACTCACCATCTGACTGTCTCCATGTTTTGTTTTTTTCCAGAATGTCATGTAGTCAAAATCGTACAGTGTGTAGCCTTCTGACATTGGCTTTTTTCCACTTAGTATTAATACTCTGCATTTAAGTTCCTCCATGTATTTTCATGGCTTGAGAGCTCATTTTTTTTCATGGTTAAATAATAATCTGTTTCCAGGGTGTACCACGGTTTATTTATCCATTCACCCACAGAACGACATCTTGTTTGCTTCCAAGTTTTGGCAATTAGGAATAAAGCTGATTATAAACATCTGTGTAAAAGGTTTTTGTGTGGGAATAAGTTTTCACACAAAACTTATTTCACACACAACTTAAGAGGTGGCAAGAATCCACAGAAGAACTATACAAGAAAGGTCTTACTGACCCAGATAACCACAATGGTGTGGCCACTAACCTAGACCTGGATATGCTGGATTGTGAGGTCAAGTGGGCCTTAGGAAGCATTACTACAAACAAAGCTAGTGGAGGTGACAGAATTCCAGCTGAGCTGTTTCAAATTCTAAAAGATGATGCTGTTAAAGTGCATCTGCCAGCAAATTTGGAAAACTCAGCAGTGGTCACAGACTGGAAAGGTCAGTTTTCTTTCCAGTCCCAAAGAAGGGCAATGCCAAAGAATGTTCAAACTATCATATGATTGTGCTCATTTCACATACTGGCAAGGTTACGCTCAAAATCCTTCAAGCTGGGCTTCAGCAGTATGTGAACTTCCAGATGTACAAGCTGGATATAGAAAAGGTAGAGGAACCAGAGATTAAATTACTGACATTCGCTGGATCATGGAGATAGCAAGGAAATTCCAGAGAAGCATCTACTTCTGTTCCATTGACTACGTTAAAGTGTTTGACTGTGTGGATCACAACAAACTGTGGGAAATTCTTAGAGATGGTAGTACCAGACCATTTTAACTGTCTCCTGAGAAACTTGTATGCAAGTCAAGAAGCAACAGTTAGAACCGGACATGGAACAATGGACTGGTTCAAAATTGAGAAAGGAGTACAAGGCTGTATATTGTCACCCGACTTATTTAACTTTGTATATACAGAGTATATCATGTGAAATACTGAGCTGGATGAATCATAGGCTGGAATCAAGATTGCTGGGAAAAATATCAACAGCTGTGTCATCTGCCTTCATGGAGCTTATGGTCTTATGGAAGAATTACACAGGGATACCGGGATATATTGCAGTAGCGTAGTGGCTGTTTTGTAGTAGTGTAGGATCTATTGTAGTATGGTGTATAACTGTATGCAAAAGAACCACAGGGCGCTATAGCAGAGCTCCAGAGCAGAGGTCCAACTCTCTGGGGAAGTCAAGAGACCTTCTTACAAGTGATGACTTAAGTAAACTGGAACTACCTGGAAGTCAAAGCCAAGGAAGGAATCTGGGCACAGGCAGGTATCCCAATGTTCCAGAAAGAGAAAACTATGGAGTCTGATAATGGAGGAGGGCAGGGAATAGAGGAGAACTTAAAGGGACCAGTGTCAGTTATACCAGAATAGAAGAAGGAAAGGGTCCCCAAAGAAAGGACTTTATTAAAAACTAAATTGCACACAGGTTCTCTTCGGAGGGGATAATAAACATCTCAGGACACACCTCCTAGGACTGTTCCAAGGGACATGAGAAATATAAATCAAAGGTGCTGAAGCAGGTTCACTGGAGGCCCCAGGGAGCTCAGAGTGTTGCATCCACAGGTTGATTCAGTGTCAGCAGTCCAGGCTGGGAACCGTGGCTCCTGAGGAGGGAAGAGGGGCCCTCTGTGCCCTGCTTCTGCCTGTGCTCAGGGCCCATTGATGGGGCAGGGTGCTGGTGCTGTGGCCACCCCACTGGCAAGCCCCTCTGCAACACTTAAAGCTGTGATTACAGAAATCTGCAGGACTTCTCCAGACTTCCCATTATTGCTTGTGACATCTACAGATGCCAGAGAGCAAGATCTGTGCTTTGACATTTGCTCCCTAATCTTCACAGGGGCCCAAAATCAAACCAGGCAGTCATCTAGGGTTCTTTAGCCTCAATCCACATGGCTAGATGTTTTTAAGGTTCTTTTCCTCCAAAGAATTAACATACTTTAGAGACTTCACGTAGCAGCCTTTTCAGTGATCAAAGACGTGACATTCACACACGTGAAGTTCACACACATGACATATGGGGAAACAGGGGTGGACAGGCAGTTGGCTACAAGGACCCAGGACTTTGAATCAGTCCCACGAGGTTTTAAATCTTGCTTTGCCATTTTCTTGCAGCTGTGTGACCTTGGGCAACAATTTGTATAAGACTCAGTTTTTTTATAAGTAGGATAGTAGTGTTCCTTTGCAGGGTTGTTAAAAGAGTATATGCGCTTAATGCACGTCAAGTGTTTAGCACAATGAGTTCCTGTTTTCTCAGCGTTCTAAGCTGCACATCCTGGAGAGGTCTGCAGTGTACCTGAGGGTGGGGGCGGGGGCCACAGCACCACCTCATTCCCTAATGCACTTTGTGCTTTGTAAGAAACCAAAATGGCAGCTTTGTGTATTGGCTTTGCCAGCTGAGAACTGCTCTCTAGGGATTTGCTGTTCCTGGAGGGTCTGGGCCTGGTGCTCTTAAGTAAATGATCCCTGATTATTGGCAAGCCCTATCTTGGGGCCCACCACACACTGAGGGCATCCTGAAGCCTGAACAGCCTCTGCTAGGGTCTGGGTTCAGCCAGTGTTCTCTTCATCCTGAACGTGCCTCCTCTTCCAAGAATTATTCAAGGCAACTTACAGAACAACAACCAATATAAAGTAACACATCATAAGTGAAATGAAAGTCGCTCAGTCATCTCTAACTCTTTGCAACTCCATGGACTATACAGTCCATTGTATTCTCCAGGCCAGAATACTGGAGTAGGTAGCCTTTTCCTTCTCCAAGGGAGCTTCCCAACCCAGGGATCAAACTCAGGTCTCCCACATTGCAGGTGGATTCTTTACCAGCTGAGCCACAAAGGAAGCCCAAGAATACTGGAGTGGGTAGCCTATCCCTTTTCCAGCAGATCTTCCCAACCCAGGAATTGAACTGGGGTCTCCTGCATTGCAGGCAGATTCTTTACCAACTGAGCTATCAGGGAAGCCCCTAATACATCATAAGGCAGTAAGACTAGTGACCCAAAGGCAGGGCATAAGATTTTGATCACACTGGTAGAGGTGGATTTCACATTTGGCTCTGAATGTCTTTGCAGTCAGTGTGAAAAGGGAAGTAGATTTAGCCAGCTTGTGGTCCCATCCAACTAATACCCATCCTGCAAAACCAAGTCTCCAGAATGAAAAGGAGAATAAAGTGTTTTCAGTTGTATTGAGTGTGTATAAATGTATCCATCAGACACTTGGGACTTTTGGGAAAATGGGTACCTGTTGGATTAGGATTGACACATGTACACTACTGTATATATGAAATAGATAACTAACAAGGGGCTTCCCTGGTAGCACTAGTGGTAAAGAAGCTGCCTGCCAGTGCAGGAGATATAATAGACATGGGTTCAATCCCTGGGCCGGGAAAATCCCCTGGAGAAGGAAATGGCAACCCACACCAGTATGCTTGTCTGGTAAATCCCATGGACAGAGGAGCCTGGCTGGCTACAGTCCACAGCATCTCAAAGAGTCGGACACAACTGAAACAGCTTAGCACGCACATGCAACTAATAAGGACCTACTGTATAGGGAACTATGCCCAGTACTCTGGAATCACCTACATGGGGAAAGAATCCAAAAAAGAGTGGATATATGTATATGTACAACTTATTCACTTTGCTGTATACATGAATTTAATTCAACATTGTAAGTCAACTATCAGTTCAGTTCAGTCACTCAGTTGTGTCCAACTCTTTGCCACCCCATGGACTGCAGCACGCCAGGTTTCCCTGACCGTCACCAACTCCTGTAGCTTGCTCAAACTCATGTCCATTGAATTGGTGATGCCATCCAACCATCTCATCCTCTGTCATACCCTTCTATTCCTGCCTTCTGTCTTTCCCAGCATCAGGGTCTTTTCTAATGAGTCAGCTATATTCCAATAAAAATTAATTTTAAAAATAAAATAGGAAATAAGGAAAAAAGCAACTATCTTATGCTTGAGCTCAATATATCTATCAGTTCAGTTCAGTTCAGTTGCTCAGTCGCGTCCGACTTTTTGCGACCCATGAATCGCAGCACGCCAGGCCTCCCTGTCCATCACCAACTCCCGGAGTTCACTCAGACTCATATCCATTGAGTCAGTGACACCATCCAGCCATCTCATCCTCAGTCATCCCCTTCTCCTCCTGCCCCCAATCCCTCCCAGCATCAGAGTCTTTTCCAATGAGTCAACTCTTCGCATCAAGTGGCCAAAGTACTGGAGTTTCAGCTTTAGCATCATTCCTTCCAAAGAAATCCCAGGGCTGATCTCCTTCAGAATGGACTGGTTGGATCTCCTTGAAGTCCAGGGACTCTCAAGAATCTTCTCCAACACCATAGTTCAAAAGCGTCAATTCTTCAGCGCTCAGCCTTCTTCACAGTCCAACTCTCACATCCATACATGACCACTGGAAAAACAATAGTCTTGGCTAGACAGACCTTTGTTGGCAAAGTAATGTCTCTGCTTTTGAATATGCTATCTAGGTTGGTTATAGCTTTTCTTCCAAGGAGTAAGTGTCTTCTAATTTCATGGCTGCAGTCACCATCTGCAGTGATTTTGGAACCCCAAAAAATAAAGTCTGACACTTTCCACTGTTTGCCCATCTATTTCCCATGAAGTGATGAGACCAGATGCCATTATCTTCATTTTCTGAATGTTGAGCTTTAAGCCAACTTTTTCACTCTCCTCTTTCACTTTCATCAAGAGGCTTTTAGCTCCTCTTCACTTTCTGCCATAAGGGTGGTGTCATCTGCATATCTGAGGTTATTGATATTTCTCCCGGCAATCTTGATTCCAGCTTGTGTTTCTTCCAGCCCAGCGTTTCTCATGATGTACTCTGCATAGAAGTTAAATAAGCAGGGTGACAATATACAGCCTTGACAGACTCCTTTTCCTATTTGGAACCAGTCTTTTGTTCCATGTCCACTTCTAACTGTTGCTTCCTGACCTGCATATAGGTTTCTCAAGAGGCAGGTCAGGTGGTCTGATATTCCCATCTGTTTCAGAATTTTTCACAGTTTATTGTGATCCACACAGTCAAAGGCTTTGGCATAGTCAATAAAGCAGAAATAGATGTTTTTCTGGAACTCTCTTGCTTTTTTATGATCCAGCTGATGTTGGCAATTTGATCTCTGGTTCCTCTACCTTTTCTAAAACCAGCTTAAACATCAGGAAGTTCATGGTTCACGTATTGCTGAAGCCTGGCTAGGAGAATTTGAGCATTAATTTACTAGCCTGTGAGATGAGTGCAATTGTGCGGTAGTTTGAGCATTCTTTGGCATTGCCTTTTGACTCTTTGAGAAGAAAAGTTTATGAAAAGTTGCAGTAGAAGATATTTTGGACAGACTTCATGAGAAGAAACGAAGTGTCAAGGTACCCTGGCCTGTTCTCCATTCTGGGGGACCCCTCAACCAGCATCAACAAGTCTTATCTACCCTTTGTGGCACAGAAATAATCTAGGGACTCTCACCAAGAATGAGGAAAGCAGCATATGTGTATATTTTAACCCAGCTAGCATTGACCACACCTTTCAAAGTCACTGATTTTTTTTTGCCTGTAGTAAATTAAAAAGTCTGTTTAGCAGTGAATTTGAAAAACATGTGCTTCCAGTTCATACTGTGAAGCCACGATTCTCAATGGCCGTTTGGAAATCTCTTAACGTTGTGAGTGGTGCTTTCAAATCCCTGGTAATAGAAAAGGCTTCTTGGGGAGAAGCTGACCCTGGAAAACCCAAATAGGGACCAGGAAACTAGCTGCCAAGTGTTTCTCTGAGTGTCATGGAGGAGGGACGGGGAGGAGAGGTCGTGGAGATAACCAGGTATGTGGGGGAAGGGGTGGAGGCAGGGGAAATAATCAGAATGCACTTGAGAGATCACAGAAAGTCTTCCCTTAACAATAGTCAAAGGAAAAAGGAAAAGCCAAAACTCTTTCCCGGAGGTTGGGAAACGTCACTCGAGTGCATCAAATTATTTTCAGCTTCCATCTCAGAGCCCACATCTCAGCCCCAGATTCCTATTCCTTCACTCACTCTGCTGCCTTTCTCATCCTGATTGTGCACTTGACACATGCCTGCTCCACCTCCCAAAGGCAAGTCCAATTTGCATGCCTCCCAGCTCTTTGTTCTGGGGAAAGAAAAAAAGAAGGTCCTCTCATTCTGCCAGCTTTGCCTCCCTGGACCCTTGGCTGCCCTGAAAAAGGACTCCTTGCTTTTGTAGTGAGCGCTTGCAAGGACGTGGATCAGGTTTGCCCTTTTAAATTAATGAGGTGCACAGAATCACACGGTGAACTTGAGGGTGGCGCGGTGTTCCTCCCCAGCTGTGGGGGAAGTTTCTATTCTTATCTAAAAACACAGATCAATCATTTCTCTTTCCTGCAGCAACTTAATTTGATTTTTCAACGGTATTATTATCACCAATACTTTCCCCTCAACTTCTTATTTTGAAATTTTTCAAGCATACAGAACAATGGGGAAAAAAAAAGAACCCATTTACTCCTGACCCAGATCCACCAATTCAGCCCCATTTGCTTGTTCTGTCCTGCCTCTCTGTCCCTCCCCCTTTTTTTTCTCTGGGTTTAATATACATATATTAGCCTTTCTGGCTGAGCTATTTGAAATAAATTGCAGTCACCACACGTTCACCTCTAAATAGTTGCTCATGAATCTCCTTAGAATATTCCTCTGCGTGACTCTGATGTCATTGTCCTACCTGATAAAATGAACAGTGTCTCATTGTATCACCTTATACATAGTCCGTACTCTTTCATTCAATTCAGGGTCCTATTAAGAGTCAAGCCTTGTACCTGGCTGTTACCACTCTTCAGTTTCCTTATGATGCAACACTTGTATCATATGTTTAATGACTTCTCTTATGTCTTTGTGACATTGTATTTTGTGAAGAGTGCAGACCAGTCTCCTTTTAAAACATCCTACCTTCTAGACTGATCTGTGTCCTCTTGATAGTGTTTATTTTGTTCCTGGTAATTGCTGGTGCTTTTTACTGTTACTTGGAATAAAGACTAAACGTATGATTCGATTCAGGTTAAATAGTTCTCTGAAGAATATTACATAGGTAGTGTTGAGAACTTACTATTTCATTACCGGAGGCATAGGATGTAAAAGTATCCTAAAACTCCCCCTTTTTTTTTTTTTTTGCTAAGGCCACCAGACTCCTCCACAGTGTAGATAATAGTTTTCTTTTTCAAATTGCTAAATAGTCGGGATGGTGAATGCTTTGGAATTGTGAGAATAGTGCATCATTAGCAATATTTTGTCCAACAATTTAAGAATCCATGATGATCTCTGCCTATTTGAATTATTATATTGGGACTGAAGGTTGATGATTTTTTTTGAATTGTGTAATCTATTTTGTATTTATTAGCTGGCATTCTGTTAAAAAAAAAAAAAGCTTTCTCTCTCCACCTCCATTTCTCTCTATCACTCCCTCGCTGTCTTCCCTCCTTTTTGTATAATTATAAATTCATGGTTTTTGCAATTTAATTTGTTATAAACAATGACCATCATTTTTCCAATGCCCAGGTTGCCCTAGATTTCACCAGTGGGAGCCTCTTTCTTTGGGACCCATAGCCTTTTATGTAACCCTGTGAGTCTTTGATCGCCACTTTGTTTCCTGGCACAAACTGTCCCAGACTCGTCTTATGTCTCTTCTGACCCAGATCTGAAATCAACCACTTCTCCTGGGCACCCTGGTTTCTTGAAATGGGGAGCAACATTTAGAAACCACGCTCTGAGTGCCGTGTGTGCTCACTGCCACGCGGTGCTCACAGTGCCCACAGTCACGCCACTGAACAAAGCTGGGCGATGTCTCCAAAGCAGCCATGAGTCCCTAATGTCCCTAATTAGTTTCCCACACAATGTCATGGAACAAGGCCTTTCCTTATCTTCTTTTATATTTTCATCTCTTTTTTTTTTCTTACAGAGAAACTTTTCTTTCTTAAGAAGATTCATATATTTGCTTATTTGCCTTATCCAGAATAAAAATAAATTGTTTTAGAATTATAAGACTGTATTGGTCAGGGATCCTCTAGAGAAACAGAACCAATAGCTTTTCCTCTCTGTCTCTCTGTTTGAGATTCGCTATAAGGAACTGACCCGTGCAATTATGGAAGCTGACAGGTTCCAAGATCTGCAGGGTGAGTGGACAAGCAGGAGACTCAGTGGTGTAGTTTCAGTCCACTGAAAATAGACTCAGTCCATGCTAGCAGGCTTGAGACCCAGAAAAGTCAGTTCTTCAGTTTGAGCCCAAAGGCAGGGAAAAATCATGTCCCAGCTTGTAGGCCACCAGGCAAAAGAAGGTCCCTCTTAACTGAGGAAAGAGCTTTACTCAGTCTACCAGTGAAATCTTTTTAAAGATAAGTTAATGTTTGGCTGTGCTGGGTCCTCATTGCTACACAGGCTTTCATTAGTTGCAGAGAACGGGAGCTACTCTTCATTGCAGTATGTGGGCTTCTCACTGCTGCAGCTTCTCGTTGCAGAGCACGGGCTGTAGGGGGCACAGGCTTCAATGGTTGCCGTGAGCAGGCTTAGTTGCCCCTCGAAACATGGAGTCTTCCCAGACCAGGAGTCAAACTGTGTCCCCTGCATTGGCAGGTGGATTCCCAACCACTGGGCCACCAAGGAAGTCCTACCAATCAAATTTTTATTTCATCCAAAAACATTCTCAAAGATCCACCCAGTGACAGTGATACACAATTAACCATTACAAACACCAGTATTAGAATTACCAACAAATCTAGTAAGTAAAGTTTCAGCTTTCTTGGTCATTCTTTTACCTTAGAATATACTCCATTACAGATGTCAGAGATAAAAGTGACTTAGAATAGTCAGAATCAGACTTAAATGATGTCTGACATCTTAAATGATGTCCTTAAAATGAAAAGTTACTTGAGTTACTTTTCAAGGGTGGCTATTTTCAACGTAATACATATTTAAGCTTACTTGCTTCTGTTTGTATTCAATTTTAGAGTTTTAAAAATCCATTTGGATTTAATTTTGGGGTTGTTTTGCATATATAAAACATTTAAATGGTTCAAAAATCAAAAAGATATAAAGAAGTATACTCCAAGATGCCTGACATCCACCCCCTACCTCCCATCCTGTTTCTACTCACTTATCATATTGATCATTCTTGTGTTTTGGGTGTGTTTTTTTTCTTGAAAATATACTATATTGCTGTTTACTGAGATTGTTTTCTAATGGAATCCTGATTTTGATCAGGAAAGTATCACAAATCCACTGTACACATGTCACAGAAGGCAGAGCAGTACTTGACTAGCACAAAAACATCTGGGCACATGTTGTTTGACAAATTCTTGTTAATTACCTGACCTCAGTCAGCTATTCATATGATTATATTTAGATTTGTTTCACTGGACTTTAGTTTTTTAAAAAAACCCATACATACCTTGTTATTTTGATTTACATGACTTAATTATTATTTCTATTTTAGCAAACACATTTCCTCTCTAAATTCAGTATTTCCTGACAGGGATGAGACCCTGGAGAATAGAACACAGGAAGTCATGAGGCACTTTCTTTGTCTGCTTAACAGAGAAGAGACTTCAGTTGTACTTAATAGTAAGGAAAGACCTCGGCTTGGGCCCCACCCCGATTCACGGAAGGAAGTGCTCATCTCCACCTGCCAGGATGTAGTCTGACAGCCAACCCCTTAAAGGAGGAAAGGACTCTTTGAAAACATGGAGCTATCAGTAGAATTTCAATGTTGCTTTTAGCCTAGCCAGGTGGTACACAGTTGCAATCAGTCATGTTTCTGAGGCTATGAAAATCCAGTTGAGACTGTGCATGGGATGGATTATTTAAAGGAACAGAACAATGACAATAGAGCTGTGTCTGGCTTCTTAAAACTGTCTGTCTTACATTCAGTACTTCACTTGCTGGAAATGTTTTCACCTGTATAATCTCACCTGGTGGCTATGGTAACTATGAAAAGCAGGGCAAGAATTATTATACCTTTATAAAGATGACAGAAAGGAAGATGGTAAAACCAGAGTTGCTGGCCAAGCAGTCATGGAGCTGAAGCTCAGGGAGTCATTGATCTTTCTTTAGTATGTCAAGTATCGTCAGTTCAGTTCAGTTCAGTTGCTCAGTCATGTCCAACTATTTGCTAACCCATGGACTACAGCACGCCAGGCCTCCCTGTCCATCATCAACTACCAGAGTTTACTCAGACTCATGTCCATTGAGGTAGTGATGCCATCTAACCATCTCATCCTTTGTCATCCCCTTCTCCGCCCACCTTCAATCTTTCCCAGCATCAGGATCTTTTCAAATGAGTCAGTTCTTCACATCTGGTGGCCAAAGTATTAGAGTTTCAGCGTCAACCTCAGTCCTTCCAATAAATATTCAGGACTGATTTCCTTTAGGATGAACTGGTTGGATCTCCTTGCAGACTAAGGGTCTCTCAAGAGTCTTCTCCAACACCACAGTTCAAAAGCATGAATACTTCTGCCCTCAGCTTTCTTTATAGTCCAACTCTCACATCCATACACAATTACTAGAAAAACCATAACCTTGACTAGATGGACCTTTGTTGGCAAAGTAATGTCTCTGCTTTTTAATATGCTGTCTAGATTGGTCATAACTTTCCTTCCAAGGAGTAAGCATCTTTTAATTTCATGGCTGCCTTCACCATCTGTAGTGATTTTGAGCCCCCAAAATAAAGTCAGACACTGAATCCACTGTTTCCCACTATTTGCCAAGAAGTGATGGGAAATAGATGGGGAAACAGTGGAAACAGTGTCAGACTTTATTTGGGGGGGGCTCCAAAGTCACTGTAGATGGTGACTGCAGCCTTGAAATTAAAAGATGCTTATTCCTTGGAAGGAAAGTTATGATCAACCTAGATAGCATATTCAAAAGCAGAGACATTATTTTGCCAACAAGGGTCCATCTAGTCAAGGCTATGGTTTTTCCTGTGGTCATGTATGGATGTGACAGTTGGACTGTGAAGACGGCTGAGTGCCGAAGAATTGATGCTTTTGAACTGTGGTATTGGAGAAGACTCTTGAGAGTTCCTTGGACTGCAAGGAGATCCAACCAGTCCATTCTGAAGGAGATCAGCCCTGGGATTTCTTTAGAAGGAATGATGCTAAAGCTGAAACTCCAGTACTTTGGCCACCTGATGCGAAGAGTTGACTCACTGGAAAAGACTCTGATGCTGGCAGGGATTGGGGGCGGGAGAAGAAGTGGACAACAGAGGATGAGATAGCTGGCTGGCATCACTGACTTGATGGATGAGAGTCTGGATGAACTCTAGGAGTTGGTGATGGACAGGGAGGCCTGGCATGCTGTGACTCATGGGATCGCAGAGAGTCGGACATGACTGAGTGACTGAACTGAACTGAACTGAACTAATGCGACCAGATGCATCACCTGATGCATTTAGTTTTCTGAATGTTGAGTTTTAAGCCAACTTTTTCCCTCTCCTCTTTCACTTTCACCAAGAGGCTCTTTAGTTCTTCTTCACTTTCTGTCATAAGGGTGGTATCATCTGCATATCTGAGGTTATTGATATTTCTCCCGGCAATCTTGATTCCAGCTTGTGCTTCTTCCAGCCCAGCATTTCTCATGATGTACTCTGCATAGAAGTTAAATAAGCAGGGTGACAGTATACAGCCTTGATGTACTCCTTTTCCTATTTGGAACGAGTCTGTTGTTCCATGTTCAATTCTAACTGTTGCTGCCTGACCTGCATACAGATTTCTCAAGAGGCAGGTCAGGTGGTCTGGTATTCCCATCTCCTTCAGAATTTTCCACAGTTTGTGGTGATCCACACAGTCAAAGGCTTTGGCATAGTCAATAAAGCAGAAATAGATGTTTTTCTGGAACTCTCTTGCTTTTTCGATGATCCAGTGGATGTTGGCAATTTTATCTCTGGTTCCACTGCCTTTTCTAGGTCCAGCTTGACCATCTGGAAGTTCACAGTTCACATGTTGTTGAAGCCTGGCTTAGAGAATTTTGAGCATTACTTTACTAGCATGAGAGTTGAGTGCAACTGTGTGGTAGTTTGAGCATTTCTGACATTGCCTTACTTTGAGAAGTATTGTCAAGTATGGACAAAGGCTTCAAAGAGGACACAATCTCTTTAGGCCAAAGTCTGATATAAAATACACAAGTACCTTGTATTACAAATACTCAATATGTTATTTATCTATTTCCATATAACAAATAACTCCAAAACAGAGTGAATTTAAACAATAAACATGTGTTATCTCAAGTTTCTGTGGGTCGAGATTCTGTTAGTAGTTTAGCTAATTATCTATGACTCTCTCTAAGATAAGATATCTTATCAAGATAAAGTGTGTGCCAGTTCAGTTCAGTCACTCAGTCGTGTCCAACTCTTTGCAACCCTATGAATCACAGCACACCAGGCCTCCCTGTCCATCACCAACTCCCAGAGTTCACTCAGACTCATATCCATTGAGTCAGTGATGCCATCCAGCCATCTCATTCAGTGTTGTCCCCTTCTCCTCCTGTCCCCAATCCCTCCCACTATCAGAGTCTTTTCCAGTGAGTCAACTCTTCGCAGGAGGTGGCCAAAGTACTGGAGTTTCAGCTTTAGCATCATTCCCTCCAAAGAAATCCCAGGGCTGATCTCCTTCAGAATGGACTGGTTGGATCTCCTTGAAGTCCAGGGACTCTCAAGAGTCTTCTCCAACACCACAGTTCAAAAGCATCAACTCTTCTGCGCTCAGCCGTCTTCACAGTCCAACTCTCACACATACATGACCACAGGAAAAACCATAGCCTTGACTAGGCAGACCTTAGTTGGCAAAGTAATGTCTCTGCTTTTGAATATGCTATCTAGGTTGGTCATAACTTTTCTACCAAGGAGTCTGAGCCACTAGGGAAGCCCAAAGGGCCATTCTCGAAGCCAGGCATGAAATCACAGCCTCAGCATTGCTTTGCATGTACTGCTGTATAAGTACCACATGCTAACCGATTGTGCCACTGGAGCTCTTGAAATTTGGAAAGTATGTTTTTGTGTGTTGTTAGTGGCTCAATCAATTCTTTGTGACCCTGTGGACTGCAGCCCACCAGGCTCCTCTGTCCATGGAATTCTCTAGGCAGGAATACTGGTGTGGGTAGCCATTCCCTTCTCCAGGTGATTTTCCTGATCCAGGGATTGAACCTATCCAACCCAGGGAATCTCCCGCATCATAGGCAGATTTTTCACCATCTGAGCCACCTGGGAAGCCCACAGGTTCTCCACCCACACATAAGTAATTCAGAAAGAAGTTCTAGGCAGACTCCAAGAATCTGCATTTTAAACCAGTATTCCCAGTGAGTGTGTTGCAAGGGTTCTGGAGACCTCACTCTGAGAGTATCCTGGTCCTGAAGCCTGAGCATTTGCTGCCTTGTTCGGTGATCAATAGGGTGGAAGTGACAAGCACATGGAGTTGCTATTGCATTCTGTTTTGCCCACTACATGTTTCATGTTTCTTCTTAGTTGCCTTTATACAGACTGAGGACAAGAACAGTGCTGGTGTGACGGGGAACCACTGAGCTAGTGTTTTTAGCCTCTGTGACTTACTTATCTACACTACTCATCATTGAGGAGTAGACAAGAAAAGGCAAGCCAATAGCTTATTTATACCATAAGTACTCCTTACGTATGCAGAGATGGCTTTATAAAATTCAAATTAATTTTGCATTTTTCCAATATAATTAAGAAAAATGATGTATGTGTATCTCTGAGAGATGGCCTCAGAGGGTGGTTTGATATGCAAGTTCTTCCAGAGTTCAAATCACCATTCCACTACTTATGAACTTGATCAGTTTCTCACGTACTCCAAGCCAGGATTTCCTCATCTATAAGCAAGGAAGAAGGTGGTCCAACCTCCCCCAAAGAAGCCTTGTTAGGATCAAATGAGATAATACATATAAAGTGATTGACACAGTGCCTGGTCCACAGTAAACCTTTATCATCATCATCCAGAGGAGTGGATGTTTAAGTGCAATTCCTAATATTTAGAAAGACTGGCAGTTCTTTACACAGATGGAAAAACTTGGATACCTCAAGATTTTGTTATATTTCTTAGGCACATCCAAACTCCTTTATCTCACTGTCCATCTGTTCTTTTCTCCATGCTCCTTGGAGCCGCTGGTTTCAATTTCAAGGAAAAATATCAGGGTCGGATGAAAGGAACTGAAGAAAGTTCAAGTATTTTTGTTGGAACTGCTAGCATTCTGTGAAAGCTTTCTCTGGCTTGCATGTGGGGTGGATGTTCAGTGACCGTTGAGGTTTTGTAGAGCAAGGTGGGGCTATCCAGGGGACAAACAGGAAGCATGGCCACCTCTCCAGGCTGTGTGACTCCGATTTCACCTCTAAACCTGCACTCCGACTTCTGGCGAGAACAATACCTGTCCCATGTTCTGTTCAAAGGTCATGTTGGAATGAACAGAATGTCTGGAGGGTAGGGACAGACGCCATCACTGTTATCAGGGCTCTCACAAGAGCCTTGTCCTATGTTCCAGCCATAAGGCTGATGCCAGACCTGGGGGACAGGGGAGCTCGTCCCTGCTCCTGAAGCTACACTGTGAAGTGTGAACAGTATGTCAGTGAAGACAAACCACAGTTCCTAGTGGCTCCTCTTCCAAGGCTGTTGAGGCTGCACCCGGCTCTCATTTCCACCTCTTTCTGGTTTCCTGACCCTTTCGCCTCATCAGCTCTTCCTGCCCCAACCCCACCCCCCACTGTCTTGTTCCTCTTAGGTAGTTGCTGTCTCTCCAGTAGCTTTGCTCCAGTCTCCCCATTCTCAACAAAATCTTTGCTAGAAGGGCTCTGTCCTCAGCAGCTGTCCCACCCCTGCCCCTCACGGACTTCCACAGTCTCACACGCTACCCTAAACGTTGCCCCAGGGGCACTTTGCACTGCTGTCCATCATTACGTTTCCTCACCTGTCCCTCGACTTAATGGTCAACTAAGCATGGCTTCCAACTGCCTGGACCCCTTTCCATCCAGTCTTTAGCAGCATTTTGACACTGTACCTCCTTTGGTTTCTGCAGCTGTATACTGTCCTGGTAAATGATGTTTTTCAAGATTTTCTTTTGATCTTTTTCCCTTGCAGCACTCATCTGACTCTGGTGATGTCATCCTCTTTCATGACTTCAAATCTGGGCCAAACCAGCGAAGAGTGGTCATCCAGGTCCCTGTTTCCAACTGCTCACGTGAATGTTGTGTTTGTTCTTTATCCTTCATTCCATTAATGTGGTGTATTACCACATTTATTGACTTTCATATGTTGAAAATACTTGCCTCTCAGGTTATCCTTGATCATGGTGTATGATCTTTTTAATATGTAGTTGAATTTGGTGTGCTAGTATTTTGTTGAGGACTTTTGCATCTATGTTCATTAGGGATATTGGCTGTAATTTTCTTTTCTTGTAGTTTTCTTGTCTGGCTTTGATATCTGGGTAATGGTGGCATCATAAGATGAGTTAGGAAGTATTCTTTCATGTTCAATTTTTTTGAAAGTGTTTGAGAAGGATTAGTATTAATTCTTAGTTAAATGTTTGATAGAATCACTGGTGAAACCACCTGGTCCTGGACTTTTCTTTTTTTTTTTTTAAACTTTTTATTCTGCACTGGGGTATAGCCAATTAACAGTGTTTTGGTAGTGTCAGGTGGACAGTGAAGGGAGTTAGCCATATGTACACATGTACCCATTCTCCCCCAAACTCCCCTCCCATCCCGGCAGCCACATAATATTGAGTGGAGTCCCATATGCTATACAGTAGGGCCTTGTTTGTCATCCACTGTATATATAGCAGTATGTACATGTCTACCCTTCTAGGCCTTTCTTTGCTGAGAGGTTTTTGATGACTCATTCCATCAGTCTCCTTATTCATTATTGTTCTGGTTAGATTTTCTATGTCTGCATGATTCATTCTTACATGTTTCTGTGATTTTACCAGTTTCTTTTAACTTACCCAATTTGTTGGCTTATAATTGTTCAGAGCAGTCTCTTATGATTCTTTGTATTTCTGTAGTATCCATTTTACTTATTACATAGTTCTGTTCGCCTTTTGAAGTTCTAGGGTGTTAGAGTCAACTTTTGCAGCATAACAAACAGCCGTAAAATCTCAGTGCCCTAAAACAGCAAGCATTCGTTTCTCACTCACGTGTATGTTGATGGACTGGGGCAGCTATCTTTCAGGCTGAGAATCAATCAGGTTTGATCCAAGTGTTTCATTATTTTATGGGGCTGTAGCCACCTAGAGCATGTTGTTCTCACAATGCGTCTTAAGGTCTAATCTCAAAACTAGTTCTTCTGCTCTGTTCTGTCACCAAAGAAAGTCACAAGGTCAAGCCCAATGTTAGTAGATGAGGGTGATGTGAAGGAGAAATATGGTCTACCACCCCGATACCTTTCAAGGTTGTACAAAGAACCCTGCCTTCTGATTTACTTTTTAGGAGTTGATGTTGGGTCATTTATTTCTATGATCTATTAAGAGTTAATGTTGTGCCAGTTCACATAAAATGTAAGAATTTTGCAAGTATACACCCCATTTTCCAGCCCCATCTGTTAGGCTGCAGTTGTTATACGTAATATAACTGTAAATATTATACACTCTAAAATACAAAGTTTTTCTTTTATTTTGAATAATCATATACATTCTTATAAAATTAAGAGGGAAAACTAGCCTTATGTTTATTTAACATCATTACCATTTCCAGTCTTCTCCATTTTATGCAGATTCATACCTGTTACATTTCCCTTTGTCCTAAAGAGCTTTTATTGTAGTCCAGTGCTGCTGATAAAAAAATGCTCTCTCACTCTCCCTTTTTTTCCTTTTTATCTGAAGTGACTTTATTTTGCCTTCCTTCTTGAAGGATATTCAAGCTTGATATAGAATTCAGTGTCGGAATCTTTTTCAGTCTTTGAAGGTGTCGTGCCACCTTTCCTGTCCCCCCTTTTCTCTAACTGGTCCCTGCTAGCCTTCACTCTATGACCCTGCTGTCCATGCTAGAACCTCCATCTTTTTCAGGAATGATGCCTACCTTGTTTAGAGATTCATTCTTAAGCTTTATCCCCGGAGAACTGCCCTAATCATTTGTGATATGGAAATATACTAGACAGGGAAGGGACATGGCTAGCCCCTTAGTTGTGTAGGCAAAAGAAACAACAGTGCCTTTATTTCAGATGATAGGTCTGTATATTCAGAAAATTAAAGAGGTCCTCATATTAGAATTAATAAAAGCCTAATTCTAATACAAGTGAAGTGAAGTCCTCTTTAATTTTCTGAATTAAGGCTTTCCTGGTGGCTCAGATGGTAAAGAATCTGCCTGAAATGCAGGAGACCCGGGTTTGATCTCTGGGTTGGAAGATCCCCTGGAGAAGAGAATGGCTACCCAGTCCATTATTCTTGCCTGGAGAATTCCATGGAGAGAAGAGCCTGGTGGGCTACAGTCCATGGGGTTGCAAAGAGTTGGACATGACTGAGTGACTAATACTTTCACTTCTTCATATTAGATTTAATAAAAGAATTGTGTAATATAGCCAGATATAGTGTAAGCTTATAAAATCAATACCTTTTCTTTATGCTAACAATATGAAGTTGGAAGTTAAATTTTTATAAATGCCACTTATAGATAAAAAATAACATTTAGAAATAAATTTTTAAAAAGCTCAGCATGCTTATAACTGTCAAATATTATTGAAGATCATAAAACAAAGTCTATATAAAGAGACAGTTAATATTCTTAAATGAGAAGATTTAAATACAAAAACTGATCTGTCATTCCAAGTTATATTAATGTTATTTCAATGGCATCTCCATTTTTGGAGCTAAATAAAGTCATTACATAATTCATATGGAAGAATACATGTCTAAAAACAGTAGGAGAAAATAGAGTTTGATATTAGATTTATGAATATATGGGAACTTAGCATGCATTAAGGTTGGACTCAGCCATATTAGAAAGGATGACTTATTTAATAAACAGTTCTGACTAGGTCACTATCCATTAGTACTAAAGATACTACTTGTATTGTATAACTTCTTAGTAAGACAAAAATACTAAAACAATGAATGAAAGAAAAAATGTGTAATATGATAACTATATATAATTATGTATGTATGAATATAAAAATATATATATATATATATATACAATTTTTAAATAATTTACTGCTGCTACTGCTAAGTCACTTCAGTCATGTCCGACTATGTGACCCCATAGACGGCAGCCCATCAGACTCCCTCATCCCTGGAATTCTCCAGGCAAGAACACTGGAGTGGGTTGCCATTTCCTTCTCCAATGTATGAAAGTGAAAAGTGAAAGTGAAGTTGCTCAGTTGTGTCTGACCCTTAGCGACCTCATGGACTGCAGCCCACCAGGCTCCTCCGTCCATGGGATTTTTCCAGGCAAGAGTACTACATACAATTTAAAAATAATTATATAGCAAGAGACACACTAAATAGAATCCAAAGGCAAATACTAATATACTAGGGAAAATATGATCTACACACATGATGATCATATGTACACATGTAACACAGTACATATATACAGTGATCTCTTCTATAGAGAACAATCATATAAATAAAAAGAAAATGACATACAACTGACCCAACAGAGATGACCATATAGTCTCAGATCATAGTTCAGAGCTGTTTCTGGAAAGCAGCTGTCCAATCAGGAACCCGTTTCCCCAGCCTCTCCTTATTTGCATCTAATGACATCATATGACTAGTTCTCACCAAAGAAAGTGGTTGCGTCATTGCTATGGTGAGACAGTCAAGGAAAGGTGATTTTCCATTCTCTCCTCCTAAAGCTCTAAGGAATGGAAGAGCCAGAAGATGGAAGAAGCCCCCATCCCTGAATCATCTAGAAAGCTGCCCAGCAAGCAGGAGTGAACCCTGGAGATGCTCAAATGCTCCCAAGGGGTTGGCCCAAGGTGGGAGAGAGTATAGCCACTGAAATCTAGCTGCTGCTGGACCTCTGGTACCTTTGAGCATGGCTAGTACCAGCATCAGGGAGGGAGGGGGTAGCTGGAGCCTTCTCTGTTGCTGTGAAAGCAGCACTGATGGGAGCTGGAAACTAGAAAGGAAGCCCCTTTCTCCTTCCTCCCACCTGCCAATTTCCCCTACATGCCCCCAAGGATCACAACCCAACAAGAAGCCAGTTGGCAAGGAAGCTGGAGAAAAGGAGTTTGGGGAGCTCCACCCCATTTAGAGGGGGTGGGCTCAGAGCTGAGAGACAACAGGTTCACCCCTGAAACAAGAGAACAGAAGATCTGAAGCCAGAAAGCCTGGGTTCTCAGTTCTGCCAGAAAGAATGGCCTGTGAGAGGTTGCCTAACCTCCCGCATCACATCTCAATTTCCTCATTTACAGAGGGTGGGTGACATCACTGACCTCAGAAGGTGGCTGTGAAGAAGAGTCAATATATATATACAGTCACTTTGTAAACTCCACTTGCCATTTTAATGCAGGTGTTTTTATATGGTCAGTCTTGTTGAAAAACCACACACGGGAAGTCTATCTGAGTACCCATGGGATTGTGCTTCCTCCCAGAGATCCAAGTCGTGACCAAGCCTCCTTCTCAGAGGTTTAAACATCTTCCAAGGGAGAAAAAAAAAAAGTGTTAGTTGTTCAGTCACATCCAGCTCTTTGTGACCCATGTACTGCAGCTCACCAGTCTCCTCTGCCCATGGAATTTCCCAGGCAAGAACACTGGAATGAGTAACCATTCCCTGCCCCAGGGGATCTTCCCAACCCAGGGACTGAACCCAGGTCTCCTGCATTACAAATGGATTCTTCACTGCCTGAAGCGCACCTCCAAATCAAGTGGTGAGCCATGTTGCTCTGCTCTGCTCTGCTCAGAAGCCCAGGTACCTGCAAAGCTTCCATTTCAAGATCTGCTCTCCAGGAGAGGGTGAGATGGATGGAAAGAGTAACATGGAAACGTATATTACCATATGTAAAGTAGATAGCCAACGGGAATTTGCTGTATGTCTCAGGAAACTCAAACAGGGGCTCTGTATCAACCTAGAAGGGTGAGATGGGGAGGGAGATGGGAGGGAGGTTCAAAAGGGAGGGGATAAATGTATACCTATGGCTGATTCATGCTAAGGTTTGACAGAAGACAGAACAAAATTCTGTAAAGCAATTATCCTTCAATAAAAAAATAAAAAGGATCTGCTCTTCAAAGCCCGAGCCTGGTACCCCATCCTCAGAGACTGGAGGGCCAGCTGCACAGAGACCCCTCCCAGAGGTTTGGATAAGCCCCTCCTCCCACACCTGGGATACCCCTCGTTCAAGGTAAGAAACAGCAGCTGTGCTTTGCTGGAGCAGCCGTGAAGAGATACCCCATGCTCAAGGTAAGAGAAACCCAAGTAAGACAGTAGGTGTTGCAAGAAGGCATCAGAGGGCAGACACACTGAAACCATACTCACAGAAAACTAGTCAGTCTAATCACACGAGGACCACAGCTTTGTCTAACACAATGAAACCAAGCCATGCCTGCAGGGGAACCCAAGACAGGCGGGTCATGGTGGAGAGGTCTGATAGAACGTGGTCCACTGGAGAAGGGAATGGCAAGCCACTTCAGTATTCTTGCCTTGAAAACCAAAATGAACAGCATGAAAAGGCAAAATGATAAGATACTGAAAGAGGAACTCCCCAGGTCATTAGGTGCCCAATATGCTACTGGAGATCAGTGAAGAAATAACTCCAGAAAGAATGAAGGGATGGAGCCAAAGCAAAAACAATACCCAGTTGTGCATGTGACTGGTGATAGAAGCAAGATCCAATGCTATAAAGAGCAATATTGCATAGGAACCTGGAATGTCAGGTCCATGAATCAAGGCAAATTAGAAGTGGTCAAACAAGAGATGGCAAGGGTGAACGTCAACATTCTAGGAATCAGTGAACTAAAATGGACTGGAATGGGTGAATTTAACTCAGATGACCATTATATCTACTACTACGGGCAGGAATCCCTCAGAAGAAATGGAATAGACATCATGGTCAACAAAAGAGTCTGAAATGCAGTATTTGGATGCAATCTCAAAAATGACAGGATGATCTCTGTTTGTCTCCAAGGCAAACCATACAATATCACAGTTATCCAAGTCTATGCCCCAACCAGTAATGCTGAAGAAGCCAAAGTTGAACGGTTTTATGAAGACCTACAAGACCTTTTAGAACTAACACCCAAAAAAGATGTCCTTTTCATTATAGGGGCTGGAATGCTAAAGTAAGAAGTCAAGAAACACCTGGAGTAACAGGCAAATTTGGCCTTGGAATGTGGAATGAAGCAGGGCAAAGACTAATAGAGTTTTGCCAAGAAAATGCACTGGTCATAGCAAACACCCTCTTTCAACAAACAAGAGAAGACTCTACACATGGACATCACCAGATGGTCAACACCGAAATCAGATTGACTATATTCTCTGCAGCCAAAGAGGGAGAAGCTCTATACAGTCAACAAAAACAAAACAAGGAGCTGACTGTGGTTCAGATCATGAACTCCTTATTGCCAAATTCAGACTGCAATTGAAGAAAGTAGAGAAAAGCACTAGACCATTCAGGTATGACCTAAATCAAATCCCTTATGATTATACAGTGGAAGTGAGAAATAGATTTAAGGCCCTAGATCTGATAGACAGAGTGCCTGATGAACTATGGAATGAGGTTTGTGACATTGTACGGGAGACAGGGATCAAGACCATCCCCATGGAAAAGAAATGCAAAAAGCAAAATGGCTGTCTGGGGAGGCCTTACAAATAGCTGTGAAAAGGAGAGAGGCAAAAAGCAAAGGAGAAAAGGAAAGATATAAGCATCTGAATGCAGAATTCCAAAGAATAGCAAGAAGAGATAAGAAAGCCTTCTTCAGTGATCAATGCAAAGAAACAGAGGAAGAGAACAGAATGGGAAAGACTAGAGATCTCTTCAAGAAAATTAGAGATATCAAGGGAACATTTCATGCAAAGATGGGCTTGATAAAGGACAGAAATGGTATGGACCTAACAGAAGCAGAAGATATTAAGAGGTGGCAAGAATACACGGAAGAACTGTAGAAAAAAGATCTTCAAGACTCAGATAATCATGATGTGATCACTCATCTAGAACCAGACATTTTGGAATGTGAAGTCAAGTGGGCCTTAGAAAGCATCACTATGAACAAAGCTAGTGGAGGTGATGGAATCCCAGTTGATCTGTTTCAAATCCTAAAACATGATGCTGTGAAAGTGCCACACTCAATATACCAGCAAATTTGGAAAACTCCGCAGTGGCCACAGGACTGGAAAAGGTCCATTTTCATTCCAATCCCAAAGAAAGGCAATGCCAAAGAATGCTCAAACTACCACACAATTGCACTCATCTCACATGCTAGTAAAGTAATGCTAAAAATTCTCCAAACCAGGCTTCAGCAATACGTGAACCATGAACTTCCTGATGTTCAGCTGGTTTTCGAAAAGGCAGAGGAACCAGAGATCAAATTGCCAACATCCGCTGGATCATGGAAAAAGCAAGAGAGTTCCAGAAAAACATCTATTTCTGCTTTATTGACTATGCCAAAGCCTTGACTGTGTGGATCACAAGAAACTGTGGAAAATTCTGAGAGAGATGGGAATACCAGACCACCTGACCTGCCTCTTGAGAAATCTGTATGCAGGTCAGGAAGCAACAGTTAGAACTGGACATGGAACAACAGACTGGTTCCAAATAGGAAAAGGAGTACGTCAAGGCTGTATATTGTCACCCTGCTTATTTAACTTCTATGCAGAGTACATCATGAGAAACGCTGGGCTGGAAGAAACACAAGCTGGAATCAAGATTGCCGGGAGAAATATCAATAACCTCAGAGATGCAGATGACACCACCCTTATGGCAGAAAGTGAAGAGGAGCTACAGAGTCTCTTGATGAAGGTGAAAGAGGAGAGTGAAAAAGTTGGCTTAAAGCTCAACATTTAGAAAACGAAAATCATTGCATCTGGTCTCATCACTTCATGGAAAATAGATGGGGAAACAGTGGAAACAGTGTCAGACTTTTATTTTGGGGGCTCCAAATTCACTGCAGATGGTGACTGCAGCCATGAAATTAAAAGACGCTTACTCCTTGGAAGAAAATTATGACCGACCTAGATAGCATATTCAAAAGCAGAGACATTACTTTGCTGACTAAGGTCCGTCTAGTCAAGGCTATGGTTTTTCCTGTGATCATGTATGGATGTGAGAGTTGGACTGTGAAGAAGGCTGAGCACCAAAGCATTGATGCTTTTGAACTGTGGTACTGGAGAAGACTCTTGAGAGTCCCTTGGACTGCAAGGAGATCCAACCAGTCCATTCTGAAGGAGATCAACCCTGGGATTTCTTTGGAAGGAATGATGCTGAAGCTGAAACTTCAGTACTTTGGCCACCTCATGCGAAGAGCTGACTCACTGGAAAGACTCTGATGCTAGGAGGGATTGGGGGCAGGAGGAGAAGGGGTCAACCGAGGATGAGATGGCTGGATGGCATCACGGACTTGATGGACGTGAGTCTGAGTGAACTCCGAGAGATGGTGATGGACAGGGAGGCCTGGCGTGCTGCGATTCATGGGGCCACAAAGAGTCGGACACAACTGAGCGACTGAACTGAACTGAACCCACACCTGGAGCCTGATGACTACAGCTCTTCCCTTTCGTCCCAGCCCTGCATAGTAGCTCCTTCCTGCTGTGCACAACCCCTGGGCTACCTGAGCCTGCTCTGCTGCTCTTTCAGCCTTCCAATGCCCGAGGTATGGGTTCTGTGCATTGAAATACCTGGTGGGCCTTCTCTTTCCCTGATTAGAACCTGGCTCAGAGAGTATTTAGGGTACCAGAAGGAGGGAACCTCAGAGATAGGAATAGCAACATGGACTGGATTCCCCTCTATCTTTGGCCTCAAAAGCAATGCTGAGCTCCTTGCCAGTGAAACACTGGGTACTGGCAACTTGTGCGTATACAGTGGCATCATGATTAATTAGTATTAGCTGTGGTTGCCTGCAGCATAGTGGCTTTTGAAGGCAAGGCTTTGAGAAACCAGATGGCCACTTCTGCCTACCTGAGAGAACTTACAGAGAGAAAAATGACTGGTTCAGACCTTTCAACTTTGAGCTCTACTTTTGGTAGGACGGTTACAGTATGTAGGATATAAATGGTTTCCAGAACCTACAGAAGCTACTGCCACATGGAGGAAATACAAAGTGCAGTGACTTGTCTTTCACTTTGAAGATAATATCCTGACATGCTTTCTTTGTTAAAATTTTATTACTGGAATATAGTTGCTTTACAATGTATGTTAGTTTCTACTGTACATCAAAGTGAATCAGCCATATGTGTACATGTAGCCCCTTTCTCTCACCAGCCCCCATCCCATCTGACAAGATTTTGAATGCCAAAGACCCTGCAAACTGGAGAAGAGGGATGTGGTGACATCCTAGGATGAGCACCAAGTGCGGGGATGTTTTGTCCTTTACGAGTTCTCACTGAGTGGCATTTACAAGAGGCTCACATTAATTCGATGAGTACGATGATGCTCTGCAATGTTGGCCAGCTTTCCCCGCAACCACACCAGTGCTCAGTCAGTGGGTCCGTGTACAGAGTGGCCGTGGTGGCAGGGATGGGAGCCCTACATCTTATCCACATCTCAACCTTTTCCTCACTGTGGCTGACCTGTTTGCCAAGTGCCTGACCCACCAACAGCAGAAACACATGCAGAGCTCTGGACAGGAAATGACCTCACTCCTGGAAGCCACCTGCAGGGAGAGTGATTCCACTGGACCCTTCTATCCTATTAAGGAGGGAGAAGCTATTTATGCTATTGGAAGGGAGCCCTTATTCTAGACGGGGTTTTCCTTTTGCCTGAAATACTTCTGCACCATCACCATCCATGAGCACAAGGGCTATGTTATCTGCTGTCATTGTGTCCCTCACAACTTCGATTCTGGCAAAGAACTCATTTCATAGCAAAAGAAGTGCAGCCATGAGCTTGTGGAATGCCTTGTCTTTCCATGTGTCACATCACCCAGAAAAATCTGGCTTCATAGAATGCAAGAGTGGTCCTCAGAGGAGGCAGTTATAGTGCAAAGTGAGGGACAAAGACCTGAGGCACTGACTACCACTCTACAGCGTGTGATCATGGAGACCTGGTGTGGTTTCCCCCATAGCCAGAGCTGAAGAGTCTAGAAATCAAGGAATGAAGATGAATTTGGCTTCCATCACTAGTAAATCTCCTGAAGAATTTGCCTTCCCATCTCAGCAACTTTGGGTTTAAAGTTCTTAGCTGATTACAGATGCCTGTTTCCAGCAGGGGACACAATGCCACCATCAATTTGAGAGTAGGGACCTCCACCGGGACATTTGGACTTTCATGCCACTGAACCAGGAAGTGAAGAAGGGTTTGCCCCCTAGCTGGAATAATTGATCCTGATTCAGTTCAGTTCAGTTCAGTCGCTCAGTCGTGTCCGACTCTCTGCAACCCCATGAATCACAGCACACCAGGACTCCCTGTCCATCACCATCTCTCGGAGTTCACTCAGACTCACGTCCATCGAGCCCGTGATGCCATCCAGCCACCTCATCCTCGGTCATCCCCTTCTCCTCCTGCCCCCAATCCCTCCCAGCATCAGAGTCTTTTCCAATCAGTGAACTCTTCTCATGAGGTGGCCAAAGTACTGGAGTTTCAGCTTCAGCATCATTCCTTCCAAAGAAATCCCAGGGCTGATCTCCTTCAGAATGGACTGGTTGGATCTCCCCTGCAGTCCAAGGGACTCTCAAGAGTCTTCTCCAACACCACAGTTCAAAAGCATCAGTTCTTCAGCACTCATCCTTCTTCACAGTCCAACTCTAATATCCATACATGACCAGTGGAAAAAAACACAATCTTGGCTAGACAGACCTTTGTTGGCAAAGTAATGTCTCTGCTTTTGAATATGCTATCTAGGTTGGTCATAACTTTCCTTCCAAGGAGTAAGTGTCTTTAATTTCATGGCTGAAGTCACCATCTGCAGTGATTTTGGAGCCCAAAAAAATAAAGTCTGACACTGTTTCCACTGTTTCCACATTTATTTCCCACGAAGTGATGGGACCAGATGCCATGATCTTCGTTTTCTGAATGTTGAGTTTTAAGCCAACTTTTTCGCTCTCCTCTTTCACTTTCATCAAGAGGATTTTTAGTTCCTCTTCACTTTCTGCCATAAGGGTGGTGTCATCTGCATATCTGAGGTTATTGATATTTCTCCCGGCAATCTTGATTCCAGCTTGTGTTTCTTCCAGTCCAGCGTTTCTCATGAGTACTCTACATAGAAGTTAAATAAGCAGGGTAACAATATACAGCCTTGACATACTCCTTTTCCTATTTGGAACCAGTCTTTTGTTCCATGTCCAGTTCTAACTGTTGCTTCCTGACCTGCATATAGGTTTCTCAAGAGGCAGGTCAGGTGGTCTGGTATTCCCATCTCTTTCTGAATTTTCCACAGTTTATTGTGATACACACAGTTAAAGGTTTTGGCATAGTCAATAAAGCAGAAATAGATGTTTTTCCAGAACTCTCTTGCTTTTTCCATGATCCAGCTGATGTTGGCAATTTGATCTCTGGTTCCTCTGCCTTTTCGAAAACCAGCTTGAACATCTGGAAGTTCACAGTTCATATACTGCTAAAGCCTGGCTTGGAGAATCTTGAGCATTACTTTACGAGCATGTGAGAAAGTGCAATTGTGTGGTAGTTTGAGCATTCTTTGGCATTGCTTTTCTTTGGGATTGGAATGAAAACTGACCTTTTCCAGTCCTGTGTCCACTGCTGAGTTTTCCAAATTTGCTGGCATATTGAGTGCAGCACTTTCACAGCATCATCTTTCAGGATTTGAAACAGCTCCACTGGAATTCCATCACCTCCACTAGCTTTGTTTGTAGTGATGCTTTCTAAGGCCCACTTGACTTCACATTTGAAGATGTCTGGCTCTAGATTTCTGACAGAATGTGGTCCACTGAAGAAGGGAATGGCAAGCCACTTCAGTATTCTTGCTTGAGAACCCTATGAACAGTATGAAAAGGCAAAATGATAGGATACCAAAAGAGGAACTCCCCAGGTCAGTAGGTGCCCAATATGCTACTGGAGATCAGTGGAGAAATAACTCCAGAAAGAATGAAGGGATGGAGCCAAAGCAAAAACAATACCCAGCTGTGGATGTGACTGGTGATAGAAGCAAGGTCTGATGCTGTAAAGAGCAATATTGCATAGGAACCTGGAATGTCAGGTCCATGAATCAAGGCAAATTGGAAGTGGTCAAACAAGAGATGGCAAGGGTGAACGTCGACATTCTAGGAATCAGTGAACTAAAGTGGACTGGAATGGGTGAATTTAATTCAGATGACCATTATATCTACTACTGCGGGCAGGAATCCCTCAGAAGAAATGGAATAGCCATCATGGTCAACAAAAGAGTCTGAAATGCAGTACTTGGATGCAATCTCAAAAACGACAGAATGATCTCTGTTTGTCTCCAAGGCAAACCATTCAATATCACAGTTATCCAAGTCTATGCCCCAACCAGTAATGCTGAAGAAGCTGAAGTTGAATGGTTCTATGAAGACCTACAAGACCTTTTAGAACTAACACCCAAAAGAGATGTCCTTTTCATTACAGGGAACTGGAATGCAAAAGTAGGAATTCAAGAAACACCTGGAGTAACAGGCAAATTTGGCCTTGGAATGCGGAATGAAGCAGGGCAAAGACTAATAGAGTTTTGCCAAGAAAATGCACTGGTCATAGCAAACACCCTCTTCCAACAAAGCAAGAGAAGACTCTACATATGGACATCACCAGATGGTCAACACCGAAATCAGATTGATTATATTCTTTGCAGCCAAAGATGGAGAAGCTCTATACAGTCAACAAAAACAAGACCAGGAGCTGACTGTGGCTCAGATCATGATCCTGATTACCTAGCATAAAACGAGGCTGCTGCTACACTATGGGTGGAAGATTCTCTAGCGGCGTGAAGTCCCATAACAAGAGTTGGTCCCATGAAGTCCTATAAGAGTTGATGGAAAATTCTAGTAACCTAAGAACAATAAAACTACAGAAGAGTCCCTCCCTTAGGAAGGAAAGTAGGAGAAACAAAGTTTGGAACTTGGACTGACAGAGAGACTGGCTATCTGTGGGGAAAAGGAAGAAAAGGGTTGCAGAAATCAGCAGTGGCCTGTGTCTCATATAGAAAGGAAGATGGAGAAGTGATGCTTTGTCCTTTTCACTTGTCATCACATCATTTCATACCACCCTTGTTGTCAATGGATAACTCTATCATGTCTGACTCCAGGTTACAGAGATTCAGGTGGGATTCCAACCAAACCCAAAGAGGAATTCATAACAATATGAGGTGGGGAGTTAACAGTTGGGACCTGATGTTTCACCTTTAGTAGGAAGAGGGTCCTTCTTTGTGAGACAGACTAATGCATCTGGTAGGGCAGAAGCGAATCCTCACTGTTGAAGGAAACCTCCAGTAAGGTAGACAGTTGCGTTTGGCTGTTGCTAGCTAATCAGCTATTGACTGATCAATTGTCCATCAGCTCTGAGACCATGCTTCTCCATACTGCTCTGTGATTTGGGGGCTGAGGCTCTGAAAACTGCATTTCCTAGCCTCCTTGCCAGTGTCCCACTAGGTCGGTTAGTGGTCAGCACTAGAGGGGATTTGGAAGGTAGAAGAGGAAGGCACAGAGTTGTGCAACCATCACCACAAATTATTGTCAGAACATTTTCACCCCTTTCCAAATAAATCCCATATACATTTTGGTATTGCTTCCCAATCCCCCATCCCCCACTGCAGATGTTAAGCATCTACTATTTTCTATCTCTGTAGAATTGTCTATTGCGGACATTTCATATCAATGAAATCATACAATAAAATGGTCTTTTGTGACTGGCTTCATTCCCTTAGCATGTTTCCAAGGTTCATTTATATTGTGGCATATCTCATACAAACATATATCTTGTTCTTTTTTATAGCTGAATAATATTCCATTGTGTAAATATACCACCTTTTTTATCCATTTATCATTTGAAGGATATCTGGGTCATTTCTACCTTTTGACGGTTATGAATAATGCCATTATGAATGTTCATGTACAAACTTTTATATGGCCATAGTTCTCTCATTTCTCTTGCATCTATATGTAGGTGTGGAACTGCTGAGTTATTTAAGCGATTTTGAGTTGGATTCCCTGTTACTTGCAGCAGAATCATCCTACTTGATACATGTTAAAGTAAATAACACAAAGAGAAAGTTCTTGGCTTCTGCACACACTCAGGCTGCTAGTCAATGGCTATTCTCCCTTCTTGATGTTACCAGGAAGAGAAAATCAGGTCCAAGAGGGCTGGAGTATTTTGTATATGATCATCTTTCTGGAACATCATGTATTTCTTCTGGTTTTTGCAGTACTTGACAAAAAAGCTGAACAATGTTCAGCTGCTGTCTCTTTTATTAAAACATATCATCATCTCCGGAGGCTCCAGAGTTTCAGAGACCTACCATGGAACCCACTCAGTGTCTTGACTAGGGTGAACCAGTGTGACCCTTCACAGTAATTGGCCAAGTTGGCTTCTAGTCGCTTTGTTGGGTTCCTTTGAACATGAAAAGCTCTGGTGACTTCAAGGGTGTTTCTAAAAGTACCAACAATTCCAAAAGCATTGCACCTTTCTTTATAAGCTTTCAATTAGTTGTCAGTTAGGTTTATAAGAAATTGGCAGGAAAGGGGCATAGATTTGGAAGGGAGGGGATGTGCAATTCTAAACTCCCAGGATGAAGGGACAGAGACCAAAGGAGGAAGAAAAGGGGCAAAAGCAAGCTCTGTCATTTTGAAATTTGGATGAAGGCCACCTCTGACCCCAGGAATCATTCACAAACATCATCCTGCCTGCCGTCCTCTTTAGGTAAATTAGATTGTGTTAGATAAATGATGCTAGAGAGATGAATAGATGAATTGATGAGTGGATGGATGGATAGATAGACAGGTAGAGCAGACATTTCTTTTATAATAAGATAGAGAGTAACAATCTAATTAGGAAAACAGAAATCATACCAACTACTCCAAACAAAAAAGTTTTAATTAGCACAGGAAATTGGTGACATCAGTGTTAGTAAAGCTGAAAGATCAAAATGAGGTGCTAGAGGAACCCAGAAACTAATAACTGCAGAAGCCACCTAGGGAAATGAAATGGAAGAGCTGGTGTCACCAGCTATGAACTGAGATGAGGGGGCCTCATGGGGCTGTTGCTCGGGTCTCTGGAGGAAAGTCCTATTCCACTGATCTCTAATACTTTGGCCATCTGATGGGAAGAGCCAGCTCTTTGGAAAAGACTCTGATGCTGGGAAGGATTGAGGGCAAGAGGAGAAGAGGGCGGCAGAGAATGAGATGGTTGGATGTCATCACTGACTCAATGGACATCAGTTTAAGCAAACTCAGGGAGACAGTAAAGGACAAGGAAACCTCTCCGTAAGATCGCAGAGTTGAACACGACTTGGCGAATGAAGAATAGCAGTTGATTAATTCAGCAGTCTCACCAAGTCATCAGAGACTTAGCTTCTCTCCATCTCATGGCTCTGCTGTCCTTAGTTAACTGCCCTGCATCAGATTCAGACATCCTGGAGTCAGAAAAGAGAGTATTCTTTTCGTGTGTCCCTTTATTTCAAGAAGAAAAGCCTTTCCCAGTAGGGTCCAATCTCACCATCCGTCATATCTCATGGACCAGAATTGCTCTCCTACCAAACACCTACCCAGTCATCAGGATGACCTTGCCTCAGAGCAATCAAGTTTCACCCTGCATCCTACAGAAAAGAGGTAGGTGCTGGAATTAACCAGAGTTCTGTCAGTATGGAAGAGGGGGTTGGTGACTGTCAGAGAGGCTACCCCAGCAGCTGCCGAAAATGATGTAGGAAAGAGAATTTTCTTTCAGGAAGAATGGGAACAGAGTGAGCTATGAATTTATATCTCTGTCACTCTCCCTAACATCTATTATATTTGTCTATCATCTATATCTGTCTATCCATTCTGTCTATTCAACCACGTAACCAACCCTCCTTCCATCCTGTGTACGTAGGTATGCATGTATTTACCTATTCTTTCTATCTCTCTATCTGTCTCTATCATCTCTATCATCTACCTATCTACATACCTACCTATCCGTATACACATACAGATTTAAAATACCTGTACTTTTGACTTCTTAGAATTAAGAGGTATGACTTTTACTTTTTTTAACTTCCATGATTTGCATTTTCATCAAAGTGCCCCAGGTCCAGCAGCGTTAGAAGGAGGAACGCTGATGCAACTAGTTCAATTGGCATTCCCCTCACCTCCTTGGAGCATGCTGTGTGGCCCTGGGGTCCAGTTTGCTCACCTCCTCTCTTCTGGGCCAGCTTACCCTGGGGAGCAGAGGGGAGGAGAAGGTATGACTGAGGTCCCCTGGGCGACCACACTCCCTCCACTCCCACCCCCCACCCCTGCCTCTCTGCCCTCCCAAACCTAGCGGACGTGAGCTCCGCTACTTCCCCCCCCGGTCCCATGTGGTTGTGTTTAACTCTGTAGAATTTTGAACCCACCTCAAGCTGTGCCAGTGGGGAGATCAAAGTCCATAAAGTGAATGTATTTCATAAACGGTGAACTTCTGCGAAGAAACCAAACTCATTTAAGCCAAAGCCAAGGGAGTGTGATGCTTTGACTGATGAATGAAAGGAAGAAAGAAGCTTGTTTCCCCTGTGTGTTATTTGGGTTCTTTTTTTGTTTGTTTTTAGAAGACTGTTTATTAAAGGCCTCACTTTAAAACAAACACAGAGAATTCTCATGTTCTTTTTGTAACCAAGACGGAGCCCTTTGAAGCAGTGGATCCTAAGTGTGAGAGTGGACGGCTGTTTGCCCTCTCCTGGGCTCCATGTTTAGTTAGCTGGGTCTTGAAAACTCTGAACCTCTTCACCCTTGAGAGAGGTGTTCCGGCGTGGACTCTGAAGGCAGAGGGAGGGGAAGATGGCGTCAGGACTTGGCACCTATATTCAAGCTTCTCTGCAAACAAGACCTGGGCCCAGGACCCTTCTTTCCCTGCAGGAGATCCGCTGGAGTCAACCCAGCTGCCCTGCTGGGTCCCCTCCCTGCTCTCCACCCAGCGGTGTGCGGTCCTCGATAAAATATCAGCTCTGGGAGTGGGGAGGGGCCCCCATTTCCTTGGTGACTGGTCCCAAGGTGGCCTGTGGCACCCACAGCACCCTGAGTTAGAGACACCAGCATCATAACCTCCCCCTCTGCCTCTCCACAGACCTTCCCCTGCTGGGCCTGGGAGTCAACAGAACAACATTTCAGCACATGTTTCTAAAGGGCAGTTGCCCCGCCACGGGGAAAGCTCCCCTCTTGTTTCCACGTCCCGCTGCAGAGAGCCTGGCTTCCATCTTCCCCGCCCCACAGCCATCACCGGGCTATTCTGGTCACTTCCTCGGACAGTTCCTTGAATTGTTTCGATGCCATTGTGTGAGTCACTGAGCCCGGCTTCCTTTCCCTTCTCAGGCAGCTGGGAAAATCCGGCTCCCTCCGTATTTTCCTTTGTTAACTGCTGTATCCTGAAGTTGGTCAGGCCTGGCCAGGCAGGGGCGATATGAGCCGTGGACCCAGTGGCCAGCTCTCCCGGGGATCCCAGATGTCCCTTGATGGGTGGAAGGCCATCCTGGGAGGAGGCAGGGTGTCTGGGGTGAGGAAGTTTTCCCACCTGGGTTTCAAGGTCTCTGTGGGTGAGGGTGGGACCCCTGTTCTGTCCTAAAGTTGGAGGTGGGACATCAATGGAAGGGAATAAACAGCTTTGTCCCAACCTGTAAACACAGATTGTGACCTTGTGGTTTGAAAGATGGAAGCTTGTGTAGCATTTTGCAGAAAGGCTGGAAAAACAATGCCTGATGCAGTAACTAATGAGGCATCACAGCCAAGGCAGCTATAAAGACCCAGGCGAGGCCAGAAGGACCAAGATGGATGCAGCTGTGGACTGGCCTCATGGAACCTGACTCTCCTGGGATCTCAACAGCATCCCAGGATTAAGCAAAGGGCCAGAAGCACTCTTCTGAGAAAATGGTCTTGAAACCAAAGACGTCTAAGCCTTATGATGACTCTTTGGATCAAGGCCCCACCCCCCACTCCAGCCCTTCCTCCAGTCTCATGCCTCCACCCCACCATCCCTTAAGTGAGTGAGTCAAAGTCACTCAGTCATGTCTGACCCTTTGCGACCAATTGGACTATACAGCCCATGGGATTCTCCAGGCCAGAATACTGGAGTGGCTAGCCTTTCCCTTCACTAGGGGATCTTCCCAACCCAGGGATCAAACCCAGGTCTCCCGCATTGCAGGCGGATTCTTTACCAGCCGAGCCACCAGGGAAGCCCTTAAGTCTGTGGTAAATGCTCAGGATTCTTCGAGGCAGGGGAAGGGCAGATACCCGGTTAGTTAGAAGACGGGAGAGAATGGGGCCTCAGTCAGTAACTTTGATTCTTCCTAACGCTGCCGATCCTAGCAAAGAGAGGGACCATGTAGCATATATTAATGACATGTTAGTCTCTGCACCAGCCCTGTATTATCATCTCATTTAACTATCCCACTAACCTGGGGTGGGGGGAGGTGCATGTTTTATTTTATTATTATTATTAATTTTTGCATGTTTTATTATTATTCCCATTTTACAGTGAGAAGACAGAGGCTTGGAGGGAGTTTATTACCTCACCCGAGGTCACAGGGCTCTGAGCCCAGGTGTCACTGACTCCAGAGCCTTTCCCTGCCCCGCTCTCCTGTCTTGCTTCTCTGGATCCAGCGGTGCTGGCGGGGTGAGCCATGACTCCTGGTCAAGTCCTCCAGGAACTTAATCAGTAACTGAACAGTATCCTATTTTCAGTACTGGGCTGGGCCGAGCCAGGGATGGAAGGAGAACCTCCCCCGAACCCACCCCTACCCCAGCCCCCAAAGCCACACCGGCCTGAGGGTTTCCATGCAAAGCAGCTGGTCGGCCCTGGGCTTAATCTGGTGTCTGTCCCTACCTCTCCCCGCTCTTCCACCTCCCACACCAGGGTCATGTTGTCCATCCCGCAGACTCACATCTGCCTCTGATCCATCTAATCCTGGACGGACAACCCAGCTGGACAGCAGCCTGGCTTTTGTTTTGCTTTAGTCACTGGACTCTGAGCCTGGACTCAGTTCCATGCCCTGCAGTCCACAGGCGAGGCTAGTTCTGCATCTCCACCTAGCTCCCTAAGGCCCTGCCTGGGAGGAGTGGGCTGGAGTGGAGACCTGGATTCCCACTCCTCCCCCATCCTCCCCCACTCTGGAGTGCCTGAGTTTCTCCTTGGCCCAGCTGGAGAGTGAGTCTGCCCTTCATGGGGGCAGCACAAACCCAGCCACAGCAGATGCACTGTGCTAGCTGTCCAGAGTTCACTAGTAATCTGTGCCTGGCAATTCCCAATGTAGGAGATGAGCCAGGGACCCGGTCTGTACAAGGCCCAGTTAACCACTGATGACTTTGGGAAAGTCACCCCCTGTGCTTCCATTTCTTTATCCACACACCAGGACAATAACAGAGCGGACGTCAGGGAGCTGCTCTGGGGACTGAGTGAGTTAACATGTGCAAGGCACTGGGGCAGGGCAGTCCCTATCTGCTGTTACCTGCTTGCATTGTCATACAGAGGTCTCCTCGCCTCCCTGGGAGTCCTGGCTTGTGGTCACTAAGCAGAGGCTAGACACAGCATCGAACAAACTATAGCCTTTCCTTGTTTTATTGCAGTTTGCTCTTTGGTGTGTCATAGATACCATGTTTTTAACAAACTGAAGGTTGGTGACAACTGTGTGTTGAGCAAGTCTATTGGCAGGCACCATTTTCCCAGCGCTTTGTCACCTTTTGGTAGCTCTCGCAGTATTTCAAACTTTTCCTTGTTATTATGCTTGTTATGGCAAGCTTTGATTACTGATTGTGGTTGCTGTTGTAGTTGTTCTGAGGTGCCATGAACTGTGCCCACATAAGGCGGTGAACATAATCCATAGCTGTTGTGTGTGTTCTGACCACTCCCCATCTCTTCCCCTCTCTCTGGGCCTCCCTCTTCTGTTAGACACAACAATACTGAAATTAGGCCAACTGATTCAATTAGGCTACAATGGCCTCTAAGTGCTTAAGTGAAAGGAAGAGTCAAAGGATGAGGCGAAATTCACTGTTGTCTAATTTTAAGGAATTACCACGGCTGCCCCAACATTCAGCAACTACCCCTCACCCCAGTAGTCAGCAGTCTTCTACACTAAGACAAGACCCTCCTCCATCAAAAAGATGACAACTTTTTGCTCAAGACTCAACTGATGGTTATCACCTTTTCTTTTTTAGAATAAAATGTTTTGTTTTCATTACAGCAAATACAATTTTGGGGAGCATAATGCCACTGCACACTTTATAAACTACAGTGTGGTAGAAAAAGAACTTTTTGTGCACTTGGGAAGCCAAAAATTTCTGCGTGACTTGCTTTATTGAGACATTTGCTTTATTGTGGTGGTCTGGAACCAAAGCCGTGATGTCTCCAAGTTCTGCCTGTAAACCAATTCTGCCCTGTTAGTTTCAACCATGTTAGCTACCCATCAGATTCATAGTATTTGGCTCAATGAGCTCCATCTGGACTGGTTAGCTTCTTCATTCCAGACAGAGTTACTAGACCGTGTCCAGGGGTTGAACTAGTTAAGTGTACCTGCAAAGATGGGAAGGCACTTTTATGAAGAGGTTTTGTCTTTTAAATTCTTAAAATTCCCCAAGTAGCTGGGGACACATCACACAGTCAGTCCTTCCACCCAAATTATCATATCCAGATGGCTTTGATGAGTGGCTGTCACTTTCAATGCATTGTATGTGAATGTCTGAAAATGAGAAAGAATCAGATTTCCCTGGTGGTCCAGTGGTTAGGAATGTGCCTGCCAATGCAGGAGACATGGGTTCAGTCCCTGCTCAGGGAAGATCCCCACAAGCCCTGGGGCAACTAAGCTTGTGCCCTGCAACTACTGAAGCCTACACACCCTAGAGCCCCTGCTTCACAACAAGAGAAGCCACTGCAATGAGAAGCCTCGACCACAACTAGAGTGGCCCCGCTCGCCACTCTAGGGGAAAGCCCACACAGCAACAAAGACCCCGTGCAGACAAAAGTAAAATAAATAAGTAAATAAATAAAAATTTTACAAAAGAACTACTTAAAAAAAAATGAGATCGCATCCTCCCTGCTTATAACCTTCTAGCGTGTAGACCACAAAATAACAGAAAATTCCAAAGCAGTAGTCAGTAGTAGAGACTGACTGAGGTGTGATGAGGGACTACTTAACTAACTTGGTGTAACTAATGTGATGGATCTTGATGACTGTGACCTGTTGGAGCCCATACTTCAATTTGCAGCATCACTTGTCTTTGTTGGGTTGAATCTGCATGTGACAACAGAGGATTCCTTATAACCTCCCCGCACACACACCCTACCCTTATCCCCACTGGCTACAGGATCGGCATAATGGCTCTGAGTTCAGCTAAGACCTGGTGGGACAGATCCAGCCCCCACAGCCACCCTGCTCTGGTTTGCTTAAGATTACACTCGGATGCTGTCAACAAGCCGTCAGAGAGCAGAGTAAATAAACAGCCTGCCCACTGGGAGGACAAGACATCCCTGCCCCTCTGCAGTGCTGGTGGGGGCAGCAGGAGTGAGGGGGCAGCAGAGGTGAGGGGGAGGAAAGACACTCTTTCATAACCATCAGTGTCTTCTCTAAGTTCAGTTCAGTTCAGTCGCTCAGCGTCCAGCTCTTTGTGACCCCATGGACTCCCAGCACACCTGGCTTCCCTGTCCATCATCACCTCCTGGAGCTTGCTCAAACTTATGTCCATCGCATTGGTGATGCCAGCCAATCATCTCATTCTCTATCATCCTGTTCTCCTCCCACCTTCAGTCTTTCCCAGCATCAGGATCTTTGCTAATGAATCAGTTCTTTACATCAAGTGGCCAAAGTATTGGAGTTTCAACTTCAGCATCAGTCCTTCCAGCGAATATTCAGGACTGATTTCCTTTAGGGTTGACTGGTTTGATCTCCTTGCAGTCCAAAGGACTCTCAAGAGTCTTCTCCAACACCATAGTTCAAAAGTATCAATTCTTGGGCGCTAAGCTTTCTTTATGGTCCAACTCTCACATTCATACATGACTACTGGAAAAACCATAGCTTTGACTAGACAGACCTTTGTCGGCAAAGTAATGTCTCTGAGTTTTAATATGCTGTCTGGGTTGGCCATAGCTTTTCTTCCAAGGATCAAGCGTCTTTTAATTTCATGGCTGCAGTCACCATCTGTAGTGATTTTGGAGCCCAAGAAAATAAAGTCTGTCACTCCTAAATAAAGTCTGTCTTCTTTCAGTAGGAAAAATTAGGAGAGCTGTAATGTTTCATAAATGTCAAACTAATATGTACACACACACCAAGGTGTTGCCTGCTGTAAGCTGACCTTGAAGTTTCTGAGGTTACCGTCTGTCCTGTAAGCCACAGTCTCATAGACAATGTTACTGTTATTTCAGTAGCTGTATATGGCTATTTGTTCCCAGGAAGCCACACTCTGGGTTTATTTTAATTTTAATTTGATTTTAATTTTTAAAAATTGAAGTATAGTTGATTAACAACATTGTGTTGGCAGAGTCTTTTCCATTAAGATATTCAGGATAGCTTCCTGTGCTATACAGTGAGTGAAGTGAAAGTTGCTCGGTCGTGTCTGACTCTTTGCGACTCCATGGACTATACAATCCATGGAATTCTCCAGGCCAAGATACTGGAGTGGATAGCCACTCCCTTCTCCAGCAGATCTTCCCAACCCAGGAATCAAACCAGGGTCTCCTGCATTGCAGGCAGATTCTTTACCAGCTAAGCTACCAGGGAAGGCTGTGCTATACAGTGGGTCCTTGTTAATTATTTTATATATAGTAGTGTGTGTATGTTCATGCGAAATTCCCAGTATAGCCCTCCCTCCTCCCTGCCCTTTTGGTAACAGTAAGTTTGTTTTCTATGTCTGTGAGTGTCTGTTTTTGTTTTGTAAATAGTTCATTTGCGTTAATTTTTGTTAAATTCCACATATAAGTAATATCACATGGTATTTGTCTTTCTCTGTCTGACTTCACTTAGTATGGAAATCTCTAGGTCCACTCATGTTGTTGCAAATGGCATTATTTCATGCTTTTTCATTCCGTCATATATATGGAATGCAGCATACATGCATCGTTACCCATTCCTCTGTGGATGGACACTTAGGTTGCTTCCTTGCCTTGGCTACTGTGAATAGTTCAGGCTAGGTATCGGGAAGTGGTGGTGGCTGGGCGTGTGTGCACACATGAGCGTGTGCATGAGCTATGCAGCCAGCAGGGGAGCTCAGGAAACTGAGACCAAGGGTGGGCTCTGAGGAGTCCCTGCTCTCAGACTGACAGCTGTGCTATTCTTTTTCCGTGCTCAGTCGCTCAGTTGTGTGGGACTCTTTGCCACCCCCCAGGACTGTAGCCCACCAGGCTCCTCTGTCCATGGATTTCCCAGGCAAGAATACTGGAATGTGTTGCCATTTCCTCCTCCAAGGGATCTTCCCCATCCAGAGATCAATCCACGTCTCTTATGTCTCCTGCATTAGCAGGTGAGTTCTTTACTACTAGGACCACCTGGGAAGCTCTTTTAATGCTTCCTTTTACCAACAGGTAAAAATGGCCCCATCATCAGGAATCCAGCTCTGGAAAACCAGCCCCTCTCGGCAAAGACTCCCTCCTGAGAAGAGCTGCCACGTACTCCCATCCCTGGAGCATCCCTCCCTGAGGGCTGGAGGGTCAGACTCACTGCCCCAGCCCGGCACATCCCTCCTGGAGCAACAGGGGGCCTTCCTCCTTGCTCTGCCCCGGGCGTAGTTAGTGCTCATTTTCTTCGCTTTTCCCTTCTCAAGACTTTCTCTGGAGGCAAGTCTGATGAACTAATTTCCCCTGAGATGCCAATTACTGATAAAGCTCAAAGTGCGATTAAAGTGCAGTTCTCTCTGAGATAAGGGTATCTTAGGAAGAAGGAAAGAGGTCTGTATGCATGGGATTCCAGGCATCTTGGAGCCGCGAGGGATGGTGGGTTTTGATACACGCGTTCACAGATGCACGCACGCACGCAGCATCTCAGGCAGGATGTGACTCCATGCTGCTTGCTGGAAAGGGCTGAGCTGGCTCTTCTCACATTGGAGAAAAGACAGAAGACATTGTCCAGACCCGTCCATCACAGCTTTGCACCTTTCAGCTTTGCTCCTTCCCCCTTGGATGCTTCCTGGGCGCCTAGCACGTGCAGGCACTGTCCTCGCTCGCTCAGTGGCAGGCTTGTCAGGGCTGATGCCTGACATACCGCACGTGGGCCAGAGGAAGGAGGGTGAATTCGTCCTGCAAGGTCCTGCCAAGGCCCCCTCTGACCCGCTTCCCCAGGGAACTGGCATCCCAGAGGGCAGGTCAGGCCCCTGTCCAGGGCTCCTGGGGGCAGATGGCATCTGCCCTCCCCTAGAGCTTGCCCTGGATTGAGTGTAGGTCTGGCCATTCGGCTCATCTCCTCAGCAAGGCAGGCCCTGCCAGCCCACATTCTTAAGTCGGAGAGAAGCCAGGCAAGCTGAGGGCCTGGTGTCAGGTTGCTCAGCCCTGGCTGCGCGTCTGTTCTGTGTGCCTGGCGAAGGCCCTCCCCACCCTCGACTGCCTGGTGAGTGAACATTCCACTTCTGCCTCTCCCGTCGGGGGGCGGACCCGCCAGGATCCCTGTCTGAATTCTTCTTCATTAACGGGGATGTGCTTGCCACCCGGAAGTTGCTAAGAGCTCCTTTTGGTGGATGATGATTTTTTTTGCAGGAGGGACCCCCGCTGGTTTTTCTGTTTCTGTTTCCATAATACATGCTGAAACCCACACTTCATTGAAAGCAGATGGTCAACGAGTCCCCGCGATGCCCAAGGGGCAAGGCCGGGCCAGGAGGCTTCTGATTCTCATCCGTCCGCCGGGCAGCCATGGCAGGGATGGGACAGATGAATGAGGTGGGGGATGGCGGGTCCAGCCACAGGACTCTGGAGACTGTGCAAAACGGGGCAGGGACAGCCCTGTCTGGACAGTTGGGTCGTAGGAAAACAGAAACAGGGGCTCAGGGGCTGCGAGGGTGGGTAGAGATTAAGAGAGAAGGAAAGAAACAAGCTGCGGAGATAAACTCCGGCCTCCGCGGGCCCCTCATTCCCAGGCCCTGAGTCCACAGTGTCAGATTCCCGGGAAAGTGCGTGGTTCAGGGAGCCGCCCTGCCGCAGGAAATTGGTGCTGAAGCCGCAGCCGCGGAGACCCGGGCCTGACCCTCCTCATCTGTCTCCGTGCCCGTGTAATGAGAAGCATATTCTCCGGTTTATCTTTCCCCAAAGCATCAGCCCTTATTTCTCCGTCTCCAAAAAGGCAAAGGGAGGGCTGGCTGCCTCCCATGCTGCTCAACATAAACTTGTCGCCAGCAGAGCCCTATCAGGAGCCTCAGGCCCTCAGGACAGTCTGTGTTGTCCAGAGGCCCCCAAAGTGGCCCCGTCTGTTCTCTGCTCCTGCAGGAGGCTCCACGGTGACCTGATGCTCTGAAGCCACTGTGCCCGCTGGTATGAAGGGCGCTCTGGCCCAAGGTGGCTGACGCCTAGCCCACCTGGCAGTGGGGGCATACATGCCTGACTTCAGTCCTGACCCCAAACCTCAGCACAGCTGCCTGTGGATGAGAGAAACTCCCTCCCCCTCCTGTGTCCCCTCCAAGCCCAACTCCCCCCCACCGCCCTGCCCCCAATCTGGGCTGGGAGACCAACACCACGCACCTGTTGCGGGAGGGTGGAGAGGAAGGCCTGACTTGAGCTCACATGTAGGAGGGTTAGATCTGTCCAGGGATGACCAGGTAAGGCAGGTCTTCCAAAATTTTCTTTTTGAGGAGGGGCAGGGGGCTATACAGCGTTGGGATCTTATTTCCCTGACCAGGAATTGAACCTGTGGCCCCCTGCACTGGCATTGCAAAGTCTTACAGTGGACCACCAAGGAAAGTCCCTAAAACTTATTTTTTAAGAGTGATTGAGGTATCTCCCAGGGAAAAACTCACCTTGAGACCCAAGGGAGCCTCCATGAGAACTTGAACTCGGCAAAAAAAAAAAAGGCAAAGGGAAGGTGGGAGGCTGAGTGAGGAGGGTGCAGGCTCAGCTTGCTGTCTGCTGTTTGCTGAGGTCCAGTCCTTGTGGGATCACAGCTGAGTCTCCCAGGAGCAGGGGCTGTGGGTACATGGACCAGGGGTTCCATGTTCACAGGTACTGCACAGCTTGCCCTTCTGGGTGGACTCATTACATGGAGGGGCAGGGGAGATGCCCCCCTCCGCCACTGAGTGGACAGTGCAGCTTCCGCATTTCAAGGGCTCTGATGCATGAGGGTGCCTAGAGGAAGGTGGGGGACAGGGGTTGCAATCTATCAGTGAGAAATGGGGGCAGAGAAGAAGCAGGGCTAGAAACGAGGAAGGCAACCAACCACAGTCACAAAACGTGAAAGTGCAGTGGCATGGTCGATGCTATTAGAGAGGTGGGTGGCGATGGGGGCTCATGGGAAACAGGACAATCAAAGATGACTCCAGGATGCCAGGCAGCATGGCTGAGTGGGTACCGGTCCCCAGAGCTGTCCCCTACACCCGTGGTTGGTTTCCTCCTGGAGGGTGAGCAGAGCAGTGGAGGATGGGCATACGCAGGGCCTTCCTTCATGTCAAACACTGACACTTTCACTGTTCAGCCCATGTTGGCAAGTATTCCCTGTCCTGTTAAGATCAGGTTACCTACTGTATTTTAGATTCCACATATAAGTGATACCATGCGAGCTAGTAATACAACATTGTAAATCAACTATACTTCAAAAAAAAAAAAATCAGGTTATGGATCCAGTTCAATACCCCACCACACTACACCCTCCAATTCAGGAAATGCAACCTGAGAGCAGAAACTTCATCCTTGAGGGGGTCTTAGGGAAACTGAAAGGCTAGATACCAGACAACAGCAAGCTTCCGAGAAAACTTGCCATGAAGCCATTCAGGATGAGAGAGCAGGAGGGTCTGTAGGTGAGGAAGACAGACCCGGAAGGGGTTGTGGCCAGGACCCAACCCCTGTGATGTGATTTAGAATAAGAAATCCGTGCAGGTGTCTGTCCCCATTCACAGCACAGAGCTTAAACCCATGGCCTTCCCTAAGTGATGAGAGGCATAATGGTATCTTTTGTGATGCTACTGAGATGACTTGGGGACCACACCCAGGGATGGACACTGGTGACCCAGGAGCCAGCCATGTGGTTAGTGGGACCTTCAATCCTACTCCAACCTCTGGGGAGAGGAGAGAGACTGGACAATGAATGCAGTCACCAAAGGCCAAAGATGTAATCAGTCGTGTCTCTGTAATGAAGCCTCCATGAAACCCCAGAAGGACAGGGTTTGGAGAGCTTCCTGGCAGTGGAGGGTGGAGGTTTGTGGAGGTTGGTATGGCAGGGGAGGGCCTGGAAGCCCTGGGCCTCCCGTATACCCTGCCCTCCTCATCTCTTCCATCTGATCTTCCTGGTTATATCCTTTTATAATTGAGTGGAGATATAGTCAATATGACGCCTATATGAGGTCTGTGAGCTGCTCTAGTAAATTAATCCAACTCAAGAACAGGGTCAGGGACTTCCCTGGCAGTCCCAGTGGTTAAGACTTCGTGATTCCAACGCAGGGGCCAAGAGTTCAATCCCTAGTTGGGGAACTAAGACCCCAAGGAAAGGGTCGTGGGACTCTCCCGTTTGTAGCCATTGGGTCAGAAGCCCAGGGCACAGTGTGGACCTGTGACTGGAGTGTGAAGTCAGGGCAGGGGCAGCCTTGGGGGGCTGACCCTTTGCTGTTTGGGATCTGATACTGTCTCCAGGCAGACAGTCTCAGGATCAAGGTGAACTGTGGGACATCCAGCTGGTGTCCCAAGGCTGCGTGGTGCTGCGGGGACCCCTCCCCCTACATGGGAATTGTGTGCAGAGCCCTTGACCACCCATGTCCTCAAGGGCAGGGGCCGCTCTTCTCTCTGGAGGCTTTGACGATCCTGCCACTTCTGAAGTCCTCTGTCACTTGTCATTTGGATTTGCTTCTTTACACAGTTGGTCTGACGTGGCTCCCTCCCCATGATCCCTCTCTGCCTCCATGTGCCCTTGGGATGACCTGCTTTGTGGGCCGGCATACTTGTTGTCTGAAGGCTGCTGCAGAGACCAGCCCACGGAGTCCCCAGCCAGTCGAGGGGACGCATCTGGGGGTTAAGGGACAACAGTCTTATTTTACCGTCGTCACTCTCCTCCCTGGGGCGGAAGCCTCCTGAGGGGAGGGAGAGCCCACATCCGCACGTGTTGCTTCGACCAGCTGGGAGACACTCGTTCACCTTCAACTTGAAACATGAGTCAGAAAGGCTAGGCCAAAGATTGCTTTTTCTCTCTTGAGCCAGAGTAGTCTTGTGTTTAGGCCCCAAACACTTACAACTTCTCCTGGAAGGATGATAACAATAGTGTTATTACCAACCCCTGAGCACTTGCTAAGTTGCTTCAGTTGTGTTCGACTCCTCTATGGACTGTAGCCCGCCAGGCTCCTCCATCCACGGGATTCTCCAGGCAAGAATACTGGAGTGGGTTGCCATTTCCTCCTCCAGGGGATCTTCCTGACTCAGGGATTGAGCCTGAGCCTCTTATGTTTCCTGTATTAGCAGGCAGGTTCCTTACCACTGATGCCACCTGGGAAGCCCAACTTACTATATGCTAGATCACACATGCACTCTCTCACACACGCACACCATCCACAGTCCAGAATCCCACAGCTCATGTGTGCAGTGGGTGGGCCAGCAGGCCGCTCACCCCAGCCACCCCCTGGGAGGGTCGCTGCCCTCACGTCTGACTCAACGCACTGTGCTGTTTGCTTTGCTCCCTCTAGGAAATCCTGTTCTCACAGTTTGCCAGGCAGGGCCTCACAGGGTGGTGCCCAAATGTGAGTCTGGCTAATGTTTTGGTCCAGGAACTGCACCCCTTCGTGGGAAGTCACTGCTCCTTCCCTGATAAGAATACAGGGTCCTGGACAAAGCCCCAGGCCAGGGGCCAGGAGACGGGGGACCTGGACGCTCTCTCAGCCCTTGGGCAGGTCACTTCCCTCTCAAGAAAGTGGGCCCCAGTTTCTCCTAGAAGAATGAGGGGCTTGGACTCTGTAAAGGATAAAGTTCCTCACAGCTCTAAACATGTAATGTGTGCTTGCCTGCTCAGTCGCTTCAGTAGTGTCCAGCTCTTTGCAACCCCTTGCACTGTAGCCCGCCGGGCTCCTCTATCCATGGGATTCTCCAGACAAGAATACTGGAGTGGGTTGCCATGCTCTCCCCCAGGGGATCTTCCCCATCCAGGGATCAAACCTGAGGCCTCCTGCATCTTTGCCTCGCAGGCGGATTCTCTACCTGTAAGCCACTGGGGAAGCTTATAGCAAAACTCCAGGAACTTTTTATTCCTACTTTTTTTTTTCGTTGAAGTGAATCTGATTGGGTGCAACATAGTGAAAATATCCTTGCAGGGTCAGACTTGTTGGAATTTATCTTTTCTTTTCATCTTTTACTATTATTATTATTATTTTTGCCACACTGTGCAGCATTCTACGGTATCTTTGTTCCCTAAACAAGGATCGAACCCTCACTGTCTGGAGTGGAAGCACAGAGTCTTAAGCACTGGACTGCCAGGGAAGTCCCTCATCTTTTGTTATTATAATCTAATGTATGCTGAACAAGATGCTTTATTCCAGATGTTTTGGTGGCAATTTTATTTACTTAAATGAAGTGTAACATAGAATTGAGAAGTTAGAACGGGTAACATAATGAAGAGTGTATGCCCATTACGAAGCCACGCTCTGCTTTGCCCTTACGTCATTTCCCATCTCTTCTCAGAGATGACAACTATCTGGAATCTTACCTGGATCGTCCTCCTGCACTTTACGCATAAACATTGTACATACAAGGATTCCCAGGGGGTCCTGGTGGTAAAGAACCCACCTCCCAGTGCAGGAGACGTAAGAGATGCAGGTTCAGTCCCGGGGTGGAGAAGATCCCCAGGAGGAGGGCATGGCAACCCACTCCAGTATTCTTGCCTGGAGAATCCTACGGACAGAGGAGCCTGGTGGCCTACAGTCCATAGGGTCACAAAGAGTTGAACTGAGCTGACTTAGCACGCATGCACATTATACATAGAATTTTTTTCATGTGTGTGACCATCACATAAACAGTATCATAGAGTGTATATCATCTCCTTACTGGCTTCCTTTCCACATTCACTTTGGGGTTTTGATCTATGTAGATTCATTTCTACTGTTGGAAGATTGTCTAGTGTATGGATCAGTGGGAATTTATTTAAAGGCATTTTCCTCTTGGGGGAACTTTTCGATTGCTATCCTTCTTTCTTCCTTTTAACTTATCATACACAAGGCTGTTCTGAATGTTCCTAGTCTGTGTGTGTTCCTGAACACATGTGAAAGTTTTTCTAGAAGCATTGTTGTTGGCCCCGACTTGCTGAGCTATTTCCAAATCGCTTTCCACGGAGGTTTGCTGATAAACCCTCCATCTCTTCAAAAACATTAGGTATGGTGCCGTCAGACTTCTTTTTATAAACAACAAGATTTTTTGAGTGAGTAAAACCTTCAAGTGCCTCAAAATTCAAAACCATGAAAGGGCAGGATGTGAAGATAATTTTGTTTCTGGTCCCCTGGCCTCCAGTGTTCCATTGTGTTAACTGTCCCTAATGTGTCCCTTCTGCGGACATTTGATGCATTCTAGAAGCATTGTTCTTGCCAAGGGTGTGCTGGTGCTCCTGCTAAGTCGCTTCAGTTCGGCTCTGTGCGACCCCATAGACAGCAGCCCACCAGGCTCCCCCATCCCTGGGATTCTCCAGGCAAGAACACTGGAGTGGGTTGCCATTTCCTTCTCCAATGCATGAAAGTGAAAAGTGAAAGTGAAGTCACTCAGTCGTGTCCGACTCTTAGTGACCCCATGGACTGCAGCCTGCCAGGCTCCTCTGCCCATGGGATTTTCCAGGCAAGAGTACCAGAGTGGGTTGCCATTGCCTTCTCCGTGTGCTGGTGGGGGGTGTCTCCTTTTTGGGCCGTTTCTCTACTCAGTGACCACCTTCACAGCCTCCCATCCCGCCCCTGTTCCGTTCACCTGACGATGTATCTTTGTGACCATTGTGTGTCACTACAGAGCCTCTGCATTCTTATTTTACTGTTAAAATCATTCACTGCTACTTGACTCCTTTTTAAATTAAAAGAATACATTTTTGGTGAAATGAATCACACATCAAAGAATATAAAACATTTAGAGGCAATCAGAATAAGAGGAATAAAATGAACCCTGCCGACTCCTCTCTCAGGCTCAGAAATAGAATCGAATCAGCACCTCCGAAACCCTCCTTCTCCTCTTCAGGGCAGCCCCTTCCCTCCACCCCAGCTGATCCTGCTCCAAACTCTAGTGTCAATGATTCCTCTGCTTTTTAAAATAGATTTCCAGCTCGTGTGTGTGTCCTCAAAGGACCCACTGCTCAGTTTTGACCAGATAGCAAATGCATATTTAACTGGAATTTTAAAAGTTAAATAAATAAATAATCCTGCCCCTAGGTTCCCAGGGGAAAGTAAGGTCAGTGGAGTTTCTGGGTTGAGATTCCCTGAACCCCTCTGGAAAGGTTGGGATGCAAATCCACGGGGAGCTCTGGGCTCACACCATTGGAGCACCTGGCTGTGAAACAGTTTCTGGGTTCCACAGCAGTGTGGTCTAGTCAGCAGCTCAGAGCTTCTGGGTCTGAAGTCACTGGAGCCAGGAACTTCTTGATCACTCCATTGATGACTTTCTACCTCTTTAGTATATTTCTGGAACTCCTATCAAACATTAGTGTTGGACACCCTGGTCCTCTAACTGTACTATTTTCACCTTTTTGTGTTTTTGACTACTCTCTGGAAGACAGAGGATGAGATGGCTGGATGGCATCACAGAGTGGAAGCACATGAGTTTGAGCAAGCTCCAGAAGTTGGTGATGGACAGGGAAGCCTGGCGTGCTGGCGTGCTGGCGTGCTGCAGTCCATAGGGTCGCAAAGAGTTGGACACAATGGAGCGACTCAGTTGAACTGAACTGGGAGATTTCCTCAAATTTAGCTTCCACTGAATTTGTCGTTGCTGCAACTGATTTGAATTTCTTAGAACTCTTTTGTCAACTTTGAATGTCTGCTTGATCCCTTTTCAAAACATCTCATTCTTGTGTCATGGATGAGAAATCTTTTATGTGGCTAATGTTAAGAGTGTGTGTGTGTATCAATTCTGGCTGAAAAGTTTGAGCTGAGGAATAAAAGGCTGATTACATGCTCTGAGTCCACAATTGGAACTTGTTGATTTCCACACTATAATGGGGCCATTTGCTTGGGGACCCCTAAAGTCAATTTCCAAGAATGTTTCCTATCAGGCTGGTGAGATTCTTTATGGGGAATCTTTTCATCTCCTGGCTTGAGAGGAAAGGTCCGGCCAACCCGTGATCTGGGAATTGAATGGGAGAAAAAGGCTGGAATATCTCTGCATTAAATGTTCAGTAGACAAAAGTTTACCTGTACCCACCACCATGACTGCCATGTCCCAGTCCCTTGACCTACTGTTCTACCCTCTCCAGAGAGGCAAGGTAGAAAAAGTTCCAGGGGTAGGGAGGGAACAGGGGACTTAGAGATTCACACTTCCTTTTTTTCTTATTATTATTACTGGAGTATCATTACTTTACAATGCTGTGTTAGTTTCTGCTGTAAGCAGAGTGGGTCAACTGTATGTATACATATATATCCTCTCCCTCTTGAACCTCCCTCCCAGCCCCACCTCCATCACACCCCCTCTGAGTTATCACAGACCACCAAGCTGAGCTCCCTGTGCTATATAGCAGCTTCGCACTATCTATTTCACACATGATAATGCATACATGGGAGAAGGCAATGGCAATCCACTCCAGTACTCTTGCCTGGAAAATCCCACGGACAGAGGAGCCTGGCGGGATGCAGTCCACGGGGTCGCAAAGAGTCGGACAGCCTGAGCGACTCACTCTTTCAGTCTACGTATGTCAGTGCTATTCTCCCAGTTTGCCCCATCCTCCCCTTCCCTCACTGTGTCTATTTGGAGGGACCTAGAATCTGTCATACAGAGTGAAGTAAATCAGAGAAAAATATCACATATTAACACATATATATGGAATCTAGAAAATTGGTCCTGATGAACCTACTTGCAAGGAAGGGACAGAGAGACTCAGATGCAGAGATCCATTACTCCTGAAGCAGCATCACCCAGATTCCTTTTTCCAACATCGTCTTTACCCCACCTCCCATCCTCACCCTCAGTGTTCTGACCCTCTTAGCTTTGGGATTTCTGGATTTCCCACACTTCCCTTTCAATTGTACTTTCAAACTGGGAAATCTTTTTCCGAACTTGTCTCTTTCTTGTAGTCTCATGTCAAACCAGGCCATAAAAGCAAATGCATGTTACACGTGTTTTGTTTTCCCCACTTCTTAACTAAAACCACAAGTTCATTTGCTCCATTTTTTGTGCTACAGGCAACATGCTACATATGCCAGGGTTTCTGCTAGATCAGCACTATGGTACTGGTCCTAATATTTGCATCCATCAGTTTGAACTAAATTATGTTGTAATAATAAGTGGCTTCCAAAATCCTAGTGCCTTACAACATCGGATATTTATTTCTTGCTCATATACATATTGGCAGCACATCAACTTTCGCCCTGTACTCTTCTGTGATACAGGCTAGGAGGGGCCACCATCTTTATCTTGTGGCAGAAGGAACAAAGCAATAGTGGAAGCATGCCTGGGCTCTGAAAACATCTCTTCAGACAACTGTATACATTTCACAGGACAAAGAAAGTCACACGGAGAACCCTGATCTCAGTGGGCAGCAGGTCTGTCCTCCCTCCAGGCAGGACCCCAGGAAGGGGCTCTCTAGGGGGCGCCTAGTAGCGAGGAAAAGCAAATACTCGGAATAAATAGTACAATCATACCATCTGCTGTATTCTTTTTTTTTTTTTTTTTTTTTTGCCTTGAGCTGATTCATCCAAAACAGATCTGGGGACCTCCCAGTGGTCCAGTGGCTAAGAATTCTCCTGCCAATGCAGGGGACACGGGTTCAATCCCTGGTCCTGGAAGATCTCTCCAAGCTGCAGAGCAACTAAACCCGTGTCCCACAACTACTCAGCCCACTCCTCGTAGAGCCCGTGCTCTGCAACAAGAGAAGCCACTGTGATGAGAAGCCCACACACTGCAGCTGGAGAGGAGCCCTCACTCGCTGCAACTAGAAAAAGCCCGTGTGCAGCAACGAGGACCCAACACAGGTAAAAAAAAAAATTCAAAATTGAGATTTGTTCTTTTCAAGCCATCATGTGCTAATGAGATAAGAGATTGTCATGTGGCATCTCTTTCCTTACCACCCCTGTCTCTTCAATGAGTGTGTGGCCTGGCTCTGTGGTAGAAGATGAGCTGCTTTGCCTTGGTACATAATGACCTGTGAACAGCCAGTCCCAGTGTATCAAGGTGATTCCCATGGCTACCCGTCCCAGCAAGGTGCCAGCACTAACTCTCAGAGCTCCCTCCACTTTCTCCTGAGGGTCTCTTATGTAGAACCCCACTGGGTGAGATGCTTTGGATGTCATTTGGGTGTGGTTTCATGTCCATCAGCATCTCGGGGTGGCTGGGGGTTCCACTGGTTTCCAGGCTGAGATTGTCATGAGATCCTCATTTCTCTTACAACTCATGTATACTTTCAAAAGAAGCTCCCATCACTGGAGGTGACAGGAGATTTCATCCTAGCCAGCAGAAAAATTGAACAAGGCTCTTGTCTCTAAATATTCTCTACTTGCAGACAAGGCAGGTAGTGGGATCTTCCTTTCCTCTAGTTGCTGACTGAGCATAAATTAATGGCGTTTACATTTTTAGGAACAGTCATCAGCTCATGATTCATGATGAAGAAAATGTTCCTATCTCTCCTGCTCTGTAAGGGTTTATTTTGGTTTCTTGGTTGTTTATGTTGAAAGTTCCAAGATTCACGGCCTTGGCTAAATCTGCAAAGAATCCATCATCTAAACAGCACCTCTCTCTAGGTCTATAGTGTACAGACTATTTATTTTTATCTGAAAGTGACCAGCATTCATTTCGGCATTGATCCCAGATGTCACACCCCGAAAAGCTGACCTAGCCAGAGGGTAGCTATGCCTCTCTGCTCCTAAAGTGAGAAGAATACAGCCTCTTCATGCTGGAAGACAGTGGAAGCCTTGGAGCTTTGTGGGTGACTAGGTGCTGCTCTTTGAGCATCCATCCTGTACAAATTCTTAAACTCGCCACAAGAACCTATCAGCTTGGTCTAGTCATGTGTCTGTATTGCACTACTTTGCCTGTGAGTGGTTGGAGGAGCCCTAGAATTAAGGTTAATAGAAAAGCTCCTTTAGGACTTCCTCGGTGGTCTGGTGGCTAAGACTCCGAGCTCTCAGTGCAGGGGGCCAGGGTCCAACCCTGGTCAGAGAACTAAGATCCCCCATGCCATAGTGAAGAGTCCACATGACACAACTAAAGGTCTTGCAGGCTGCAGGGAAGACGGGAGAGTCCACGTGCTGCAACTAAGGCCTGATGTGGGCAAAGAATATTTTTTTTAAAGAAAGGCTTCTTCACCTTGAGTTGAGCTAGGTGGTCTAATGACCCTCATGGACTATTCACACATGGTCCCTTCCCCTGCCAGGCACACCTAAAGTGGCACTGCCCATCACCTTGAGCTCAGGTAGAGCTCTAGCCAGTGAACTGTGAGCAAATGCCTCCTGACTGCCGGTGTGCAGTGTGCTACAACTCCTCTGGACACAGCAAGGGTGATGTTATTGGTAACTGAGTGAAAGGAGGCAGAGCTCATCTGCTCTGGATGGATGATGTGAGCAAGAAATTCTCTTTGTTATGTTCCGCCATTGACATTTCATGGTTATTTAGAACCATACTTAAACACAGGCCATCTTGGGCCATGAAATAACACAGAGACTCAAAATCCAAGCCCTTTCTAACTCTCACCTGAAACTCAGAACTATAAGAGAAAAAATTTACAGATGACTATGTTTTTAAAAGTCAAAAGGTCTTAGATGGTAAGATTCAAAATGCAAAAAGCAAAAGAGGGAAAGTACACTGAGGGGAAGATATTTGGAGCTCCTGGACTGAAGGCTTGTTTCTCTGTACTCGGATCATGCTGTTCCTCCACTTAAAATGCTGTTCCCACAGAGACTCATGGCTCAGACTCTCACCTGCTCCCAGAATCAGCTCAAATGCCGTCTTCTCAGAGAGGCTTTCCTGAACTTGAACTTCTCATGCAACGGCTGTCCTTTCCTTTCTTCATTCTGATGACATGTGTTCAGTGTTGTGCCCATCTCCATATTTATTTAGGTTTGCCCACTCCACCCCCTGGGATGTCTGCTTTGTTTGCTTTATTTACTGCTTTGCCTCCAAAGTCAGACACAGCTGAGTGACTAACATTACTATATCTCATGTTAGGCACTCAATAAGGATTTGTTAAATGGATTATCCAAGTTTGGGTATGCGAAAAAAGAGTACAAAACTATGAATTTTATTCTTCCATTTGTGTAAAGGGATTTTCCCCCTCTTATGTAATCTAGACTGTTGGATCTCCTATAGAACAAACAAATGGTTTTGCCAACAAATACATTGCAAGGAGTATAAAAGAAGAGGAAAAATCTGTAGACTAAAAGAGACCTAAAAGGGAAGGTGGGGGGCGGGGGAGGGATAAATTAGGAGTTTGGGATTAACATACACATTGTTGTTTTTCAGTCACTCAGTTGTGTCCAACTCTTTGAGATCCCATGGACTGCAGCACGCCAGGCTTCCCTGTCCTTCACCAACTCCAGAGCTTGCTCAGACTTATGTCCATCGAGTCAGTGATGCCATCCAACCATCTAATCCTCTGTTGTCCCCCTCTCCTCCTGCCTTCCATCTTCCCCAGTATCAGGGCCTTTTCTAATGAGTCGGCTCTTCACATAGTACTATATGTAAAAGAGATATGCTACTGCATAGCACAGGGAACTCAATATTCTATAATAACATATAAGGAAAAAGAACTTGAAAAGGAATAGACATATACACATATATATGTATAACTGAATCACTTTGTTGTACACCTTAAACTAACACAACATTGTACATCAACTATGCTGCTAAGTCACTTCAGTCGTGTCTGACTCTGTGCGACCCCATGGACGGCAGCCCAGCAAGCTCCCCCGTCCCTGGGATTCTCCAGGCAAGAACACTGGAGTGGGTTGCCATTTCTTTCTCCAACATCAACTATACTCCAGTATAAAATACAAATGAAAAACATAAAAAGAGACTTAAAAGACGCATCAATGATAGTACCACGTGTATCTTATTTGGCTCCTGATTCAAATAAACAGACTTTTTTTTTAAGGCTGACATTTTTGAAGCCATTGGAAACTTGAATACTGCCTGAATGTTTTCGATTATTAAGGAATTATTGTTGATTTTAGGTTGTGATTATTGTATTTTGGTTATGTTTTAAAAGTCTTCATCCTTCGATAGACACACAGAAATATTTACAGATGGAATGCTGTGATGTCTGGGAGGGGACAGGGGTGTGTGACTGAAACAGGATTATTCTCAGGTTGATACTACTTGAAGTAGGGTGGTGGGAGCACGGGTTCCAATGATAACATTTGGTCTGCTTTTGCATTTTCCACAGCCAAAAGCTTACAAAAGAACATCTGTATGCACATTTACACACACATACACATACATGCGCCACACACACACATACACGCACGCAAAGGCACGCACACACACACACACACACACACACACCTCTATTGATTTGTACATGCAACATGTCTCTCTAGCAAGATCCTTAAGAAACTTACATTGTCTGTGGGTTGGGGTGGGGGGTCCCTGGATAGCTATGAGTACCAGGGGGAGAAGGCAATGGCACCCCACTCCAGTACTCTTGCCAGGAAAATCCCATGGACGGAGGAGCCTGGTAGGCTACAGTCCATGGGGTTGCTAAGAGTCAGACACAACTGAGTGACTTCACTTTCACTTTTCACTTTCATGCATTGGAGAAGGAAATAGCAACCCACTCCAGTATTCTTGCCTGGAGAATCCCAGGGATGGGGGAGCCTGGTGGGCTGCCGTCTATGGGGTCGCACAGAGTTGGACATGACTGAAGTGACTTAGCAGCAGCAGCACCAGCAGCAGAGAGGTTTTTTTTTTTTTTTTGTAAATTTATATGTATTTTTCAAAATTTGGACACTATGAATGCGTTCTCTATTCAAAAAAGTCATTTAATTATTTTAAGCTGGTCCTCAAGAATGTTTTTCTTAGCTGTATGACCTCAGGCAAATTTCTATAAAATTCTTCTCCTATAAATTGAAGATAATGGTGTCTCCTCCTGGAGGTGAGGAATATAAAACATTTGGCATAATGCTGAGGATACGGTGAAGGCTTCACAAACTGTAGCTCTTTCCATTTTTACTAACCCTGAATGAGGGATGGGGGAACCAAGAGAGGAAACGAGAGATCCTGAGCTTGGACCAAAAGTGCCGAGAGAGACACGCGTGTTTGTTTTGGGGGTCCTATGGCCTTGCCTTGATTAATATCAGCTGCGTGAGAGCAGACAGGCTGTTATTTATCTTAGAGAAGATGACTTGGGTTGGTACTCAGTCTGATTTTCATGTGCCTTTATTTTGAAATTGTGGTTTGAGGGCTGCCTCAGGAATTGGAAACAGCTGGGGCCTCAGAACCTCAGTGTGGTCCTGCCAGGGCAATTCTTACCTTTTAGGTTACCACATCATCTTTATCTATAAATGAGCTAGTGAGGTCAGAAGACCGTCCAGGATCACCGATTCTAACTCCTTCTTACTCCCCAGAAATATTCAGAAGTCTGTTTCCAACAGTCTCAGTGGGGAGACTTCAAATTCATTCATTCATCTAACCATTTATTCAACCAATGTGTGCTAGGTACCATTCTAGATACTGGAAACTCAGCAGTGAACAAAACCTAGAGGTAGTCTCCTCTCATGGAGCTAAAATTCTAGAAGTGGAAGGTAAGCAATACACAAGTGAACCAACCACCAATCCACAAATATCTAAATAATTTCTGTATTATCAAGAAAACAATATGAAACTTGTGTAAAGAACAGAGGGGTGGTCAAGAGAGTTCTCTTTCGAGGGTGGAATACCTGAGCTGAGACCTCAAAGATAAGACATGAGTCATGCAAAGATCTGGGAGAAATGGTCTAAAAAATGCAATTTAAATGCAAAATAAATGACTGTTCTGCTCCACTTGCCTGGTGTGTCTGAATTTAATGAGAATTTGCTTTACCTGCTCCCATCCACTCCCACAGCCCAAGGAAGGGCCACCTTCAAGGCTGTTTATTACTTTTAAAAATAGCTCATCTAAGGTACCTCTGTGAACTTCTCTAGGGATCTGATTTCCAGAAGTGTTAATGCTACATTTTGACAATAGATCAAACTGACAAAAAATGCCTCATTTTATTCTGAAAACTGTCCTGAGAACAAACCTTAAAATTGTGAAAGAACTGAGGGACAGTATCCAATTCTCGAGAAGAAAAGGAGAGTCTTTGGAATTTGCTTTTTCTTTTATCTTATCTTTCCTTATCTTTCTTTTCATTTCCTAATGCCTATGCCCTCAGATGGAGAAGGAAATGGCAACCCCCTCCAGGGTTCTTGCTTGGAAAATATCATTGACAGAGGAGCCTGGCGGACTATAGTCTATGGGGTCACAAAGAATTGAACACGACTTAGCTACTGAGCACGCATGCCCTCATAATCTTTACCCAGAAAAGAATGACAAGCCTCTCCTGCTGAAACCTTTCTTTCTGGGTCTCTTCCTCCACTCCAGCGGCTGTACGGGGAGAAACATGCATGAGATGGAGGAGGGCAAAACTCCTCTCTTCTGAGTAAATTCAGTGCCTCATTGTCACACAAGCACTGCTTTTGTAAACCTTACCATACAAATAAGCACATATTTCCCACTGATTTTTAAGAAAAGACTTAGTGAAAGAAGAGCAGTTGAAATCAGCCACTGGCACTTGGCGACACAAGCTCACACCCTGGTCACGTGACATTGACCCGGCGTCCTGGGAGTCAGGACTCGGGGACACGTGGTAACACACGTGAGCTGTGACGACCAATTGACAGAGAGCCAACGTGCTCAGTGGAGACAGCACTCAGGGCCCGTAGTACATTCAGGGACCCAGAAAAATGTCTTAATTTCCTTCAAAATCAGAAGGAAAAAAATAGTTTTAGGCCAAATGAGAAGTTAATAGATATTACCAATATACTCTTCTTTATACCCAAACAGTGATAAAATATCATCTTTTAGTGAAGGAATGGCCTTTGAAGGCCCAAGAGCCCAAGGCCATTGATACCATTCAGGGTTAGTGACCGTAATGCAATAATGAAGCTGCACGTTTATTATCTATGATCAGGAGTGGATTTGCTAGTGGCAGAGCATGTAATAAGGTCGCTCTGTGAGAGATGATTGGCGGCCACCTTGTTCTGGCTTCTTCACTGAAAGGAGCATTTATTTTCCTGCTTTCCTCCATCAGTTTTTCCCCCTGCCCAGTTTTGGCATCACTGTTGTGGCTTCAGCAATCCTCTCTTCTCTGCGTCCCCATCCTTCCCGCTTCCCTTTCTTCCTCCGGTCCTTTCACTTTACCCTCGTTCCCGTCCTCCTGGTCTCCTTCCTTCCCACTAAATGTGTCACACTTTTCCTTGTGCCTGAGGTGACACCAAAAGGGGCAACACAAGCCAGGAAATCATAATCACACAAAGGACGTTCTAGGGATGTGGCTGAGTCCCAAAGAACACATCTCCATAATACACACACAAAGGACATTCTCAGGATGTGGCTGAGTCCCAAAGAATACATCTCCTATCCTTTTTATGTACAAGGGAGGGCGTGCGTGTGTGCATTCATGTGCGTGTGTGTGTGTAGCAGAATTCACCTGCTTCACTCTCTCAAGAAGTCTCGCTATAAATTTGGTCTGCTACGTCCTCACACTACTTGCCTTTGAAATGTCCTGAAAACATACTTCTGTTGTTTGACAGCAAGTTGAGGAGCATGACAACCGAGGACACAGAATTAATGGAAGTCATCAAGTTTTACCTCCATGAGATGCGCTCTTGAGATCATAAAGCTGTAGGCCATGAAAAACAGCGACTAACGGCAACCGTGGGGTGGGGAAATTCTCTTCTGAGTTGAGCTCTAATCTTGGCGGCAAACTGGGCAAGGTAATGCCTTTGTGGACAAACTATGAATTCGTAAATAGATACAATATAGACTTTCAAGAAAACGGGGTCAGGCAAGGGTTGATTGTGGGGCAAGTAGAAGGTCCTTGCTGAGTTTTTAAGGCCTCAGATTTATGGACATTCTGAAAGGTCACCAGCTATGGTGAGAATTTGAATCCATATTTCAACACTAGCTCTGCCTTTGTTACAGTACTGATGGTTTCCTGGGCCTGGCCAAGCCCTGACCTCTTGGTGGTAGTGAAATTTCTGGAATTTAGCTTTCTCGGCTCTGAAAGTGCACCATGACCTAAAGGAAAAAGTTTGTGCCTCTAAATTACTGTGACTAATATGTTATAATGGTCTAATACAAAATAAATATTACTGATGGGCTTCCCTGGTAGCTCAGTGATAAAGAATCCACCTGTCAATGTCCGATTCCTGGGTTGGAAAGATCTCCTGGTGAAGAAAATAGCAACCCACTGCAATATTCTTGACTGGGAAATCCCATGGAAAGAGGAGTCTGGTGGATTATAGTCCATGGGGTTGCAAATCAGATACAGCTTGGTGATGAAACAACACCAGCCACAGCTACTTGATGTCCAGCAACTAAAAGTTACATGACATATAACATTATTTGGTATCTAATATACTTGCTTATTTGAAAATGGGAGGAAAAACAAAAATACAAGAGGAGAATGCATTATGTGAAACAGGAATCGTTTAGATGGTGAAACTATTCAGTAATGGTGGATATATTATGCTATACATTTTTAAAACCTATCAAACTTCAAAGCACAGAGTTAACCTTATTATGTGCAAATTAAAAAAAACATTTAATAATCAACAAGATCCTATTGTATAGCACAGGGAACTATATTTAATATCCTGTGATAAACCATAATGTGTGTGTTAGTCAGTCAGTTGTGTCTGACTCTTTGCAACCCCATGGACTGTAGCACACCAGGCTTCTCTCTCCATGGAATTCTCCAGGCAAGAATACTGGAGTGAGTTGCCATTTCCTTCTCCAGGGGATCTTCCTGACACAGGGGTCAAACCTGGGTCTCACATACTGCAGGCAGATTTGTTACCATTTGAGCTACCCAACAAGCAGCAATAAACCATAATAGAAAAGAATATGAAAAAGAATGTACATATGTGTGTGTGTGTGTGTGTGTGTGTGTGTGTGTGTGTGTGTGTGTGCATCTATATGAAGCAAGGAATTCAAACCAGTAAATCTTAAAGGAAATCAACCCTGAATACTGTTTGGAAGGATTGATGCTGAAGCTGAAACTCAAATACTTTGGCCACCTCCAATTAGAAGATCCCACTACCTGCCTTGATGGTTGGATGGCATTACCGATTCAATGGATATGAACTTGGGCAATCTTTGGGAGATGGTGAGGGGGTGGAGAAGCCTGGCGTGCTGCAGTCCACGGGGTCACTAAGAGTTGGACACGACTTAGTGACTGAACAACAACAAAAAGAATGTAAATATTCATGAGTCTACCTTGATATAAATTAATAATTGAATACATATTAAAATTGAAGTATAATTGATTTAGTTTCAAGTGTACAACATAGTGATTTCATGTATATATTTCATATTCTTTTTCCTTATAGGTTATAAAATGTTGAAGATAGTTCCCTTTGCTATACAGTAGGACCTTGTGTATCTATTTCATGTATAGTATTGTGTACAATTAATCCTCAATTTCTAATTTACCCTTCCCCCAAGACATTTTTCTAATTGGAGGAGAATAGACATATTTCACACTCAGAAGAATTCCAAATGACTTCTGTAGACACTCCTTTCAAGGAGGACCATCACTCCCATCTGTCAAGTGTCGGCTGTGACTTTGTAGTGAATCCCTCCAAGAGGACAGCGTGGAAAGGCGAGCCTGAGAGAGTTGCTTTTTGATGGAGAAATCTGATATACGCAACCTCACCTGGGCAATCAAAGTCAATGTCAACATAAATCACATTGATAGGACCTGCCCTTGAGAAGATGTGATGAGAAGGGCACCTGACCTCTGTGGTCTTCCTCCCCAAACCCATAACCCCTGTCTGACTGCAAGGAAAACATCCGACAAACCCAAATAGAGGATTGCTTAAAACACATGACCTGTATTCTTCCAGCTGTCAAGATAATCAAAGACAAGGAGCCTGAGAAATTATCACAGTCAAGAGTTGCCGAAGAAGACAGGATTAAGTGTGATGTAATGTCCTGGGTGAGATCCTAGGACAGAAAGAGGACATTGGGTAAAAACAAAAGACATTTGAATAAAATCTGGACTTTAATTAAAGATGTAACAAGGCCGGTTCATTCATTGTGACAAATATTCACAATTGGGTAAAGCAGGTGTGGGCACGTGGGGCTGTGGACTATCTTTGCAACTTTTCTAAACTGAAAAGCTCAATTAAAAAATAATAATAATTTTTAAAAAACCACAAGCAAGAACACAGTTTATCAATTCTCTTTCCAAAATCCAGAAATTCACCCAAGGCCCCTTTCCTTTAACATTGCAAACAGGTTCTTGGCCCCTGAGAGCCCTGGATGGCTCTGGCTACTCCTTTCTTTGCTGAATTTCTTCTTTGGCCTTGGACTCAACAGCAGCTCCTGTTCAACTGTACGTGACCTTTGTTGGGTGAATTTCTGAGATCTGCATGGCACAGAGTGTATTGTGACTATTTGTGATGCATCTGTGGGCACCCCACCCCCACCCTGTCCGTACCCCCCTAGCCAAGGCCCCATGACCTCACTGCCTAGGCGTTCGGCCCAGCAGGCAGGGCACACCACCACCACGTGCCAGGGCAGATGGCTCCTCCTTAGTACAATGGCCTGATTTTGTAAGCAGATGATCATGAAACTATCCATTGGGGGCAGTTTTATTGTGTGGGTGCTTCTAGTGTTTGGCCCTTATTATGGCTGCACAGGACATCTCCTTTCCAAGGAGTGACACTGACCATGCCCTCGGTGCTGGGTCATTGAGAGGCTGTAGATGCCCAGGGCAAGGCCTGCCGAAGGCATCATGGCTCTTGGCACGTTCAGACTCACTGTAAGCCCTCATCTCTCCCTTCCCACCCTCCTGAACACAGAGGGGTGTGTAGCCTAGGATGTGCATGCATGTTATATTGCTTCAGTCGTGTCTGACTTGGTGCAACCCCATGGACTGTAGCCTGCCAGGCTCCTCTGGCCATGGGATTTTCCAGGTAAGAATACTGGAATGGCTGCCTTTTCCTTCTCCAGGGGATCTTCCCTCGGACAGGGTTCCCCCAATTGTGTCCTGCCCATCACTCTGAAACCCCTAGATAATGCATGTGTTGTAAACACATATATTTGGAAAATTCATGCACCATGCCTTTCTTTTCGAGTTTGCGGTGTATATTGTGGCCTGTTCGAGATTTCCTGTAGTACAGACAGGTGTGTTTCTTTTCTTTTTTTTTTTTTAACAAAACCCCCCAAGCCTACTGAACTCTTACTGCCTGGGATGTATCCACCCCTGAAGCAGTGGAAATCCTGGATCTAATCAGGGGCAGGAAGCCAGGCAGGAAGGCAGGAGGTGGTGGAAGTCTGAAGACCAAGTATCTGTAAGACAGATGAAGCTGTTGGCCAGCAGCTGCTCAGAAAGCAATCGGAAGGGCAGCGTGGGGCGGTGTTTGTGTGCAGCTTCCACCAGTGCCAATGGAGGCTGCTTGAGTCACTTTTTCCCTAGAAGGGCGAGTGTTGGGGGTGGGTGTGGGCCATGGGAAACCATGAAGTCCTGTTCTCCAGTATATACAGTGAGCTAATCGCCAGCTCAGCTCCTCCGCTGTAGGAGGAGCAAAAACAGATCCAGAAGCACCTAGCTCAGGCTACTGCTGGTCCACAGCATCAGGTGATGGGTGGTGGTGCATGCTTGTCATGTCTGACTCTTTGCAACCCCATGGATTGTAGCCCACTAGGCTCCTCTGTCCATGGGGATTCTCCAGGCCAGAAGACTGGAGTGGGTTGCCATTTCCTTCTCCAGGGGATCTTCCCAACCCAGGGATCGAACCTGTGTTTCTTGTGTCTCTTGCATTGGCAGGCAGATTCCTTACCACAGTGCCACCTGGGAAACTTCAGACCTCTCCAGGAGGCTCCAGTTCTGTGTCATTTACTGGAAATGGGGGAGGCCTGGGATAGTTTTCTCCCTTAAGATTTTCTGATTCCCCTGGGAGGTGATTGGCAGTCTTTCTGGGATCCCTGTGTTTACTGAGATAAATTAATCCTTCTGTGATCTGCTTAAGAAGCAGATACAGAGCATGCATCTGTCCAGATTCCAAAGCCTCAGAGAAGAAAAGCAGACCCTCTCAAAGCAGCCGCAGGAAGACCGAAGTGTAAATGTGGCTGGCCATTCGCCTGCTGGAAGGTTAAGTCCTGTAGTGTTTTATAGGCAGAGTTATAATCCCTCTCCTGGGGAAATTTAAAAGCCTCGGGGACAAGACAACTCAGAATGAAACACAGCACTAGAGATTCCAATATGCCTAAGGCAATCGTCTTCGTACGAGGCAACACCCGTGGATCACCCTTCCTCTGAGATCTCAAGTTCTCCTTTTGTATAAATGTGAATGCAACAAATCCAGACATTGCATTTCAGATATCTTCATAGCCAGATCCACAGTTGCAGAGTCTTTTGGATCTGGGTATACTCTAGCTGTTTCGCTGAATGGCTCTAGATGACAAATATTTTCTCTGGTCTTTGTCCTTGTAAAGTAATTTGTTGTTACAAAACAGTATCTTATTGTAGATATTTAGTTTTGAGGGCAGGAACCAGGGAATTTTTATTGAAGATGTGGGGCCCTTTCTCATTCCAATTTCTCAACTGTAAGATACTTGATTTAGGATTTCTGGTCCCCAGAACTGTGAGCAAATCAATTTCTTTTGTTTTAAACCACCAAGCTGGGGGAATTTATCCCAGCAACACAGAAATCCCTAGAGACCTTGCCCAAAGCAGTATCAGGTGAGTGGTGAGTGGACACCAAATTGAGATGGTATTGATACTGGAATGCATGACTCACAATAAATTCCAGGAGGAATAATAAGAAAACACAATAACAAAACTTTGAAAATATTGTAAGCAAATATAAAAGAATTTCTTTTTAATAATCTTGGAGTAGGAAGGCTTTGAAAGAAGCACAAACTCAAACACATAAAATGAATAAATTTGACTATACCATCAATAATTTAAAAATTATATATGGTAAAATATTTAATTCTATTTAATTCTAGTTCCTTGGTGGCTCAGACGGTAAAGCATCAGCCTACAATGCAGGAGACTCGAGTTCAGTCCCTGAGTCAGGAAGATCTCCTGGAGAAGGAAATGACAACCCACTCCAATATTCTTGCCTGGAAAATCCCATGGATGGAGGAGCCTGGTAGGCTGCAGTCCTTGGGTCCCAAAGAGTTAGACATGACTGAGTGACTTCACTTTCACTTTCATATGATAAAAAGACCATACACAAATTTTAGAGGAAAAATGAGCTATGGATTTTGATAAGTAAATATTGTATATTTGCTATATATATGATATTAATGTTCAGAATTAATGAAGCATTTCTATGAATCAATAAAAAGGATAAATAGTTCAATAGGAAAATGGGCAAAAGAAACAAAAAGGAATTTCACTGAAGAGGAAAACCAGGTTGGCAATAAATACATAAAAAGATTTCTACTTTATTAATGATCAGAGATATATTCATATCATACTGGGGACTGGGCATTCCTCAAACATGGTTGGTCACGGTGGTATAAATTGGTGCAGTCATGAAGGACAATTTGGTAATATTTATTTACAAAATCCACTTTGTGTAATATGCCCTCAGAAACACATTTGTGTGTAGAAGGTGGTTCACTGCTGTGCTAGAAACAGACAAATGCAGCCAGCGCATCAGCTTTTCATTCTGGAGCTCTGAGCCCTGTTGCAAAATTTAGTTCCTTGAGGTTTTAGGCCTGAGGCCCCCATTTTTTGCTGACTGTCAGTGGGGGCTGCTGTCCATCCTGGAAGCTGCCCACAATCTCTGGCCTTGTGGCTGCCTCTCAACAGGGCACCTCATTTTTTCAAGGCCGGCAGGAGACTCTCTCCAGGAGCCCTTGCAGGGACGGAGTCAAATTATGTGGTGTATTCAAGGGAGTGACCATCCCACCAGGCAAAAGTGGACACTCTCAAGGAACTTATTAATAAAATCATGAACTTATTCTGGTCTGTTGTGAAGATGATTTTTGGTTTGCGGATTTTATTTAATAAGAGACCAGAAGATCACTACATTGTGTCTTTTATCCTCAACTTCTAAAGACGATTGACTTACAGACCCCAACACTTTACCTTTGATCAGATCAAGGGCGAATCAAAGTGAACTATACTAAGCTACGAAAAAACACAATCCCTGAAACGTTAAGCTTCCTGCTTGCTTGCTTGCTGCCCTGCGGTCGCTTGTACAAACATTTCCTAAGCTTCCTATCTCCCGAACAGTCCTGGGAATTGCTGTCAAAAGCAGGTTGTACCAGCCTTTGCAACTTGGGTTTTGTTTTTCTTCTTTTCCAATGTGGATAAGCTCATGGATGATGTAGGCCTTGATTAAGACTGAATAGGCCCAGCAGTAGAAATGTATACATATATAGGCCCGGGATTTCCTGCAGAGTTTGTCATCTTTGGAACACTCACAGTGGAAAATAAAGGTACCCCTCTTCCCCGTGGCTATGATAATACAAAAGCTGTGTTCTTTGGACACTTCTGCTGCCCCAGCAGTCCATAAGAGATTTCCGCTTTGTCATTAAGCCACCATCATGAGCAAATTGTTTTGTTAGTTGGCCAGAACCTCTATATACGCCAGCATCACGTTAGCAGGAAACTCCAGCTGCACATGTGGAGGTGGGGTGGCCTTGCCTTCAAGAAAGTTTCATTTTTGTTTCAAGTTGTCATCATCTTTTATTGGGTTCAACAACATCAGATGAAAACATATGCAGGGGTGTTTCTACATCTGGAACTTAGACCTCCCGCTGAGGATGGTCAGGGTGACTCAGGGAATAACCTCAGAAAAGAAGCCAGAGAAGGCACTCTTCATTGCATCAAGATGCTCAAAGGATCCTGTGTCAACCCCACCCATGCCCCGGGAATAATCAGACTCCACCTCAGGCCCAGCACCCTTCACCTTTTCCAGCTGTTTTTCATCTCCTGCTCATTTCTGTAGACCTGGGCCCTGCCCAACATCTGCCCTGGCCGGAAGTTGTACATGAAGTCTAACCAAGACCTGCTGATCTATTGTATTCAGATCACTGGTGCAGCCTGTGGCTTAATTTGCTTAACTCTCTGGACTCCCATGTGTTCCTGGCCAGTGCTATCTGCCTAGTGTGGTTTTGCTTCAACCCCCTAAACTCCGGTTCAGCTGTACTCTAGATCATCCGTGCTCTGACACCTGGATCTCAATTCAGTCACCTCTACTCTAGCTTATTTTCTGATCTGTAGTTGTCACGCTCTTCCTAACCCTAAGCTTGCCATTTAGGAGCCAGACTCTGGTCCTCTTCCATTCCCAGTGCCCACTGACACACAGAGCCCACCTGCTCACTCAAGTCAGCTTTTCAAATCAAGGCACTCTTAACCTATCCTTGACTGTCCCCACCACGTGCCCTCAGGGTGAGAGTCAAGCTCAGGGAAGGAAGAGATAAAGGATACAGTTAGACTTCAGGATAGGATGAGCGAAAGGATGGAGATGGGGGAAGGTGAGTGTCTCCTGGCTACATTTCCTGGTAACGTACAAAACTGGACATGTAATGATGTGATGAGAGCTGCAGAATATGTATGGATGTCAAACTCTCAAAAAAACAGAGTCAAAACAAATTTATGGTTTAGGGGAAAGGTGTGGGGGAGGAATAGATTAGGAAGTTGGGATTAAAATAGACACAGTACATATATAAAATAGATAACCAACAAGGACCTACTGTATAACTCTGTAATAACCTATATGGGAAAAGAATCTGAGAAAATAATAAGACACATATATGTATAACTAAATCACTTTGCTGTATACTTGAAACACAACCTTGTACATCAACTATACTCTAATATACAATTTAAATTAAATTAAAAGAAGCAAGAGTGAAGATGGCACTATAAAAACATGCATTCCTGCCACCCACAACTTGAGTGACTTGGGTGTAACAAGTCACACTTTCTTACACCCAAGTTGGCTGTAACTTGCTGTTACAAGGCAACAATAATACCTCATTTTGTAGCATATCTGAATTTAAAGAGTACCTTTAAAAAATTCTTTTTTAAAGCAATAATACTAATCAGAACTTATTTATTTGTTTCAACCAGTTTGCATACCCTGTGAGATCTTATTAAAAATTCCCTAACCAAGGATCAAACCTGTGTCCCCTGCAGTAGAAACGCAGAGCTGTAACTACTGGACTGCCCAGGAAGTCCTCCTAAAGAGCATCTTTGCATCTCATGTTTAATCATTCCAAAATATATACATTTTTATTGTATATTTTAAAACTTCTAAAATCCTATATCTTGCAATCAGTGTTTTGTGATCACTATGGGCCAGGTGTTACCTGTTGTCACGCTTCAGCTTTGAAGATGCCAATATCAAAGTCAACAGCATGGGTGGCAACAGCCTGGGACAGTCCCAGGGACAGTGACCTCATAGTCCTTGGGGGCCAGATTCCTTGGTGGGGGTGAAGGAGAGGGAAAGATGGATTTGGAAATTCTTAAAGGACAATTCAAAAGAAAGCAAGCTCTAAATAATTGTGGAGTCAGCTTAGGAGATCAGTACTGTTGGCTTGCAGCTCTTTGATGGATTCTTCTAAGATGCACTGTAGCATTAAACTCTTCGTGGCACAGAGGAGAGTTTATGTGGTAAAACACAGCTTTCAGCGACTCTGAGTTAAAAAGCCATTTGGAAGAGTATGAATGTGAAGATGTTTCTAATTTATTTCTCTTGTATTTTCCTTTTTATAGATGCATGTATGTTACACAACCAATGTCTAAGTAAGACTAAAACAGCTCTTATAAGACAAGTAAGATAAAATGTTTCATGATAAGAAAGCATTGTCTCATTGTTTGGCAGTATGTTTTCTTTCTTTCTCAGTGGCTTTCAGAGCATGAAATATGTCTTCATTTGGTCCCTGAGAAGTGGAAGACGCTGTCCTCAGGTGTGGCCCACTGGTCCTCCTTTTGGTGATGAGGATTCTTTGGTGGTAAGATTTCATGGCGATGTGTCAGTTTCCTACTCGCTAGTGGTTTGATTCAGTTTTGGCTACAGAAGGTGAAGGTGAGGGTGAAGTTGCTCAGTCGTGTCCGACTCTTCGCGAGCCCGTGGACTGTAACCTACTAGGCTTCTCCGTCCATGGGATTCTCCAGGCAAGAATACTGGAGTGGATTGCCATTTCCTTCTCCAGGGGATCTTCCTGACCCAGGGATCGAACCTGGGTCTCCCACATTGGAGGCAGATGCTTTAACCTCTGAGCCACCAGGGAAGCCCTTTGGGCACAGAACATTCCTTATTTTTCTGTTTCAAGGCACTCATAGGGTCTAGGTTGATAAATGCTTTTGAAATCAGTGCACCTTGTAGAAAACAAAACTCAGAAATGGCATGGTGAAAAACATGTCCAAGTACAAAACTGGGCCATGTTCACAAGGCAGCTTGGGTGATGCAGTGGAGGACCACTAATTCTTGGACATACTAATTCTTGGCCAGAAGGCTTGAGAAATGTAGGGAAAGTGTGTGAGGAGGAAATGCTGCAACCAGCACTCATAGAAATCAAACTTGGTAAGACCACGAATATCTTCAGTGAGTTCACAACACTCAAGCCAAGAATCATTGAAACCACAATGTTCAACATCCTTCTAGGGGATGGACTGTATCTTGCTATTATCAGCTATAATGTATCCATTTTCCTTCCCAAAAGACATTCAGTATTCTTACTGGGAATTACATCCTCCTGTTGAGCCGTTGTGATGGAGGTGATGGAATTCCAGTTGAACTGTTTCAAATCCCAAAAGATGATGCTGTGAAAGTGCTGCACTCAATATGCCAGCAAATTTGGAAAACTCAGCAGTGAACACAGGACTGGAAAATGTCAGTTTTCATTCCAATCCAAAGAAAGGCAATGCCAAAGAATGCTAAAACTACCACACAATTGTACTTTCTCACATGCTAGTAAAGTAATGCTAAAAATTCTCCAAGCCAAGCTTCAGCAGTATGTGAACCATGAACTTCCTGACGTTCAAGCTGGTTTTCGAAAAGGCAGAGGAACCAGAGATCAAATTGCCAACATCCGCTGGATCATGGAAAAAGCAAGAGAGTTCCAGAAAAACATCTATTTCTGCGTTATTGACTATGCCAAAGCCTTTGACTGTGTGGATCACAATAAACTGTGGAAAATTCTGAGAGAGATGGGAATACCAGACCACCTGACCTGCCTCTTGAGAAATCTGTATGAAGGTCAGGAAGCAACAGTTAGAACTGGATATGGAACAACAGACTGGTTCCAAATAGAAAAGCAGTGTGTCAAGGCTGTATATTGTCACCTTGCTTATTTAACTTCTATGCAGAGTACATCATGAGAAACGCTGGGCTGGAAGAAGCACAAGCTGGAATCAAGATTGCCAGGAGAAATATCAATAACCTCAGATATGCACATGACACCACCTTTATGGCAGAAAGTGAAGAGGAGCTAAAAAGCCTCTTGATGAAAGTGAAAGAGGAGAGTGGAAAAAGTTGGCTTAAAGCTCAACATTCAGAAAATGAAGATCATGGCATCCGGTCCCATCACTTCATGAGAAATAGATGGAGAAACAGTGGAAACAGTGTCAGACTTTATTTTAGGGGATTCCAAAATCACTGCAGATGATGACTGCAGCCATGAAATTAAAAGATGCTTACTCCTTGGAAGGAAAGTTATGACCAACCTAGATAGCATATTCAAAAGCAGAGACATTACTTTGCCAACTAAGGTCCATCTAGTCAAGGCTATGGTTTTTCCAGTAGTCATGTATGGATATGAGAGTTGGACTGTGAAGAAGGCTGAGCGCTGAAGAATTGATGCTTTTGAACTGTGATGTTGGAGAACACTCTTGAGAGTTCCTTGGACTGCAAGGAGATCCAACTAGTCCATTCTGAAGAAGATCAGCCCTGGAATTTCTTTGGAAGGAATGAGGCTAAAGCTGAAACTCCAGTACTTTGGCCATCTCCTGCAAAGAGTTGACTCATTGGAAAAGACCCTGATGCTGGGAGGGATTGGGGGCAGGAGGAGAAGGGGACAACAGAGGACGAGATGGCTGGATGGCATCATGGACTCGATGGACGTGAGTCTGAATGAACCCCGGGAGTTGGTGATGGACAGGGAGGCCTGGCGTGCTGCGATTCATGGGGTTGCAGAGAGTCGGACACAACTGAGCGACTGAACTGAACTGAACTGCAGAGCTTTTATTTTGGCCCCTGCTTCCTGCCTTTCTCTGCCTTTCCCCACTAAGGTTGGCAGAGGCCAAGGGAGCCCAATACTTCCTCCCTCTGCCTCTTACTATAGTCAGATCGGGCCAGTGATCTCAGCTTGAATGATCAGATGCTTGTTCTTAGAGACTTTAAAATATGTTCAGGTGACAGGGAAAGAGAGGAGTTTCAGAGGTTGGATTCATCACATTGGTTCCTGTGACTGTCACAGTGATGTCTTGATCACATTACTCTGGCAACAAGACTGTTGCCTGTTCTATGTATTATGACCCTCCTCTCCAGGTCTTTCATGGTTCTCTCCATCCCAGACCTATTATTCCACCTTCCTACCAATTCTAAGAGTTTCACATAAATTCCTCTTCATACCTTAGTGCTTCCAAGAGCCAGTTTCTCTTACTTGCCACCAGGAACCCGGATTGATTCAATATCATCTTGTATAGAATCAGTAGTACCATAATACAGGGAGGGAAACTAGCAGACTATATCCCAGAGCCTTCTCTTTTGTATCATTAGAGGGAGGAAATGAAGGCATGGATTCTTTCTCTGGAGATCTTAAAGAACATGATGATGGTGCATCTGATATAGGGTGGTCCTGCCAAAAGGATAATACATGTGGCCTTTTAAGCTCCCTCTGCCCAAGATTAGGTACCTGGTGAAAAAAGAAAATCGCTCAGTCATGTCTGACTCTTTGCGACCCTATGGACTGTAGCCCCCAGGCTCCTGCATCCATGGGATTTTCCAGGCAATAATACTGGAGTGGTTTGCCATTTCCTTCTCCAGGGGATCTTCCCAACTCAGGGACTGAACTCAAGTCTCCCACATTGCAGGCAGACGCTTTACCATCTGAGCGACCAGGGACTCTAGGTACCTGGTGGGCTTCCCCAATGGCTCGGTGGGTAAAGAATCCACCTTCAATGCAGGAGACACAGGAGATGAGGATTCACTCCTGGATTAGGAAGATATCCTAGAGAAGGAAATGGCAACCCACTCCAGTATTCTTGCCTGAAGAATTCTATGGACTGAGGAGCCTGGTGGGCTACAGTTCAAGTGTTACAGAGAGGCAAACACGACTCAGTGACTAAGCACGTGTGCTCCAGAAGCTCAGCAGGAGAGCGTAGGCTAAGAACACAGAAGCCCCTGTGCCCAGCAGCCTCCATCCTGTCTTTTCCTCCCCAAGGTGCTGAATTAGCTTCAGAAGCACTCGGCAGGGGATGATGACATGGTCTCAGCCAAGAATCAACACAAGGACCTACTATATAGCACAGGGAACTCTACTTGATATTCTGTAATAACCTCTGGGTTATATGGGGAAAGACTCTGAAAAAAGAATAGATATTTACCTCTGTGCGTAACTGAATCACCATGCTGTAAACCAGAAACTAGCACAGTATTGTAAACCGACTCTACTTTGATACAGAATAAAAATTAAATTAAAAAAGCAGAGTTCTTTCAGGGTTCTGCACATATGTTAACTTTGCTAAGCCAAGAAACATCCCTGCCCTACAGAATCATACAAATCTATAAACATTTTTTTGGCAGCAATATTGGTGACAAGCAGACGTGCATCCTGGAAGAACATGGTAGAGTGTGGGTATGTGTTGATCTGGCATTCAAAATAGATCCTTTGTTGATAAAATTGACTGGATATTCCATTACCTATTACTTCCCTTTGGGAAGCAGACAAAACAGAAGTGGCAGTCTCCAAAGCTGAGTCTTGAACATTGGGGCACATGTGTCATTTTGAATTATGGTTTTCTCAGAGTATATACTCAGGGGTGGGATTGCTGAGTCATAGGCAACTCTATTTTTATTTTTTTAAGGAGCCTGTCTATACTTTCTCCAGTGGCTGTATCAATTCATATTCCTGCCAACATCGAAAGAGGGTTCCATTTCTCCACACCCTTTCCAGCATTTATTGTTTGTAGATCTTTTTGATGATGGCCATTCTGACCTGTGTGAGGTGATACCTCATTATAGTTTTGATTTGCCTTTTCCTAATAATTTGTGATGTTGAGTTCATTGCAGAAATATTTACAATAACCAGGACATGGAAACAGCATAAATGTTCAGTAACAGATGAATGGATAAAGAAGATATGGTACATATATGCCATAGAGATTACTCAGCCATAAAAAAAGAACAAAATTAGGTCATTTGTAGAGATGTGGATGGACCTAGAGTCTGTCATAAAGAGTGAAATATGTCAGACAGAGAAAAACAAATATCATATAGTAGCATTTACAAATATATGTGGAATCTAGAAAAATGGTATAGATGAACCTACTTCCAGGGCAGGAATAGAGATATAGATGTATAGAATGGACATATGGACACAGTCGGGAAGAGGAAGGTGGGACAAATTTGGTGATTGGGATTGACATGTGGGGTTTACTACCATGATTGGGATTTACTACCATGTGTAAAATAGGTAGCATGCTCTTGCCTGGAAAATCACACAGATGGAGGAGCCTGGTGGGCTGCTGTCTATGGGGTCACACAGAGTCAGACATGACAGCAGCAGCAGCAGCAGTGGGAAGCTACTGTGTAGCACAGGGAGCTCAGCTCTGTGCTCTGTGATGACCTTGACAGGTGGGATGGGTGAAGGGGTGTGGCCCCAAGAGGGAGTGGAAATATGTATGCATATAGCTGATTCACTTTATATACAGCAGAAACAAACACGACACTGTAAAGAAATTATACTCCAGTTTAAAACAAAAAGCCTACAAAATTAAAATGGATAACCAAAAACAAAACAACAAGAAACAACCAAGGTTGAGTCTTGCCTGAGGGACTGTACCAACATCATCCATCAACACAGGAGATGCAGAATCTCCCACATCTGAAGGTGCTCTGGAGGTTTTTGGTGTCTACTCTTGGAGAAGGAAATGGCAACCCACTCCAGTATTCTTGCCTGGAGAATCCCATGGACAGAGGAGCTTGGTGGGCTACAGTACACGGGTCGCAAAGAGTAGGACACGACTGAGTGACTTCACTTCACTTGCTGTCCTCTGTGGCGTCATGGGCCGGGGGCAGGGGAAGCTACCCAATCCTTGTGTCCCAACCCACTTGGCTCACTAAGTCAGTGTTGTACTTTGCATGGGAATTAGACTGTTGAATCCCCAAAAGGAGAATCCAAAATGTGAATTATTCTTCTAGGAGGGGTAGTATATTTGACTGGCTGGACAGATTTTTATGCAGCTGGCCAGCTCTGGGAGTTCTAGTTAGGATGCTGAACTAGAGTCAGACACACTCAGCAGGCGGTGACAACATGGTCCGGGCCTAGAGTGTCCAACATGTTGGTCCTTCAGCAACTCCTCCTTTTTCGCCTAGATGACATTGGAGGAATGTAAAGAAATCCTTAACTCCTGCTCTAAAATTGGCAGGAGAAATGAGGTCAAAGTACAAGGTTCACTTGCCCGGTTATGAATGTTTCTATTAGTAATGTATGATCTAAAGAGAGATTGAAGGTGGATACTCCCCCAAAAGGGGGAAGAAACTAGAAGAACTGAGACTTCATGAAAAGTATCATAGATGCAAAGCAAGGCTGTTAGTCAGGCTCCAGGCAACACTTGTAAGTTTCACATCAAGGGGTTTCTTTTGAAATCCCACCTGCTGAACTGGGTGCTACCACTCCTGACTCAAAGGGCAGCAGAGTCCAGCCCCTGAGTCCCACTCTTGAGATTCCAAGGTGGCAGCCCTTTCCACCACATCCTACACCATCCGACACAGTTGTCTTCCCCTGGACCCTCATCGTAACTCCTTGTCCTGCAGACCTTCAACCTTCCCCGGACTAGAAGGCTTTCTATGAAGGATCCCCAAATCTGACATGGCTTTTCCAGCTTCCAGACTTTTCTCTTACCCTGTTCCCCACCTAATCCTAGATCCGGCTCTCAGACTTGAATTCAGACTCAGTGCTTCCTTAGTCTTGGCTTGACCAAACTTCCTGGACCATGTGGTGTTTTGGTACAGATGGCCTGTCAATATCACAGGGTAGAATGCATCCAAAACCCAGTGTCCAGAGCCAAAGGGATTCCCTTTAGCACCTCAAACTCCAGAGAGCAAGCTTATGGTGCAGGTATGGCCATGATTCTTAATGCATTGCAGTGAAATGAAGTGAAGTGAAGTCACTCAGTCATGTCCAACTCTTTGCTACCCCATGGACTGTAGCCTACCAGGCTTAATGAAGGATCATAATAGATACTTTCTTATATATAATTTTAATTTGGCTGTGCTAGGTCTTCATTGCTGTTCAGGTTTTTCTCTAGTAGTGGAGAGTGGGGGCTATTCTCTAGTTGTGGTACACGGGCTTCTAATTGAGGTGGATTCTCTTGTTGCTGAGCATGGATCCCAGAGCACATGGCCTTCAGTAGTTATGGTGCATAGGCTTAGTTGCCCTGCAGCTTGTGGGATCTTCCTGAACAAGGGATCAAACTTGTGTCGCCTGGTAGGTGGACTCTTAACCACTGAGCCACTAGGGGAGCCCCACAATATAGTTCTTAAAAATTCTCTTCACACAGAGAGTCTTGGTACTATCTAGTCTGTTGATACATAGAACCAAGGAAACTCAGACTGTCCAGAAATCCATCAACCCCACTCCAGCCCACCCAGAAATGACTGTTGGGATTCTTTCTAAGGATGAAATTCAGAGTTGAACTCTGCATGCAGAGCAGAGACTGAAGTGAGTGAAAGTCAACAGCCAAGGGAAACTTTTGTAGAAACATCAAAATCATTCACAACAGAAGCATGATACCCCAAACTGCAGCAGAGACACTGCCTGTTCACCACCTCATCTTCGGACCCTATTCAAATGCTGAGGGTATAGTAAGTCCTCAAAAGACCTGATAAGTGAAAGAATGGATGGATGGATCACCTGGACAAGAGCAAGAGGACCTTGGACTTGAGGGAGAGGGGTCTCCTGTCGCACTAGATCTTCCCTCCATGAGTTTGGTTTCATACAGCATCAACAGACGTCTCCTGGCAATAAAGATGGCCCTTGGGGACAGGCAGAGAGCAGCTCAAAGAATCAGGCATCCCGGAGAGGAGGAAATGATGGCATTTTGATGCCAGCTGACCTGCTTGTATGTTAGTTTCTTTTTTTCTCTTTTGCTGTCCATAAACCTTTAGGTTAAAAATTCCAGTGCTATTGAGTGTGTTGTAGGGAACAAACGGAGTTAATGTCCACTTGTGGGTGAAACTTTAAAGAACAGCAGGTCCTTGTGGATTGGCCTGAAAGAGCCCTAAAAAGAAGATGATTTTTTTCTTTTTAGGGGGCAGACAAGATTGCAGTGGTAATCCTGTCCCTCTTTGGAGAGTCTTATTCCATTGATTTAATTTTCAAGGAAGTCTGAATTTGGTCCTGCCTTGGTGTCTGTGATCATTGTGGCCTTGTTACTTTCTACAGCTGAGTGTGAAGTCTGTGGGAGACAGGGTGTAGAAAACACACACACGGCATTAGCCAGAGACTACCTCTAGCATCCAATCCTGGTGACTCACAGAATTGTCCTCACCAAAATCACCAGCATCAGGATGAGGGTGGAGGAGATGGAGCCACTACATGCCAGGGGCAAACTGAAGCTGTCTCACGGGTGTGTCCTGTGGGCTTCGGGCTCACGGGGCAACCACAGTAACAGCAAGGAGAATCCATTTAGGGCAAGATATTTTCATGAGCAGCTTTCTGATACCCAAGGGTTTGAGTTTTTTAAGAGTTAAAAACCATTCTGTTGATCTTCCAACAAAAGGATATTTTTAGGTACACACCCTCCCCCTGAGGCAGCCCTGAGGGCCTCCGTAAATTCAGCTCTGTACTTAGGTTTTTACCTTTAGATACAAAGGCAGTTGTTGCTGTAACTCTCTGAGAAACTAGTAGGTTGTGCCTGGCATTTGAAAAAAAAAAACAAACCAAACAACTTTTTTTGCAACTCCAGGTACAATAACCTATTTAAAAATTTTGTATCAGATTGAATCAGAAACAAATTTTAACCACCTGCATCCTCTCCACCTCACCCCCTCCACCCCACTGGTCCATTCTGTCAGCGATCTTTCTCTCAAGGACAGTTAAATCTCCCAACACCACCGCAGTGTGGTTCAGGGGTGGAGAACTTGGGCTCTGGAGTCAGCAGACCTGTTCAAGCCCTGCTTTTGCTGCACGTGCCCTCCTCCCTCCGTCTGCAAAGTGACGATGGCAGAACCCACTCACCGTGGGGTCAGAGGCAGAGGGACAAGCTCTGCAAAACAATAAAACAACTTTCGAAACCGAACATTCTCTGTGTGTTCTCCGTCTTCCAAGGTCCTTCCACTTTACAGCGTTCTGTTCCCTCATCAGCCCAAGTGATGGAGCACGTGTTCCGGGTGCCTGGTCACTACCCGCTGTCCCCACCCCCGGCCCCCTGGCCCTTTCGTGCCGTGACCCCTGCCTCCGGCTGCTGGAGGCTGGCTGCTCAGAGCCTGTCTGGGGCTGACAGGATCCAGGCCTGGGGGACTTCATGGGAAATTCGCCCCCTCTGAGGGCTCCATGTGGCTGCTCCCGGGGGTTTGCCTGGTCTGGAGGCATTTCACCCCTAGAGCACCTGTTTATCTGAAGTAGGCCTTGGCCTGCACGTGTGTGTGTGTGTGTTTGTCTGGATGGTGTGTCTATTGTTTGTGTGTCTGTGGTGTGTGTAGTGTGTCTATGCGTGGTGTGTATAGTACAGTGCATGTTTGTGTCCATAGTGTGTGTAGTATATGTGTTCGTCTATATGTGGTATCTGTGATGAGTGTAATATGTGTAATGTGTGTGTAGTGTGCGTGGGGTGTGTGTGTAGTGTGTATGGTATGAGTAATGTGTCTGTGTGGTATAGATAGTGTGTGCATGTGTGTGTGTGTGCAGTGTCCTTGCCTTGGTCAACAAGGACACTTCCTGAGTTCCTCAGCTCCCACCCGTCTATATAATTGTTCCCCTCTTTGTCTACACAGCCACCCACATCTACACAGCCTGCCTTCCTGGAGGGCTTCATTGCCAGCCCTTGTGGCCTGTGGGTCTCAGACTCGCATTTTGGACCGAAGTCAGCCTCTGCCCCGAGAAGGGAAGACGCAGGCTGCTTCCATCGCTTCAAAGCCCAGCGGCCTTTCCTGAGTGCACAATGAGGGCCCCACCTTTTTCCTGGCCAAGTGTTTACTCCTTCTGCTCCAGCGTCCGGGGGCCTCAGCACAGCCTCTTTCCAGCCTCCTGGTGCAAAGCGGCTCCCAGGTCTGTGGCCTCACCCATCGCCCCTGCCCCCAGCGACTAGTGGCTGGGGAGGGCCCACCATCAGACTGCAGGGTGTCTCAGGATGAACTTGGCCCTGTTTCTGTTGTCCCCAGGTCCACAAGGATCAGCTGAGTCTTCTGCAAATGGCGCATCTACACAGTGTCATTTGCAGACCAACAGCTGGAATGTTGTCACCTTTCCTCTAGCTGGGGACCGGGTATGACAGTCCTGCCAAGTGACCATCAGCCCGGGGACAGGGGTCTGCGGTTAGGCTCAGGCAGTGCTGAGCAGCCTTTGTTCTACCTCCCTGGCTGGTTTTGTCCCATGGTTATTTTCAAGGCAGGACAATAGATTGCACAGAGCAGGTTTACAGTGAAGGCTCCAGAAAAAAAAAAAAAGCATGTTTTTGATGAATGATTGCCCCGCTCTTCCATGAAGTTCAAGCCACCTGCCACCTGCCTCTCCCCCAAAGGGAGCTGTGTGTGCCATCGGCAGGAGGCACTTTCTGCAGCCCAGACATTGGCACAGTCAGGACTCGGCCTCATCCCAGGGTCCTGCTGACAGCCAGGATGAATGATTTTGCTCCCAAGAAGGCAGATGAGTTTGGTCCGGCCTGGAACTGTCTTACAGGGACGAATGGTTCAAGGCTGTCATGGCCAAATGTGCATCTAGAAAACCAGAGGTACAAAATCGTAACTAGCCCTGAATTTAGGAAGTGAACATTCTGTACACAGAGTCCCAGGTGGGGAGGATGCTCTGTCTTCTTTGCTTCCCCAAAGCCACGTTGGTCTCTCCACCCCTGCTTCCCACCTCTCTCCTCCATCTCCCTCCACCATCACCTCCCTGAACACCCTGACATGTGACTGACAAACAAAGAGATGATGGGAGACATGTGAATGGCTGTGATGGGTGCTGTCAAGGAAATGCTTTTAAATAGAATATAGTGGGCTGTGCCTAAAGAGAAAGGCTTTGTGGTTAATCTGGGATCTCCCGGGTGCCTGAGGGTTCGTGATGGTCCCTCTGGACCCACAGCAGTGCAGTGTCAGACATGAGACGCAGCCACTGAGATGCGGAGAAGAACCTCATTCCAAAACACCTCTCCTTCTCATCTCCTCTCCCAGAAAACTGCAAAGTGAAGCTGCAGTAAGTTTCTCAGGTATTTTTACCATGTTGGTGTATATTATTGGTCAGACAGCTGCTCCGTGTTGCTTATATAACGTTTTCACTTATATAAAATTGCACCAGGATTTGAGGTTTCCTTACATGCCCTATCTCAGGTCCCTTCTCTGCCACCCCACAGAACAGTCCTGGGGACCTGGGATGGGTGGACACCTGCCCCCAGAGTCAGTCCCAGGGCTCCTGTCACCTCTGGGGGCTGCCACTGACAGTCCCTTCTTCCCAAGCCCTTACCCTGTGTAGATGGTATGACTTTTGACAGAAGCTGCTCCTAGCTAATATATTCTGAGCACTTAGTGAGCTAAGAACTGTGCCAAGCAGTGTGTGTGTGTGTGTGTGTGTGTGTGTGTGTGTGTGTGTGTACACTTTCTTATTTACTCTTCAGATAGTCCCACACGGAAGACACTGCTGTTATCCCCATTTTTTCACATGAGAAAACCCAGATTCAGAGAGGTTAAGTCTCTTGGATAAAGTCACACAGTTAATTAACTGTGAATTGGAACCTCAGGTAGGTCTGTTCACCAGAACCAGAGTATTCTATCCCCTGCAGGACTGCAAGCCTTAAAAGCAAGCATCTGAGGCAAGAGGGTCGCAGACTGGGCAGCCCCAGCCCTCTGCCTGTCTTCATGGGGACAGTGTGCCTGGCCATATTGTGGGGCAGGGATTTGTCATGGAGTTTTTGTCCAAGTCCAAGGCTGGTCTTCAGGGCATCCATGAGAACTCCTTGAAACTGTGTGCGAGATATTGTAGATATGTGTGGTGTGGTCTTTTATTTTTTTAAGAAGGGCTGTATAATTTCATTGATTCTCAAAACATTGGTGCCCCTCCAAAAGTTAAGAATGCTGTGACAGAGGGTCACATCAATTGACCACATGACCTGCGCCTCTTCTCAGCTTTCCCGACCCCATTTCTGCTGTCCACCCCATTTTGTTCAGTTATTAGGAGCTGAACCCAAGGCTTATGTGATGATGGCATGAGGTGAAAGACAGTGAACCCCAGCCCTCACCATCCCCTCAGACCTGCCTGGCTGCCACCTTCCTCTGATGCGTGGCCTGAAGTCACTGGACTCTGGACCATCTCTGAATAGGGGGCTGGGGAGGCACGTGGCTGGCCCACTATGAGGTGATTTACACTAGGGTGTGAGGGACTGGTTTTACTGGTATGAAGGGTAGGTGGGCTCGTGTGTCAGCTGAGCCAAGGGGTCCAGCCTTCCTCTGCTGCAGGCTTCATTTGGAATCACAAGTGGTCTTGCTTATCCTTCAGGCAGGGTCTTGAACTTGAGGGACCTCCAATGACAAGACTAATACTGCCCTGATTAACAGAGATGAGGGAGTCAGGCCATGGTCTTTCTCGCTCATTTTCCTGAAGTAAGAGCTGAAGGTTGAATTCCCACAAGGAGCAAACCTAATCAGGGTGAGGGTACAGAGAAGGAAACCCCAGATACCAAATGTTTGCAAGCAATGAATGGTTTTCCTTGGGATAGAGGTCACATCAGAAATAAAACCCTCTGAATTATAGACAATTACAAATACACTTGGACTTAGATTATTGTGGTCCAGGTTAAGAAAATCTAGACATTTGTGTCTCAAGATCTCTATTTCGAGAACTATCCAGAAAGCTATTGAAACTGAAACTGAAAGTCGCTCAGTCTTGTCCTACTCTGAGACCCCATGGGCTGCAGCCCGCCAGGCTACTCGATCCATGGAATTCTCCAGGCCAGAATACTGGAGTGGGTAGCCATTCCATTTTCCAAGTGATCTTCCCAACCCAGGGATTGAACCCAGGTCTCCTGCATTGCTGGTGGATCCTTTACTGTCTGAGCCACAGGAAGCCCTGAAAACCATAGAACCTATCACCCAAAGCCATGTAAACTATTATCAGTTTTTCCATTTATTTTTGGTTGGAGAAAACTGGCTTAATCAGTTGTTGAGGGGCAAAGTTCTTTTTCATCACTTCTTCCTTCTTTCCTACCTCATCCGCAGCCTGAAAATAGCCTTCTTTTGGTGGATTAAGGGCCAACTCTCACACCTCTGAAATGACACCAAAATGAGGGTATTTTGTTCTTTTGCTTATCTCGTCTGGCTGTACATAGACTGGCTGAGGGCTGGGTTCTCCTCAGCATCTGGCTCACAGTGAGTGGATACAGCTCAAAATCCTTTGGTGGCCTGGAGGGGCAGGGGTGCTGGTTTGCTTTAGTCTAAGAATTGATTTTAACCTTGACTTACATAAATAATTTTTGGAATAAGGCACATAAAGGTGTGCATAAGAATTAATAAAGGGTTTGGACCCTGGTTCATAACCGGAAGTGGATTCTAAACTGAGCCAGGAAGTGAGCCAGCCACGTGTCCTGGGGCCGCGTGTTTACTATGTGCAGAGAGGAGGGAGGTGCTGGGAGAAGGCCAGGTCTTAGAAGAATTCTTTCCCTCAACCACAAGCCTTAAAGTTTATAAAGGCTAGAATATAGTTCAAATAAAGCCCTTTTCCTCCTTGCCGTCTAGAAGGATAGTGAGTCTGGGATGGGAAAAGGATCAATCAGAACATGGGAGATGCAGGTCGTCACAGTGGGGAGGAGGGAGACATTCAGAACCCAGCTCCTTATTAATGTATGACCTTGAATCAGGAATGTAGCCTCTGCATGCCTGGTGTTCCTGTGATATTCAGATACAGATGGTTCCTGACTTATGATAGACTTAAGGATTTTTCGACTTTATGATGATGTGAAAGTAACAGGCGTGCAGTGGAAAGCACACTTCTAATTGCGAATTCTGCTCTCCTCCCAGACTAGCAATATGCAGTCTGATATGCCCCTGAGGATGGGGCGGCAGCAGGGAGATGGAGCTCCCAGTCAGCCAAGGAATTAGGAGGGGAAACAACCCCTACACTTACAGCCATTCTGCTTTTCACTCTCAGTACAGCAGTCAGTAAGTTACATGAGGCATTCAACACTTTATTATAAAGCAGGCTTGATGTTAGATAACTTTGTCCAACTGCAGGCTCATAGAAGTGTACTGAGAACATTTAAGGTAGGCTAGGCTAAGCTATGATGTTCAGTAGGTTAGCTGTATTAAATGCATGTTCAGCTTACAATATTTTCAACTCTAGATGGATTTGTTTAGCTGTAACTTCCCCAGTGGCTCAGTCAGTGGTAAAGAATCAGCCTTCGATACAGGAGACACAGGTTTGATGCCTGGGTCAGGAAGATCCCGTGGAGGAGACGGGGCAACCCACTCCAGTATTCTTGCCTCGAGAATCCCATGGACAGAGAAGCCTGGTGGGCTACAATCCATAGGGTAGCAAAGAGTCAGACACAACTTAAGTGACTTAGCACGCATGCCCAAACTCATCTTAAGCTGAGGAATACCTGTAGTCACTTGCCTCACTTTTCCTAAGGATGAAAGGATGGCTGGAGTTGAAACTGGCTCCTGGCAAGTGCTAAGTGAAGCCAATAGATGAGATTACTGTTGTAGTTACTGTACAGATCACCTTCTTTCTTCAGTAGGATGCCAGAGCCTGAACTGCTGGACCTTGATGACTGCCATCATCTGCCCACCTCTTCTTTCTCCTGCCAGAATTCTGTATTCCAGACACAAGTCTGTTTTTTCTCTTCTAAAGAAAGGAGACCTTACCATGCCTCTGTTATCTGATCTCTAACAGTCCTTCACGCCAGAAAGTTTTCCTTGGAAGTTCATTAACCTTGCTTCTTGAAATGGAAGCCATTTCCTCTCACTGAAGCCACTTTAAGACAGAGAAGTGCTTTTCTCCTTAAATGACTCTTCTATGTTTAATGCTCTATTAAATCCCTTCTCTGGTTTTGGTGTTCTTGAAGAGAATTAGAATCATTTAACATTTCTCTAGGGCTCCTTTCAATTACCTGCTGGAACTGTTCTTACTCTTGCCTTCTTGTTTTCTGCACTTCACTCTTAAAAACCAAAGCCACCATGAGCAAATGCCAACAATCCTTATGGATGCTACAGGCAAGGGAGAGATTGCTTCTGGCTCCTGCCCATCCTCTGCCTATTCAATCTTGGTACCATGCTTGTCTTCACAGCCACAATCAAAGATGCTCATGGATCACCCTCACTTAACGGAGGGGACCCTTCTTGACCTTCTTCAGTGTCTCATCCCTTTCTTCTACCTGTCATTCACCCTTTGAAGCTCTGATGGTCTTTCTGAATCTGTCTAAGATGCTAGATTCACATCCAAATTTGGACTCGCCCTTCAATTTCTTTTTAATGTAGATTGATTTTTAAATTAATTTATTTATTTTGGGCTGTATCGGGTCTTAGTTGTGTGGTGCATAAGATCTTAGGTTGTGGCTGGAGTTCAGGCTCTTCATCATGGGGCACAGGCTTCTCTCTAGTTATAGCAGGTGCCCGGTTCAGTAGTTGCAGCACATGGTCTTAGTTGCCCTGAGGCATGTGGTATGTTAATTGCTTGACCAGGGATCAAATCTTGTCCCCTTCATTGGAAGGCATATTCTTTTTTTTTTTTTTAATTTTCTTTCAATTAACTTTGAAATTTTAAACTTAGTATTTTATATTGGGGTATAGCCAGCCAACAATGGTGTGATAGTTACAGCAAAGGGACTCAGCCATACCTATACCTGTATCCATACTCCCCCATACTCCCTTCCCTTCCATGCTGGCACATAGCATTGACCAGAGTTCCATGTGCTATACAATAGGTCCTTGCTGGTCATCCATTTTAAATATAACAGTGTGTACTTGACCTTCCCAAACTCCCTAACTATTCCTTCCCTGACCCCGGCAATCATGTTTGTTTCTAAGTCTGTGAATCTCTTTCTGTTTTGTAAGATCGGTTGCATCACTTCTTTTTAGATTCCACGTCAAAGGGACGCCATATGATATTTCTCCTTCTCTGACTTCCTTCACTCAGTATGACACTCTCCAGGTCCATCCATGTTGCTGCAAATGGCATTATTTCGTTCTTTCTAATGGCTGAATAATTGTCCATTGGACCACATTTTCTGGATCCATTCCTCTGTGGATGGACACTAGGTTGGAAGATGAATTCTTAACTGCTGGACCTCCAGGGACGTCCCCCTCCTTCAGTCTAATGAGCAGTGAGCTCCTTGAGGTCAGACACTGATTGCACTCTGCCTCCCAGTGCTCAGCGTGATGCCTGGTTCCCAGTGGATCTACAGGACCCACTGGTGGGCACTGTTCCTCAGTCGTTGCTGGCAATGTGGGGCGTTCAGTCCTGTTAGGTCTGGAGGTCGGCCCTGAGGTGACATCTCCTGAAAGTTTTCCTCTCTCGTATTCCCACATGGACATGGTTGCCAAGTGTGTAAAGAGAACTGCTGTCTCTCAAGGCCTGTGTGTGTGCCCATGTGGAAATATGCTTCTTAGATTTTCTTTTTTTTTTTTAACCCGTGTTATTTTATCTTCAAGTTGGAAATTCTCAAGAAGTATTTGCAAAACCTCCCAAAGGGAAAACTTGCCTGGATGCCATTCTGATGAACTCTTTGGAGAGATAGGGAGTGGAAAGTGGGTCATTGTGAAATCAAACCAACAATTACAATGTCCTATAACTCCAACTGGGCTGGGAATTATTGGTTCAAGTCACACTTTCCACTGGGTCACTGTCTCAGAGTATTGTTCTTTGAAGAGAATTACATAGCCCCTTGTTAAATATCCATACGTCAGACTTATTTCCATCTCCTCCAATGTGTGTCTTGTTCATCCCAGGCAGCTGGCCCTACTCCCTGTGCTCCCTGCACCCCCGCAAGTATCATGTCTGTGGCTTTGCTGATAGTGTTTTCTTGCCAGGCATGCCCTGCTTCTCCAGTCTAGGGATGTCAGATACAGCCCGAGCTTTCCTTCCTCATGGTCATTATCCTCTGCTTGTTCACATCTGCTGGTTTTCTCTTCCCAGTAACTCATCACTGAGCATGACTCAGGGTGACCAGGGGCTCCACTTCGTTTCCAGGCCTCTGTTCCCAGCAGAGCACCATGCAGAAGAGAGACCTAGATCAGCAGGCCCCAAACATAACCAACTTCCAGAATTACCCAGAAAGTTTTTGTTACAGATTTCCTGAATCAAAATCTACAGAGATGAGGTCCAAGAATCTGCTTAAAAAAAAAAAAAAAATTGCACAAAGTGAATCAGTTGATGGATCAAGTTTGAGAATTACCAAGATGTGACAGGGAGTTCTGTTAAGTTCTTTGTACTTAGAGGGTAGATCCGCTAAGATCTGGGGTTAGTCCCACAAAATTAAAACAGCCTCCTAGAAGATGCTCTATGAGTCTTGCATCGGAGTCCAGGGAGCATCGGCCGCTGTGACACTATATACATGGGCATATTACATGCCAATATCTGCATGCACTGGCAATATTTATTAATTTTTTAAATATCCTGTGCCACATTCACCTTCAAACTAAGTACTGCAACTCTTACAGTTCATCAGTTTTGCATGGAAATAAACAAGGCTTTGCTGGGCAACTTTTATTTTCCATCCATACTACTTCGCAAGATGGCTCTTCCTGAGCCGACATACAGGATCAATTCTATTCAGCTTAATGCTCGTGAGTGATTTTGTTCATGATGTGCTTGTTCATTCTCGGGAGGGACACGCCCAGCCACTATGATTGCCACCTCCATCATACTTTTCCAGGCAGTGCCCACTTAACTGTGGTGTTGGGCTGGGCATCCATTCACCCCTGCAGGCAGAGTTGAGACTGCAGGTGCTGACCTTTAGCTGGCGCACGGCCAGCTTTGCTCAGATGTTTGCCTGCATCCTTACTAATCTGTGACTTGGACTGTCCCATAAGCCTCTAGTCTTAGCCTTGGGTATGCTTTAATATGTTCACATGAGAAATTTTTCTGAGTGTGGAGGCATTCAATTTCACTTCCCATGTTATATCCACTTATTTTATTTTGAATTACCAGGATGACATAATATCAATACACCATTTATTGAGAACCTAATATCTGTAGGGCAATGTATGGGGTAGATATAGAGGCTTCAGAGATTAAGGAGATAAGGTCCTTGCTCTAGACAGGACCACTTCTGATGGGGGATACAGAATGCCATTCATAAAAAGCAATTCGCAAAGCCAGACAGCAGATACCAAATACCAAATGAATGGCCCAGACAGTAATCACCCTCAGGCTTTGGAGGAAGGCTAGACCATGAAAAATGGGAAATTGGAGAACTGACTCTAACACAGGGCCTGGCTGATAGCAAGTACTCAATAAAACCTGTCAAATGAATAAACAAATAACTGGGTGATGGTAAGTTATGAGCTGTGCCCTGGCATATAGGTAGAGCATACTCAAGAGAATAAATACACCTACACAGCTTTTTCATCAGTGAAGTTATGAACCTATTTTATCAGGAAGCAACATGAATGAGAAACTCAGGAGAGCATACCTTCTTGTTAAGGTTAACTTAGTATTATTGGTGGCCATCATGTATTGAGGGCTTCCCTCATAGCTCAGTTGGTAAAGGATCCGCCTGCAATGCAGGAGACCCCGTTTGGTTTCTGGGTCAGGAAGACCCTCTAGAGAAAGGATAGGCTACCCACTCCAGTATTCTTGGGCTTCCCTTGTAGCTCAGCTGGTAAAGAATCTGCCTGCAAAGTGGGAGACCTGGGTTTGATTCCCGGGTTGGAAAGATCCCCTGGAGAAAGGAAAGGCTACCCACTCCAGTATTCAGGCCTGGAGGATTCCATGGACTCTACAGTCCATGGTGCTGCAAAGAGTAGGACATGACTGAGCAACTTTCACTTTCACTTTCGTCATGTATTGAGCAGTAACTAAATGAATAGTACATACTAAATATTGTTTATTTCCAGTTAATTGATTCAGTGTTTGCTATGTAAATTCATTGATTTACAATATAACAAGGAAACAAGAGAGATGCCTATTCAATCAACTGAACTATATACAGTAACTGCCTGGTTTGCTTTGGAATCAACTACTTTAATTCTGGGTTTCCCAGGGGGCTCAATGGTTTAAAAAAAAAAAAAATCCACCTGCTAATGCAGGAGACATAGGTTCAATCCCTGGGTTGGGAAAATCCCCTGGAGGAGGAAATGACAACCCACTCCAGTATTCTTGCCTGGAAAAGTCCACAGATGGAGAAGCTGGCAGGCTACCGTCCATGGGGTCGCAAACAGCCATACACAACTGAGTGACTGAACGCACACACACAATTTAAATTCTGCCCCTTCTTGCAGATTTGATACCAAACAACATATAAGACCCAAAATAGGAAGCAAAAATAAAGAAGGTGAGGAACTGGGCAGAAAAAAAGACTAAAAGAAGCTGAACTAAAAGAATTGAGATTTTTTACAGTATGAGCTATAAAAAAACTCCCTAGTTCCCTAGAACTAGCAATGAAATAAATTTGTAGTTGAAGGAAGAAGAAAGGTTTCTCCTTGCTCCGAATTACTAAAGGAAACTTTTTCCTGGGGCTATTTCTCAAGTCCCGAGTTAATTGCTACTACTCCTAGTTTGACTACTAGGGGACTGTTATCACCAGCTAGCCAACTTTTCTGTGCCCCGGCACTGCGCTAAATCCCATACACATGTTTTAAAAATGTTAATTCACCAACTGCCCTGTGAGTAGGTCCTGTAATTCACCTCTTCTTGCAGACTGCTCTTCCTGAAAGCAGCAAGTCCTCTCCGGCCTGGGAATCGACACACAGAGCTGGAGATGCAGCCAACGGGAAGCCTGCCCAAGGGGGAGATAAGAAGACCCTACTTCAGAGCAGCTTTGATGTAGAGGGAGGGGCAGGCCAACAGGCCTATGTGTGGCCAGAGCAACTCCAGGGGAGTCGGGACGAGGTTTCTGGATGAACAAGGAAGAACCATCCCTGGTAATTGAGGACTCTCGTTTGTTTGTTTTTATAATATATCAACTTTATTCTGGATGAATAGATTAAGTCACATGATATTTGGGATTAACTTCAAAGTCAACAGGTAGAAGTAGATTAAGTTGAGGGGGAGAATGGGGGAGGGGACAGTTAGGGAGTTTGGGATGGACAGGTACGCACTGCTGCATTTAAAATGGGTAACCAACAAGGACCTATTGCACAGCACAGGGAAATCTGCTCAGTGTTCTGTGGCAGCCTGGATGGGAGAGGAGTTTGGGGGAAGAGGATACATGTATATGCATGGCTGAGTCCCTTTACTGTCCACCTGAAACTATGACAACATTGTTAATCGGGTATACTCTAATACAAAATAAAAAGCTTAATTAAAAAGAATAAGAGACATGAGGGGTCACCTCCCTCCTCCTTGAAAAAAAAAGCCTGAACATGAGTTAAAGTTTGTTGAAAGGACCCTGGTTTTGATTGGCCGCCACGTGAATTGTTTAGAGGCAGCCATGGCGCAGAGTCCAGTGTGCTGGACTTGGAATCAAAGGAGGCATTCCCACCAAGTACATCTAAGCTGGTCCCTTCCCCACCTCTGTGCTCCATCTTTTAACTGGCAGGAAGGGCGCTTCCCTTGCCTCCTGCAGATCCCACCGGAATGAGTGTAAACACGAAGGCTGTGGGCTAGTATTCAGTCCCAGTGTCAAAGGCTATGTGTGCCTATTACTACATGGGTCCTAAAATTCAGTATTCCTGGTTCCTCAGTATTGAGTAGTTTATTCTTTTAAATACCTTTTCCTACTTCTGTGCCTCCTTCAATGTATCCCAGGTCGTGCTGGTGGCTGCCTCTCAGAACTGCCTGTCTCCTTCTTGTCATCACTTAATATTGCATGATCTTAGATAGAAGGGGAAAGAATATTTACTATTGTACAAACAGCCTTATTTATTTTATTTATTCCATTAAAAAATTGAAGTATAGTTGATTTACAATGATTCAGGTGTTCAGCAAAGTGATTCAGTAATATATATATTATATATACATTCTTCATATACATATATTCTTACACATATATTTATAAATATATTATTTTTCAGATTCTTTTCCATTATAGGTTATTATAAGATATGAAATACAGTTCCCTGTGCTATACAGTCAGACCTGGCTATCAAACATCCTTATTTTTTAAGAAAGGCAATTTTATAAAATTAATCCACCTCTCACAGATTAATTTTTAAAAATAAAATAGCACTTTATATTTAATAAATAAAATTTATAAAATAAAATAGCATATTGATTCCCACACCACTTTTAGTTTGTCTCTATATATTTATGATTTTCACGTGGCTGTGATCACAGGGTAGATACATTATCTAGTTCCCCTCTATGTATTTAACATGGCTCTAAGCATTTCAAGTTGCTATCTTGCCTTCATAATTGGCTTGGCTACTGGCTGAAAACAATTTCAGGATAAAATGTCTCATGATGAAATGTAATTTTATTACTGTTGGACGTTTAGATTGATTTTAATAAATAATGCCAGAACAAATACCTTGGATTTATAGTCTTTTCCCCCTTGTGAATTAGAAAAAGTCTTTGATACTTTTTTTTTTCCTGAAAGCCAGACACAATTTTCTAAATCCCCTCTGTATTTATCAGCCTTCACTGACGCATCTTTGCTTCATCTTGTTTTATCCTCCTGGGATGTTCTGGTCCGTAAGGGTGAGGATGTAGCCGTTGTTTCTGATCATGATTTCTTCCCATCAACAAGTCTCTTCGAAGGCTGTTTCTTATTCTCTGAGAGGCCAGAAGATTACGTATATCAGGCAAATAACTGATAACATTTGCCTCATGGTTGTCCACTTTGGAGAAGTGACCTTGTCCAAAGCAATAGGAAGAATTCTACCCAACAGGGTGAAGATGCTGCCCAGAGAGTCTCATCCAGCCATGGGGGCTGGTGGCTCTTTAACCGGAAGTGGAAGTGGTGTGGGGAGCTGTATCAGTTAGGGTCTGACCAGCAACATGAGATTCACTCCAAGCATTCAAAGATAGGACGTGTAATTCAGTGAGGTGGTGACACAAAAAATGGAAATGTCGAGAAGCAGTCAGAGGTGGCAGGAGGTCACTGCTACCCAGAGATGGAGCCCAGAGCCAGGGTCATCTGTTAGGAGCTGGACCCAGGGGACTGGTCCCTGCAGATAAAGTCAGAGAGGGGGAGACGCAGCCCTGCTGGAGATGCCACCCAAGGCAGAGCAATAGGGAGAAGCACCCCAGTGCTCCTTTACTCCTGCTGGCCCGCCCCCCACCAGTGCGTCTCCTGCGTTGAACCAGGTGTCACAAGATCCTGAAGCACACCACTTGCTGGGGTGAACCGCTCCCCAAACACACACTCTGCCTGTGATACAAAGTGAAGTGGTGAAAAGATGAGGAAGAAGCCTGGAGCAAATGAGCCAAGAATCAGTGCACAGTCACATTCCAAAGACTCATTTCAAATAGCACTGGGGCAAGAGAGAAAAATCCTCCAGAGAAGCAGCCAAGGAAGCAAGCAGAAGAAACTAAGTGCCTTAGTCTTACGCACCAGCATCAGCCACACACATGTGTGTTTTTTGCTGCAAGTGGTACCTCCTGCTAGTTTGAGCCAAAAGATGATTTACTGAAAACTATAGGTAGGTTACTGATCTCTGGGAGACCAGGGTCAGGTGTAGAAGCTGCATGGCTTGGAGCACAAGGCGAGTTATGGCGGGGGGAGGGGAGGGTGTGTGGCTGGGAGAGTTGCTGGCTATCCCTGCAGAGGTGAGGCTGGGACCGTGGACTTACTCAGCAGAAAATCTGTACCAGACACATGACCGGCTCTCCCCAGGGCTGCCTCTGAGAGCTGAGGTCCCCCTGCCAGGTGGCACTGCCTGCCTGTAGAGTGGATTCAACTCCTTTCCTGGTTTTTACTGAGTTGAAGGCACATTAAGCCTGACATATGCCTGCACCCTGGCTGCAAAGAAGGCTGGGGGAGAGAGTTTGGCTTCTACTTTGGAGAAGGGCACTTGTACACACTGAATTGTGTCCCCTCACCCCAGTAGTCATGTACAGATCTGAGAGCTGATGATAAAGAAGACTGAGCATCAAGGAACTGATGCTTATGAACTGTGGTGCTGGAGAAGACTCTTGGAGTCCCTTGGACAGCAAGGAGATCAAACCTGTCCATCCTAACGGAAATCAGTTCTGAATATTCATTGAAAGGACTGATGCTGGAGCAGAAGCTCCAATACTCTGGCCACCTGATACGACAAGTTGACTCACTGGAAAAGACCCTGATGCTGGGAAAGATTGAAAGCAGGAGAAGGAGATGACAGGAGAGGAGATGGTTGGATGATATCACTGATTCAATAGACATGAGTTGGAACAAACTCCCAGAAATGATGAAGGACAAGGAAGCCTGGCATGCTGCGGTCCATGGGGTCACAAAAAGTCAGACAGGACTTAGTGACTAAACAACAATACCCCAGATTCATATGTTGAAGCCATAATGCCCAAAGTGACTATATTTGAACAAGAACTTTTGGGGAGTAGTTATGGTTAAATGAGGCCAGAAGGGTGGGGTCCCAATCTGATAGGATTGGTGACCTTGTAGAGGAAGAGAGACAGCCATCTGTCCTCATGCAAGTCTCAAGGAGAGGCCAAGAGAGGACACAGCCACAAGGCGGCAGGGCAGCCCGCAAGCCAGGGAGAGCACTGTCACTGGACCCTGGCCATGCTGGCACCCTGATCTTGGACCCGCAGCCTCAAAAGCCATGAGAAAATACACCTCTGTCTGTGGGGTTTTGTTATAGCAGCCGGAGCGCTGAGATAAAGACTCAATGTGGGAGTCCATCACCATGAAAGGAATTCTGTTCCCAAGATGTGGGGTGGCCACAGATGTGATAAATGTCCCGTACACCCAGATTACCACCTTCTGTTTGCTACAGAATGTTACCAGGTCTTGTCACACTCGTGCCCATTGAAAAGGACACAAATGAGGACAGAGGTGGCCCTGCTGGTACCATTGGTGCAGCGCCAGTGCCACTTGCCATGTGAGAGGGCTGGCTCCGGTGAGCTCCGGACCTGACCGGGCGGGTCTGCATCCCTTGGCCACGTGACAGGTAGGGCCACACCACAGAAGCTAAGTTAGCACCTTAGGAACTCAGAAACATTCTGCCTCCTTCCCACCCAATGCCAGACCTTTCCAAGCCTTCTGATAGCCCTAGTTGCCACAAAACCTGTCTTTTTCTAACGTCTGCTGGTATATAGTCCTACAAGGAGGGTCTTCTCCCATAAATTCAAAATGAGATGACCAACTAATAGAGAATGTGTAAAAGTCAACCCCACTGAGGGGGAAGGGTGGGAAGAATTGGGCCAGGGTCAATCTTGAGGAAGACCATTTTAAGAAAGCTGAGTCTTCAGAGAATGTCAGACACCCTTTCATTCACTTCTGTTAAGATTCTGTTCCAGTGGATCAAGACAGATTGAGTTCTTTCTGTAATAAGAACCCCCATTAACAGGGTGTCCCCCCTTGTGCATCTCTTACTGCATTAGGTTCTGGAGATAAAGCATTGGATAAAATATTGTTCTTGCTCTCAGGAAACCTACAGTCCAGAGACCACTGTGATATAGTATACATATTATATATTATGGATATTATATATATGTCATATTCAGGATATTAGTCTTTATTCTGTAGATCACCAGGAGCCATTGAATGCGAAGGAACATGTGACAGTCATTTGTAGCTTTTATTGCATTCAGAAAGAAGTCATCAGGATACAATGAAAAGAACTACAAGAGAAGAATGAACAGAACAGACAGAGACTTCCCTGGCAGGGGTAAAGACACCAAGCTCCCGATGCAGGCAGCACGGGGTTCAATTCCTGGTCAGGAAACTAGATCCCGCGTGCCACATTGGAAGGCCAGGGCCCCCTCTTTATTTCTTACAGGCCTTCCTGGCCCCATCCTGCTGTCCACCTGTGGCCCCCAACTGACTGGCCGTGTCCTGGCCCCCGGCTGCTGGGCCATTTTTCGTCCCTGAGGTAAGTGTGCACAGGATAACTTATATTTTGGTGCCAACACACCCCAAGCTCCTTTGAGATGAAAGCCTCGATATAAAAGTGAGTTATGACTCTGCTGAAGGGGAGCACTGCTGAGTTTTTCCCAAAGTGGAGTTTAACTGTCTTTGGCTTCTGCAAAGGGCCAGCTGCAAAGGACCTTTGGCCATTTCAGCAGCTCTGTTTTTAGCTATCGATTCTGTTGTGTGATAAATTGTCACCCTCCCCCAAGTCCAAAGATGGTGTTTGTCCAGAGGTTGGCTTGTATTTGCCAAAATGCCGAGGAGGAGGAGGAGTTCCAGCCGAGGTCCAAGCTGATGCTGGATCTTTGCTTTTGAAGTTGTTAGCGAAGTGAGAGACACACACACACACGTTCATGTTCCCTAATAAATCGCTCAGTCGTGTCCGACTCTCTGCGACCCCATGGACACCAGGCTCCTCCGTCCATGGGATTTTCTAGGCAAGAGTACTGGAGTGGGTTGCCATTTCCTTCTCCACAGTAACATAATCCAGAAGAGTTCCTCCCCCACCCTCTATCCTCCTGTGGGTTCTCAGGACACTGGTTGTGTTTTTTCAGGAAAAGACTGGACTTGACCAGGGTTCTTGGTCACTCTGCCCTTTAACCCCTAGGGAGGCTCTCTGCTGCATGGAGCAGGCTGTCTGCAGGTGTGACTTGCTCTTGTCCAAGGCCCAGGGCTCCCCAGGTCGGCTCTGAGCTGGGCTTCCCTTCGGACACCATCAGACCAACATGTCTTTTTTAGAAAAGACCGTAAGTGTCTTATCTTCCTCCTCCGGAATGTTCCATAGTTGGTTCACCTCTAGTTTAGGAAAAGTTGGTTTGAGGGTTCTTCCATCAGCTCTGCGAGCTCGTCTCACTTGGGGGTGGCGGTGCTTCTGCACGCCAGCCTCATTTCCATCTCTCCTCCTCCCGACTAGAAACCTTGTGGTTAAAATAACACACAGCCTCTATTCAGAGCTCAACTCAGAGCTGCTCTCAGAGGCAGATTTCGGATTTAAACACCACTCTGGGAAGATGTATTGGCTTGCTTTTTAAGCATTCAGTTTTAGACTTTTGCGAAGAAGGTGGGGATCTCAGGTAAATATTTCCTTTCCTTTTTCACTGTTTTCTTGAGAAGACGATTGGGAAAATTGTGCCAATGGGCACTGGGAGAAGCCAGCTGCTTCCTAGCTTTTGACTGTTGAACGGGGCTTGTGTCTGTTTCTCTGAATGAGGAACAAAAAAGTGCTGAAACGTGGATCTCGGAGAGAAATGGCAGGGGGAACTCTGTGCAGAAAGGGCTGGTGTTTGAGGAATGCTTGTTCCTTGGTGGAGCTGCCCAAACACCTTTGGGTGCTTGGGAGTCGGAAAGGCAGGAAACAAGGGTCTGTTGGTCCTCTCTCTTCTCTGGTGCAGCTGCTTGGAGGCTGGTCACATGACCGGCTCACACGGAGCGGGTCCCAGCCCTCTCTCATCTTCTCTTCTCTTCGAATGAAACCGAAGTGGTTCTCTTTCCCTAGCTGCTGCTCAAGCAGGTGGGTACCATTACATCTATCTACCATCTACCTATCTATCAACCTATCACCCACCTATCTATTATCTATCTGTCTATATCCTACTTCTAAAATGCTGTAAAACATTAGTCTACTGTCTCTTAAATGTATGCATTTCTCTGATGATAGGACCTTAAAGATTCGCCTTCCATCTCTTTGTAGAACATATTATCTATTCCTTTGAATGCCAATAACTATGGTCTCTGAAACAAGAGTTCATTTGCAGAAGCTGCTTTGGGGAAGAACTTGCCACCACTCCTCCTTGTTCAGTTTTTATTTATTTATTTTTATTCCTCTGAATAGTGGTGCCTGTGAACTTTTTCAGTACAGTTCAGGGTGGCAGGACTAGGTGTTTATTTGCCAGTTCTCCATCTCTCTCTCTATTTCTCTATCCCGTCCCTCCATCTCTCTCTGTTTTTTTTTTTTTTTCCTCTCTCTCTCTGTCCCCCTTTGCCCCAGTGATCATTGCTTCCTTTGAAGTTTTAGTTTGAAGAAAATCCCATTCCTATTTGATGACAGAACCAAATCAATCAATAATCGATCCATCACTGGGCTACCAAACATTCACGCAAATGCATTTTCTATGTTCTGTGTTAGAAGAGTCACCACAGTAGAGGGGAGGTTGTGCTGTGCTGTGCTAAGTCACTTCAGTCGTGTCCAACTCAGTGTGACCCATGGACTGTAGCCCACCAGACTCCTCTGTTCATGGGATTATCCAGGCAAGAATACTAGAGTGGGTTGCCATACCCTCTTTCAGGGGCTCTTCCCCACCCAGGGATCGAACCCGCATCCTTCACATCTCCTGCACTGGCAGTCGGGTTCTTTACCACTAGCACCACCTGGGAACCCCAGGGTGGGGAGGTCATCCCAATACATATAAATACCATCACTGGTGTTCATCATGCATTTTGACACTCACCTACATCCATTAAATAATTATCAAATATAGTACAAAATAAAGTGCTCAACTTCAAGCTTTAAGTACAGGCGAGGTTGAAGTCAGAAAATACAACTCCTGTTTCCATGAGCTCACCATGCATCAGTGACTAAGTTAAGCACTTTGCAAGCATCTCCTCTCACTCTCTCAACAACACTCATGTTATATACTGGGGCAGGGGTGGGTGCCAGGTGCCCATGTGCCATGGCCGATGTGCAGGTCAGAGCTCCACCCTAGTCTGGGGCCAGTGCTCAGGACCCAGCTGGCATCAGGATGTACATCCATCAGAGGTGGTCCCTGGACTGGGCTAGGAAGGGTTATCCAGAGTCCAAAGGAGGAAAATGATGATTGCTGGGTAGGGGGTGGGTAGAAGGGGCCCGAGGAGGGGGGTTGCAGAGCAGTGATTTGTGTCCTGATGAGAGAAAGGCAGGGAAGTGCTTGTCCAGGGGCAAGAGGGGGTGGTGCAGAAGGAGCTGTCTGTGGCTTCTGGACTGAGGTGTGAGATGAGGAGTCAGGTGATGGTGGCTACTGCTCAGAGTCACTGTGGGTTTCAGTGTATCAACGGGATCCTACAATATGTGGCCCTTTGTGTCTGGCTTCTTTCACTGAGCATGATGTTTTCAGGGGTCTTCCACGATGTGGAGGGATGTGATTGGCACATCCCTCCTTTTCATGGCTAAATGATATTCCACTGAAGGTACAGAAACCATCTGTCTATCTGTTCATCACTTGAGGTCATTAGAGTCATCCCCACGTTGGGACTATTGTAAGCAGTGATGCGATGAACAGTCATATACAAGTTTTTGTTTGAACACGTGTTTCCAATTCTCTCAGTGACTCTGTAGGAGTGAAATCCCTGGGTCATATGGGGACTTGACATTTAACTTTTGGAGGAACTGCCAGACTCCTTCCCACAGCAGCTGCCCCATTTTATACTCCCATTAGCAATGGATGAGGGTTTAGATTTCATCACCTCCTTGCCAACATTTGTTCTTCTCTATATTTTTTTTTATTATAGCCATGCTAGTGGGTGTTAGGTGGTTGGTCATTATGGTTTGATTTCCATTTTTCATAACATTGAGTATTTTTTCATATTTATTGGCCAATGGTCCCATTCACATTTTATTGCCATTATTTGACTTTCTTTTTTCTACATAAGTCCTATGATTTATCCCTTCCTATCATTTTCCCTCTTTGTTTATTTACTATCCATTTCCTCTTGTTTCTAAGGAAGCTGCATGAGGACAGGAACTCTGTCTTGTCCATTACTGTATCTCTGTATTGTGGGGACTCAATATATATCTGCAAAATAGCTGAAGACTAGATTATGGTTATTCCCCCAGCCCTGTGCCTAGAGCCCCTCCCCTTTCCTGCAGGTGGATCAGCAGTGGGGCCAAGTTGTGCAGGGGGCATGGGGGCGGAGCCACAGCTGGTCTGCACACCAGGCAGTCCCTGACCCCATTCCCCACCCACCTCTCTCCCCACCCCCACTGACATTGCCAAGGCCAAAGCACTGGCCTTAGCAACGGAGTGCCCTCTGCAGTCCACCCACTCCTTGGTTTGTGGGGTGAGAGGATGGAGCAGCAAAGTACTTGGAGAGGTCATCAGAGTTTGAGAGGATAAGAGTCTGAGCGAAGGCAGAGGCGAGTAGGGCAGAATAGGAGGAAGACAAACGAGGCAGATATTTAAGGAAAAATCAGCAAGACTCCGTGACTGGCAGGGGTGTCAATCGAGGTGACTTCAGATTTTGAACTTGGAAGGTTGGGGATGCAGTGGCACCGTGAACTATAAAAGGAAGTTGGGAGAAAGAGTCTGTTTGGGAGCAGGAGAATAGGGAGGCTTATTCTCTACTGAGTTTGAGACAAGGACTAGAGATCTGAGTGTACAAAGCTGGGGTGTGGTGGCAGGGACAGCCCTGGAGAGAAAAGGGGAGCCCAACATGACAGGTGAGGGCAGAGAGCCTGGCTGGGAAGGTCAAAGTGGAGCATCAAAGAAATCAGTGAAATTCACAGAGGGACTTCCCTGGTGGTCCAGTGCTTAAGACGCCACGCTCCCAATGCAGGGGGTTTGGGGTTCAATCCCTGGTAGGGGAAATAAGACCCCTCATGCCGCATAGCGCAACCTTAAAATATATATATATATATATTTTCAGAGAATGGGCAGTTTCTGTGCGTGTGAGAGAGAAGGAGGGTAGGGGGATGCCAAACACAGAAATATTTCTCTGCTGAGGGGTTGGTAGAAGAAAAGTGGGTGAAGCCAAGAGAGGAGAGGAAAGAGGATGTGGGGAGAAACCCAGAAGCAGGGAGGTGTTGGAACAGAAGGGAGGACGGGAGGTGAAGTAGGACACAGACAAAGGAGAAGCTGGAAGGAAAGAAGAGAGACAGAAGAGGGAGCGAGGGCGTTAGCAAGAGAGGGGCTGGTACCAGAGAATGCAGTCCACCTGCTCAGAGGAAAAAAAGACAGGAAGGCAGAGGAAGGGCAGGAGGGAGGGATGTGTGGGCTGCTGTGTGAGGTTAGGGAGGCACTTGGTACCCAGCCTAGAAAATTGTGATGTGAGGAAGAGCATTTAGTGGCTGAAACCGCCTCCCAGTCAGGAAACTGGATGCCTATGCTTCTCCAGCTCTGAGCCTGAATAAAGAGAAAAATTCTGCACCACATACACTGTACTGACTCCCCAACAGCCTCTCCCCCTCCCAATATAGCCATTCTTATCACAACATGGGGCTCTTGACATATTTCTGGGACAGAAGCTACTGACTACGGTGTCCTCGGCTGGAGGAGGGCACGCCAAGATAGGGTGCGTATCTCATTAAATGGCATGGCCAAGAATAAAAACAAAAAAAGCTTTCAAGAAATTGTCCTTTAAAGGGATCAAAAAGCAGGTAAGAGTTTCATCTTCTTTCTGAAACAATGGGAATTCAGGATTGACTTCTGTTAACTAAAAATATAGTCACAACCTGAAAGTAGAGAGTTATTTTGTTTGGTGGGAATGTTTAGGATTCCGAGCCCAGGAGTCAGCATCTCAGTAGCTCTGAGAAAACTGCTCCAAGGAGGCAGGAGGGGATGTCGGACGGCACACAAGCTTGCAACAAAGGGAGCAAGCCCTCTGAACCTCAAAGATCAGGTATCAAGTTAAGGAATTTAGATTTCTATGTGTGGGAAGATGCAAGCCTCTGGGCTCACTGAATTCATTCCTTTCATTTGCACCTCAGCTGTCTGGGGCCAATCCTGCTTCTTCGTTCATCTTGCTTCTTGCATTTGCCCAGCTCCTCAGCAGTCACCATGAGGGGTGGTGGCATCCGCTGGATCCCAGTTTTGGGAGGGCTCATGCACATTTGGAGGCCAGTGACATTTCTTGTTGATTAATATGGCAGGAGATATTTTCATTTCACACTTCCTTGGATGAAGTGCTTTCTGACTTCGTAAGATCACTGATTAATTTGTATGCGTATTCATCTAACAAATCTTTGTGGAAACTCGTTAGAATAAGCCCATTGACAGTGGGGGGGTGGGGGACACATGACCTGCCCTCATTCTCCAGTCAGGACTAACACGGGGAGGAAAAGCGCTGCAGGTCACCATGTTCATCCGCATTAACCTGCAGGTGCGTGGCTGCAGGCTTCACAGTGACAAAGATCCTACCTAGTATGCATTCGCTTTTTCACGATGTACCTTTCCTGTCGTAGAACATCTCTTTAAGATGACAGATGTTTAAAGCATCATCTATATTAATGGTTTTATTGTTCTGGAACTGTGGCCTCTCTGAGTTGTAAAACATCTCTTCAAAATGAAAAAGGATCCTTAGAGCATCGTCTGTAATCATGGTTCTATTGTTCTGGAATTGGGATGAAACACAAGTAAAGGAGGGGGTCTTTACACAAGTAAAGTTGGGGTCTTAGTGCCGTAGGATGTTTTGTTCTAAAGGGAGGGGTGAGGTATGTTTCTTCCTAGAAGTCGCCACTAAGAAGTCAACTAAGTTAGGAAGGTTGAAAGGCGCTCAGTCATGTCTGACTCTTTGAGACCCCATGGACTATACAGTCCACGGAATTCTCTAGGCCAGAATACTGGAGTGGGTAGCCTTTCCAGGGGATCTTCCCAGCCCAGGGACTGAACCCAGGTCTCCCATATTGCAGGCGGATTCTTTACCAGCTGAAGTTAGCATAAGATTAACGCCCAATTCAGTATATAGGAATGATGTAAAACCACCATTCCGATTTTTGCACGTAAATTGTAAAATCAGCCTTTGATCTTAAATGTTTAACAAGAGCAGTGATGTCAATTAATCTCAAGGCTAATTTATAAGAACAGGTAACATAAATAAAACGACTACCCCACAGGTGTTAGGCTTTGAAAATACTATGTGGGATTATTTTAGAATAGCCCTGCTTTCCCAATTCTTAATTTTTCTAAATTGATATGAAAGTTATGCTGAGGAGTTCGGCACAGACAAATTGAAGGTGAGAAAGTGGGCCAGAAAATCAGCAGAAGGAGTCCCTTAGGGGTCAAACATCCCCCGCAGTACAGGCTGGTGACAAGCACAGTCAAGTTCAACTTTTGTCCCTGAATCATCCTTTTCAACACCAGCCAGAGTAGGGGTGTCTAATAATTATTTTCGCCTTTCCTCTCTGTACCCCACCTTCACAAAATCGTTGTCAGCTGGAGATGACCTTGCAGGGCAATATTATATCGCAGTTGAGAAACTGGATTTAGGGATAGGATTGACCTGGTTGGGTCTCCAATCTGCCTCTTTCTACCATGAAGCATCTTGAAGCTTCCGTTTCCCCCAAGCTAAAATCAAAATAACAAAAGCTCCTAGGATTGTTGTGACAATTAAGTGAGTTAATGTATGCAAAACCCTCTGTTCATTCCATCAGCGTGAATTATTATTATCGTGGGGGCAGGTGAATTACAGAACCGAGCTTCCATTTTCCAGCTGAACAAACACCAACCTGCCTCTCCTCTGCCTTCTGGAAGCTGAATCCTCAGGCACTGTTGTGATGAAGTTACTCCTCTGCTCAAAACCTTGAGTGAATCGAGTTCAAATTCCCTTCACGTGGCCCAGGAAGCCCCTCGTGAAGGTGCTTCACTCTGTCACCCACCTACGCCCCAGGACTGGCCTCTGTGAGCCCACTTCTGAGCCCTCATTCCTCATGTGGATTAGTTCCCAGCAGGACGTTCAAGCTAGAGTTCATCTCCTTTGGTGCATGTCCGTGGTACTTGTTTCATGCCTTTATGTAGCACTTAACACTGAATGAAGTCTCCCATGTTACAGACAGCAAACTCCTTGAACACGGAAACAAGGCAAGCAATTATTCACATAATCAAACAGGAAAGGTTGGTTGAATTAAATTGAAAAGCTGACTCAGAATGTTTATTGTCAGAAGGTCATTACAAGCTTATGGTTAACAAAGGAGAAAGGTAGGATAAATTAGGTAAATTAGAAGATTGGGATTAACATATATACACCTCTATATATAAAAATAGTCAATAAGGACCTGCTATATAGCCTAGGAAACTATACTCAGAAACTTGTAATAATATAATGGTAAAGAATCTAAAAGAATATATATATTCTATTATATATACACATGGAATATATATATTATGTGTATATATAATGGAATATATATGATGAAAAAGAACCTAAAAGAATATATATATTCTTTTATATATACACATGGGCTTCCCTTGTAGCTCAGTCAGTAAAGAATCTGCCTGCAGTGCAGGAGACCCAGGTTCGATCCCTGGGTTGGGAAGACCCCCTAGAGAAGGAAATGGCAACCCACTCCAGTATCCTTGCCTGGAAAATCTCATGGACAGAGGAGCCTGCTGGGCTGCAGTCCATAGTGTCACAAAGAATCAGGCATGACTGAGCAACCAACACTTCAGTTCAGTTCAGTCCAGTCGCTTACTCTTTGTGACCCCATGAAATGCAGCACGCCAGGCTTCCCTGTCCATCACCAACTCCCGGAGTTCACTCAGACTCGCGTTCATCGAGTCAGTGATGCCATCCCGCCATCTCATCCTCTGTCGTCCCCTTCTTCTCCTGCCCCCAATCCCTCCCAGCATCAAAGTCTTTTCCAGTGAGTCAGCTCTTTGCATGAGGTGGCCAAAGTACTGGAGTTTCAGCTTTAGCATAATTCCTTCCAAAGAAATCCCAGGGTTGATCTCCTTCATATATACACATATATGTGCATAGATATATGTATCACATATATGTGTGTATATATATATATCATAGTATATATATATATCACAGTATATATATATATGTGTGTGTGTGTGTGTATACACACATATATGTATATATACACATATATATGTACATATATATATATATATATGTGTGTATATATGTATATATATATATATCTCAATACACCTGAAACTAATACAGCATTGTAAATCAACTATACCCCAATACTAAAAAAATTAAATTAACAAAGAAGGTCATTATGTGATAGAAATTAAATTAAAAAGAAAGTAGAGAAAGGGCCTGTTTGGGATCCAAAGAATGGATATGTATGTACATATGTGTGTGTTTGTATATGTGTTTTTCCATATATTTCCTCACCTGTGAAACTGACAGATGTCATATGAAGATTCTTCCAATGCTAAGTTCATGAATCTGAGCTACTGGCCTTGCTATCTTCATAATGGGCTTCCCTAGTGGCTCAGTGGTAAAGAATTCACCTGCAATGCGGGAGACACAGGTTCGATCCCTGAGTCGGGAAGCTCCCCTGGAGAAGGAAATGGCAACCCACTCCAGTATTCTTGCCTGGGAAATCCCATGGACAGAAGAGCCTGGCAGGATGCAGTTCACAGGGTCTCAAAGAGTCAGACAAAACTTAGCAACTAAACAACAACAACAAATCCTTATAACACACTTCTAAACTTTGTAGAAAAGAGTAACCAGAGCTCTGCCATCTAGGGCCACAGACTGGACTGGGTGGAGGTGAGTTCCCCAGAGTGACATGAGGGTAGCCTCTCAGCTCCCCTGTCCCCAGTGGCCTCTCCAGGCAAAGGCTGCTGTGAGCCAGCTTGTTATTTCAGTCTTGCTCTCGAAGGCACAGTGTTGCAGATTTTCTCTTCATTGTGGCACCACCTGGCATGTATGTTAGTATGTCACCCACAGAAGACAGCCCATAAAAATCTCTTGAGTCACTGAGTAGATAATCTTCCCTTTCATTAAAAAAACAATGACAAGATTTGTAATACACCTATGGCAGGACACTGTGCTTAGAAAGCAGTCCCAATTTCCACCAAGAATAAGAAACTCTCTTCGATACAGTCATTAGCTCCCATGATTATCATAACAGTCCTGTAGGCTAGGAGTTATAAGTTCAGATTTTTTTCATTGTAGGTAGCATTTATCATATAATGTTTCTCATGGAGTTTGTCACTATCTGCAATTATACTGTATATGTCATTATGTTTTTTAATACCTCTCTGTGTAAAATGTAATCTCCACCAACAGAGGGGTTTTTCTTTCAATTTATTCATTACTGTTTTCCTAAGACAGTGCCTGGTACATAATAGGGCTCAATAAATACTTGCTAAAGAGAGTTGAAATTTATATCAAGAATTTGGTGCTAAATAAGGTATACCAGAAAGGGAAAATCATTTAAGCAATGAAGAAAGCTCATGCAAAAAAGAGAATGAAGCCTGAGGCATAATTGAAGTTTAGGGAGGAGGCATAGGATTAATGGGAGTTTTTTTCATCCATGATTTGTTTTGGAAAAAAAAATGGAATGAGACAGAAAACGAGAAGTTGGGAATCCCCAGAAGGTTTTGGAAATAATTAACTGAGACCTTTCTTTTGTAATGTTTTATGTTTTAGAAGTAAGAAGAGTTGGAAGTAAGTGTGGGTTTCATTTTCCCCACTTCTGAATGCTTTTCTTTAAAAGGGAAAGAACAGGAATAGAAAGACTGCAAATTTAGAAGAAATCTGAGGAAAAGACAAAAAAATTGCATGGAGCATAAATTAAAAATCTCAAAAGACAATGCGGATATTCTGGCCAAGAGAAAGTAAGCTAGGAGTTCAAAGGCTATCAGGGCAATCAAGTGAAAGAAACAGTGGGAAAAAAATCAAGAAAATTAATTTACTGAGGAAAGAACCACAGATGGCAGGAACCATCCAGCCTGCCAACAGGAGAGCGAATGGTTTAAAGGAAACAGGAAGTTTGGGGGTGATTGTAGCCAGTGGAACAAATCAGGGAGAGGTGGGTGGAATTTTAAGGTTGAAGATTTCACGACAAAAAGTTATGGGACACTAAAAACTTCGAAATGGCTCGTAAAGAGAAGATGAGTCATTCAGAGACTAAACAGACTTTATAAAAAGATGTGAAAGTGTTAGGAATTGGAAGACACTTGGCATCCTGAAAATTGTCTTAGAAACAAACCAGAACTCATTCATTCCCTCATTCAGCATTTTTTGAACATCAACCAGGCACTGGAGACACAAAGGTGAAGGGATCCAGCCAAACATAAGCCCTGCTTTCTTTGACTTTACCAATGAAGAAAGCAGATGCTCTCACTGATGAATACACACATATTCAAGTAGGCATTGGCCCAAGAAGTTCATGTGGAAGAGTAAATAACAAATGAATCAGGTCTACTTGGGGCAGAGAGAGATGGATGTGAGGCAGGCTTTCCATGCAGGGGCGTCTGAGCTGGGATCCAAAGGGGAAGAGGAGTGGAGCTGGGTGGAAGAATCCTTCTAGAGACAGGGGACAGGACGTGCAAAGTTCTTTGGAGGAAGGCTCATGCACCTTCCAGAAAGAGAAGGGAAATTAGTACAGCTGGAGAATAGAGAACCAGGAGAAGTGGGGTTCACTGAGGTAGGGCAATGGGAAAGCTCCAGCAGGAAATCTGGAGGGCCACGCAATTATCTGGGCTTTCATCCCGAGAGCAGTGGGACATCACAGAGCGTCTCTTGCTTAAAGGAGAGATGGGACGTGACCAGAAGCTGGACTCATCAGATAACCAACACTCACCAACCTGTGTGCCCAAACATTTATAGTTTTACTTCCTTTGAAGGACGAAGACCTGGATGAGGCTGGCACTTACCCGTTTTGCCCATTCTTACATCCCTGAAACCTTAACATTTTTTCAGTGGTCCAAGGCACCAAAATACCATACTTTTAAGGTATAAAGGCTGCTTGTCCTGTGTTCAGTGATCCTAGACTGTTTTTCTCTTTTGGAAAAGGATTTCAACTCTTCCATCATGCCTGCCTCTCACTCTAATTGGATGTTTCCAATCTACTGTGGAACGAAAAACCAGAGAACCAAATCGAGAGGCTTCAGCTGAGCTGAAGTTCATGGTCTTTGTAGCTCCCCAGCTACCTCGTGGGTTTCCTCCTCTGCCCCAGTGGTTCTTCAGATGGCAAGGCGGCTACAGGGAGCTCTAATTGGTGCATTAGAGTTGCACTGTCCAACATGGTAGCCACTGGTCACAAGCACTATTTTAAATTTCAATTCATCAAAATGAAATAAAGTTAAAAAACTTAGACCTTGGTTGCAGAAGCCACATGTCAAGTGCTTGATGGTCACATGTGGCCAGTGGCCACCATATGAGACCACACGGATGTGAATGCTTGTATTATCCCAGGAAGTTCAATTGCACAGCACTGTCTCAGAGTGTTGATGGAGACCATAAACCAGATGGTGTACACTATTGTCATTCATATTTTTTAAACATCTCTCTGACAGTCACTCCAAGCATGTACCAGCCTTTCTGGTTCCTCCAAGTGTACAAAAATACACTGTGTAAATTATTCCTTTCAGAATTGTTATAATTACCGTAATGCTATTGAAAAAAGCACTCAGGGATCTGCTATTTCCAGCAGAGAAAGACTCAAAGCTAATTAAAATTCAATAGTTGCTCCCTGGAAAATCTGAGCTTGATTCACCTTCCCACAGTGTCTCCAAATAGATCCCTGTCGCACACATGTCACGCAGCTTTAATAATCTAGCTGAGAAATTTCAAGACACCCGCCTGAGCCTTCCTCCATCCATATCTCAACCAGGTACTTCAGGAACCTTAGACCTTGGCACAAACAGATGCTCATTTTCTAGGGAAAAAAAAAGCAGTTTGTTGAACTGCTGAGCTAGTTATCCTGTGGTCTGGCTCAGAATCACAAATGAAACAAGAAACAGATCGAAGATATTCCGGCTGAATGTTATATAAAAGTCATGTTAAGGTGTGATGAATAATGCATAAGCAGCTCCTTGATTTTCGTGATGTGGCAGCTTGAGAATGTCATCTGAGCCTAGAGGTTTCCATAATCACCACAATAACCACAGCACTCAGACATTCCTCATCCTTCTAACAGGTCTGTAAGGTGGGTGGCATCTCCCACATCTTACAGATGAGGAAACTGAGGCTCGGGAGTGAGGCTGAGACACAAGAGGAGGCCAGCTCTTTGTCATGTGATTTTGTATCCCCAGACCTGCCCCCGCCCTCTGCTCTCAGATGCACGTGCTTCTGTCTCCTGGTGCCTCTGGAGGTGAGGAAGGCTGGACAGGTGGGTCAAGAAGACACGGCAAGACAGAGACATGGGGAGAGGAGGTCTTAGCAGTCCAAGCTGATCACATCTTTCTGGAAGCTTCTATGCCCTCTCGCAATAGACGATGTTGTAGCATGTGTGCTTTGAACCTTGGCTTTTACTGACAAAAAAAAAAAAAAATTGGAATGGAGCAAATATTTTCCCAACTATTGTGGTCAGCTGACTCAACATGACCTGAGTTTCAGAAAGAATTCCATTCTGTTTAAAAATGAGCATATAAACAAATAGAAACAGACAGACTGAACTAAGCAAGACTCTAGGATGAATGAGGACAGACTGTCTCTTCATAATTTGGTCATTTGTTCCTCTTTTTTTTTCATTCTTTTCCATTATGGTTTATCAAAGGATATTGAGTATAGTTCTCTGAGCTATACAGTAGGACTTTGTTGTTTATTCACCTTATATATAATAGTTCACATCTGCTAATCCCAAACTCCCACTCCATCCCTCCCCTAGCCTCCTTGGCAACCACAAGTCTGTGCTCTATGCCTGTAAGTGTGTTTCTGTCTTGTAAATAAGTGCATTTGTGCCATAGTATAGATTTCACATATAAGTGAGATCATATGATATTTGTCTTGCTCTTTTCTGTCTTACTTCACTGAGTATAATCTCTAGGTCCATCCATGTTGCTGCAAGTGACATTATTTCTTTTTATGGCTGAGTAGTATTCCATCGTATATATGTATATACCACACCTTCTTTATCCAGTCATCTGTCAATGAACAATAGCCACATCTTGGCTGTTGTGAATAGTGCTGCTATGAACATTGGGGTGCAGGTAGCTTTTTGAATTATAGTTTTCTCCAGATATATGCCCAGGAGTGGGATTGCTGGATTGATCATATGGTAGCTCTATTTTTAGTTTTTTTGATAAACCTCCATACCGTTCTCCATAGTGACTGTGCCAACTTACATTCTCATGAACAGTGTAGGAGGTTTCTCTTTTCCCTACACCCTCTACAGCATTTGTTATAGGTCATTTGTTCTTCCCACTGCTTTCAGGATAAAGTACTGACTGCAACAAGGCTAAAGTTTGGGATTCCATAAGGTCTCTCCCTTGAGAATCTGAGTGGCTTGTAAATATTTTCTGAGCACCTGTTTTGTCACCCAAAGATCAATGAGGTGCAGTTCTTGCCCAAGAGGAGCTCATAGAGGGGTCTAGGAGACCAACGGGTGAGCAAATATAGGCACACTTCTCTGTATTGTGCTTCATAGATATTGCATTTTTCAGAACTTGAAAGTTTATGGCAACCTTGTGTTGAGTAAGTCTATTGGTGCCACCTTTCCAACAGTGTTTACTCACTTCATGTCTCTGGGTCACATTTTGATCATTCTCACCATATTTCAAACCCTTCACCAGTAAAAAGATGGTAATTCACTGAAGGTTCACATGATGGTTAGCCTTTCTTATTTAAAATTAAGGTATGTGTATTATCTTTTAGACATAATGCTGTTATCACATACTTAATAGACTTCAGTGTAAACAACATATACACACTGTTGCTGCTGCTGCTGCTGCTAAGTCACTTCAGTCATCTCCAACTGTCCAACCCCACAGACAGCAGCCCACCAGGCTCCTCTGTCCCTCGGATTCTCCAGGCAAGAACACTGGAGTGGGTTGCTGTTTCCTTCTCCAATGCGTGAAAGTGAAAAGTGAAAGTGAAGTCACTAAGTCGTGTCGGACTCTTAGCGACACCATGGACTGCAGCCTACCAAAAATTCCTGAGACTTGCTTTAGTCTGATATTCACTTTATTGTGGTGGTCTGGAACCAAACCCATGATATCTCTGAGGTCTGCTGGTAATTAAAACACAGCACGATACGTGCTATGAAACCAGGACTGATGACGTGTAAACGAGTGGATAACTAGACGCACACTTCAGTGCAAAACTTCTGAATTATAGTAGGTCAGACGTGGAGGCAAGCTCAGAAATGGGGTAAGACAAAGCGCAGGCTATAAGCTCTGATTAGAGATGAAGCAATGCAGACAAGGCACCTGGGACACTGGGTGTCCTTTATTGAGGCCATGGGGCTACTGGTAAGACTGGCCCAGGGCTTAATTTAGAACAAAAGTTGTAAAAGCCATGATTCACCCAGGGATGGAATTAGCTTTAATCACCAACTGGTAAATATCTATGAGGAATAGCAGAAGTAAAGAAATGAATCAGGCATCAGAGAGTAACTTCAAGTGATGAGAGCTGTGGATTATACATCAGGGGCAAAATTGGGAACTGCAAGTTTAAGACTGGAGACAAAAATTGGGGTATGGACCACAGAAGGACCCAGAGTTCCAGGGTGAGGTTGATGGACATGAAGTTTGTCCCAGGGCCACAGGCAATGTTAGGGAAAAGGATAAAGCCATCAACCAGACCAGGCTGAACCCACCCCAGACCGAGAGATGCATCCCTGGGTCAAACATCCTACTCAGGCCTTTGAAAGGAACTAATTTCTGGTGAGAACTAGATGTTCTTTTCTGCTCTTTTGAATGAGGGACTCAGCATGCCCATTTCAGAGAGAGTGTGGAAAGAGGCAAAGATGGGAAACCATGCCACACCCCAGGAAGATCAAGGAGGGAGAAAGCCAGGCAGGAGACCAGGTGGCAAGGATGACAGAGGGCTGGTAGGCCGAGTCTGTGAGGTGCACGGGCAAGAAGAAAAAATGTGGGAGTGGCTGGCTGCCCTCTACAAAGGCAGGAATGTTGCTTCTTTAGGTTTGAGCAATAATAGGACAGATTTCTTTCCAAAGACCAGCACCCATCTTCCCTAGGGCTGCACAGAGTCACGCAGGCAGTGGTAAAGGTCCTCTGCCTTCAGTGAGAAGGTAACTATTCTATACGGCCCCTCTCACAGCAACCCCATGGCCATATTTCACAGTAGACCCCAGAACACAGTTCATGGATTTTCATCTGACTTTGGTACAAGAAACAATAAAGCAGGGAGGCAAGTTCCCAATGACTTCCCAGAGCACTTACAAAGAAAATCTATGCCCCTTCCCTGTGCATGGCAGAAACCATCTCAGGGAGTCCTTAGGGGCCTAGCAAAATGCAGGGCAAGAAAGAATCTGACAGAGTCCCCAGCTCTTTCTAATAAAGATGTCCAAGACCTCAGGTGAGGGCTTCATTTACTGCAAACAATATCACTGAACCAGTATTCTCCAGAACCAAAGAGTTTAGAGCTTACTTTGGGGATGCTCATTAAAGAAACTTGCTCTCCAAAAACTTGCTGAGTCTCTAAGCTCTTTTCTGTCCCTGGGGTTCCCCTAGTTTCGGTGCTGCTGATTGGAGTTAAAGCCTGAATATCAGATGCTGCCCTGATAATTAAAGAGTCTGGGGTTCAGGACATATTTGCAGCTATTCAGAGACATAAGGCACTGAGCCATGCTATAAGCAGATCCTCGTCACTGGCTCGGTAAACCCTTAGCCTCTTTCTGTTTGTTCTGCAGTCTTGGGAGGAGAAAGCAATGGCAACTCACTCCAGTACTCTTGCCTGGAGAATCCATGGACGGAGGAGCCTAAAAGGCTACACAGTCCGTGGGGTTGCTAAGAGTCGGACACGACTGACGCGACTTGGCAGCAGCAGCAGCAGTCTTGGGAGGGGCAGCTTTGGGCCACTCTCTCCACTTCTCCAAGGCAGCTTGAAAGCACCACCAATTTCACCAGTTCCCAATGATCCAACCTATGTGGGTGCCCAGATGCAGGAAAACAGTGGATTTGTGGCTGTAATACAGACACCAGAAACCGTTCCTAGAAAGAGTGTGCCATTGGGATTCACCTGGGAAAACTAGAAAATTGGGTTTTATCAACGTTTAAACCACGCCCAACTTGAGTGACATCAATATGTGGTTTGGCTAACAGTAGATTCCTTCCATAAGCTTGAGCAAGCTCCCGGAGATGAAGAACAGAGAAGCCTGGCATGCTGCAGTCCATGGGGTCACAAAGAGTCGAACATGACTGAGAGTCTGAACAACAAGAGATTCCTTTTATGACTTGGCTTCAGGATCTATAGCTCCTTCACATCTCAAAATCAGAAAGTACACTAGAGTCAACATCCAGAGCCCTGGTGAAGCTGCAGATTTTGAAGTCTGTCTATGGTATCTCTTGTCTGCTATTTTCCAATTTATCTAAAATTTCTATTCTCTGGCTAAAACCCACAGCTCCCTTGGAGCATTCTGTATCCTTTTCATTTTCAAAATTCGTATACTTAATGGTCTCTCTTTATGAACACTTTCCCACAACAGAACATTTTCTGTTTCTAGCAACTCACAAGAGGTACTGAGCAGAGAAACAGCAAAACCTGATTGAAATGTGGATGCTAAGCCATAAGCAAAACTCATTCACCAGCTACATGGCTCACTCTCACCCCATACTCTGCTCTCCTGCTAATTCCACTCTGGGCCTCTGCAGAAACAAGTGATCATATGACAGGCTCTGGGGGTTGTTCACAAATAGACCAGGACGGCCCAAGCTTCAAATACCCAGCAGCCAATGTCCTGGCTCAGGTGCTGCTGCTGACACCACCTGCAGATGGAAAAATGCTTCCTTCTCAAAGCTTCTAAGCTGTTTCAAGGACCCTGAGCTGTGTGCTTGGCAGGCAAGTTTTTGACTGGGGTGTTGTCTGTGAGATCATCAAGGGGCCCCTTCCCCCAAGCTTGGTGAGCTAGGACCTGCCGGCCTGCTGGCTCCTGTTTAAATGGATAGTGGAGGTGGGTTGGCTGGGAGGACTTTTGCTTTTTTTAATTGGAGGATAATCGCTTTACAATGTTGTGTTAGTTTCTGCTGTACAACAATGTAAATCAACTATAGGAATACATATACCCCCTCCCACCAAGCCCTCTCCACATCCCACCCTCTGTGTCATCACAGAGCACCCAGCTGAGCTCCATGTACTATACAGCAACTTCCCACTAGCTATTTATTTTACACAAGGTAGTATCTGTCAAGGCACATAGGGCAATGGCACCCCACTCCAGTATTCTTGCCTGGAAAATCCCATGGACAAAGGAGCCTGGTGGGCTGCAGTCCATGGGGTCGCTAAGAGTCGGACATGACTGAGCGACTTCACTTTCACTTTTGACTTTCATGCAGTGGAGAAGGAAATGGCAACCCACTCCAGTGTTCTTGCCTGGAGAATCCCAGGGATGGCGGAGCCTGGTGGGCTGCCGCCTACGTGGTCGCACAGAGTCGGCCACGACTGAAGAGACTTAGCAGCAGCAGTGTCTGTATGCCAAAGCTAGTCTCAGTTTGGCTGGGATGGTTTTGACAACTGTAAGCCCCTAGTATTCCGCATGGCCTGTGCCCATATGCCAGGAGCTACCATGGAACATGTGTCTCCCTGCTGCTGCAGTTCTGCTTGCATCCCCCAGACACCACCCAGGGGCTCAATCCCTGGCCCACTCCATCCGCATTCCCTACTCTCCTTCCTTTCTCTAGAGGATCCCTATTATGTCACAGAAAACATATTTTTGGTTTTATGCCTAAAGTAGATTGACATTAAAGAATTTGAATAGAGTTTAAAATATAGTTACTGCCACGCCGAGGAAACTCAAACAGCTGATAAAGTCATCTTCTCCCATTTCCCCCTTTTCTGACTCCCACGTCCCTCTGAGAAAACCTGACGTCAGCCGCCATGTGTTCCTGCTGCCAACTTTAACCACCCTCTCCACCCTGCTTCTGACAGGAACTTCTTTTACAGATAAATTTAAACTGAGAGTCCATTATGCCATTAGAATCTCATCCAGATTCACATCTATTTTTGAGGAGTTTTTCTTAGCTCTGTTTAGCGATTTTTTAATTATGCCAAACGACTTGTCAGAAATCATGTTGCAGACAGAACTTCTCACCAATGGACCCGTCAGTTGCCGTTAACTTGCCCTGATGTTCATCCTCCAGGGTCTGAATGGGTTTATTTAGCCATGAGGACAAGGACAGATGCCTGGGTGCCTGTGGGCAGAGGGTCAGGCCTGGAAGGAGAAGTCAGACCCAGGAGATTTGTGCGCGTGCGGCAGGGAGAGGGAGTGAGGGGGTTGGCTATGAGACCAGTGCTCACCATTTCTGAGGCTGGGTCTGCATCTGGCTGTCGTTTCGAATCTTGCCATGGGGTCGGTTCCTGTCTGCTCCCTTGACCCGATAAATCAATAGCCTGTGAATTAGAGCAGAAGTCACCCAACAGTGAGCTGACAGGGCCCAGGCCTCCGCCATGTGAGGATGGCCCTGCCCAGAGGCCGAAATGTTCCACCATTCCTGAGGTGCCTCCACCTTGATTTTCAGTTTCTGGGTTCCTGCTGTTCATGGTTTCCATACTGGGGAGCTTCGGCTGAGTATGGAAAGGGGTTTAGGAAAGATCTAGAAGGTTCACATTTTCTTCCTCTTAATCGCCTCTCTCACTCATCCCCCCACCCCAGCTCCCCTCCGCTGTGACTGCTAATCACCTGTGCGATTTTTTCTCCTAAACAGAGCCTCAAGACATCAGCAAGGAAGTGGGTGGTATCTATGGTGAGTCTGGGACCTTGATGTAGTCAGAGGATCTTTAGTCAAATTAGCTCTGGATACAAAGCACTGTGTAGAACACCATTATCCCATAGCTGGGCTCTGCAGCTTTCTGGGTGATATCCCTGCATCAGTGGTCCCAACTTTTTTGGCACCAGCAACTGGTTTTATGGAAGATAAATTTTCCAGAGGTGGTTTCAGGATGATTCAAGTGCATTACATTTATTGTGCACTTTATTTCTATTATTATTATATCAGCTTGACCTCAGATCACCAGGCACTAGATCCTGGAGTCTGGGGACCCCTGTCTTACATGAAAGATGGTAAGAGATCAGCACCATTAGGTTGAGAAGGTGAGAGTAACCAGGTCATTGAAGTTCACTAGTGGGACACAAGGACCATTTTGGACTATTTTCATGACCACAGTTGGGAACAAAACACATTTTGAATTCATTTTGGCACAATCACATTTTCATGAATTGCAAATAGCTTTTATACTTACGGGCTTCCTGGTGGCTCAGATGGTAAACAATCTGCCTGCAATGCAGGAGACCTGGGTTGGATTTTTCCTGGATAGGGAAGATCCTCTGGAGAAGGGAATGGCTACACACTCCAGTATTTTTGTCTGGAGAATTCCACGGACAGAGCAGCCTGGCAGTCTACAGCCCATGAGGTTGTGAGTCGGACGTGACTGAGCGACTAACACTTTATACATACGGCAGAGTTGATGGGAATGTGTGTGTGTGTACTTTAAAAGCCTCAAAATACAGGAAAGCCTCACTGTTCACTAGGTAGCTGGCATCAGCTGTTCTCTTCCGAGTGATTAACTCACCTATGTGATTCCTCACCACCCTGGATAAATCAGCGTCACTGGCTACAAAAATGGCGGTGGCCATCCCATATCCTAGGAAACAACTGTCCAGTGAGCACTAGGTCCAAAAGGGTCTCCCAATATTTCTGTCCCTAGAAAGCCGTTAGCGACAAATAAAAAATCTGGAAGGCGCATCCACGTTTCACAGCCCACATCCCTGATGTTCCTCAGAGATTCCCCAGATGGAGGCACAGCAGTCGTTTTGCGAGTGACTGCCAAATGGGGCAGGCAGACAGGCTGGGGAGCAAGAGATTCTGTGAGACAGATGCTGGTCTCTGAGCCCTGCTCACTCTCAGGTAGCCCTGCTCCCAGCGACACCTCCGCAGTTCAGTTCCTCCGCCAGGCAGAGGCAGCTGAAGATGGAAGTCCCACCCTCACCAGCAAGGGCTTCTCAAAATTTATCCCAAAGAGGGAATATAAAATTCTCCGTTTTGATTCATGAGCATTACTGTTTGTACATCATCATCCTTCTTGGGATCGAGATCAATGGTCCGTGTCATGTCTTTTCTTCCCACATCAAGGCTTGGAAACCAAATGGACTTCATCCAGCTTCTGCTTTGGGGTCACTGTGTTCCTGACCCTTATTATTTTTAAAGGAGAAAGAAACTGAAATGCAATCAGGCCCTTTATCTTGCTATCTCCTCAACTCTTTGATTTAAAACCTGAACCCTGAGCTGGCAAACATCTCCCTTTGTTCTAAGTCAACACATAAATCTTGGAGTTGGGGTGGGGACTTCTTTGAGTTCCTCCAGCATTGGCTGAGACCCCAGACTCAGAAAGGTCGTGTGTTCTGGAAGTCCTAAGGGTGACCATTCTCTCCTGAACTTCTCACAAGGAGAAAGACTGCTGTTTGCTCTTAGAATGCTAATGATCTATCTTTGGGAGTTGGAAGCCACATCAACTACTTCCAACTGCCTGTGTATAATCTTCATACTCAACCTGCTTGGTTTTTTTTTCCTACCAGATCCACTCTCTCTACTTTCATTCATTTTAAGCCAAAATTGACAATTCCAGCAGGGTTCCAGGGTCCATGCTAGGTCTTTTTGACTAGAGATAGAGAAACAGCCTCTCCTACTAACCTTCCCCTCTCACACTGGGAACTGGTTAAGCCAGGCAATTGTATTACTGACAAAATGATGTTGGACAATGTTCCTCTCCAGCTTGACAATCAGATACTAAGTTGGCTACCTGCCTGGGTAGAGAATGTGCAGTTGTGAGAGGCTGATTGGGGGAACAGGTCTGTCTCCACCACACAGCTATTCCTAACTCAGAAGAACCGGTACTCCCACCCTTGGCTCCAACCCCCAGTCTGGAGTTCATCCTCTGTGTCTATCCTGCTATTCTTTTTTTTTTTTTTTTTTTTGCTGCCCTGGGTTTTCCTTGCTGCGAGCAGGCTTCCTCTAGTTGTGGTGAGCAGGGGCTACTCTCTAGTTACAGTACTCTGGCTTCTCATTGCGGTGAGCAAGGGGTCTAGGGTGAGCAGTCTCAGTAGTTGCGGTGTGCAGGCTTAGTTGCCTCATGGCATGTGGCATCTTCCCAGACCAGGTATCGAACCCACACCCTCTCCATTGCCAGGTGGATTCTTAGCCACTGGATCACCAAGAAAGTCCTATCCTGCTGTTCTGACAGGTAACATTGGAACTTCTTTAGCAAGAGATAAAAATCTCCCAAAACTAAGACATGCATTCCATACTTTCTAAATATGAGAGACATTTATCAGTGTACCTTTTAGAAATACTATTTCTGACTTATCAGGAAGACTTAGCTTCTTTGTATATAAGAAGTAGGTGAACACATTCAGATCATATGCCTCAGATCTGCTGGTTGGAAAAAGCTAGATGGACATTGTCCATCTCTTGATCCAGAGTATAAGCTGTGAGAAGGCCCAGGGTGACAAAAGTGAGGAGGCCTTTTGTCTGTTGGAACAAAGAACTGAATGACTTTTTTCCAATAGTGGAACTGAATTTCCACCCAACCTAGATAGTAATTAATGATCTAGATTTGCAACATGTCTCTCAGTATGAAGAATTCACTGTTGAAAGTTCAGCACTAAGACAGTTGCTGAAATACAGACAGCACGTTCTACCTTGGGCCTACTGACACCATCCTGCAGGCAAACAAAAACAAGTGAGCTCTTCACTGCGTTGTTGAAGGCAGCTCATTTCAAACTGGGTAGCAGACTCTATTTTCTGCCCTGTCAGTAAAAAGCACAACAGACTTGTCTGCCAAAGGGACAAACCAGGCCTTTGTGGAGGGGAAAAGTTTAATATCCAAAAGAGGCAGACAATAAGTAAGCTTTGTTTTCCTGAGCAGTTAATCTTTACTGTGCTTCGTACATGTTCATTTTTCCGTGAGAAAAATCCCTTTTATAAAATTTCATGTACAGTTTTATTTTTTGCTGACAGTTTAATGCTAAAAATAATTCTAAATTGCCCATTTTTCAAGAGTTAGTAGAGATACAGAGTTTTGTCATTTTTGTCTATAAAATTTGTCATGTAATTTCAATTTTGAACATTTTGCTGGAGTGAGTTCATTTAAACAAGTAGACTTTCCAGAGGAAGGACTAGATTGATGTTAGAATCTGGTTAAACAAAATTCTCTCTGATGCCATAGATTTCTGCTGTGCTGCTGTGCTGGGCAGGCAGTTAGAACCCCATGGATTGGACAACATCACCCTGAGTCCATGGGCACTCTTAAACAGAACAAGTAAACTGAGGCATGGATGATTCTAGAGATGAGTTCTCAGCATAGTTGCAAAACAACTGAAGAGCTTCTTGGGGGATCAGCCCATCATTCCTCACTCACACACACTTTCCAACACACCCCTGTCATTCTTGAAACTGCTCACATCTTTGGCTCATAACTCCTATTGTCCATTATGTGGGAGCCCTTCCTTCTTCCTATCCTGTAAGTTATCTCGTCTCCTTCAAGTACCCTTCTATGAATGCATAGCTCTGATTGGCCCGTCTTCTCAGATTTTCCACAAAATCTGTATTCCACATTGTAGTCCAGCACAGCTCTTTATTTTTTAATTATTAAACTTTTTATTTTGGAGTAGAGCCAATTATCAATGTTGTAATAGTTTCAGGTGGACAGTGAAGGGACTTAGCCATAAGTATACAGGTATCTATTCTCTCCCAAACTCCTTTCCTATCCAGGCTGTCATATAACATTAAGCAGAGTTCCCTGTGCTATATGGTAAGTCCTTATTGGTTATCCATTTTAAATACAGCAATATACACATGGCAATCTCACACTTCCTAACTATCCCTTCTCATCTTTGGTCTAACTTGACATTAAATTTATTGAAAGCAAAATTATGACTTTGATTCATTACAGAATTCTTGAGCTAGAGGGAATCTTACAGACTAAAGGACAAATATAGAGATATTGAAAGTGAAAGTGAAAGCAAAGTCTGACTCTTTGTGACCCCATGGACTATAGCCTATGAGGTTCCTCCATCCATGGAATTTTCCAGGTAAGAGTACTGGAGTGGGTTGCCATTTCCTTCTCCAGGGGATCTTCCCAACCCAGGGACTGAACCTAGGTCTCCGGCGTTGCAAGCAGGCAATTTTACCGTCTGAGCCACCAGGGAAGCTCTGGAAAGTAAAAACCAATGCAAGGTCACATAAAAGAATGGCAAATAAGCACTATTCACAGTAGCCAAGACATGGAAACTACCTAAATGTCCACAACAGATGAATGCATAAAGACTATGTGGTACATGTATACAATGGAGTATTACTCTGTTATTAGAATGAAATAATGCCATTTGAAGCAACATGGATGGACCTAAAGATCATACAAAGTGAAGTCAAACAGAGAACTCATGCATATTTGAAAACTCTGGAAATGTGCACTTTTCGTCTGGAATCAATGGCATCACTTTGATTTAGGTTTCACATCATTTGATCAAAGAAGCTTTTTTTTTTTCTTCCAGTTTGTGACCTTCATTAACAGTGAGCTGTCATAGTCTTCCCACGGCAATTTTTTTTTACAAAAGAATTCATATCCTAAGGTATTAGAAAAAGTGAAAGCTTTTCTTAGCACTATCTGAAAACTGACTCTATTTTTCTTCCCACGGGAAGCTGAATTTGACAGCTAATGGGTCTGTTTTGTACTAAAACTACTATCTGTTCCAAGGCACTTTAAACGGTTCCATCATCACCATTATGTGTGAGATATATAAATATATATTCAAAATTATTCATTTATAAGAAAGAGGAAAAACAGTTATACTTAGGCTTCAGAGTATATAACATTTATACAAATGCCACTAAGTTTACACTTAGTTTACACTCAGCAGTAAATAAAAGAAATTGATATACCTGTAAACCTCCTACTTATATACACATTTGATTGATAGCCCTAAAAACTAACAGAAAATCTCTCTGCACCGGAATTTCAGGCAGTGCTGGAGGTAATAATATTATGGTGGTGGAGGTGGTGGTCTTTTGCAACCCCATGGACTGTAGCCTGCCAGGATCCTCTGTCCATGGGGTTTCCCAGGCAAGAATACTGTAGTGGGTTGCCGTTTCCTTCTCCAGACCCTGGGATCGAACCTGCATCTCCTGCTTTGGCAGGCAGATTCTTTAGCACTGAGCCACCAGGGAAGCCCATGTAGAAATTAGAACCATCATTCATTGTTAGCGGGATGTGAAATGGCACAGTTAGTGTAGGAAATTGTTTGAAAGTTCCTCAAAAAGTTAAACATAGAGTTACTGTATGATCTGTAATTTCACTCTCAGGTACATACTCGAAAGAATTGAAAGCAGAGACTTCAACAGACATTCCTGCACCAAAGTTCCCAAAACTATTATTCACAATTGCCAAAAGGTATAAACAACACAAGCATCTATTGATCTATAGACAAATGGATAAACAAGATGTGACATATACAAACAATGGAATACTATTCAGCCCTTAAAAGGAAGGACATTCCAACTGATGCTAAAACATGGATGAGCCTTGAGGACATAAACCAGACAGAAAATGAGAAAACATAGAATAGGTAAATTTATAGGCAGAAAATAAAATTGAGGTTACTAGGGGCTGAAGGAAGGAAGAATGAAGACTTACTATTTAAAGGGAAGAACTTCTATCACGGATGAGGAAAAATTTCTGGAAATGGATATAGTGATGGCGGTTATATGACATCATGAATGTACTTAGTGTCACTGAACTGTACACTTAGACATGGTTAAAAAAAAAAAGGTACGGAAAAGTAAATTTTTTTGTTCACTTCCTTGCCAATGGTGTAGACACCTCAGTTCCAGGTACCACCTTCTGCCCATACCTGTGTGTCACCTCGCCACAGGGAATCCTGGGAGCTCTCCCTCTGGTGTAGATGGCACTGGACTGTTCCCGGTGCCTTGCAGCAGCATCGTTAATATTTTTTGTGATTCCAAATGTTTTTCCCATCTTCCCCAGTTCAGTCACCTACATGTCCATTTTCTCTGCCTGCCATTCTGGGCAAGTGAATTCTGCTGGGGAATGTCCCTTCTCCTCTGCGTCAAGCAACTCTCCTCTGAATAAACAGGGACCCAGGCAACTCAGCCTTTGCAGCTGGTTCTTGCAGGCGTATAGTGTGCCTTTTGTTTCCTCCCATCCTCAACAAGTATGATGGCTCATGCTGATTTCTATTTCTGGGAAGTTGAGGCTGGCAGGCATCTTTCAGTCCCATCACACCAGAGTCCAATTAAATTGCTTATTTTTCAAAAGACTTATGCATTTTTTTTTTTATTTTTGGCTGTGCTGAGTCTTTGTTGCTGCAGTCTGGTGTTCTCTGGTTGCAGCAAGTGGGGGCTACTCTGTTAAGACGCACAAGCTTCTCATCGCAATGACTTTTGTTGTGGAGCAGAAGCCCAGGGACTTCAACGGTTGTGCCTTGAGTTGTAGTGGCTCAGTAGTTGTGGTCCATGGGCTTAGCCGCCCCACAGTGAGTGGGATCTTCCCGGAGCAGGGATTGAACTTGTATCCCATGCATTGGCAGGGTGATTCTTAACCATTGGACCACCAGGGAAGCCCGAAAGTCCAATTTAGATGGACTAGCAAGGCCATGCTCCCCAGGACTACACGTGTGGATTACTGTCCTCGCCCCCCACCCCCACCAGAGATGGCCATTCACAGTCCAAGCCCACAACTAGAGAAGGGATGACCCGGACACTGGGATGCGGTCCCTTGGTGAATGGGGCAGCCCCACCTCTCTGTCTGGTGGAGTGAGCCCCACAGTCTTGGAGCATCCCACTTTGAAATCCAGCCCCAGCTGTGGTTCTTGCCTTCAAGGACCACCTGGGCAGTGTAACTATTTTGATAAAACACTGGTGTGCAAACTCAAGAAAGGAATCCCTCTGTCAGATTTCTGAGTGGGTACCAAACGCTCATAAAGTCCCTGCATGAACCATATTTCTAAATGAGAAGTGAAAACACACCTGCCCCAGGAAACATCAGGCTAACTCCATTTGTCATCTCAGTGGAGAAGATTTAGAACAAATGACAGAGCTGGGAAGCGCATGTTATCACGAAATGAGGATACAGGAGTGGCAGGCTGGGCAAGCAGAGGTGTGACAGCTCTTTGCTTTTTTACTCCGAGTCTTCCAAGATGCTTTTTCCCCCTTTAGCAGATATTACTGAAACAAAGACAAACTGCCCTCATTTCAAGTGCATTTTTCCCTCCCCACTTGCTCTGGGTTTTTCCACCATGCTGCTCCATAATCTGATGGCATGGTTCTGACAGGCTGGCATCTGCCAGTGTTTGGTGTTTGGCATTTCTGATGTGGCACTGGCTTCACTGGATGCAAGGCATTTTTCTCTGGAATCAATGTAAGTTTCTAGAATGGGTTAAGGGGAAAGCTTTGTCTCAAAATCCACCCAAGTTGGAACCAACCTTGGGCACCCTTTCTGCTTAGCTCACTTGTTATATAACAATTACCCAGTGTCATTGCTGCTGACAGGAAGATTAGATCAATGATGCCATTCCCTGGAGTTGGCATAAAGCTGTGTGAAAGTCACCAGGCTAATGGGTTTAACGAGGAGAGGACTTGATTCCTAAGGACTCCTACTGAAAGCAGATTGAAAGCAGCATGTCACAGAGTCTGTGTCATGGGCTTTTTCTTGGACTCAGAGGGAACTGTGATTGTGTTGGACCTTCCATCCTGAAAGCCTGTCTATTCCCGTCAGAGAGGAGGACTACCCTGGCCCACTACCCTCTGGATTCCAGAGGCTTTTGCCCCAGGGGAAAAGATGTCTATAGAGATCTCCTGCTTGTGTAATCTAGACTGAAATAAAATAACTGAAGCTTCTCAAAACTAGTTGGATGTAGGAAATGAAAAAAAGGAGGGGTCTGTTCCTGCCTTCCAGGACTCAGCAGGTACCGAAAGCATCATGTGATGGGATGGGTGGATACAGGACAGGCACTGGGGGGCGTGACATAGCCGACATCTGCCCCGTCACCTTCCACCACACCCCTGCTCGCTCTGTGGGTTCCTGCCCCTGCGGGGGTCACGGCAGCTTCAGATCCCTGGAAATCACTGCCGACGTGTGTCCGGATGGATGCAGAGCTGTGGCCATGAGCCCGACACCTGCCGTGACACACTCACACATGAGGAACTGAGACACGATCCATCTGGGGACATTTAGAAGCCAGGCCAGCCAGCCAGGCTGGCTCTTCAGACCGTCTAGATCAGAGAATCTGGCTCAGGACACACAGCAACACTTGAGCTTGAAAGCCCTCAAACTTTCAGTGAATTTTTTTTTTTTTTTGGTGGTGGGCATGCCATGTGGCTTGTGGGATCTTAGTTCCCCAACTGGGGATTGAACTCGGGTTCTCGGCAGTGAGAGCATGGAGTCCTAATCACTGGACTGCCAGGGAACTTCCTCAGTGGGTTTACAACATGGTCACACTGTTCCTTTGTCCAGTTGCCTGTTTGGTGTCCTCCCATTAAACCTGGAAGAAAAGGGTGTGAGTCAGTGCAGTAGTGTCCTGGCGGCAAGTACACTTGTGTAACACCCAGAGAAGTCCCGCTGATTCACCCGCTCAGGGGTGCTTCAGAGCACACCTGAGGTAGTGTCAGGTGGTTACTCGATCCGCAGTGTTTTTGTCAAGATTCCTAACACATTTCTGCATCCTCTCATCACTGGGCTAAAACTACTCTTCTAAATCCTGAAAGCTAGCCCTTTTACTGCCCTCTTGTCACACACACACACATACAGAGACACACACCACATACACACCCCGCCAACACACACACACAAAGCCATGTGCTCAGATTAAGCTCTGAGCCGTCACATCTCACATTAACCGAGTCCTCTCATTAAATGTTCTCTTGGGATCTTGTGATACCTGGGAATCCTGGAGGAATGTAGGGAGCTCTCAGCATCCTGCTTTACGCAGTCTCTTATCTGAATGCTTTATGACGTTTAAGTAGCTTTCAGAAGCTCTGACCCTTTGTTATAACTTGAAAATGCACATGCTCTTTGTGATACCATTCTCTCATCTGCAGAAAAGGAAGGAAGGAAGGAAATCAGCCTTGGTTTTCAATTAAGAGGCTAAGTGGAACAGTCCTTCTTACAATCTGTTAATCACCTAATATCTCTGTAACATTTTTCCTGCAAAAAGTGAATGAATCCAAGCCGGCCTCACAGATATTATGGGTTCAGCTCCAGACCACCTCGATAAAGTGAAGACAGACACAAAGCAAGTCACACAAATGTTTTTGTTTCCTAATGTGCATAAAAGTCATGCCCATACTATGCTGTAGTCTCTGATGTGTGTAATAAATAGCATTATGTCTAAAAAAACATTTTATTGATAAAAATACTAACCACCACCTGAGGCTTTTTAGTGAGTTGTAGTAACAATGATCACAGATCACCATAATAAATATAATCATGAAAACATTTGAAATACTGTGAGGATTATCCAAATGTGATACAGAGACACACAGCAAGCAAATATTGTTGGAAAAATGACACCCATAGATCTACTCAGCACAGGGTTGCCATGAACCTTCCATTTGTCAAAAACACACTATCTGGGAGGCACATTAAAGCAAAATACACTAAAACAAGATCTGCCTGGAGAGAAGTAATTTCTCTCTTGGTTCTCTGGAAAGACAGCAACCTTTGGGGAACATTTGTAGGCCGGACGGCTAACAGGCATTTATGGAATGCCAACTCCATTCTGAATGCTTTCGTAAAGGTCTCATTTGATCTTCGTAACCACAGTGTGGTTTGTTATCCGATAAGGAAACTGAGGTTCAGAGAACAAAGTGATTTCCCTAAAGATACGTGGTGAATGAGTGACACCCTGGACACCCAACCCAGACCTGTCTGACTGCAGAGTCTCCGTGCTTCTTCAGGTCATGTCACTGCCTGAGAAGCAGGTGGATGGGGAGGTAGGCCACGCGTGAATGTTTCATTCCCCACCCTGGGCAGCCGATGGCTTTGTAGTTAACAAGGTCTACAAGGCAAATGAAGAAGCCTCACAAGGAGGACCCACCAGGAGCAAGTTAAGACCACGATCTGTCACAAACCATGGCCCTTGAACTTTGCTGCTCATTTGAAGCAGGGAACTTGTTTAAAATGCAGATTTGTGAGCCTTGTCTCTGGGTTCCTAGCCACTGACAGCTACCCATTTTTTTTTTCTCAAATGGCCCCCAAATTTAATAAAATTAGCTGACATTTCCAGCCTTAATGGTTTCTGTTGTGAATGGTAGGTTGTCATTGAGTGTCTTGTCTTTAAGAAGCTTACAATCTGTGAGATGAAAGAGGACTTTGTGTGTGTAGGTCCTGCAGGAAAATACACTCTTATTTTGAAATATTAGTAAAAAATAGTGGCTTCCCTGGTGGCTCAGAGAGTAAAGAATCTGCCTGCAATGCAGGAGACCTTGATTCTATCCCTGGATCAGGAAGACCCCCTGGAGAAGGGATTGGCTACCCATTCCACTATTCTTACATAGAGAATTCCATGGACAGAGGAGTCTGGAGGGCTACAGTCCATGGAGTTCTAAAGAGTCGGACACAACTGAGTGACTAACACTTTCACGTAGCATGGGACATTAAACAGAGCACATAATCCAGAGAATGGGAGCATTCAATTAATATACTTTACTGAGTAGCAATGGCAGTTAACTGTGCACTCAAGATGTTTCATGGACTTTAATTTAAATACCAGGTATGTTTATGTGATACTAACCTCTGATCACCCCCTTTCATGAAAAAAATGGAGAGGATTTTCTTTTCCCAAAGCAATGATGTATTGGCATCTGTAGAGCTCCATCTTATTGTCCTTATAAAAATCACTGAAGATGGTGACTGCAGCCATGAAATTAAAAGATGCTACTCCTTGGAAGAAAAGTTATGACCAACCTAGACAGCATATTCAAAAGCAGAGACATTACTTTGCCAACTAAGGTCCGTCTACTTAAGGCTATGGTTTTTCCTGTGGTCATGTATGGATGTGAGAATTGAACTGTGAAGAAGGCTGAGCGCCGAAGAATTGATGCTTTTGAACTGTGGTGTTGGAGAAGACTCTTGAGAGTCCCTTGGACTGCAAGGAGATCCAACCAGTCCATTCTGAAGGAGACCAGCCCTGGGCTTTCTTTGGAAGGAATGATGCTAAAGCTGAAACTCCAATACTTTGGCCACCTCCTGCGAAGAGTTGACTCACTGGAAAAGACTTTGATGCTGGGAGGGATTGGGGGCAGGAGGAGAAGGGGACGACAGAGGATGAGATGGCTGGATGGCATCACTGACTCGATGGACATGAGTCTGAGTGAACTCCGGGAGTTGGTGATGGACAGGGAGGCCTGGCGTGCTGCGATTCATGGAGTCACAAAGAGTCGGACACGACTGAGCGACTGAACTGAACTGAACTGATGAGCATTTCAAGTGCAGCTAAGAAAACCTACCTATCTTTTAACTTTTAAATATATTCCCTTAAAAAAAGGTATTAAGCCTCTAAAATCAAGAGATGATCATATTAAGTGAAGTAAGTCAGACAAATACCATATGCTATTACTTATATGTGGACTCTAAAAACAAACAATACGAATAAACTTATTTACAAAACAGAAGTAGACACACAGACATACAAAACAAAATTATAGTTACCAGTGGGGAAGTGGGGAAGGGATAAATTAGGAGTTTGGGGTTAAAATATATACACTACTATATATGAAATCAACAAACAACAAGGACTTACTGTATAGCACAGGGAACTGTATTCAATATCCTATAATAGTGGAGTTGGTGATGGACAGGGAGGCCTGGCATGCTGCGATTCATGGGGTCACAAAGAGTTGGACATGACTGAGCGACTGAACTGAACTGAACTAAATAGCATATAATGGAAAAAAAATCTAAAAAGAATATTTACCTGAATATATATATATAGGCTTCCCAGGTGGCTCATGGGTAAAGAATCTGACTGCCGACGCAGGAGACGTAGGAGACGTGGGTTTGATCCCTGGGTCAGGAAGATCCCCGGAATGGGAAATAGCAACCCAGTATTCTTGCCTGGAAAATTCCATGGACAGAGGAGCCTTGCAGTCTACAACTCATGGGGTTGCAAAGAGTAGGACATGACTGAGCAACTGAACACACACATGCTATATATATATATATATATATATATATATATATATATCTGAATCACTGCTGTACACATGAAACTAACACAACATTGTAAATCAACCATACTTCAATAAAAAAAGACCTTACCATATCAAACGACTGAAAGTCAGTTTCACCATCCTGCAATTGCTTCACTGTTAGAATATTTTATCCTCATATCCTCCATCTCTGCTACCATATGGTATCCTGTTCATACTGCAGTTCATTAGCAAAGGTGGGGCAAATAAAAATAAAAAATAAATAATAATAATGAAACAATTTATTATGAGTTAACAGCAGAGAATTAGTAACTAGGAAATTTTAAATTACCCTTCAACATATAAAATCTATCATAACCTCATATACAGATTAGCTCACTGATAAGCAGGTGGGCCCTGACCACAAATCAGGCAGTGTTCTCTGGAAAAGATATTAGTTTTGTTTATGAATAGCATCTGTTCAAGAATATATGATATTATGGCTCCAGTGTATACCGTGTAGAGAGGGGAAAAAAATAGGGATGAACTTAATACGACATCTGTGACTAGTTAGTTATGGTAACCTCCAGGTATTTCGTGGTTTCAGCAGAAGTTCTCATATATATTCCAGGCATGAAGAACTACAGGGAAGGCTGTACAAATACGGAGACAAAGATGAATACATTGACTAGTTTGAGAACACTAGGAAATACACATGGCTGCCTGCTGACTTGAGAGCTGCCCTCAATTTCTCCTCTTGCATGGGAGGTGTGTGCAGGTTCCCACGTGGGGACAGAGGCTCTGGCCACCCCAGATGCTGAGATGGGGAGTCACTGGACCTTATTAGTGGTGACCCCCCAAATGGACTAAGTTTCCACGTATCCAGGGGATGGTGGCTGACAAAAGGAACATGGCAGGAGTCAAGGAGTTATCCAGGCACTTCCTAACCAAGTGTTCCAACCAAGTGAGACACTGGGATTGGACTTCTACTGTTATTTTGTAACCACTGCTGATGAAAAGCTGACGTTCACTAATGATTTATTTTCTTTTCTCAGACTTACATTTCCTGTCTGTTAGTTAGCTTCTGACAAACCGTTAATTCTTCTCCTTGGCTCTCTTGTTTGTATGTTTTATATTATTTGCTTTTAGAAATGTAATTTTGTTGGATTTAACCAAAAGGCAAGCAATCTAGGTATATATCAGATTGCCTGGGTTCAATTCTTGGGTTGGGAAGGTCCCCTGGAGAAGGAAATGGCAACCCGCTCCAGTATTCCCGCCTGGAGAATCCCATGGGTATGAGATGTCTGTGGGGTCACAAGAATCGGACACGACACCACCATATATATATATATATCTAGTCAATCAATCACCAGGAACTTAAGGGGCTAATAAAGTTTGAGAACACTAAGCTGGGTTTATGATAGAATACAGAAAAAGCAAAAGTAAAACTCACAACAGATTTAAAACAAATAGACCAAAAATTCAAGAAAACTCAGGCATTTTCTAAACGTGTTGGTCATTTGTCCTTTGGTGACCCTCAGTCCTCTGCTTACTGTTTTTACTGTGTGCGTATTGAGAGGATTTATAACTCAGGATTTGCACAATGTCAGTTTAGATGGCCATTTTTCACTTCAGATACATTCAATAATTCGGTGGAACAAGCAGTTGTTTCATCTACCTGTTCAGAGGAGTGGTTCCAGGTTGCAGTGAACAGAGGGGTTGATTTGGGTCTTAACTGATAGAGGTGGGTGACAATTTGGGCTTCCCAGGTGGTGCTAGTGGTAAACCTGCCTGCCAGTGCAGGAGACATAAGAGATTCAATCCCTGAGTCGGGAAGATCCCCTGGAAGGGAGCATGGCAACCCACTCCAGTATTCTTGCCTGGAGTATCCCATAATCAGAGGAGCCTGGCGGGCTGCAGTCCATGGGGTCGCAAAGAGCTGGACATGATGCAGCGACTAAGCACACGTGCACAAGTGACAATTCAGAGAGGCCAATGGTTTTGATGGAAAGGTTTAGTGTGGCTCCCAATTCCCCTAGAGAGGAGAGGCACGCAGGGCCCTGGGGGGAACACCAGTGTCCACCAGGGGCCAGAGAAGAACTAGCAGTCTGCACGGGCCCCAGCCTCTACTGCGGTGCCTGTGGAAAAGGGCAAGGCAGGGCTAGGGAAGCAGCTTGGAACCCGCTGCTTGGAGTGGCTCTGGGGAGTTTCCAACTCCTTCAGAAGAAATACTAATATGTAGGGAGCAACTTCTTAAAAGAGAAATAGAAATTGCAGAGCTGAAAGCAGAAAGAAAGAAGACCAGGATGCTGCTGGAGCCCCTGGAGTGCCTGGTTTCCCGGCACGTGCCATCCCTCCAGATGACGGTGGGCAAGCGGCAGGCGCAGTCCCCGGCTGGCATGGCCAGCGAGGCGGAGGTGCTCAGGGCGCTGAAATTGCTGTTTGAGCACCACAAGGCCCTGGACGAGAAGGTGCAGACCCTGGAGGAGCAGGACTGTGAGCGCACGCAGCAAGCCAGCGTGCTGGCCAGCATGGCCCAAGCATTCGAGAGTGACAAGGGCGTGTCTGATGGCAAGGGCGACAGGGTCACCCTCTTCAGCTCGGCCACTCAGCTGTCACCCAGCGGGCAGGGCGATGCCGAGACTCTGACTGTGATGCTGCAGGAGCAGCTGGACGCCATCAACAAAAAGATCCAGTTGATCGAAGGAGAGAAGGAGAACACGGAGCAGTGGGCTGAGGAGACTGAGAGCGGGGAGGGCAGGGGACCTTAGGCAGCCTCTGTCGTTTTAAATCAGTGAGCTCCCTCAACCTGCACCCCGCCTCCTCAGTGCCGTCTCCTGCCTGCCCTTGCCCAAGCCCAGAAGGAGGCAGCACCACCCAGCACGGGAGGGAGACCGGCTGGGCATCATGATTCTGTTACAGGAGAAGGCAATGGCAACCCACTCCAGTACTCTTGCCTGGAAAATCCCATGGATGGAAGAACCTGGGTGGCTGTAGTCCATGGGGTCACACAGAGTCAGACACGACTGAAGTGACTTAGCAGTAGCAGGGGGGCTCTGGGGCATCAGGGCTTTCCCTGGTTGCCTGGCAGGGCTTTAGGGAAGGGACAGTACCGGCTTGGGGTGTGAGGGTAAGATAAGGAGGTAGTTTCCAGCCTGGGCCCCCGATCACAGAAGACTTATAAACAACCAGGCCACTGCTCTGGCTTTGTGATTAGTGGACGCCAAAGAGATAAACGTGGAGCCTAAGAAAACACAAGACAGAGACGAACAATCCAGAACTCAAAATCCACCAGCTAAACTAAACATGCAGGCTGATACAGCAAATCCAAGACGTATCATGATAAACTCAATCCTAGCAGCTTAAACCAATTGCTGTGGGTGCTTTATGAATGCAAACAAGCAAAGATGTAGAAAATTCTCTTTATATGGGGGATTCATAGCCTCTCCAGCACTCAACTCAAATCATCCAGCCTTGGGCTTCCTGGTGGTTCAGACAGTAAAGAATCCACCTGCAGTGCTGGAGACCAGGGTTCGATCCCTGGGTTGGGAAGATCCCCTGGAGAAGGGTATGGCAACCCACTTCAGTATTCCTACCTGGAGAATTCCATGGACAGAGGAGCCTGGTGTGCTATGACTGAATGAGTAACGCTGGTAACAAAACTGTGGGAAAATTTAAGTCAAGGCCTAGCCACATGCCTGGCACACAGCTAACATGAAAGGAAGTTCTTGCCTCTCCCCCAGCCTTGGTGTCATCTTTGTATCACTTGCTATCACAGACCCAATAAAAGTCTGATAATGTGATTCTCTTCCCTAGTAGAAGGTTTCCCTGGTGGCTCAGATGGTAAAGAACGCACCTCCAATACAGGAGACCAGGCTCTTTTTTTTTTTCCCAATTAATGTTGATAACCAACTTGTTTCATAGTTGTTCACATATCTCCCATTAAAAAAAAAAAGTCACCTGGGATACAGAAAATACTCAATGTTTAGGACTTCACTGGCTGTCCAGTGCTTAAGGTTACACACGCCTAATGCAGGGGGCCCGAGTTCAGTCCTTGGTAGGGAACTGGTCCCACATGCCCTAACTAAGACCCCGCCCAGCCAATAAATTTTTTTTTTTTTTAATGAAAGAAAAAAGAAAATAGCTTAATTTTGGTGGATTCTCAATCAGCTGGTGTGAGATGGCAGGAGAGGAGGCCGGAAGTGCCTGTGTGTGGACATGTCAGTGCTGGTCCACTGTCCTCTGGAAGCCACACCTGTATCTCCTTTGTCCCAGGCAATTCTAGCCAGCCACTGTCATTCCCTGGAAAACAGGAGAATTGGGTTTTCCTTATGAATCTGGCAAAGCACCACAGTCTGCATGCAGGGGATGCTTGGAATGAACCACAATTCTGCTCCAGTGGGTGGTGATGGCGCTCGGTGGTGGTGGCGGCTGGGGGAGGGGGGCGGAGGCCTTGAAGGTGTAGCCTGATGGAGGAGAAAGTGGAGAAAGAGAGAGCAAATGATGGAAAATGATTTTTCTCATGCAATAACCATGCAGATCCGTCTCCTTAGAGTGAAAGTATAGTACTGAAATGTATTTGTCATTCTTTTCTTAATCCCCATGGTTAATTTTCTGTTTGTGCTGGTGCCAAATCTCTAAGGCAACAGTTAACACACCCCTAATGCACTTTATTTCCCTGGGGCATCATCCAGCCTCACGGAGTGATGTTGATGGCTACCGTTCTGGGACTGTTTATCATGTGCCAATCATCTGTTGGGCCCTCCACACACGAGTTTTTCCTCTTGTACTCTTTCTCTGCTTCTCAAACTTGGCCGTGTGTACGAATCGTCCGGGCATGTACTTAAAATAGAGATTTCAGGCTCTTGACTGTAGGAATTAGAAATTCTGATGGTGTCCAATGAGGCCCAGGAATCTGGCTTTTAGTCAGACTCCCCGAGTTGATCCTGAAGCGAGTGATCCATGGAGCACACTTGGGAAAACATGCTTAGTTCCCAGTTCATGGTCAAAATTGATTATGCAGCATAGCCTCTGAATTAATAGAAATATCGATATCTAAAAACAAGTTTTCTTAGCACCTATGAACATAAAACCCTTTCTAGTTTTTGTATAAGTACTATTGTCTGACTTTCCAGAACAAGCCAACAAGAGAGACTTTGAGATCTTATCGAGAACATTAATCTTTTCAGAGAATAAGAACTGGTAGTGTTTTTACAGACTGAGAAAAACATCAAAGAATATTGTAGTTAAAGGAAACCTTGTGGCAGGTCATCCCTGAGGCCCTAAAGCAAGGAGAAGGTTGTTTTTTCCCACTGGGTCCTTGAAAAAAAGCAGCAAATCAAAGAAACAAGGGTTTGGTCCTTTTTTTTTTAATTTTTATTTTTCCTGAAGAAGACCGTTAAGCATTCTTGCTCTGGTCATTGCACATCTGTCCTGATGACTCAGTAATCCAGTTCCTTCCTGAGTCTGTGAAATCCCTTCTCCAGAACCCGCAGGGAGGCGGGGTCATGGAGGCAGCCAGGGAGGCATCCTGGCTCAGGGTCCCGGGCAGCATCACACTCAGAGTTGCTTTAAACCACATTTTCTGTTTCCTCCACAATTACATAAGCAGGCGATAGATATTTTTCCTGTGTTGAAGTCTCCCCAAATCAAGTAGGTGCGAGAGAGAGGGGTGAAGTTACCTTATAATCGGGAGATTTGGAGGCGAAGTGGTGAAGGAGTGGAATTCCTCTTACGGGCAAAATAAAGCCTATGCAGGTGCTTTCTGAGTTACAGAGACCTGTCTGATGAAGAAATGCCCTTTTTTTCTAAAAATATAATAACAAGCTTGCACATACCTGTGTGCTCAGTTGTGTAAAACTTTTTGCAAGCCCAAGGACTACAGCTCACCAGGCTCCTCTGTCTGTGGAGTTTTCCAGGCAAGAATACTGGAGTAGGTTGCTATTTCCTCCTCCAGGGGATTTTCCTTATACAAGGATCAAACCTGTGTCTCTTGTGTCTCTTGTACTGGCAGGTGGATTCTTTACCACTGAGCCATCTTGGAAGCCCCATATACCCATGTGTGTACATATACAAAAGGCAGAAGGCCACAGGCATATTCATGTATACACAGTTGGTTCTCATCTCTCATGCCCACCACCCCAGGTCCAAGCACTGTAAACCAGTGTGCAATGGGTTTTTTTCCTCCTCAACTTCCACCTTCATTTGGGGAAACACCATGCCCCCTCTTTGTGCTCTTTAGAGTCACCCTCTCATACTCATTGCCTTTTTTCTCTTGCCCTTCTTCTTCACAATTGTAGCCCCAAATCTGCAGAAAGCGCTCCCATCTTTTTCCTTGCTTCCCACCCTCTACCCCCACTCTGCCCCATTCTCATTTTTTTCATTCTCCTTATTCATCTGAAATGATCTTAGTCATGGCTGGAAGGCACGAGAGCTGGGCCAGGGATGTATCTGTGCTGGAGAAAGCAGAAAGGCACACATTTTGGAATGAGGTTATCATGTTAGAGAGCCGGTGTCAGGAAACCACAACAATCTAGGAAATCATGAAATCATCTTCTCCGAAATCTGTGATAGTACAATCTTGTCACCTTCCTCTAAAGAAAGCTGCCTTCACCCACCTTTCTGCCCCAACAGTTTCTTATTACAGAGGCTTTATGTGGGTTGGTTTAGTTTGTTTCTCCCTTTGCTTCAGCGTTGTCTTCTGCTGCAAATACACAGCAGTTTAGCTGCATTAGGAAACGTCTGCAGGGTTGACCCAGAAACCCAACAATATAACTTTGTTCTGTGGGAAACCGTGTCCTGATCTCAACGTGCTGGTTGATAAATGATCTCATGGGAACATTTGGCTCCATGTGTGTGCATACTGCTGGGCACATAGATGCTCCACAGCAAAAAAAAAAAAAAAAAAACCAACATTTATTTCATTGAGTTGACAAATTGAGTACAGATGGGAATGGTGTGTCACTGAAGCAGTCTGTCCCTGAGACATGCTTTCATAACAAGAAGTCATGTCACCGCTGTATATTAACTGTGATTTCCCAGGAAAACTTCTGCATATCCTTTTCTTTGCTTTTTTCTTATCTTATTTTCCCAGCCTTCCTCTGCTTAAGTGCAACCTACCAGGCCTTTGAGGCGTTTCCCATGGAGCCTTCCTGACAACAGAGCACCATTAGAACAGGTGTTAGTGGTAAGAGCTGATATTTCTGCCTTCTTACCTTGTGCCAGAACTATGCTGGTTGCTAAAGAGGCCTCATCTCACTTAATGCTCAGGGCTTCCCTACAAGGTGAGCACTGCTATTGTCCTCATAGTACTGGGCAAGAAACTGAGGCTCACAGAAGTCACACATCTAGAAAGTAGCATGTGCACAGTTGTATCTGACTCTTTGTGATCCCATGGACTGTAGCCCACCAGGCTTCTCTGTCCATGGAATTATTCAGGCAAGAATACTGGAGTGGGTTGCCATTTCCTCCTCCAAGGTATCTTCCCGACCCAGGGATCGAACCTGCATCTCTTGCATCTTCTGCACTAGCAGGTGGATTCTTTACCACTGTGACATCTGGGAAGCCCCTAGGAAGTGGCAGGAATACCCACGATCAAGTACACAAGCCATCTATCCCTTGAGCTCCAGAGCAAGCTGTCTGCCCCATCTTCCCCGCCTGGTTTCCTGGGATACAAGAAAGATAATTTCACCACATGACCCTTGACCATATCACCTTTCTTTTCCAGCACAAGTGTGTTTGGCTTTTTATGCTCTCTTAGACTGCACACGCCTTGTGGTTAGGGTTCAGAATGAGAGTCTTGGGCCAGATTCTGCAGTTGCCTACCTGCAGGGCCTCTCAGAGCCCCAGTTCCCAGTGGCACCATCTCATAGGACAATGGTGAGGACTGAAACAAAATAATGCACTTGAAGGGTTCATCCTGGGACTCCCTGCAGTGACAGTGCAATGACTTTAGAGATTATTGGTGTGATGGCAAAGAGCACAGCCAGAAATCAGTAATGTGACTGAACAGTTTTCTTTCTTCTTCCCTGGTGGCTCAGAGGTTAAAGCAGCTACCTCCAATGTGGGAGACCTGGTTTCGATCCCTGGGTCGGGAAGATCCCCTGGAGAAGGAAATGGCAACCCACTCCAGTATTCTTGCCTGGAGAATCCCACGGACGGAGGAGCCTGGTAGGCTACAGTCCACGGGGTCACAGAGTCAGACATGACTGAGCGACTTCACCTTCTTTTTGAAAATATTTGTTTATTTGGCTGCATCAGGTCTTAGCTGTGGCTCCCCAGATCTTCGCTGCAGCACATGGACTCTCTAGTTGTGGCATGCAGGCTCCATAGTGATAGCTTATAGTGAATGATGTCAGATTTGTGATCTCCAAAGAAGATTTTGCTTCAGGACCAGGGACCAGGCTTCAGATACTCAGAACTTCATGTGGCAGAAGTTCTATTACAGTGAAAAAGGACAGAGAAAGCTTCTGACATAGACATCAGAAGGGGGACAGAGACTGCCCCACTCACTAGTCTAATCAAGGCCTTATATACTTTACCAGATCCACTGCCAGAACATACATCTTAAATTAACAAGAGTCAAACTAGCAATAGAAAGGTCTTACCAGACCCACTCCCAAAACATAGGTCTTAATATAACAAGATTAGTCAGAAGGTTCTTGTTAAGGAGAAACATGTCCTCGAGCAAGATACATTGTTGTTATATAATCATTCAGTTCAGTTCAGTTCATTCCTCTTTGCCACTTTATGGACTGCAGCAGGCCAGGCTTCCCTGTCTATTACTAACTCCCAGAGCTTGCTCAAACTCATGTCCATCGAGTCAGTGATGCCATCCAGCCATCTCATCCTCTGTCGTCCCCTTCTCCTGCTGCCTTCAATCTTTCCCAAGATCAGGGTCTTTTCCTGATCCTGAGTCAGGTCTTCACATCAGGTAGCCAAAGTATTGGAGTTTCAGCTTCAGGATCAGTCCTTCCAATGCATATTCAGGGCTGATTCCTGTTAGGACTGACTGGTTGGATCTCCTTGCAGTCCAAGGGACTCTCAAGAGTCTTTTGCAACACCACAGTTCAAAAGCATCAATTCTTCGGCACTCAGCTTTCTTTATAGTCTAACTCTCACATTCACACGTGACTACTGGGAAAACAATAGCTTTGACTAGATGGACCTTTTTGGCAAAGTAATGTCTCTGCTTTTTAATATGCTGTCTAGGTTAGTCGTAGCTAGGAGCAAATGTCTTTTAATTTCATGGCTGCAGTCACCATCTACAGTGATTTTGGAGCGCCCCCCAAATAAAGTCTGTCCCTGTTTCCATTTTTTCCCCATCTATTTGCCATGAAGTGATGGGACCAGATGCCATGATCTTCATTTTCTGAATGTTGAGCTTTAAGCCAACTTTTTCACTCTCCTCTTTCACTTTCATCAAGAGGCTTTTTAGCTCCTCTTCACTTTCTGCCATAAAGGTGGTGTCATGTGCATATCTGAGGTTATTGATATTTCTCCCGGCAATCTTGATTCCAGCTTGTGCTTCTTCCAGCCCAGCGTTTCTCATGATGTACTCTGCATGTAAATTAAATAAGCAGGGTGACAATATACAGCCTTGACGTACTCCTTTTCCTATTTGGAACCAGTCCATTGTTCCATATCCAGTTCTAACTGTTGCTTCTTGACCTGCATACAGATTTCTCAGGAGGCAGGTAAGTGGTCTGGTATTCCCATTTCTTGAATTTTGCACAGTTTGTTGTGATCCACACAAAGGCTTTGGCGTAGTCAATCAAGCAGAAGTAGATGTTTTTCTGAAACTCTCTTTGCTTTTTCTATGATCCAACAGATGTTGGCAATTTGATCTCTGGTTCCTTGGCCTTTTCTAAATCCAGCTTGAACATCTGAAAGTTCTTTGTTCATGTACTGTTATAGCCTGGCTTGGAGAATTTTGAGCATTACTTTGCTAGTGTGTGAGATGAGTGCAATTATGTGGTAGTTTGAACATTCTTTGGCATTGCCTTTCTTTGGATTGGAATGAAAACTGACCTTTTCCAGTCCTGTGGTCACTGCTGAGTTTTCCAAATTTGCTGGTCTATTGAATGCAGCACTTTAACAGCATCATCTTTTAGGATCTGAAATAGCTCAACTGGAATTCCATCACTTCCAGTAGCTTTGTTCATAGTGATGGGCCAAGGCCCTAAGGCCCACTTTACTTCGCATTATGGGATGTCTGGCTCTAGGTGAGAGATCACACAATCATGGTTATCTGGATATATAATCACTAGTATAGAGCTTAAGGAAAAACATACCCTTGACCAAGATGAGTTGTTTTGTTGTGTAACCATTAGCTCTGGGCTTAAAGAAAGTTATTCTTGAAAATTGTTGCCACAATAACTCAGAGTTTAAGAAAAACGTCTTATGTGACTAAGACAAAGTGATGTAGAAAAAACGTTTGTCCCTTTCTCCCTTCGAGAGCCCCAGACCCCTTTCTCCTCCTTGGGAACTCCGGGTTTATTATCAACCTACCTGAGAATTCACTCTCTCAGTAGCTCCAAGCCATGTAAGGTCTTAGTTACCCAAGGAGAGCTCAAACCCAAATCCTCTGCCTTGCAAGATTTTTAACCGCTGGGCCACCAGGGAAGTCCAATTGAAAGGTTATCCGTCTTCAGGGACTGGGGGCTGCTCCATGCCTCTGCCTCTGTGAACCGGACTGAGCCAATACCACTGCCCTCTCCATGACTCATCAGCAGTTGAACGTTTCGTCTTTTCTCTGCCCTCCAAAGTGCAAGGACTTTTGCCCGTGAGCAGACCTGGCAGCAGTCTGATCGCGGCTGTGAGGGAGGTGGAGAGGCGGGAGCAGTATGTGTTCACTCTGCCTGACCTCTGCCTTCTCCTGGCTTCCCGTTTCCTCATCTACCAAGAGACAGGACTGAGCAGCTGACTTGTAAAGGCTCCCCAAGCCTCTAGCTAAGATACTCAGCCGTCTGCTTTAGGAGATTGCGAGCACTAAGCTGTTGTCACTGTCTTCTGCTCGTCACACCTTCCCTGCGTGTATGTTTCTGTGAAAGTGTGTGTGTGTGTGTGTGTGTGTGTGTGTGTGTGTGTGGCTGTGTGCATCTCTGTGTGGCAGTGTACATATGCATACATATGTGTGGACATTTATACAGCGTTGAACCTGCCCAAATCCAAGTGACTGGAAAGAGGGAAAGGTGACCAATTCACCTGTGCCGTAGGCGGGGCCGGAGTAGGCCTGTGCCTTTGGCTACCGGTCCGCCCCCTGCCCGGGTGCCGCCCTCTCGCCAGAGAGCAGAGCCTGGAGGCCGCTCGTTAGACGGGGCGGGGCGGAGCGCGCGGGGTGGAGCGATGGGCGGGGCGGGGATCGCGAGGCCGCGGGGGCGGGGCTACGGGCGGGGTGATGGGCGGGGCCGCGGAGAGCGGGGGGGCGGCGGCGGCGGCGGCGGCGGCTCCGGGCACGCTCGGCCGCAGAGGCTGCGAGCGGGGCGGGTCGAGGTGTTCCCCGGCCGGCCGGAGCGGCGGCGACAGCGCAGGGCAGCATGAGGGAGCTGCTCGGTAAGTCCCGGCGTCTGTCGCCCCTCCTGACTCCCTTCGTCCATCTGGTCCGCTCCCTCGGCGCCCCGTGGGCCTCGCCCCAACCTCCCGCGCTCGCCCCCCAACTTCTCCAGCCCGGGCGTGGGTCGGGTCGGCGCCCTCCCCAGCGCGGGGTGGAGATGTCCGCACCCAGTCCGGAGCCCCTAGCTCGGCGCCCAGCCCCGCAGCCTCGGGCGGGGGCGCCCCTCTGCTGGGTTGGGGGACGAGTCCCCGCCCTCAGGTGCCCGGCCCCCGGTTCGCGCTAACCTGTCGGCGCCGAGGGCCGCGGCGGGCGTTGGCGCTCCCCTCGCCCCCTCCTCGCTGGTCGGGGCGGCGGGGGGTCGGGAGGCGGGTGTCTCTGCCCAGTTCCCGGCGTCCGGGCCACCGCCCGGGTCCAGCCCACCCCCTTCTTCGCCTGCGCCCACCGACTTCGCGGGCATCTCCACCGCGGGGAACTGACAGCCGCCGCGTGGGGTCCCCGGGGGCCCCAGTTCCCACTGGCGCCCCCACCCGCGGCTGCTGGGACCTGCCCACGGGACGTAGGGAGCCGGCGGCCGCGGCCCCGCCCCGCCCCGTCTCCGCCCGGCCCGCGCGCCCACCGCCGGGGGTCAGGGCCGGGATTAGGGTGCTAATCGCCGCTGCCTCTCAGCCGTGCGCGCGGCAGCCCGGCCCTCCCCAGGCGGCTGAGAAAAAGGAAAACAGGGTGGGAGAAAAGAAAGAGCCCCGCCTGAGAGCGCTGTAAATCCGTTAATAAGCCCACTTCTGGGATCCGGAGCCCGCCCGCCGGTCCCGGCTCTCCGCGCGCACCCTGTGTGTCCACACCCCCTGTCGCCATCAGTTCGCCCCGAAAACCAGGGATTTCCTAGAAGACCCGACCGCAATGACCTCGCACTTACAGCTGAGAGCGCCGCTTTGGCCCCTGTCACTGGCGCCCCGGATTCTTCTAGGGGTTTGAAAAAGAAGCTGTGATTCCACTACTGAAAGAAAAAGAAAAAAAAAAAAACCGGGAACTTTATGCCAGCGCCACCTGGTTACACCCTAGCCCTTGCTCCTCGGCACTCTCTAGGAGCGAGGACTTTGGGGAAATAGCTTAGGCAGGTCCCCACCCCCAGCCACCCACACCCTGCCACCCAGTCTCCCATCCCCTGCGTCCCGTCCCACCCCCATCAGCATCTCCCTCCCCAGATCTGGTCGTCTGGCCTGTCTTGGGGAGAGGGTGGAGCAGTGAGGACCACACAACTAGGAGGTTTTCTCCCTTCCCTGGCTTTTTTGTCTTTTCAGATTTGCAAATAGAGACAGGGGTTGGGGGGGTGGGGGGGTGGTGGAGGGTAGGGGTTTGAGTGGAGGGTTGGAAGATGGGAGGGGGAGTGGAACGGGGATTCAGGCAGCCAGAAATGCGTGGACAAAAACTGCAGACTCAGTAGTTTGAGTGGGCAAAACTTCAGGGAAGTGTGCTAGGTCAGGTAGTTTTAGAATTTAAGATAACTGGACTAAGACCGTCCAGCAAGGCAGAGACGAGTGAAAAGTTTTTTGGAAGTTTCATGCAGATTCTATTTCCAGGAACTTGTGTTGGGTTTGATGTGACCTGGGAAGTGTGGTAAATTCGTTTGGTTTTCAATAATGTTCTGTGGGTTTGGACTTTGTTTACCTTGATATTAGGTGTCTAATTCTAGGCCACCAGCTGAACAAGCCTCCTGAAGGGCTCCAAGTGTTACTCAAGGCAGGCAGCTTATAGAAAATGGTTTCCCTCCCACTGGAGGGGTGAGCAAAATATTTGTTGAACAGAGGCCTTCATCTACTGGGCCTTCCTCCCGCCAAACTTCACCCTCTGCTCCAGAGATTGGAAGGTCAGGCCCTCGGCAGGCCCAAGAGATTTAGGGGGATTGGGTGGGTGGAGGAAGCCTGTGCCAGAAAGAAAAAAAATTCTGTCTTCCCACCTCCTTAGAACATAACTTAAGATGCCAGGGTGTCCACATGCTCTGGAGGTCTTGACAGCTAATCACAGTTATCTAATAAGGGATCTGAGTAAGTCACAGATTCCAGAAACATTTGGCTGTAAAATTTTAGCTATGAAAAGGTAACTGGAGATTGGAGGTAACAGGAGAATAAATAAGGACCAGTTTTTCAATTAAAAAATCTTTGAAAAGATGCTTGGAGTCTAATTTTTTTTAATGCAGTTTAAAAATAAATCCTAGAAATGGCTATCAGCAAAGGAAACCCAAGGAGTCTGCGCCCCCATCAAGTACTCATTGTCCTTGCTGCAGAGCCCTCTAGTTTGGAGGACAGTTTAACACCATGGGGCTGTAGGAGCCCAGAGTTTCTCTAATAATGAGCTTGGCGAGACTTCATGCTAATTGATCTAAAGAGAGTTTAGAACACAGAGCGTGTTATTGAGACAATTATTCCGTTGTGGTTTTTTCTTTCCAGAGGCAAAGACCATGTCTCTGAAATCCTCCAGGCCGATTGCTGAACTCATCACTGCAGTTCATTTGGTTTTTCAGCAGATGTTGTTTTTCACCTTTTGGATGGCAAGGGTTATCTCTTTGCTATTGGTCTTTGTTAGGAGGGCTGGCCGACTTCAGGAATGCTGAGGGGCACTCAGTTACTAAAGCCAGCAAGCTGAGAACAGTCTCCAATGCTTTGATACAGCCTTTAAACCTTTCATGTCATTGAATACAGGAACCGCCCAGATGCTAAAACCTCAATTACCTTGATTTGAATTTGTGGTATTTTGTTTAAAATTTGACTTTTTACCTTAACTTTCTTTGACCAATTAATTTCCTAAAAACTGTCTATAGATAATATAGATGAGAATAGCTTGGCCAAAATGACAAAACCTTATCAGACCACTAAATTGCCTTGTGGTTTGTTGCTTTCTGGTTCTCTCTGGAGTTATCTATTCAGCTTGCTTTTTTCTGTATGGAAATATAAGAATTTAGATACTATTATGAAGACACCAAGATAAATATTTCAAAGAGGAGAGGGGGGAAAAGGGAGTGAGAGAAAGCAACTATACATAGGAAGACTAGTTGGAGAAATAGAAACCAGATGGTTATCTCTTGACACAGTGGAGTTTGAGGCAACTTTTACTTTCTGGTTAAACACTGAATTTTTCAGTGTTTACTTCTGGAATAATATTATATTACTTTCATAATTAGAAAATGAATAATGTAAGAATTATACAAGGTCATTTAAACTTTGACATTTTTATAAAACCTTAGCTGTTTTATTCTAAAGATATTTAAAAGCAAAACTAGTGTGCTGTAAGTTTAAGAGATTATTTTAGGAATCTTTATGTGTGGAATTTGACATCTGTGAGGATAGTGGAATTTAACTCTAACCTATTATAAGTTTTACAGTTGTTTTTGCAGATAGTCAACAATTCTAGATGATTTAGAAAATGTTATCCAATTTCAGTCCTCTGTTCTTAATGACTGCTAATCTTTCAGAAACGTTAATGAGATACTTAGAGTCTCTTAAAAATGGTTGAGGTCTCCAAAGCAGTAATTGTGTGATAGAATTTAGAGGTGAAAAAAGGCAGCAGAGCGTGAGTGTGTGTGAGTGTATGTATATGTGTGAAATGTGTATGGGTGTGTGTTCATACAGGTGGTAGGGGAAGAGACAAAGTTTAAAAAGGTAATATTTACCAAAAAAAAAAAAAAAATGAACTCCATAATGTTTGGCACTGTACTTTCTTCTCTCTTTTGAATCAGTGCCTTAATACCAACCCAACCCAGCAAGGTTAGCTTTCCAGGAAACTCTTGATCTTAGACCTAAGATTTCCATCTCTTTTTTGTTTCGTTTGTTTGTTTGTTTTTGCCACCTTAAAGAAACTTAACTCCGAGATGGTTGCCCCACTAAAACCACAACTTCACAGATTCAGTATGCTTTTTATGTCTTAGGAGATGGTGACCACTTGAGGGCCCTGGCAGAGGTGGTCATCCCTCTGTGGTGTGCTGACGACAGTGTCTTTATTTAATTATTAAGACTGAAAAGGGAAATGGCAATCCTATTGCTCATAATAAAATCCATGACTCTGCCATCCAAGAAAACAAAAAAAGCTGTAGAGAATATTAAAAATCTGTGCATCAATTAGCAGCCTGCCTCAGTCTGGTTTGTTTTGTATCTTGGCTATTTACCTCTTGTTTAAAGAAAGTTCTTTGTTGTATGTTAATCACAACATTAGACCGAAAAATTGTCCGCTGAAGAAATATTTATAGTCAACTGCCAACAATTTGAAGGACTAATTACATCTTAAGAGTGGAATGTCAATGAATACAAGAGAGAAGCCTTAGGTTTTCTAGTACCAATGTCTCATCAGGACCTTTAGAGTGCTACTTGGGATCTTGTATTCAATTTTATCAGCAGATTGGGATTTTAAGCCTGCTAGATTCAGGTTAAGTATCTCTTGGTAGCAGATAAGACATAAATACCATATCCTAAACTCTTCAAACCTTATGTAATTAACTTTTCATTTATTCTTCTCTTCTGTGTCTCTCTTATTCTCATTGAGTCTTGAAATATGCAATATGTTTTCGAAGATATTTTCTCTTAGTCTTTCCTATGTGTAGCTTTTTGTTAAGTTCTTTTTTCCCCTGATGATGAAATAGTAAGTATAAGAAAATGCCACTATTTGACCATTTTTTACCTGTAAAATGGCAGCTTCATATGGTTTGATCTAATATATTTCATGACTGAATATCATAAATACAGGAAAGTATAAATAAGGGCATTTTAAAAAAAAGCTTAGAATCCAGTACCACTGTTGCTATTTTGGTATGTTTCCTCTCGGTGTTTCTCCCCATACTGTATTTGTATGTATTTAGATGGAATTGGTATTATATACACTGAATCTAGGCTTTTGTATTCTGTCTTTATTATTTAACATGGTGCCATGAGCATTTTCTCCCTGTACCATTCAATATCTAAAAACATCATTTTATACACGTGTGCATATTATAATCTTCCACATGGAGGTACCAGAATTTTTTAGCTGTCCCTTAAATGACTATTTATTCTAGCTTTTAAAAAAATTATTATCATAATTAAAACTTGGGTAAGTATCCTTATATAAAACTTTGTATGTATTTCTGATTATTTCATTAGGATGGATCCCAAGAAGTGAGGTTATTAGTCTATAGGGTTTCAGATTTTTAAAGATTTTATAGCATTAATCATTTTTAAGAAAGGAAATAGCCATTTACATACAGACCTACTCCCCCACACCACCCCCACACCAACCCCACTCATATACTCAGGAATGGGAAAACCCTGAGAGCTCTTTCACCATGCCCTCAACAAAAGCTATTGCTTTCTAGAAACTTCAGTAATGTGAGAAGTGAATAGTGGCTTTTGAATTTAATTTGCATATCTTTTATCTCAGGTGAGGGTAAACATTTGTTTGATATTTTTAATTGAGTATTTGTCTCTTTCTTAGTTTGCAGTTCTAGGCAGCTGTTTAAAAGGAAGAAAAGCGCCGGTTGATTTCATGAGTTTATTAATATTTTGTTTCATTTCATTGTCTTGAGGAGCCTGAGAACCGCCAATATGAAAAGAAAACATATTTTTACAGATGGGAAGGGAGTGGGCAGTGGAGCCTGTGTAGATAACCTTCATCTGCAAGGCTCGACCTCTAGTGATGAGGACGCCTGTGACTTCAGTAATGCCTCCCAGCCTAGAAGGTTCACAGGGGAGGGTGTTGATGGGGGCTTCTTCTGTATCTCCATGTCTTCAGAGCCTAGGGCCCTCACACTTGGTGCAAAGCAAGTTGCAGTCAGTGGGCATGGCTGCCTCCAGGTCTCTTGGGTGGGCGATCCTGGGTGGTGGACTCCCCTAGCCCTCCCCACCACCCCCTCCTCTCACTGTGTGGCCGCTTAGCTCTGCTTTCTGGGCTGGCCTCTGTATCGGTGCTGCTAACCAGGCCAAGGTCAGAGGGTCTATCTTCCTGTGACCCAGTTAGCTTTGTTCTGTGTCACGGCCATAAGCTGAATTCTCTCCACCGAGCTAACTGACTGAAAAATGCATGCTGCTCATGACAGGGAAGAAGAGACCAGAGAGGGGGCCCGTGTCCAGAGCTGGAAAGACCCAGAAGATCCTCTAGCTCAGCCTTCTTAATGTACTTTTGGGAAGAAGACTGAAACCCATGGGTTCTCCTAGGCATTGTTTTAGGCTCAGTTCCCACAGCAGTTGTGTATTAAACCACAGTGGCAAGATGACAGTTCATCCCTACACCGAGGGGGTGGACAATTCCAGTCCGTGCCCAAATGCTATGAGCTATTATCAGCATCCCTTCAGCCTGAATAGAAAGGATACGGCTGATAAGGACAGAACTTAGAAGCCCACCACACAGGAAGATGGCTCACTGTGGTCTCATTCGGGTTCTCTGGAAAGGACAAGAATTCTGATGAAAAGCCACTGGAGAATGATCTGGTTACAAGAAAATTTTGCAGGAATACGTTGGTTAAATCAAAATCAAATGACCCGTCATCATCTCTAACTGAGCGTTGTTTCCGATTTCTGTGTTTCTCATAACAAGAGGACGATTACTTTAGTCACCAAGACCAAAATTCACTGTACTTCTTCCTGGGAAGTTACACTCATTACTTTTCTTTTTCGTATCTCCCACCCTCCCATCCACCCATGCACATTACAATAGAAGGGACTTGTGACTGTTTGTCCACACATCTGTCCTGTTCTGCCCACGTTATTCCTTTGCTCTCCTGCCAGAGTCACTGTAAAGCACCTTTCCTTTATCTGCCCAGACCCTGCAGTGGTTTCCCACAGTCCACTCATTCAAGTCCAGATTGTATTAACACTGCAGAGAACAGTGGCTATTACTATGTAGATAATTTTTTTCTCTTAGAACTTAGTTTTTACAAAAGTTTCAAGCTCTGCTCCCATTTCTCATAGATGTAGTTTGTCTGCTTTTCAGCTTCACACAGCAGGTTTCATGAGAACTCCAGGTCCCTGGTGGAGGATCCCTGGAACCCCAAATAATTGAAGAGGTCTGCTGAAGGTCACAGAGCATCACGTGGTGTATTTGTGAATGAATCATGTTATTTGCATGTTTAGAAGTCAGTGTTAGTATTGCCATCAAGACATTGCAGTGAAGTGAAGCGTCAACCTTGTGTGTGAGCATGTACGTGTGTGTGCTCTTGGTGTGTACAAGGCATAGGTTACCTCAAAGAGCCATCCTAGCCCAAGAGAATAATAGAGTTTTCTTGTTTTTATTATTGTATTTCATCTTCATGCCACCACGCCTTCTGTCCTTTCTTATTTATATTTTATGCATTATTTGGTAAACTGGGAAACTTCTGTTGCTATTAAGGAAGGAAATTTAGAGCCTAAAATAGTAGCATGAGCTTTGAAGCTAGACAGACCTTGGTTTGACCCTTGGATCTGTGCCTGCAAACTGTAACCTTGGACTCTCAGCCTCGGTTTTCTTGTCTGTAAAATGGAGACGTTCGTATCTACAGCAGGACGGTTCCTGGGAATGGAAAATAAAGAGTGCCAGGCAGCCAGCAAAGTGGCTGGCACATCACAGATGTTTGGGGAATGGATGATGTTGTTATCTCTCGTGTGCTGCTATTCTGAGCTTAGAGAACAGGCTCTTCCTTCTCTGTGTATAGGGAGAGTTAATGAGGGTAGTGGCCGGGGGGTATAAATTAACCACAAATTGGAAGATGTTCCTTACGCATCTCCTGGAGGGCATTTGAGCATCTTACCACTTATCCCAAGTGTCCTCAAGGGGGAAAAAAATGATCAACCATAAATCTAGTGATGTAATGAATCAATAGGAAAAAACCCAGCCTGGGAAGCTCAGCCGTTCAGCATTCGTGATTCCTCCCCCTGGGTTCCCCTTTAAACCACCTAACTTAGAGCCTGCATGCCATAAGCATTTCTCTTTGGGTCTCCTCTCCTGACTTTAATTTAAACCAGTCCTATCGAGGTGAACAAGAGAACTGTAGGCTGAACGCAGACTTCTCACTCAGCTCCGTGTTCCTCGTGCTTTGTTTCCTTCACTGTTTTCCCCATTATGTTAGTTTTGATGCTTGTAAGTATGCATTTTTATAACAGAACAGAGGGGGAAAAGCTGAAGTTTGCATTTCGCTTAACTGTCTTTTGGAGTGTTGTTATACACTGAGCACAAACGTTTTCTCCTATAAAAAGAGACTTGTTGTAGATCCAGTTTGCCTTCTTTCTGTATACTGTCTATAGAGTTTGCTTCCATCGAATGACTGCCACTCAACTCAAGTTGTGTAACCAGGGAGACGTTCTCTGAGCCGGGGGTCAGGATCTGTTGTTGTTTAGTCACTAAGTTGTGTCCACCTCTTTGCGACCCCATGGACTGTATCCCGCCAGGCTCCTCTGTCCAAGGGATTTCCCAGGCAAGAATACTGGAGTGGGTTGCCATTTCCTTCTCTGGGATCTTCCCAACCCAGAGCTGGAACCCACATCTCTTGTGTCTCCTGCATTGGCAGGCAGGTTCTTTATCCCTGAGCCACCTGGGAAGCCCCGCTGCTGGGTCGGGCCGGGTTTCTCTTTGGTATCATCGAACAGTGCCACCAAGTCCAGTAGAAATTACCAGCCTGACATCCTAATAGCTGCTAGATACCACATACTTGTCTTTGGAGTAAGTGACCGATCCGTTTAGAAAACTGAGGCTTGGAAGTTAAGTCCCTTGGTAACAGCCATCTACCAAGCAGAATCTTGATAGAAGGAAGCATTTCTATCAAGAAAGCACACTGATCTGCGCCGTTTTCACTCAGATCAGGTGGGAGGAAGTCTGCAGGCAGGTTCCACCTGAGATGAGAAGAAACAGCTGAACACACGCCACCCAGGGAAGGAGACCCACCAGGACACATGTCCCTTCTGCCAGACTGTCAGGTTTTTTATTAGGGTGGTAGGGTTTTTAGACTGCTTTCTCCGTTTTGTCTTTGAAATGATGGGCTTACTCCAGGAATATATGGGGCAGAGAATAGTATAGGAAAAGATGAAAAGAGCCGTAGTGGACTCAAAAGAGACAAAAGTCTGCTTCCTGGCTCTTTCAAACCAAAAGAGAATAAATGCGGCAGTACTGTAGGTACAGTTCATCCTGAGGGTTCCTTGGCACCTTCCACGATACTAGCTTTATCTGTCAACCAGTGATGCTGTGTTCTGAGGCCTCGGGTCTCAAGCCCCAGGTGGATCACAGGTAGAGGAAGGAAGGAGGAGCCAGGACTTTCCCTTCAGAAGATTTCTTCTTATGCTCTTAAGAATGGGAAAGCAGCTTCACTAAGTTGCTGTGACTTTTCTTGGAAAGGAAGTTTTTGATCAGATAGAACAGCTGTATTTTGCTGTTGAGAACAAAGCAAGGAACTTGTTAAGGAATTTCTCATCGATTGATGGGATCATTGAACTGGACAGAATTTCAGGGGTCATCTAGTTCAGCGTCCTGACTAGAACAGGATTGATTTCTCCATTAGTGCTTTCCAAACGCTGGGTTCTGATCAATTACTGTGATATCAAATTTAGTGTGTAGTGACCAGAATTTTTCAAAAGTGAAATAGAAGAGAAAATATTACAGTGCCCCTCAGAATGTGAGGGTAAATATGTGTGCACACCTTCAGTGGGTTGCTGTAAAAACAATAGAATTTGCAAATTCATTGCCTTGACTTCCACTTAAGACTCTCCCAGCCAGGGACTCCTCACTACAGGCCTTGATGGACTGTTCTGTTAACATGAGTATTTTTTTTTTAATAATTTTATTTATTTTTGACTGGTCTTCGTTGCCGTGAGGGCCTTTCTCTAATTATGGCAAGCAGGGGCTACTCTTCGTTGTGGTGTGCAGGCTTCTCACTGCGGTGGCTTCTCTCGTTGCAGAGCACAGGCTCCAGGGTGTGCGGGCTTCAGTAGTCGTGGCTCCCAGCCTCTAGAGCACAGGCTCAATAGATGTGGCGCACAGGCTTAGCTGTTCCAAGGCACCTGGGATCTTCCTAGACCAGGGATCGAACGCGTGTCTCCTGCGTTGGCAGGCAGATGCTTTACCGCCAAGCCACCAGGAAAGCCCAGCATGTGTATCCTTATCTTAATTGTCTGCCCTGCATTTAGTCATAGAATGAATGAGTTACTGGAAGTGGACTCCTTAGTCTCTGGTCCTTGTATTCTCAGGATTCTGTCTCTGAGAACATATCTGGGCACCAGCACTGCCTAGACCGCTCTTCTTAGATGTTCCACTCTGAGTATTTGATGCAAGGTGACAAAGTAGCAAAGGAAGACATTTCTTATGTGAACTGGCTGGAGAAGCATCCTTACAGGGTGACCTCACGGCACAGCTTCTCCCTGAAGGGTTTGTTTGGCTTTGACACGCTCTTCCAGAGGCCGTCCTGACTCCCTGAGACTGGGTGAGGGCCCCGTGTTCTCCTCCTGTCCTTGTCCCCATCGCAGTGCTGACACTGTGGGGAGCAGGCAAGCTCCCGTCTCTAACACACGCATGTACCGTGTTTCCTTGGCCTGTTCTCCTGCTGTCGCTGCAGTAACCTTCTCAAGAGCAAAGAATGGGTCTCGTTCATCATTACAGTGTAAGTGCCCGGTGTGTCCCAAGCCCGCGGAATGTGCGTGTGCAGGTTCTGGACTCTGTGAAATCACATTTGCTGTCCTGGGTGACTCGGATGGTGACAGAAATACCCCTTCCTGGAAGACAGGTGTCTTGGAGATAGAAAGTGGGCTTGACTTTGGGAATCAAGTCACAGTCCAAGTGATCCATGAGGAATCAGGGAATGGTCCAGTGGTCACAGCGAATAACTGTGGTGAAAGCTTTCCATGAGGACAGGTAGCCCTTCAGAGATGGACACGCCATTGCTGCGTGATAAATGCTATCTCAGACTGTGTGTGATTTACACTTTTACGGGTACTTACATAGCCCTTGGGAAGCCTGGCATGCTTCAGTCCCTGGAGTCGCAAAGAGTCGGACACCACTTGGCAACTGAACAACAACGTGTGGCCCTTGGAACAGTCTTGGAAGACAGATGTGAGTGGCCCTGCCATTTTACAGACTGAAAAACTGAGGTTTGGTGCAGCTAATGACTTTCTCCTGGGATCACAGCCGGGGCTGGTGTCAGCACCACCTGGGGATAAAAGGGCTCATTCCAAGCCTGTGCTGTTTTAACTCGAGTGGCCCTTGAACAACTCGGGTTTGATCTGCGTGGGGCCAGATTCTTTTCAGTAAGCGCCTGCTTACAGGGTATAAGCCAGCCTGGCCGAGGCTTGATTGAACCTGTGGCCGAGGAACCTCAGATACACATCCGGAGGGACCCCATATACAGAGGCCTGACTGAAAGGTTTACCCTCAGATTTATGATGACCCGGGTATCGGTGCCACGGGGGCCCATCACATACACACGCCTTTCCAAGCTGTGAAATACCATATTCTAATAATTTATGCTTAGGTCCAGTTTTGTTGTGTGCTTCTCTGAACAGCAGCCCTTTGGGTGGGCGGTGGGGGTGGCTTCAGATACCTTCAGCTTGGAAGGCTGCTGCCTCAGGGCTGGGCGGGGACTTTGAAAGGACTCCTCCCCTCCTCAGCTTCTTGGCACCCCCTCCTGGTGGCCATGGGACTGATGCGTTAGAGACGCGCTGGTCCATCCATGGTAGGGAAGGATATTACAGGAAGGATGCTGAATACAAAAAGGACTGGATGGGCCACAAAGCTGTTAAGAAGGCTGTCTGCTGGGAGCGGCGATGTTTGACATGGGGCTGGAAATGAGGTAGAAGCCAGGCTCTGAGCTAGGGTCCAGGAGTGGTGGGTGTCGGCCAAAGGAAGGAGTCCTCTGGGGATTGGGGGCACCCCTCATCTGGGCCATGGGGCCTGTGCTGTGGGTCATCCTCTCTCCTGGGGCCTGCACCCCGAGTGCTGAAGCTGGTGTGCTTCATCCTCCTGCCCCCACAGGCTGCTGGCCTCCGTGAGACCAAATTAAGAGTCCCCCTGCATCAATGCACGTTTGACCTCAGACCTGTAAGGTCAAGGACAGTTCTTACGAGTTGGTACGAAAGATATTCATGGTTGGGCCTGATCTGTTGTACTGTTTAAGGGTTTGCAAAGTGTACTTACCTTGCAGACAGAGGCAGCATGGACCAGCTCACCTATCCCCAGGAGGACAGTGACGCTCAGGTGTTTTTCTGGAAGGTCATTGCTTCTTACCACCCTCATAGTGGATTCTGTCATTGATGCTGGCCTGCTCCTCTGTGTAATGGGTGGCCAGCCTTGGTGCTATGAACTTTACTTTGCTTTTAAAGAGCCTGATGTAGTAACAGGAAGAAGCTGAGTGTCCTCAGACCTGAACTCCGACCATGGTGCCTACTGTATGTGTGACACTGAGTCTGGGAACCCACAGTCTCACCTGCAGGAGTCTGTTGCCGTGTCATTTCTTTCCCCCTGGGATGATTGTGCCCTGAATCTATTTTAAATGTTAATTCCCCATCTCATACACATGTGCATGTGCAGTTTATTCAGTGAGCTCCTAATCATTCTTCAAAAACTAGTTCAAACATCCCTTTCTCCCACCGCGCCTTCATTCGACAGTGATTTATTGAGCACATACCATGTGCCGGATGCTAGGGGCCAACCATTGAACAAAGCAGACCTTGCCTTGATGTTCCTGCAGCCGGGGGTTTGTGTTGGGGTCCCTGTCCTCTGCAGGCCCAGCCTGGGGATCAGAACAGTGAACTCAGAGAACAAATGCTCGCCCCTCTGGTCCTGCCATTTCTCTGTCTGTCTTGTGCCAGCCCCTAGAAGACATGGAGCTTGAGCGCAGCACTGGGACTAGCCAAGCTGCTGTGGAGATGCTTCTCCTACTACAGTTCCTGCAGGAGGGTGTGGATTTTCCATAACGTGGGGACCTGATGGAGAACCACAGGCTTCCAGAGCCTGATCCTTCCTGCCCTCTCCATGCCGGCAGCAATTTGGCTGCTGCTGGAGCCTAGTGTGTACTGAGGGCCGGCACAGTCAGCAGGATCCTGTGATGAGCTCTGGGGAGAGGCCCCACCGGCAGGAAGCACAGGGGCCCCCCTTTCACCTGCACGCGGGGGCAGGCATTTCCTGGCCATTGTTTGCAGGGGCTGCCACTGCTGATAGTTGCTATTTCCGTCCAGCAGCCGAGAGGGGCTGGAGCAGCTGTGTTCTTCCAGGCCCGCCTCTCCTGTGCAGCTCACCCAGGCCTGCCTCGAGGCCCCTGGGGAGGCAGCAGCAGGACTGACCAAACTGCCTCCCACCTCGTTAGCAACAGGAGGTCTTGGGAGAAGAGATGCTCCCTTGTGAAAATAAACGCAGCAGCCCCACCTCTGCACACACAGGCACTTTCATGTAGGTTCCCTGTTCACTTTCATTCTTCTTGGCTGGCGCCATTGTCTTAGGACTGTGTGTTTTTGAATCGTTGCTGCTGTTGAATTCATGCACCCTGGCAGGACTCGGATGTGGACACCTCTGGGTTCAGAGATGCAGACTGTCTCCCCAAGATAAACTGGAGAGAAATCTGATTCTTCAAAGTTCAGTGTGGGAAGAAGTTTGGAATTGTGTAGTGCGCAGGCTGTGTAGGCTTAGTTAGCATTTCTCATTATGAGCTGAAAGACTTAAGATCTATTTTTGGTGGCTCATTACCCACCCAGATTGCTTCCGCCAAAGTGCATCATAACCCTGGGTTGATTAAAGTTCTTGCCTTGCCCTTTTGGACCAAAAGGTGTGTCTGCAAGATGAAAGCAGGGAAGATAATAAGATGGAGCTGTCCGCTGGGGGTTTCTCTTTTTAGCAGTGTGGAGTAGTAATTGCGGCTTCCGAGTCTCTTTATTTTGACCTCTCTCCTGTGTGTGTTGTCTTTAGAGGTCTGGGGCAGGGGACACTGGTCATCATTCCATGGCTTAAATGCTGTTCTAGACTCTCCTGCAAGTGGAGGCCATCTGGGGAGGGGTCCCCAGAGTCAGTGCCCCATCCTGGCTCTGTGGAATCCAAGATCAAATGCTCCCTCTCTGGTCCGGAAGGGACCATCTCACCCAGCCCTCCTGCCTCCACCCTTTGTCTGAGTGAGACGGAGAAGCCCCCTCGTCTTCTCTTTCACTGCGGGCAGCGTGACCAGGGTGCTGTGTAGTCAGGGTCCAGGAGGGAGGAGGTACAGGAGCCCTGGGGGCATCGTCCACAACTTACAAGACACTCTCCTTGTCCCCACAGCGTGGCCCCTGCCACCACGACGGTCACCGCGGTGGCGCTTTGATGCGGCCAGAGCACTATGTACAGTGTCGAAGACCTGCTGATCTCCCACGGCTACAAGCTCTCGAGGAAGCTGCCAGCCCCGCACGAGGATGATGGTGAGGGGGCGCCAGCCCGCGAGGACCGCGGCGCCCACAGGCCCCAGCCTGCTAAACGGCTGCAATGATGGCCCCGCCGCCCTCCCCCGGGGCAAGGCCTCTCCAGGGACTGGCCTCCTGAGCGACCCCGGAGCCGCCGCCTTGGGCCAAGGGCCCACGGGGAGCGCCCCAGCGCCGCTGCCGCTGCCAGGATCTCCGAGGCCGGGTAAGCTCCACCAGGACCCGCCAGCTCCCTTGGCCCTGGGGTCTGGTCACAGGTGTACGCGTGCATCCTGGCCACGGTTTCTGTGTGGCCGGGGCCTAGGAGGGAGGGGAACTGAGTGGCAGGGCTGCATCTTCCCTGGAGCATCCGGGATGCTTGGTGGCACCCAGCGCAGGGTCAGGTGTGTGAAGCCTTCAGCACAGTGACGAGTGAGCAGATTCTCTCCTGCCAATGCGGCATTTTCATCCTCAGCCTCCTTGTTCCCTCATAGTTTCTTCATGTCTCCCTAGCCAGGAATCATTTAAAAACTCTACAAAGGCCAGTTTATGTCAGGCACACACTCCAAGCACATCCAGCCTCCTTGCTGCACGTTCCAATACCTTCCAGAGTTGAAACACCTGTGCGTACCTGAAATACAGATGCGTTCCAGTACCTTGTACGTTACAGCATTGCGAGGCGCCTGTGCTCCCCTCCACTTGGGCAAAAGCAAATCCTCTCTTCTCTCATATTCATGTCATTCCACTGGCCTCCAACCCATCTTTTCCCAACACTCAGGCCCTGAGGTGAGCATCTCGTCTCAATACAGCTGCATCTGTGGGTGTTTTCTTACAACTGGAAAAGAGGGTTGACTGGCCGGGGGATGGGGAGGGAGGTAAATAGGAGGGAATTTGGGCAGCTCGCCACAAACCCTGTAGCCCACAGCCAGCAGTTTTAACCTGGAAGAAACTTTGTCATCGCTTCCTAAAGCTGTGTTTGTCTTTAATGCTATGTGGGGACTAGGCTTAGGCTGGTGGGGGCCTCTGTCTACAAGTGGAAGCAGAGGCCTGTGTTTAAGGCAACAAACCAACATGCAAACAGGACAGTGAGTCAAGTCCAAAGGGGATGAATGGCCTCCTATGGTTTCAAGTTACCTGTCTGTCCACAGGGAGAATCTTTTTGTTGGTCGACAGCCTTCAGGCAAAAAGGGGAGGGGTCTGGCTTTTCCAAGTCAGAGTGGTCAACCCCTTGGTCATGGAGTACTCCTCAAGGGGAGGGTGCCTCTTCATGCCCCATGGAGCAGACACAGGTTTACATTACTACCCAGACACACCTCTTCAGAGAGGGCTAGTGTTGTCACCGATGGGGCAGGTTCAGGGGGATGGAGAAGGAATTGAAGCTGCTTCTGTTTAACTGTGTCCTTCAGAACTTGCACTTGTGTCTACTGCTGCCTTGGGCCCGGTCTTGGCTGCCACAGTCCCTGAAAAGCCTGCCCGCCATGGACTTTGGAAGAGGGGGCTTGCAGGTGCATTGGCCGAGGGTCAGGGCAGCCTTCGCTTCCACCACACAAACGCTGGGTGTTACTCTGCCTCCTGGGCTTCCAGTTCTCTGCAGATGTACCTGTACCTCCCACTCTGGATTTCGGGGCACCGAGGTTGCACCCTACCCCCCCGCCCCATGTGTCCCACAGAGCTCACTCCAGTGCTGCACACACGGGGTGCTCAGGATAAGCCCCGAGATTCAGTTCATCCTTCCAGCCTCGTGACAACCATCGAGGAGCTGAAGGCTCGGTTTCTAATGAGGTGAAAAGATGGTGGCCATGGAATCCCTATGAACATGCCATGTGTGGGGTCCTCTCAGTCCTGAAGGGCTGAATCAGAGATTAGGGTTGGGTCCTGGGCGGTGGGGGCAACAGAATCCCCTTTAGGATTCTCTGAGGGCAGTGAGGCCCTCGTCACAGCTTGTCTAGGGACTCCCCAGCCCCCTGAAATCATGGGGCCTGAGGACTGCAAGGCCTTGCAGCCTAGCCTCTGTCCAACCCTCTGGTGCCTTTCCTCCTGTCTCAAATGAGGGGCTCAGCTGGTTTGAGAGCATCCCGGCATGGCTTTGTCCGTCCACGGAGTGCTGACAGATCCAGCCATTCCCTCCCAGTTCGGCTGGTCAGCTTGGGAGGTGTTGAGCTTTGGGGTTGAAGGTTGTCTTGTAGGGTAGAGAGAGACAGTGCACACATGTTGGCAAAGACCCATGCCTGCGCCCAGCACCTTGGAGACCTGCTGCTGGGCTTCCTGGGCTGAAATGAAAAGACTTTTTTTTTTCCAGTGGCCATTAGAGAGCTGGAAACAAGAGGCAAATGGAAAGGTAGGCAGGAGGAGAATTATTTTTCCCTTTCAGGAGAAACGTGCTCTGAGGGGAAATAAATAAATAGGAAATAAATAGTTAAGGCTTCAACCTGTGAAGCCAAATTCTCTGGCTTCTGGGAATTCTGAGTCTGCATGGATCAGCGGTGCTTGGCCTCATCCCAGCCTTCAGTCACTGGTCCCCACAGTGACCCCACTGGCCTAGCCTCCAGGTCTGGTCGGGGAGGGGTCAGGCAATGGGGCCCAGGAGGTGCTACCCAATTCCTGGGCTTCAGGGTGATCTGAAGGCAGTTTCTCATGAGGCCCTGCACTGTGTCCCTCAGCACCCTGTGGACCTCCTGGGGACGGCTTGGAAGGCCTCAGGGGCTGGAAGGGGACTGGGCTGTTTTATTTTATTCTGGCAGACACATTAGCAATGTCTTTATAGCCAAGAGCGTGGAGCCCAGGGAATGTCAGTGACTCTGCAAGGGCCACTCACTCAGTGCTTCCGTGGAGGGAAGCCAGGCTCTGGCTCCAGAGACACTGGACCTGGCCGCACCCTCGCTGCCGGGGCCTTCCCCGGGCTGGACCATCCTCACTTCCTCGTCCCCTCCCACTGCTCGCAGGTGGGGGATCAGCTCCCCAGCACGGCCACGCCCCTTCCTGTCTAGGGAGCTGCACAAGGACCACATCTGTGCTCCCGGACCAGAGCCGGGCAGTGATGCCAGGCCACACGGGTGGGGGGGTACCATCGCTGTCTTCTGGGGCGTGGCTGGAACTTCAGGATTCCTGAGGGAGGAGGATGATAAGACTGATAAGTACCATCGCCTTAGAGTTTCTCATGTATGAGCTGGTTGTATCCAGGAAAACGCTTAAGGAAAATAAAACCGGGGACACAGAACAGCTTGCTCCTGTGAAACTTGTAAAGCACTGTTATCAGGCATTCTCTGTTTCCTTACTGTGTTCCCTTTCAAATGTTATAATTGGAGGAAGCTGTAAAATAATGTAACACAGCAGAGGTTTGAATCTGAAAGTTGTGCCATAATAAACTCTTCTCTGCTTACCCCAGAAACCCTGGCTGAAGTTTGTGCTAGTTAACCATGAGACTAGCTTGTAATTATCTGCTCTCATCAGCACAGTTGTGACTGATTAGAGACTCCGCAGTCTGGGAGGGTCTCTGATGTGGGGTCTGGGGAGGCTTCCATCTGCTCAGTGAACATCGTTTTAGGTGGTGCTACTGGATTCAGTAAACAGTTCCTTTTTGGAGGCTTTTTAAGCTTCTCTCAAATCCCATCTTGCTTATAATGGCTTTCCTAAAAGGGATGTCTCGAGTTTAACATCTGGTTCCATGTATCTCTTTCTCTGTACAGAATGACACTTCCACAAACATCACTGGTCTTGTTTCGTCTCCTTGCTTCATTTCCTAAGTGTTAGGGTCGCAAAGAGTCGGGCACGACTGAGCGACTGAACTGAACTAAGTCCTTGTTAATTTGACCTCTTCACCGAGCAAAGTACGTGTTGTGTGAGCTGGTGTCTCAGCCACACGCATGAGGATTCAGACCTTCTGTTCCCCACTGTCTGGCTGTGAACTCCTCTCCTGAGGCACTTTGTTCTTGTTTGTCAGCAGTGTAAGCTTCCAGAAGCCTGGACGCTGGTCCTCTCTCTGCACACATTCCCGTGTTGCTCTTCTGTCACCCTGTTTTCCCAAGAAGAAGCAGGTTGGACTGTTTGAACATGAGATTTCAGTAAGAACAGCGTGAACAGGTGTTTCAGAATTACCAGGAAGACTTCAGAGAAAACAGTGATGGGAGGGTGGCGCTTCCAGAGTTAGTGGGAAGACAGCAAAGTGCGGCCTGGAGCTCCATTTGCCTAAGAGACACGTTACCACCAAGAGGAGACTTGTTGGTGATGAGTTTCTCCTTTAACCAGAAAACTAGGTTAGTTAACAAGCTAAGAAATGCCCATATAAATCCATAAGTGTGTTAGTCACTCGGCTGTGTCCAACTCTTTGTGACCCCACGGACTGTAGCTCGACAGGATCCTCTGTCCATGGAATTCTCTAGGAAGGAATACTGGAGTGGGTAGCCATTCCCTTCTCCAGGGGATCTTCCCAATCCATGAATCAAAACCAGGTCTCCTGCATTGCAGGCAGATTCTTTTCCCATATGCATATGGGAAGCCTGTATCCATAAGGATATATGCTTATTACAGAGAAAATAGGAAACTTCTGGAGTAATCTGCCTTACTTATTGGTTTACTGGGTCCCAGCTTGCTCTTCCTGCTTTGTTTGAATAAACTAAACACTGGATGACTGGACATCATCATTACGGATCCTCCCTTAGAGACCGGCCAGAGGGGCAGGGTCTTGTTATGACAGTCAGGACATCGTGGCTTCCTGCTATTGTGAAGGCCCATTGACCACAGCTGAGGAGGGGACAATCCCAGTCTAAAATAAGCCTGCACAAAGACAAACACTCACTCACTCTCTCTTTCCTGCATGGCCCTCACCCTCTTCCTTGGACGATGTGAGGCAAGAGCTTTGAAATGGATCCTACTCGACTGAGAATTGATATTAATTGGGTTCAGATAGTACTGATAGCTGAAAACAAGGGATTAGTATATTAGACCCTCTGCCAATCAGGTGACACGTATTATCTCATGAATCCCTCCCAACACGCTTGAGAAGGAAGACATTGGGACCACCCACCCAATAGCGATGAGGAGCCTGAGGCCAGGGTGGGTGAGTGTGTTGCTGAGGATACTGACAAAGCCAGGTCCCCCTCGTCAAGATGCACACACGCTCCTGGCAGGTTGGCCACCCTGCTCTCTGGTGGCATTACCATGGGTGGTCCCCTCAGCCCTGGGCAGCTGTCCCGTGGTTCACAGCCCTGTTGCCAGTGGGCAGCCCTCTCTGGGGACTAGCTGCAAGTTTCCCAGTAGCCTGACCACAGGCACCATCTTCTCATCCCACTCTTCTCTGTTTTGAGCCCTCTCTCCCTGAAGCCTGGAAACCCGTCAGAAGGCGCCAGATCACCGGAGTAAGCGCAGGGGCAGCTGCCCAGTCACTGGGGGCGGGGGCTGGGCTCCACATCTGGGAGGGGAGGGGCTCTCATGGATCCCAGAACTACAGTGCTGGGCAGTGATTTATAAAGAGAAGTAATGACCCCAGACACCCCTCCCTCCTGGGGCAGGACCTCTTACTTAGGTCTTCTGCTGCTGCTGCTGCTGCTAAGTCGCTTCAGTCGTGTCCGACTGTGCGACCTCGCGACCCCATGGACGACGACAGCCCACCAGGCTCCCCCGTCTGTGGGATTCTCCAGGCAAGAACACTGGAGTGAGCTGCCAGACCTCAAAGCATCAAAAGGCTTTTGAAGTCCTACCCCAGCGATGATGTGGAAAGCTGCTGGCCCCCACAGGAGGAATCTGTGTCCACTTCCAGCAACGTCTGATTTCACGGTTGTGCAGCAGAGCAGGCTGGCCCCCTGGCACCATCACCTCCCCAGGAGGCTGCCCATTCTGAACCCATCTCTGGAGAACTGGACTCAGGCTCGGTTATGCAGACCCCCATGTGGGGGACCCAGGCTCAGAGCCTCCCGTCTCCAGTGTCAGCAGGCAAGTTTCCCAGGTGGATCTGCTTGGCCACCTGTCTGCAGTGAGTGCCCTAGACTGTCTTCCTACCCCACCCCCACCCCCATACGCTAAAGTTAGCAACATTCATCAGTCCAGTCATTCATTATGCTTCCTATTCCCATTGTTCAGTGTGTGTATTTACAAAAAGATAATCAAACAGTAACCTCCTGAAATAGTCTCCCTGCTCCTTGATCTCAGCTGGAATCATTTGCTCTCACTTAGCATGACATAGCTGCTTCCCTCCTGGCTCAGATAGTAAGAATCCGCCTGCAATGCAGGAGACCTGGGTTTGATCCCTGGGTTAGGAAGATCCCCTGGAGAAGGGAATGGCTACTCACCCCAGTATTCTGGCCTGGAGAATTCCATGGACAGAGGAGCCTGGTGGGCTACAGTCCATGGAGTGGCAAAGAGTCAAACAGGACTGAGCGACTCACTTTTTTCACTTCATCAGGACACTTTTTTCACTTCATCAGAACATTGTGAAAAGCAGGACTAACGGTTTGCTAGTCATATGACCCAGCAGTTGTGTGTCTCCTAGTTATATCCATGCCAGTGCAACTAGCAATTCTTGCTCAAATTGAACTTGGCTGTATAGTGATCTTTGTGCAATATGTTCCCAGACCAGCTTTATCCTTTCTGATGGATTTTAATTTGTGCTATCCTCTTAACCTCTGTCATGATCTCCTCTTGACCTTATAGCTCCCTTTTCCAAAATTAGTCTATTACTCTGCATCAGAGGGCCATTCACCCAGTTGTAGTATGGTTGAATATACCACAATTGGCTGAAAAGTAAAATTGCAGGCTTCCAGGCCAGAGAGCATTGAGAGCAAGTTCTGTAGCGTGAGAGGGCTGACCCCACCCCAGAAACACCTAACACTGGACTGATAACTCTGAGTCACTCTAAAGAGATGCCCTAGTGCCCCTGTAGGAGGAGAGAGTTTCTCCTTTAAGGGGTGGGAGGTTCTTTAAGTGACACATTCCACGTTTCTGCTCAGACTGTGGTCCTGGGTAAGACTGACCGGCCACCTGGAGGAGGGTGTGGCATCTGAAGGACGTGGCCCCAGGGTTTCAAGGTTATGATGGGTGGTGCTGGGAGCTGCTAGATTGGCGGCCCTGCTGATGGGAAGAAGTCACTGGACTGGGGACCTCTTCAGTGGGGCCTTCTCCCTCCACCCGGATCTTTACAGGGAAAACGAGACTCCAGAGGCCCCCTGGGGACTCACTTCAGGATTTTGTTGGTGGAGGAAGAAGGGCATCTGCCCTGACCCATGGGGCAGTGGGCACCCAGCTGGGCTGTGTCGTGCCCGAGTGTCGATTCCGTGGGCTAGGGACATGGAAGGGATAGTCCTGCCACAGATGGGACCGTGGTTAAAAGTCGTGGCGTTGCTGCCCTTCTGAGCCGGCTTTTCCTTTCTGAAAGGATGGTGGGATTTTCTGTTGCCATGGAAAATGTCATGTGAACAGACAGGTCCCATGTTTTTCATCATCAGCTTTTACACCTTCAGCAAATAGATTTGCCTTTTTTCCAGTAGACATGTTGTTTGCCGCATGTTCATGTTTCACAGGTTTTCTAAACACCCTGATCAGTGATTTTGTCATCACCGTGTCACTGCTGATAGATCGGGGAGCTGCTCGCAAGTGTAGCTTCTGTCTTCTCTCTGACCTCTTCTCCCAGGAATTCTGCACAAAGACCCTGCTCGTCTCCCTGATCTTGCTGACACTATTTATTTGGGCTCACAAACTCCACTTGGCTTCCTTATCTTTTTCCCACCCTGTTTGAATGCGTTCAGCATGTTTTTGTGGAATGTCCCATTGTTAACATTTTGTGAATGTAAATTTGGGGTTTCCCTGGTGGCTCAGACTGTAAAGAATCTGCCTGCAATGCAGGAGACCCAGGTTCAGTCCTTGGGTGGGGAAGATCCCCTGGAGGAGGGCATAGCAACCCGCTCCAGTATTCTTGCGTGGAGAATCCCATGGACAGAGGAACCTGGCAGGCTGCAGTTCACAGGGTCGAAAAAGAGTCAGACATGACCAAATGACTGACAGACTAGGTGCACACTAGATGTTGGTGAACTAATTGCTTTATAGTTTTCTATGTCGTGTATACTTGTTAAAATAGATTATTTAAAGTTCTCCAAGTGGCCCTGTGCTTTCCTTAAACTGGGATTTTGGTGTATGGTGCAAATGGAAAAAAGTTTAGCCCAGAATGCGTGGCCATCTTGATTAATTACACATGGCAGCTTGGATGAAGTTAAGGTGGTGTCACAATTTTCAGCGGGAAGAAAACTGACCCCTTTCCTGGTGTAGGTTGCTGCAGCCTGGTTATGTGCTTGTCCTGTTTCTGTCGTCCTTTGTTAGTCTCCAGTTGTGCTTGTGGCCCGAACGTGGGAAGATCACACCTTGGGATTTCAGCCTCTCTTGGTATTTAACAGATCACACATTTACCAGGAAACCGGAATGTCTGTTGAGCAAGTGAGCAAAAGCCAGACAGCATGGTCTCTTCTGTGAAGCCAAGCGCCGCAGACATTCAGGGGGTCTGAAAGAAGCCAGTCAGTGGGTGTGGAGGGTGAAGCCCACTCACCGTCAGCTATAGAACAGGCGAGAAAGGAGATTCCCATGCTGGGCATTGACCACACACTCCAGATGGTTTGTTTTACTCTCTTAATTAGGTTTGCAATGATTGTAGCATCTTATTAAGCTGCACTTTTGAGTCTTACCCTCGGACTTGGCACAGAGTCTAAGGCCCTGAAGCCAGTAGGTGCACCATGGTTCATGGTCAGTATCAGACTCGGGACAGGCAGCCAGAGGGTGTCCCTAAGGACAGGAACGCTAGCTTCTGAGCTCTGGATGCCCTGTGCTGGCTGGGCTGAGGGTGAGGGTAGGGGCGACGCATGTAGAGGCCAGTGAGGCGGCTTCCACAGGGACCAGTCCTCATAGAACCCGACCTGAGAAAGGCTCTGTCAGTCTTCAAAACCTGAATGCCCCCAAACACCCTGTGATGACGACAAAGGCAACAAAGAACTTGACCTTCAGCCGTGGGCAGGGTTAAGACAGCTTGCACTGTGTGTGTGCACTAAATGCAGAAGCAGTTAGGCAGTTCTGACAAACGCTTTACCTCCAATCCGTTTCAGACATTTTCTGCTTTTTCAATCGATGACTCAGCTTTACTGAGTGGCTGCTGAAGTTATTGGGGGCAGGGGGCAGGATGCAGGATGTGAGAAGCTGCCTTCACTTTTTAAGGCAAAGTGAATTCCAAAATAATAATGACAGTAATAGCTTTTTACCATTTATTTACCATCTAGCTCCTGTAGAACAGCCCTTCTTTCTGCCTTGTCCCCAGGCTGTCAGCCCACCAGGCTCCTCTGCTGGTGGGCTGCGGGGGTGGGCGTCCTCCCTGCTTTCTGTACCATCCTGTCAACTGGAAAGTGGACTGTGGCATAGAAATCATTCCAAACCACAAAATGTGGTTTAATGGCACCTAAGCGCATAAAACAGTAATCCTCACTAATAATCACGGAAATGCAAATGGAGACCAATGAGAGATTGCTTTCATTTCTCTAGTGCAGAAACAGATGAGCCCTGATGATCAGATGTGGGCACAGTGCATCAGGGCCAGCTCTCCTCCAAGCTGCAGGCAGATCGCACAGCAGGGAGAACCTGATCCCCTGACCTGCTGATGCCTTCTCTCAGGATTGATTCTCCAGAGCCTGAAAAACGATTAGTGATGGCAAATGGCATTTCTCTGAAGTGTTTTAGAACTAAGCGACACAGTCTTCCTGGTGGCTCAGTGGTAAAAAAAAAAAAAAAAAAAATCCACCTGCCAATGCAGGAGGCGTGGGTTTGATCTCTGGTCCAGGAAGATTCCCAAGAGAGGGAAACGGCAACCCACACTAGTATTCCTGCCTGGGAAGTCCCATGGACAGAGGAGCCTGGTGGGCTACAGTCCTTAGGGTCGCAAAAGAGTTGGACACGGCTTAGCAACTGAGCAACAGGAGCGTGGATGTCCAACAGCAGGGAGATGGTTGAGTCAAAGCATGGCTCGTGAGAGGCTATTCTCCCACGGAAACTGTGCACCTGAGGAATCTGTCAGTATGCTGCAAGAAGTAGAACGTGGTGGCTGACGGGCTTTATGGTCACCTTCACTGGGTCTGAACTCTTCTCCTACCACTTACAAGCTGTGTGACTTGAGAGAGTCGTTGAACCTCCCTGCGCCTGTTTCCTCCTACCTTAGAGGGGTGCTGGCGGAGCTTAGTGAGGATCTGGAGGGCTGTCACCGCTATGTGAGCGTCAACCGTTGTTTGTGACACAGTTGTTGGGAAACATTCCCGTAAAGCCAGATCCTAGTAGAATGACACTAAGGCTGTCTGAAAAGCCCACATCGTCACACAAACATTAGAAGCTGTAAATCACAGCGACTACCTCTGGGTAGAAGCACTGCCAGTGACGTTTGGTTTCGATTCTTTCCTGTATTTTTCCAAATTTTCAGCAATAAATTACATATTACTTTTATTTTTATTTATTTACTTATTTTTAACGGAAGGATAATTGCTTTACGTGTTGATAGGTGTCAGAAAACGACAGAATGCGTAGTTCTTCTATAATGTGAAAAGCAAGCAGCACTGTTAGCTGCTTGAAACCTTTTCCGGTTTCAAGAAAAGTTGAACCCTTTCTGGATTAGTCCGTGGCCAATCGAGCTCATGGAGCACCCCAGCCTTCCCTCTGCCCAGTGGGTTTTCTGGGTTACAACCCTAGTCTCTGCTCCCTGTGGTCAGTGGCTTAACATTTCTGCACAGTGTGCCAGGGTTCTTCAGGCTGTTTCTTCGGCTCCGTTAGAAGGGTGACTTTCAACTCAGGGTGTGTGTTAGAGTCATTCAAGGAGGTACCAGGCTCCTGGCTAGACAGATTAAATCCCCTGTCTGGGGTGGGAGGGACCTGGGCTCACAAGGAAATCTCGATGCACAGCCAGGCGGTGTGTGGCAGCCTGGGGTCAGCTATCCTCGGGTGCTGCCGGTGCTGCCCTTCCTCGCCTGGCAGAGAGCTCTGCCCACGAGCGAGATCCCGCTTCTTCTGTCAGTCTCAAAAGTCAGTCTGAACGGTGTTTCCCCCATCACCCTGAAGAAAAGATGCCCCTGATATCTTGCTTAAAATAGAAGTGTTAGTCTCTCAGTCGTGTCGTACTCTTTGCAACCCCATAAACTGTAACCCACCAGGCTCTACTGTCCTTGGGATTCTCCAGGCAAGAATGCTGGAGTGGGTTGCCATTTCCTCCCTCTTGAGGACCTTCCCTGACCCAGGGATCAAAACCAGGTCTCCCGCATGGCAGGCAGATTCTTTACCATCTGAGCCACCAGGGAAACACCCAGACCCTAACCCAGACCTACTGATTCGGAACTTTGGGGGCAGGGACTTGGTAATGTGTATAGTTAATGAGCCCCCTGGGTGGCTCCTCCATCACAGAGGTGTGGGAACTCTGCTCTGCTAGAGCCGAGGGGCCCTCCCAGTCACACGCTGGGAAGAGCTGGGGGCCCACCAGGCACTCCACCTGCCCCTGAGACTCTGACGGGTCGGAGCTGGGATACTGCCTGGGCGCCGGGAGGGGCGGGGTCCCTGGATTGCTGTGCAGTCGTGGTTGATGCCTGCCGGCTGTGATGGTCCTCAGGAGTCGCTGGGATCAGCAGTAGCCACAGCACCCGGGACCTGTTAGGAACGCCCTTTACAGAGTCCCCCAGGCCTCAGAGTCAGAATCAGGGGTGGGATTCCTACACCTGCTGGAAGCAGGTGCCCAGACTTGCTCCCAGAAAGCAGAGTCTTCCAGTCTGAGCTGGGGGTGGACCCCAGGGGCCCAGGATCCCACTTGCGAAGCCCAGCTCTGGGCTCACCCATGTCTCTTGGGCATTTCAGGCGCCACTCAGGTACAAGTCTAGTCCTAATGCTCTTGTGGGCAGCATGTCGCTGCCACTCTTAAGTCTGTGATGGCAAAAAACATGTGGCTGCCTTCCAGCTGTAATTCCTGGGCCACGGTTTCTTTCAAGTGAATGAGTACTGTGGTTGGAACTGTGTCTTTCAAAGGTTCTGACCTGTTTGACTCGGCACATGGTCCCATAGGCAGAGAGGTGCGCGCTGCTCCCGTGGGCTTCCTCCAGGTGTAACCTGTGGCCCTCTGTCTCGCAGGTTCTACCATCAGCCGGTGCTCGCGTGGTCCTCGCAGCCCCTGGCCGGCCGCAGCCACGCCTACTGGAGAAGAAGAGAGCAGGAGGCCCGGGAGGACCCAGGGGCCGAGGCCCAGTCCCCAGCCTGCCCGCACACCCGAGGGAGGGTCCCTGGGAAGTTGGAGGAAGGTCTGAGCACGTGATCAAGAAGGCTGTTTGGGAAGACGAGCTGGGAATGGCAGGTCCCGCCAGATGGCAGGACGTCAGCGTTGGAAGCTGGAACCAGCCCCCGAGACTAGGGAGGCAGATGTCAGACGGTGTTGGCGAGAAGCTGTTTCAGGACCTGTATCCGTTCATGCTTGGGGAGCACGGGCTGACCTCTCAGAGCAAAGGGAAGTCCCAATCACTGCCTCGAGTCCTTTCCCCCGAGAGCCTGAGTTGCGTGGAGGTCCCCATCCCTTTGAGCGATGACCGTTTACCAGGTGTCCCTAAAGTGCCACTTCAGCCTCCAAATTGTGCTTCCAATTTGGAACCCACCAGGAACCCCAAGAAGGCTGCCACTTCAGCCCCCTTGCCCCAGCCCAGGTTTGGGAGACCCCTCAAGCCCCCGTCTTACGGCTCCCAGCCACACTCCAGGACCGGAGCAGAAAATGGCAGCTACACAGACAGCCGGCAGCCAGACCCAGGTGCTGCCCACTCAGCCAGGACAAACAGTGCCAGGCAGGACCTCTACGGGCCTGACCCCGGCTTGGAGCCCCCAGTGTACGTGCCCCCACCCTCGTACAAGTCGCCACCGCAGTCCGCCGCACACCCCTGCCCCGAGGAGGCGGTGCCCAGGCATGAGGGCGGAGGCCGCCGTGTACCGCAGCATCCGATGGAGAAGCCTGCTGCTGGCGGTCAGCCTCTTTCTGGCTCCCGGGGAGCTGGGAGTGAGTGGGGGCCAGCCCATGCTCTCCTGTTGGCGTCCCCCCACAGCCCCACCCCACCACAGCTTACGATGGTTCCATCCTGATAATTCCCTTCGACGACCCACGGATACGACACATTAAACTACCCCGACCCCATGGATTCTGGGAAGATGTGAAACTGGATGGTGCGGTCCCTGCCCCTGACCCAAGAAGCCTGCAGCAGGAGGGGGCCGTGTGGCACCCATCAGGGAAGGAGAGGGGTCCCGCCCCTGCTGATCCCAGCCCCCCGTGGCTGTGGGGCCAGACCCCCAGGAATGGAGAAGATGGCAGCTCTCCTGACCAAAGAGACCCCTGCATTGTCTCACAGAGAAAGCGGCCCGACGCGAGCGGCAGCCCACGCGAATGTCCAGAAAGCCTGGTGTCCTCCTCGAGCCCCCAGGGTGAGAGTTCCTGCGAGATTCAGACCCAGCTCAGAAAGTTCGAGACAGGTCTGCAGCCCAAGAGAAGCTCAAAGAAAAAAACGAGCGAGACAATCTTTTATTTGGTTTCCATCCCGGTGAAATCGGAGTCCCAGCTGCCAGGTACGGACACAAACAACAATGACCTGAAGCAGAGCGCGGTGTTGCAGGAGCAGAGTGTGCTCAGCTTGTCCTCCACCGATCTGGAGCTCCAGGCGCTCACAGGCAGCATGGCCACAAGGACAGAGCTGCCAAGACCAGACCCGGGGGGCCCGGGCCGGGGCCAGCAAGCAGACGACCTCAGATTCCCCAACCCCACAAAGCACCGTGCGCTCGCATGGCCCGGCCCGTGGCCTGGGCACCACTTCCGAGACCAGCAAACACAAACTAGCTTCACTCATGAACCTCAGACCCTGCAGCCCCTCCCAGGGGAGAAGCCAGGGGCTCCCCCAACCCCGTGCTGCCTCCAAGGTGTTTGGACCCCGCACCCTTCGAGGTTCAGATGCACATGGCGTTGGCATCCAGTGACCCGAACCAGAGGCCCGGGGCTCATTCCCCGAAAAGTCAAGGGTCCCTCAGCCCATCCAGCAACAGCGCCTTCTCCGGGTCTTCCTGGCCCCAGAACCAGGGCCCCACGCCGAGGGCCAGCCTGGGTCAGCAGGGCTCTGATGGGCCTGGGCGCCGAGCCAGCCCCGTGTCCAGGTCCGAGGTGATCAAGGGGGAGACCACGGGCCCCTGTAACAGTAGGCAGCTGTTCGGGCAGTTCCTCCTGAAGCCCGTGAGCCGCCGCCCCTGGGACCTGATCAGCCAGTTAGAAAGTTTCAACAAGGAGCTTCAGGAGGAGGAGGGGAGCAGCGGCGGAGGGAGTGGCAGCGAGGACAGCAGCGCAGAGCTGCCCTGGGAAGCTGTGCCCGCCCGGCACCCCGGCGGCCGGGCCTCCCGAAGGACATAGCACCCGAGGACCCCAGGGCCAGGCCGGGCAGAGTCAAGAGCAAGTCCGAGAGCTGGAGTGAGGAGGGGAGGCCTCGGTCCCCCAGGCCCTGGCAGGCAGAAGGCAGAGGTTCCATGTGGTTGTCGCCCCCGGGAGCTGGATTGCCGAAGACAGGGACCGAGAGGTTGAAGACAGGGTGGCCCAGCTGGCAGTCAGCCCAAGGCCTATGAAACGAGCAATATCTTCTGGGTTGAATGAGGCAAAACCCGAGCCCCCGCCCGATCCAGCGAAATGGAGGGAGCCCCCGCCCAGCCAGGAGCTCCCTGGCAGTCTCGGAGCTGTGGAGCTGAGTGAAGCTGGCCCTCCGAAGGAGGGCAGAGGGGAGCAGGGCAGCACAAGGGCGCCCCTCTCTCTTGCTGGCAAATCCCGAGGCCTGTCTGCACCAGACTTGAGGTCTGTGGGGCTGACGCTGGTGCAGGAGCACAGTACCAGCCAGCTAGCGGGGTCTCCGGGTGATGCCAATGCAACAGAAATCCCCCACATGAGTCCCTCGAAGCCAGGGCCGCCAGGATCCTGGGCATCGAGGTGGCTGTGGAGTCTCTGCTTCCAGGCACCCAGAGGGCAGGGGAGAGCCGGCACCCCGAGCCGGATGGAAGTGCCCTCAGGCCCAAGTCTCCCAGACAGGAGGCAGCGGCCAGCTTGGCCCAGCCCAATGAATCCATCACACCCGCCGATGCTTTCTATGGCAGGAGGAAGTGTGGCTGGACCAAGAGCCCTCTGTTCGTAGGCGAGAGGGACAGCACCCGGCAGGCTCCCCAGGCCTCTCAGCCCACGGGTGTGGACGGGGCCATTCCCATCAAGGCCCTCGAACCTCCGCCTAGCTCCCCAGAGTCCCAGGACATGGAGACAAAGCCACCCTTCAGGTCCACCTTGTTCCACTTTATAGAAAGGACCCCAAACTTGGCATTCTCAGAAAAGAAGCTCCGAAACACTTCCAGAGTGATCGAAAGTTTACAGGAGAAGCTGGTCTCCCCACCCAGGAAGGCGGACCCTGACCGCCTGATGAGGATGAAGGAGGTGAGCTCTGTGTCTCGGATGAGGCTCCTGACGTCCCGGGGCACGGACTCTGAGGAGGAGCCCAAGGCCGAGAGGGGCCCCGGGCGTGGCCAGGAGGCCTGGTGGCTCCCAGCGCCGGGCACAAGCTCTCTGACCCCCAAGGTGCTCTGTCGCTGGAAGCAGACGGTCATCCAGCAGCACGAAGGGAGAACGGCGGCCGGGACTTCTGGTGCCCAGGTGAGGAGTCAGGCAGAGGGGCGGGCGTTCAGGTTGCGTTTGACGTCCTGAGAGCATCAGAATGCCTAGTGGGTAGATGATGAAACCTACAGATTCAGAAAAGATCAGATCGACTCTGTGAATTACGGTGCCCAAAGAGTCTTCATTCTACCCAAGAATTATCCAGAAGCTTCTCTTAATAGTAAGACCTTGCAGTGTATTTTAAATGATCCAGTCTTCATAGATATTATCTATGTAAGTGACTAGATAAAATTACGTATATAAACACTCTCGGGGCCCCTGCCTCTGAAGAGGTACAACAGTAAGCTATGCCAGCCAGGAGACTGGTCTCCTAGGAGACTAGGGCATTTGTATTCTGTTCTCTCCCCAGATAATAGACATTCCCCCAGATAACCCAGATAACCAGGTGGCTCCTGCAAATGCAGGAGACATGAGAGGTGTGAGTTTGATCCCTGAGTCGGGAAGATCCTCTGGAGGATGACATGATAACCCACTCCAGTATTCTTGCCTAGAGAATCCCATGGACAGAGGAGCCTGGAGGTTACAGTGCATGGGGTTGCAAAGAGTCGGACACGACTGAAGTGAATGAAGCAAGTAGCGAATAACCTGTATTGCTTGGTTAGCCTAATGAGAAAAGATGTACCCAAGTGATTCAGTAAACTTCCTGCCCTGGGATTCTTACTGAATCCTTTGTCTTCGATTGCTATCTCTTTTCGCCACCACACCATTCATGAAAGACTTGAGAGGTTTAGACAGAATTAGCAGTTTGCACTTTCTCAGCATCAGCCCCCGTGCCCCCGAAGCTCACGGGCCCTCCCTGTTTCTTCCAGCCCCCTCAGCTCTGATCACTCAGCCCAGGGTAGCCGGTTCTGGCAACAGCCTCCTGCAGACCCGAAGCCCCACGTATTCTCATGTTCGCAGGCCTCTCCAGTCTTCTTCACTGTATAGACCACGGGGCAGGTTCTCACAGCAGGGACATGGTGCCCCCACACACTAGTTCACTCTCCCAGCTCTGACAAGAGCAGGCGAGAGAGCCCTGGGAATTTCTGGTCCAGGCCTGGGGGTTATCAAGGATATTACCAGCTATATTCCCTAGACATGGTTCAAGGAGGGGAGGCATCCATCTTGAACTACCGACTGGAAGGGGCCTTTTGGCCGGGAGGGGCAAGGGTGCCCTGTCCCCAGTGGTCTGGCTCTGCCTCCACCCCAGCCCATCCTGGCAGCTAGGCCCTTCAGTCTGCCTAGCTGCCCCGACCTGCCCGACCAGGTGGTCCTTCCCACCCCTGCCACTCTGCTTCCTGTTTTGAAATCGGGTTTAAAAGGAGATGGAAAAGATCACTTGTTTCAGCTGGAAGAATCCCGAAATTTATCCTTTGCATTTTTTTAGTTTTCTTCCAAATGCGGAGAGATCCTTAATGCTCCCACCCTTTCACAGAATCCAGGATCGACAGAAGCCGTCTGTCAGGGCCCTCCTGGGTCATCTGAGTGACTACGTTGGTCTTTGCTGCGGGAGAGAACAGCGGGGGTGTGGAGCCTCGGCCGTTACGTGGAAAGAGCTCTGTGGCCCATCTGTGAGCCTTCGTGAGGCTGCAGCAGGAGACCTCCCCCGACCTCCAGCAAAAATAGACCCCCTGGCTTCTGAATGCTGGTTTGAAAGCCATCATAGGCTTTTTCTTTTAATCGAAGGATAATTAGTTTACAGGATCGTGTTGTTTTCTGTCAGACTATCAACGTGAATCAGCCGCAGATGCACAAATGTCCCCTATGCCGTAGGCTTTTAAAGTGAGTTTCTTATCTGTAAAGTAAATCAGGCTGAGAGTGTTAGTCCTCCTGAGAATTACAAGCATTTTAAAGGAAGATGCATTCTGTTATAAGAAAAACATTAGTTTGTAAAGATTTCTATGCCTCCATCCATGGCCACGTATTTCAGGGAATGTATTGTAAAATTTCTAGTTCCTTTCAGCTCTCCCTCAATTCTCAGCCTGAGCATCCGGCATGTGAATGGGATCAGATGGGTATCTGAAATCCCCCAGATAATGTCAGTTTCCATTTTAACCAGCCATTCAGACACCCTCACCTGTGACTTTATTTTTTGTAGCTGTAATTTCCAACCATTAGAAATTTTTAATTGCTTTTTGCCACTCCGTTTGGTGCATTTGCTATTTAATATACAATAAGATGACCAAAAGTCTCAAGGCAGAGAGCAACTTGAGGTGATAGCTTCCTGAAGTGGCCACATAGTGAGACCCATGAGGGCAGTTCCTCACATGTGCAGCTACTCAGGTACCCCATTCAGCCTTCCATATGCTGGTCACCAGGTCTCACTGTGCAAAGCCAGTCCTTCTGAGAGGCCTTCATCGAGGTAGGAAAGCCTTGTTGCTCATAAGCTTTTGGACTCTTCCCTTTTGACGTATCTTTATCATTTTAAATGCAAAAGTCGTCATCTCCATCCTTGCCCGACCCTTGCCTCTGTCACCTCAGGGTATGGGACCCGCTTCACTGCCCCAGACTCACAGCCCCCTTAGATTCAAATTTTGTTCTGGAATTTTCAAGCAATATCGTACCTCATATATCTGTAAACCACCCCCACACACACACACACATCCTTCTAGAACTTTATTATCTGTGTTATGTACCCATCATATCATAAAGACTTGCCTTCAGCTTAAAGACAGTCGTTTCAGCTAACATTGTTTTAGTGTTTTTCGGTCGAGGGAGCTCTGGCTAAGAAATCAGCAGCTCAAAACTAATTGAGGTCACAGCATTCCCATCTCTGCTGGATGGATTATGTCAGAAGCCTAATCCAGGCGCATCGGTGTCTGAGCCTGCTGGTCTGGTCCCATCCACCTCCGCTGGCCGCTCTCCTGGTACACGTTCAGGAGGAGTGGGGCAACCTGTCCTCTTCGGGCCTGGGGTGGGGATAAGCAGGGCAAGCTTGAGGGGAGCCACATGATGCCATTAGAAGGCTGGGCGTCAGCACATCCTCACAAGTGGTAGCCTTCAAGGGTGTTCACACGTGAAATACCCACCAGGGTGGGCCTTCGTGATCTGTCTTCCCTCGACACAGTGCCCACAGGAACCAGGAGGGGCATGACTTCCCTGTTCTCTGGCACCTCTGCTGGCCAGTGTGGTGGCTCCTGGTCACATGTGGCTCCCCAGCGCTTGAAACATGGCTCGTCCCAATTGAAATGGGCTATAAATGTGTGATACGCATGCCACAGTTCAAAGACATCATAAAAAAAAAAAATCTAAAAGGTCCCAATAATTTTTATTGATTGCCTGTTGAAATGATAACATTTTGGATATATTTGGTGACATAAAATGCACCATTGAAACTATTTTCACCTGCTTCCTTTTGTTTGCCCTAACATGGCTACTAAAAACTTCAACATACTGCGGCTCACATTGTATTTTTATTGAACCTCGACCCTCCATGGTCTAAAGGAGTCCTTGGTCGTCCTGATTTCTCTCTGTGGTTCTGTCTCTGGGCCCTCAGCTCCAGCAGTGGGGGTAGGGCTGCAGGCATGTCCTGTAGGTCGGTCTCCACGTACCTGCCCTCAGGTGGGCTGCTGAGGGCCGGGCTCTGTGTCCCCGGAGGCTCAGACTCTTGAGGCCTCTCCCCGCCACCAGCGTGCCCTTCCATCCGTTCGTGACCACCCGCTTCCATCTCAGCTTCGCTCATGGGGTCCCCCAGAATCAGCACTGAATGAGGCCAGCTGAGCACGGAGAGGGGCTCAGCTGCTAAGACCCGTGCTGTCACGGTGGGTGTTAAGTGTAGACATGCAGAAGGCAGCTTGCTCATGGGATCTGTGCCTGCTTTCACGAGACGAGCACTTGGTGCTGTAAGTGTTGGAGGAGCAGCAGACCCCTTCACTTTTCACTTTCACGCATTGGAGAAGGAAGTGGCAACCCACTCCAGTGTTCTTGCCTGGAGAATCCCAGGGACGGGGGAGCCTGGTGGGCTGCCGTCTATGGGGTCGCACAGAGTTGGACACGACTGAAGCAGCAGCAGCAGCAGACCCCTTCCTAAAAGCGGAGCCTGTCCCAAGTGCGACAAACACTGTCTTAGTTGTCGCAGTTGTGGTGTCTCATCATAAGTACATCCCAGGGAGTCAAGAAGGTGTGTGGTGTAAGTGTTAGTCATTCAGTCGTATCCGACTCTGCAACCCCATGGACTATAGCCCACCAGGCTCCTCTGTCCAGGGGATTCTCCAGGCCAGAATACTGGACTGGGTTGCCATGCCCTCCTCCAGGGTATCTTCCCAACCCAGGAATCTAAGCCAGGTCTTCTGCATTGCAGGCGGATTCTTTACCAGCTGAGCTATCAGGGAAGCCCAGAGTCACTCAGTCGTGTCCGACTCTTTGTGACCCCATAGATGGTAACCCTCCAGGCTCCTCTGTCCAGGGGATTCTCCAGGCAAGAATACTGGAGTAGGTTGCCATTTCCTCCTCCGTTGTCAAGGTGTGCAGAGGACCCAGCAAAATATCTTGCTGCCAGAGAAGTGGGACTCTGCGTGGCCTTCAGAATGCACTGTCGTCCAGATGGGTTGAGGAAGAGATGGCTCTGATAGTTTTAATACCTGTTGAATTGTACCATCCTGCTAGACTTCTTACGTATTTGCTCTTAAGAGCTTAGGAGCCCTTTGTGCAGCCATGGGAGGAAATTCTGACCGTGGGAGGTACACGCGTGAGCCTCAGGTTTGCGTGGACCCCAGAGATCTGTGATGCCCAAGGGGCCCAGCCACAGCCCAAATGATCATCTAGGACCATTGTTCTATTGTATGGTGTCCCTTTTTGGAAACCAGGGCCGCTTGGGCCCCATGTGTGTAGCTGTAGAGTGGATCAGCATGGCAACTCAGACTCACACGCGCTGCTATGTGTGGAAGGCTGGCGGGCGAGCCTGCAGCCTGGGGCCTGCATGCTGGCTATGGTGTCAGAGACAGGAGGCCTGCCATCACCAGGCCCAGTTCTCAGGGTTTCAGGACCCCTGGGACATCACTGTTCCCGCGGCAAGCTTTCCTTAGAGTTGCAACGTACATGCACACCATATCCTGCTTAGCGTCAATTGAGAGCGTCGCCACTGCTTTACAAGAGTTGCAGTTAAACTGAATTATGTTCCCTGTGAACAACAGGAAGGGACGGTCAAAATACTAAGCTGCCCCCGTTTCCCACCTGTGGTTAGGCATGGGTCGTACCCATTGCTTCAAAACAGCCTTTAGATGATAGCCATTTACTCCTTGGTGAAAAATAAAGTCGGTGAGATGTCTGAAAATTAACATCTCGACACCTGTGGGCCTAGCTCCCTACACATTTATTTCTGGCCTGAGGATTAAACAGAAAGCAGACCAGTGGAATATGCTACTCATTTTCTTTTGTTTCCTTTTTCTGCAGATTCCTATGACCCAAGCAGGGTGGAGAGGGTGTGATGGCACGCCGCTGGAGTGTGGGGCCGCGTCTTTTGCTGATGGGTGACCCCCCAGGCTGGCCTCAGCCCCGCCACCTGGGAAGAACCTCGCTGGGCCATCCTTCCTCGTGGCCAGGACACACATCGACTCCACACAATCACTCTGTGGAGATAAAGCAGTAGTCTGTTGAAAGCATCTGTTTTTATAGCACGAAGGGTTAATACCTATATTTAGAAAAGAGTCACAAGGACCCCCTTAATGATGGATTTAGCCCAGCTGATAGAGCGTTTGGTGTTAATCTGGCTATATGTGAAAACTCAAATGTGGGTGGTTTAATGAATGATTTTGAAAGGACTAATAATGTCATAAATCCCCCTTCACATCCCTGTGGCCTGCTGCCTACGCTCACTTTTGGGAGTTTGGGGGACGTAGGCCATTGCTAGTGTTTCAGCACTTTGAGTTTCTGGGAAATGTGAACACATATGTATGATCCATTTCTCATCAATTTGGCCTTCTGCTGCTGAAGTCACTTTACCTATTAGTAACTTGCCATCAGCAAATGAAAGCAGTAGCTTGTAAGTTTCCAAAAGATGAAACCTTGTACCATGATGGATAAGAGTATTATTTATCGGCAATGAGACACTCTGATCTTTTGCAAACATGCCATCGTCTGCTTTGCACTCAGTATTATCTATTTTTATTTCCTGTATGGATGTCTAGAAATTCTTTATATGAGAAATAATTGCTGGTAAAATAGACCATTTTAACAAAGTAACTATATTTCTTTTTACCAAAAAATGCTATTTTTCTATGATGTAAACAATTGTTAGGTGGCAGATTTTTAAGGAAGTTTATTGTATTTAAGAGTCTGAATCCCTTTGTGTGAGCGGAACCCAGAGAGGGTTCGCATTTGCTTTAGAGCATAAACCCCTCACCCATTCACAACTCTTGCTACTCTTAGTTTATCTTAGAAAGAGATGTCAATAGAGACATTTTTCAGGGTTAATAAAATTAACTTTTCACAAAGATTTTTTTTTTTTTTTACAAATGTAGCTATAAGGTTATATTTGAAAATAACCCTCTTAAAACCAGCCAACAACATCCTTACAACAAATTTTTGCTGCCATATTCACTAGAATTACCAAAAACCCATAGTTTCATCTTTGTTCGTCTGCGGGGATGTGCCCTGAGACCAGATTCCACCCCCCTCACCCCCATCGCCCCTTTAAAGAAATGTGTATTTTTATCTAGAATGATCTTTAATTAGCATCTGCCTATTTTCCCAAAGTGCTAGAGACATTATATGTACGCCATTACAGAAGTATTATGAGGCCTATGTATTCTGCTGTTTACTATTGCATTAATCTGCACAAAGTTTATGCTTTTTTTTTTCAGTGTGTCTGTCACTTCTTTCTCAGTCAGGCTTTCTCATGAGCTAACGTTGCCTCAGTGGTTTCTGTCTCCTCCCCTCCCTCCCTCCCTCCTTTCGTCTTTTCTCCGTCTCTTTTTCAGAAGCCACCTTATCGGTTTCTAAGCATTCTGAATTCCTGAGATGTGAGCTGCTGCGTGGCCTGCCATTTGGCCCTGAAACAGCTCTGGGCTCTCACGGCCTGCTTTTATCTGTACCATATGATTTTATTTCATCAGAGCTTCATGTATTTGGACAGTAATAAACAACACGGAGTCTAAGCATTCTGAGAAGTCTTTTCAAATCCCCTTCGCAGCCTTGCTTCTTCCCTGTTTCTCATAGTCACTCCTTTTTCCAGATTCTGGTTCGTGTGAAATTAGAGGCTTTGCTTCTCACAACCCGTGGGGATGACGGGCCGGGCCTCTGCCGGGAAAATCACTGGAGTCATCTGGTACCGCTCGGAGCAGCCACCTGGGGGTCTTTGTGAGGGGGTGTTCATCCCTCTTAGGTGCAGATGAGAGAGGGTATATGTATATACACACACATGCACACACATGCATCATGTGTGCACATAAACATGCACATAGACACACAGAGACACACATATATACTTGTGTGTGTCGTGTATGTGCATACATATTACCGGTTCTGACTTTCCCCTTACAGTCTTTGATTCCACCTAAAACATCTTTTAATCAAAAGAGTTCAATCAGAGCTTATTCCTCAAGAGAAAGAGAAGGATCCTAAAGGGAAGAAATCACAAACAAACCAGAATATGACACTCTGTTTTCTTCTAAATCTTTGTATCATATCACTCTGAAACTATTCTAAAAATTTAAGGTAAATTATCAGTATTTATCCCTTTAACCTTAATTTCTAGATCTAGCCTGTACATAAGTTTTTGGGAGGAGAGGTAACTGAAAATGTGACTTTTAAACTTGCATTTTCTGAGGTAAGTAACGGTTTCTAATCCTATAAACTAGCTTGTCCAGAGGTTTTGAACTTTGCTAATTATTCTTTTATTATTTCTATTTCTCATACATGCACAGCTCTCTCTTATCATTTGTGGCTAGAAAGGAAGTATTCATATTTTGTACTTGCCATTCTTTTTCTCATTCATATGATTTACTGTTGGTGTTTAATAATTGGGGGCGTATAAGATTAAAAGTTCTAATTTTGACTATTTGGACTTTAAAAATGTGAGGAATCACAATTGAAATGTATTTGTATCTCTTGATTTGCAAAAGAAGGAGTAAAATATTGGTAATATAGCTCTAATTACCTTTCTTTGAAGAAAATTCCTGGACCATTGAAAACCAAACATCTTTATTATTGTTTTGAACCTTCAGTTTCTGCAAACTACAGAAAACTCCCTCTGAAGGATGCACCGTCCCTGACTGCATCTTTAGAATCCTTTTCCGTGTTTGTACATAACTATTTGGGTCCCTTAAAAATGTATGTACCATGAGATCCTGATTTCCTTCTGAGAGTTGTAGGTTGAGGTTTGATTCCTGTGGAAATTCTAAGTCGATCCTTGTCTGTTTCACATGATGGTTTGTGAAGGGCTGCCTGTTGTTCACGGAAGTCCAAGTGTCTAAACCCAAATGACCCTGTTGAGCTTAAACTCAAATGACTGCTTTTTGCAACAGCAAAATTACTTTCTCTGATAGCACCTTGGTTGCGGGTTTCTGGAGAAAAGATGAATTTGATTCTCAGTTGACACAGCTACTTCCCAGCTCTGAGCAGAAAGGGCTGATGGAGGATAAGGTGAACCCGGCGTCTCATCTGTAACCTTCCGAGATTACACTTGTGCGTCTTTTGTTTTGTTTAAAATGACTGAATGATACACAGTTAAGTGCCAGGTTAGCGTCCCCTGGAAACGGGCCAGCACTGCAGAATCCCTTTAAATATCTGGGCTCAGAGGCCTGGACGCAGTGCCATCACTCCTTAGATGGTCATTGTTCTGCCAGGTCCACCTGAGCACGGAGATGGAGTGAAGGGTGCAAGTGCGTTTCTTAAGCCGAAGCTGTTACAGGCCTGGGGGACTTCTGCATTTTCTTTCTGTTTTGTTTTGAACTCCTGATTCTGCACATCTGTTTGTGGGAGGAGGGTTGCTACTCAGGACAGGATTTAAGAGACTGATTCCAAGTGACCTTTAAGAGTCTGCCTGGTGGGAGGTCCTTTTCCAGGAGTGTGGGTTTGTCCTCTCAGGAACCCCTCAAGCCAAGAAGGAGATGATAAAATAACATGAAAGACAGAATGGTCCCCAGCCTGCACGTCTTTGTTTTTTTGTTTGTTTTTTTTCTTTAATTAAAAAAAAAGGTGGGGAGGAGTGGTAAAGACTGCAATTCAGCCTCTGGGAAACGTTGATGGGGTCTAACTCACAGCCCCCCAGAATAGTCTCAGGTTCATGGGCAGCGGAGGGAGGGACAGGGCGCCTGTGGAATTGTGTGTTAGTTGCTCAGTCGTGTCCAACTCTGACCCCAGGGACTGTAGCCCGCCAGGCTCCTCTGTCCGTGGGATTTCCCAGGCAAGAGTACTGGTGTGGGCTGCCGTTTCCTCCTCCAGGGGATCCTCCTGGCCCAGAGACTGAGCTCATGTCTCTCGCTCGTGTCTCCTGCTTGGCAGGCAATTTCTTTACCACCACGCTACCTGGTGGTTTCCGAATTGTATTTAAAAAAAAAAAAAAAAAAGGTCCTTTTACCTCTTTCATACCAGCTTTTAAAGACTTGCCCTCACCTCTCCTGGCTCCATGTGTGTGGAGCTCAAAGCTCAAGAGTTCCAGGGCCCTTTCCCTAGTCTGAAATTTCAGATCATGTCAAGATGCAGGCCTTAAAATGAAGAGCTGTTCCTTACCAGTTGGTAATTCAATGCACATATTAGAATATAACTGGAAAAGAAGTGTCCCTTGACCAAATTAATGCTGTGGGATGAAGCACGTGGGCCAGGAATGGCTTTAAGCTCTGCCTAAACGCTCTGTGACCGTGGCCACCTCTGCTACCCACTTGGAAATGTTTCATAAGTGGGGAAAGGGACTGAACTAAATTAGCTGGTTTCTTCCAACTCGAAGATGAAATAACTATTGTTGGGTGAACTTGAAAGTCCATAGGGTCTTTCGCCCTGACAGAATAGTCCAAGAGTAAAATAATTTGAAAACTGCAGCAGTACATGACGGAAGACCGGGTCATTCCCGGGTAGGGAATCTTGCCATGACTTAATCTTTCACCGGGGTGGTCCACGTCCCCTTTCCCCATTCCAATAACTTATCATGCTTTTGTTCCCCACTCCCGCCCCCCCACCATAGTACAGACCAGCCAAGAGACTGACAACATTGAATTCTCCCAAACATTTTTCTTAGGTTAGAACAGGGTACCGGGGTGTTTATGAGCCTGGCAGTCAGTCCAAGGCATTAATCTGCAGTGTCCATATAGACTGCTTTTCTCACAATTTAAATGCACTCAGATTCGGAGAGTTTGCCTCTCCCCAGCTAAGTTGGCCTTTCTGCTTCTACACCGAGCATAAATCTCCCCCAAGATATTTAGCTTGTACTTCACAGACTGGAAACGTTGTCCATCACCCCATTGCTCAGCACTGGGGACAACAGCCCCGTGGGAAGCATCGTTCCTCCAGGCCCAGTTGGTGTCGGGTCTGGACTCAGTGGGAGAACCTAGCTCTTGAGGTAGAGGTTTGTGCCTGATCACACTGAGGCTCTATTTGCTGTCTCGTCTCATGGCTACTTCTGTCCTGTGCTTCCTGCTTTACTGCCTATGGTTGTTTTTAACTTGCCTAACCACTGGCATTTCAGAGGTCATCATGGCAGAGCCAACCTGTATAGAAACAAACCTGAATGTGCGTTTACCTGAAATTTCCCTCTGAGTATGTAAAATGAGGGAACTCTTCTACACTGTTGGGGGAATGTAAATTGGTACAGCCACTATGGAGAATAGGACAGAGCTTAAAAAACAGAGCTACCATCTGACCCTGCAGTCCCACTCTTGGGCATATACCCAGAGAAAAACATAGTCTGAAAGGATACATGTACCCTAGTCTTCATTGCAGCACTGTTTACAATAGCCAAGACATGGAAGCAACCTAAATGTCCATCAACAGAGGAATGGATAAAGAAGATTGGTACATATATGCAATGGAATATAACACAGTCATTGACAAGAATGAAATAATGCCATTAGCAGCAACATGCATGGACTTAGAGATTGTCATTCTGAGTGAAGTCAGAGAAGGAGAAATACTGTATGACATCCCTTACATATGGAATATAAAAAGAAATGGATACAAATGAACTTTCTTACAAAGCAGACTCACAGACTTAAGAGAATGAACTTATGGTTGCTGGGGAGAGGGGAAGAAGGGATAGTTAGGAAATTTGGTATCACAGAATTGTTAATCAGGTGTGTGTGTGTGTGTGTGAGTGTGTTACTAGCTCAGTCGTGCCCAACTCTTTGCAAGTCCGTGGAAGAAAACAAGGAAACCAACATTGTTGGGTTCCTACTGTGTGCCAGGTATGTTATAACATAAATTCAATGTACAACACTTTACAAAAGACACGTGGGCATAGAGAAGATAAATAATTGCTTACAGATGCAGCTCACAGCTGGTGAAAGGGCAGGGGTTCAAAACTATTTCTATACCCCAAAGTCATGCTGTTCATTTTAGCTTGCTGCATCCCAGAGGACAAGAGAATGATCCTCTAGTCAGTCAAGAAATTCAAAGGTAACATCTTAAAACACTATGCATCTGTGAGAATAAGGTTCAACTGCTTATCCGAAAATTGGAAAAACTGGTAGCTTAAGTGAAATGCAAGCAAGCTTATGTCTCTCACACTTGCAAGGAACTCAGAGGCAGGCAGTCTGGGGCTAGCATGTCTGCTCCATGGTACCTGGGGAGCCTGGGCTCCTTGTATCTTTCTGTTCTAACATCCTCTCATGGTGGCCTCCATCCTCAAGGTAACCTCATGGCCCAAGATGGCTGCCAAAGTGCCAGTCATCTTGGACGCTTTCCAGGTAGCTGACAGGAGGAAGAATTCTCCTCCCAGATGAGTTAGCTTACTTTAAAGAGATGTCCAGGAAGTCCTAAACCCTTCTGCTTATATTCCACTTGCTGGAACTTAGTCACAGAGTCAAACTAGCTGCAAGGGAGGTTGGGAAATGTAGTCCTTTAAATTGGGCACCGTTATAGACCTGAATATAATCAAAATTCTGTTACCAGTGAAAGCAAAAGGGAAACTTGTGATGGCTAGTGGGGAAAGAATAAGAAATGTAAGATGGAGCCTGGGAAGATGCATTTTGAGAGCTTTGTAATTTTGCCATAGGGTCCGCCTTTTCTCGCATACAAGCTGCCAGGAGAGTTATTTTTGCCTTTGGGAAGCACTGCATGCATGAACTTGGACAGAAGTCTGTGTCTGAGTCACACCAATATTATGCCACACAGTTTGTACCAATATTTTTTAAATGACTGTCTTTATTATAAATGTCTGTTACTCTCGGAGGATTCCCCTGTCAGAGGTACAATCATGCCCATATTATATCTGGTTCAGATACAGTTCATGTACATAAGATTGTACCACGAAGAAAAAGCGAAAGTTTGCAGACTCTGTTTCATTCACAGTAGATTTTCCTTTTTAAGTTTGAGCACCTCCAATGGATAGTGTCTATGAAGGGGTTTGTTTCTTTCTTTATTCAGAGAAGTTTCAAGTCACAGGGGCTTCCCTGATAGGTCAGTTGGTAAAGAATCCGCCTGCAATGCAGGAGGCTTCGGTTCGATTCCTGGGTCAGGAAGATCCCCTGGAGAAGGGAAAGGCTACCCACACCAGTATTCTGACCTAGAGAATTCCATGGACATCCATGGGATCGAAAAGGGTCAGACACAACTAAGCGACTTTCACTTTTAATTTTTCAAGTCATAGAAGCATTGCCTAGATCCTGCCATCACACACAATAGAAAACGTCTTCTTAGGAAAATAAAAGGTGGTTTCTTGAATAAGACTTGCTCATGGTGTAGCAAAGAACCTCTGCAGGACAACCCAGAGTGAGCTTCAAGTGAGCTCTGGGATCACAATCTGGGTGCCCACCGAATGGTCATCTCCACGGGGAACCCCATGATGACACAAATGGTGGAGACCGGGGGAAACTCTGACTCCCACTCCTCAGTCTTTGCCAGGTTGGCTACACAGTTTTATTTGTTCTTGAGTAATGTTTAAGAAACGTGGGAATTGGTCATTGTTCTGAGGCTGCACATAAATCCTCGTTTGAAGCTGGTGAGTCTGAGCACATCACTGCCCAGGAGCCAGCCCAGCATGTGACTCTGTGTTCTGCCCACTGATTAGTTCACAGGCACACTGGGGTCCACAGGGTATGATGCTCGCATTACTCCCATTGCCTTGAAAATATGCTCCAGCAGCCCCTCATTCTGGAAAAATGAATGACACACTTATCCCAGTCAATCCAAAGACCTGTAGGCTGAAGAAGAGTCGCCCCACCTGACCACAAATGTGTGAGAAGCCAATATTTACTGTGTATGTTCTCGAAATGTTTGAGGTTGCTTGTTACACAGCATTATACAGTAACAAAGCTGTTGACTGAAATATGCGCTAATTCCATTGTTCATTATATGCTGTTGTGTTTATGGGGAGATTTGCATGCTCTCAAGGCATCCATGAATTTTTTTGAAAGCCTTTGTTGAATCTGTTACAATATTGCTTCTGTTTATGTTCTGGGTTTTTGACCATGAAGTATGTGGGATCCTAGCTCCCCAGCCAGGAACTGAACCGGCACCCCCTGCATTGGAAGCTGAAGTCCCAAACACTGGACAGCCAGGGAGGACTCCATGAATTTTTATAATTTGCAAATGCCTGAGGTCAGGGCCTTTGGGGATATCAAGAATCACCCAGAGGGAGGTGTGTGCTCAAGAGATTAGCTCTCTGCCCTTTGACCCCATGCCTACCTCCGCTAACATGGCTAGATTGACCTGGGCTGGTTGCCTTGGGAAATCGCACCTCTCACCCACCTGGTTTATACCTGAGGGCCAGGTTGACCTCAGATCCTTCCTCTGATGCTTCTTCAAAGGCTAAAAATCATTAGAGGCATCTCTGCTTTTGGACATTCAAACACTTCTCCAAAATCCTCACAGGAGGAGATGCTGTGTTTCTCAGTGCTCAGATTCATGTCTTTGGAAATACCCTTGGCTCTCCTGGTAGCTCAAATGGTAAAAAAAAAAGTCTGCCTGCAATGCAGGAGACCCAGGTTTGATCCCTGAATCAGGAAAAACTATGGAGAAAGGAATGGCAACCCAATCCAGTATTCTTGCCTAAAGAATCCCATCAACAGAGGAGCCTGGTGAGCTACAGTCTATGGGGTTGCAAAGAGTCAGACATGACTGAGCAACTAACACTCTCACTCTTGGTTTCTAAAGCGACAGTCGCTTGAGAGAAACAAGGAAATACCTCTGAGGTTCGTGGAATTCAAGTTGGCGTTCCTGCCAAATAGCAACACGGGCTCCTAGCCGTTGGAATAAACGGCTTCAGGGATGAGCGGCTGTGGCAAAGGGTGTCCCAAAGTCCGCTCTAGAGGAAAAAACCCTCCTCATAGAGCTGGGCCTGCAGGAGGATGGTGACAGCTCCGCACAGCCCTAGAATGCTCGAGATTCAGCCCAAGGATGCTCGAGATTGGTGGGCAGGGCTTGGCTGTCTGTGTGGAGAGGCACTGGGAAGAAGCACCCTTTTCAGAGCCGGGAGGTGCACACTCTGTCCTGTGACTCCAGGGATGAGAATGACAAGGCTGTCAACCTGCGCACCTTTGGCAGAAGTGTCCCACCAGTGTTCAGACACTAGAGGGCAGCATCGGCTCATTCCGAAGAGGGAGCTGGTCCAGAGCATCTGGTACCACCTGGCTCTGGGGAGGCTGGCAGCTTTTCCTGCAAATGGAACCCCTGACCTACTCATCTAAGATCTGGGTTGAGGTACTTTGCTGCAATCAGTTGGCATGAAACAAAGGCTCTTCAGGGATTCTGCTCCTGGACCCAAACTTGATTTGTGAAAATATGCAGATAACCCACAAGCTTTTTGTTGGAAGCATATATGTGCCTTAGAGCCAGTGGGTCTTTGGACAAACAGGCGTCTGGTCACCACTGTTATCACAGAGAGGGTCTCATGAGGGTCAGATAAAATAATGCATGAGAGAGCTTAGCAAAGCGCCTGTTCAATCAAAGTTCATCAGCTGTCATGCTGTGGCCTGGAAAAGCAGCCATGCTGGGCAAATGTGCTGTGTTGCTCGGTCAAGTCCAACTCTTTGCCACCCCATGGGCTATTGCCTGCCAGGCTCCTCTCTCCATGGGATTCTCTGGGAAACAATACTGGAGGGGATCTTCCCAACCCAGGGATCAAACCCAGGTCTCTTGCACTGCAATCAAATTCTTTACTGTCTGAGCCACCAGGGAAGCCCATGCTGAGCACAACCCCCAGAGAAGAGGGGGCAGGAACTGGGGTTCTTGCAGGATGTCCCCCCACACCGCCCTGCAGAGCCCCCTCCCAGGCAAGAGACCCTCCTCGACATCCACAGAAGCGCAAAGACGGACCTCAGTCCTAGGCCGCGTGACTTCTGGAGCCTAGCTACCTATGTTGCACAGAAATTGCCCCTTGGGTGTGGATCCTTAGGGGACAACAGCATTGGCTACACAGGTGTAGGGGTACCTGGCTGACCACCAGACCACCCCCACACACCTGCAGCCTTGCCATGCCCAACCCCCTGCGCAGCTCCGGGTCTCATTGCTCCTGGGTGTCCTTAGCTCCCTGGTAACCCTCTGCCACCCCTGCAAGCATGATAACCTGAGACAAAGCCAAGTTATTTTGCATCCCTCTCACCTGTTTTCCTGGAGAAGGCGATGGCACCCCACTCCAGTACTCTTGCCTGGAAAATCCCATGGGCAGAGGAGCCTGGTAGGCTGCAGTCCATGGGGTCGTGAACATGACTGAACAACTTTACTTTCACTTTTCACTTTCATGCATTGGAGAAGGAAATGGCAACCCACTCCAGTGTTCTTGCCTGGAGAATCCCAGGGATGGGGAGCCTGGTGGGCTGCCGTCTATGGGGTCGCACAGAGCTGGACACGACTGAAGCAACTTAGCAGCAGCAGCAGCAGCTGGAATGGAGAAGGCAATGGCAATCCACTCCAGTACTCTTGCCTGGAAAATCCCATGGGCGGAGGAGCCTGGCAAGCTACAGTCCAAGGGGTCGCAGAGTCGGACACGACTGAGTGACTAATAGTTTTATGTTTTCACCTGTTTTCAAAGGAGCTCAGCTCCAGAAGTTTCTGAGGCCAGTGACTGTCGAGAACTCCCAGGGGTTATAATCTGTAGGCTGTCGGGATGGGTGGGGTTTGAGCGGTCTTGGAGGTTATCTTGCCAGAGGCCTGGAGTCTACATTTCTTGTTGTTAGACTCAGCAGTTCACCAATTAGCCAGGTGGCCTGGGGCAAACACGTCACTTCTTTGTGCACTGGCTCCCTATCTGTATCAGCAGCACAAGGAGTCATTTTGGCTCCTCCTCCCACAGGGAACAATTGTCAGCATCAGGGCAGTGGGAACACTAGATGGATCCCCAGCACTTAAACGTTCATATGGTGCTTTTTTGGTTTCATAGAGCACCCACTATGGAGAACAGTGTGGAGGCTCCTTAACAAGTTATAAATAGAGTTACCATTTGATCCGGCAGTCCCACCCCAAGCATATATCTGAAGAAAACTGATTCAAAAGATCCATGCACCCAATGTTCATCGCAGCACTATTCACAATAGCCAAGACATGGACACAACCTAAGTGTCGTATACATATATATGTGTGTGTGTGTATATATATATATAAAACAATATATATAGCAACAAATACATATACATATTGAGAGACAACTCAGGCAGCTCTCTGTGGGTCGCCTGCCCTTCCGCTGACTGCTCTTGTTCCAGATTTTGCTCCAAACCAGCTTTCCAAGAATGTTTGCAAAGTGAACAGTCTGAGATGTGTCCATCACCAGGGCAAAGGACAGGTTTGTGGATGGCAAAGTAGAATAAAGACAGCCTCCCTCGGGGGCAAAGCTCAGGCACCCAACGCTCCTCTGACCCCATGGGTTTTCAAAGGGCAGGGCTCCTGTCCCGCAGGCAGGTGTCACCTGGCCCTCTTCACGGAGCCCTGTGCCAACTGGAGGTTAGGGATTTGGATCCAGGGCAAGACAATACTGCCCCCTGACCTAGTGCCCTTGCCGATGTCATACAGCCTCCATCCTGACTCCTGTGTCTGCCGTCCCCGCCCAGGGTGCCTAGGCGGCCTCGCTTACAAGGTGGGTGGCAATCTCAGGACCCTCTCTTTCTGAACTCCTTTCAGCCAAGGTTGAAACTCTTATTCACCATCATCCTGTCAGCCAGGCACACAGATATTTTCATACCTATTTTGCAGATGAAGCAACAGAGGCTCAGGAAGTTTAGAGATGTTTTCAAGGTCAAGTTATACACGGCGGAGGAGTGAATCTGAAATTTTTTGCACTTGTTGTCTAGTCTCTAAGTGGTGTCCGACTCTTTGTGATCCCATGGATTGCAGTCTGCCAGGCTCCTCTGGGATTTTCCAAGCAAGAATACTGGAGTGGGTTGCTATTTCCCCCTCCAGGGGATCTTCTCGACCCAGAGATTGAGCCTGTGTCTCCTGCATCGGCAGGCAGATTCTTTACCACTGAGCCACCAGGGAAGCCTCATCTGAAAATTAGTGCGACCTAAAAAGAAAAATACAGTACTGTCTCCAACCCCCTCTCTCTCTCTCTCTCTCTCTCTCTCTCTCTCTCTCTGTCTATGCTACTACTAAGTCGCTTCAGTCATGTCCGACTCTGTGTGACCCCATAGACGGCAGCCCAACAGGATCCCCCGTCCCTGGGATTCTCCAGGCAAGAACACTGGAGTGGGTTGTCATTTCCTTCTCCAATGCAGGAAAGTGAAAAGTAAAGTCGCTTAGTTGTGTCCAACTCTTCACGACCCCATGGGTTGCAGCCTATGAGGCTCTCTGTCCATGGGATTTTCCGGGCAAGAGTACTGGAGTGGGTTGCCATTGCCTTCTCTGTCTCTGTCTCTCTCTATGTATATGTAATGTTGCAATGAATATGAGTACAGACAGCTTTTTCCAAGTCGCTGGGTTTTTTCTCTCTGGATAATTAGCCAGCAGTGGAATTGCTGGATTATATAGTAGTTCATTTTCTAAAAACGCTTCAGTTGCCAAGTTTGTGCTTATTGCTATGATTTTTTCAATTTAATTTTTATTTTATATTGATTTACAATGCTGTGCTAGTTTCGGGTCTAGAGCAAAGTGCTTCAGTTATACCTCTATATCTACATACACATACATATACTCTGGGCTTCCCTGGTGGCTCAGATGGTAAAGAATCTGCCTGCAATTCGAGAGACCAGGGTTTGATCCCTGGGTTGGGAAGATCCCCTGGAGAAGGGAAAGGCTACCCACTCCAGTATCCGGGGCTTCCCTAGTGGGCTCAGACAGTAAAGAATCTGCCTGCCAATGCAGAAGACTGGTTTCATTCCCCGGGCTGGGAAAATCCCCTGGAGAAGGGAATGGCCACCCACTTCAGTGTTCTGGTCTGGAGAATCCCCAGGGATAGAGGAGGCTGGTAGGCTCCATGGGGCGGCAAAAGAGTTGGGCATGAGTTTGCAACTAACCAACAACAACGTATACTTTTCCAGATTCTTTTCTAGTATAACTTATTGCAAGATACTGAATATAGTTCCCCGTGCTACATGGTACGGCCTTGTTTCTTTTGTATATAGCTGTGTGCATCTGTCAATCTCACAGTCTTAGTTTACCCTCCCCCTTCCCCTTTGGGAACCGTGTCTGTGGTCTATGCCTGTGAGTCTTTGTGGTTAAGTCCATTTGTGTCGTATTTTAGATGACACACATAAAGGATGTGTCTTCCTCTCTGTGATCCACTTCACTTAGCCTGATCATCTCTAGGTCCATCCCTGTTGCTGCAAATGGCATTATTTCCTCCTGTTTTATGGCCCAGTAGTAGTCCACTGTATATGTGTGCCGCATCTTCTTTATCCATTCATCTGTCGGTGAACACTTGGGTTGCTTCCATGTCAGGGCTATTGTAGATAGTTCGGCGATGAACATCAGGGTGCATGTATCTTTTGGAATTAATGTTTGCTCCAGATATATGCCCGGGAGTGGGGTTGCAGGGTCATATGGGAACTCTATTTTCAGTTTTCAAGGAACCTTCATACTGTTCTCCATAGTGGCTGCTCTTCTGTCCCTTTTGTTGCAGATTTTTTCATGAAAGACCTCTGAGGAAACTTCAACCGCAGGTTCCAAACACTGTGTGTGTGTGTGTGTGTGTGTGTGTGTGTGTGTGTGTGCATGTGTGGAGAGAGAGAAGGTGGGAAGGCACACTGGAAAGGGGAAAGGAAATGGGCTTGGCTGGCATTCGGGATTTTGATGACAACCTCAAGTTTTGGACAAAACCAAATTCAGGCTATGGGGCCAGGTCACGTGTCTGTCGCTCCCACTCCTCTCTGGCCCTGGGGCTTTGTAAACACCCAGCGGGTTCCCGCAGTCGCCAGACCTGCTTCACCCCTTATGATGCGCTGTCCCCACAGGGATGGAAAGGGTAAAAATGTAAACTGCACCCCAGGTTTGAAGACTTCAAAAACAAATGCAAAGTAGTTCCATATTTTTATATTACACATCGAAATACTATTTTACTGGGTTAAGTATAACACATTACTAAATTTCATCTCTTCTCCTTTTTGAAAGGTGCTACTAGGGAATTAAAAGTCACTGACAAATTCTCAGGTGGTTCAGTGGTACATGGTGATGCAGGAGATGCGGGTTCCATCCCTCTGTCCGGAAGATCCCCTGGAGAAGGAAATGATAACCCACTTCAGTATTTTTGCCTGGGAAATCGCAAGGACAGAGGAGCCCGGCAGGCTACATCCATAGGGTTGCAAAGAGTCGGCTGGACACGACTGAGAGACCAAATGACAATAACAAAGAGGCTTGCGTGTGTGGCTCACATAGTCTTTCTCTTGGGTGATACTGCTCTGTCGGCCATGAAGTGCTCCAGGAAATGGGCAGGGATGACGAACTCGTCCAGATCACACATCTACTTAGAGGCTTGGCTGCAACTGAGACGACGCGGCCCCTGCCTTACCGCCTCAGCCAGGCGGCTCTGGGTGAAGCCCGCTCTGGGAGGTTTGGAAGGAAAATGAGATGGTCCTGTTTTCTCCATCGCGGGCTCCGAAGCACCCAGCGCAGGGCCTGGCCCAGTAGCACAGGATGCGGGCTGTCAGGTTAAGTCATCCTCCTTCCAGGCTGGGTGCCTCCGACGCCTTTGCAATGCTGCCCCCTGCTGGCCAGTTCGTGGAAGTGCCCAGCCAGGTCTCAAGCGCTGAGATGCCTGGTTTTGTTGTCAGAACGTGTTACTACTGTGTACAGCGTGTGCGTGTGTATGGGTGATGGTGCGTGTGCACAAACCAGCGCTTGTTTTAACACTCCTCAGCTGACAGTGGTCCTCAGCGTCACTCTCTTCCCATTTTCCGAGCAGCAGTTGTTGGGTCTAAACATCCTTGAGTAGTAAGGAAAGAGTCCCTGTTAACAAACCGGGTTCCCCACGCACCGCAAGAGCCTTGTGCAGCGCTGATCTCTGGCTAACAAAAAATTATTCCTGAATAGCGGTACTCTGCGGGCCACCGGAAGTCTCAAGTAGGAAATTCTCCTTCAAGTCTACTGTAGTTCACATGTTCCCTGCTACGGCAAGGAACGGGAGAGGGGAGCAGGGCGCCCCGCTGGATCCTCCACTGGGGAGACAGACAAGAGCAATGATAATTCACTAGTTGGATTTTCAAATAAAATGGTAGAAGCATTTTTTATTAAAAGGAAGAAAGGACGTCCCTGGTGGTTCAGTGGTTAAGACTGTGCTTCCAATGCAGAAAGTGTGGGTTCCATCTGTGGTGGGGGAATTAAGATCCTGTATGCTGCCTGTGGTCATGTATGGATGTGAGAGTTGGACTGTGAAGAAGGCTGAGCGACGAAGAATTGATGCTCTTGAACTGTGGTGTTGGAGAAGACTCTTGAGAGTCCCTTGGACTGCAAGGAGATCCAACCAGTCCATTCTGAAGATCGGCCCTGGGATTTCTTTGGAAGGAATGATGCTAAAGCTGAAACTCCAGTACTTTGGCCACCTCATGCGAAGAGGTGACTCACTGGAAAAGACTCTGATGCTGGGAAGGATTGGGGGCAGGAGGAGAAGGGGATGACCGAGGATGAGATGGCTGGATGGCATCACGGTCTCGATGAATGTGAGTCTGAGTGAAATCCAGGAGATGGTGATGGACAGGGAGGCCTGGCGTGCTGCGATTCATGGGGTCGCAAAGAGCCAGACACGACTGAGCGACTGAACTGAACTGAATTGATGCTGCCTGGTGTGGCAAATATATATATATTAATTAATGAATTAAAATAATTTTTTAAAAGAAAAAATGAGGCATGATATCTGATGGCTGAGATTCCTGAGTTTTGATCCCCAAAACACGTGGTACAAATGTTCATGTGCTGGGAACACATGTAAACAGGTGACTGTGTGTCCTTACCACCCTGAATGTAGGTTCATCTGAGCATGCCACATGGAGAGCACAGCAGGGCTCCAGTCACTGAGAGGCTTAAAATCCCTCCCTTCTTATTAAATCTCATTTTTTTCAGGCCTCTGCTCTGTGCCAGGTGATGGCCAACTAACCTGATTAGCTGGTGGATTAATGCTTTACTCCTTTCTATGTTCCAGTTCTGCGGTTCCACTTGGCCTTCTGGATGGATACGGTGATCTACCTGTTCGCTCATTTGGACACATACCTCCTGCCAAATACATAGTTGGTCAATCCCCAGGCCAGAGATACTCATGTCTTCTGAGATGAAGAGACAGATGGAGAGAAAGAGACAGGGACGGACGGAGAGAATTTCAGTGCACTGAGCAGTTTCTAAGTAGCAGAGGAGGAAAGTGAAAATCAGTCAGTCCTGTCTGACTACACAGTCCATGAAATTCTCCAGGCCAGAATACTGGAGTGGGTAGCCTTTCCCTTCTCCAGGGGAGCTTCCCAGCCCAGGAATTGAACCCAGGTCTCCTGCTTTGCAGGCGATTCTTTACCAGCTGAGCCACAAGGGAAGAAGAGTAGAGATTTGGAATCAGGGAAGATAACACAGTTCATTGCTTGACAAGGCCTATGGAGACCTCCCAGAGGAGGAGAGAGTTTGGGATGCATTTTGGGCAGTGAACAAGTGATCTCTAGGGGCAGCAGTGGGGAAAGAACCTCACACAGGAGAGTATAGGGTACAGGAAAGCACCCAGCTTGCGAGGTATTGCCTCGTAGCCCGGTGGGAATTTCAGGTCCCCCAAAGTGAAGCAGGACACTTGGCTTTCTTCAACTCTGGACTTTTCTAGAGGACTTCTTCCAACTCTTGCTTCTAGGGACTAGGGCGCCACCTCGGTGACGCATGTCCCTCCGACTGCAATTGCATCAGGATCTGTGTGGGGTCAGTTTGTGAGACAGGTAGACTTTTATGAGTTACGTGCTTAAAGTTGTCCCAGATGGGGACAATTGTCCCTGAATAGATTCACCTGCTCACTCCAGATGTGAGTAAGACACCTGAGAGGTCTGCCTTGGTCCGGTTGTTTATTAATAAACATAGATGCACAAAGGAAAATGACAAGACTCATTTTGGGGGGTATCCCTTGAGGGATAGGAAGGGATTCGTCTCTCTCGGTTCCCTTCGGTTCCTGATTTGAGGTGAAGAATGTGTTAATCACCCCCTTGCTGCCTCACTAGCACATAAGAATGAAATATTCCCCCAGCACGCAGTTCTTCCTACACAAATGCTGGCCAGGGCTTTCTCTCCCCTGGAGAGCTACTTGCTGCCTTACACATGTGCAGCTGAACTTTCCTTCTCCCTTGCCATTCTGCTTAGTAAGCAGACTCTGAATAACAACACCTGCATCCCATTCAGCATGCAGCGTGAGCCAGAGGGGAGAGAAGCTGGGTGTGAGGGTCCCAGGGCGGCGAGGGCTGGGGCAGCAGGGCCTCACTTCTTCTGTTTCCTATCAAAGGAAGCAATGAGGAGGTTTCAAAGTGAGGATCCCAGGTCGATAGATGGTTATGCTTCTTGTTTATTGATCGTCACGCACACATTCAACCCACAGCCCACGGATGGTCAGCCTGTTGGTGGCTCCTGTTTCCCTGCCACTTCCCTTTTATTGGAACAAAAATTTAACTCTTTGCTAGGGCCCTAATAAGGCGGACATTGGAACAAACACACTGTTTCTGTCCCCAGTGATTTAGCACTTTGAACATTTCCATCCTGAAAGCATTTATACACACTTAGGAAGAAGTCAGCTCTTCTGAAATCAACACAGTACTAATTTGAAAATAGAATCATCAACACAGACACCAAATACCTCTGCCATCCCCTTTAGTGGACACAGGCTGCTTGTGTGCATACAAGCATTGGCCGGATACCACGGTGCCCTCATTTCTGGTATTTTGAAGTGCTGTTGTTGGGAGCTTCTTGACAGAAGAGTTGATATCACCATCCACATTACCCTGATCATATTTGTTTTTCTATGAATGGACATTTAGGTCATATTTTCCATCCACGTCTCCTGCCGGCTGTAAGCAGCGACATCTCAGATGCACTTGCCTGCTGACTCACTGCCTGGGGTTATGACACCCATCTGGCTGTGCCTAGTGTTTCACACACGCCTCATTTATTTTCCACCTTTCCAGGTAGTTAGCACATAGGAGACTGGAAGTCAAAACACTATCCATCGGTAGACAAATGGATAAGCAAAATGTGATATAGACATATGATGGAATATTTTTCAGCCTTCAAAAGAAAGGAATTCTGACACATGCTACAACCTGGATGAACTTGAAGACATTATGCTAAGTGAAATGAGGCAGTCACAAAAGATACACATTGCTTGATTTCTTTGGTATGATGTACCTAGGTATTCTAGTCAAATTCATAGTCAGACTTCTACAGACAAGGTAGAACGGTGGTTGCCAAGGGGTGGGAGAGACTGTATTGAGCAGGTACAGATTTCAGTTGGAGAAGGTGAAAAAGTTCTGAAGGTGGATGGTAGCGATGGTTGCATGATAATGTGAAGGTACTTAATGCCAGAGAACTATACACTTAGGGATGGTTAAAATGGCACTTTCCCTGGCGGCCCAGTGGTTACAAATCTGCCTGCCAATTCAGAGGACATAGGTTTGATCCCTGGTCCAGGAAGATTCCACAGGGTGCAGAGGAGCTGAGTCTGTGCCCCCACAACGACTGAACCTACAGTCTAGAGTCTGTGAGCTGCAACTACTGAAGCCCAAGAGCCTAGAGCCTGTGCTCTGCAACAAATTGCCAGAGTCCAGCTCCGGCAGCCAGGGATTCAACTGAAGGGGTGAGCGGTGTCAGCGAGAAACTGAGGCAGCCTCTCAGTTTTCTTAGACTGCCTGTTTATTTCAAGCTTATGATTCTCTTTTATACTTTTACAAAAGCGTTAGGTCAGAGGCTTGATATTTTTAGTTCCCACTGACCCAGATTTATTTTTCTCCAAAAATCATTGTTGCCTCTCAAAAGGAGTTCCTTCCACAGCGATTCTCTTATCTACTTTTTCTCATGTGTCCTTGTGAATACACTGTAACTCATGCTGATGTCTGGTCTGCATACCACATTCCTCACTTTAATTCTTATCTTTCTAAGTCCTGTTTGCCCCTAGTATCCTAAGCTCACTATTTCTAAGAAAAGGCTTCTAGCTATAAATATCTCTAAAGTCCCTAATCTCTATAAGCTATAGTAGAATACGCTAACATTACGGCATCCCTTAAATCTTTAGCTTCTAACTATTTTTAATTACTCCTAAGCCCTAAATTCAGCAAACTCCTTTGCCATAAACACTGTAGGCTCACAAATAGGCTTCAGATAGGAATACCTCCCATAGCCTCTGTGCTCACCCTGGAACACTCTTTTTAAAAGTCCTTGAACAAACGTCAGTGATTAACTTTATGAATTATTCTCTGAGCACAGCTGCAGAAGGCTTTATGCCATCTCATGCTCCTCTCAGAAACAATAAGCACCTTAATATTCTCTTCAGTCAACTCAGCCGAGGAAAGGAAAAAAACAAGTCAGAATCACAAAGCCTAGCTCCTTCATTCCGGGTCCGTGCCTACGGAACAAAGGGAGGGTGTTTAGGGCCGTGCCTCCATTTTGTCAGTAACGCCTAACGCAGCTCCCAGCTCCCGACAGCAATCACCACAATGAGAAGCCTGCGCATCACAATGAAGAGTAGCCCCACTGTCCACAACTAGAGAAAGCCTGCACCCAGCAATGAACACTCGGTGCAACCAAAAATAAACTGGTGCATTTTTAAATTGTTAAAATGATAAATTCTATAATATTTATATTGCCACAATAGGAAAGTACTGTTATGGGAGAAATCGATGTTAAAGATAGACTATCCTATCACTTTGAGAATTTCTATGTTAAAATTCCTCTTTTTGTTTAATACCCCACCATCTCTGTAGATTTACAGATCTGTAAATTTACCTGTAAATTTATCTGTAGATTTACCACTCTGTTTTTTAATGGTGAAAGTGGCTCTCTCTAACCCTCTGTGTAATCTTTTCCCTGTGTCTTATAAGAAGCGAGCTTCTCTCTTCTATGCACCATCGTATATTTAACTTGCCTCTAAGGTGATGGGGTAGCTTTCCTAAGCCCTCCTGGCTGTTTCTCGAGTTTATTACCACACCCTCCTCAGGAACTCGGAAGAAAAGTGTTCCAACCTGTCTGGCCCGAAGCAACCTGGCCTGGCGCCCACCCCCCGCTGGGCCCGTGCATCTGAAGCTGTGGAATCCAGTTCACTCAGGGGCTGTTGAACAGCTTGAGCAGCCCTGCTGAGGGTGAGTGATGGGTTTTATTGTGATGTGGGTATTTACAGTATGGTCTTATATGGGAGGCACCTCTGGTAGGCTGCGGTCCATGGGGTCGCTAGGAGTCAGACAGGACTGAGCGACTTCACTTTCACTTTTCACTTTCATGCATTGGAGAAGGAAATGGCAACCCACTCCAGTGTTCTTGCCTGGAGAATCCCAGAGACGGAGGAGCCTGGTGGGCTGCTGTCTATGGGGTCGCACAGAGTCGGACACGACTGAAGCGACTTAGCAGCAGCAGCAGCAGCTTGGATGTTTTCTCTGATGAAGACCACTCCTGGAATAGAATGTCCTACTCACTGCCGGAAGTGACTGAATTTTGCTGTTTGTTTGTTAAAACTTTCTGCTTTGCATTGGCAATAATTGTTATTTTCTAAATTGGAGAATTGCTGATCTACAACATTATATTAGCTTCAGGTATACAGCAAAGTGATTGTTTTATACATATTTTTCAGATTCTTTTCCATTATAGGTTATTAGAAGGTATTGAATATAGTCCCCTGTGTTGTACAGTAGGTCCTTGTTGCTTATCTACTTTATATATAGCCGTGTGTATACGTTAATCCTGAACTCCTAATTTGTTCCACTCCCACCTCCCTTTCCCTTCTGGTACCATAAGTTTATTTTCTATATCTGGAGTCTATTTCTGTTTTGTAAATAGATTCATTATTTTTGATTCCACATGTAAGTGATTTCATAAATATTTATCTTTCTCTTTCTCAGGATGATAATCTCTGGGTCCATCCATGTGGCTGCAAATGGTGTTAGTTTTCATTCTTTTTTATGATTGAGTAATAGTCCATTGTGAGGAGGGCATGGCAACTGACTCCAGTATTCTTGCCTGGAGAATCCCACGGACAGGGGAGCTTGGTGGGCTACAGTCCATGGGGTCGCAAAGAGCCGAACATGACTGAAGCGACTTAGAGAAGCACAATAGTCCATTGTATATATGTGCCACATCTTCTTTATGGTAATAATTTGTTGATGTCCTTAGCATTCCCTCATAGTTCAGCTGGTAAAAAATCTGCCTGCAATGCAGGAGACCTGGGTTCAATCCCTGGGTTGGGAATATCCCCTGGAGAAGGGAAAGGCTACCCACCCAGTATTCTGGCCTGGAGAATTCCATGGACTGTATAGTCCATGGGGTCACAAAGAGCTGGACACGACTGAGCAACTTTCACTTAGCATTATTAGGTGCTTTGATTAACTTACTTGATCCCCATAACTTAAATGGGTGGACTGGGACAAGTAACTTTCCCTTGGTGGGAGATGAGGGAAATAAGGCCAAAGGGGTCAAGCAATGTGCTTGAAGGCTGTGTTCTCACGTGTGAGCAAATTTCAGGAACACCCGGAAGGCTTGTTAAGACAGTTTTCTGGATCCCTTCCTGGAGCTTCTGATTCAGTAGGTCAGTGGTGGGGCCTGAGAACTGGCATGCTCACAGGTTCCCATGAGGATGGTGATGCTGCTGGGGCCACCCATCAGGCTCACACATTGAGAAGCACCAGCCTGAGGTCACAGAGCTGCAGAACCAAGCCTTCTGGGCAGAATGATGCTCCGTGTCCTTCTGCTCCCAGCCCTGCCTACCAGTCCATGACACTGTGTGTAGCAGGGGTGGGGTCAAGCCGTAGAACTGATTGCACAAATCCTTCCCCAAACAGTGTCATTATTTCACAACCAGTTACCCTACCAGTTGTCAACTAACCTAGCAGCCTCTGGAAGGCAGGAGTCACGTTGTCCATCCCTCTTCCCGGAATCTCCTAGGACAGCAAACCACACCTGGCTATTATGAACATGTAACAAACAAGTAATGGACATGAATATCCTGATAGAGCTAGCCCACCTCAACCTCTCCTGATTCCTGAGTGCATTGGTTGATGCCTGGGAAGAGCGACTAGCCAGGCCTCTCTCCCCATCCCCTCACCTGCTGGACTGTCCTCTGCCAGCGACCCAGCTTGCACGTGCGGCACCAGGCTTTCTCCTGGCTGCAATACAGAAGGCTCTGTACCTAGAAACAGAAACTAGAGCAAAGTGCTAGACACCCACCAACCTCCTTCTAGTGAACCAGATCCAGGATGTTCCCATATATCAGCATCCCCATGGGATTGCTCCCTGTCACTGGGCAGTGGGGCGGCCGCTGGGCTATGGCCCTGAACCCCACATCTGTGCGGCCATAGCCAGCGGCTGACGCGGACAGGTGCGCAGTGCTCCCAGGCGGTTTTCTGTATATCACACACACACACACACACACACACACACACACACACACACACACACAACTTACTTGTTCAGTCTTCTGCACCATTATATATACCCTTGACGTGACGCAAATCATTTTGCCTTTGTTGTTTTAACTCCCTAAAAGAGTCAATGTCAGTTTTCTGGCAAACACAGATGCATGTGTATACATATATCTGTGTGTGTCTGAGTATCTGTATGTGAGTGTCTCTATGTGAATGTGAGTGTGTATGTGAGGGTGTGTATGTGTGTGTAAGGGTGTGTGTGTGTCTTATGTGTGTGTGTGAGGGTGTATGAAAGTGTGGGAGTATAAGAGGGTGTGTGTCTTGTGTGTCAGCATGTGTGAGTGTGTCTTGTGTGTGAGTGTGTGTATATTGTGTGTGTGTGAGCATGTGAAGGTGTAAGGGTATATGAAGGTGTATGAATGTGTGTGAGTGTGTGTCTTGTGTGTTAGGGGGGTGAGGGTGTGAGGGTATGTGAATGTGTGTGAGTGTGTAAGGGTGTGTGTCTGGTGTGTGAGTGTGTGTGAGGGTGTGAGGGTATGGGATCGTATGAGTGTATGTGAAGGTGTGTATGAGTGTGAGCATATGTGAGAGTGTGTGTGTCGTGTGTGTGTGTGTGTTGTGTGTGAGTGTATGAGTGGGTGTGCGCGTGTGTGCCTGTGTCTGTGAGAGTGAGTGAGCGTGTATTACAGATGAGGAAGACCCCCAGGAATCCCAGGGATCTGACAGAGGAGGCTCTTCTTCAAGTCTGGGTTCTTTCCATCCGGGCTGTGAGGTCTGCGTGTCCCCCCAACCTGGCCCGCAGGCCTCTGAGGCTGTGTTTCTAGATTGATGGGGTGCCATTTAAACTTTCCTAGGCCCTGCCATTAACAGTTGGACTCTCTCTGGTTTACATTCTGGCAAATGTCAACAAAACAAAACACAGCAGAACTCCATTTCCAAGGCATCCAAAGAGAGGCGAGATGAGGGAGTTTCTGAACGTTCGCTCAGCCGTCTGAGTTGTGTCTAACAGTCACACTTCAGAGAGAAGTGAGGACTCGGGCTGGTGCCCGGCACAGGGATGCGCGTGCCCTAGAGCCGAGCGATGCACTTGCACGTGTGGACGCGGGTCTATGCAGCTCCTGCCAAGCCATCTAGGACTCTGAGGCAAAAGGAAAATTCAGCAGTGATGATTCTGTCCTTATGTAAAATGTTGGTCATTTGTTTACCGTGGATTCTTCCGCATTAGTTTTTATTTTGATGACGTCGCGTTAGTTGAAGTGTTTTGCTGTCGCCTTCAAGTTTGCACCTGAGATGGTTGCCTTACTCCCTCACCCAATTCTGGCTTTGAGTTTGTGTTTGATTCTAAGACAGCCACAAGCCTGGAAGCTTGGGCCACTATAGAGCTCTGGGTGATGATGGGTGATGATGTGGTGGGTAGATGATCCCTCATGTCTGTACCAGCTTCATTTACGCTGCGCTTTGTCCCTTCAGGGCCCTACTGATGCCTCTTCTCACTCTGTAAGCTCCTGGAGCCTGGGCCTTCTCTGATTTACTCACTGTCTTCTCCAGGCCAAGGATGGTCCCTAGCGCCCTGTAGCTATTCAGTAAATGCTTGGTGAAACAACCTCTGAGGTTAGTGCTGTCGTTATCCTCATTTTACAATGGAGAAACTAAAGGGGTTTTTTTGTTTGTTTGTTTTATTTTTCGGCCATGACACAGAGAATATGAGATCTTAGTTCCCCAACCAGGGATCCAACTTGTGTCCCTTGCATTGGAAGTGTGGGGTCTTAATCACTGGACCATCAGGGAAGTCCCTGGGGCCAATGTCTTAACTATATTTTTATTTATTCTGTAAAATAAGAAGACATAGAATTTTAACTAGATTGTGCACCTACCTGCTTGCTCAGTCATTTCTCTTTGTGACAGTTTGGACTGTAGCCAACCAGGCTCCTCTGTCCATGGGACTCTCCAGGCAGGAATACTGGAGTGGGTTGTCATTCCCTCCTCCAGGAGATCTTTCTGACCCAGGGATCGAAGCCACGTCTCCCATGTCCCCTGCACTGCAGGATTCTTTATCTACTGAGCCATCAGAGAAGATCATGACTTAACCTTAGCCATCAGGTCTCCTTGTACCCAGGAAGACTGGCGATTGCCTTTACCTCACGGGCAGAAGTGAGAGAGGAGCCCGAAGCTCTCAGAACTGGCAGAGCCAGAGAGAAAGGGTTAAGAAGTGTAGCTTTCATCTATAGGAAGCATAAAGATCTGAACAGAGGTAGGCAAACTTTTCTGTAGATCAGGGAGTATTTTAAGCTGTGCTGGACATGTGGTCTCCGTTAGACTTAGTCAACTTGCCAGGCAAAAGCAGCCGTAAACTATATGGAAACAAGTGGGCGTGGCCGTGGGCCAATAAAACCTTATTTACAAAAGTAGCGGAGGGCCAGTTTTGGCCCACAGATGGACTGTCGTTTGCCAGCTCTTGATCTGGAATGCTGTTTCCCTTAACGAGGTTATGTTAATTTATCTATGTATTTCCAAACCAAATATACAGACTGATAACAGTCATGATGATGGTTGACAGCTAAAAACATTTATAATTGATGGAGAACGTATGCAAAAACTCTCTGCGGGGCCTGTGGGACTGACATCCATCCAGTCCCCGCCATCTCATCCAACACCCCCTCATCAAGCCCATCCTCTTTCACTTAATGGCCACGGGAAGTCCTACTTGGACATCACTCCCTCCACCTCAGCTCTCTACACAGAAGCCAGGATCATCTTTAAAAATCAGGAGGAGGAAGATACAACCCTCCTACTTGAAACCTTTGGACGGGGACTTCCCTGGCAGTCCAGTGGTCAAGACTCCATGCTGCCAATGGAGAGGGCACAGGTTTGATTCCTAGTTGGGGAGTTAAGGTCCCACATGCCACATGGTGTGGCCAAAATAAAATAAAAAAAATTATATGTCTCCACTAATGTAAGTACGGGGCTTTCCAAGTAATGCTAGTGGTAAAGAACCCGTGTGCCAGTGAAGGAGACATCTGACATGAGGGTTTGATCCTTGGGTCGGGAAGATCCCCTGGAGTAGGAAATGGCAACCCATTCCAGTATATTCTTGCCTGGGAAATCTCTCAGACAGAGAAGGCTGGCGGGCCATAGTTCATGGGATTGCCAAGAGCTAGACATAGCTTTGGTGACTTTGCACAATGTAAGTACAGTCATTGTCATAAATGGTTGATGGATGGATACGTTTTAAAAAAGGTAATGGATGGACTTCCCTGGTGATCCAGTGGTCAAGAATCCATGCTTCCATTACAGGAGCACAGGTTCAATCTCTGGCAAAGGAACTAAGATCATGCATGCCAAAACAAAACCCTTTGATGACTTGTCACTGCTTCTAGGATTAAAACCCAAGCCTGCCCACAAGACTCCCAGAACACTGCAAGCCTTGGTCCAGCCTCTCTTCCCTCTCCACTGCCTCCTCACTCCTGAGATTCTAGCCACAATGACCTTTTAAAAGTTTCCTGGCTCACTGGCTTCCGCCAAGGAACCAGTGTCTTTTCTTGGAATTTCCCCCACGCCACCTCTCTTTTCTCTGTTGATTTCCCAGCATCCACCTCAAACATTGTCTTAGTAGAGCCTTTCCTGACTCCCAGATGAGGTCAAGACTTCCTGCTATTGGCTCATTCGGTTCCCTAGAGTTTTCATCCACAAGTATGCGTTTCACCCAATACATGAGTGCTCATTCCTGGGTCGAATGCTTTCTCCTCTTAGACCAGAAACTTCATGAGGGCCATGTCAATACTGTCTTATTCAAGCCATGGCCCCGGCACCCAGCAGAGAACCAGGTCCAGAGTGGGAACTCAGGAAACAGTTCATTAAGACACATGGAAGCAAATCCAGGCATGAGGTACCCGATCGTGGTGTGTGTGTGTGTGTGTGTGTGTGTATTTACAGGTTTATATATATATGTATTTATATATATTTACAGGTTCACACACTATATCAATATTTAAAATAGATAACCAACAAGGACTTACTATATAGCATAGGAAACACTGCTCAATATTCTGTAATAACCTAAATGGAAAAAGAATTTGAAAACAAATAGATATATGTATATATATAACTGAATCATTTTGCTGAACACCTGAAACTGTGAACCTGTCAATCCCAAACTCCCTAACTATTCCTCGCCCCTCCTGCAGAACCACTATTATGACCTTGGATTCAGACTATGGGGCCACCTTGGCCCAAAGGGACTGGAAAGAGGTAAGGCCATGTCACGAGCTGAAATGTCTCCCCTCTTTTGAGTGTGAGGTGGACACTGGGACCTTGGTTTGGCATGTATCGGCTGGCCTTCTCTGGTTCTAGGACCATGACCACACAAGGCTAGAGGAGTGGGATTTGATGAAAAAAAAGCCCAACTTTCTCTCTACCATTGAATTGTCAGCTTCCACTGTCCAGAAGAAACCAGCCCCCAGGGCAGAAATGCAGGCTTCCTTTTAGGTTCCAGGGGGACACTTAACAAAGCCTAGTGGGTGGAGGGCTGTCTCTTTGATCTCTGTCCCATCCATTCTTCTTAAAATCACATACCCAGAACCTCCCGCCAATTTCTGATCTTTTGTTCCAAGTCAACTAGTGAACAGTCATAAATTGCTTTGAAGATAAAAGCACACATCAGTGCACCATGATACCATTATTATTTTAACAAGTGGGGTCTGCACATGTCTCCTTGACATATGAGCTGTTCAAAATATTTGTTTTGTTTTTCAGTTCAGCTGCATGGGAAAAGGACTTGCATCATCCCTTGTGTATACTCCCACATCTACCCTACATGGAGTGAGCATTGTTTTCATAAAAATGTTTGCCTTTTCCCCAACAAAAGAAATTGATGCTTCTCACGGGGATACCACTCTGTTAGTCAAAACTCCAGTAATTACTTTCAGAGGCACATATTTTTATAATGTCTAATTTATTGCAATGCTTACAAATGCCAGTAAAATGTATAAGACTATGATATTCATAAGGCCAACGAAGTCCAGGTCACGCTGAAAAAGTCTGGTTCACAGTAAGAAGAAATACATACGTGAACATGATAATGGACTCATAAACGAGCATCAGGATGGACTCCACTCAGAGAGGAGAGACAGAATAAAGCGTTTTATGCTCTCCACCTCTCTCTTTTTTTTTTGGCTGTGCTGGGTCTTTGTCACTCCATGTAGGCTTCAGTACTTGTGGTGCGTGGAAGCAGTTGCTTCACGGTATGTGGAATCTTTCCAGACCAAGAATTGAACCTGTGTCCCCTGCATTGGCAGGTGGGTTCCTTTCCACTGAACCACCAGGAAAGTCTCTCTAGATGCACTATTTTTTTTTTTTTTAATTTGGCTGCACTGGGTCTTTGTTGCTTTTGCGTAAGTTTTCTCTAGCTGTGGCAAGCGGGGCTGCTCTTCCCTGCAATGCACAGGCTTCTCTTTATGGTGGTTTCTCTTGTGGAGTACAGGCTCTAGCGTGTACAAGGGCTGCAGCAGCCGAAGGATATAGGCTCCGTAGTGGCAGCTCTCGGGCTCTGGAGCACAGGCTCGGGAGGTGTGGCACACGGACTTAGTTGCACTGAGGCATATGGGATCTTCCCAGACCAGGGATTGAATCTGTGTCCCCTGCATTGGCAGGCAAATTCTCGTTCATTGTGTCACTAGGGAAGTCCTGTAGATCCACTCTTAATGGCTGTTCTCCAAACATCTTTTTCAAGAATCTTTCCAGAATTTCTCTGGAAGCATATCTGATTGTGTCATGGCACACGGCTTTGGCACCTTCACTAATGCCTTTGCAAGCCTCACCAATATCTAATGTTTCCATTTGCTCAGCCTCACTGGCAGATCACCTGTCAAGCACTAGAACTGGCCTGTGGGCTGACAGCTTAGGACTGAGCAGAAAATGAGGAAGGCTGTTCAAGAGGGTTGAGGAGAGGCCACTGGGTAGGGCTTGGAAATAAAGAGTCAGTTCACAACGTCTAGACCTTATAACAGATACCTGGGAGCATTTGTCACACCTGCCACAGGTTATAGGCTGTATCACCGGGTCTCCACTCCAAGCCTGAGCATGAAATTCTGTCCAGCCCAGTTTCTCTCTCAGCTGTGATGGAGGGGTCCACAGTGTGGTCTGACAGCCATACCTCAGGGAACAGATCCATCCTACAGGAAGAAGCCAGAGCCTTACCAGCAGCCAGAACTGCTCCTGCCTTGGGCTAAAATCCTGGCGTTTCTAGCTGGAAACATTTTCCTGATTCCTGCTTCTTTCAAAGGTGTCCTCAAAAGTCAGTCTGACTTTCCACAGACCTGGCTCTCTGCAGTTAGTCAGGGGCCCTGACCCAACTCTATCAACTGCCCCTGAACCCCAGAAACCCCACTGATACAAACCCCGCCACAGCCCTCCTCTCCCTCCCCTCAAGTCCCCAGGCACTGCTGCCTGCTCCCTCTCTGGGATCTGCCCACTGCCTTGTAGCATCTTTGGCATTGCTTGGTCTGTATTGTAAATAAACTTTCCACCAATGCCTTGGTTTCTTGTCTGATTAGTACAGAGCAGGGAAGGAGCAGTCCAATTAGATCTACCTCTAGAAATTCCTATCCCAGGATGTCTGCGAGGGACAGCCACGCACTCCCAGTCAGCCAGCGCCCCAGTGGGCTTCGTTTCTCTACCATATGGCAGACCAGACACATTCTGGAAGAGTTTACCACCCCCAGGAGACAAGAATATGTTCCAGAGCTCTCCCTCCCATACTCTCTCGGGGAGATCAGCTTCACTCATAGCAAAATAAATGAAAGCACTCAAAGGTCTTTGATCTCTCACAAGAGAAGGAGTCCCTGGCTGTCACAGGGTGTCCTGCCCCTCCCCACATCCCTCACGTGCAATATGGGCTGAAAACTGGGGCCCTTATTTCAGGACAGGGGCATCTGTATTCACCATTTGAGCTGTGACATTCCCAGGGCCAGGAAGCAATCAGAAACTTCCTGCCCCAGGACCAAAGGAGCGCTTGCTTTATTGATGAGTTCCAGAAAGTGCCAACCTCGCACTGGGCATGACTTCACCCTCATGTGTGCCCTGCATTATTCAGCCCACAGATGCATTCTCCCCAGGCCTGTGACTGTCTGGGCTGTCTGCTGTGGATGGCATTCGCAGCTGTGGCACCACCAATGTTGCTGTCTGTATTCATCCTTCCAGAATCTGTTTGGTTATTGCTGTGACTGAACTTGCTGAGGCTGGATGGTTTTTTGGTTTTGTTTCGGTTTTTTTGGGGGGGCAAATTCAGCTCCATGCAGCTGACTTTGCTGGCAGTTTTGAACACAGGATGGGAAATCTACAACAGCCTCAGGTTGAGTCAAGCAATCAGCAAACAGCCGAGTACCACCCTCCTCCCACCCCTGCTGAGCTCCTCTCCCAGGACGGAGCCACACACACAGACTCCCATCCATCTCTAATTGATGACATAATGAAAGCTGCTCTTCTGTGGAAAGAAATAGAATATGGCATAAATCATCCTGCTGGGACAAAAATGAAATAGAGATCCAGAATTTAAAAATAGCAACTGTATGTTTGCACATTTAGTCATCATCTGATAAGGGGGTTCTTCCCACCCTGCAGCATCTCCGAGTGAGAAGGGGAGAGCATCCCCTTGTGCCCAGGGAGGGGTTGTTGGAGAACCCAGAAGGTGGAAGGAAATCACTGTTGGTGGAGTCCCTAGGGTGGGCCAGACACAGTACCCTTGAGGTCTCCATGTTTGATCTTCCTAAGAAGTGGACTAGGAGACGGTCCTGATGTGACAAACTGGGAAACTTAGGTCAAGAGAAATCAGAACGTGGCCCGAGGTCACACAACAGACAAGTGATGCACGTGGAATTCTAACTGGAATCGAACTTGGGGTTCCCTTCCCCCATCACAAGGCAGAAGAGAGACAGGGAGGCTGTGGGAGACCCAGCAAGAGCAGAGAGGGGCTGAGAGGGGAGCAGAGAAGAATGGGCAGGACCAGCAGGGTCTGATGGTGTGGTAGGAGCTCCAGCAACAGGATCTGCAACCCTATACTTTCTCTTTTTGCATTTAGTATTTTTAACTGTGTAATATATACATAACATAAAATTTACTGCTTTAGTCATTTAAGTTCCGTGTCCTTAGGTACACTGACATTGTTGTGTGACCATCACTCTCATCCATCTCCAGAACTATTTTCTCTTGCAAAACTGAAACCCTATGTCAATTAAAGGCTTTCCGGGTGGCGCTAGTGGTAAAGAACACGCCTGCCAATGCAGGAGACATAAGAGATGTGGGTTTGATCCTTGGGTCAGGAAGATCCCCTGGAGAAAGAGATGGCAACCCACTCCAGTATTCTTGCCTGGAGATTCTCATGGACAGAGGAGGCGGGCGGGCTACAGTCCATGGGGTCGCAAAGAGTTGGACATGACTGAAGTGACTTAGCACACATACTAGTTAAACAATAACTCCTCATTCCTTTTTGCTCTCAGTCCCTGTAATCAACCATGCTACTTTCTGTCTGTATGACCACTCTAAGGGGATCCTTGTATTTATGAGGAAAATGTGTAAGTTCAGTTCAGTTCAGTTCAGTTGCTCAGTCATGTCCGACTCTTTGAGACTCCCATGGACTGCAGCAGGCCAGGCCTCCCTGTCCATCACCAGCTTCCGGAGCTTACTGAAACTCATGTCCATTGAGTCAGTGATGCCGTCCAACCATCTCATCCTCTGTCGTCCCCTTCTCCTCCTGCCTTCAATCTTTCCCAGCATCAGGGTCTTTTCCAATGAGTCAGTTCTTTGAATCAGGTGACCAAAATATTGGCGTTTTCAGCTTCAGCATCAGTCCTTCCAGTAAATATTCAGGACTGATTTCTTTTAAGATGGACTGGTTGGATCTCCTTGTTGTCCAAGAGACTCTCAAGAGTCCTTTCCAACACCACAGCTCAAAAGCATCAATTCTTCAGTGCTCAGCTTTCTTTATAGTCCAACTCTCACATCCATACATGACTACTGGAAAAACCATAGCTTTGACAAGGAGGACATTTGTTGGCAAAGTAATATCTCTGCTTTTTAATATGCTGTTAGGTTGGTGATAACTTTTCTTCCAAGAAGCAAGGGTCTTTTAATTTCATGGCTGCAGTCACCATCTGCAGTGACTTTGGAGCCCCCCAAAATAAAGTCCGTCACCGTTTCCATTGTTTCCTCATCTATTTGACATGAAGTGATGGAACCAGATGCCATGATCTTAGTTTTCTAAATGTTTCAAGCCAATTTTTTCACTCTCCTCTTTCACTTTCATCAAGTTCTTTGCTTTCTGCCATAAGGGTGGTGTCATCTGCATATCTGAGGTTATTGATATTTCTCTCGACAATCTTGATTCTAGCTTGTGCTTCATCCAGTCCAGCATTTTTCATGATATACTCTGTATATAAGTGTGTAAATGCACCCCCAAATTTGGAAGCATCCTCTCTCCTATGGCAACATGCAAATTACGATGCCCAGAGACAGACTTTATATCCCTTCTCCTCCCATGGTGCCTAATAGAAGCCTTTGCATGCAGCAGGTACTTAAGAAATATTTGTGAATGTCTTTATTGGGTTCAGGATAACCTTTGCCCCCGTGTCACCGCATCCCCCCACCACCATTTTCAGTGTGCTCACTATGCGACAGCTGTGTCCAAATTTACTGCTCATTTTACACCAGTAACATCTGGGAAGAAAATATCCCTTGGAACCACCTTCTGGAACCTTCTCTGAGGGTGCTATTTCTGAGAAGCGTCTCCAGGGTGCTTCCAGCAAGGACTCTAGAGCCCTCCAGAAGGTGTGCATTGCTCACAATCAGATCATTCATTCTTCTGCTGACTATTCTCTGTTTCAAAGGTTTTCCTTACTTAGACTGTTCACCTCCTATACGATCTACTGCAGGGACACTCTCAGGAAAGAGTCAGGCAGACACAGAATGAGAAAGGATGCTCTTTTGGCAAGGATGAAGACAAGAGGCATCCCCCTGGGGTCAGATTTGGGTCCCTGATGGGCTGTGGCCCTGGCCTGCCTAGAGGGTGCAGTGACCCAGCATCCTGCCTCCCTTGTCAGCCCTGGGATGGGAGGATTCCAGAGAAGCATCTTAGTGCCCAGGACAGGGGCAGAGCGGCCACACCGTGGGGCAGATGAAAAGAAATAAAGCCACTAGATGTAACTGGTGGGATCACGCCAGAAGTCCCAAGGTTTCCAAAGAAACCTTTCCAGTTGGAACTGAATTTTCCTCTCCCCAGCCATGCCCAGGGATTATGCTTAAGCACCTGTTCATCTCCAGACAGCAGCAGCTGGAAAGGCTAGTAGGGGAGGTTACAGCCCCACCCCCACCCCACCCCCCCACCCCCCACTCCCACCCCACTTTGTGCCTGGAGATTTCTTGGAAGCCCCACCCAGGAAGCTGGAGGAAGGGAAGCCTGAGGGGAGAGGAGGAAGGAAACCTAAAGGAAGGAAACTGGATGAAAGAGGAGGGGGAGCTCTTGTGTTCCAGATGTGCGACTTATAGTATGCAGCCTGCTTTCCATGGGAGCAAGGGTGGGAGCAAGGGAGGGGGTGGGGGAGCGCCCAGCAGTGGAACTCCAATCTAGGGCCTGCCAGCATCTGAGCACCTTCTAAGGCCAGGCCTGTGTAAGATGCTGGAAGGGGGCCCAGATGAAAAGCTACTTAAAGTGTTATAACTATGGGGTTTGTGGGGTTTTTTTTTTCTATTTTATTTTTTTAGTTTAAGATGTGATTCCAGCTCCCAAGTAACATCACTGGAGTCTGTTGAGGAGAACAACATGGATGATGAAGCTGGAGTGAAGCATCTAAACTGGCGTGTGACCAGATTCTAGGCTGGGGTGCACAGCTTGTGAATTCGGGGGGTCATGGTGGGGCATGTGGTGTGATCACCCAAAGGCCTCCTCAGAGGATTCCCCGCCTCTCTGACTAGGGTATCAGTATTCCATCTGCACACTCCAGCAGGCAGAGGCTGGGTGGGAGCAGGGTCCGAGTGCCATGATCCCAGCTCCAGGGGGTGGGGGATGGGGGGCGGGGGGTTGGCATTGAGTCTGGTCACTCCTTTCCACGTGGGAGAAGGCATCTCAGTGCAGAATTCAGAAGGCTCACATGGTACAACCAACTGGGCCAACCAACAACCTCAAGACTCAGAGCCTTCCCAAGAGGTACGAGGACCCCAGATGTAAGGGACTCAGTTTCCAGATTCTCACGGAGGCAGCAAAATGTGCTGCCTCCAAAATATCCCTTTGGCATATGGATTACTTTGAGCTGAAACCAGTCAAGGCCCAGAAGACTCAAGAAGACCTTTGTCCCCCTTAGCCTCCTAAAGACTGGATCAGAGGGCCTGACCCAGGAGGGAAGCATCAATCACTGGAGGTAACCACAGTTGGAGCCAGGTGTGTAGCTGGGAGGAGCCCACCGCAGTCTGTTAAATTCCTCCCTGGGTCCTGTTGTATCTACCTGGCTCAGGAAACATTTATTTACCAAACATTTGCTGTTCTGTCTCCCTGCCAGTTGCCCCCCTCTCCCTTGGTATCCATATATTTTGTATATGGATACAAGACAATAATGTATCCATATTATTATCCATAATAATACAAGCAAGATGTCTTTTAATGAACACACAATGACACACCTAACCATCTGATACTTTTCAAAAAATGTTGACTTCTTATATTTAATAATTATTTTAATCAAAACTTATAACAACGTGTTAATATTTGTTTTGATCACATGTGATTATTATTAAGATGATAACTAAATCCAGAGGAAATAATTTTTAAATTTCCACTTCTGTTCATATTTCTGTAACCAAGTATGATGGGCAGTCAATGAAAGATTTGCAATCACAAAAATATCTTTTCTTGGCATAAAATCCTGTGTGGAAGAGGAATGGAAATACGATTTACAGATAATAAATTTCCAATACCCAAAGAAGAGAATTTGTTGTATTTTTAAATGGATGCTGGGCTTCCCTTGTGGTTCAGCTGGTAAAGAATTCGCCTGCAATGCAGGAGACCTAGGATCAATCCTTGGGTTGGGACGATCCCCTGGAGAAGAGAACGGCTACCCACTCCAGTATTCTGGCCTGGAGAATTCCATGGACTGTATAGTCCATGGGGTCACAAAGAGTCAGACGTGACTGAGCAACTTTCACTTTAAGTGATGATAGTGGACTTAAAACAACTAAAGTGTTTCCCTTCTGTTAGATATATTTTGAAGGGGGATGAACTGCTTTATTTTAAAATGCTGACATTTGCATTATGTGGGAAATTCTACCTCACATATTTAAACTTGATGAAGAGAGAAATTCAGCTGTCAACTTAAAAATGTGGATGCAAGAACATAGTGTTTTGGAAAAATTTTAGAGTATAGGTTAGCAAAAAGATTGGAAGACAAACAATTTTAGGGTTATGGGGACTGAGGTGCCATTGAACAGAATGATATTAAGAAAAATTCCTAGGATTTTAATATCAACTTAATATGTTTCTGCACACTGCACATGCTCTCCCAAAACAAGATGAACCCCTCACTTTTGTTTACTTTTCCCAACTTTTTGTTCTCTTCATATTCTTCGGCATTCAGGCTGGGGTGGAGGTGAGGACATTAACTGGGCTCTGATAAATTCAACAATGATTGAGTATAAATATATGTATACATTTACATATTCATACCATATGCTGTGACTATAACATGCATATTTATTATAATATAAATTTCTAAATTTATATTTAGAAATTATTTATAATACTTATGTATTATGATTATAAAATGTAACATTTTATTATTTAATTTATAATTATTATAATATAATTATAATGATAATTTATTATGGTTATGTATTTATTATTACAATTATTTTGTAATTTATTCTAATTATAAATATATAATTACAATTATCATATGAAAAATAAGTTTTTGGCTGTCCCCTCTAGAAACATATTTTCTAGTCTTGACTATCCTGAAAGAAATTGTGACATATTTTCAACCTTTACCTGGTGTTTCAGAAATTTGTTGGGCTGGTGACACTGAGTGGAGTGTAATATGAGACCGGGGCTGGATGGCCTGCCCATACCCTGCTTGTGTGTTAAAGAAAGTGGACAAAGACATGTGAAAAAGGGAATCCAGAGGTTCTGGTTTCTCCTTGGCCACCACACACCATCCCTAGGACGCTAGTAGGGGAAAGAGACAAGGAGGCTTGAGGGACACAGCCCGAGGCCCATGCAGCCTGCTAGCCCTGCAGCAATGTCCTGTTCATCACCGGAGAGCGGCCACAGCTGCTGCCCAGGACTTGTCCGCACCCACTGAGGGCAGGAGATACAGCCTCGTTCTACACTGGGCTCTAATTGCCCCCAGCACACAGTCACAGCCTGATTAACTCATTAACTCATTGACCATGGGATTTTTGCAGAAACTAACAGTTTTGTCTGGCAGTTTTTCTTTTGGCCAGCCCCAAATTAATTCTTTTATTTTGCTAACACTTTGTGGATTATGACGTTCAATAGGTAACACCTGACACACCTATACAGTCTTCCAATTTTCGTGAAATATTTATTATCAGTTTACTCTTCTGAGAAAAAAGGAGCATCCTCCAGCACTGTGAGTTTCATGTTCACTTTCCGAATCAGCATCAGTCACTAAGATTTTCTGTCTTTTTGTTGGTCTGATAGTCACATCATCTAAATCAGAATTATGTTCTGAAGAACTATCTTCTGAGACCCTTCTATACATGTCACTCAGACTTTTAGAGAAAGTACCTGCCTAAAATTCACGGAAAATTTTTTCTTCAATCAAAATGTTGCAGTGTGTCACTTTTGAAATTTTTAGTTTTATAATACACACAAGGTGGAAACAAAAACCTAATGGAGCAAAGTGTGAAGATAACGAAAATCGTTAAGCTGTATAATGAACACTTGATCAATTTTAAGCTCTTAACAACTTCCCACAGTGATGCTAATTGTTATCACTCTCTAAAAATGTATTGATAGGTCTCCAGTCAATAACGTCCAGGTCACAAAAGACGTATTAATACAACTCCAGTCGATAATTAATAACCCTGGAAACCAAGGGCTATGGGGGCAAGGCTTTGTCCCTGCAGAGCAAACACGCTGCAAATTCAGAAATCAGAAATTCCCACATAGTTACAAACAAGAACCCACACTACAGCACAGGGAACTCTGCTCAAATTCTGTGGCCGCCTAGATGGGAGAGGAGTTCGGGGGACAATGGATACATGCATATGGATGGCTGAGTCCCTTTGCTGTCCACCTGAAACTATCACAACATTGTTAATTGGTCATACTCCAATATAAAATAAGATTTTATTTTTCTAAAAAGAAAGAAGCTCCCACACTCTTATCTTTTCACATTTTATAGGCTCATGTTTTTACTGTACTGATGGGCTGGCAGCCAAGTTACTTTGTACTCATCACCTTTCAATATATTCATCTGTGAACAGAACTCAGTAACGGAGAGCATCAGGCCCACGTTTCTAAGAGAAAGAAGGGAAAGAAAAGGAAATCATGTTACATACCAAGCAGGGCAAATTGCTGCCAGAATTTCAGTGTATAAACCTATGAGAATAGAGTTCTGTGCTCCAGAAGAGGAACCAACAAAATCCACGGAACCTTGGCTTACTTATCTCTACAGTGGAAAGAATATTCCTCCTTAACCCCTCAGGGGTGAAATATGTAACAAATTCATAGCTTGGGGAGTTTCCCTGATGGCTCAGATGATAAATAATCCACCTGGTGGCTCAGATGGTAAAGCGTCTGTCTACAATGCGGGGAGACCCAGGTTTGATCCCTGGGTTGGAAAGATCCCCTGGAGAAGGAAATGGCAAGCCACTCAGGACTATTGCCTGGAAAATCCCATGGACAGAGGAGCCTGGTAGGCTACAGTCCGTGGGGTTGCAAAGAGTCGGACACGACTGAGCGACTTCACTTGCCAATACAGGAGATGCAGATTTGATCACTGGGTTGGGAAAATCCCTGGAGAAGGAAATGGCAACCCACTCCAGTAATCTTGCCTGGAGAATCCCATGGACAGAGGAGCCTAGCAGGCTACAGTCCATGGGATCACAAAGAGTCAGACATGACTTAGAGAATGATGTTGCTCCCTAATCCTGGATAAAATCTGTAACAATTTTATAGCTTGCGGATGAATTAGAAAGAAATTTGGAAGGTGCTGAGGGTTTAGAAGTAGTATTAAGGTGTAGTGAAGTATTTCCACTAAAATCGGTCTTGCACAGAGCTTTCAAATATCTTGAGCTCTCGTGACTCTGTCATCTTAAAAGTGGGTAACAACCCTTCTCAAAGTCTCCTCCCACCTCTTCTAACTCCTCCCCCTTATTGTCGCTCTAAATCCGGAGAATAATTCTGGGAATTTACCCACCAAAAAAATGTTTAAATTCCCCCTTTCCCTTCACTCAGCTTCCTAAGACAGTAGATGTGTAGGTGCCTCCTACCCAAGTGAATCTAATTTTTTATTCTTCTGGCAACTGAAAACAAAACAAAACACATGACCTAAAAGTTGAGAATTATGCTTTGTTTGAGGACCTTACTGAGGACTAAAGCCCAGGAAGGCAGCCTCTGAGATCGCTCTGAGGGACTTGTTCCAAAGAGGTTGAAGGGAAGAATCTGGTTCTATAGGAGTTTTTGCTGAAATAAAAAGGTAGTTGAACATCAAAAGATCACTGCTAATCTCTCTCTCTCTCTCCACACACACACACACACACACACACACACTAGACTTCTTAAGTTGATTTCAATGCTTTTCTGTGTATGGAAAGAGGCAAGAGTCTGGACTCACTGAGATTACTCCTTTAATAAGCATCTTAACTATCAGGGCCAGTATCTTTTCTTTCTCCATCCTGAATCCCCCTCCATCCTAAATCCCCTGTACCTTCAGAGCAGCTGCGGTGGCTGATGGCTTTTTGGCTGCAGCATCTTTTGTTTACTAACATGGCAGGTGACCCTCTCTGTCCACACTTCCTAGAAGGGTCCTGATCTTTATAAAGCCCTGAACCAGAGGAGAACATTGCTGACCACCTTTACTGGCCAGGATTTCTGCATATCACAGGGAGCTCTCCTCCTGGTCTTTCCCACATGGTGTTAAGGTGACCTCCCAGGCATACTCTCATTTTCCTGGTGAAGAGTCACGGAGCTTCGTGGGCTTCCATTGGACAGAAGCCTGGTCTATGTTTGGACTGAGTAGTTTTCATCCTGGGGGCACTGGTGGGAGTTATAGGGGTTTGTCTCATCATGTTATAGGCAGTTCCCAAACCACCAGGAGAGTGGAACATCAAACCCCAAAACTGATCCTGGTTTGGCTCAGTTGCTCTGCAGAATTGAGAAGGTCCTGTCACTGAAATTTCTCAAGAAAAGGAAACCACAGATCAGGTTGAATGTATCATCTTGGGCACATTTATCTTAAACTGGACACAAACCCAATACCTCGGTGAAGTTTTTTTGTGCAATCACGATGTTTCACAGGAGGAAAAAAATAAAAGTACATTTTGTGAGTGGGGCAAAGGCCTAATAGTATGGTTTCTGATAAAGGTCAAAGGTCTGGGAGAGATTTTGGTGAAATCAGCTGAAGTGCTTAGCTTGAACCCAGAGCTAGCTGAGGTTTCAGACTTCACAAAGAAGCTTTTATTACAAGCCGTTCAGAAGTTGGTCTTCATAGCCCGAGGCCACTTAAGTAGGGCTGTGTCTTGAAAATGCTCTAAAACCACAGCGAACATTTTCCACATGAATCATCATCTGTCTGGGAAGTAAGAGGACTCAGGCAAATGCACCTCCATTTTTCTTTGGGTCACTTGGACAATTCAGATAACAATGCACAGTGATCCCAATCCACATGTTTTCAGATCTAAAGATGTATTTGTCATTTGAATGGGCTTGAGACTGGAAGTGAATTTTGTGAAGGTATGCGAAAAGGGGCTGATGGCCGCTAACAGACCTGGGACACATTTTCTAAGTGATTTTTCCAAGATTCGCTCAACGCATATTCAAATCCTATTTGGATGAGAGATGTTGAATTCCTCTCCCTCTTGGTTCCTGGAGGGTTGATCCCTGGGTCAGGAAGATCCCCTCGAGAAGGGATAGGCTACCCACTCCAGTATTCTTGAGCTTCCTTTGTGGCTCAGATGGTAAAGAATCCGCCTGAAATGCAGGAGACCTGGGTTCAACCCCTGGGTGGGGAAGATCCCCTGGACCTAGGAGGGCATGGCCACCCGCTCCAGTATTCTTGCCTGGAGAATCCCATGAACTGAGGAGCCTAGTGGGCTATAGTCCATGGGGTCACAAACAGTAGGACACAACTGAGCAACTTTCACTTTCACTTTGGTGCCTGGATTCATTCTGCAAGAACCAAAGGGAGAAGCTCATTTGCCCAGGAGAACCTCTCAGACTGAGAATCAGAACAGTAAGGGACAAAGAACTGTAAACAGACACTGATGGGAAGGCCCATTCTTTTTCAAAGTATTTGTTTTATTTTTGACTGCACTGGATCTTTGTTGCTGTGCTCAGCTTTCTTTAATTGCCTCAAGCTGGGGCCACTCTTTGTTGCCGTGCGGGCTTCTCATTGTGGTGGAGCACAGGCTCTAGGAACTGCGGGCTTCAGTAGTGGTGAGGCACGGGCTTCACTGCTCTGCAACATGTGGGATCTTGCTTTGGGACCAACCCGTGTCCCCTGCATTCCAAGGTGATTACTTAACCACTCAGTTTAGTTTAGTTCAGTCACTCAGTCGTGTCCAACTCTTTGTGACCCCTTGAGCAACAGCACGCCAGGCCTCCCTGTCCATCACCAACTCCCACAGTCCACTCAAACCCATGTCCATTGAGTCGGTGATGCCATCCAACCATCTCATCCTCTGTCGTCCCCTTCTCCTTCTGCCCTCAATCTTTCCCAGCATCAAGGTAACCACTCAACCACCAGGGAAGTCCAGAAGGCCCATTCTTGAAGCCATATTGTGGCTGGTGGAATTATCTTCCTCACACCTCATCAAAGTTAGACCAACCCCATGGCCACCCAGATCCAGCCTGCTGTTCACAGAGCCCACCTGGGACAGTTTCCGTTTGGCCCAATCCAAGAAACCTAAACAGTAGTTCTGTACTTGGAATTCTCCATGTGGAGAGAGCTGCTGTCTTCCAGATGGAGAGGAATCAGCACTCGTAACAGCTTGGGGTAACAGCTGGACTGGACTCAATTCACCTTTCTGCTATGACAAAATGAATTCCCAGGCATGTCCAGAATATGAGCACCGTTGGAGGACTAGGTGTCCTTTCTTTTTTTTTTTTTACATTATATTTTATCTATTTGTATTAAGATGTGATTGATACATAACATTATATTAGTTTCAGGCGTAAAACATAATGACTCCATATTTGTATATATTGTGATGATCACTATAATAAATCTATTTAGCATCTCTCTTCACACACAGTTACAAATCTTTTTTATTTTCTTGTGGTGAGAGCTTTTAAGAACCATTCCCTTAGCAACTTCCAAATATAGAAAACAGTATGATTAACTACAGTCATCCCACAGTACATTGCATCCCCTGGACTTATTTTATAACTGAAAGTTTGTACCTTTTGATTCCCTTCACCCATTTTGCCCCCAAGAGCTCCCCCCACCCCTGCCTCTGGCAACCACCAATCTGTTCCATGTATCTATGAGCTTGTTTTTATGCTTTTTATTATTATTTATTATTATCATTATTATTGCCTTTGTTGTTACTTAGATTCCATGTGTAAGTGAGATCACATGGAATTTGTCTTTCTCTATCTGACTTATCTCACTTAGCACAATGCCCTCAAGGTCCATCCATGTTGCAAATGTCAGGATTTCCTTTTTCATGGCTGAGTAATATTCCATTATATATATATATTATATATATATATATGCTTCATTTTTTCAATTCATTTGTACATCAGTGGACATTTAGGATCTTTTATAAGCTCAGACATTTTTGAAAATAGCTCTATATGTAGCAACAGATGCTTAAAAATGTGATTATTTTCCCATATGTCCAATAAAATGGATTTTATTATAACTGTGCCTCTCAGCCAGGGCTGGGGAATGCAAAGAAGTGCCAGGAGCAGCTAGGAAAGACCTCCTGCTAGAGGTCTGAGAGAAGCCTAACAATTTGGAGGCCTTTCAAAAAGAATTTTAAATGGTTACAAAGCTGCAGACCATCAAACGGAAGAGTGGACATGGTACAATAAATAGTAAAATCAGGCGAATGGAAACCAAAACCCAACAGTTGCAAGAGAAAGATGACTGGGCTGAAGATATCAACTGATCCTTTATGTATTTGTTACGGGAGAGACCACCGGGTAGACGCCAAGATTTCTCACAACCGGTGCACAGAGGAACCTATGATCAGTTCCATTAAGGCACTGGGCCTACAAGTGAGGGTTGGCTCATCATATGAGGACTATTTGGGCAGGAAGAGAGGGTGGGGGGTGGGGAGAGCAACATGCAGCCCCAGGGGCTTGAGGAAGGGAGACACATTACCCTCATTTGCCCAGGACCCGGGGGCTTCCCAAGAAAAGGTTTTTCAGTGCTAAAGCCAGGAAAGCTTGGGCAAACCCAGAGGGTTGGTTCCCACTCCACCGTGGCAGGAAGCACTCTGCCTAACCCTAACCAGAACCAGAACTGCCTCTGGACCTCACGTTTATTCCCAGACACACATCTGCAGGTGGGGGTAGCTCCCACAGCCTCTGATCTTGGGGTTCTGGCAAGTCACTGGCCTGGTGCTTGTAAAACATGGTCGAAACCAGAGGATGCGGGAGGTGGGACGGACAGCAGAGGATGGGGAAATACTCTCTTGGGGAGCCCCAACTGCAGCAGTTGTTGCAGACTTGACTTTTCTTAGCCTGAAGCTGCAGGAGAAGGAAGCAGTCCCTCAAGAGTCCCAGGAATCCTGGGCACAGGTCACCTCCTTCAAATAGGCCTGGTGAGTCATGCCAGATGCCTCCTGGGCATGGATGAGGTGGCAACAGCTGGCATCCCAACTCTGCAGGCAGCCTTCAGGGCAGGAGCCAACCTGCTATCTCTGACCAGCTTGTCTTGCCTCCACCAGCCTTGGAGATTCCTGGTCAATTCCTTAGAATGCTGGTTAACAGGGAAAACTCAGGCTGTGGAACCCCAGACTCAGTAAGGCAGCTTTCGCGGTGGCCTTTTACCTAGTGTTGCAGGTAATGAGCTTTTCCCCATAGAAGAGGACTGCTCCCCACCTCCCCCACCCACCCCATTTCATACCAGTGCTTTGACATAGCTATCCCTGTGCTGGAACATTCTGTCCTGTGCCAACAGACTCCCTCATCTCAGCACAGTGACTTTCGCTCCACAGAGAAACTTTGCTGCCCTATTCTAGGACTACGACATAATTCTACCCATTCCTACAGAGTCATCCTTCTTGGAAGGTTGACAGTCACTAAGGCTTCCCTGGCAAAACAATGCTGCATCTGGGTTTGCCCAAATTTTCATGCTTTTAACACAGAAAAAAAATTTTTTTAATTATTATTTTTATTTTTTAGGTTGTGCTGGGCTTTCCTTGCTGTGCATGGGCTTTTTCTAGTTGCAGTGAGCGGAGACGTCTCATCTTGTTGCAGAGTACACGCTCTAGGGCACGCCAGCTTCAGTAGTAGTGGCGCACCGGATTAGTCGTCCCAAGATGTGTGAGGTCTTCCGGGGCCAGGGATTGAACCCATGTTCCCTACATGGCCAGGCAGATTCTTAACCACTGGACCCCCAGGGAAGTCCAAGATTTTTCTATTTCTGACCCTCAGAGGGGTCCCCAGTCTTCCTTCCCCTACACTGATAAGGAGGCTAAAGGATCATGCTCCACCTTTCCTGGTTCATTTTTTCCTGCATCTATCCAGTGAAGAGGAACTAAAAAGCCTCTTGATGAAGGTGAAAGAGGAGAGTGAAAAACTGGCCTAAAACTCGACACTCAAAAAACAAAGATCATGGCATCCAGTCCCATTACTTCGTGGCAAATAGATGGGGCAAAAATGGAAATAGTGACAAACTTTATTTTCCTGGGCTACAAAATCACTGCCGATGGTGACTGCAGCCATGCGATTAAAAGACGCTTGCTCCTTAGAAGAAAAGATATGACAAACCTAGACAACGTATTAAAAGCAGAGACATTACTTTGCCAACAAAGGTCCGTCTAGTCAAAGCTATGGTTTTTTCTAAATGAATAGATGTGAGAAAGTGATAGTCACTCAGTCGTGTCTATAGAAAGCTGAGCACTAAAGAACTGATGCTTTTGAACTGTGGTACTGGAGAAGAGTCTTGAGAGTCCCTTGGACTGCAAGGAGATCAAACCAATCAATCCTAAAAGAAATCAACCCTGAATAATCATTGGAAGGACTAATGCTGAAGCTGAAGCTCCAATACTTTGGCCACCTGATGTGAAGAGCTGACTCTCTTGAAAAAACTCTGATGCTGGGAAAGATTGAAGGCAGGAGGAGAAAGGAATGACAGAAGATGAACTGATTGGATGACATCACTAAGTCAATGGACATGAGTTTGAGTAAATTCTGGGAGACAGTAAAGGACAGGGAAGCTTGGCATGCTGCAGTCCATTGGGTCTCAAAGATTTGGACATGACTGAGCAACTGAACAACAACAAATCCACCAAAGAGAATTTGCTGGACATCCTTAGAGAAGGTGAGGGCTTCCCTGGTGGCTCAGCTGGTAAAGAATCTGCCAACAATATAGGAGACCTGGGTTTAATCTCTAGGTCAGAAAGATCCTCTACAGAAGGGAAAGACTAGCCACTCCAGTATCCTAGCCTGGAGAATTCCATGGACAGAGAAGCCTGGCAGGCTTCTCCATGGGTTTGCAAAGAGTTGGACACTACCGAGAGACTTTCACTTTCACTTTTAGAGAAGGTGAAAAACTTCCCAGTACTGTGGTTTTTTCAACTGGCACACATCTGAAGCTGTGAGATAGACTGCAGTGAATCTGTTTTTAAAAATAGTTCTGGGGCTTTTTACATACAAGTTCTTTATTTTGGGGGAAGTAAATTATAGTTAATTTACAATACATAAGCTCTTTAAAAACAAAAATTTCAACTTAACAATTTTCTCAAAAGAAGCCACTTGCCAGATTAAGAAATGTGTATTTCGGGGTTGTCTTCAAATATCTGCTTGTGTCCCAATCAACATTTCCATGCATATTTCTTCCTAAGAGCTTTAATCTGGGTATTTTCCACAATGTGCCCTTGATACAAGAGATAATCCACAATTAGGAGAGAAAGAAAAGCAGTGACAGTGGCTGTGAAGGGTGCTATGACAGACGGCTGGCTGGGGACTCAGAGCATGGCACAGTCCCGGCTGAGCACAGAGGGGCATAGGCGGGAGGCTCCTCAGAAAATGAAGACATATCATATTTTACCGTGTATATATGGGATCTAGAAAAATGATATTGATGAATCTATTTGCAGGGAAGGGATGGAGATGCTGACATAGAGAACAGACTTGTGCACACAGTGGGGGAAGGAGAGAGGGGGACAAGTGGAGACAGTAGCATAGACATGTGTACACTATCATGGGTAAGACAAAGATGGCCGGTGAGATGTTTCTATAACACAGGGAGCCCAGCCAGGCACTCTGTGATGACCTAGAGGGGTGGGTTGGGAAGAGGGGAGAGAGGCTCAACAGGGAGGGGATATATGTATACTTATGGCTGATTTGTGTATTGTATGACAGAAACCATCAAAACATTGTAAAGCAATTTTCTTCCAATTAAAAAATAGAACAAACAAAGAACATGAAGGCTGGAAGCCATCTCAGAGGATGAGTGAAGTTGATTACTATCAGGGTAGGGGGACCTGTTGAGACAGGTGGTTTGTGCTTCAGACACAAGATTGCAGAGATAAAGCAAGGCTAGATCTTCCAGGGCCTCGTGTGCCAGGTTGAGGAAATCTGGCTTCATCCTGTGTGCTTTGGGGATTTGTTGTAACAGATTTCAAATAGGAAAGTGACATGATCGAATTTGTATCTGGAGTCTCTTAAACAAAGCGTCGGAGAAAGGAGAGTCTAGATGCAAAGAAATCAGCTGAGAGCCTTGGCAGTAGTCCAGACGAGAGGTGAAGAGGGATGGGAGTAAGGGGAAGCCGTGGGAGCGGAGAGAAGACAGCAAAATTCCCTCTACTTAGGAAGTGAAACTACCAATATTTCATGAGTATTGGATATTGGAGGTGCCAAGGCACGAACGTCAAGAGAATCATCCTGCTAAAAGAAGGCAGCCCACCTGAAGCACACATCAGATTCGGTCAGGCAGTAACTCCTGGGAAAAGATTTATTTTCTAAGAAATTAAAGGTAACTTGTCATGTGTCTGGAGGAGGAAGAGTGCTTCGTGAGGTTGTAGGGGGTGGGGTGGAGGGGACCTGACAGGTAGGTGGGAGCAGGGTTGGGAACAGAAGGCTTCCATGTTCAGACGGAAATATTGTTGAGGGTTCTTTGCATATGGGATGAAGAGGCCCTTACGGGGGTTCAGAACACACTCAGGTTCAAACCTAAACCAAGAAAATCCTGGGCCACCTCTCCACCGAGCACTGCTGGAGAAGCAAACTATACTAGAGTCAGTCCAGAAAATTCTGTCCCAACCCTGTGGGTTTCCTTCCAAGGAGAGAAGCCAGGAGGTGGGATCTAGCAAGTCCAGGGATGAGAGGAGCATATGGAAGTGTGCTGGTCACAGCTGGGGGGTCACCAAGGCAATTTCACCAACCTACCTCTGGGCAAGAAGAGTGGTTCTCTTGGACCAGCATCCCTGCCTCATTGGGAAACTTGCTTCATGGAAACGGTTCCATGATAACCTGATGTGCACCCGGAGTGGCTTGGCAAAAAAGAACCTGTAGCTGTGTGTCTGCTGCTTGTACGGACGCTGAGTCAGAAACACCCCGCACCTCTCACCTCTCTTTTTCCACTACTTTCTTTTTATTATTATTTTTTAAACTTTAGAAAAAATTCTGACTGTACCTCACGGCTTGGGGAATCTCAGTTCCCTGACCAGGAATCGAATTTGGGCCCACAGCCCTGAAAGCACTGTTTTAACTACTGGAACCCCAAGGAACTCCCTTCATTACTTCTTTTATAGCCAGGTTTGCCACCACGATAGAAGCCCTCTTAACTGGGCTCCCCTAACACTGCTAGATAAGCCCTAATCTCCCCTTTTCAGGAAAACACAGACTAAAGCTCCTCATCCATGAAGCATACAGGCTGGTTTGCCTGGGGGTTCTCAGGCTAACTCCAGGCCTGGCCCAGGCAGGCAGATCCAGGAAGGAGAGGGCATCCACCCACCAAGGCATCAGAGAGACAGGACAAGCTGGAGCCCTCTTGTGTGGGAGCCAGTTAAACACAGCAGACATTACCGCAGCCTATGAGCCACTGGCCAGGGCCTGGCCAGACTCTGAAGACTTACAGGTGTGAGACTGTGCCTGCCTTGTGGAGGCTGAACCCAAGGCTGGCAATCCCGACTCTTCTAGAGGCTGAGCAGGTACTGGGCCAGGCGGAGAGGGCAAGTATGGTGGTGGATGCTGGGGGACCCCTGCTCTGATCAAGTGTCCCGAAGTGGCCGGGCTGTTTCACGGGCCAGCAGGCAGTACACGTGCCCAGGGCCCTGTGCTCAGAAGGGCCCCACATTTGGGTTTTAAGGCTTTTCCTAGAATGATTTTGATTATTAAATTTTAGCTTGGAATTTGTGTTTTATAAATGAAGTCGGATGGGACACAGGAGTAGAGTTTCCGGGAGGCCTCAGCCCATGAAAGGGGTTGGTCACTGGCTCCCCAGGACCAACCAGGCACCCCCTCAGAGGCCCTGCCAGGCCACTCCTGCTGGTGCTTATCTTGGGGGGAACCAAGGCACATAGGCAGGGGACTGGCATCCAGCGTTCTTCTACCTTCACTGGCCACCTGTGGGGTCCTGAGTGTGAGCATCGGGGGGTGGGGGTCTCCCAGAGGACTCAGCGTCGATCTTATCTGCCCTGAGTTGGCGGTGCCATAGCACAAATGAGACTAAAAGCTCCTCCCTCAATTAAAATAGTTTCAATAAGAGTAGTCCAATACATATTTTTCAGTGTGTCTGGAAATTATCTAGTAAATGAGCATGTAAAATTGACAGGATGTTCTGGGTCTCTTCTTCCCATTGTGCCCAAGTTCCTGTTTAGAAGTTTCTCAATGATAATTTCCTGAAGCTTTGAAATCGATGCTTTTTTGAGGACTTCTCCACTCTGTCTCACCCCGAAGACTGGCCTCGGACACCTCACCCTGCTGCTTCTCTTTCAAAAAGGATCTCTGTCCCAGCAACCAAGTCAGAAACATTAGTCCATTGACAGAAGAATGGATAAAGAAGATAGGGTACATATGTACAATGGAATCTGCCTGCAATGCAGGAGACCCTGGTTTAGTCTCTGGGTCTGGAAGATCCCCTGGAGAAAGAAATGGCAACCCACTCCAATATTCTTGCCTGGAGAATTCCATAGACAGAGGAACTTGCTGGGCCACAGTCCATGGGGTCACAAAGAGTCAGACACAACTAAGCGACTAAGCATGCGCGCATGCAAGTACTGATGACTCTAGTTCACTTGGCAGTGCTTTATTTAAAACAAGAAAGTTTGGTGGGTAGATACACAGTTGGATAGATATGGCATAAAGCAAGTATGGGAAAACATTCATTGTATTGATAGAATCAAGGTGGTAGGTGTCCATTAAAAGACCCTTTCTCTGTTGCAGTATGTTTGGACATTTCCATAGTTAAATATTAGTGGGACAAGCCATGTTCGAGCAGAGCAGAAAAGAACAGGCATCCTCATCATTGGACATGGGAGAGTGGGAAAGACGCAGGGCTGGCATCAAGGCATCCCATGGACCATGTTATGATACCCAGGGAAATTTCTATAGCAGTGACAGACAGAAAGACTCCTGAAACAAAAGACAATTTCCTGTGCCAGCTTTGGGGGAGGCAAAACAAACACCTGAAAAAAAAAAAGGCAGCGAGAAAAGCACAAACGTACCCCCCCACCCCACATGTGATTAGCCCATGTTATCAGCACAGACAAGCCGTGTTAAAGAGAGATAGAGGCCAGGCCAGCTCTGCAGGCTAATCTCTCCAAGAATTAAAGCTTCATTAACTTGTTTTTGGCATTTCTCAGGAAGAATCCACAAGTTCTGAACTGTGACCGTTTGTATATTATTTCTTCTTATCGCTAAGAAAAAAAAAAAAACCACACACGGTTTGCCCACACTGACAGTGATTGGTGGATAGTGAAGACCTAATGCTGACTCTTTGGAATTTATCACTTATTGGCAATTTCCTGCCTTTTTCACTCCCTCGAGTCCATCCCTACAGGCGCTTAGGCTAGAAACCCCCTTTTCTTACCCCACTCCCACCCACAATGTTCCCTTTTTCTCCTCTTCCCTTGCTTTTTGAAGGAGGGGTTGCTAGGAAGCACCTCACTTTCTCCTCTCCAATTCTCCTGCTTGGGCTTGTTGCTTCCCAGGAATGGGGAGATGACTACCGCATCCTGAGGCATGACTGTTCTGGCTGTCATACTTGATGATGGAAGGGAAGGAGAGGACAGAGGATTCTCAGGAGCCTCAGAGCCTTTCCCAGAGCGAAAGCAAATTTCCTATACTACGTGTGTGATGTTCTGGGGAGGACTGAAGACAGATAAGGACCCCAGAAAGCCAGAAATTTCAGGCATTTGCCCCTTCCCTAGCGCTTCCCTTGGGCAAAGCCTGTCTGCCCAGAGTCCTAACACTGTGGTCTAGTTTGTAATTTTGGGAAACCAACCCTTTCCAACATTCATCCTGAAGCCTCAGAAAATTCCCCACAATTCCAGTGTACAGAGTGAAAACAGCATGGAATTCAGAGCTGGAAAACCTAGACTCCAGTCTCCATGCTCCCTTCTGTGTGGGTGTTAAGATCTTAGGAATGGGTTGTTTCTGGAGGCACTGTCTAGGGCCCCAGGCCCCACGGACAGGATCACTGTGAGGCTCCAGAAGGCTTGTGGTGTGAAAACTCCTGATATCGCTGTGCACACTGAATGTCTGGAGTCTGAGAGTGGAGGTAATGGTGCAAAGGGGAGGAGATGAAGGCATTTCCCATTCAGAAGCAGGTGTCCTGGAACAAAAGCTCTGCTCAGTCACCCAGCACTGGGCAAGGCTGCTGTGTGATCAAGCAGGCTGGGGCTGCAATGAGGGGTAGGGGGTTAAACTCAGCCTCTGTGAAGACAGTGGTTAGAACAACACACATTTCATCTTACAGGATCTGTGGGTCAGAAGTCCAGACAGCAAATCTGGGACCTCCACTTGTGGTGTGCCCAAGCTGAAACTGAGGGTTCCACAGGGGCTATGAACTCTTCCGGGGCTTAGGGTCACCTTCTCAGGTCACTGGTTGTCAGCAGAATCATTCCTTATAGGAGGAGGAGGTCCTGTTTTCTTTTACTTATTTATATATTTTTACTGAAGAAGAGTGGATCTGCAGTGTCATGTTAGTTTCAAACATGTAGCAAAGTGATTCAGTTATACATGTATTTTATCTTTCAGAATGCTTTCCCTTATAGGTTATTAAAAGATATCGAGTAGAGTTCCCTGTGGTATACAATAGGTCGTTATTTTTATCTATTTTTTCATACAGTAGTGTGTATCTGTTAATTCCAAACTCATAATTTATCCTTCCCCTCTTTCCCCTTTGGTAAAGTTTGCTTTCTGTGTCTGTGGGTCTATTTCTGTTTTGTAAATAAATTCAGTTTTTAAATCATTTTTTTAAAGATTTTACATATGTGTCTATTTCTGAGACATGTGGCATCATCAGATACAGAGGAATAAAAGATTGAATGCAGGTATTGTGCCAGCTGATAGAAAGTTCTTCTTTGAAAACCTCCTTAGCAAGATATTAGGACTGACACATATACTATATACACTATACTATATACTATAAACACATGTACTATATATAAAATGCTTCCCTGGTGGCTCAGTCGGTAAAGAATCCACCTGCAATGCAGGAGACCTGGGTTCAATCTCTGGGTCGGGAACATCCCTGAAGAAGGAAATGGCTACCTACTCCTGTATTCTTACCTGGAGAATCTCATGGACAGAGGAGCCTGGCAGGTTACAGCCCATGGGGTTGTATAAAATAGATAACCAAAAAGAGCCTACTGTATAGCACAGGGAACTCTGCTCAATACTCTCTAATGATCTATATGGGAAGAGAATCCAGACAAGAGTGGATATGTGTTATGTATAACTGAATCATTTTGCTGTACACCTGAAGCTCACCCAACATTGTAAATCAACTACACTCCAATAAAAATTTTTAAAAAGAGAGAGAAAAAGACTCCTGCTGCATTGAGGCCCTATCACATGAATTGATACTTATAGCCGGCAGGACAGACTCTGTTTTACCAAAACCTTCCAGCTGGAGCGTCGTCTTTTTGTAACCTCAGTGACGGCAGGGAAAATGATTCATGAGCTCACAGATAAGAGAGAAAGAGACAGGGCCAGACAGTGAACCGTTCATGCCTCATCTTAAAGCCAAGAAAACCTCAGTCTGGGGTTGGACGTCTCCAGAGACCAAGGTACAAATCAGGCTGGTTCTCCCAGTACCAGGGAAGAACAGAGGCAGGGAGCAGAAGTCCAGGCTGCTGGCGGGGCTGACAGGCAGATGCTCATTCTTTCTGAACACCAGTGCCTTCCCTGCCCTTGGGGATCTTTGCAATGAAGTCCTTTCTGGTTCACTTTCTGGTAGGGTTACTTGGAGCAAAACCATTCCCTGGCAGCTATTTGTTGCATGCTGGGCTCTGGGGGAACTCAGGCCTAAACCTGTGAAAAATGAAACAGCAAGACCCAATGCCAAGAAGACAAGGGAAGAGGTAGCATTGTTCATCATGATTAATTGCCAGATGGTCAAGATAAAAACCTCCCTGGAGTTCAGAAGAAGCAGCAATTGCCTCACACTCGGTACTGAGTCAGAGGTTGACTTGAAAATTTTTAGCCTGGATCCAGTCCAAACTATTTTTTTTTCTTCTCTCATCACCTTCCATTTCTCCTCCCCTCCAGAACTTCTGGGTGTTTAGAAGTAAAGGTGTTTTCTAAGCAAAGTGTTAAGAAGAACTGTCAGTCTAAACAGGCTTCCAAAGAACAGCAAGAAAGCACCATGAGGTAGCTGTGTCTTAAAGCAATCCAGGGTTTTCACTTGATGGAGAGACTTAGTTTCAGCATGAGAAATACAGAAAAGTCATAGAGTGTGCCTTTCCTCTCATGAGTGACTTCTATGCAGGTAGAAACAAAATGCTCCATCACCCCCTGTTTGATGGGAGCCAAGCTTGAATCCGGCAAAGTTGCTGGGTTTGACCTAAACCAAGACTCAGAAAAAGTCCTTTCAAAAGTATTTACTGAGCTTCTGTGTAAAGTAAGGCAGACATGAACTTACCTTCCAAGAATTTACATTTTATGTGCAGAGAGAAATAACAGCACAGTGTGTTTGGGTTACCTATTGCTGTGTCAAATACCATCGTAAAACTCCACAGCTAAAATTTTAAAAACAAAAACGATGCTTTGTTTCTCAAAAGTCTGTGGGTGGATTGGGCTCAGCTGGGCAGTTCTTCTGCTTCACATCCTGAAACAGCTGCATTCAACTGGGAGCCTGGCAGGGAGAGGGGGTGGAAGGTCCAAGACGGCCATCATCCCACCAGGGCAGGGTCTCACATTTTTCAGTAGCCAAGCCTGAGTTTCTTGAAGGTGTGGTGATTGGCTTCCAAGGAGGAGGGTTCCAAGGAAACAAGCCCCAGGATACAGGTCCTAGCAATTATCTGTATCACTCTGATTAATGTCCTGGTAGTTGAAGCAGGTCACATGATCACTCCCACAGTCGGTATGGGAGGGGTAAATTTATGCAAATAGGAGGTGTGTTTCTTCTGGGGATTACTGATGTAGTCATCCTCCATGTAGTCTAGTAAATAGTAGGAAAGCAGTAAGAACACCAGAGGGGCAACAAACCTCAGATTTAAAGATCAAAGTGACTTCCTGGAGGAACAGACCTTAACTGAAAGGAGAAGGATAAAGAGGCATGCTAAAGATATCTATCGTTTTATCCTTATTTCTCAGAAAGCTACTCATAAGGTTTGTATTAAGCATACTATACATATAATTATTTTGTTTTTATTTTGCAAGAATTAATCAACTGTCAAGAGACATAGACATAGCACACTTTTCACAGGGCCACAGCTGCCAGCAAGACCAACTCAGTCTCCATCACATCTCTCCTATTCACTCTGGGCCCATTTCCCAGCGATTTGACCCTGTCTTTGGATCCTATTGTAAGAATCTCGCAGAAGTAAGCTCTCACAGAAAAACCCAAATGAGCTTTGTTACCCAATACATGTCAGCGTTTCCTACTCTCGCTTTCCACTTGGTAGCATTGGATGCCTCCAGAGCAAAAATGTTCCTATGTTGATTGTTAAGCCTTAATTCTTTTAAGATTATTATTTCCTGATTCCTCGGCTGCTTTTTCTTGGAACTCTGAACATTTTCCCAAGAATGGTGGAGAAGGCATTCTTGCCCAGGGGAACACTTGAATTGTGGCTGAAACAAAGAGGATGAAGGGGAGAGGCAGTCAGAGTGAAGCAGAAGGGGAAAAGTCATGCAAAAAGGGTCTCATCTCATGAGCCCTTTTGAATTAGAGCTTTATCCTAAAGGAAATAGGAGATCACTGGAAAGTTTGAAGAAGGGGAATGACAAAATCAGAATTTCATTTTGGAAAGATCTCCAAGGCAGAGGTGTGGACAACAGACTGCAGGCAGGGAAATCTACTAGAAAGCTGAAGAAATGGTGCCAGAGGTTGACAAGAATGTTGTGAACTTGGTAGGGGCCACGGGGATGGGACAGGAAGGAACCAGGAATCCGGAAAGACCAGACTTCATGATTGACTGGATGTGGGACGTGGGGGTCAGCTAAAGTTTGCAGTCAGCCTCTGCTCTCATGCCTGAGGATCTGTCCAGGAAGATACCCCAGATTCTGAATGCATATGGACAGCAGAGATTAACAGTTTCTTCTTATAGCCCGCCAAACACCTCCCCCAGTTATTTCTTTTTGTAGAGGCTCACCCTCTTGCCTTACACTGTGTCTGTCTTAACCTTGAAGTTTCCTAAACAAAAGTCATCTTTAAAATTATTATTTTCCACCACAATCCTTAAGCATCTCCCAAAGACAAGTCTGTTCCATCATGGCTATGTCAGGTTCGAATGGTGCTTTTATCTCATTTTCCAGACAGGAGCAAGCCAAGAGAAATTCCAGAATGAAAATCCAGCATACAGAAAGCAATAAAGAAGGTGCTTTTTCCATAGAACCACTGCTGGTCTGTATGCCTGTTCAGTGTTTCTGAAAACGGCACCAACTCTGCTTGGCTGATACAGCCCACGGCTTCCGTTCTGTGGCTTAGAGCATGGTGGCTGGTGTGATGGGCTGGGACAGCGATGAACACATTCACGCACTCTGCCCTCTGCACGGAGACAGTTCTCCATGGTCCTTCACATCTCTGTACCTCTTGCCAGCAGAGGCACTGTTCTTTTCAAGGATGTTTGTATGGCAAATAGCTTGGGAAAAAAGAGATAGGATCTCCCTTTTGAGAAAAAGGAAGTTTGTACTATGTCATGTAATAAAGATGACTTCCTCCAAGGCCAAGGTCAGGATAGCAGCCCATGATAAATGATTGGGGTTCCTTAAGCACAGAGTTCCTGAGCTGTGATGCCAGCCCTGTGTGTGCGGCATCAACCTAAACTTGACAGACGAGGGGAGCTGATGGAGGAGCCTGAAGCTCACACTGCCCCTGGAGCTGCTTCATCGTGTGTTTCTGACCCAGGAGTCTCATGTCTTCTGCCAGCATCCATGCAGTTGTGACAGGTGAGCCAGTGAGCTTGTGAGGAGGGTAAAAAAACACTCAAATCCTTCAGTTTCTGAAACTCCGCAGAGCTGACATTCTGATGGAGGAAGAAAAAAACATGTAAACAAGAAAAGCAATCGTGATTGTCAGAATGACTAGAGAGAAACAGATCAGAGGCTAAAACAGGCAACGCAGCTCATGGTGGGGGTACCACAGTGTGGATGGCCTCTCGAGAGTGGGACCATTCCAAGCATCTAAGGGAGAACTTAGGCAGAACTCACCATGAGGCAGGAGCCCGAGGACCCCAGGCAGTGGAAACTGCACATGCACCCTGAGGCCTGTTTGAGGAACAGGAAAAAGACCAATGGGGCTGCAGGATGGCAAATGAGAGAAACCAGTATCCTGAGATGAGGGGAGAAGTGGGCACAGCAAGAGCAGCACGAATTCTAGCATGTTATAGGTTTAGGACATTTCTTAAGGCTTTCAAGCAGAGAGTGAACTCGCCTGTTTTTTTAATTCAACAATGTTTATACATCTACTAGCTGCAAGTCTGGGCCCTGGAGATGCTGCAAGGAACCAACCATACATGGAGTTAATATTCTAACTGGGGGTTTGGGGTAGGGAGGACATGATAAATAAGTAAAATGCAGAGACGTTAGGTGATGGAGAGTGCTGCGGAGGGGCTGGGGGTGGGGGAGCCTAGGTGAGAGCTCAGACAGGTGCCGGGGGACCCCACTGAGAGGGAGACTTTGAGCCTGACCTGAGGAGGGGGCGGAAGGTAGCCATGGGGTATCTGTGGGGGCCTCCAGGTGGGAGGGGACACAGCGAGCAAGCTCACAGATCCTGGGGTGGGGCACATCTGACCTTTGAGGGTCTACAGTGAGGTGTGGGCTTCCCAGGTGGCTCAGTGGTAAAGAACCCACCTGCCAATGAAGGACACGTGGCTTCGATCCCTGGGTTGGGAAGATTCCCTGGAGAAGGAAATGGCGACCCACTCCAGTGTTCTTGACTGGAGAATCCCCATGGACAGAGGAGCCTGGTGGGCTACAATCCACAGGGTCGCAAAGAGTCAGACATGACTTAGCAACAAAACAACAACAGAATGGCGTGGGCCAGGGGGTCCTTGTGGATGTGCTCAGAGAGGCCCCAGGGCAGGGCTTTGCGGGAGTTATGAGGACTTGGGCATTGACTCTGAGCGCCAAGAGCCCTGTTAGGACTCCGTCTTTGAAAACGAAAGAGTTAGAAACTGGGAAAAACAAGAACAATTAGGAAACATCACCGTCAGCGGCATCCTGAGATTCTCAGAGAATGAAGGGAGCATTTAAGACAGAGTCTACTCCTGTTTCAATGTTCTATTCAAGAGAAATGATACAAAGACCAGAAAAATCACTGTCTGTCAGCGCTCAGGCAAACGGGAACCGCCCCCTGCTGGCCGACGGCGGTAACGCAGGCCAGGCATTTCTCTTGGGGATGGAGAAGGCAATGGCAACCCACTCCAGTACTCTTGCCTGGAAAATCCCATGGACAGAGGAGCCTGGTGGGCTGCGGTCCATGGGGTCGCTAAGAGTCGGACAGGACTGAGCGACTTCACTTTCACTTTTCACTTTCATGCACTGGAGAAGGAAATGGCAACCCACTCCAGTGTTCTTGCCTGGAGAATCCCCATGGACAGAGGAGCCTGGCAGGCTACAGTCCACGGGGTCACAAGAGTTGGACAAGACTTAGCAACCAAACCACCACTTCCTGGGAGGTGGCAGGATTCTATTCCTCTCCATCTGATTCCTTCCCCTAGAGACCATCAGACCTACAGGGGAAGTCCAGACAATTGTCTTAGACAATAGACTCTAGGCAGCACCTCTCACTGGTTTCCCTACAGATTAACTGGGGATCTGGGGTTGATTCCTAGATGCCCCTCCTGCAAGGAGGGCACGAGGGAGTCTTCCTAGGGCAGCTCTGGCACCGGAAGCCCTGGTGGGGAGCCCAGACCTGAAGCCCAGGAGAGGACCCCCTGTTCCCTCAGGATTTCAGTCATCCATTCAGGACAGAGTCCTCAGGAGGAGGAAGGGACCATGTCCAGGCTGGATGACCTGACTCTGATACTTCTTGTCCCTGTTCCAATTAGCTCAGGAATATCTGCTCACTGACAGTTCTCCCCGACTTCTGCGTTGCCATTCCTGGTTCTGGTTAAAGGGCAAAGTTCTTCTTTCCGGGGCCCTGCCCAGAGTTGGAGTCACTGGACATCTTACGTGTGTCCCCACTGGCCAGCTCAGCTTGTGTCGCTGTGGGCCATGTCCCTGGGCCCTCGTGGCTCTGTCCTGGCCTGCTGTGGCCTGCATCTGTGTATCGTCTGCGGTTGTGCTGTGTCCACATGTGAGTTCAGGAACACCTGTGCCAGGGCTGGGGCATGTTCCCCCAAACCCATGTGTTGAAACTCTGATCTCTATTGTGACTGTGTAAAGAGACGTGACCTTTAAGGTGGAGGTGAAGACTGAATGAGGTCATAAGGGGGGTGGGGCCCTAACCCCGTAAGGCTGGTGTTCCAGAAGAGGCGAGGGGAAGGGGAGGTAGCTGCATAAGAAAAGCGTGCGAGAACAGTGAGGAGGCGGCCATCTGCAAGGCCAGTAGGGAGCCAAGTGCAGACACCAGACTAACAGACACCAAACCTGCCAACACCTTGACCTTGGATGTCCAACCTGCAGAAACTGAGCAAAGAAATGTCTGTGGTTCAAGTCTCCAGACTCCAAAAGACTCTGGCATCTTTTGTTACGGCAGATGGAGCCAACTAACACAGTCACGTGTGTGTCAGGAGGTCGAACCATGGGAAGTGAGAGAGACAGTCTATTATGAGACATTCTCACTCAGGCTGGGGCAGAGAGGCTGGGATGGAAGGAGAAGCAGGAAACAGGACAGGAACAAAGACTGTCCGATGTTGTCAGGGCCCCCAGTACCTCCATCCTATGGGTTGCATCCTGCTTCCTTTCTGTAATTGTCATCAGGAGCGTGCAGCAGGGCCCAGTGACCCTCTGTGGCCTGCCGTTTACAAGAGAACACTCCAGGTCAGAGCTTTCACAGTTCACTCGCCTGCAGTTGGTCTCCCCCAACCCCCTGGCCCTGGCTGGGTAAGCTTCTATGGTGCAGCACATGCTTTCCTGATGGAGCTGAACATGATGGCATCCTGGGCAGGCCTGTGTTAAGCCAGTACTAGGCATAAATATCTCCCTGCATTGTTCAGCCATCTCACAGACACAAGCGCCTCTTAAAAACAGCAGTGCTGTGCTCGAAATTTTCAAGAGAAGACATGCTGGGGTGTGTGTGTGTGTGTGTGTGTGTGTGTGTGTGTGTGTGTGTGTCTACGACGCCCTTCTACTTTCCAAGATACGTAATTAAAGCTTTCAGAAGGGAAAGGGAGAGGAAAGTGGCTAACACACAGCCATGCCCACACATGCCCCCTCACCTCTTTGGAGTGATGCCCCTTCCCCCACCCCAGCCCAGAGACAGCACTTTAGTAAGAATATACCTTCTCTAAGCCACTGATGTTGAAGCTGAAATGCCAATATTTTGGCCACCTGATGTGAAGAGCTGACTCACTGGAAAAGACCCTGATGCTGGAAAAGATTGAAGGCAGGAGGAGAAGGGGATGACAGAGGATGAGGTGGTTGGATGGCATCACCAGCTCAATGGACATGAATTTGAGTAAACTCCTGGAGTTGGTGATGGACAGGGAGGCCTGGCGTGCCGCAGTCCACAGGGTCGCAAAGGGTCAGACACAACTGAGCGACTGAACTGAGCTGAACTAAAGCCACAGGGATGCAGCCGTAGAGGAATTTGCCTGAAAATAAAGGTGTAGATTAAAACTCAGCCATCCTGATTGAAATTGGTTGCACAAAGTTACACTGGGTCAGAGAGAGGGAGTGGGAGAGATTTCACTAACGACCAGAAATGCTTTTCAAAGGCAAACTCTCTCCCCTCAAAGCCACACAGCCCTACCTTCTTGGAAGTGAACAGTGCTGGAAGCTGGAGGAGGGTTGATATCCCCTACCCCAACACCACACACACACACTGCACCACAGGCCTGAGTCCATGTGTACCCAGCACCAGCACAAGGGTGCGGCCTCAGTACAAAAGAGGCCCCCCAGCACTCTGACCCTTGTTATCAAAAATAGTGGTTCTTGGATGTGACAGCTGGGATGGCTGGAATTGTTACAAGAAATTCCTTGCAGGCCGGGCACTTCTAGGGGAGCCTGTGAGTTGAGATGGGGACAGATGGAGGGCAAGAAAAATGTTTAAAGAACGCTGTTACTCTCAGCTATCAGCTCCAAGTTCTAAACTGAGAAAACTGCTGCTTGCCTCAGAGAATAGAGAAGTCCATCTATGAACCCCATGTCCAGAAGGGGCTTGGCATCTCCCCTGTGAGGAAGGACCTTGAGACCTTCATACAAATCAAGCTCACTCTTTCCCACAGCCGTCAGTGGTGAGGCCCCTGCTCTCAGATGCAGTTTTCTTGATACCACCAGTGGTGCCCAAACCAGCTATTTCTGTCTGCATCCATCATGCAAACATTGTACCTAAGGGTCAAGGACAAGGTCAATTCCTGTACCTCTTCTGCTGAGGTTTTTGCCCTTTCCTCCCCATCCTTGTTACTTCTCAATGCCTCCTGCCTCCTTCTCTCTTCTGTTTCCTAAGCCAAGAGTCAGTAACTGGGCACTTCCAGGGTTAAGTGTACAGATGCTGTCATCTGATCATCACAACCACCCTGAAGAAGGAGAGAGAGAGAAAGAAATGTGGGTACAGAGAAGTGCCTACTGGACTGAGGCATGTCAAGGTCGAGAATGGAGCCCTGTGAGGTCTGGCCTTATGTCCCTTGTTCCTCTAAGCCTGCACGGCTCCACACAGCATTTCCAGGCTGGCCCGGGGGCACCAGGCCAGAGCAGGGATGGCTCTGGCGGAGTGTCCTATAGGGCCGGTGAGTCCCAGGCAGGGCTGTGCTGCCCGACTGCAAACCCTCGCCTCGTGGACTCCAAGCCACTCCTGCCGCCCGGGCCTGGGGTGTGGGAATCCACCGCAGGCCCAGGACCCTGCTTTCCTGGGGACTTATGCTCAACATCACTGTTAAGGAGAAAGTCAGTTCACAATGACTGAAACCACCTACCCTGGCCAGGCACCATAGTAATCATTCGTGTGAGTTATTTGACAACAGAAAGTCCTGGTAAAGAACATGGAACCAATAAGCCACCACCAACCAAAAGAGTTTAGTAAAGGTCTAAAGGAGATGCCATGTGGCCTACTACCTCCCAGAATCCTTCTGGTTGGAATCCATCTTGGCTGAGCAATGAGTACGCCACCAGAAAGAACCCTGAGTCAGAGTGACTGGCCACAGACAATTCGAAAAGTAATCCCATTCCCATAAGACCCAAGACTGAGAGCATGTAGCAGAGCAGTCCTCTTGGGATCCCTCACCCTCCTGCTCTTGGTCCGGGGGGCCCTTTCCCAAAGAAGCCTCTTGCTTTGTCAGCGTGTGTGTCTCCTTGGACAATGCATTTTCCGAGTCCTGTTACGAGCCCTGGAATGGTCTCCCTTGCTGCAACACCACCATCAGCTTCAAGGTTTTGGTGAAATGAACCATAATTCTTCCTACAGAAAGAGCAGGGACCCAAACCCAGTCATGAGGGTGAAAGCAGCCCCAGAGAGAAGGAAATGGTGACTTCTAACAAGATCAGGCAGAAAGCCGACTCTGCATGTTTTATAAAAAGCTCAGCAGAAACCACCAGCTCTCAGGTGGGAAGAAAGGCCTGGAGCCAGCCCACATTTGGGACACACCAGTCACTTCCTCACCGGCCCCTCCCTCGACACCCTGGCCCCTCCTGCTGCTGGAGGGTCACCGTCCCTGCTCATAGAGGCCAGTGAGGGCCCGTCACTGAGGATTAGCCAAGACGGCGCTCCTGTGAAACTGGTCAGAGCCCAGGGCCACTTGGGAGACGGAATCCAGGTCAAGGCTGAGGCCTGAGCAGAGCTGACGGTTGAATCTTTGTATTGAGCACTGATTCTCAAATGGACTCAGATTCTTGAGTGTTCAGCTCCCAAAGCACACAGTCTCCTCAGATGAACTCTGATGTGTAGACTTCTTTTGTCCTCAGTTTACTCCCTAATCTTGCCCACCATCTTCTAAAAGTCAGTGGAAAATTATTTGGGAAACTTCCCTAAGTAGCTCAGAGAGGAGTACCCCCAGGGAGGAAAGTCCAGTGAACTGTGGGGTTTGGGTCACCAGCAGGTCCAACGGGAGACACAGGGATTTTCTCTGATCAGGCTGTAGTTTAGTTTAGTGTGGAGCTCTATACCAAGGTCACAGAACAAAACTGTCCAGACTTAACCAAGCCCCATAGTAACTGTTGCAATGAGCCTCCTGATCTAAACCAACTAGCTCCCTGACCCCATATTAGATAAAATACCCACCCTATTGGGCTTCCCTGGTGGCTCAGACTGTAAAGAATCCGCTTGCAATGTAGGACACCTGGGTGTGGGAAAAGCTCCTGGAGAAGGTAATGGCAACCCACTCCAGTATTCTTGCCTGGGAAATCCCATGGACAGAGGAGCCTGGCAGGCCATGGTCTGTGGGTCAGACACAGCTTAGTTACTAAACAACAACAAAACCACCCTATTACCCACCCTGTAGCATCCTAACTAATCACCTAATGCCACCCTTCCAGTAGGAATTTTCTCTGTCTTGAGGCTATAAAAATTGGCTTCTTGTTGTTCAGTTGCTAAATCATGTCTGACTCTTTGTGATACCATGGACTGTAGCACGCCAGGCTTCCTTGTCCTTCACTATCCATCTCCTGGAATTTGCTCAGACTCATATCCACTGAGTCAGTGATGCCGTCCAGCCATCTCATCCTCTGTCACCCTCTTCTCCTCCTGCCCTCAATCTTTCCCAGAATCAGGGTCTTTTCCAGGGAGTCCACGTATCCCATCTACTAGCCTGCAAAAGACGTTGGCTCTCCCCTGAGCCTGCCCATGGTTCTACCAGCATCTCCCACTCTAACTCTGTTCTCCTCTCATTCTGCCTCAGGTCTGGAAATTCTTTTCCAACCCAGGTACAGACCACGAGAGTTAAGACTTTGTGTGGCCACAGCTCAGAAAGTTAAAGATTCAAACCAAAAGCCGTGCACAGACCAAAACAGGTCTCTCAGCTCCTAGGGGGTTATGCTTAGAAAAGATAATGGTAACTGAAAGACCCAGAGCTGACAGCCTCAAAGTTCTGGAGGAGGAAAGGGAAGAGAGAGACTTGTGTGTGAGGCTGGGAGGGAGGCAGAGGGTGTAACAGGGAGAAGTCAATTGTGACTCCATGTTGAATTTGCTTCTTTGACTCTACCCTTGCTTTCTGTTGCTTTTATTATTATAATCATACATAGTGGCCTGCCTCAGGGAACCTTGCCCCTCTTATCGTTGTCCTGTCACCAAGTTGCGCTGGACTCTTTATGAGCCCATGGACTACAGCACACCAGGCTTCCTGTCCTTCACTATCTCCCGAGGATTGCTCAAACTCAAGTCCATTGAGTCCGTGATGCCATCCAACCACCATCTCATCCTCTGTCGCCCCCTTCTCCTCTTGCCCTCCATCTTTCCCAGCATCAGAATCTTTTCCAATGAGCCGGCTCACTTCTGAATGTTAAACCGAAGTGGCTTTGTTCAGTTCTTAGGGGACAATCTTGACCCTGCCCACCTGTGAATGGCTGCAGAGAAAAGAAATGAACACATTCCCTCCTATTTTGCAAGACCAATGGCCTTATTTACATTACTTCCTCACCTCACCTCCCTCTCTGTGCTATAAAAGAACCTGGCATCCAGACCCCAGTAAGATGGGTTTTTGGAGACACTAGTCTGCCATCTTCTCGGCCTGCCAGCTTTCTGAATTAAGTCATATTTCTGGCCTCCACACCTCGTCTCTTGGTTTATTGGCCTGTCATGTGGTGAACAGAGTGAGCTTGCACTCAGTAACAGGGGCAGGAAGGGCAGGGAGCAGAGAGGAGGGGAGGAGAAAAAGGAGGGAGAGGAAGAGGAAGAGGGAGGAAGAGGAGGAAGAAGAAGGGGGAGGAGAGATGGGAGGAATAAGAGGAGGAGGAGGAAAGGGGGGAGGAGGGATAGGAGAGGAAGCAGAGGCTGATTTGTGCCCTTGAACCCAGGGCTTCCATGTTCCAATAGGAGCACATTCCTGGGCCAGCAAAAGGCCTGAAGCTCTGGGGCAGGTGGGGACTGTTTGCAGGATCAGAACCTGGATGCTGTTCGTACAGGTGACCCGCTTCCTCCCCAAGCCACCCACAGGCCCATGTGTTCATCAGCTGGCTGAAGGAGTCACTCTGTGAAAAGGGGCAGCTTGTCCTTTTGGGTTTTGCTCAGGTATCTTGGGCAGAGAATCTAGATGTCAAATTTAATGAGCATCTTTCTGGCTCACCAAGAACGAAAAACATGATTATGAGTGAGGAGGAAGCTAATCAAAGCAAATAAACCCATTTCTTTAGGAAAAGTCTCAGCTGTGGGACGGTCCACTCTACAGGTGAGGACAAGCTGGCTTACTGAACCTGCACACTAAGGTTCAACCAGATGTGGTGAGGTCTCCGTGGCTGTGGCTGATTCAGATGCTTTACAATGACCCAGAACAGCTGGTTTGCTGCAACGTGGTGACCTGGTTTGAGCAGCACCAAGACTGGCTTTACTGGGGCCTCCAATAGTGCTATTGACACTTCATATCCGGGTTGGAATACGTGATAGGAATGTAAAGTTTTCTGAAAATGAAAAGTGTTACTCGCTCAGTCATGTCTGACTTTTCCTGACCCCATGGACCCCATGACCCCATGGACCCCATGGACTTCCTGACCCTGCCGGGCTCCTCTATCCATGGAATTCTCCAGGTGAGAATATTGGAGTGGGTCGCCATTCCCTTCTCCAGGGGATCTTCTCAAACCCAGGAATTGAACCTGGGTCTCCTGCATTGCAAGCAGATTCTTTACCATTTGAGCCACCAGGAAAGCTCCATTGCTGACTTCAATGGGCATGAGTCTGAACAAACTCCTGGAGATAGTGAAGGACAGGGAAGCCTGGCTTGCTTCAGTCCATGGGGGTCTCAAAGAGCTGGACATGACTTAGCGACTGAATAACAACAACGCAAAGTTCTCTGGGTAATGAAAGAAAGCCTTAAGAACTATTACTGTAAAACAGTGATATCAAGGTTGATATCACAAAGATATCACGGAAAAAATAACCCAAAACTTCACTGCTTCCTTTCCAAGGCTTTACTAAGACCAGAAATGAAACAGACTCCCTGTGACTTCAGCCTCCAGAGGGTAAACTTGGCCAACCTGTTGAGCAAATGGCACATGGTTGCTGTGTGCCTTTGGCTGGTGTGACTGGGCAAGTATCAGAGAAATACAATGCTTGTTCCTGGGACACAAGGCCTTCAGCACTTAAATCAGGGCAGATCTGGGTGAACCAGGATGGTGCATCACTCTGGGTCTATTACACCTCCAGGCTCAAGCCAGGCCATCTAATGAAATCCTGCCAACTTGTCAAGGCTAGGATCTTGCCCTCTCACCCAGAAGCTCCATGGTGCTGTGATCCGTCAAAGTGCTCTCCTAGGTTCTAGCACTCCAGGCATGCTGACCTCTTGCGCTCAGCTCTTCTGAGTACATCCACGAACTACAGCAACAATGTCACCTGGGAGCTTATTAGAAATGAAGGATCCCAGCCTCAACCCTTAAATCTGTGCCTTAACAAGGTCCCCAGGGGGTTGGTGCCAAGTCTGAGATACTGTCTCAATTCTCCAATTGGTCTGAGAGGTGGACTTGTACCAACCAGGGTACAAAGAGTCCCCCAGAATGAGGGTCTTCTGGCCACACTAGGCACAGTGCGGACACTCGGAGGCCTTAGCTGCTGGGACTGCATGGGAGTCCCCCAAATGGTGTGGGGGTCACCTCGGCCTCCCCCTTCACATCCTGTTTCCCGTTGCTCCAGAAGGAGTGCATAGACCAATGACCACAGACACACAATGCCGTGAGTGCTGCATATCTGGTTAGAAGTGTGGACGTTATCACGCTTCTTGGTGACTTTGCATCTAAGCTCCTCCCTGTGTAAGGCGAGGTCTCCCCCTGAGTCTTGGTGGGAGATAGGTGATGCAAAATTCACACTTTCCTTCGTGGCTCAAACTGTGAGTAGTGAGGCCCCCCCGAGAATGGCAGGTCCTCAGGTGCCAACTAAGAGTGTGGGCCTGTGACCTTGGCCTCACCCCCTCAGATACTCTCCAAGCTGGACCAGCTAACCACCACAGCTGGAGGCAGAGGTCCTTGAAGAAGATTCCAGGGGCAGAAAAGGAGTGACTACAATTTTAGCCAGGACAGAAGCCTAAATCCTAGACCAGCAGGAAAGATGGTGGGTCTCACCCTGGGCTGGACCATGATGAGCTGATTGTGGAGGGCAGTGAGATCTCTGAATCTGATTCTCAGATTTCCTGATTCTTTCAGCTTCTCGGTGTACTTTTGGCGAATCCCATTCTGCTCTCACAGTTCCTTTTAGGAGCACTGACTTAGAAAATCTAGACATTAATTTGTGAAGGTCAGAACCTCACTGTCCAGATAAAGAGGGCAGCTGGTATCCAAGAGGCAGGAGAAACCAGGGGACTCATGGAGACTCATTAGTGCCCGAGTGTGACATCAAAAATTCTGTTTTCTGCTTTTCCACTGCATCTTCCGAGTGCAGACCAATCAGGGGTTTGATTACACTGGAAGACATTCAGGCCAGTCCCAAGGACCCACGGAATGCTGTACACATTGTACTTTTAACACAGGAAAAGAGAGAGCCATCGGTATTTCTTTTCACTTTGGAAACGCCTGGATCTGGCACCCAGAATGCAGTCTATCCATCACAAATATGTACCGAGCACCAGCCATATGGAGACTTGGCTAAAACTTTACCCAGTCTGCTTGGCGGAGAAGATGTGAGCCTAGACTCACATCAGCCCACAACTGGAATCAGTTAGGCTGATTTGTAGTCTGTTTAGAAAATTCTGAAAAATTAAATGTCTTCATAAACCTTCCATTCACCCTGCAGGGCTTTTTACCCACTTATTTTTGGGAGACATGAGAAAGAGAAGGAAATAACTAGTGTCCTCTAAAGGGCTTATTCATCATGACCAGAGCTCCATTGTTATAAACAAAACACAAACCAGAGGGGAAAAAATGATCCCCTATGGTCCAGGAACTTTTCCGGTGGAAACCTGCATCTCATTGGCTAGGAGGTGTCTTATTTGTAAAATCCACAGTGGGGAATTCCCTCTGGGAGCACTGAATGGTGTTGTTTCTGAGCTTGGCTTGTAGGTAATAATGGTATAGTGCCCAGGGTGACAGGTTTCTCACCCGAGGATCTTACAGAGTGATTAGAGGGACAGAGAACAGAAACACTTCAGGGGACTAAGGCAGGGGCAGGAGGAATCAGGAAAGGCTCCATTTGAAAAATTATGTCTGAGGGAGGTATTAAAGAAGGCAAAGGTTTTGACTGATGATGGGAAGCATGGAGAAAAGCATTTTAAGATCCCCTGGAGGAGACCATGGCAACCTACTCCAGTATTCTTGCCTGGAGAATTCCATGGACAGAGAAGCCTGGTGGTCTATCATCCATAGGGTCACAAAGACATGGAGACATGACTTAGCACCTACGCGCATGTGGGAGTAGAGGGAAGGGTGTGCAGTCTTGGGGAGCAGAAACAGGTCCAGCTCAGTTGAGATACAGACTGTGTTAAGGGGCAGCTCAGGAGAGCAAGTAGAAGGGTAGATTTGCATCAAAGGTCCTTCAGTGCTGTGTCAAAGGACTTGAAAGAGAGTCTCAGTATAATGGGGAGCCTTGAAGCCTTTGGGGAGGGATGCATCAGTCAAGATGGGCTCAGTTCTGAGCAACCACTAAACCCCAATGGCTTAAGACCACGCTGGACTTGCCATATACAACTAAACCATAATGACGGAAGACTACAAGCTGGATTTGCCATACATGTTAGTTGCATTCATGGGGCAGCTACAGGCTGCACTGCACATTGTCCTTACACTGCTTTTACCCCAGGACTCAGGCTGATGGTATGGAAACTGTCTGGGGCACACTGGTCACTGTGGGAGAAGGAAGAGAAAGGCTCTGGAGGGTCTCTCATCCCAGCAATGGAGGGCTCCTCCCAGAAGTGACCCTGCCCTTTCCAACAATGCTTCCAACAAGTACGCCTTCACTCTGCCGCTGAGAAGCAGAGGCGGGAAGTGCTTTAGGAGAGGTGCTCATGATTAGGTTGTGGTCAAGTCCCAGCCAGATTCTCGGATGACCATTTTCAGGTGGGGTGTAGAATGGGATGGATTTAAAGGATAGCTGCCTTCTCGAAGGTACAGCAACCTCAGGGTGAAAAAAGAATTACCTGCTTAAGTAGGACTCAAGAGATGGGCACAAATGGACAAAATGTTACATAAAAGTGTTTGTAGACTGGCCCATCATCTGGATGCAGGGATGAGGGGCAGAGAAGACTTGAAGACATCCCCCAGTCTCCAGTCTGGAAGGCTCAGGATGGCAGTGCATGAGCTGGAACAGGGAATTTGGGGATAGGAGGATTCATCCTTTGGGATGAAGTTGAGGCACCAATGAAGGAAAAAATGGTGGTTTTACCTGTTTCATTGTGCACAACAAAAGCAAGATAGAACCCATTCAATTGGCAAACAACCTGTGAGCACCTGCTTCTCACCTCGCTCAGCAGATTTGACGATTCATTATCAAACATGCCTGGAAAATGAGTCATCTACAGCTTCCTTTGCAAGTAAAATTTTTTTTTCAGATGACTCAAACATTTGCTCGTTTTGACTGTTTTGAATAAAACCATCCTAACCATGTGAGAGACTGCCTGGTTTGTTACCAGCTCCATTTAAAACAACTGTCGTGTTTGCCCTCTATCATCCCCCCATCAGTCCTGATGCATTAGTAATGGAAGGTACTTGGACTGAAGGAAGGAATTCAGCCTTTCATTCCAACTCGAGGACACTGTTACCACACCCACTGTGTCCTCTTGATGCTTTAAGACATAGCCAAACAAGCACAGTGTAGACATGAAACCTGCATTGCTGGTCCCGCCCTCTGCTGCCGGCTTGGGTGATCATGTATGTTTCCAGGAGACTCCCCCTGTGATAACATCCCTGCCTGAGTGCCCAATGTCCAACAAACAAAGTGAGCAAAAATCTCATTTGGATACAGACAGTAGATAGAGAAAAGAGGAACTTGTCTTCTGAGAAAAACCGTGAGCTTTAGTGCCAGGAGGTAGTGAGAGCAGCTGGCAGCTTCACTGAGCAGGTAGACAGACTGAGTGGCCCCTGCTTGAGGTCACCCATAAGAGGCTTTAAGACTATCTCCATTTGGTCCCCCGCCCAGGGTGATGCCAACTTGCATAGGCAGAAATGGAGCTTCGTGAAGTCCCATGGGACCTTAGTGAGGTCCCACTTAGGATTAATAAGTGACAGGATCAGGATTCAAGCCTAGACTGTTGAACTCTAAACCCATCCTTTGCAATAAGGTTTTAGTGATTTCTGGAGATCTTTCTGTTTTCCCTTTCCTCTCTCTTCTTCCTCCTCCTTTTTCTTTTTCTTTCTTACTTATTCTCTTTTGTTCCAGTTATTTTGACATTCAAGGTGTTATTCCAGAGACACAAACTTTTCAGAAGCCTGACCTTCAGATATGTTATTTCCATGTAGTTTTACAGTTTGAAACTTGCTTCAAGACTTGCGGCATGAGATACACTGTGAGAACTAGAGAAGAGAATTGCTAACTCGGTGATTAATTACATGTAATAAAATGTTCATGACCCTTTCATTCCCAGCACCATCTGTGCATTCTCATTGCCCATCACATTAGCCTCTGGTGCCCTGTATCCTTTCTCGATCGGTTTCTAGGATTGTACTATTTGCGCTATTTCTGGAATGCCCTGCCCTCACAACCTCACCATCAGAAATTATATTTAGTCTTCAGGACACAATTCAGATAACAACTTCTTCAACATGTCTTCCTAAGCTCCAGCTACAATGAGCAGCATCCTTGTGCCCCTCTTCTCCCCGACTGAATCTCTCCAGTGGGTCTTTTCTTTGTTCTTCTAGGAGCTTGTGGTGGTGTGTTTTCCTCCCCTTAAATCATGCCTGAGCGTCAAGAGCAAAATCCCAAACCTTTCCTGCTTCTAGAAGGGAGTTAGTCCCCCTGAAGTCTTCCTATGTGAAGAGACTATGTCTTTTAGCAAAATTATGCATAAAATCCAACACAAACAATGCTGCCCCAAGGAATTTTATTCACTCTTGCTCTTCGGTGCCACTGCCAGTAGGAAAAACTGCTAACAACACTCGCCTGCGTGTGCTCAGTTGCTTCAGTCATGTCCAACTCTTTGTGACCCCATGGACTGTAGCCCACCAGGCTCCTCTGTCCATGGAATTTTCCAGGCAAGGATACTGGAGTGGGTTGCCATGTCTTAATCCAGTAACACAAGCCTTGGGACGTGTTAAATAAAGTTGAATGTCTCCATCCTGTTCATGCTACAGCCGGCAAACATGGCATGACATTTCGATTCTTCTCAGTAAGATTCAAGATGTTTTCCAATTCAAATTAATAAGCCTTCAAAATGCATTTCACTGGGACTTTATGAGGCTTGCTTTAATCTAATACAATAGTCAATGCAAGTGACTTTTTAGCTTATTTGCTCGAGACTATGACCTACACCAGAAATTACAGGAAAGGTCAGCAAATTAAATTGGTGGCTGTAAAGGTTTGTGGGATGTTGCCCAAGAAATCGCGTAGTAATGGTGCCAGTGTTTTTATGGCTCCTAGTGAGTATGGGAAAGGTCAGCTAGCAGACCTTGTGAAAGTAATCTTCACTTTTTCCTTTTCACAAATGACCTATTCAACAATATGGACAGGAAATATACCTCAATAAAACTTTCCACCGTTAGTTGTGTGTTATTTACTTAATGAATTCAAATATTTATAGAATGCTTACTATGTATCAGATAGCTCTAGGCACTTGGGACATAGTAGTATATAAACTACACACCCCCTGCTTTGTGGAGCTCTTTTGAAAGGATCAGGCTTGCCTGCTGACTCAAACGGTAGACAATCTGCATGCAGTATGGGAGACTCCAGGTTCAGTCCCTGGGTTGGGAAGATCCCCTGGAGAAGGGATTGGCAACTCACTCCAGTATTCTTGCCTGGAGAATTCCTTGGACAGAGAAGCCTGGCAGGCTACAGTCCATGGTGTCACAAAGAGTCAGACATGACTGAGCGACTAACACTTTCACTTTGGAAGGATCAACTAAGCACTGGTGGGCCTGTTCAGATTTCCGATGTGGATTTTATGGTGCTCATTTTATTGAGGATAGACTGAAGCTCCAGCAAAATAGGAAGCTGAGTCAAGATCAAATAGCCAGACACTCCATGCTCCCAATGCAGGGGCCCGTGCAGGAGGCCCAGGTTGGATCACTGGTTAGGGAACCTGATCCCCCATGCTGGAACTAAAGATCCATTATCCAAATAAATAAATGTGTTTTTTTAAAAGATCAAAGAGCCAATCAGCAGACAAGTCTGAATGTACATCAGTTCTTTTGGTTGCAAGTCTTGCTTCTGCTAGATTTACATTTCCCAAAGTGCTGTTCCTGACTGCCACCCTGGTAGTGTTTCCTAAAAATTAAAATTTGGTACTCCAATGTGTTTGGGAAATTCTTTTTGGTGACAGGCTGGGTTCTCCTAGAAGCAGCTGCTGAGATACTCTTTTGCATGGAAGCCAGTTCTGAAGGCATGCTTTTGGATCGACACTTGAGAAAGAGAAGGGCTGGGCTGGAAGCAGAATCAGAGAGAGAGAGGAGAGCTGACTAAGGGGCGGCCTTAGCTGGGGCAACAGGGATTCTGAAGATGAAATGAGCCTGCAGATCTGTCTTGAGGAGGAGGGAGATAGCCAGGCATTTACATCCCTAGGCCAATCAGTGTTTGGCTGTGGTCTATTCCTGGAAGGAAGCATGATCTTGGATAAGGTAGTTTAACTTAGTGGAGCCAATTGCCTAGGAGGCCAACAGCTGAGGCGTGGCCCCCAGCGGCACTGTCAGCAGCTGGAATGAGTTCTCTTCCAAAGGGGCATCAGGGAGGCACAGCACAGCCTCCACCACCAGACTATGGTATCTGTAAGCACAAGATGAACCAAAACACAACGGTTTCTTCTGCTGCTGACGTTAAGCCTCTAATGAACAAATACACACTGTGAATCTTCAAGACGAAATATACTCTGCAAACTTTTCTAAGCTTATTTAAGTTCAAAGTCCTCTTGGGGATCCATATTTATTCACATCCTCTAAAAAATATGCCTAAGATGTTTGTGTACCAGAAATCAGAGAGCAACCGGACAAGAACAAAGAGAGAGAGAGAGAAAGGCAAGAAGTAACAGGATAAAAAATTGACTCAAAATGGATCATAGATCTAAAGCTGTAAACTCTCACAAGAAAGCATTCTAAGTGTAAATCTGGTTTGTTTGTTTGCTTGTTTGTTTTTAGTTATATCATAAGCACATGTGACAAAAGAAAAATAAATAAATTGGACTTCATTAAAATGTTTTGGTTTTGTCCTTCATGGAACACAATAGCAAAGTAAAAAGCAACCTTCAGAATAAGAGAACATATTTATTTGCAAATCCTATAGGTGACAGATTTATAAACAGAATATATGAGGAACTATTACAACCGAACAATAAAACACCAAATAACTCAATGTTAAACATTTTTTCAAAAAGGTTTACAAGTGGCCAATAAGCACACAAAATATTCCCCACGGAAATGTAAATCAAAACCACAATTAGGTACCACTTCATACCCATTTGGATGACAGAGTAAAAAGCCATAATAAGTGTAGTGAGGAAGTGGAAAAAGTTGAACCCTCATACATTGCTGGTGGGAAGATAAAATGATGCATCTATTTTGGAAAATAACTTGGCAGTTCCTCAAAAGTTTAAACGTAGAGTTACCACACGACTCAGCAATTTCATCCCTCGATGGATACCCAAGAGAATCAAAACAGATGTCCACACAAGAACATTTACACAAATATAGCAGCATTTTAATAGTAGCCTCAAAGTGGAAATACTCCAAATGTCTATCAACTGATAGATAACCAAAACAGGTACTATTATTTGGCTATAAAAAAGAATGATATAATGATACATGCTATAATATGGATAAACTTTGAAAACATCATGCTTAATGAAAGATGCTAGACACAAAAGCCATACACTCACTGTAGGATCCCATTTGCACAAAATGTCCAGAACAGGAAAATTTATAGAGACATAGAGTAGGTTCGTGATTACCAAAGGAAGTAGTGAGAAATGACTAATACTTGTGGGATTGCGTTTGGGGACAATGAAAATATTCTAAAATTAGATAATGGTGGTAGTTGTACGGTTCTGTGAATGTACAAAAAAGCCCACTGAATTGTACCTAAAACGGTGAAGGGCATGGTGTATGATGATACCTCAATAAAGCAGTAGGGGCATATAAGGGAGGGCCATGGGCTTTGTCTGTGGACACCAGGGAACCTTGTCAGAGCTCTTTTGCAAATGAAAAACATCTCAAACTATATTAAGAAAAATTTTAATGTGGAGAAGGAGATGTGTTCTGACCAGCATAACTTGGAAACTGAGAGCTGTTGTTTGCTTCAGTTTCACGTCCGAGAAGACAAAATGGTACCCCCGCAACCACAGACTCTCCCCAAGTGGTGCTTAGCAGGCCTGGCAGAGAGATAGATGCTCTTTTCCAACATCCTTACAGCCATCAGAAGAAAGAATTTGATTGGTGCTGCTTGGGATATGGATTACTCCTGAACCAATCACTGGATCCAAGAGGGCTGCTGCTGCTGCTGCTGCTAAGTCGCTTCAGTCGTGTCTGACTCTGTGCGACTCCATAGATGGCAGCCCATGAGGCTCCTCTGTCCCTGGGATTCTCCAGGCAAGAACACTGGAGTGGGTTGCCATTTCCTTCTCCAAGAGGGCTAGGGTATTCTAATTGGCTGTCCTAGGTCATGTGCCTATCCCTATGGGGTGAGTATGGGGCGGAGAGCCTTACTGATTTACAGGCTCCCGATGGAGCTAGATGTAAAGGAGGAATGAATTTGCAGATGAAACATATATAGAATAAATGCAAAGAAAGAGATTTAGTAGAAGGTTTTACCTTTTTTCTTTTACCTGTACGTTTTAGACTCATTGCCACTAACAATTAGATAGGATTAATAGTATAGACTGTATACAGCTTCTCCATCTTTGGCTGCAAAGAATATAATCAATCTGATTTCAGTGTTGACCATCTGGTGATGTCCATGTATAGAGTTTTCTCTTGTGTTGTTGGAAGAGGGTGTTTGCTATGACCAGTGCATTTTCTTGGCAAAACCCTGTTAGTCTTTGCCCTGCTTCATTCTGCATTCCAAGGCCAAATTTGCCTGTTATTCCAGGTGTTTCTTGACTTCCTACCTTAGCATTCCAGTCCCCTATAATGAAAAGGACATCTTTTTTAGGCGTTAGTTCTAAAAGGTCTTGTAGGTCTTCATAGAACTGTTCAACTTCAGCTTCTTCAGCATTGCTGGTTGGGGCATAGACTTGGATTACCGTGATATTTGAATGGTTTGCCTTGGAGACAAACAGAGATCATTCTGTCATTTTTGAGACTGCATCAAAGTACTGCATTTCAGACTCTTTGTTGACCACGATGGCTACTCCATTTCTTCTGAGAGATTCCTGCCCGCAGTAGTAGATATAATGGTCATCTGAGTTAATTCACCCATTCCAGTCCATTTTAGTTCGCTGATTCCTAGAATGTCTGCATTCACCCTTGCCATCTCTTGTTTGAACACTTCCAATTTGCCTTGATTCATGGACCTGACATTCCAGGTTCCTATGTAACATTGCTCTTTACAACATCAGACCTTGCTTCTATCACCAGTCACATCCACAGCTGGGTATTGTTTTTGCTTTGGCTCCATCCCTTCATTCTTTCTAGACTTATTTCTCCACTGATCTCCAGTAGCATATTGGGCACCTACTGACCCAGGGAGTTCCTCTTTTGGTATCCTATCATTTTGCCTTTTCATACTGTTCATGGGGTTCGCAAGGCAAGAATACTGAAGTGGTTTGCCATTCCCTTCTCCAGTGTACCACATTCTGTCAGACCTCTCCACCATGACCTGCCTCCCCTGGGCTGCCCTGCGGGTATGGCTTGAAATGCAAAAAGCAAAATGGCTGTCTGGGGAGGCCTTACAAATAGCTGTGAAAAGAAGAGAAGTGAAAAGCAAAGGAGAAAAGGAAAGATATAAGCATCTGAATGCAGAGTATCAAAGAATAGCAAGAAGAGATAAGAAAGCCTTCAGCAATCAGTACAAAGAAATAGAGGAAAAAAACAGAATGGGAAAGACTAGAGGTCTCTTCAAGAAAATGAGAGATACCAAGGGAACATTTCTTGCAAAGATGGGCTTGATAAAGGACAGAAATGGTATGGACCTAACAGAAGCAGAAGATATTAAGAAGAGGTGGCAAGAATACACAGAAGAACTGTACAAAAAGATCTTCACAACCCAGATAACCACGATGGTGTGATCACTCATCCAGAGCCAGACATCTTAGAATGTGAAGTCAAGTGGGCCTTAGAAAGCATCACTACAAACAAAGCTAGTGGAGGTGATGGAATTTCAGTTGAGCTATTTTAAATCCTAAAAGATGATACTGTGAAAGTGTTGCACTCAATATGCCAGCAAATTTGGGAAACTCAGCAGTGGCTACAAGACTGGAAAAGGTCAGTTTTCATTCCAATCCCAAAGAAAGGCAATGCCAAAGAATGCTCAAGCTACTGCACAATTGCACTCATCTCACATGCTAGTAAATTAATGCTCAAAATTCTCCAAGCCAGACTTCAGCAATACATGAACTGTGAACTTCCTGATGTTCAAGCTGGTTTTAGAAAAGGCAGAGGAACCAGAGATCAAATTGCCAACATCCTCTGGATCATGGAAAAAGCAAGAGAGTTCCAGGAAAACATCTATTTCTGCTTTATTGACTATGCCAAAGCCTTTGACTTTGTGGATCACAGTAAACTGTGGAAAATTCTGAGAGATGTGAATACAAGACCACCTGACCTGCCTCTTGAGAAATCCAAATGCAGGTCAGGGAGCAACAGTTAGAACTGGACATGGAACAACAGACTGGTTCCAAATAGGAAAAGGAGTATGTCAAGGCTGTATATTGTCACCCTGGTTATTTAACTTATATGCAGAGTACATCATGAGAAATGCTGGGCTGGAAGAAGCACAAGCTGGAATCAAGATTGCCAGGAGAAATATCAATAACCTCAGATATGCAGATGATACCACTCTTATGGCAGAAAGTGAAGAGGAACTCAAAAGCCTCTTGATGAAAGTGAAAGTGGAGAGTGAAAAAGTTGGCTTAAAGCTCAACATTCAGAAAACAAAGACCATGGCATCTGGTCCCATCACTTCATGGGAAATAGATGGGAAAACAGTGGAAACAGTGTCCAACTTTATCTTTTGGGGCTCCAAAATCACTGCAGATGGTGACTGCAGCCATGAAATTAAAAGACACTTACTCCTTGGAAGAAAAGTTATTACCAACCTAGATAGCATATTCAAAAGCAGAGACATTACTTTGCTGACTAAGGTCCGTCTAGTCAAGGCTATGGTTTTTCCTGTGGTCATGTATGGATGTGAGAGTTGGACTGTGAAGAAGGCTGAGTGCAGAAGAATTGATGCTTTTGAACTGTGGTGTTGGAGAAGACTCTTGAGAGTCTCTTGGACTCCAAGGAGATCCAACTAGTCCATTCAGAAGGAGATCAGCCCTGTGTGTTCTTTTGGAAGGAATGATGCTAAAGCTGAAACTCCAATATTTTGACCACCTCATGCAAAGAGTTGACTCACTGGAAAGAACTTTGATGCTGGGAGGGATTGGGGGCAGGAGGAGAGGGGGACAACAGAAGATGAGATGGCTAGATGGCATCACGGACTCGATGGACGTGAATCTGAGTGAACTCTGGGAGTTGGTGATGGACAGGGAGGCCTGGCGTGCTGCGATTCACAGGGTCGCAAAGAGTTGGACACGACTGAGCGACTGAACTGAACTGAACTGAACTGAAAAGTATAGAACTGACAGTAATCTAATGGTGCTACAATAATTTTATCTTCTCCAGTGAAAGTTAAGCAATCATATTTTAATGGACAATTATTGGTATAAAAATTACTACAGACTCCAGTTTTAGACTTAAACCTTACTCAGAATCCTCCCTTCTAGGTATTTTGGTCTAAATATGGATTCCATGACCCTTTCACTGCCTTTCTTCCATAATCTCCTCCTTGACCATCAAAGAAATTAGGCACCTTTCCCCCACATATCTTCTCTTTTGCATCTCAGTGGATAGAATTACAGTTCTCCCAGTTGCCCAATGCAGAAATTTGAAATCATCTTTAACTCCTTCCTTGACATCCTATCATCAATTACTGGAGGAATTGCCTCTTAACTGCCTTAAACTTTGCCTTTTCCCTTCTGTTTCCAAAGCTAATGCAATGATTTATCTCTTTATGGTTTCCCATCTGGTTTACTGTAATAACTTCTCCTGGGTCTCCAACCTCTGCCTTTTCATTCCACCCTTCAGACTGTAGCCACAGTGAACTTTCAAAAATGCAAATATGCCCACATCTGCCCTCAAGATATAACCCAGTATCAATTACCTTGGATGTATATTCCCAAGTTTTCTGTACTAGTAATGTCACCCTAACCTCTGGTTTGTAGATTAAAATGCCTCCAGCCCCCGTCTCAGCTATGGAAACTCAGTGACCCCATTTCTCTTCTTTATCTTAGAAAGTTGACTCAGGCCTGGATCCAACTTCACTTTGATTTATCTGTTTCTTGTTTGGTTTGAATGCTTTCACCTTCTCTGCAATCTAATTGTAGAGTATATGAAATTGGAAGTTTGCTTTTTGGTTTGTTTTTTATTTTATGTATGTGTTTTTTTGAAATTAGAAATTTTTACTGATTCACCAAGATACAGTAAATAGCAGTTTCCAAGTGAGAACTTACAGAAAGAATTAACCAGTGACCAGTGTGCATGGGTAGGTGTGTCTGACTCTGTGACCCTATTTTCTGTAGCTTGCCAGGCTCCTCTGTCCATGGAATTTTCCAGGCAAGAATATTGGAGGGGGTTGCCATTTCCTTTTCCAGGGGATCTTCCCAACCTAGGGATCAAAACTGCATCTCTTGCGTCTCTTGTATTGGCAAGTAAATTCTTTACTACTGCGCCACCTGGAGAATTAACCAAAAACTGGTCAAACTCTCAAGTTCCAGTTCTCAGTTTGAAGTTATAAAATAAGTCAAAAGTAGATTCAGGGAAGCCCTTCTTTACCATCTGAGCCACCAGGGAAACCCAAAATTTCAAGGCTACAAAATAAGTCAAAAGTAGATTCAAAGAAGGATTTGTAAAAACAATTTCTATGGAGACAGCTGTGCTAGAAGACCTCCCTGCAAAGCATGATAGGTAGGGGATGAGCCCCCATCACCTGCAGAGAACAAGTGGCTCCCCAGAGATTTCAGTATGTCCCTGGATTTGAGGGTGGAGACTAGGCTGGTATCTGACTGTCTATTGAGAATCTAGACAGGAGAGAAGACAGACTGGCTAGCTGCTGATGGCAAGTCAGAACAGAGGTGGAGGCTCTGGGATCAGCCTGCATGTCCTGAGTTTGTGGGGACAGATGGAATGCGAGGCTCTCTACGGTCCTGATGTGGGCAAGACCAGAAGCAACTCAGTGACGTCAGCTTAGGACAAGTTATCAAACCCTCATTTTCACGGCTGCAGGAGTAAATGATCCAGTGAACCAGAGGAACATCCACCCAGGTCTGAGATTTCTGGAGTAGGCACAGCGGGACGAGAAACAGGGTCTCCAAACAACCCTCGCAAGGACCCCACAGAATAAAGAGCTTTCAACAGCTGCCAGCCTTCAGGAAGCTCAAAACCATGTCGTGACCGTGTCAGTTAAATAAAAAACCCCTTACTCCCATGACCATGACCGGACCTCTGCACTCCTACCCCTGGGTCTGCACCAGCCACAGAAAGACAAAGCTAAGGCAGAAAGACCAAAGAATCCATTTTCTAAGAGGCTGGAAAGGAATTGCAACTTGGCATGAAATTGGAAGTTTCTAATGTTATATGGGTTTGGCAATTGAGAAGGGGACTGTATTTTACAACTTAAAATAACTGGAGGAATTTTATTATTTAAGAAGAATTTTTTTTTAAGTCACAAGACCAGCTCAAATTTTAATCCAGCAACAAGAAAATAACTTACCACACCGAATAAACCTTAAAATTGTGTTGTGGTTATATACCAAAATCCTACTTGGTTAATGTATGAGTTATATAGTACGGCAGTTATATAATCCTTCTCATAGGACTCTGTCCTTAGACCAGAAGTTGGCAGCCTTTCCTCCGTGGAAGATCAACTAAGATATACCTTAGAGTTTTTGAGCCCTGAAGTCTCTGATACAACTACTAAACTGCTGTTAAGACTGCAAAAGCAGCCACAAACAATCCTTCAGTGAACAGTATGGCTGTTTCTAATAGAATTTCATTTACAAAAGCAAATGGTTGAGTTCATGGGTCAGAGCTTGGGAATCCCTGCCCCATACTGTAGGCGTTTTGAGGGCAGGAGCTCTGTTGGACTGTTATTGTATCTGAAATGCTCTGTACATTGTAGATAATAGTGATCAGATGAACAAAATAGCCTTAGTTTCTCTGTTACTCATAAGGCAGATCTGACTCAACTCAACAAACCCCTTTAGCTATCCTTTCATAAAATCCCAAGAGGAAAGAGCTGGTGGCATCCTTAGGGAGAAGCAGAACTCAAAGACATTCGATTGCAGTCAAAAGAAATTTTTTATGAAGGTGATCCTATAGTACCTCAGAGCAGCTTAGAGCAGATAATCTTATATAGGTTACAAAGAAGGCATAGGCTAGTACATTGAATTCTCTGTGTGGTCTTGTAACTCAGTCCCTAAGAGTTTCCCATTGGGCATGCCTTATCTTCTTTATTTAAGACTGACCTGGACTTCTCTGGTGGTCCAGTGGTTAAGAATCTGTCTGTCAATACAGGGGACACAGGTTTGATTCCTGGTCCGGGAAGATTTCACATGCTGGTGCAGGTTGGGCAACTAAGCTCATGAGCCACAACTCCTGAAGACCACATGCCCTAAAGCGCATGCTCTGCAACAAGAGAAGCCACCACAATAAGAAGCCTGCGCATTGCAACTAGAGAGCAGCCCCCATTCGCTGCAACTAGAGAAAGTTCAAGCAGCAATGAAGACCCAGCATGGCCATAAATTAATTAGTTATTTAATTATTTAAAACAGACTGGTCTGGCATGGTATCCTGTACTTCAGTTCAGTTCAGTTCAGTCGCTCAGTCGTGTCTGACTCTTTGCGACCCCATGAATCGCAGCACACCAGGCCTCCCTGTTCACCACCAACTCCCCGGAGTTCACTCAAACTCACGTCCATCGAGTCGGTGATGCCATCCAACCATCTCATCCTCTGTCGTCCCCTTCTCCTCCTGCCCCCAATCCCTCCCAGCATTAGAGTCTTTTCCAATGAGTCAACTCTTCGCATGAGGTGGCCAAAGTACTGGAGTTTCAGCTTTAGCATCATTCCCTCCAAAGAACACCCAGGACTGATTCCTTTAGAATGGACTATCATCTTACCAAAGAGGAAGCTGAAATTCAAACAGCGACTTTCCCTTGGTGACAAAGAGCCCAGGAGTGAAGGACAGCTGGGTTAAGTTCGTTACACCAGGAAAACTCAAGGAGGACGGGATCATACATAATATCTACATCACTGGCTTTGGTTCCAAATTTGCTTTAGAAAGAAATCTATTCCCTACACTGAACCACTCCTATCTACTATAAAGTTAAAATTATGTTTACAAGAACCTTCAAGTAGAGGTTCCATAAAAGTGTTAGATTTTTCTCAATAACAAAAGAATTTATTTCTCAAAAATAGCATTGCTTTGTTAGGAAGTATAATAATAAAAGTTGTCTTTTGAGGTTGTGTCCCTGGCTGCTATTCAAAGTCAAGCTCACTATCCTTTCATTGTTGTTTTCATTAGATCAGGAAAGACCTGAAATTTGGCTCAGAAAATTTCCTTAATTTGTAAGAAGAAATAATTCCCTGGAAGTCCAGTTGTTAAGACCAAAGAGGAAAAACAAAGTTCTAACAAGAAATGACCAGCCTTGAAACCACGGGGTTTTCAGAATTAAATTGCTGAATTTATGTCACATCCTTTCTTGGCCATTCTCTGGCTATATCTGCCAAAAGTAACAAAATTTTTGCTCCAAGCAAAAATCATCCTAGATAGTGACACTGATAAGACTTCCCCACACAGAGCCTCAGAGAGGCATCTGCACTGAGCTCAAAGGCAAGATGTGCTGAATCAATCCTCCAGGGAGGGAGGGCTCTTAAAAGACTTTCAGAAAGAGAGACAGTCACCCTCTGACCTCTGAACAGCTTTTTCTGGTAATTTCCAGAATGTGTGCTTCCAGAAACATCCCTTCCTTTGTTTCATCCTTATCGAAAAGCACCCAATACCCATTCACCTCTGGAAAAGCAGCAAAGATGTAGGGAGAGAAATCATACATATAGAAGTTAGTCTAAGATGCAAACATATGGAGAAAAGATACATGGACAGAAAGAAATATTATGCCAATACACAGCCAGACATAAATTACAGTATGTCCGCCATATTTATCTAAACCCTTTTTCTTTAAGCTTCAGTTTCTCTTTATAATCAAGGGAGGCAGGGCTTCCACTGATCTCTAACATTCTGTGAGTTAAGAATGAGTGAGTTCAGACATTGATGCAAGCTACATAAATCCCAGTATATTCAGTCCTGGCAGATAAGGGAAATCTACAACCTTCACAGATAATGGAAAAGGCAAGGCTGCCTAAACTGTCAGAATGATGGGGAAAGAGATGGCTTCAGAACCTAAAGGAAGAGGCAACCCACCCAAGTGTTTGATGAACAGCTGAATGGATAAACCAAGCATGGCCACATATGGAATATTACTCAGTCTTAGAGAGGAAGTAAATTCTGACACATGCTAGAGCATAAATAAGCCTTGAGGACATTATGCCCAGTGAGATAAGCCTGTCACAAAGACACAAATATTATATGATGCCACTTATATACGGCACCTGGGCTAGCCAAATTCAGAAACACAGAAAGTAGAGTGGTGGGGACGAGGGACTTGGGCAGTGGGTAGGAAGAGCTGTTGTTTAACGAGTACAGAGTTCCTGTTTGGGATGATGAGAAAGCTCTGAAGATGGATGGGGATGATGGTTGTATCGTATTGCGAATGCTCTTGACACCATGGAACTGTGCGCTTAAAGTGGTTAGCGTGGTAATTTTATGAGACGTATATTTACCACAGAAGAGAAGAGTTTCCCCAGCCAGCAGTGAAATGATAAAATATTAAGAACAATATCAATAATCCTTTTTTAAAAAATGCACACAATTAAATTTCCTTCGTCTGTTCATTCAGTTCTCCTAACTAATTCTTGTTCCACTGGCTCATGGGTCAGGAAAGTGCTTTTGCAGTTATTTGCTTTTGGAAGGGAGAAAGCTGGGAAATCTGACTCTTGGTCTGATACAAGCAGTCAGAGTGGTCTAAGAGATGCCATCTTAATAAAACTCCCAAACCTGTACACGTGAGTGTATCTGTCAAGGATCAATAGTTTAGGGTAACTGCTGTAAGCCTTTCCATTTAGGCTTTGAGACTATCCTTTGTTAAAGATCCAGTTGCTAACCTGGATAGTATAGAAAATTCCAGCAAATATGAGGAGAAAGCAAAAACCACCTGTTGAGAAAAATCTCTGAGTAGTGATGGTTCATTTATTACACTTCAGTTCAGTTCAGTCGCTCAGTAGTGTCTGACTCTTGGCAACCCAATGGACCTCAGCACGCCAGGCCTCCCTGTCCATCACCAACTCCCGGAGTTCACTCAGACTCATGCCCATTGAGTCAGTGATGCCATTCAACCGTCTCATCCTCTGTCATCCCATTCTCCTCCCACCTTCAATCTCTCCCAGCATCAGGGTCTTTTCAAATGAGTCAGCTCTCACATCAGGTGGCCAAAGTATTGGAGTTTCAGCTTCAACATCAGTCCTTACAATGAACACTCAGGACTGATCTCCTTTAGGAGGGACTGGTTGGATCTCCTTGCAGTCCAAGGAACTCTCAAGACCCTTCTCCAATAGCACAATTCAAAAGCATCAATTCTTCAGCGCTCAGCTTTATTCATAGTCCAACTCTCACATCCATACATGACCACTGGAAAAACCAGAGCCTTAACTAGAGAGACCTTTGTTGGCAAAGTAATGTCTCTTCTTTTTAATATGCTGTCTAGGTTGGTCATAACTTTCCTTTCAAGGAGCATGTGTCTTTTAATTTCATGGCTGCAATCACCATCTGCAGTGATTTTGGAGCCCCGCTCCAAAATAAAATCTGTCACTTTTTCCACTGTTTCCCCATCTATTTGCCATGAAGTGATGGGACTGGATGCCATGATCTTAGTTTTCTGAATGTTGAGCTTTAAGCCAACTTTTTTACTCTCCTCTTCCATTTTCATCAAGAGGCTCTTCAGGTTCTTCTTCACTTTCTGCCATAAGGGTGGTGTCATCTGCATATCTAAGGGGACTGATATTTCTCCCAGCAGTCTTGATTCCAGCTTGTGCTTCTTCCAGCTCAGCATTTCTCATGATGTACTCTGCATATAAGTTAAATAACCAGGGTGACAATATACAGCCTTGGCGTACTCCTTTTCCTATTTGGAACCAGTCTATTGTTCCATGTCCAATTCTAACTGTTGCTTCCTGACCTTCATACAGGTTTCTCAAGAGGCAGGTCAGGTGGCCTGGTATTCCCATCTCTTTCAGAATTTTCCACAGTTTATTGTGATCCACATAGTCAAAGGCTTTGGCATAGTCAATAAAGCAGAAATAGATGTTTTTCTGGAACTCTCTTGCTTTTTCCATGATCCAGAGAATGTTGGCAATTTGATCTCTGCTTCCTCTGCCTTTTCTAAAACCAGCTTGAACATCAGGAAGTTCACAGTTCACGTATTGCTGAAGCCTGGCTTGGAGAATTCTGAGCATTACTTTACTAGCATGTGAAATGAGTGCAATTGTGCAGTAGTTTGAGCATTCTTTGGCATTACCTTCTTTGAGATTGGAATGAAAACTGACCTTTTCCAGTCCTGTGGCCACTGCTGGGTTTTCCAAATTTGCTGGCATATTGAGTGTAGCACTTTCTCAGCATCATCTTTCAGGATTTGAAAGAGCTCAGCAGGAATTCCATCACCTCCACTAGCTTTGTTCGTAGTGATGCTTTCTAAGGCCCACTTGACTTCACATTCCAAGATGTCTGGCTCTAGGTGAGTGATCACACCATCGTGATTATCTGGGTTGTGAAGATCTTTTTGTACAGTTCTGGGTATTCTTGCCACCTCTTCTTAATATCTTCTGCTTCTGTTAGGTCCATACCATTTCTGTCCTTTATCGAGCCCATCTTTGCATGAAATGTTCCCTTGGTATCTCTCATTTTCTTGAAGAGATCTCTAGTCTTTCCCATTCTGTTCTTTTCCTCTATTTCTTTGCATTGATTGTTGAAGAAGGCTTTCTTATCTCTCCTTGCTATTCTTTGGAACTCTGTATTCAGATGCTTATATCTTTCCTTTTCTCCTTTGCTTTTCACTTCTCTTCTTTTCACAGCTATTTGTAAAGCCTCCCCAGACAGCCATTTTGCTTTTTTGTTTCCATGGGGATGGTCTTGAAGCCTATCTCCTGTACAATGTCACAAACCTCATTCCATAGTTCATCAGGCACTCTATCTATCAGATCTAGACCCTTAAATCTATTTCTCACTTCCACTGTATAATCATAAGGGATTTGATTTAAGTCATACCTGAATGGTCTAGTGGTTTTCCCTACTTTCTTCAATTTAAGCCTGAATTTGGTAATAAAGAGGTCATGATCTAAGCCACAGTCAGCTCCTAGTCTTGTTTTTTTTTTTTTTTTGACTGTATAGAGCTTCTCCATCTTTGGCTGCAAAGAATATAATCAATCTGATTTCAGTGTTGACCGTCTGGTGATATCCATGTGTAGAGTCTTCTCTTGTGTTGTTGGAAGAGGGTGTTTGCTATGACCAGTGCATTTTCTTGGCAAAACTCTACTAGTCTTTGCCCTGCTTCATTCCGCATTCCAAGGCCAAATTTGCCTGTTACTCTAGGTGTTTCTTGACTTCCTACTTTTGCATTCCAGTCCCCTATAATGAAAAGGACATCATTTTGGGGTGTTAGTTCTAAAAGATCTGGTAGGTCTTCACAGAACCGTTCAGCTTCAGCTTCTTCAGCATTACTGGTTGGGGCATAGACTTGGATAACTGTGATATTGAATGGTTTGCCTTGGAGACAAACAGAGATCATTCTGTCATTTTTGAGACTGCATCAAAGTACTGCATTTTGGACTCTTTTGTTGACCACGATGGCTACTCCATTTCTTCTGAGAGATTCCTGCCCGTAGTAGTAGATATAATGGTCATCTGAGTTAATTCACCCATTCCAGTCCATTTTAGTTCGCTGATTCCTAGAATGTCTGCATTCACCCTTGCCATCTCTTGTTTGAACACTTCCAATTTGCCTTGATTCATGGACCTGACATTCCAGGTTCCTATGCAATATTGCTCTTTACAGCATCAGACCTTGCTTCTATCACCAGTCACATCGACAGCTGGGTATTGTTTTTGCTTTGGCTCCATCCCTTCATTCTTTCTAGACTTATTTCTCCACTGATCTCCAGTAGCATATTGGGCACCTACTGACCCGGGGAGTTCCTCTTTTGGTATCCTATCATTTTGCCTTTTCATACTGTTCATGGGGTTCGCAAGGCAAGAATACTGAAGTGGTTTGCCATTCCCTTCTCCAGTGGACCACATTCTGTCAGACCTCTCCACCATGAACCGCCTGTCTTGGGTTCCCCTGCAGGCATGGCTGAGTTTCATTGAGTTAGACAAGGCTGTGGTCCTAGTGTGATTAGATTGACTGGTTTTCTGTGAGTATGGTTTCAGTGTGTCTGCCCTCTGATGCCCTCTTGCAACACCTACCATCTTACTTGGGTTTCTCTTACCTTGGGCATGAGATATGCCCTTCTCCAGGGGATATAATAGTCGTAGTCATATGTTAGGCTTATCATTAATATACATCACCCTAATAACACCTGTCCTGGAACACCTGTCATCCTAGCAGATATTTTTCAGCTGGTCCTCAGTCTCCCCAGGGGCTGCCTTATTTTAACCTCATTGAGTGGGATCCTATTCTCCCATATCTCTTGCCCAAGCAAGACATGCTTTATTCCCTAGAGTTTCTAACCCTCTCTGTTCCACCTTTTCCCAAAGATTCCCCCACAGACCCCTGCCTTCAACTGCAGCATCCTGACCATTGAGGTAGGTGTTCTTACTTACTCCACCTTGTCCCTCCCCTGCCCTGCAGCCAGGGCCACACAGAGCCTCCTTGGGGGCCCTCCACCCCCACGCCTGGACTCCTCCCCATCATCCCAATTTCTACCAGAATCTACCAGAATTCTACCCAAAATCTGACCCTGCACAAGATTTCCTTCTATGCACTGGCTACTGGCTTGAAGCCCTTCAGCTCCCAGGCTGAGGCAGAGACCTTCATCTTTCCACCTCCCACAGTGGAAAGCACTTGGTCCAGGCACCTTGCAAGGACGAGCATGGAGAGACCTCCCTGTCCAAAACTCAGCAGAAGAGCCAAGGGGACCGAGTGGAGCTGAAGGACTCAAGCTGGATCAAGTCTACAAGTCTCTCCAGCATCAGCTTCTTTGGAGAGAAAAATCACCATCTTCCAAGACCTAGGGCTCATTGGTGGCCCTAGACACCACCCAGAAGAGCCCCTCTCCTTGATAAGCAGGATGAGGTTTATCATTGTGGGCAAAGCAAGAACATGCGTGTCTCATCGGCATAGGAAGGGAAATCCCCCTCACCTCTGAGCCCAGTTTGGGGATTTCACTCTCACCTGGGGACCTGGGTTTTTTTCCCTTCAATTTAATTCTTCACCTCAGCAGCCAACCATGTGCTGGATTGTCGCTAGGCACTCTGCTAGGTCCCAGGAGAGGCAAGGATGCAAGAAAATTGTCCCCTGGAGGGCACACGCCCTCTCAGCTTTGTCTTCTGTAATGAGATTCTGGGAGCTGTCTTAGTTGTCAGGGGGAAACCAAAGCCTATTCAGACCACCAACGGCCATTGTGCCCACATGCTGTGACCTCATGACCAAAGGGTAAGTTTGCAGTGAGTAGCCATCTGCTGATAACCATGGCAGGGGACAGAGATGATTCACTGTGAAGTTAAAGAGCTTAACCTGCAGAGTCTCCGCCGTGTACAAACAAGTCCCTTTTCAGGCCCAGCCCCATGGATGCTATGGGACTATGGTCCTTATTTCTGAATTAAATAAGCATTGGTCCCACAGATCCTGTATCTACCTTTTGGTGGTTGGGTGGGGGGGAGGAGGAGGGGGGACGTTGAGAAGCACATGCCTCTCCATTTAGGTCCCATTCCTCGAAAGCTTGCTGAACCAGAAGATGCTCCTGAACATAGAAAGAAGCTTGTCCTGAGTTTGATGTAATATGGTGGACTCGCTATGTCCAGCTCTAGGCCTGGTCCATTTGCAGAGAATACCGTTTCCTGGCATGTGCTGGAGTTCCCAGATCTGAACCTCTTGAGATGCCCCAGGGCAGCCACACGCACTGTAGGACAACTGTCAGCTCTGCTACTCAGCGATGCCCAGGTCCCTCCTGGCCAGCAGGCCCAGCCAAGGGACGGGCCAACCTCATCTTCAGGAAAACTCTAGTGAATAGTATGAGTTCCTCTGGCCTTCCCAGATGGTTATTCTATGTGTCTATCCCCTCCCTCAACTTTTTTCATGACATCAAATGTAACTTATCATGGGGCCTCCACATCAAGGCAAGTGAGAGACAGACATACGAAATGAGCCGTCTTCCCTGGTTTTGTGTCCTGCAGCTTCAAAGGTGAAATGCTTCCTTGCCTCAGGAATGTCAGAAAGCTCTAGAAATTCCCTTTAAATGTCTCGAAAACCCCCCATTCCCCTCCTTACTGCTTCTGAGATAAAATTCAGTCCCTGCCCGCCACATTGGATAAGAAAATCCCACTGAAGGCTTCGTGGCTGTAATTCACTTGTGCTTCTTCCCATCCCCTTGGGAATAAAAATAAAAAGGAGCATCTGTTAGGGTTTGACAGAATCGCCTCACCGGGAGCATGGTATGAGTCCTGTGGATAGAGGAATGGGCCAGGGTGGAGTGGCCGCCCTATAAAACAGGAGGAAGCCCCAGTAAAAAAAGGTCTTTGAAAAAGGACCCTGGGGCCAGACCGGTTCGGTGGGAAACAGATGTGCCTGTGACCCAAGGAGGGGCTCTGTGTCTTTCCCCCGCCTCCGCGCCTTCCAGCTGCACAGCCCCAGGCTGGCTGTTATCAAGCCAACCCAGCGTGGAGCCGGAGCCTCAGGCTTGCTGGGAATAGAGATGCATTTTCAGCTTTCAGATACGGCCGGGCGATCAGAAGTCCCCTGTACTCACAACACTAATAAGTGTTCCCAATTAAAACATCAATTCTAAACAGGGAGAGCGGGAGGGACCTTGGATCCAGTCCTTGAGGGAACAGTTGGGAGAAAGTCTTTAAACTGTGTCATCTTCGGCCTCAGAGTAAAGGAACTGATTATTACTTTCTCTCTTTATCACTGAAGTCCTCTCGCCACAGAAAAGTGAAAATCTTTCATGTGGGACTTCTCCCCACACCCGTCTGCCTCCTGGTCCCTCCTTAACTGGACAGAGGGTCACACTGGGCCCTCGCCCACCTTCCCCTGAGGTCACTGACAGATGCTGACTTCTTCCCAAGCCTGTTCTCTCGCACCGTTTGCCCGGAGGTCACCACACAGGCCGGCCAACGCTGGTCCCTCCTGGCAGCTGCGTCCACATCGGAAAGTCTTCCTCCTCTGGTTCATGTTGTCTTTATGATAGATGATTGTGTTTTGATAGGAATGTTGATGCTCTCCTGATTTTTGAGATGGATCCCAGGTCCCCATTCTATCGCAAATCCCTTAGACCACCTTTGTGCTGATTCAGTTCGCACCTGACTCACTGTAGGTCTGGTTGATGGAGGCCAACCAGCTGGTTTAATGCTCACAGCCGACCTCCATCAGAGGGAGAGGTGATTTGAGCCCCTAAAGGGGCTGATGTCTAAGCCAAGTCTGTCCCGCTCCAGAGACAGAGCTCTAACCACTGCCCTACACTCCACCTGCTCAGCAATCCTCACTTCCCAGCTGCACAGAAGGAACAGAATGGTTGGGAGAAGTTCGTAAAACGTGAATGCTGGACATGACCTCTGTGCTCCCAGACCAGCGCCATCCTCACTACACAATGAGAAAGAGTGAGCACTAACAATCTTGTTCAAGCTCAGCCAACTTATTAATGAAAGACAGAAAGATCCTGTGGAAATCAGACAACTTTGTCCTCTTTGTGATGGCCCTGGGCAACGGTTTTATGAGGAAGATGTTGGAAACTAGGACTGAATGTGGGGCTGAGATTTGTATGTGGGCTGAATTTCTCTATGCTCCTCACTTCACCCATATGGTGGAAACCCAGGGAGCTGTGTCTAAGCTCCTTCTACAAATAAGGGATCCTGCACCAAAGGCGAGGAGGGTGGGACATGGCTCTCATTTACCCTGGTGGCTCTTCTCATATTGTCTCCGGGAACCCTGCTTTACCTGTCCCATCTGGGTTGGCTCCTAACTGGAGACTCAGATGGTAATTCACACATCTGGCCTCATCATTGATGTCTGGGTTACCCCAGAACACGAGGTAAACGTAGCCAGAAATCAAAGCCATGTGGTGTGACCAGCAGAAGCCTGAACCTTTCCACCGTCCTCTGATGGCGCATGTCTTCTGCAAAGCTGACACCTCACAGCAGGGCTGCTCAGAGGAGAAGTGCAATTGGGTCTACAAGCAGTCTGAGTCACCTCCCTAACCTCAATACGGCATCTGGGAGAGAATCCAGCCTCGTCTCTTTGCACTGCTGGTCTCAGGCAGTTCATTCCTGAAGGTCAAACCCAAGTCCATCCTACCCTGTTCCTGGACCCTCTGCTGGGGACACATCCATAGTGTGGGTCCCATTCCTCCTCCTGCCATTCTCTGAATTGCTCTGGCCTTCAGCCTGAGCTAGCTGAAAACTTTCTTTTGTTTATTTGTTTATTCATTTATTTTATTTCCTGTTGGTTCTTCTTTTCTTTTGGCAGCTCCCATCACCCCTCCTAATTTGGAACTCTGGCACAGTTCACACCTGGCATGTCTCGCCCGCAGCACAGCCTAGAGAGGTCTTCGGGGGCCATCCATTGAAGACAACAAAGCCATCTGTGCCGTGGCTCCTGTGTCTTGAAAGAGGAAGCTGGTGACACAGGTTTATAATGAGGCTGTCTGTCACTAGAACATTGGCACTTTCAGGGCAAAGAATGCTTTTTATAGATGAAGAGGTGCTGCTTGGGGGCTGAGGAATGCGGGCCCGGCAACCGCAGATTAGGAAATGCTTCTTCTCTACCCCAACCACATATCCTGAATTTGTTCTTGCTGTTCCTGCCTGTGGGGAGGGACAGAGCCTTTACTGTCTGAGCAGAAGCTTCTCCTAGCGGCTTCTGACAGCAACGCACAGATGGAGTGGGCCTGTCGGGAAAGGCTTGTGGTTCCTCTGATGAGCGGTGTGAAAGTGAAAGTGTTAGTCGTTTAGTCGTGTCCAGCTCTCTGAGACCTCATGGACTATAGCCCCGGGCTCCTCCGTCCATGACCAGGCAACAATGTCGGAGTGGGTTGCTGTTTCCTTCTCCAGGGAATCTTTCCAACCCAGGGATCAAACCCAGGTCTCTTTTGTCTCCTGCATTGGCAGGGGGCTTCTTACCAGCAGTGCCACCTGGGAGGCCCATTTCTCTAGAAGACATTTCATAAAAAGTCCTGTTTGGGAAGGAATGCTGGCTGGGCGCAAGCCATTTCCAAAAACACAGGCAGCTGCACAAAACTGCTGAGCGTTCCTGTCCTGAGACCCAAGGGGATGTCAGGCTGGGGGTGGGTGCACTGAGAGAAGGGGTGGGGGCAAGAGGTAGCCTCAGGCAGAGAAGGAATGAAGGAACTGAGGATGCTCCCCTTCAGTAGACAAAGCCACTGCAGCTGTGGGTGTGCAGTGAGCCCCACATGACGTCAAGTGACACTGGAACCCCCGATGCCTGCAGAAGCAGTGTGTAAGAAGCATGGCTTCTCTAAGAATTCATATGGGGAGAGACGCTTATGGCCGAGCATGGTCAAGAAGGCTGGGGGAACTTGTGTGACATCTACAAGGATAGAAAACTAAGTATAAGGGTGTGTGTGTGTGTGTGTCTGTGTGTGTCTGTGTCTGTTTGTGTGTGTGTTTGGGGCTGCATCCCAGGATCAGAAGATGGCATGAAATGTACAAGAAAAAAATAAATGCGCTGTGTTTGGAGGTATAGGTGCTGTTAGAAGGTTTAATCAACTGGGGACAGAGGTGTGACTAGTAGCAGCTACTGCTTAGTTGCTCAGTCATGTCCGACTCTGTGACCCCGTGGACTATAGCCCACCAGGCTCCTCTGTTCATAGGATTCTCCAAGCAAAAATACTGGAGTGGGTTGCCATTTCATTCTCCAGACTAGTAGGTAGTAGCAGAGAGGACTCAAAAGACAGAATGTTTTACATTGTGGGGCCTTGATTGCTAAGCAAGGGAGTTTGGTTTTTCTCCAAAAATCAAGGGAGAACTAAAGGGGGTTTTGGCACATGAGTGGAATGACAGGATAGGTGTTTTGGAAAGCTGACCCAGATGGAGGGGCCAGGGTCTGAAGACAGAGGGTTGGGGGTGGCTGTCATGATTCAGGTGGGACTCTGGGACCACACTGCACTGCTGGTCAGAAGAACACCCAGCAGGGGACAAAGCAGGTATTCTGGAGGGAGAAGCAGTCTCACAGAGGCACTTCCTAACCTGGGCAATGTGTTGGTTCCCCTGCCCAGCCAAGTGCACCACCCCCACTGGATGAACTGTAAAAAAGTTTTGACAAAGTGTTGCTACTCTTTCATCCACATTCTTCCAGCTTCCCCAGGGCCGGGCATAGAAAGCTCAGACTCTTTGACTAGCCTTCAAGACCTGTCCCAGTGATTTTCTCGATTTTTATACAAAGTAGCAGGACTCTTTCTTTAAAGGCGATATTATGAAACCAAGAGGTAAAACAAACAAAAGCTGAGTTCCAAACTGCACAGGCTTAGCCAGTTCCCCCACAGCAGTCAGCCCAACCCTTATATGTTTTAGTCCCTAATCCTTCAGTCACCCTGCCCTGTCCCTATCCTCCTCACCCCCACAGAGTCTCTGAGATCCTTCAAGAAACCCTAGGGCCTCGAGGAGCACAGCTGGAGCACACTTCCCTACTGAGTCTGTTTCTGTCTGCCTTTTCTCCAGCTGTTCATCATGTCCATCAGAGGTCCTGACCTTCTGCCCTAAATGTACGTGGGACTTTGGGAAGCTGCTGCTGCTGCTTATATCTTACCCTAACACAAGGTCCATCCTTCACAGCCTTTCACTTGTTTCCACACTTCACCAGGCCCAGCGTGTGCCTGCCTATCTTCTGCCACCATCACCACCACCTTCATCACCATCATTATCATTCTCACCACCACCTTCATCATTACCAATATCATCACCACCACCTTCGTCATCACCGTCATCACCACCTTCACCATCACCATCATCACCATCACTATCACTACATCACCACCATCATCATCACCATCATCCAAAAAGCTTATTGAACACTTATTATATCTGTCTAATAAACAGATCCTCTACTTAATCCTAATATCAACATACACTGCTGCTGCTGCTGCTGCTGTTAGGTCGCTTCAGTCATGTCCTACTCTGTGCGACCCCATAGACAGCAGCTCACCAGGCTCCCCCGTCCCTGGGATTCTCCAGGCAACAACACTGGAGTGGGTTGCCATTTCCTTCTCCAATACATGACACTGAAAAGTGAAAGTGAAGTCGCTCAGCTGTGTCCGACTCTTTGCAAACCCATGAACTGCAGCACGTCAGCCCTCCCTGTCCATCACAATTCCCGGAGTTCACTCAAAGTCTCATCCATCAAGTTGGTGATGCCATCCAGCCATCTCATCCTCGGTCATCCCCTTCTCCTCCTCCCCCAGTCCCTCCCAGCATCAGAGTCTTTTCCAATGAGTCAACTCTTTGCATGAGGTGGCCAAAGTACTGGAGTTTCAGCTTCAGCATCATTCCTTCCAAAGAACACCCAGGACTGATCTCCTTTAGAATGGACTGGTTGGATCTCCTTGCAGTCCAAGGGACTCTCAAGAGTCTTCTCCAGCACCACAATTCAAAAGCATCAATTCTTCAGTGCTCAGCCTTCTTCACAGTCCAACTCTCACATCCATACATGACCACAGGAAAAACCATAGCCTTGAATACACGGACTTTAGTCGGCAAAGTAGTGTCTCTGCTTTTGAATATGCTATTTAGGTTGGTCATAACTTTCCTTCCAAGGGGTAGGTGTCTTCTAATTTCATGGCTGCAATCACCACCTGAAGTGATTTTGGAGGCCAGAAAAATAAAGTCTGACACTATTTCAACGGTTTCCCCATCTATTTCCCATGAAGTGATGGGACCAGATGCCATGATCTTTGTTTTCTGAATGTTGAACTTTAAGCCAATTTTTTTCACTCTCTTCTTTCATTTTCTTCAAGAAGCTTTTGAGTTCCTCTTCACTTTCTGCCATAAGGGTGGTGTCATCTGCATATCTGAGGTTATTGATATTTCTCCTGGTAATCTTGATTTCAGCTTGTGCTTCTTCCAGCCCAGCATTTCTCATGATGTACTCTGCATATAAGTTAAATAAGCAGGGTGACAATATACAGCCTTGACATACTCCTTTTCCTATTTGGAACCAGTCTGTTGTTCCATGTCCAGTTCTAACTGTTCCTTCTTGACTGTATATAGGTTTCTCAAGAGGCAGGTCAGGTGGTCTAGTATTCCTATCTCTCTCAGAATTTTCCACAGTTTATTGTGATCCACACAGTCAAAGGCTTTGGCATAGTCAATAAAGCAGAAATAGATGTTTTTCTGGAACTCTCTTGCATTTTCCATGATCCAGTGGATGTTGGCAATTTGATCTCTGGTTCCTCTGCCTTTTCCAAAACCAGCTTGAACATCAGGGAGTTCACGGTTCACGTATTGCTGAAGCCTGGCTTGGAGAATTTTGAGCATTACTTTACTAGCATTTGAGATGAGTGCAATTGTGCGGTAGTTTGAGCATTCTTTGGCATTGCCTTTCTTTGGGATTGGAATGAAAATGGACCTTTTCCAGTCCTGTGGCCACTGCTGAGTTTTCCAAATTTGCTGGCATATTGAGTGTAGCACTTTCTCAGCATCATCTTTCAGGATTTGAAAGAGCTCCGCAGGAATTCCATCACCTCCACTAGCTTTGTTCGTAGTGATGCTTTCTAAGGCCCACTTGACTTCACATTCCAAGATGTCTGGCTCTAGGTGAGTGATCACACCATCATTATTATCTGGGTCATGAAGATCTTTTTGTACAGTTCTTCTGTGTATTCTTGCCACCTCTTCTTAATATCTTCTGCTTCTGTTAGGTCCATACCATTTCTGTCCTTTATCGAGCCCATCTTTGCATGAAATGTTCCCTTGGTATCTCTCATTTTCTTGAAGAGATCTCTAGTCTTTCCCATTCTGTTCTTTTCCTCTGTTTCTTTGCATTGATCACTGAGGAAGGCTTTCTTATCTCTCCTTGCTATTCTTTGGAACTCTAAATTCAGATGCTTATATCTTTCCTTTTCTCCTTTGCTTTTCGCCTCTCTTCTTTTCACAGCTATTTGTAAGGCCTCCCCAGACAGCCATTTTGCTTTTTTGCAGTTCTTTTCCATGGAGATGGTCTTGATCCCTGTCTCCTGTACAATGTCATGAATCTCCATCCATAGTTCATCAGGCACTCTATCTATCAGATCTAGGCCCTTAAATCTATTTCTCACTTCCACTGTATAATCATAAGGGATTTGATTTAGGTCATACCTGAATGGTCTAGCGGTTTTTCCTACTTTCTTCAATTTAAGTCTGAATTTGGTAATAAGGAGTTCATGATTTGAGCCACAGCTCCTGGTCTTGTTTTTGTTGACTGTATAGAGCTTCTCCATCTTTGGCTGCAAAGAATATAATCAATCTTATTTCAGTGTTGACCATCTGGTGATGTCCATGTGTAGAGTCTTCTCTTGTGTTGTTGGAAGAGGGTGTTTGCTATGACCAGTGCATTTTCTTGGCAAAACTCTATTAGTCTTTGCCCTGCTTCATTCCACATTCCAAGGCCAAATTTGCCTGTTACTCTAGGTGTTTCTTGAGTTCCTACTTTAGCATTCCAGTCCCCTATAATGAAAAGGACATCTTTTTTGGGTGTTAATTCCTAAAAGGTCTTTTAGGTCTTCATAAAGCCGTTCAACTCAGCTTCTTCAGCATTACTGGTTGGGGCATAGACTTGGATAAGTGTGATATTGAATGAAGAAGAATATATATATAATATATATAACCAAGTAACTTTGCTATCGCTGTATACCTGAAACAATGAAAATCAACTATAGTTCAATTTTTTTAAATGGGAGCATTTTCATCTGCCCAAACCCTGCTGAAGTATAAAGAGATTAAGTTACTTGCTCAAGGTCACCCAGCTAGAAAGCAGCTGAGGCAAGGCTGAAACCTGACTGTCCCACACAAAAGCTCCCAGTCTCAACAGGTACTATCCATAGACTCCCCAAACACATGCATGCAGATTGGTTGATGGGTTAATTCACTGAATAAAAGTGATGAAAGGGAAAAATCATTCAATCATTCAGCAAATGTGTACTGAGTTCCTACCACGTGCCTAGCACTGTGCCTGGCCTCTGGGAGGTGGTGAGAAAGATGGGAATGACCTCTGCTCCCCTTGGAGCTCAAAGTCTGGGAAAAGGAGTTAACAACGACCATTGATTCAGAGATGAAATGATGGTGCTCTTGGGAGAGAATTCAGGAGACATGAACTTGGAAGATGATCTTGGCAGGTGGTCTGCTGAGTTTCAGGTGCCAGAGTAAAGCACATAAACAGATGAAATCGTTCAGAAGGTGATGGAGCTGCTGGCTAGGAGCTCAGAGATGCAGTGTGGGAGGTGTGGACCTGGCAATGACATAAATAACATTGACAGTTCAAGATAGGAGCCTCAGCCAAGATTAACATAGACAGAATGAAGTCTAGAGATGGGCGCCAAGCTGTGGAGGATGATCCGGAGTGGATGGACACCCTCCTGAGAAGGAATGATCACAGGGTATCAAAGAGGCTGGAGACTGAGGCAGCGTGAAGGGGAAGGTGGTGCCAGGTAACAAAGCCGAAGGGCCTAGGTAGAATGGCAAAAAAGAGCTCAAAGTTCTTTCCATTTGATCTAAAGGAAGGTTTTTGTTGTGTTTTTTTTTCTTGGTGGATTTCTAAGAGCACAGCTTCCATAGAGGGGTGAGGGTAAATGACAGCTTATAGGGGACTCAAGGAGGAAAATGATGATGAGAAAAAGGTAATAGCCACTTGCTGAATACACACCAGGTTTCTCAGGTGGCTCAGAGGGAAAGAATCTGAGTGTCAGTGCAACAGATATGGGTTTGATCCCTGAGGTGGAAAGATTCCCTGGGGAAGAAAATGGTGACCCACTCCGGCTTTATTGCCTAGGAAATCCCATGGACAGAGGAGCCTGGGATGCTGCAGTCCATGGGGTCACAAAGAGTCAGACATGACTCGCAAAGGACTAAAACAACAACAAAATTCACCCCCCATTGAAAAGTTGGCATGGAAATCAGGTAGTACAGGCAGTTCAAGGAATAAAATGCTGAACAAAATCAGTTTTACTCATTATGTGACTTGACCCAACTATGAATATGTTTGAAGGGGGACTGTCATTGGATTTAAAATAGAACTGTTTAAACCCATGCCAAGTTAAATGGGACCCCCAGAGTTGTCCAACCCAAATGAATGGTGGTCTCTGCTCTCTAGTTTCTGTTTCAGATCAGATCCCGACTTCGTTTAGTTCAGCAGATTCTTTTTACTTTTATAACTAAAATTTTAAAAATGAAAGAAACCATCTAGTTAACCCACCCCTTCCCCTGGATGCATTTTTCCTTGGGGAAACATTTACATTCTTATGACCCCAAATGCTAGGCCAATAAAAGCAGAGGCAGAAACCATTCTTCATTGTTATCAGCAAAAAAAAAAGCAGAAGAAAATGAAAGGCTCAAAGAATTGTGGCATTTCAGGGGGAGAAAAATGACTTTTTGGTCTTTGTATTTTTATCTTCTCTGCCATCATAATTTAGATAGACAGAGAACAGGCCTGGCAATCGGCCGCATCCATAAGGCCAAATAGCTCGTTCCCCAGAAGATTTGGAAAAGAGTGCTGGGGCATCTTCATAAAATCTCTGCAGGCTCAGGCTGGGGCCATGGGAGACCCTGGGAGTGAGCTGTTCCTGTTGAAAGACATTGTTAGATCCAGCACCAGCCTTTGCCTATTTGGGAGTCATAAAGATTCAGTCTTCCTAGAATCCTCATCATATACTGATCTCTGTTCCAATTCAGGCTCCAGACACCACAGGGGTGAGGGCAGCAACCTTGGAGTAGCAGCCTGGCCTCAGGTCACGGGACTCTGTGGAGAGGCTGAGGCGACCAAGGTCATTTTGACTTGAAAAAGAGGAAATGGAGAAAAGATAGGGATCACGTGAGTCGTGAGCTGTTAGCTCTTTCTGTTAAGAACAAAGCAAGAAGGCGTGGTTTAAACTCTCACAAGAAGACTGCAGTTGGAGATTAGGAAAGAATTTCTGACCAGTTGGTTTGTAAACATTGCTCAGGGCTGTGGAGATGACTGGGTTCAGATTCAGCATCCTCCTTTGTGACCCTGAGCAACTTTCTTACCCTCTCTATGCCCCAATTTCCTCCCAAGTGGCAATTAAGTAGCAAGTAACTGTTGTAAGTTGTTCGTGGGTTAATCCAGGTAAAAATTCATCATAAACACTCCATAGATGTGAGCTCTCACAGTGTCTGCTATAAGCATGGTTATCATTCTTTTACCCGAGCGACACTCATCTCAATCCACAAGGTCAGATGTGAAAGAAGCATAACTTTAATTTTTTTTTAAATTTTGTTTATTTTAAATTCTGGATCCACTAGGTCTTTGCTGTGGCATACAGGCCTTCCATAGTTGCAGAGTACAGGCTCTGGAGCATGCAGGTTTATTGTGGTATGCAGGCTTAGTTGCCTGCCCTGTGGCATGTGGGATTTTAGTTCCTTGATCAAGGATTGAATCTGCATACCCTGCATTGGAAGGTGCATTCTTTACCACTGGACCACCAGGGAAGTCCCAACACTATTTTTCTCAAATAAGGGGATGACAGAGGATGAGATGGTTGGATGGCATCACTGACTCAATGGACATGAGTTTGAACAAACTCTGGGAGATGGTGAAGGAAAGGGAAGCCTGGTGTGCTGCAGTCCACCGGGTTGCAAAGAGTCAGACACAACTGAGCGACTGAACTGAGCTGAAATTCACCATCTAGTTCAAGCCTCCATTTGGAAGAAGATGCATCTCTGGTGATCCAGCGTCGCCTCCTCTCCTTGGGGGCAGGGCTGACTTCCACGCAGCCAGGGTGCTGGGGGACGGGCTGGTGCGCCCTCCCCAGAGATTCAGGTGTGGCCTCAGGTCTCAGTTCACACAGGTAGCTGTCACATCCTCAGGCCCAGATCTCTTCCAGCTTCTACCAGTGTGTGTGGGGACAGATTCTGTAGGGAGGCTCTCGTATGGCTCCTTTCTGCTTAGTAAGCTCATTCTCTCCCTGGAGTTGGGCCCAAGGAAGGTGAGACACAGGACCGCACCCGCCCCCCAACCCCGTTGCTGCTCACTGACTCTCCCAGACCTGTTCTCTCCCTTCCTCAGGCCTTGAGAGGGCAGAGTATGAGACTCACCTAGCCTGTGACCTAAACCTTCATGTACACGACTTACTCCCTGATTCACTGCTCTCCTCTGAGGAGAGACAGGGTCTGAGGCTTCAGTTAATTCACAGTATTATCCCACCAGGCTTCCCTGGTAGCTCAGCTGGTAAAGAATCTGCCTATAATGCAGGAGACCTGGGTTCGATCCCTGGGTTGGGAAGATCCCCTGGAGAAGGGAAAGGCTACCCACTCCAGTATTCTGGCCTGGAGAATTCCATGGACTGTAGAGTCCCTAGGGTCACAAAAGTCAGACACAACTGGGCAACTTTCACTTCACTTTCACTTTTCATTATCCCACCACTGCCTGTAGACTTTAGTCTCTCATTCCATCCCCAGCAGAAGAGTCCTGGCGTGGACTTCTCTACACTTCTCTTACATAACGGCCTTGTCTGTACAGTCACTGAAAGACCCTCCTGTGAAAACCTGTGGCCCCTCTCAGAGCCCTTCTCCAAGGGTCAGCACCTACCATCATCATCCCAAGAGGGCACCTCATGGTACTGACCACAGGCAGACACAGTAACACATCACTTTCTGTTGTGGCACATGACATAAGGTGGGCTGGAAACCTCAGTTAATTTCATTCCATTTCTAGATCTAAATATAGAAAATACATGCAGTAAAAGACAAAAAATAAAGGGTAAACTTGTTGCAAAAAAGAAAATAAGATGAATGAGAAAGAATTCACCACAACTGGTTCCAGGACAGCCACTGGAGAGGACCCACTTTTCCAGCAACCAGGATCCCAGGGTCTCCCTAGTCCTGAAACTCCCCCAGGGTCCTCAGGAGGAAAACACAGCATAACACGGAGAATTAGGCCTCAGTGATACCCGTGCGTGCATGCACGCGTGCTCATCATGTCTGACTCTTTGCAACCCCATGGACTGGCACCCGCCAGTCTCCTCTGTCTTTGGAATTATCCCAACAAGAATACTGGAGTGGGTTGCCATTTCCTCCCTCCAGGGGATCTTTCCCACCCAGGGATCGGACCTACATCTCTGGCAGCTCCTGCATTGGCAGGACGGTTCTTTACCTTCATGCTACCTGGGAAGCCCTCAATGATACCCATACAGGAAATCATACATAAGTTTCCCAGGGCTCCTCATATCTCCTGGCTGTGGACCCAGAACATCTTGACAAAGGAAATCTCCATGAAAATATTAATAATTCCATAGGGGCCAGGACTATGCAGTACACACACACGCCTCTGCTGTTTAAATAAACAATAAACAGGCCAAATAAACCTAATTCAAGTTTAGTAGGTTTAAGAGAGGTGAACACGCTGTATATCACTTGGACTGTCTTTACCACATTGTTTTCACTGATTACCAGGAAGTTTGGGTTAGGGCGACCCATCAGTCCATTTCCTGGGACTGAGGGATTTCAGTGTGAAAACCAATACAGTCAGGGAAGACTGAGGCAGTTGGCCATTCTGGTCCAGAAGAACCCTTCCTGCCTTGTGCCTTAACTATAGCCATCGTGCCTTGCTGGTTAAGTGCAAACTTTTAAAAGTTAATGATCATAGGTGGGGCTGACACTTTCCGAGTAAACCTAAGGAACCAGCAGGAAGTAGAGACTGGCCAGACCTCTCCCAAGGGACTGATGGTTGGATGATGGATGGAGGATGGATGAATGGATGGATGCATGCGTAGAAGGATGGATGTATGGATAGACAGATGGATAGATGATGGATGATGGAAGGATGAATGCTGGATGGTGGATGGGTGAATGAGTGGGTGGTGGATGGTCAAACGAAGTCATTAAGCCTAGTAACTGAACAGATACCTCTTTTAAGTAAATATGGCATCAATATTCAAAATTTACATTCTTGACATGAGTTGTGGGTCTTAACATTCTTCTGTTTCAAAATGAAGTGGAGGAGGATCCATTAGGAGGATAACAGACTCTGAGCTGAGTAAGAACTCAGCCTCTAGTGTATTACACTTTCCTTGGAAAAGGAACATCCCCCATCAGAACTCATTTAAATCTCTGTGGAATGGAAATAAATAAGCTATGTGTCTCCAAAATGAATTCATCTCAGAAGAGTTCCTTGAGAATCTTGGATGCAAACTGCTCCTTCAGAGCCAAGATTAACACATATCTTACATAAAAGTGAAAAGACTATTTCCAGTTACCCCTGAAGAAACAGATTACTATATTGAGTCAACAAGCAGTTATCTTAAAACCTCCAAAGAATTAGAGGAGTTCTCCTTAAGTTTTACTCTTTATTTGAGAAACCAGTTTGAGAGCTTCCCTGGTGGCTCAGATGGTAAAGAATCTGCTTGTAATACAGGAGACCTGGGTTTGATCCCTGGGTCAGGAAGATGCCCTGGAGAAGGGAATGGCAACCCACTCCAGTATTCTTGCTTGGAAAATCCCATGGACAGGGGAGCCTGGTGGGCTACAGTCCACGGGATTGCAAAGAGTTGGACATGACTGAGTGACTAACACTTTCTTTGAGGGTAGCCAGATCTGTGGCTTTGGTGGAGCAATCACCAAACCTCAGTAACAGCCTTGTTTTCTATCTCTGGTATATTCCTCTTTTGACCACCAAACATTTTCTTTAATTAAAGCAGTTTGTGTGCCTTACTCTTGCTTGCGTGTGTGCTAAGTCTCTTCAGTTGTTTCCAACTCTTTGTGACCCTATAGACCAGGCCCCTCTGCCCATGGGACTCTCCAGGGAAGAATACTGGAGTGGATTGCCATTTCCTTCTCCAGGGGATCTTCCTGACCCAGGGACTGAACCCGCATCTCTCGCATCTCCTGCATTGACATGCCAGTTCTTTACCACCAGCGCCACCTGGGAAGCCCACCTTACTCTTAGCAAACTCCAATACAGACTGCCCAGACACAGAGAAGGAAAATTTGATGTGTCTAGGTCCCTCATAGCTCAGTTGGTAAAGAATCCGTCTGCAATGCGGTAGACCCCAGTTTGATTCCTAGGTCGGGAAGATCTGCTTGAGAAAGGATAGGCTACCCACTCCAGTCAGTATTCTTGGGCTTCCCTTGTGGCTCAGCTGATAAAGAATCCACCTGCAATATGGGAGACCTGGGTTCAATCCCTGGGTTGGAAAGATCCCCTGGAGAAGGAAAGGCTACCCAATCCAGTATTCTGGCCTAGAGAATTCCATGGACTATATAGTCCATGGGGTCACAAGGAGTTGGACACGACTGAGTGACTTGGAAAAAAAAAGAGAGAATCAAGGGTGACCAAGTACTTACTCTGCCCCAAACTAGCTCACATGCCCCAGAAGACCATTCTCTTTAAAAACTTACCCTTAGTGAGATTTTCAAAGATTTAGAGAACTTGCTTTTAACTGATTTTGTTTTGGAGATAATGATCAAGTTTTATTTTCTTTTTAATAATTGTGCAAAGTATGGGTTCATGGATGTTGCTAGTATTTTCCACTGGTCTGGAATAGAAATGTGTGTTTAATTCTTTCAACTCCATTTTACTTAGCTTGTGTCCTGGAGAATACTGCAAGGAGAATAGCACTGGGAAGAAGACTGGGTTATTATTTGAGGTCTATTATCTAGAGTCACAAAGCCTTGCGCCCATCACTGGCTGTTTCTCTGCCTCAGCCTGCCTGACCTGGAAAATGGAGCTAGTGCTATCACCCTCCCATCACAGCTATAGCCACAATTAGCATAGTTAAGTAACAAACAGGAAGCGTCATTCTTTTAAGTGGAAGAAATCAGAACAAAAGCAAACTTGCATTATATCAACGTGGCTTTGAACCTACATGTTAGATTGTAACCTAGCTTCACGTAGTTACCCAAGATAAAACCATCTGGTAATATCAGTGAAGCAAACAACAAAATAATTTGCCATTATGTAAATACACAAAAAAATGAGTTTCTATTACTGGGGCTGGATTTGCTTACATGCTCTATACTTTGGTCTTTTGGTTTTATCATTAAAAAGCTACCTTAAAAAATTAAGCCTTGAGGACTTCCCTGGCAGTCCAGTGTTAGGACTCCGAGCTCCCAGTACAGTGGGCCTGGGTTCGATTCCTGATCAGGGAACTAGATCCTGTAAGCTGCAATTAAGAATTTACATGCTCCTAGAGGAAAACATAGGCAAAACACTCTCCGACATAAATCACAGCAGGATCCTCCATGATCCACCTCCCAGTATAATGGAAATTAAAAGCAAAAATAAACAAGTGGGATCTAATTAAAATTAAAAGCTTCTGCACAACAAAGGAAACTATAAGTAAGGTGAAAAGACAGCCTTCTGAATGGGAGAAAACAATAGCAAACAAAACAACTGACAAACAACTAATCTCAAAGATATACAAGCAACTTATGCAGCTCAACTCCAGAAAAATAAACGAACCAATCAAAACATGGGCCAAAGAACTAAATAGGCATTTCACCAAAGAAGACATACGGATGGCTAACAAACACATGAAAAGATGCTCAACATCACTCATTATCAGAGAAATGCAAATCAAGACCACAATGAGGTACCATTTCACACCAGTCAGAATGGCTGCGATCCAAAAGTCTACAAGCAATAAATGCTGGAGAGGATGTGGAGAAAAGGGAACCCTCTTACACTGCTGGTGGGAATGCAAACTCGTACAGCCACTATGGAAAACAGTGTGGAGATTCCTTAAAAATTGCAAATAGAACTCTGCCTTATGACCCAGCAATCCCACTGCTGGACATACACACTGAGGAAACCAGAATTGAAAGAGACACATGTACCCCAATGTTCATCGCAGCACTGTTTATAATAGCCAGGACATGGAAACAACCTAGATGTCCATCAGCAGATGAATGGATAAGAAACCTGTGGTACATATATACAATGGAGTATTACTCAGCCCTTAAAAAGAATAAATTTGACTCAGTTCTAATGAGATGGATGAAACTGGAGCCAATTATACAGAGTGAAGTAAGCCAGAAAGAAAAACACCAATACAGTATACTGACACATATATATGGAATTTAGAAAGATAGCAATGATGACCCTGTATGTGAGACAACAAAAGAGACAGAGAGGTATAGAACGGACTTTTGGACTCTGAGGGAGAGGGAGAGGGTGGGATGATTTGGGAGAATGGCATTGAAACATGTATACTATCATGTAAGAAACGAAGCACCAGTCTATGTTCAATACAGGATACAGGATGCTTGGGGCTGGTGCACGGGATGATCCAGGGAGATGATATGGGGTGGGAGGTGGGAGGGGGCTTCAACATTGGGAGATTGTATTCACCTGTGGCTGATTCATGTCAATGTATGGCAAAACAAATACAGTATTGTAATGTAGAATAAAGTATTAAAAAAATTAAAAAAAAAAGAATTTACATGCTGCAACTAAAGATCCCTCATGCTATGACAAAGACTGAAAATCCTACATGTCGCAACTAAAACCTGGTGCAGCCAAATAAATAAATATATTTTAAAACAGTGAATAGACTTCCCTGGTGGCCCAGTGGTTAAGAATCTGTCTGGCAATGCAGGGGACACAGGTTCAATCCCTGGTCCAGGAAGATTCCACATGCCTTGGACCAACAAAGCCCGTGCACCGCAACTCCTGAAGCCTGCGCACCCTAGAGCAGCAAGAGCAGTCACCACAATGAGAAGCCCAAGCGATGCGACTGGAGAGTAGCCGCCTTTGGCCACGAGTAGAGAAAGCCCTCACATGGCAATAAAGACCTAGCACAGCCAAAAATAAATAAAAATATAAATGCATTAAAACGTTTTTTAAAATGAAGCCCTTACTCATTCATAGAGTCTGTAGAAGGAGTAGGTTGGCATCACGGTGTCACTGGGTAGAGGGGGCATTATTATTAAGGTGTCATGGACACCCTTTTCTCAATTTCAGTTCTTTACAAAACACAGGGAAAACATTTATGAGGGTGGAGGGACTGGGGTTTATGGTAATCGTCATTTCCAAGACTCTTTAAGCTTTAACTTCATCCCTCCTCTTCCTCCTGTGAATATAATTCTGCCCAGAGATGGCTGTGTGAACTGCTAGGAGCAAGGATGCTCTGGAGAACCATTAGATTTACTTCTCTGGTTCTAGTATATCAGACTCTGCAGGCTGGCCTTCTAAAAAGTATTCTGAGTGTGCTAAGCACTATTTAGAGGCTCAGACACCAGCCAGATGAGCCCTGACCTCTGTCCTCATTTTCACAGCTGGAGAGGCAGCCCCCAGTGCCTTCTTCACTGCCTCCTGTCACTCAAGTGTGCATTTTTTAAAGTTCTTCCCAGAGAGCCTTGAAGCAGTTCAGCCCATTCATTTCTAGTTTCTCTTGTTCCAGCTAAGAGGGGAGGGTTTAGGAATCAAAACACTTAAGAGGATCACAAAGAGTCGAACATGACTTAGCAACAACACAAGAGGAGTCTGCAGAAGCGAGAAAAGAAAGTCTTAGAGGGGACGAGATCTCTGAGTTTAGACACTTATGGGCACTGAATTCCTCTGGGAAAGAAATTAGACGTATTTGGCATGACATCAGAGAGCAGAGCTGGGGCCACTGGGCTGAATCATGAGGAAGCAGATCTCAGCTGAGTATGGTGAAGAACAATTTTCAGAACCAGCATGGGCTGCCTCGTGAGCGAGAGAGAGCTCCTCAGCACTGAAGGTATGCCAGCTAAGATGCTCTGACCCCTTATCCAGAAGGGACTTGCTTCATTTAAGGTCTGAACCTAAGGGCCTCCGAGGTCCTTTCAGTTGGAGATACCGGGATTCCAAATTGATCCGTGAGTTTTCTCAGACCTGGGCATTCCCCCACATTTCTGGGCCCTACCTCCCCCTTCAGACTTTGCAGAAAGCCTGGAGGAAGAACATTTCACATTCCCCAGTAACATTCACCCCACCCAGGTGAAAAGGTGAGGGTGTCAGACACGCACCTGTGAGATGAGGCTCTTGCTACTGTCGCTCCGGGCAGAAGCAGGAAGGCAGTAAACTTTGTGATTAGCATTCCCTCATTCTCCGCTGAAGCCCACTGCTCTTACAAAACCATCTTCCATCTTTTCTTTTTTTCCCTCTTAAAACAAAGGGGTTGTTGAGTTTACCACATCCTTCCCAAGAGTAATAAAGACTAAAATAGCCTGGGACACAGAAGGTACCTAATACATCTTTTTTAAAAGAACAGATGAATACAATTTTTTTTAATTGGAAGATAATTGTTCTACAACGTTGTTTGGTTTCTGCCATACAACTAAGTGAATCAGTCGTAATTATATATATATCTCCCCTCTCTGTTGAGCCTCCCTCCTGCCTCCCATCTCGCCTCTCTAGGTCATGATAGAGTGCCAGGCTGGGCTCCCTGTGTTATATATAATAGCAGCTTCCCACTAGCCATCTATTTTACACATGGTAGCGCTATATGTCGATGCTACTGTCTCAATTCATCCTACCCCCTCCTTCCACCACTGTGTCCATAAGTTCATTCTCTGCATTTTAAAAGCAAGAGTGTATACAACGTTTGACACAAAAGTCAAACGTGTGTGTGCATTCAGATGCCCGATTATCTTATGTCTCCTACATTGTCAGGCAGGTTCTTTACCCCTAAGGCCAACTAGGAAGCCCCAAGTATTATATATTCTTCATTTATTCATTCAACAAATGTGTTATTTACCCAGAGCCGGATTCAATGCAATCTTCTGCATTTTCCTTACAGCAACCCCTGCCCGGGGAATCTAGCTGCCACTCTCCTCACGACTCATCTGACCTTAGCTGTGGGCTCTAGTCAAGGGGGGTCAGTGGAGTTAACAAAACAGAGAACTGTCCAAACTGCCCTGAAAACAGCCAAATTTAACAAGCACTAAGGAGAATATTCTTTTCTGAAGGCAGTTAAGCAACTGTTCCAGCAAACACCAGTTAGTAAGAAAGGTCCACGTGCAGGTCCACACACATTTCTAGATTATCCTGGCTGTACTCTTAGTTCAAATAGGTAGGTTATTTTTGCTGCTTCTTAGGGGCATGACCTGGGCTTCCCAGATGGTGCTAGTGGTAAAGAACCCATCTGCCAATGCAGGAAACATAAAGAGACATGGGTTCAGTCCCTGGGTCGGGTAGATCCCCTTGAGGATGGCATGGCAACTCACTCCAGAATTCTTCCCTGGAGAATCCCATGGACAGAGGAGCCTGGTAGGCCATAGGGTTGCAGAGAGTTGGACACGACTGAAGCAACTTAGCACACACACTCACAGGGGCATGACCTGGTCCAAGTCACAACTTTGCAAAACCCCAATGTCCTCATTCAAACATCTCAAGTCCCCTCCCCACTTCAGCAATCTTTGAAGGAGATCCTTCCCCTTGCTTGGAATGTTTGATATTCAAATTCAGCGCACCATACAAGAAACTTCCATGGTACGATTTTTTTTTTAAAGCGGTAATTTATGGAGTGCCTCTTATTCCAATTTGGAGTAATATTCCAGGCAAGAGTACTGGGATTTTCCAGGTAAGAGTACTGGAGTGGGGTGCCATTGCCTTCTCCGTCTTATTTTCCTACTTACATTTATTTAGTTAGGTAGCTATTTGCTACGTCCAGTCTTAGTTGCCGCATGTGAGATATTTCATTCATTTTGAAGCATGGACTCTCTAGCTGCGGTACACAGGTTCTGAAGCCCAAGGGCTCAGTAGTCGTGGTGCCCTAGCTTAGTTACTCTGCCACATGTGGGATCTAGTTCCCGGACCAGGGATCAAACCTACATCTCCTGCTTTGTAAGGCAGATTCTTAACCACTGGACCACCTGGGAAGTCCCTTCTCCTTCTTAATAATGGTTTTTAACTCAACCCCTCCACCAGAGGTTTCGTGAGGATGGGAAAAACCATACACTATTAGTAATTTTCTAGAGTCCTTACAGTAAATCACATCATCCTGTCCTACTAAGGTCAAAATAAATGTATCCCCAACTCATCTATCTTTGGCTGGTTCCCCCAAATGTCCCAGACTGCCCCAACCTTAGTCAAGAGGAGATGGCAGTTTTACCAGATTACAGCTGAAAGACTGCACTTTTAAAGTTTATAAAATATATGAAGATGTAAACATGTTGCAAAGTCCTCTCCCAGGGCTTTGGAAGGGCCACTGACTGAAATGAGGGGCACCTAAACTGTACCTTCAACAGCTGCAGATAAATGCACCTCCAGCCCCACATTGGTCAGTAGTATTTTTAAATGAAATTTATCCTCATTTACATCTGGCTACAGGTGCATTCATCTTTTAAATGGAAATAATGACTGTGATTAAATATGGCCATATTTTTCTATTATTACTATCATGCATGATGGATTTCCATTCTTACCTTAAAACAGAGTTCTTTGAGTCTAATTATTTTCATCCATCATGCAATCACAGAACTTCAGAGCTGGAAAGACACAGAAGTCCTTTAATCTACAAGCCTGGATTTTCAGAGATGAGAAAACTGACACCCAGGCCAAATCTAGAAAGATAGGTGCTTGTCTGTAGTAGAGTCGTGAGAATGGACTTGGCCAGACTTGCGAGTGTTTACTCTGCCCTGGGGAGGGAGAAGAACGAGCATGTTTGCCATTCCCAGCAAAGTGTGCTCTAATTGGGGAATCTGTATGTACTTAATGCAAGATTGTATCTTGTAAGAGTGAAATTGTCAGAGGTAAGAAGTGTGATCAGAGGTAAGAGGTGTGATCCCAGCATATTCAACACTTTCAAAGTTTAAAACAAGAAGTTCCTAACAACCTCACTTACCAAGATGAGGCTCCTAATAGCCAACCTATCCTGAACCAAGGACCTGTTAGTTCTGCTGAGAAGCCCATTGGGGGCTGAGAATTACACGGTTTGAAGAAACTTTCAAAGGCCCTCCCTTTTCATCCCAAGATTATTGTTTTGGGCCAGAAGCCCTATAAAACTTTACTGCAACAGGCAGGGATGGTGTGTTCTATAAAACACATATGTGTGTATGTGTGCATGTGTGATATAAGTGGGACAGAGTAACTTGTTTCTGAGAATAGAAATACAAAATAGTTGAGTTAATCCTAGGAGGAAAATGATCAACCCAATATATTTGCTTTTCAAATTAACTGCATCATCTAAAATAAAATTTTAATTCCAGTTTTTGAAGTCAGTATATCTAGATGATGACTCCATGTCAATATTCCAAGTGCAAGTGATTTATTGCTCTGCTTATGGTCTTAGGTGAGGAGTCATGTACAGACGACCTCTAGGAGACTGTGGAGGGGAACAAAGGAGAGCCGGGGTAGGGACCCTCCCTTCAGACTCCAGGTTTTCAGACTTTCCTTCTTTTGAAAGCCATCGACCTTTCTCCAAATGAAGTGGTACAATAAACTCAATAGGTAACATGAAGAGGGGAGCTGTTGTAGTTCAAGCCAGGATGAAGGCTCTGTCCTCAGCTCCCCCTATAAACCCTATAAACATGGACATACAGACGCCCTCCCCACAACCTCCCCATGTTCTGGACTGTATGACACCTCTGAATCCCAGGAATCCTTGAAGCAAAGGTTTTTTAAACCTAGTTGCTAAGCACTGCAGATAAATACAAGTGACGGAGCTGAAAGAATCCGATAGCCTCTATTGGAAATCACAGCCATGGCCACAGAGTGGAGTTAGATTTTTGCAAAAGCTTAAACTGGGAACTATCAAAGAGGCTGGAGCAGCTCTGTCTAATGGAGCATTTACAAATGTCAATAGAACATTTTGGAAATGTTCTGTGTCCCTGCTTCCCAGTACATTAACCACAAGCCATGTTTGGCTACTGAGCCTTTGCTGTATGCCTGGAGGACTGGGAACTTTATCTTTTATATTATGTAGATTTAATTAACTGAAATGTAAATTTATCAAGCCACATCTGGCTGGTGGCTACCGTTAATATGTTGGACAATGCAGTTCTACAGCATTTCTCTTCTGCTGGTAAAAATACAAGGACGGACTCTGCAACAACACACGCATCTATATTTCCTGTGGAAACATCTAAGGGAGCAGATCCTCCATTCTCCTGCTTTTTTCTTTATTCCACCCAAAGGAAGTCTCAGATGAGAACGCTTTCCTGCTAGATTTCTACTGTTGCTGAAACAAATGACTACTGACAGAGTGGCTTCCAACAACGCAAGTGAATTCTCTTACATTTCTAGAGGCCAGAAGTCCACAAGGAATCTCCCTGGGTTTAAATAAAAGTGTTGGCAGGACTGTGTTTTTCTGGAGGCTCTAGGCAAGAATCTGTTTTCTTGACTTTTCCAGGTTCTAGAGGTCCTTAGCTTGTGGCCTATCTCTCTGTCTTCAAAGTCAGCAGTGGACCATCTTCAAATATCTCGCTGACTCTGCTGCCATCAGCATGCCCCATCTCTGATTCTCTCTGACTCTCTCTCTCCTTCCTCCTACTTGTGAGGATCCTTGTAATTACTTTGGTCCCATCTGGACAAGCTGAGATAATCTCCTGCCTCAAGAGTCTTAATTTAATCACAACCACAAACTCCTTCTTGCCATGTTAAGTGATATGTTCACAGGCTCCTAGGGTATGGGCATCTCTAGGTAGGGGGCATTATCCTGACTATTGCATCTTTCTTGTGGATTATCTTGAAATAAGGCCAAGACCTTTGTGCCAAATTCATGAAAGCCCAGGTTCTAGAAAGTAGCCCTGGTGGATAAGGCTTCAGCCCAGACACCCACAGGTGAGTTGAGGTTTTCTCAGTGTTCTTTGGTCTACTCTGGTGGTTCTCCAACTTTTGCCAGCTTCACCATCATCCAGAGAGCTTGTTGAAATAGATTGTTGAACTTGAACCCCAGAGACTCAGCAGATTTGGGCAGTCCAAGAATTTGCATTTCTCAGTCACATAAAATATATATTTTTAAAATTTTTATTAATTTGTTTTTTTTTTTCTGCCCTGGGTCTTTGTTGCAGCGGGCGCACATAGTTGTGGCACGCAGGATTAGTTGCCTTGTGGCATGGGGGATCTTCCCAGACCAGGGATCAAACCAGCTTCCCCTGCAGTGGCAAGCAGATTCTTAAACACTGTTCACCAGGAAAGCCCTCAGATAAGATATTTTTAACATACACCCACAAATTCTTTGACACTCCTCCCTGCAAATGGTAGACTGGATTTAGTGACTTGCTTCTAAATGTATTTGATGGACGTAATGGTGTGTGATTTTAAGACGAGATATTAGAAGGCACAGTTCTATTTTTAGAACAGAACAGTCTTCTTTCTGTGTCTGTGTTTGGTTTTGTGTAGGGTTTGTGTAGGGTTTCTGTGTCTGTCTCTGTCTTTCAGTTCATACACACTGGGGAGGCCAACCTCTATGTCTTGAGGACATTCCAGCAGCAGCCTAGGGAGGAGACAAAACCTGCCACCAACACCCAGCCCCGGGAGTCTGCCACTTTGGAAGGTTTGCTCCAGCCCCAGTCAAGCCTTCAGATGACTGTAGCTCTGGGTAACACCTATCTACATCCTCATGACAGCTCCTGAGCCAAGATCTCTGAGATGTCACTCCTACATCCTGACCAACTGAAACTGTACAAAATAATATTTATTGGTGTTTATAGCCACCCCCCAAATCAGGGGGAAGTTGTTACACACCACAGATAACTAATACATCAGAGGATGCTGATGCCTCTGATCTGAAGGTCACCTTCTGGGACCCACTGGTCCAGACCAGATGTTGTGGAAGGCACAGGCTTTCTCCTGCCTGCACCAATAGGCACACAGATCTAGGCGAGGGTCACGCTCTCAGGTTTATACGCACTGCATATTCACTTTCTCTTGTCTTCAGACGCTTTCAGTCTCCACTAGTCGCTCTTTCCTGGAAGTACTTTTACCAGGAAAAATAACACCAACACATCAGAGGGTAGCTGGACTCCAGAAGCTCACTTCTGCCTCCTCAGCCATAAAATATCTTCTTCACGTGGGTGAAGAACCAGACAGGTTTAGGGAGAAGAGGAAATGATTCTAAGACTAGACCGTCATTCTCTCTCATGCTCTTTTCAGTCTGGAGGTGAATAAGATCAAGAAAAGAACCATCACCCCCAACCACCATACCCCTTCCCCCCAAATAAACCCCAGAGTTCTTGACAAGAGAGGGAACACTAGCCCTGGGAGCCTGGAGAGCAAGGGGCTTCCAACTGTTAAATAATGAGAAACTGAAAGTTCCCTGACTGTGTCAGGGGCCAATGCCTGAGCCAGCTGTGGAGGAAACGGCGAGTTTACATTATCTAGGATGTCAGTGAGAGCCAAGTGGACACACACTTCCTGTCTGCCTCTCCCTGAAGATTAGCAAACCCTTCAGCAAAGATGCTTCTCCAGGGGTTGCATGGGCTATTTACTTTCCCAATCGGCAGATGTGGGCCAAGAAAGGAAATAACAGCTCCAAGAGCAAGGGAGGAGAAGTGGTCGTGAAGACTGACAGGCACAGGGAAAGGATGCTGAGACCAGGAAAGGACTGATGCTGGTCGGCAAGGTGGGCTGCCCCTGGTCCAGGCACTGCCAGGCAAGCCGGCCAAGCAGACTCGCATCCATGGTCCCCGCTCCACTGGATGGGGTTTCTCTGGCTTTCCCATTTATTTTATAGGCACTTAAAATATGACATATGATTCCATTTATATGAAACTTTGGGAAAGGCAAAACGAATATAGAATGACAAGAAGTAGAAAAGTGGTTGCCTCGGGCCAGCCTTATGGCGAGAGATGACTACAAAGGGCCACGTGGGGCTTTGGAAGGAGACGGAAATGTTCAGCATTTTTATTGTAGTAGTGGTTACATGGGTGTATACGTTTGTCAAAATTTATTGAAATGTATGTTCAGAATGGGTACGTTTTATTGTATATAAGTTATGCCTCAATAATGTTGATCTTTAAAAACAAAAGTGCAACATATGGGGTGTCCTCTAATGGGGCTGTCAATGGCTGGTTTGTCAAAACAAGAGCTATTAACATCTGGTAAGAGAGGAGGGATTCAACCATTTAGATTAGACTAGGCTCAAAGGATGGGATTGTAACAAATGTATACAAATTGTAGGAAGCAGATCTCTACTCAGTGTATTCACACTGGTCCTTTGTTTAACAGTTTTATTGAAAGCACTGTGTGACAAGGTTTTGACCCTCAGATATGCGTGAATGACTTAGCTTCTCTATTGCTCAAATTAATTTTTGTTCAAAAAGTCAATTTTGCAGAGAATGAAGGGAGTATCAATTAATTTAAGGTTTCCCTGTTTGCCCCACACATTAGTGTCTGTGTTCTAATAGGTTCTCGCAGTGCCAAGGCACTGAGGGGACATCCAGGTTTCAAGCTGGGCATCTCCTGCAACAGAGATGCCCACAATAGAGATGTCCTCCTCCTTCCCACTCTTGACCCTTGGTCATGACACCCTCCCACAGGGCTGCAGAACTGGTCCTCCCTGCAGTCCTTGTGACCTCTGTGGCCCCCTGCGCTACCCCCTGTGCGACACTGAGGGGCAACATCACGGCCCCTCTGCTACTTCTGTGCCATGGTGAGGACACATAGAGGTCTCTCTGTCAGTCTGCCCCTGGCCCATCTGCCTGAACACAGGACAAAGGCATAATGTGTGTACAGCATGGCTGCCTCCAGGAGTCGACCTTGTAGACCACAGGTCCCCTCCACTCTTGGGTCCCCAGTTCAGTTCAGTTCAGTCGCTCAGTCGTGTCTGACTCTTTGCGACCCCATGAATCACAGCACGCCAGGCCTCTCTGTTCATCACCATCTCTCGGAGTTCACTCAGACTCACAGCCATTGAGTCCGTGATGCCGTCCAGCCATCTCATCCTCGGTCGTCCCCTTCTCCTCCTGCCCCCAATCCCTCCCAGCATCAGAGTCTTTTCCAGTGAGTCAACTCTTTGCATGAGGTGGCCAAAGTACTGGAGTTTCAGCTTTAGCATCATTCCTTCCAAAGAAATCCCAGGGCTGATCTCCTTCAGAATGGACTGGTTGGATCTCCTTACAGTCCAAGGGACTCTCAAGAGTCTTCTCCAACACCACAGTTCAAAAGCATCAATTCTTCGGTGCTCAGCCTTCTTCACAGTCCAACTCTCACATCCATACATGACTACTGGAAAAACCATAGCCTTGACTAGAAGGACCTTAGTTGGCAAAGTAATGTCTCTGCCTTTGAATATGCTATCTAGGTTGGTCATAACTTTCCTTCCAAGGAGTAAGCGTCTTTTAATTTCATGGCTGCAGTCACCATCTGCAGTGATTTTGGAGCCCCCCAAAATAAAGTCTGACACTGTTTCCACTGTTTCCCCATCTATTTCCCATGAAGTGATGGGACCGGATGCCATGATCTTTGTTTTCTGAATGTTGAGTTTTAAGCCAACTTTTTCTCCCTCCTCTTTCACTTTCATCAAGAGGCCCTTTAGCTCCTCTTCACTTTCTGCCATAAGGGTGGTATCATATGCATATCTGAGGTTATTGATATTTCTCCCAGCAATCTTGATTCCAGCTTGTGTTTTTTCCAGCCCAGCATTTCTCATGATGTACTCTGCATATAAGTTAAATAAGTAGGGTGACAATATACAGCCTTGACATACTCCTTTTCCTATTTGGAACCAGTCTATTGTTCCATGTCCAGTTCTAACTGTTGCTTCCTGACCTGCATACAGATTTCTCAAGAGGCACGTCAGGTGGTCTGGTATTTCCATCCCCAAAACAGCCTGAAATTAGCACTTCAGCATTAGCATAGTGGTAACTCTGGATCTAGACTCCCTGGGCTCAAAACCTCACTCTGCCAGTTGCTAGCTGCACAACCTGGGCAGAGGTTATTAGCAGATTCACTGCTGATAAAGTTAGTGGTAGTGGCTGGACTACAATTCAGGTCTTCTTAGTCCCTAGTCAGGTTCTTTCTCCCAAAAAAGCACATAGTTCTATCTTCATGAAACCAAAGAAAACTCTTTTTGTTTTGTTGTTTTTTTAACCAATAGATAATGGGATGGTTTATTTTATGTATCAGTGTGGCATGGTTTATTGAGGACCTTATTTTATCAACAGCCTGCGTGTGCCACCATGCAAACATTCCCTTCAGCTGCATCAGCAGAAGAGACATTGAGATCTATCAGCTTTAAAACAACAAAACAACAAGTGGGAGCCAACGAAAAATCAGGGAGATGAGATGGGTTTCCTCTTTGGCCCACAGACTTGGACTCATTAAATCCTAGAAGCACCTGTGGATGCTCTGTTCGCTCGTTAGCCTCAGCATCCGTCTGCATCATTTTACTCTGTCTGCATCATGTTACTCTTCTGTGCCGAGATTAATCTGGGACCTCTTGTTACACGATTGATTCTAACTAGATTCTCACTGAAAATGGGGAATGTAGGATTACAGTAATTAGCCTGGTCCTTCAGGAAGGCTATTTCCTGCATGACATATTAATATCTTCACTTTATTACTCAATCAGGGGAAGTGGGAGCCTTGGATATGTGATCCCAAGAAGCTATAACTCTCCACTGGCTTTTATAACCAGCTCACCTGCCAGGTGTTGGCAAAGAAACCTCATTAGTTCTTAACTCCAAGATTTGAGGATGACATGTGAGCTACTCATGTCATCAGTAGTTCTTGAGCATCTAGGCAGCCCTGAGAGGCAGGAGAGGGCAGGACAGGTGGGCTGGGGAGCACGCCCACATGGTGTAGGGGGTAGCCTGTGGGATAACTGGGAGGGAGACCTTCCAGACAGCCTGGATGGTGGAACAAGCCATCCGTGCTCCACCAGAACCTCCTCCAAGACTCCAAGCTGAAAGCTGCCCCCACTTGGCTGCCTGGCAGTGCTACTGAGAGCCCAAGAGAATCACGCCCTGAGGACTACATTTCAAACCCATTCCTGGCAGGATAGCTCCTGGCGGAAAGGAGCTCTAAATTTAGATCTCCGAGTGACAGTTTCAGAAACAGTGTCCTTACTTGACACAAGCAGAGCATCAGGAGAGAGGAGCCAGCTCTGTCCTCCTGTCTGTCTGTACCCACCTGGGACGCCTGTCCCACATGTCTGTGTGCCTGGCACTCACTGCAGGCTTGGCTCTTTGGAAGAGGAAGGGGAGGCTCAAAGAGGCAGACTGTCGGTTCCGTTTTAAGAAACTCTCAGTCCAATGGCAGTGGGTGCTTCTCACGCTCCCAGAGTCCAGTCTGGCTTCATGATCACAGAGGTGGCCAGGAGTGCTGAAAGGCTGCAGCGCAGGGCAGACTGGAAGGAAACACCGAGGGCAGAGAGAGTGGGCCAGATCAGACGTGCGCAGGGGGCAAAGAGTGTGCAGGGGGCAAAGAGTGCGCAGGACAGAGACTTGATGGGGGCGATGAGCATCGTCCATGGGGGTCACAGAGTCAGACATGACGGACCAACGGGAACGACAACCACATGGGCACTGCACCCACCGTTCTATGGGCCTCCGTCTTCCTGTCTCACCTGACAATGCCCCTGACAGCTGTGAGTGTTATCTCCCCTCTCCCCATGAGGACACTGAGACCAGTAAGCTTAAGCGGTTGGTTCCAGGTCACACAGCCAGTTCAGGGCAGCACTGGGCTGGGTCACAGCAGTCAGGAGAGCAGAGAGCCCGCTACAGGGAGGCTTGGAGGAGGACCGTGGTCTGCTCCCCCAAAACAGGTGGCCTCCTGGGTCCAAGAAGCAAGAGTTCTCAGAGTGGGTGAAGGCAGCCCTCTGGCCACCAGCCCAGGGGAGGTGGGCACTGTGGCTGCCGACTTAGGGACAGCCAGCCACTCCCTTCCCAGACAGGAGGGCCTGCTGGCCCGGTGGGCAGCATAGGTCACACCCACACCTGACAGCATCACGTCCGGCGGAGGTGCTCCACGGACGGACAGAGCACCCCTGGAAACCACACAGAGGGTCAAGGGCACAATCCCTAAGGCCGTGAGGGATGAACGCAGGCAGATAAGTGCCCGCAGAGGGCCGTCTTCCTTGCAGAGCACTGGCCATGTGCAGACATCACCCCAACCACTACCAGTGGATCATCTGTGGAATCCTCAGAGCATCCCTTACCACCCCTTTAAGAGATGAGGAGGGGTGCTCTGTGAGGACCTGTGAGGATGCAGGGAGCAGGAGGGAGGCTCAAGAGGGAGGCTCAAGAGGGAGGGCAATCAGTTCAGCTCAGTTCAGTCACTCAGTCGTGTCTGACTCTTTGCGACCCCATGAACCGCAGCACACCAGGCCTCCTTGTCCATCACCAACTCCCAGAGTTTACCCAAACTCATGTCCATTGAGTCGGTGATGCCATCTAACCATCTCATCCTCTGTCATCCCCTTCTCCTCTTGCCCTCAGTCTTTCCTAACATCAGGGTCTTTTCCAGTGAGTCAGCTCTTCACATCAGGTGGCCAAAGTATTGGAGTTTCAGCTTCAACATCAGTCCTTCCAATGAACACCCAGGACTGATTTCCTTTAGGATGGCCTGGTTGGATATCCTTGCAGTCCAAGGGACTCTCAAGAGTCTTTAACATCACAGTTCAAAAGCATCAGTTCTTCTGCACTCAGCTTTCTTTATAGTCCAACTCTCACATCCATACATGACTACTGGAAAAACCATAGCCTTGATTAAATAGACCTTTGTTGACAAAGTAATGTCTCTGCTTTTTAATATGTTCTCTAGGTTGGTCATAACTTTCCTTCCAAGGAGTAAGCGTCTTTAATTTCATGGCTGCAGTCACCATCTGCAGTGATTTGGGAGCCCCAAAATAAAGTCAGCCACTGTTTCCACAGTTTCTCCATCAGTTTGCTATGAAGTGATAAGACCGGATGCCTGATCTTAGTTTTCTGAATGTTGAGCTTTAAGGCAACTTTTTTGCTCTCCTCCTTCATCAAGAGGCTCTTTAGTTCTTCTTCACTTTCTGCCATAAGGATAGTGTCATCTGCATATCTGAGGTTATTGATATATATAGCTGATTCATGTTGTTGTATAGCAGAAGCTAACACAACATTGTCAAGTAATTATCCTCCAATTTAAAAATCCTGTGATGAACCATTATGGAAAAGAACATTTTTAAAAATGAGTATGTGTGTCTATATATATATATATATATATATATATATACACACACACATATATACAACGGAATCACTTTGCGGTACACCAGAAATAACATTGTAAATCAAATATGCATGTGTTGTCTCTTCAGCCGTGTCCGACTCTTTGTGACCCCATGGACCATAACCCGCCAGGCTCCTCTGTCCATGGGATTCTCCAGGCATGAATACTGGAGTGGGTTGCCATTTTCCCCTCCAGGGGAATCTTCCTGACCCAAGGATCAAACCCAGGTCTCATGTCTCCTGCATCGGAAGGCAGGTTCTTTACCACTAGCACCACCTGGGAAGCCAAAAAAAAAAAAAAAAACCAACTATACTTCAATAAAAATTTAAAGATAAGTAACCAAAACAACACAAAACATAAGCAGACAAGGAAACGGCCATGCCCTTGAACCTGTCTAACGAGAGAACTAAGCCAGCGGAGAGGTAAAGAGCCTGGACACAGGTGTCTGAGACCAACACCCAGGCTCTGATCTCTGCACCCTAAATCCCACCCAGTCTCCTGCGGGTAACACATCCCTGCGGAGAGCTTGATACCTGTGAATGAGCATCAGAAAGGAAGCTCCCTGAGGGCAAGAATTGGCTCTGTTTTGCTCACAGATGTAGCCCATCTTTTCCAACAGTGCTGAGCACATGGTAGACGTTTAATAAATATTTGATGAGTGAAGTAAAGAGCCAGAAAACTGCCTGAGATGTGAAGGCTGACTTCGCCCAGAGACTTGCTCCCAGGCGTGGGTCTTACAGCTTGAAATTCAGGTTTTTTCCTTAATGAAGCCAACTAGGAAAGTCCGTCATGGATGCGACTTTACATACAGGTGACTGGCTGCAGCTCACCCTCAGCTTGTCCCTCCCTCGCACCAGAAGCAGCGGGTGGTGACTGATTGGTCCCTGGAAGCTGCTAACCCGAGGCGGGCGTTTCAGGTGTCCCCATCACCTCCGGTCACTTCACTCAACCTCCAATAATACAACCTCTCCTTTCATGAGACCAAGGACTCACCAGAGATCTCACATCTCCCTGTGAACAGTGAGAATGTCACTGCTGCGTCCCCGGGTCATAAAAGTCCCACACTCTCCAGGGTGGGCTTGGGACACCACCCCCTCCTCGCTCAGGCACGTCCCAGGGACAGCAAGTGTCCAGCTGGCTAGAAACCACAGAGAGGCCGCGAGTGCTTCTCCCACGCTGGCACTTCCCCAGCACCACACAGACCGTCAAGTGAGTTTGTTTTGCTCTCCAGATAAATGAGGAGCCAAAGGGTGTTTTTCTAACTGTGAATTCTTGGCATTTTTTCAGACTTCTAAATAACCAGAGTGAACGCTGCCAGTCTTCTCTGGCGCTGCTCAGGACTGTTTAATGAGCAACAGAATCATGGATTGAGGGGCCTCTGTAGTCACTTCCAAAGTCACTTGATGCATGGGGTACGCCAAGTTTTCTAGGGAATGAAATCCTTCTTTCAAGTACAGACTTACCTTGAAGTCCAGTATGGTAATATTCTATTCTATTATGTTATATACATATCATAAACATATTATAACATATCACATGCTACATGACATGAAAAAAACTAGTAGGGCTATGGATGAAGTCAGGTGGCAGCTGGCCCCCAAGCCTCAAGCCCTTTTTACTTTCCAACCAGCATAGTTCCAGAAACATAAGTCTCCTTTAGCCACTCTCTGCAATGATGGCAAAGGGCCTGAGAAGGGAAGTTGCGGTTGTTATTATTCTTGTTCAGTTGCTATGTCGCACCGACTCTTTGCAACCCTGTGGACCTCAGCACACCAGGCTCCTCTGTCCTTCACTCTCTCCTAGAATTTGCTCAAATTCATGTCCATTGAGTCAGTGATCCTATCTAACCATCTCATCCTCTGCTGTCCCCTTCTTTTGCCTTCAATCTTGCCCAGCATCAAGATCTTTTCCAAAGAGTTGGCTCTTTGCATCAAGTGGCCAAAGTATTCAGCATCACTCTTTACAGTGAAATCAGGATTGACTTCCTTCAGGACTGATTGGTTTGATTTCCTTGCAGTTCAAGGGACACTCAAGGGTCTTCTCCAAGATCACAATTAGAAAGCATCAATTCTTCGGCACTCAGCCTTCTTTATGATCCAGGCTTTGACTCAGCCAAAGTCCCACGGCAATGAGCTGAGGCCAGTCCTGGCTCAGGATTCAGCATCTCTCCATAGACCAGTGCCAGCCCACACCTGCTTCCTCACCAGTCAGGAAGGAAGGACTTGAAGGCCCAGGACAAGTCTGCAGAGAGAAAGCCATGCCTGGTCTTGAAGGCCCTGGGCAGGTTGTGGACGTGATTCCCCTGGATGACTTACTCAGTGTGCAGCTGATGATAAAGGTGATAAAGTTCTCTTTAACACAAAACCTGAACTCAGGCCTGGTCAACCCTCCATCCGCCTTGAGACATGAGACATCTAGCCCTCCCTGGCCTGAACCTCCAGCCTCAAAATGTGCCCTTTAGTGGCAAGAGAACAGGCAAACACCAACCAAACGTCCCTTACATGCTTTTATTTACGGAGGCAGGTCAGAGACAGGCCTGGCAGGAATGACATGCTGGTGGGCGTGGCCTCGGACGGATAGTTTTCCCTACTGGGGGCTCACCAAGGCCCCAGCATGTGACTCCACGGCTGTGATCTCGAAGCTTCCTCCAGCTCCAGCCTGTGAAGAGCCTGGAAGAAACAGGAGATCACGCTTCCCCTCCCCAGATGTCGGAGTCCTTTCCTGAATTACCTCCCGCAAGACAAGGAAAGACCTGCGACCGCGGCCCCAACCAGGCCATCGGGGGCCACCGGCGAGAAGAAAACGTTCCAACACCCACGTGGCAGAGATGCCTGCCAGCCCCAGACACCCTGCTTCAATAGTCCTTTATTTTCTCTCCCTTCTCAGTTACCTTTCTCTGCAGCTCCAACTGCTTTAGAAAAGCTTCTGTGTACAACTGGAGCCCTGGCATTTTTTTCTTATCTCTCTTTCCCGTCTGCCAGGTCTCAACGGAGAAGTTGGTGCCAGAGGCTGAAATGGGACGCTCCTCACCCTGACCCTCCCCCCTCCCCCCGCACCCTCCCCCTCCCCCCTGCACCCTCCTCCTCCCCCAGGCACTCTCTCCCTCCCTCCCACATCTTCCCCTTCCCCTTCCTCCTGCATCCTCCCCTCCCTCCTGCACCCCTCTGCCTCCCAAACCCTTCCCCCAGCTTAGGGGACTGTCACATGGAAAACCCTTGGCTGGAACACTCCTTGGTGCTCAGAAATCCTAAACACTGGCTTGCGCAGCGCCTGCCAGGGAGAACAGGGAGTCCTCTCTCTGGCCAGACTGTGAGCAGGCAAGATGGAAGAGGCCTTATTAGGTCATCCAACGCAGGAACGGGGTGCGCTGCCTGGAGCCTTCTGCTACCCAGCCCCCGGGAATGGAGCTCCTGACCTGGACATCTGCATCCCTCTGCCCACAGCCCCAACTCCTTGGAGGAATGTGCCCCCCTCCTCCGAAGACCAACCAGCCTTTCTCGGGCTGCACCCATTCCCTGTAAACCTGGGTAGGAAGCCGGGCAGCGACCTCTTCCCCAGACCTGGTGGTGTCTGCTACCCCTTCACCCCTTTCTTTACCCACACACTTGGCACCTTTACCACTCCATGTCACATCCTTATTTGTTCTCATTGCTTGTCAGCTGCTTCCTTGCACTAAAATGCGAGTTCCTGGAGGAAGGGATGGGCTCCTGGCTCAGGCATTAGCACGAGTGCAGTTATCATACATGTTCCCTGAACATGTTTCTTACCCACAAAGATAAGCCTCAAGCATATGTACCCCCATTTCTTTCCCTCAACCATCTCTACCAATAAAACCACTTTCTGTTCATGTGCTGAGAAGGAGGAAGTCATCCCATGCCTGTCACTTCCCTGATTGTTCTGATTGGAGGATCACAGACCCCACGGGACAAGAAAACATCAGCAACCTGAGGGCCTGACTTCCAGCCTGGCCTGGCCACCCACCCTGACCCAGGTGCCCTGAACCACCACCTCTCAGACCACCCCCCAAGAAAGACTCTTACCAACTCTGCTTCATGAGACTTGACATTAATATTTTGTCTCCTAGAGCTGTTTGCTGTCAAAGGGATAGACATCTGCTGATAAAATGCTAACAGCTATAAGAGGCCGGCATTTGGACTACTGGGCAGGCTGAATATTCAGTCCTGCAGCTCCACAAACCTCTAGCATGGGGGCCTATTCTTTAAATGTGTGTTTTCTGATTATAGAAAAATACATGTTTATAAAAAAACTTTGTTATAAAACTATGTTTTTAAAAAATTGAAAGAATCTGCCAGCTCACTATTCACACACTGTACATACATTTTAACAATTTTCTTCCTCTCCCTTTAGTCCAACAATTTTTCTAATTTTCTCATTTAGAAAAAGAAATTTTTTTCTGTCTATCTTTTCCATTTATACAACTAACAGCTAATTCCTGATTTCTCAAAGTATCACAAAAGAACTTATTTTGGTGGAATAGTATGACAGATGGACCAAGTTCCTCTGTGGTGTAGAATCAGCATGAAATCAATTTTTTTTTTTTTGGACTGAACACACTCTGGGGCCAGGCTCCCATTAAAATGTGGAACTCAGGCAACTACATGTAATTTCAAGGATGACAGATGATGTCCTTCTCAAATAAGAATTCCTTCACTACCCATTTGCTAATATCTACATTTCCATTTTAAGAACCATATCCTTGAACTCCAAACTCTATCTACAGCTGATAGAACTGAAATCCCAGAAAAATGAAGTGGCTTTAAAGGCTTTGCAAATAAATCCAGGGAAAGGAGAAGATACTCACCAATCACCATGAGTGTGACAGGGTCTTTCCTAAACACCAAAGGGTAGAAGGAAGGTGAGGAAATTTAAGGACATATAAACCTAAGGGGATGGGCTGGGAATGAGAACACAGCCAAAAAAGTGAATACGGAAGAGTGGAAAGACTGGAAACACCAAAAATCAACTCTGTTTTTCCCCTTCTGGATTTATTATATATCATATAATATTATATATTATTTATTATAATATTATATTATTATTTATTTATATTTAAAGAGAACATACTAGAGAATCTGCCTCCAGTGCGGTGCTAGTTAATTGTGTGATCACAGTATGTAAGATAAAGGGATTAGACCAGGATCAACTGGGTTTTTGGTCTTAATATACATCAAATTATCTAGTAGCTTAGATAATACAGATGCCTGGGCTCTATCATCAGAAAGTCTTATTCAAGTGGTTTACAGCACAGGCATTGGTAGTGTTGCCAGAAAAAATGTCACCTGCCACCTCTGAAAATGAAGGAAAATGCATCCATCAAGCCAGCAAACACTGTAGCCCTTCTTGCAAACTGTGCACGCTGAGGAGATTCAGGATGGGAAAGAACAGGCTATACTGGCTCTAGTTAAGACACTTATCAAAGGAGTGGTTTCAATGAGCCCAGATTCCTGCATCTTTCCACACAAAGAAAAGTGCTTAATTTCTTAACCAGTGATGTCTGGTTTTCTTCTATTAACAGTCATCTTTTGATGTTCCAACTACTGGTCTTTGTTGCAAACCTCCTATATATTCTGGTTCCTCCTTTACCTCTTCTGTTGGTCCCTCAGAGCTTCCTGAGAGGCAGTATCCCAGGCCTAAGTGCTTGGAAAATCTGCCAAATAAAACATACTTCTCAACTTTCAGGTTGTATTTTTCCTTTTTTTTTTTTTCAATCAACAATAGGTTTAGGGCTTCCCTGGTAGCTAAGCTGGTAAACAATCCACCTGCAATGCAGGAGACCCCAGTTCGATTCTGGGGTCCAGAAGATCCCCTGGGGAAGGGATAGGTTACCCACTCCAGTATTCTTGGGCTTTCCTGGTGGCTCAGATGGTGAAGAATCTTTCTGCAATGCAGAAGACCTGGGTTCAATCCCTGGGTCAGGAAGATCTCCTGGAGAAGGAAATGGCAACCCACTCCAGTATTCTTGCCTGGAGAATCCCTTGGACAGAGGAGCCTGGTGGGCTCCAGACTATGGGGTCCCAAGGAGTCAGACACGACTGAGTGTCTTCACTTTCATAGGTACTATTTGTGGTTTTCTTTTCAAAGCTCCACAGCAGATCCTACTATGCAGCAGTTATTTCTAAAGACCCTTTTCTGTTCCAAATTCATACTCTGTACATGTGGAAGCCAAGGGTCCTTGTATTTCCACCACCAGGAGAGTTGCCCCATCTGCACACAGACCCTCTGCCCCCACATACCCACCCACGCATGGAGGATCTGCACCCACATGGCGTACAGGCTGCCTCAGGGCCACACCACAAGACAACTTCCAATAATAATGCACGCTGTCATCATCCTCTCTTCTTTCACCCAAGGGTTTCATGAAGAAGGTGGGGCAAGGGCACCCCTCCAGTCATGGGGCAAATTCTTAACTGGTCTTTTGAAAAGCTTTTTAGTGCATGTCCCAGAGAGTGAGTACTTATCAAAAGGTTGCCCATCAGGTAAAACGCTCCATATTCATCTCTGAAGTTATTTCTTTTCTCAGACTGTTAGAAATTCTTAAAATATTAAAAGTCATATTATTTATTATCATTTATTTTTTCTTTCAGTCTCACCATGTGGCATGCGGTATCTTAGTTCCCAGACTAGGGATCTAACCAATGCCCCTTGTAGAGGAAGTGCAGTCTTAACCACTGGACCCCCAATATAAGTCCTTATATATATATCTTTTAAGATTTATTTGTTTATTTTGTGTATTTTATTTTTGGCTATCCTGGGTCTTCATTGCTGTGCAAGGGCTTTCTCTAGTTGCAGTGAGCGGGCGGCGGGGGGGCGGGGGGGAACTGCTCTTCGTTGTGATATGCCGGCTTCTCATTGCAGTGGGTTCTCTTGTTGCAGAGCACAGGCTCTAGGCTCATAGACCTCCGGAGTTGTGGCACATGGGGTCAGTAACTGTAACCCACCAGCTTAGTTGCTCTGCAGCATGTGGAATCTTCTCAGACCAGGGATCGAACCCATATCCCCTGCACTGGCAGGCAGATTATTAACCACTTGACCACCAAGTCATTTTTAAATGCAAAAAAAAAAAAAAACACACACACACACACACAGAAAAAGAGTGTGGAGGTGAAAGTCAATGCAGTCCTAACTGACTGTGTGGCCAAGCATCATACACCCACTTGGATGTGCTAACATCAGGTAACGAAAATAAGAGGTCATCTTCCTCTCAGGCTGGAAACAGAGATGGCAGCAAGAGTAAAATCTACTGATTTGCCTGATAAACTCTGAGAATTTTCTGTAGCTCATATCTACCAGAGCCCTCGTGACACATATATATACACACACATTAAGGAAAATGACTCGTGTTCTCAGCAAAGTCAGCCTCATAAGTATTGGGGAAATTTTTTTCTCCATCTCTACAGGCTCAGAAATACCCAAGAGCTTTCTTAAGTTTATGTAAATTTATACAGCCTCCTATTGTCTCAGAAGGTGTCCATTTCACCATCATTAGTGTCTCAGCCTGAGGACACATACTCATCTGTTGTTGTTTTTCTTCCCATCCCTTAAGCACAACCCCACTGGCAGACTCCCACTAAGGACCTAAACCCCATCTGACTTGCATCAGACGTGCTCTTCGCAGGACAAAGAAAACTAAGTTGAACTTTTAGGTCAGCAGAGACATGTCTTTGCAGGTGTCCCATGGTCGACATGGGAAATAATAGACACACAATTTCTAGAAAATGACCAACTTTTATAGCTGCTGTGAGTTTTCTAGAGGAACAAATGTAAGGAGTCAACCCCCAGACCACCTCAATGTCTCATCAGCTATAAATAGGAGACCTTAAACAGTGCAGATGAATATGAAAGAATCACAATCCAGGAAAAATGAATCAGGACTCGGGGGCTTTCTGCACACCTGACCATATGGAAAGTGAGTTAATTTTACTCAAATTGCATTCCAGTCAAATGAGAGATTGTTGTTGCCAATGTGAAAAGCCAGAACTTCAGCCTGGCTACAACAAAGCTATTGATTTATTACCAACCTTCAAAACTAAGGGGAAAAGTAATCTGATTCTAGGACCAGAGCCATCCTCTGGTTACTGTAGGGGGCAGGAGACAGCTGCTTTCATGGTCCAAATTGATGAGCATTGCAGCTGCCACAATGCTGGGAATTTCCACCATAAAGGATCCCTCATTTTGTTCAGATATTGTATCTCCCTGGATTCCCAAAGTCTTCTCTGTAATATCCCTAGGTGGATATTTCCAGGGTGGGAGTTAACTACGATATAAGACATTCATTTTGGAAAAGGCTTCCATGTGTTGAGTTGAAGCTCTTCCTGTATACCTTCATTTTAATGAATGCATTCATTCATTCATTTTAATCTTGCCCCTCTGGAGTATCATAGAATAAATCTGTTACTCCTTTCCCATGATGCTCCTCCATATATTAGAGAACAGCTAGCAAGTCTCCTGTAAGGCTTCTTGTTTCACACTCAAACCCTTGAGCTTCTTCAGTCGGTTCTTGATGATGGGATTTCCAGAGTCATCATCACTTGAACCACTTCTCTCTGGACCTGATCATTAAAACAGGAAATCCAAACACTGGGGAGGTACAGTCCTCAAGTGCCTCATTGATGTATATGCTTTCTTTCTCTCAATGCATTCTAAGGTCCGGTTAATATCTGAGGGTAACTCTAGTGTGGGTTCATAAAGTGTTCTCAATAACTAAAAGCCTCTCCTGTTTCTTCACATGAAGTCCTATTAAGCCAGATCTCTCAGACCTAAACTTTGGGATATATAACACATATATCATAGACAACATTTATCTCCATTAAACTTTGTTCCTTCATTGTTACATTCTGCTGAGATCCTCTTGAGTCCCGATTCTTCTGTTCTGATGTCAGTGATCCTCTCTGGCTTCATGTCATGGGTTAAGTTATAAGAGCACCTTTGGCCTCCTGACCAGTTGTTGTTGTTCAGTTATGAAGTCATGTCTGACTTTTTTGACCCCCATGGACTGTAGCACACTAGACTTCCCTGTCCTTCACTATCCTGGAGTTTACTCAAACTTATGTCCATTTAGTCAGTGATGCCATCCAACCATCTCATCCTCTGTTACCCTCTTCTCCTTCTGCCCTCAGCCTTTCCCAGCATCAGGGTCTTTTCCAATGAGTTGGCTGTTCCCATCAGGTGGCCAAAGTATTAGAGCTTCAGCTTTAGCATCAGTCCTTCCAAAATCCTGATCAGAGTTGACAGTGAAAATAAGGAACACAAACAGAGGGATTGGAGGTGACTTCAGGTGAGAAGTTGTCATTCACTTTCAAGCACAGGAATCTGGAGCCAGGTGTGACTGTACCTGCCGTCACCTGATCCCTTCTCCGTATCTCACTCACACGAGGTACCAGGAGGGAGTTTTACAGATTCCCAGCTGAATACAAGCACATCAAGTTCCCACATACAAACTTCAAGTTTCAAACTTTCAAGGATGCGAATGTGCCCCTGTAATTCAGCTGTTGTCTCGTACTACTGTACTTTTCAAGGAACTGTACTTAAGATTGAAGCACGTTAAAGATGTTTTATTGTTTGTTTTTAATGTATTATTTGTGTAAAAAGTATTATAAACATATTACAGTACAGTATTATAGCCAATTGCATGGTTGGGTTTCTAGGCTAACATTATTGGACTTATGAGTGAATTGGACTTAGGAACATTCTCTTGAAACGGAACTTATTCACATGTTCAGTTCAGTTCAGTTGCTCAGTTTCGTCCTACTCTTTGCAACCCCATGGACTGCAGCACACCAGGCCTCCCTGTCCATGGCTAACTCCCAGAGTTTACTCAAACTCATGTCCATTGAGTCAGTGATGCCATCCAACCACTTCATCCTCTGTCGTCCCCTTCTCCTTCTACCTTCAGTCTTTCCCAGCATCGGGTCTTTTCCAATGAGTCAGCTGTTCACACCAGGTAGCCAAAGTATTGGAGTTTCAGCTTTAGCATCATTCCTTCCAATGAATATTTAGGATTGATTTCCTTTAGGATGGACTGGTTGGATCTCCTTGTAGTCCAAGGGACTCTCAAGAGTCTTCTGCAACACCACAGTTCAAAAGCATCAATTCTTTGGCGTTCAACCTTCTTTACAGTCCTACTCTCACATCCATGCATGTTAGGGGATTTACTATATAAGAAGCGATGTTTTTGTTTCCCTCATCAGCTTTTCCCTGTCTCTGGCTTTGATTTTCTCAGAACTTTCTTGCTTTTCACATCGGACAGGTAAATAAGATTTTATGCACTGCCGCTTCTGGAGAAGGATCGGTCTCGCTGCCCCCAGTGCCCAGAGCTGGTGGTCCTATGCATGTCACTGCAAAGTGGCTGGAAGGGCCATCCTGCATGGCAATTTTCCTGAACCCTCAGCTCCATCTAGGCCTTCCTGATGTCACCCCTGCCAGGCTCTGCCACACTGGGCTGCTCTTCTTGGACCCAGAATCTCTTTCATTCCCTTGTTCTCTTAAAAAATCATTTACTTATTTATTGGCTGTGCTGGGTCTTTGCTGCTGCAGGGCCTTTTCTCTAGTTGCAGCGAGTGGGAGCTATTCTCTAGTTGCGGTGTGTGGCTTTCTCAGTGCAGTGACTTCTCCTGTTGTGGAGTTTGGGCTCTAGAGTGTGTAGGTTGAGAAGTTGTGGCACACGAACGTGCTTAGTCACTCCACAACATGCAGGATCTTCCTCGACCAGGGATCAAACCCATGTCTCCTGCACTGGCAGGCAGATTCTTATACACTGCTGCTGTTGCTGCTGCTAAGTCGCTTCAGTCGTGTCCGACTCTGTGCGACCCCATAGGCGGCAGCCCACCAGGCTCCCCCGTCCCTGGGATTCTCCAGGCAAGAACACTGGAGTGGGTCGCCATTTCCTTCTCCAATGTAGGAAAGTGAAAAGTGAAAGTGAACTCGCTCAGTTGTGTCCAACTCTTAGCGATCCCATGGACTGCATCCTACCAGGCTCCTCAGCCCATGGGGTTTTCCAGGCAAGAGTACTGGAGTGGGGTGCCATTGCCATCTCCATTAGACCACCAGAAAACACCCCTTGTTCCCTTTTGAGCCTTGGGATCCTCAGAGAATTCACCATGCAGCGACACTGCTTCTTTGTGCCGCTCACCTCGGATTATATCACCTCCTGGAGAGCCTTTCTGATCAAAACCACCGCTGACCCAGGTGAACAATCAGGCTCACCCAGAGTGAGGTTAGGCTTCCCAGGTGGCTCAGTGGTAAAAGAATCCACCTGCCAGTGCAGCAGCTGTGGGAGATGCAGTTTCCATCCCTGGGTCAGGAAGATTCTCCTGGAAAGGAAATAGCAACCCACTCCAGCATTCTTGCCTGGAGAAGCCCAGGGACAGAGGAGCCTGGCGGGCTACAGTCCATGGGGTCGCAAAGAGTAGGGCACAACTGAGCATAAGCAGGAGCAGGAGAGTGAGGTCTGGCTTTTGCCCAGGCTACTGGGTGTGGGGGGGCGAGGGAGGAGGGGCTGGGTGTTATGTCTGAGTCTCTGGAATGTCCTGCCTAAAAAGAGAATCTGCTTTTGCCTGGAGGTTAAAGGCACTGCCCAGAAGGACAAGATGATTTACACTGGGGACTTGGGACATACTGCATCAGTTCCAACCCCCAGAGATGTTAGCCCCAGACTCCAAAAGGGCCTGGAGACTTGAGATCAGCCATGTGGGTAATACTGATGGAGACTTTTCAAAACCGTGCAGCTGAAGGCTTCCCTAGCTGGCACTGCCCTGTGCCTACCCCCATGGCCAGAGCCTGGTAAGGCTGACCAAGACCCTGACGCCCTGGCATGAAGCAGGAAGCAGAACAAAGCCCAAGCTCATGGCCACCATACTCCAGCCTCCATTTCCAAAGGAGAGAGAATCCTGAATTTGAACCTTGGCCTTTGAGATGGTTATGAGAGTTTTTTGTTTTTTGTTTTTTGGTCAAATCAGCAAGACAGAATGTATTTTCTTGAATTTAATAGGTTGTTAACCGGGTGTGTTGATGTCTTGCCTTTGTGTAGAGACAGATGGTGCTTGTCTCTGCACTCCTGCCCCGGGCTCTGTGAGAAGCTGTAGACCATCGATGGTCAGAACTTTGCTTCTCCCGGCTCCTTCCTGATGAAGGCATCTAAGAGATGATGCTCAAGGGTAACCAAGCCCCACGTCAGCCGCCAGCTCCAAGACGAAACCAAGCGGCAGAGTTCTTCCCACTGCTCCAGCAGACCTTGTGCCCTTGCTCCGTGGCCAGATGGGGCCAGATCAGGCCAGATTGACCCGGTTCTGCAGCCACTGAGTAGTTTTCTTGTCCCCTGATTTATGTCCGTCTGTGCATGCCACCCCTCGCCCTCCCAGCTCCCCGCCCAACCCCACTCTGGCCCCAGCGCACGCAGTCATCCTACAGCCAGACTCTGAGGTGGGGGCACCTGCACCCTCACGTGACCGAGGTGATGCTTCAGGAGAAGTTCAGCCCTTCTGGGCCCATCTTCTCCATCCTGGTCTGTAGGCTCCTGTGTGTTACCTTCCAGCAGCCACAAGGTGAGAGCTGGGCCTGTGGGTGGGGCTGGGAGGAAGCGAGAAAGCGGGTCACCCCGTCCCCACCCCTACTCACACCCTTCCCCTCCCCTCCCCACTTGTCGACCCCCTGCCCCTTCCTATCTCCCCACCCCTCTTCACTCCCTCCCGCCACCTTACCACCCCCTCATCTCCCTACCCCCGCACCCTGGCCCAGCGCTGCCAGCGGCCTCAGCACACTCACCCCCAACACCCCGCCGACCCGCCCCATCCCCCCTTTCCCGGTTGCAACTGGCTCTCAAACTTTAGAGTGATGATGCTCAGGGAGTAGGGTGAGAATGGGTTCTCCCAGGCCCTCCCGCCAGTAGCAGTGGGATTCTGGGGCATGGAGCCCATGTATCAGGTGGAGATGCTCCCACAGCCCCCAGGTTGGGGTTGGGGGGGTGGTCTTGCCAGCGCCCCATGAAGCGTGGGAAGAAAGTGCGTTTCTGTGCGCGGAGCATAACCCCTCACCGCCTCCCAACCTTGTAACCTCAGGGGCTCTAGCCTCTTCCTGCTACTGGCCCTCTTGCCAGTGGGGAAGCCACAGGGACTTAACATAAATTAATATGCATCACCGACTCAATGTACATGAGTTTCAGTAAATTCCGGGAGTTGGTGATGGACAGGGAGGCCTGGCATGCTGCAGTCCATGGGGTTGCAAAGAGTCGGACAGGACTGAGTGACTGAACTGAAGTGAACTGAATATGGTGAAAAAAACAGAAGAAGAAAAAAAAAAAAAAACAACAGACCATTATGTCTACATTCTCTCTGAATGTCTTGAAATGTATGTAGCAGGATGTTAAAATGCAATTCGCCTCATTTCTGCGGAGGCGCCCAAAGGCTGAAGATGAAACCATAATTACAGAGCGTCCCAACATCGCAAAGTGAGGGGTGAGCCTCCGATATGTGCCCACAGTGGCCTAACCTGGACCAAAAAACCCAGAGGAGTAAAATGACTGTTTCATCTTACCCCCAATTTTCGGTCAGGGCCCCAGCTGGGATCCCCAAATTGTCAGGGCAAGGGGCAGGGAGGGGCCGAGATGGCTTGACAGTCCCTGTGTGACGGGTGCCTGTGATTTCCCAGAGGTCTGGCTCCTCAGCTCTGCTGCGTGGCCGCCTCCCACAGCTAGCCTGGGTTCCCTCATAGCGTGGTAGGCGGATAGTGGGCCTTCTCACCAGTCTGCTGAACTCCCACCCCACCCCAAGATGCCAGGCCTCCTAAAGGCAAGGCTCAGCACTGGGACAATGTCCCTTCTGCCACGTTCAGTGGGCCAAGGTGCATCGCAGGACAAGGCAGGCATCGCTGGACAAGGCAGGGCAGAAAGAGATTCCACTTTGCTGATGAGTTTGAGCAGGATGCATGTACCGGGAGCAAAGGAAGTGATGGAGAGGATTTGCAACATCTACAGGTGCAGGACTTGCAAAGGGGTCTGAAGACATTTTGCAGCCCTGAACTCTGTACCCAGCCAAGGATTTACAGTGTTGAGGTTAGATATTAGAGAGTGTCTTTGGAGAGAGTTGTTGGATGGCCGAAGCACTTTGCTTACCCTCTCTCCTTCACCTTGAGGCTAGTGAGAAAGGCTTCAGGGAAACATTCTGGTCTGATTTATTTTCCCAGTACTGCTTTCAGCACTCCCCTAAAGTACAAGTCCTGGTGTTTACCCCCCAGCTGAAGACACCTTAGTTAAGAAGCACCAGCCTTTGGTATACCATATAGTTCACAGCAATATTCACAACAGCCAAATTAGAAACAACCCAAATATCCACTGATGGACGAATGGATAAACAAAATGTGAAATATACACACAGTGGAGTATTATTTGGCCCTAAAGAGGAAATAAATTCTGACACGTGCTGCAGCATGGATAAACCCAGGAGACATTAGGCCTAGTGAAATAAGGCAGAAATGAAAGGACACATGTATGATGATTCCACTGATAATGAGGTACCCACAATAGTCAAATTCCCAGAAACAGACGAAGAATGGTGATTTCCAAGGGCTGAGGTGATGAGGAGAGGAGGGTGATGGAGAGTTAACGTACAGTGGAAACAGACTTTCAGTTGGGAAAACTGAAAAGTTTTGGAGATGGATAGTGGTGTGGTGATGGTGAGTGTGAATATACTTCATGCCATAGAACTAAATACTTAGAGATGGCTAAAATGGTAAATGTTATGGTTATATATTTTATCACAATTTAAAGAAGCAGCACTGGCACTTGCTGGGATGGATATCTGTACTCTCTGCCCATCACTAGGACATTTCTAATCAGGGGAGAAGGATGGTAAACAGTGTCTTCATTCTGAATCAGTCTTGTGATCTGTGTTGTAGAACCATTGGCCTCGTTTATCATCAGCTACATAGCCTGGTGTCAAGGGGACTGAGGTCCTCCATCAGCTCACTGAGTGGGAGGGGCTGAGGAAGGGAGACTGAGGTCACTGAGTGGGAGGGAGCTGAGGCGGGGAGACTGAGGAAGGCGCTGACCTGACTGATGTAAGGGGCTGGTCATGGGAGAAGAGGTCATCAACTGAAGTCACAGAATTAGAAAGAACAAAACCAGCTATGAGGCAGGTGTGCCCCCAAGGGGGTTCTGTATTGGTCAGCTTTTGCACAGAACATGCTGTATAACAAACAGTCCCCAAATTCTGTGCTTAGAAGCATTTACTTTTCCTGTTTCTGGGACTGCACTTTGGCTGAGTTTAGGTCAGTTTTCTTGTATATTTCATTCTGGAGCCAGAGTACAAGAGAGCAAGCTAAGCCCCAGACACTCACATCACACTCCCCCCACCTCCACCCCCCACCCCTCACATCCTACTAGCCAAACAAGTCAGATGCTCAAACCCAATATAATGGGATGGGGATGTCTGCTATGCCGACTTCATGAACGTACTGTAAATGCATGTGGTGAGAGAATGAAGCTGTGGCTAAGTGAGACAGAGACAGTGAAGATGCAGGACCATCCAAGCAACCACAGGGCACAAACCGCAAGACAGACAAGACCTAACGACAGGACCTTTCAGGCTGCGCCAGTTAAAGACATGAGAGCATGAGCTCATGGGAGGAAGGGCTAAGAGGGTTTCACAGCTTGAGTGGACCATGCTAGGATCCAGAGATGAGCTGCACCAGCCACAGAGCTAAGCCGGGTCCAAGGGTTGCTGAGAATGAAGACTCAGACAGTGTACCTTGTTTATTACTAGCAAGGTAGCAAACAGGTGTGCCGCCTGCATGGCGTGAGATGGGGTCTCAGCAGCCTATGTGGAGAGCTACCCACGGATCAGAGGAGCCCAGAGCTTGTGCTTGACCTTGGAGGTTATGAGGCTGGGCACTGGGGAGCTAGGCCCAGCCCGCAAAGCCTTATTTGTGCAACATAAATTTCCCACTGGGCCTCAGCTCTATGCTGTGCTTTCATTTCTCGATGCACACTGGGGCCCATGGGTCCAACTCAAGTTATGAGGGGAGTTACAAAGAGCCAAGGGGACATTCAACGCCCATAGCCCATGGGAGTGATTGCACATTGTGCTTCCTGGAAGGGAGAGAAGCCTGAGAGGGAAAAGGCCAGGGCCCTGTGTCCGTCTGGATAGAGTGGGCACTGACCTGTGCGCCTCCATGTTCCGTGCCAGGTTCTTACATGACACTGACGCCCCCTTGCCTTGTAGCCCCACCAGCCTGCTGGAATCTCACTCCTTGGTGCAGAGACGTTTCTTGTTTTGTTTTGTTTTTTAAGCTCTGATTGCAACATCATTCTACACCGTCCATTCCCAGTTACCCCTTCCTTCCTTCCTTTTCCAGTGCTAGGTGAACTTGCTGAGCCCATCAGGTGGCAGGTGGGTGGAAGCACCATCCTGCATGTGAGGTGCTGGGCTGGGAGGTCCCACACAGACAGGAGTGGCCACCCAGGTCTGCTGGAGGCAGGCCCTTCCAGACCCTTGTACCCCCAGCCCATCAGCATGTGAACTCTCGGATCCCAGGGCTGAAAGGAGGGAAGAAACTCAGGCTCTGCAGAGTTGGCTCCAGAGACTGCAGGTTCTGGGGGCTGGAGACTCAGAGGTGGATGGAGACCATGGAGGCCCAAGTTTCGAGCTGCGTGTTGTGAAGTCAGGTCAGACGTGCCCAGGCCCAGTTACCGCATCACTCCCTACCTGCCTCCCAACCCTGGGGATGTGGAAGGCCCCTTCTTGAGTGCTGTGCTGCCCTAGAACTCCAGTCCTCAGACCAGACACTTTACCTTGAAGGCTGCTGTATCTGGAGCCCAGAGGAGGAAGCAGGGGTGTGATGCTGACTTCTCCGGAGCACTGACCCTCGCTGTCCCCCTTTCCAGACAGCCTCTCTCCAGCCCATGGCGGCTGTAAACATGGCTCCTGATTGACTGATGCCCTCCCACTGAGCCTGGGCCACTGGTACTGCCCCTGCTCACAGTGCCCAGTGGGAGTGAGGCCAGGAAGCCACCTGAGGACACAGGCAGGCAGTGCCACCCACCTCCCAGCACTCCTCCACTGGGCTGCAGTCCCACTAAAGTCGGCCCTCCAGCCATCCCTACCCTGTGCCAGACATGAGTGACCATGACCAAGCCATCTCAGGAGACATGCCCTGCCCCCACTGTCCAGTCCCCAGCCTGTCAAATCAGCCCCTGCCGAGGCCCCCAGGCCCTGTGAAGCAGGGACCCGCCAGCCCTGCTGGGCCTGCCTGGGTCCTCCTGTTTGTCTCACAGCTTCAGTAACCAAAGCACCGCCTCGGGGACTGCAGATTAACCCAAAGAGCTTTGCTCATTGAGTGAGTGTTCAGCAACAAGAACAGAACTGCTTAGTGACTAGCCAGCTACAAGTGTCCTGCTCAGGCCCTTGGCAGGATGCGACTCCCAGGTGGGCCAAGCCCAGTTCCCAGCCAGCTTCACTTGTTTGTTCTGGGTTTTCCTTTCACGAGAGTATTCATTTCTTGGGTCCTTCCAGGCTTCTGTGAAGGCAGCCAGCCCTGGAACATTAACCAGCCAGATTTGGAGGGGGGGTGCTGTGCTTAGTCACTCAGCTGTGTCCGACTCTTTGTGACCCCATGGACTGTAGCCCGCCAGGCTCCTCTGTCCATGGGGATTCTCCAGGCAAGAATACTGGAATGGATTGTCATTTCTTCCTCTAGGGGATCTTCCCAACCCAGGGATCGAACTCATGTCTCCTACATTGCAGGCAGAATCTTTACTTTCAGAGCCGCCAGGGAAGCCCTTGGGAGTGGGGGAGTGGAGGCCAGTTCCTCTTTGTCACTGTCACTTTTTTGAGCTGCCAGGAGATGAGGGGACAGACAGCGCTTCCTGCCATTGGGAAATGAACCACTGCCGACGTCAGTTTTTAAAGGTGTGGGGGAGAGGGGGACGGAAAATGGCAACCACGGGGTAATTTACAGGACAACTCCTGGATTCACCTCGAAATTCAAGTCCTTTATGGGAACCAGGAACAATGTTACTGCTGGTTGTTCTTTCCTATTGGAGGAGGGATACAGCCAACCTCAGGAGTGATGGTGCCTGTAGGCATTCAGTTTGCAGCCTGAATTGATTATCTGCATGACACACAGATAATCAGAGTGTGTGTGAGGGAGCCTGAACTCCTTCCACTGGGCTCTTCCTGTCAGGGACACCCCATTTGCCAGCTGTGTGACTAACTCCTCAGGACAGACTGTGGTGTATTTGCCTCTTGAGTTGGGGTGTCCACACAGTTAGAGAGCAGCCCTGGGGTTGGGCTTTGAGTCTTTGATTACAAGCAATAGAGACTCCAGCTTGCATGCTAAGTCACTCAATCTTGTCTGACTCTATGACCCTGTGGACTGCAGCCCACTAGGCTCCTCTGTCCATGGGATTCTCCAGGCAAGAATACTGGGTTGCCACTTTTTCATCCAGGGGACCTTCCCCACCGAGGGATGGAAAGACTCCAGCTTATTAACAATAAAGGGAATTCACAGGGAGGAATGGAACTTAGAACTTGGGGCCAGTCTAACCTATTAAAGATAATTAAAAATGACAATGTAGGTGCCATGCAAACTCTGCTCAACACCGCATAATACAAGTGGTCCCTGTTCCCAAGGAAGGATCCAGGGACCTGCAAAATGGGCAGAAGTCTGGACTTTTTATAGGATAAGGATTAGTTTCCATTGGCTGGCAAGGCACCCAGGGCAGGAGTGACTCCATACTGGGACTAGAAATGTATTTCAATCAACTGAAGTACAGTTGGCTCTCAGTCTCTGCCAATTCTGTATATGCAAATTCAATCAACTGTGGATTGAAAATATGGGGGTGGGATTCCAGAAAGTTCCAGACAGCAAAACTTGAATTTGCTGCACTCAGGCAACTGTTTACATAGCACTGACATTGTATTAGGTTTTGTAAGTCATCTAGAGAAGATTTAAAGTTTACAGGAAGCTGTGCATAGGTTATGTGTAAATGCTGCACCATTTTATGTGAGGGACTTGAGCATCCGCAGAGTTTGGTATCCACGGGGTCCTAGAGCCAGTGCCTGGGGGATTCCAAGGGCGGACTGCAGAGCCACTCAAAGAAATGAGCTCCAGTGACTTCTGCCTTTCACCTCTGCCCCTTGCTTCTCCCTCCTCTGCACAAGGGAAGATTGTGATTCAAATTCCAGAGGTGCTCCTGGGTTATGAGGAGTTTGTTTGGTCTAGTTTATGTCAAATGACTGTCTCTTAACTGGAGGAGGGCATAGCGCCACAAATAACAATTTCCCCAGATCCACCTCACAGGAGAGGAGTAATTCCATCCTCCCTCCACAAAACTGGGATGGTGTTACTGTAGAAGATGAATGGGTCTGGCTTTCCTGCTCCTGCAAGGCTCTTTACCCCGGAAGATGCTACTCTGACCTCCTCGAGAAATGCTCCCACTAACGGGGATGGATGCCCGAGAGAACAGACGGGGGGCTTCTCGCTGGGCCACGGGTGGTCCAGCTGGAAGAAAACTTCAAGCACAGGGAAGGCTAGAATTGCATGCTATTTATTATTTTCTGGGCTCTTCTTCATAAGGCATTTTTGCCTGAGCCACGGACTTCATAGCAAAGGCAATAAAAGTGGGGCAAATGCTGATGTAATGTAACAATGTTGAGATGATGATGTCATCTGTGGTAAACAAGAATAGCTATTGAGTCATAAATAATCTTTTAATGGCGATCTTGAATAGGTCTGATACCAGATGCACAGTAAATAACACTCACTTTATGGAAATACCTTTCCTTTGAAAAGAAGGGGAAATGGTCAGTAATATATAAAGGTCCTTGTGTGCTGCTCACATGGGCTTTATTTTGTGCTTTCTGTGTGATTTGTTTAATGATTCTTCAGCCTAAATAGAACAGGCCTCGCTAGGCACTCCCTGGTTTTGTGTTAGTGAAAACGTGAGCTGGATGCCCAAATCTGAACTGAGTCTGAGTTGCCCAGTCTCTGAACGAAGTCTGTCACCTCCAAAATCCAGTTTCCTTTCTTAGACCTGTGATGTCGAAGAAAGCTAGAATTTTCTGTCACTGTGTTGCAGGAAGGGGGACCCCTTCCAGAGCCCAAAACTGGGCTCTTTCCTAACACTTGGAAATGAATTGTCTGAGGAGACACATGTGCTGACAAAGCAAGAGATTTTATTGGGAAAGGGCACTCAGGTGGAGAGCAGTAGGGTAAGGGAACCCAGGAGAATAGCTCTGCCACATGGCTCGGGTTTTATGGTGATGGGATTAGTTTCCGAGTGGTCTTTGGCCAATCATTCTAATTCAGTCTTTCCTGGTGGTGCATGCATTGCCAGCCAAGATGGATGCTAGCGAGAGGGACTGTGGGAAGTCGACGGACATGTGGTGTCTCCTTTTGACCTTTCCCAAACTCTTCTGGTTGGTGGTGGCTTATTAGTTCCGTATTCCTTACCAGGATCTCCTGTCATAAAATAACTTATGCAAATGGTTACTAAAGGGCCTGGCCAGGGTGGGTGGCTTCAGTCAGTGTGCTTCCTCCAACAACTGCACATCTTGGGTTTTTCGTCTTTTAAATTTTGAAGGCAGAATCTAACAGACTTTGCTCCATGCCACTGTCTAAGCAGGCTAAGACCTCCACAGTCCCCTCCAGCAGTGGGTCCTCCTCACCCTCTTCCTCAATGTCCCCATGCAAGGTAGCCACCCTCCCCAAGTCTGTTCATGAGGCCCTTGCTTTCCCTGTTTACACGTTGTTATCTCATTGATACATGTCTAGGAAAATATGCTCTATTTGTTGTTTGTAACTCTATACAATTAAACTGGTTGGGAGCTAGGGCAACATTCATTATAGTATTCTTTATTCCTTTTTGAATGTCTTCCATATTTGATACACCAGCAATGGGGCAAGGCACAGAAGTAGGTGCTCTGTGTATCTTTCCTCATTTAACCAACAAACTTTTGTAGCAGGCATCGCTCTTTCCATATTACTACTGAAGAAGTTGAGACTTAAAAAGGACAACTCAGGTGCCCAGTCTCACCAGCTGTCAGCAAGGGCGGCACCTGCCCCATCCTCTCAGCACACCTGCCTCCTCACCTGCAGCCACTCCCGTCCAGAGGCCACATGGAACACACCTTGCAAATTCAGACTGAGAGACTGCCTCTTGCTTCTGATGGGAATCACATTCTCAGCTGCTGAGGCATTGCCAGGGGGCAATAGCATCTGCTTTGCTCTCCAGAGAACTCTTAAATTCAATTTTTATCAGTTATCAAGATGCTCCCAGCAGATGAGTGAGGGAGAGAAGAGTGACAAGCTATGTTTTTAGCAGCTGAAGTTGATAGCTGCCCGGCCCATGAGTCAATGTTGGCCAGACCTGGAGCCATGGACTAATTCTGTGAGGAAGTAGCTAGAAGAACTTGCTTCAGGAACGTTTCCCGTGTTTCAATAGTATTTTAGTTCTTTATCAAATTCCAACTTTATCCAATGGCCTTGGCCATGGTGAAAATGGGATTATGTTTATCTCTGCTATTTTGGATGGACTGGCAGGAGTCCCTTCAATAAAATCAAAATGGCAGACAGGCCATCTTTTGGAATCTTCATCCTGACCCGAAGTCAGATTTCTGTAGCGGAAGACAGTATCGTCAGCGGCCAGCTCAGCTCACTCCTGCCTGCTCCCAATAAAGAGAGTGAGAAAGACAGGAGGTAGGGCTGGGGTGGTGATGGAGGGATAGAACAGGGGAGGGAGGGGGAGGAAGAGGGGAAGGAGGAAGAAGGGAAGGGGGAGAACCCAGCTGCTTCCTAGCTCTTCAACTGATGAACCAAGTGAAGCCCCTTCCTACCTGTGGAGAGTGGGAATTGCTCCCCGCCCTGTGCCCCCCACAGTGGACAGCAGCTGGGCCTTGCTCCGGAAGCTGGACTGGCTCTGGCCAAGGGCAGCCTGCATCAGCACTCTTCTGGAAAGCAGCAAGGGGCTCACAACCCGGACTCGGGCTTGGAATTGGGATTTGTTTTCCACTCCTCCCTGCCAGGGCCCCTCCATCATAATCCTGGACACCCCTGCAGAGTCCGCCCCGCCTGTCTGTGAAGAGCTGGCTGGCGGAGGCCGATTTCATGGGGCTCTGAGAGTGTGGGCCAGCAGAAAGCAGGGCAAGAGCTGCAGCCATCCTTGTTGCTGGCAGCTGAGCTGGGCTCTGAACTGCTTCCCAGATGGAAAACACGCCACCGCCGGGCAGCTTCATAAGACCACCAGCTTGGCTTCAGGTGCAGGCTGCGGAGGGTAAACAGCCAGCTCGCTTCACTCACCCCAAGAGGAGACCTTGCTGTAATCCTGACCATCCCAGGAGGAGGGGCGGGGGGCTGAAACCAGCACAGCTAAAGCGGAAATAGAGGAGCAGCCACATCATGGGAACACAGATATTTTATCCTTGATTTTAAAAAGTTGCTCTGCAAACTCTCCCCTTGCTGGCAAAAGTTTGTACTTACGCAGAGCTACCTCTTCTAGTCTGTGCTCCAGCAAAACCTCTAAAGTCTTATAATTAAGTACCAAAGAGGTAGAGAACATTAAACCAACAGATTTAAAAACCAGAAACCAAATGCTTTCCCTGTGAAGCAGGCAAATTGCTGGGGATCATGTGCAAATGCACATCTGTTTCAGCAGGTCTTGGGGGTGCCTAAGATGATGCTGCATCCCTAATGAGCTTCCGGGTGGGATGATGCTACTGGTCCTCAGCTCACCCCTCGAGGAGCAAGAGTCTCACGTATGATGGTTTTGAACATAGATTATTTTAGGAGTCACAAATGGTAAGATACTTGCACACCAATATTCTTTTATTCATTCAACATTAAGTTTTATTGAGATAAAATTGATGGATAGCCATGTATTCATTTCAGGTGGCCCACATAGTGATTTGACTTCCATATATTATGAAATGATGATCACAATAAGTTTGTTGAACATCCGTCATCTCACATAGCACACAGGCACAGAAAATAAAAAGGAAAATAGTTTTTTTCTTGTGATGAGAAACCTTGGAATCCACTGTCTGAGCAACTTGCAAGAATACCATATGACAGTGTTAACTATAGCCATCACATCCAGTGTTCATAGAATATATATGCGATGTGGCTTCTGTGCTAAGCACAGGGCAAACTGGTGACCTGAATGTAGACCTCAAGGCATCCAAAGTTCTCTGTGAACCCTACAACAAATTGACTTTGACTATTTGGTATAATAAAGCTCTCCGTTCACAGTGGGTCCAGCAGGTGGTGTTAGCCTCACTGCTCCAGCAGAACAGTAGAAAGAACCTGTGTTATCATCATTGAATCCATGGCTCAACAGGAAGTGCTGACTGAGGCTTCCTGAATTTGGCCCAGTGCTGAGCACTGTACCAGGTACAGAATACCCATCAGGTAGGGTCCCACACCATCCACAGGTGATACAGGTGTAATCTGTGCAAGGTGGCACGCAGCTACGCAACTGTGGTAGTAGGGGAGTCAGTAGAAAGAGAGCAAAAGAGGAGTGGGGCAGAGAGGGAAAATGGTAAAAACTGACAAAGACAAAAAACAGGAAACCGCAGAGTTCCCAGTGAGCTGTCTTCATTATATAACATTATGCTTCTTTTTATATGACTATAAAAATAATACATATTTAGTGTAAGGTAACTCAAAAAATGATATACAGAAAATAAAGGTGAACGTGTGCCCAAATCCCACACCCCACGGAAGAAGACTGTGTGTGCTGCTCTGTACCTTTTCTCTCCACAAATCAGTACATGTGAGGCTAAACAGAGTCATCGTTTATGCCTTGTGCTCCCACTCACCTCCTGCTTTTCTTTCTCCCCCTTTATCAGAACTCTGCTAAAGGGTGGCCTGTCTCCGTTCTGCCCTGCCCACTGCAGTCAGGCTTGGCCCCATTTCCTGCATTCTGTACCCTGAATTGCCATCTGACCAGATACTCCACCTCACTGCTCACCTTGCTCAGCCTCATCTGACAGAATCATCTCTGCCTCTTCACATCCTCTCTTCATTTGCCATCCGGGTCATCACTTTCCACATTGTTCACTTGTCTCACCAGCAACTCTTTCTGGGTCTCTCTGCTGCATCTTGGAGAAGGCAATGGCAATCCACTCCAGTACTCTTGCCTGGAAAATCCCATGGACAGAGGAGCCTGGTAGGCTGCAGTCCATGGGGTCGCTAAGAGGCAGGCACAACTGAATGACTTCATTTTCACTTTCGTGCATTGAAGAAGGAAATGGCAACCCACTCCAGTGTTCTTGCCTGGAGAAGCCCAGGGACGGGGGAGCCTGGTGGGCTGCCGTCTATGCGGTCGCACAGAGCCGGACACGACTGACGCGACTGAGCAGCAGCATCGCTGCTAACTCCTGCATCGTGGAGTGGCCCAGGCCCAGGCTTCCTTCCTAGCCCACGTTGCTTCTTCTCCACGTTCACAGCCTTAATCCCTGATTTTAAAAACTGTGTTATTCTGCCTCCTAAATTCACTTCTCTAGTCCCAATTTCTCCCTGAAATTCAGAACTACAATAGTCATCTAACTATCCTCTCTATTCAGATCCTAACATATATCAGATGTTGTATGGGCCAGATTAGGGTCACCATGGACTGTTGTTCAGCTTGTGCACTGCCTAAGGCAGCCAGCCAGGAGACCCCAGTGGGCATCCAGCCCATGTCTGGTCTCGAAGCTCTGAGCACCGGTGTGGGTTCCAGCTGCTCTGCAGAGGAGGCACCTTCCATGGGGGTGCCTGTCTGATTCTCTGAGTTGCCTTATAGGTTCACTAAGGTTGTGGCCAAACTATATCTTTTGATTTCTCCCCACCTCTAACTTCCTACTTTCAATATATGTCATCATTCAATTGGAAAAAGGTGGAGGAGGTTGCTGAAGAGGGAAGGGAAGGGAAGGAAAAGAAATACAGCCTGCTGATCTCTTTGCCATATCCAGTTGAATTCCCAAATGTACCCTGAATCTGACCTCTTGTCCCCCTCTTCTGCTCCACTAAAGGTCTGAGCCGCTATAATCTCTGGGCTACAGCAAAGCCTCCCAGCTGACTTCCTGGCCACTACCCCTGTCCTCTGCACAGACAGAAGCTAAGACAAGAGTATTCTCTTAGCACTTACATGCTTAAATAGCACCATCATCATGACTCCACCAGAATCAAACTAAACCCTGTGCTGCGGATGACAGTTCTCCCATTACTCCCCCACCCGGGTACCCAGGGTTTCCCTGAGCTGAGGCTGCACTGGTCTCTTCCCGACTTGGGGATGCCAGCTCCCTGCTGCCTCAGGGCCTCTGTGCTTGCCATTCCTTCTTCCAGCTCATCAAACAGCCACCTCTTTTTCAGTATTCAAGTCCAGAGTATATGTTACCTTCTCAGAAATTTCCTTCCTTGACCAAAATGGCTAAAAGAGCACTCGCTTCCCCTCCGTCACTTTCTGTCACCCTTCTCTAATCTGTCTTCTTTGTTGCATCTCTCAGCTCCGGAGATTACCACATCTACCTCTCAGCTTCCTTGTTGGCCGCCTATCCCACTGTCTCCCATCAGGTCCATTTTAGAGGTCCAGGGTCTCTCTGCCTTGCACCTGCCCCACCCCTGGGGCTGAGCACAGGCTAGCATGCAGCAGGCTCTCGGCGAGTTGACTGACTACATGGACTGATGTGAGAGAAAAATGTTGCAAGCTGAAAAGATCACAGGTAGACAGGAAAGGGGGAAAAAGAAAGAACTGAGAGAGAGAGAGAGACGAAGGGAAGGAGGAAGATGGAAAATGGGGTACAGACTGGGAGGAAAATCTGCCTGTGTATAGCAGGATCAGGAGAGAGAAAGGATGGGCGGAGAAAACGAGGTTGATCTGTGGCGTCAGAGTAAAAATGCTGCAGAGCTGGCGCCGACCCCCTGCGGAGGCCTGTGTACAGGGCTGGGGCTCCCAAGCGCCCCCTGCAGGAGGCAATCTCACGTACACTTGGGAAACAAGCATTAGCAGGGATATGCGGCCACTAGTGCTTAAGGCACCCCACTCCAGTACTGTTGCCTGGAAAATTCCATGGATGGAGAAGCCTGGTAGGCTATAGTCCATGGGGTCGCTAAGAGCTGGACACGACTGAGTGACTTCACTTTCAGTTTTCACTTTCATGCATTGGAGAAGGAAATGGCAACCCACTCCAGTGTTCTTGCCTGGAGAATCCCAGGGACGGGGAGCCTGGTGGGCTGCCATCTATGGGGTCGCACAGAGCCGGACACGACTGAAGCGACTTAGCAGCAGCAGCAACAGTGCTTAAATTCTGCCCCAGCCAGGTGAGGATCCATAGTGAGCCCAGTGGGGGGAAAGCAAGTCTGTTAAGAGCTTAGTTTATGTTGGGCCTCACACGCCTACCCCATTGACATTCCAGGGAGTTGAAACAAGCCTCTGTTTCTGCTTCCTTCCACATTATCCCCAGGGTCCCTGAATTGTGTGGAAGCTGTGCGAATAGAACTGGGTGGCAGTCTTGCTTGAAGAGAAATAAAGGTCCAGAAGTCCAGCCATGAAATCAGCCTTCCAGCACTTTTCTCAGCTTCTTTTTAGAATTTATTTATTTTTAATTGAAGGGTAATTGCTTTACACAATTGTGTTGGTTTCTGCCAAACATCAGCATGAATCAGCCATAGGTATATCTAGGGCCCCTCTCTCTTGAACCTCCCTCCCCATCCCACCCCTCTCAGTTATTACAGAGCCTTGGTTTGAGTTCTCTGAGTCATACAGCAAATTCCCATTGGCTGTCTATAAGTTTCCATGTTGCTCTCTCCATACATCCCACCCTCTCATTCCTTCTCACCACCCCCCGTGTTTGTTAGTCTGTCTGTATCTCCACTACTTCTTACCATGTCTTCTCATCAGTTGAGGAATGGAGGCTTTCACCAGCTGAATGTGTATCTTCAGTTCAGTTCAGTTCAGTCGCTCAGTTGTGTCCGACTCTGTGCAGCTTCATGAGTCGCAGCACGCCAGGCCTCCCTGTCCATCACCAACTCCCAGAGTTCACTCAAACCCACGTTCATCGAGTTGGTGATACCATCCAACCATCTCATCCTCTGTCGTCCCCTTCTCCTCCTGCCCCCAATCCCTCCGAGCATCAGTCTTTTCCAATGAGTCAACTCTTTGCATGAGCTGGCTGAAGTACTGGAGTTTCAGCTTTAGCATCATCCCTTCCAAAGAACACACAGGGCTGATCTCCTTCAGAATGGACTGGTTGGATCTCCTTGCAGTCCAAGGGACTCTCAAGAGTCTTCTCCAACACCACGGTTCAAAAGCATCAATTCTTCGGCACTCAGCTTTCTTCACAGTCCAACTCTCACATCCATACATGACCACTGGAAAAACCATAGCCTTGACTAGACGGACCTTAGTCAGCAAAGTAATGTCTCTGCTTTTGAATATGCTATCTAGATTGGTCATAAATTTTCTTGCAAGGAGTAAGCATCTTTTAATTTCATGGCTGCAGTCTCCATCTGCAGTGATTTTGGAGCCCCCAAAAATAAAGTCTGACACTGTTTCCACTGTGCCGGGGTCCAGCCCTGGTGGATCCAGGATGATTCGAAGGTGGAGACGGTGTCGGCGTCCTTCTTGGAAAAATACATATTTAGTTACTGATATAGAAAGATTAGAAGCAGATAGTGTAGGAGGAAAATTAGTGGAGAAAAAGAGACTGAATAACTTGGTTCACATGGAATAGCATCCATGGTCCAGATGGGAATTCAGCCAGAAAAACGGGGAGCAAGAATTAACAACATGGGGGAGTCAGTCTTCCCAGGAATTGATCCCATTTCTTTATTTTTCCAATTTTCTTATATACCTTTTGTTACATATAGGGATGACTACAGAGTCACGTGGGGGTCAGCAGTCCTGACCTTTATCAAAATCAGGTGCTTTACATAAAAAGGTCTTAGGGGTTTTACATCATCTTAAGCCATTTCTGCCTGCTGACATTTACAACTATTTCTTTCTGATAACCAGAAAACTTATTTTTTCCAAGCGTGTTTTTTTCTTAAACCAGGCACCACCCTCCAAATAAAGTTGCATCCCTATAGGGTGAGGGTGTAGTGAGTTACAATCAAGAAAGGAATTTATTTAACCCAAGGTTAACATGATTAATCTTAAAGGTTAATACGTATTTCTCCCATATGCTAGTTATATTTATTATAAGGGCAGGGAATATGGAGATTTAGCAGCAAACATCAGTCCAACAAATGAAAATCCTTTCACCAATGTTCCTCTTAAGATCTACTTAGTCTTAAGATAGTGATAAGGTTACATTTTTACATAGCAAGGACACAATGATTTATAATAAAGTACAGTGATCTATAACAAAAGAGAAAATTCATTAACTCAAAAAGTCTAATATTGCTAACATCAAAAACTACTATATTTCCTTTTCTATATTCCAAATACATTGATTAATATATTCCCAGTTGTATAAGGATATGGAGGCCTGGCAGCAATCATTGACTCAACAACAAGAAAAAGCCCTATGTTAATTAAGACTCTCAAAATACTCCAAAACTCTCTGTGCTGTTTATGGTTGAGAGGTGGTAAACAATCATGTGTCTGCAGAGAGGTTTAACCTGAGACGCCCTTGTCCCACCTAGGGCAGGGAATTAGCAGCAGTTATTGACACAACAAATGAAAAAACCCTTTATCAATATAATTCCCAACCAACCCACTATACTAATAATTTCTAACTCCCCACAAGAATTTGCCTTTAATAAGACAAAACATCTCATGCCTCTCAAGGTTGGAGGGCTGTTGTGGCCGGAGGAACCTATACGGGCAGGCTAGATAACCTTCAGAGGAGTCCCGTAAGTTGAAACACTCTAGGCACGCCCAGGAATTTTTACTGCCTTGGAGCTGCATGTTAACTCCTTCTCCAAGAGAAATGGTTATTGGGGAGAGCCCCCCGTAGGTGAGAGTACAAGGCAGACTCTGGTTTGGGGTTAGATGCTCGGGAGCAGGGGAATTTCCTGAGACTTGGTCACGCCTTTGCGTATGCCGAAGCCCCCTTCCTCATGATCTTTGCCATGGGCGGAGTTCCTCACCCTGGCCCCTAACACCACTGTTTCCCCATCTATTTCCCATGAAGTGATGGGACCAGATGCCATGATCTTAATTTCCTGAATGTTGAGCTTTAAGCCAGCTTTTTCACTCTCCTCTTTCACTTTCATCAAGAGGCTTTTGAGTTCCTCTTCACTTTCTGCCATAAGGGTGTGTATCTTATGCTTTTAAAATCAAAACCTTTTCCAGTCATCTTTGAAAGTATTAGATCCCTGGATGGCCAAAGAAGGGAGTAGGACCTCTCCCTAGAAAAATGCCCTCCCCCAGGGGAGATCCTGCCACCCTGCTGTCTCCATAGTGACTTCAGCTCCAACAGTCAGTATGACATTCAGTGATAGCAGTAACAGTAATTGCTAGTGTTCAGTTCAGTTCAGTCACCCAGTCGTGTCCAACTCTTTGCGACCCCATGAATCGCAGCACACCAGGCCTCCCTGTTCATTACCATCTCTCGGAGTTCACTCAGACTCACGTCCATTGAGTCAGTGATGCCATCCAGCCATCTCATCCTCTGTCGTCCCCTTCTCCTCCTGCCCCCAGTCCCTCCCAGCATCAGGGTCTTTCCCAATGAGTCAACTCTTCTCATGAGGTGGCCAAAGTATTGGAGTTTCATCTTCAGCATTGCTAGTGTTAGTAATTCACTATTAACCTACTCAGGAGGAGAAGGGGACGACAGAGGATGAGTTGGTTGGATGGCATCACTGACTCTATGGACATGAGTTTGAGCAAGCTCTGGGAGTTGGTGATGGACAGGGAAGCCTGGCATGCTGCAGTCCGTGGGGTCGCAAAGAGTCGGATACCAGTGAGTGACTGAACCGAACTGAACCTACTCATCGTGGCCACTGCTCAACATGTGGGTTGTTTTGGTGGTGGTGGTGGTGGGATCTCAAAAGGGATGGAGAGGATGACGAGTCCAAGTAGTAGAAACAGATCCTGGACAAAGTGCTCAAAATCCACTCTACTCCTTTCCCCACCTAGAGCTTTCAGGGTGCTGCTTCTCCCTGGACTTGAGGGGCCCCAGTTGTATCAGGATCACAAGTCAGCACACCCCCAGGCTTATCTCAGAGCCTCCTCAGACTTGTTTCTGGTCCCTCAGGAGACAGACTGGCACGGCAGGCAGAAAATGACATCAACAAGCGAGTCATTCAGGGGGCACCCTGCCAGCTTCCTGTCTGTTTAAAATATCGGAGCTTTGCCTGAACATGGGATTTTGCAAAGCCCACCTGGACACTCTCAGAGATTCCCCCTACCAGTCTCGTCTATGTGTCAGCCATGAGTTTTATTTCCCCACATTTCTTCTGGGAACGCCAGGATGCTGGGTTCCTTTGAGTCAGATATGAAATCGTGCAGGACCCAGTTAGCTGAATGTTGAAGTAGACACAACCTTGTATGGTCTTAAGCGAGAGAAATGACTCGCAGAACACTGAGCAGCGACGGCCCATATAAAACTTATTTTGATGGCAGAGACTCAAGCAGGCTGCGCAGGAGGCCACACAGTTTACAAAGGAGAGGCCTGCTAACTGCACAGCAGGGCTCAGCAGATGGCACGCAGCCCAGAGCATAAATTCAGCTGGCTTCCCCCTGCTCTCCACGAGTTCCAGACGCAGAGTGGAAGATTCTTTCCACCCCTACGCAAAGTCGAGGAGGAGAAGAGATTGATGTTGCATTTCTCTGAAAGATAACCCGCTCTTCCAAGGGAGGACCTGGTGGTTAAACAAGACGTTTATCTCTCCTTACCCACCTAGAGTGACCATACCATGTCTCTGAAGGGCGCTGCTGTGGATCCCTAGTTGCCAGGAACTCAGGAACTCAATTAGCAATTCATTTATTGAGGTTTATAATTTGTACAAAGTTTTCCTTGCTCAAGTTCAAGGGAATTTGGCATGGACGTTCCCTTGTTCATTCATCTAATCAGCTTATTTGTCTTTCCAAAGGGCAGTGTCCTCCTTCTCTTCCATCACAGGGTCCTGGGGAATGTGGGCCTGACTAGATCAGTCTGTGGCACCTGTCCCTGCCCCGACCCTCCGCTGATGGTTTGGTATGTTCAGCTGATCTCAGTCAGGGATCCTCTTCCTCCCTCTCGGCTCCCCAGGAGTCCTGGAAGCTGTGCTCCCTCTTTCCAAGAGGGTGATGCTCCCAGAGAAAGAGGGCAGTCCCCCAGGGATACATGTTCAGGCAAAAGCTGATCCCTTCCCCCGGTCTCACCAGTCTATTGATCTCCAGGGTCCCCTTCGCTGGTAACTCCACATCTCTCTCTGGTTAGATTATTTGTTGGTTTACATCTCACGGTGTCTGTCACTTCTCAGACTCACAGCTGCACCAGGAAAAACTAAGAAAAAAATTATTTACTCATTTGGAATGCAGTGAGGCTTTCTGAGGGGCCCACAGAAGTGCCATCTATTCCAGACCTTTGGAATGATGTTGAGTTGTATGTGGGAGGCTTTGAGGAGTGGTGGTGTAGGAAGAGACGACATCTCTCATGCCCAGGCTCACGGACATAAGAGACCTGCATTTTATGTTGTAGAATATAATCAGTAGACCCATTAGGAAGAAGCAGGGCTCTCTGGGGAGCAGCTACTTCCAAGTCTAGGCAGAAAATAGACAAGAGGAGCCAAGATGTGTTGTGACGAAGGAAGCAGAGACGATGATGGGTTGTGTGAAAGGATGTAGGAGCCAAAGTGAACCACCTCCCAGTGATTAAAGATAAATAGAAGAATAAAGAGAATTAGTAGATGCAATTGATTGAAACACATGAAGCTCATAAAAAGTCATGAATCCATTACTATCATCATCACCACTTAAGAGAGAGACTCTTATCCCCACCAAAAAAATGAAGCAACCAAACGAACAAATAAACAAAACCTTTGGACACTGCTGGAATTAAGTAGGGCACCAAATCCTTACTCTGAAAATGAGCCTTAAGAAAAGAAAGAATTAAGCTTCTATCCAGCCCTTCTTTATTAACTATATTTGAGGGTAAAAATAGTCCCCACTGATGAGGGAAAATCACCTTCTGGAAAGAATCCAAGGAATGGGAAAAAGTCATGAATTTGTAAAAACAGTCTTTTGCAGCCTCTAATGAAATGATTGATGAAGCCACACTTGCCAATGAATGATCTGTTCATGGAGTGCTGGGGAGGAATCTGACAAAGGACCGCTCGGGCCATCAGCCCGACCCTGCTTCTTGGTTAAGCATCCCGCTCTGCAACAGGGGCAGCAGGACCCCGAGCATTTGCCGACGGATGCACCATGGAGAGAACTAAGAGACACAACCATCTAATTTGCCATAACTTTTAATGGAGTATAATCTGTAAAAGCAGGAAATTACCATGCTGTACCTGAAACTAACATTGTAATCAGCTATGCTGTGTATATGCTCAGTTGCTTCAATCATGTCCAACTGTTTGTGACCCCATAGACTATAACCCACTAGGCTCCTCTGTCCATGGGATTCTCCAGGAGAGAATACTGGAGTGGGGTTGCCATACCTTTCTCCAGGGGATCTTCCCAACCCAGGGATCAAACCCAGGTCTTCTTTATTGCAGGCAGATTCTTTACCATCTGAGCCACCAGGAAAGCCCAAATCAACTATACTTCAGTTAAGAAAACATACAATACCATCCCACAAACAAAATGAAAATAACACAAATAATAGAATTATGGCTGACCAAGCAATTTATGGAGAAATAAGTTCAGATAATAGAACGTACATTGCATGATAAATGACATCATTAGTAATCCAAGAAACAAATAAATCAGCAAAAGTCTTTAAAAAATAACCAACAGCTATTTGTAGACCTAATTTGGATCTACTTATAACAAGTCAGCTTGAAATACAGATTTTTGACAGCTGAGCTAATGTAATCACAGAATGGGAATAAGAGGGTAATGGGCTGTCATCATGTTTTGTTTTTGTGTTTTTTTAAGGTTCATATTTCTTAGCGCTACATCCAGATGGCAGTGGGGAAATGATACCAAGTCTTTGTATAATGGGGTCCATTCCACTATGATCTCTGCTTTTGAGTATGTTTGACATTTTCACGATATAAAAAATTTAAAAATTGAGAGGTGTTCAGGTGAATCTAAATCTCACCAGGAGAGCCTTCCATGAAAGCCTCCCCTGGGCTTTCTCTCCTGAGTCTGAATCGGTTCTTCCTGCAGGAGTTTCCCAGCCTGAGTATCTCAGAGTGGACACGGGCAGCAAAGGGAGGGCTCATGAATGGGGTGTGCCCGGGAGGGGTCCCTGGGGGAGGGCATTGGAGAGAGCAGCACCCATGCACCCCAAGAATCCCTGCCCTTCCTGACCCTTTCTGAGAGCCCCAAAACATTTCTTTCAGTATTATATTCAATTTGGGGTCAGATTTGAGAAGCCCAAAAGACCAGAGTATACATTTTGCTTTAAATATTAATTGAGAGGTGGTTGGTGTCTAGTTCTCAGCCTTTCTTCTATGAATTCTAATGCTGAAGACCACCTAGTCATCAAAATTATAGCAAAGAGCCAAAATTCTAGAATATCACAAACCATGGTGCTTAGTGGACAGGTTTCAGTTCAGTTCAGCTGCTCAGTCGTGTCTGACTCTTTGCAACCCCATGAATTGCAGCACGCCAGGCCTCCCTGTCCATCACCATCTCCCAGAGTTCACTCAGATTCACATCCATCAAGTCAGTGATGGCATCCAGCCATCTCATCCTCTGTCGTCCCCTTCTCCTCCTGCCCCCAATCCCTCCCAGCATCAGAGTCTTTTCCAATGAGTCAACTCTTCGCATGAGCTGGCTGAAGTACTGGAGTTTCAGCTTTAGCATCATTCCTTCCAAAGAACACACAGGGCTGATCTCCTTTAGAATGGACTGGTTGGATCTCCTTGCAGTCCAAGGGACTCTCAAGAGTCTTCTCCAACACCACAGTTCAAAAGCATCAATTCTTTGGTGCTCAGCCTTCTTCACAGTCCAACTCTCACATCCATACATGACCACAGGAAAAACCATAGCCTTGACTAGATGGACCTTAGTTGGCAAAGTAATGTCTCTGCTTTTGAATATGCTATCTAGGTTGGTCATAAATTTTCTTGCAAGGAGTAAGCGTCTTTTAATTTCATGGCTGCAATCACCACCTGAAGTGATTTTGGAGCCCCCCAAAATAAAGTCTGACACTTTCCACTGTTTCCCCATCTATTTCCCATGAAGTGATGGGACCAGATGCCATGATCTTTGTTTTCTGAATGTTGAGCTTTAAGCCAACTTTTTCACTCTCCTCTTTCACTTTAATCAAGAGGCTTTTGAGTTCCTCTTCACTTTCTGCCATAAGGGTGGTGTCATCTGCATATCTGAGGTTATTGAGGTTTAGAGAGGCCTTTTATGACTTTGCAGGCATCAGTTCAGTTCAGTTGCTCAGTCGTGTCCGACTCTTTGCGACCCCATGAATCGCAGCATGCCAGGCCTCCCTGTCCATCACCAACTCCTGGAGTTCACCTAAACTCATGTACATCGAGTCAGTGATGCCATCCAGCCGTCTCATCCTCTGTTGTCCCCCTTCTCCTCCTGCCCCCAATCCTTCCCAACATCAGGGTCTTTTCCAATAAATCAACTCTTCACATGAGTTGACCAAAGTATTGGAGTTTCAGCTTCAGCATCAGTCCTTCCAATGAACACCCAGGTCTCCTTTAGGATGGACTGGTTGGATCTTCTTGCAGTCCAAGGGACTCTCAAGAGTCTTCTCTAACACCACAGTTCAAAAGCATTAATTCTTCCGCGCTCAGCTTTCTTCACAGTCCAACTCTCACATCCATACATGACCACTGGAAAAACCATAGCCTTGACTAGATGGAACTTTGTTGGAAAAGTAATGTCTCTGCTTTTCAATATGCTATCTAGGTTGGTCATAACTTTCCTTCCAAGAAGTAAGCGTCTTTTAATTTCAGTAACTGTTAAAAAAATATTCTTACAAAGCCACACCAGTGCGGGGAGGACAGGAAACTGGGAGAGTCTGAAAGGATGCCTTGTAGAGCTGGAGTCCCCTGTCTCGGGGGTCCTCACCGCTCATTCTCCTGCTGAGCTGGGACATTGCCTGCGGGACCCTGGGGCTGGGTGTGAGACCTACTTACTGTCCAGCATCTACTCTAGCCGTGGGAGGTGGGGGGGTGTGTGTGTGTGTGGTTCCCTTCCCACTTCCCAGGAGATCCTCCTGGTCAGGGCTTGTTCTGGCTGGTGCATGTGAGCAGAGAAGACATGTATCGCCTCTGGGGAGAAGCATTTAAGAGGTGGTGCCGGGCTCTCCAGGTCCACTTTCCTCTGGTACAAACGCAGCCACCAGAGAGAACACCACTCACCCAATGACATTGTGGATGAAGGAGAAACCCCACGCCACCCATCTCTCTCTCTCTCACAAGTTGCTAAGGTTTGGAGGGTTTTGTTACTGCAATGTAACTTACCTGACACTTCATCTAATACAGAGTACAAAAATGGGGTGGACACTGGTCTTTTTAAAACATCCTATGTTTGTTTACTTTGCATATTATGTTTTACTACCATAATAATTAGGATAAATTAATTAGGGTTTACTATGCTAAGTATGGAGAAGGCAATGGCAACCCACTCCAGTACTCTTGCCTGGAAAATCCCATGGACAGAGGAGCCTGGTAGGCTGCAGCCCACGGGGTCACAAAGAGTCAGACACGACTAAGTGACTTCACTTTCACTTTTCACCTTCATGCACTGGAGAAGGAAATGGCAACCCACTCCAGTGTTCTTGCCTGGAGAATCCCAGGGACAGGGGGGCCTGGTGGGCTGCCATCTTTGGAGTCGCACAGAGTCGGACACAACTGAAGTGACTTACCAGCAGCAGCAGCAGCAGCAGCATGCTAAGTATACCTATTACTTAGGTTACCTATTACCCTACTTCTGTCTCACCTATTCTAGTCTCACCATAAGCTATGTATAAGGTCTATCATTACTGAGGAGCTTCCAGGTGGTGTAGTGGTAAAGAATCCACCTGCCAAGGCAGGAGACCTAAGAGATGCAGGTTCGATCCCTGGGTCAGGAAGATCCCCTGGAGGAGGAAATAACTACCCGCTCCAGTATTCTTCACTGGAGAATCCCATGGACAGAGGAGCCTGGTGGGCTACAGTCCATGGGGGTCACAAAAAGACACAACTGAGTGACTGAGCGCATCATTATCATCTCCATTTCGTATCTGAGACAGGCAGAGGCCCAGAGAGGTTAGGAAGTTTGCCCAAGGATGCACAGCAGGTTTAAAGCAAAGCCAGGACTAAACCTAGTCAGCTCAGTTCTAGAGAACAGCTCTTAACTAGAACCCTATCTTTTTACTGGGTGAGTGTCCCACTTCTACATTTGCAGTTCTATTCCTGCTCACACTGGTTTATTAAGTACTGTTTTTTTTTTTAAACTATTTCAGAGAGTAGTTCAATAAAACAATAATAACCTTGAGGCTAAGTCCTTGAGGTTTACAAGCTGCTTCCCTGTAGGATGTATAACAACGGTACTTTTGTCCAAGAACAAAAACTCCTCACAAATTGCTCTGTTTATTAGAGGAAAACTTGCCTCAGAGATCACTTCTCACAGGATAAACAGTCACACTGAAGCCTCCGCAGGTTTCCCAGAGGTTTCTGTTAGCGGCAGGCTCCGGAGGTAGCTCTTCCGCGAGAAGCGGACTCCGCATGGGAAAACTAGCCTCGGCTCGACCGCCAGATCCACACGGTCCTTCCTGCTTCCCCGTCTTCTTGGGGCTGTGTCTTCTGAGCCTCTGTGTGTCTGGTGCTTCTCTGAGTGATTCACGTGTGTTGATCCTGACAGGAACCCTGTAAGGCAGGCACTGTCATTAGTCGTTACTCCACAGATGGGGAAACTGAGGCACAGAGCAGTTAAGATTCTCTCCCAAGACCACACAGCAGGACCAGGGAATGACCGAGCAGCCTGGCCCAGATCCAGGGCTCCACATCACGACAGCATCACACCTCATCCCTGGCTTATGTTTCCAGGGACCGCCCTCCAACTTGAGGCTGCCTGGAATAAAGTGCTGGGCAGCACACACCCCGCTTCAGAAACTCCACCCAACCCTCTTTCTTCCCAAGTTTTCCCTGGGCTTTCTCTCCTGGGTCTGAATTGGTTGTTCTGCTGGAGTCTCCCAGCCTGAGTATCTCAGAGTGGACACGGGCAGCAAAGGGAGGGCTCATGAATGGGGTGTGCCCATAGGGGTCCCTGGGGGAGGGCATTCCCTAGAGAGAGCAGCACCCATGCACCCCAAGAATCCCTGCCCTTCCTGACCCTTTCTGAGAGCCCCAAAACATTTCTTTCAGCATTATGAAATTTAGGGTCAGATTTGAGAGGTCCAAAGGACCAGAGTATAAACAGCTTCTCTGAACATCATGGGATGGCCATATCCTGAGGAAATTTGCAGGAAAGTGATTTTTTCCCCTTGCCCCTCATATATTGGTGCACTGCTGAACCCAGATTAAACTTAGCAGCAAGGACCTGTGGATGTGCTCAGTCGGTTCTGATTCTTTGCAACACCATGGACTGTAGCCCACCAGGCTCCTCCGTCCATGGGATTATCCCAGCAAGAATACTGGAGTGGGTTGCCATTTCCTACTCCAGGAGACCTTACCGACCCAGGGATCAAACCCACGGCTCCTGCATTGGCACTGGGCCAGCCCCAACCTGGGACAGGTAGGATATGGGAAATAGGTATAGAAGCCAAGGCCACGCTTGCTACAAGGAGAGTCACCTGAGCCTGGCATGGAGGCTTCACCTGTCAAAGCACAGGTTGCTCTGGACAACTGTCCAGCCATGCTGTGTGGACTCACACCATCCTGGTGGTGGTCCTTCCATCTTTGCCTGGGAGAAGGCAGCAAGAAGCGTAACAAGGGTCAATTTCCTTCATTCCAGCATCCTTTCTGGCTCCAGCTCTGACAGCCCAGCTGCTTCAGTCACAGCTGCCTATGGGTCATTCTTGCTTTAGTGCCCCCTGGACCGGCTCGTTCTGCCCCCTGAGTCCTGGAATCTAAACAGGACTGCTAGTTTGCAGAATGTACTAGGGGGTGTCGGTGGGGGTGTTTGAGGAGGGCGCTGTGTGTCTCAAATGAAGCTGGCTGCTTCCTACATCTTTGACCTCCAAGTGTTTACTGACTTCTTACATACCTGTGGGGTTATGCCTGATCTTGGAACATTCAGGAGAGAAGCTCTGGAGCACAGACCATTGCTGGAGCTGGAATCACTAGGGTCTTTATATAATTCAATGGGCAGTCTTGTCTGTGTCTGTCGTTAAAGACGTTCTTCTGTGAGACACAATCCGCCGGTCACAGGTCATGAGAAGACATGAGTGTCCTTCACCAACCACAGCTGCCCACGCCCGCGTCATCATCGTTCACGGTCAAGGATCAAATTCCTACCAAGTGTCTGGCAATCTCTCCAGACAGACCCCAGGAAGCCGCTGATGAAGAGATGTTCCAAGAGTCTGAATCTGTTACTACCTGCAGGCAACACACATAAATGGACAAGTCCTGAGGCTCCTTCCAGGAAGAGCCTCCGCAGTCAGCCTACTGTCCCCTCTCCCTTTCCTTCCTGCCCCCCACCCTAACCTCTTCTTTATTTCCTCTCATCTTTCCTTCTACCAGAAGGAAGACTGGTCAAAGACTAGTTCATTTGTTTACGCACAGTCTTGTTCTAGAAAGGCTCCTTGAAAGAGTGCAGAAAACACAGCAAGGTGGTATCTGTGTCAAGTAGGACAGCGAGAGAAGGAAAAGCAGTGGCAGGCAAAACCTGAGGCCCGGAACCGAGACAGGGAGACTCTCTCAAGCCCAGCGGCGCTGCGCGGCCCTTGGTTCCACGCCCAGGTGTTGGTGTCCTCTCTGCAGATCCGGCCCTCCCCTCCCTGACTGTGTCATCTGCCAATGTCGCAACTGTTGGCCCCATTCATGAGCAGGTGAGTCTACAGCAGAGGCTCTTCCCGTTATCTGGAAGCCCGTGAGGGATGTCATTAAGGGCAGCGGCGCACCGTGGAAAGGTTACACTCGCAGCCATGGTGTTAAGCTCCGGACAATGAGATGCAAAGAAGACCATGTAGCCTCACCTTCCCCGACTCTTCCTGTTCCCAGACTGTGGAATTCATGAGGAGAGCGCCCTGGTTCATGCTGGACCATGACATGGCCTTGGGACAGCAGCCACATGCTGGGGATGATAAAGAAAAGACAGAAAGACAGGTGTCGGGTCCTTGATGCGGAGTGCATTCCCTGTATCAGCCCTGAGGGGCCTACCTCCAGATTACCACCAGCTGGGCAAGGAATACGCCTCTTCTTGTTGAAGCTACTGATAGGGTTTCTGGTACGTGTGCGTGTGTGCCCAGTCGTCTCATTCTTTGCAACCCCATGGATTGCACCACCAGGCTCCTGTGTCCATGGGATTTCCCAGGCAAGGATACTGAAGTGTGTTGCCACTTCCTCCTCCAAGGAGTCTTCCCGACCCAGGGATCCAGCTCACATCTCTTGTGTCTCCTGCATTAGCAGGCGGATTCTTTACCACTGAGCTACCTGGGAAACACTCTGTTATAGGAAGCCATGCCGAATTCTTCTCTTTTTTCGGCTAAGCTACATGGCTTGTGGGATCTTAGTTCCTGACCAGGGATTGAACCCAGGCCATAGCAGTGAAAGCACAGAGTGCTAACTACTGGACCGCCAGGGCAGTCCTGTCATACTTAATTCTAAGTCTCTCTCTCAGATTTTTGTGTCTAGCTATGCTCATTTCACCTGCATATCTGACATTTCTTCTTGAATGGTAAATAAGCATCTCAAACTGAAAAAGACCCAAACAGAACTCTTGACATTTTTCTCATCTTTTTTCATGCTCGAGTGCCTTGCAGAGCCTTCTTGATCTAAAGTTAGTACCACAAAAGGCTCACTGACTTAGGATGAAAACCAGGGAGTCATCCTCAATTCCTGTTTACTTCCCTCTCCCACATCAGCAAACTTTATGGGCTCTACCTCCAAAGTAGACCCCGGTCCCTCCACTGCTCACCACCTGCCCAGCTCTCACCATCGTTGCCACTGACATCTTTTATGTGGAATCTCATAAAGGTATCTCACCCACTCTGATCCCACTCCTCCTCCAACAGTGGTTCCTCCAGAGCAGCCGGAAAACATACATCAGATCACATCACTCATCTGCTCAAAGCTTCTTGTTCCCACTGCAGTCACCCCACTCATCATGAGCTGGACTCCTTGACCTCCTTGCCTTTTCCATCCTAACATCCTCAACCCACCAATAAATAGGCTGGGAACACTCCTCAGTAATCTTCCAAGGCTACCCCTACCTGAACTTATCCTCTTGAAAGCTTGCAGGGCAGGGTGGTGGTGCTGGGGCTGGAGAGATGCATATATAGAAGTCATAGTACACACATAAGGTTTCTTGTATTTTATTGTAAAATTTCAAGGAGATTTTGCAGTCAATGCTATAATACATTGAACCATTGGGCAAATGGGTGGCCAGCAAGAAGCTATGCTTTCTCTCTGGCCCAGTGAACCTGGAGCCTGGCCACCTGTGAGGTCACATCGCACATCACCTGGGGACCCTCTCCTACTTTTGTTATGACTTTGGGCTAGTTTATCAAAGTTCACCGCTCTCCCTATGCCTGAAGTATGCAGAGATCACTTTGGGGGTCAACCCCCTCAGAATTGTTGCTTGGCGTGGGAAGGTCAGATGCACCCACAGATCAGCAAGAAAATACAGATTGTTTATGAACATCAAAAACATGATGAGTGGTCAAAAGTCAATGAAATTAGCTAAGTATGACCAAGATTTGCAAGCTCTGCAGCAGGATGAAACAGCAAATCTGTCACTGATGGAGGGTTGTGATTAAACCAAGGAACTGCAGCCCACGGAGAAGTGATCTGCTTGCCACCACCCCTGTTCCATGAACGTGTTCTCCATGCCACCCCCGGCAGACACCTCAGTCCCCCAACTCCTCCTGAAGCTGGTCCCACTCCCAGTACTGTGTCCTCTGTATGATAGGTCTTCTACCCAAAAGCCAGTCAGGGGCTCTAATGAAGGGAAAGGACCAACCAGTCTTTTTTTTTTTAATTTTTAACTGAAAAAAATATATGAATGAGTACAACAATGGGGGCAGAAATCTAACTGTTAAATAGGAAACGCAATGAAAAGTAAATTTCAGAGTGGAATCATTCAGAGCGTAGATTTCAGGCAAACTGCCTTGGTTCAAACCCAACTCCTCTGCTGCCAGTCTGGTTGATTGTAGGTAAGTAACAGAAACTCTGTGCCTCAGTTTCCTTGTCTATAAAATGGGTACCCTGACATCTATCTAGAGAACTGTTGTGAGGATGGTTGTTGTTGTTCAGCCTCTTAAGTCATGTCTGACTTATTGCAACTCCATGGACTGCAGTACACGAGGCTTCCTGTCCTTCACTATCTCCCGGAGTTTGCTCAAATTAATGTCCGTTGAGTCGATGATGCTACCCAAACATCTCATCCTCTGTCACCCCCCTTCTTCTATCATTGTGCTCAATCTTTCCCATCATCAGGGTCTTTTCCAGTGAGTTTTGACTCTTCACATCAAGCGGCCAAAGTATTGGAGCTTCGGGTTTGGTATCAGTCCTTCTAGTGAATATTCAAGGTTGATTTCCTTTAGGATTGACTGGCTTGATCTCCTTGCAGCCCAAGGGGTTCTCTGTGAGGATGAAGTTTGTTAATTCATGTGAAGTGCATAGGTGGGTGCCAGCACACATAAGCCCTGCCCAGAGAGAGGTGATACTATTATTGTGATTGTTTCCATTTCCTTAGACTTTGAGGGAACCAGAGGTGACAGCTTTTCATGTATCTTTCTGGACATTGTTTATGTGGACATAAGTACATCTCCTTTTTACATGGAAGGTAACAGGCTAACACACTCTTTTACAAAGAAGCTCATATGTGTTTCTGCCTCGTTCCTTTCATACAGATGTTCCTTATGTGACCAATTCCTACTGATGGACATTTAGGTTATTCTCCTGTTACGTAGTCACAAAGACTAAGGTAATACAACATTTTACATGACTTAGTGTGTATTTGTGAGTGTATCTATAGAATAAATCCCTTACAGTTGAATTGCTGGACCCAGGCTATACACATTTTATACTGTGAAAGGTATAGCTGAATTGTCCTATAGTCCAGCAGTTCCCAGTCTTTTTAGCATCAGGGACCAATTTCATGGAAGAAAATTTTTCCATGAACCCACATCTGGTGGGTGGGGCTTCTTCCCACATCTGGAGTAGGGGGATGGTTTCAGGTGATTCTCAGAAGTAACATGCAACCTAGATCCCTCCCGTGTGCAGTTCACAACAGGGTCCATGCTCCAAGAGAATGTAATGAGGCCACTGATCTGACAGGAGGTGGAGCTGAGGTGGTTATGCAAAGGATGGGGAGTGGCTGGAAATACAGATGAAGCTTCACTTGTTTGCCCACAAGTCCATGGCCCAGAGATTGGGGCCACTGCTCTAGTCCCTTCTCCAGAGGGTTCCTGACAGCATACTTCCCATATCTGGTGGGTGGGGCTTCTCTCCCTCTCTTACCTGGAGCAGCTATCTCGCTTTTTCTGCCCTTTTGTACATTACTTGTTTCTAACCCTTTCATGGTGTTAAGCTTCCACTGTTCAAGTCTAGTATGAAAAGTCCTTATCTCTCTTGCATCATTCTCTTGCGATTTAACGGTGTATTTTTTTAGTCTATTTTCTATGATTTCTAAAGCTCAGAGAGTACATCATCTTTTTTACAGATGGGTCCTTAGTCCTTTTCGGGGAAGGAGGAGCATCATTTGAGTTAGGGTTCCAAACTAACCATAAAAGTCCTTTTTAAAATACAGGTGCTCTCCCGTTACAGGCCTTACTTCCATACTCCCTACTGTCCATTTCCTGCCACTGAGCAGCTCACACACTTATACATTAGATTCATTGTCTGGCATCTTCTTTATCAGAGAATGCTTCCAGAGCGCTGGAATTTTTCTGACCAACAGTTTCCTTCAGAGTCATGGTCACCAAGAGGACTTTCTGGGTCTCTAGGACCAGGCATCTGGAAGCCTGGACCAAGGGCCCCACTCAGCCAGCATCTGAGATCTCCAGGTCCTTAAGAAGCCTCAGTTTCCCCATATGAAAAGACCATCGGTCCCAGCCAGGACCAAAACTCTGTGAGTTTCATACGCTCTCCCAGATGGCTTCTATCTGCCAGTAATGTTTGTAACTGTTCTTCCTCCAAAAATGTCCTTCTTTCCAGAAAGACATACAGAAACAATTAACAGAATATTTTAAATACACTTTAGATTTGCTCATTTATTCCCCTCAAGGACTTTATCTTTTGAAGTAAATAGGAGGTAAATCAAAGGGCCAGAGAGGTAGCTTCTACCTGAAAACAAGAATGATGAGGAACTCCAACCCAAATTATAAGGCCACCTTTGAGGGTGGAGTGCTTCCAGGGAGTGATGAGATTAAGTTGGGTCTACAATACAGTTTTACTCTGGAGCCTCCTTTTAAATGACTTGAAGTGGTGAAATTAGAATTGCTGAAAAGAAATTTAAATCCTAAAAAAAAAAAAAGAAAGGAACCCATCATTGTTTAAACATTTCTTCTGTGGTTTAGCATAAGTTTCCAAGATTTGTATCTGTAGATTGAAAACTCCTTTCTCATGCTTAGAATTCTCCTCACCTCGTACCCTGTAGACCTATAAAGCATTTTCAACTAATTGGACAAAGAGAAAACAAAGACATAGTAAAGAAAATGAGTTTGTGTTTAGGGACTGGTGGAAGCAGCTTTTTTCTTGGTACTCAGTGGAAAGACTCATCAGTGACACTAATACATCAGAGTAGTTTTGTTTAATACAAACTGTACAACCTCAAGAGGGAAATAACATTTGGAGATGGATTTCCTATGGAACAAAATATCATTTAATGTTATATTAACAAGTCTCTTTTCCTAATCTGAGAAGCTATGAATGTGTTCCCGGCTTGACCTCTTAGATGCTTTATGTTCCTGAAGTAATTTCTTTATTTGTCACTGTCCATCATTTTCAGCCTCATTGGTTACGTCTGTGGATAAGAGCCATAAAATTGGGTGTTTCTCCTGATAGCTGGATCAAGATCTCCCTTTTACTCATTTCATGTTAAAGCTTTCCCTGAAAGTAGTTGTTCATTTATTCAGTTACCTAGTAAATACTTAAGTATGTTAGCATCAGCAAAGCCCCCAGCACTGAGGAATGTTTTCGAGGGAGGGAACTGTCCTTACCTTCCAAGGATTTATGATCTAAATTTTGCCTTTGGGAAGACACATGAATCCAAAGTTACCAAGTCATGTAATTTAATCCCGCAAATATTTATTGAAAGTCCACCATGTGCTAGACATTGGGAATACAAAAATAAATAAGATGCAGTGGAAGTTCCAGGTCACTGGAGAAACAGACCGGGGCAAGCAGGCAGTTCTGCTTCATGAGCTCAGATCTGCAATATAGAGACGTGCACATTGTAGAGACAAAGTGGAGAAACATAGAGGGGAATGTGGATTCATCTGCCTGGAGAAACCGGAAAAGTCTTCCTAGAAGGGCTCATCCTGTTCAAGATCAAGTCTGATCAGGAATTTGCCAGATAGACTTGGTGATGGATTGGTTACCAGGCAAAAGAAGTGGGGCAGGGAGGGAGCGTGGTCCACTGGAAGAAGGCGTGAGTAACTCCTCACGTGTGGAGCTTGGACGCAGGTGGGTGGCACAGTGTGGTGAGGCCCGGCAGGGTGGCAGGGGCAGAATATGCCAGGCCAGGTGCTCCTCGCCAAAGGGATTGATTTTATCTCATAGTCTAGGTGATTGGAGCCACTGAAGAATTTAAGCAGAGGTGTTATATGATCAGATCATTAAAAGAGACGTCCCTGAGAGCACAGCCTGGACAGCCATTGCCTGTCGGAGCTCCAGTTGCAGCCCCACAGCCTGCCGGCTGCGTGCCCTGACCGAAGTGACCCAAGCTTCCTGTGCCTAGGTTTCCTCGTCTGTAAACACAAAGACACAAGGTGTAAAGGGGATACCGCAGTGAAGACAGGAAGTGCCTGGGGAGGGGTCCAGCATGCATGTTCCTTAGGTGCCTCCCCCATCATCTTGGTTTCAGTTGCTCTGTCATTTTAGCCTTTTATCACAAAACAAGTGTCATTTGAGCTAGATCTCCCTCAGAGAAGAACCCGTCTTTTCTATACAGGCTTTTGATGAAATAGTCACTGCCAGGGCCCGGGGTGAGTCTAGCCCTCCTACAGCATCCATTGTGTTCTGTGAACCAGCGCTGTCAGCAGGGAAATGTGGTTCTCAAGCAGGGTTCTGGGAGGAACATCACCTCCTGTTTGCCATGCTGAGTCTTCCCCAAAACCAGAGTCATGAAGGGTGGATCCAGGAAGAACCCTACACAACTCACAGGCTCCTTCCTGTGGTCCCACTAGCAAGTGCTTAATCTCAAAACTGTAGCTGGAACTCAGGGGTCCTTGGTGCCTGGATCAGCTTTCCCTGTCACTCCATGCTAGCAGGATCACAGAGGGATCACAGGATCACCTAGCGTCACAAGGCAGATTCTTAACCACTGGACCACCAGGGAAGCCCCACCTGTCTCTTTTTAAGAAAGGAAAAAATAAGCATCCTTCACCTAGAATCTTCAGATCCAGAGTCCCCCTCAAATCCTCCCAATAGCCCCTCTGCAGACTTCCCTGTAGCACTGCTCTCTGGGGCTTTTCTCTCTCTTTGTCCTCAGCCACTCCTCACCTCTGCTGCTCCGGGCCTTCCCCTGAGAGTTGCCCCTGGAGAGTTCCTCCAGCACCGTCACAAAGCCCCACCCTCCACCAAGGGATGCAGGTCTGGACATCTATCTGCTCTCGTGTTCCCTGTGTGAGGCCAGAGGGGAAGGGGTGAATTTACAGCCTAGAACCTCCCCTGGTTTTCACATGTCTCAACAGTGACACTGGCTTTTTCCTTCTCCTCCAGAAACTTTTGACAATAGCACTCCCATATATTCGCAGCAGACCTGGCCCTGGTTTTATTGTCGATCTGGGTTCTGTTTATACTGGGGCAAATTCCATTCTCCATTTAGTCTGGGACAAACCAGAGATGGACTGCACCCTGAACATAACAAGAAGCTGCTCTCAGGAGGAAAGAGACCAAGTTCCAGGCCTCTGGCCAAATGAAATTCATTCTTTGCTACCACCACCTCCAGACTATGCCTCACTCATTAACTAGTTATTCTATTCAGTTTCAAAATGGTAAAAAAAAAAAAAAAAAAAAAAGGCAGTGTTGGAAGCCAAGCCCTAACTTGAGGCAGCTTTATGGTGACAGTCAAGCCCCCCATGTTTGGCCAGGAGTGATGCAATCAGGGCCGTGCCCAAGAGCACTGCATTTTTTGGTAAGATGTAGAAATGATTGAATAATAGATCAACATCATTATCACAAAGCATATAAATAGATGTTTTGCTTGCTGTCTGACTTTGCATGCATTGAGAACTTGAACTACATTTCGTGGCTAATTCTGTCTGAGAGTGTGGACGGCCTTATTAGGAAAAGGTGGTGCTTTGTTGTGAAGGGCTGTTTCAAAGGAACACAGACATCTCCCCTCCCTCCCTCCCTCCCTCCTGAGAGAACTATGTTAAGTGAAAAGGACTTTCTGTAGTGAGTAGATTCTAACAATCCAGCATGAGAGTAGAGACTCCACATGTTTTGCGGTTTCAGAACCAGTCCCTGGTTTGAAATAATTCATACGATCTATATGACGTTTCCTTTTATCAGCCCAGGCTGATAATTCCAGCAGCCTTGGGTGTTCTTTACGTTTTGTCGGTTTTTGTCAAAGCTGACCTCATCCTTTGAAGATGGTGCATTAAGCCTAGGGCAGTGTCTACAGCCATCTCTGAGAAAGATACTTTAACAAAGAAGACTTTTTTCCAGGATAGTCAAACCCAGAAGACACATACACACACACAAACCTATTTCTAGCTCTCTAATATACAAGGCTTAGAAAAACATCTATGTGAATGTATTTCAGATTTTGAAACAATCACCCACCTAAAGAAAGTTAACAAGTAGAATACAAATAATTTTTTTCCCCTTAGACTATTTGAGAGTAAGTTTCTAATCTGACGTCCTGTCCCTCATGAATAAAAACAAGGACACTTTTCTCCATAACCATTGTACAACCATGCAAACCAGGAAATTAACAATAGTGCATCACTGCTACCCAATCCTCAGACCTATTAAAGTTTCACGCTTATCCTAATTTTTTTTTAATAGCAAAGGAGCCAGTTTAGAATCACATGTTACTTCTGTCATCATGTCTCTTTCGTCTCCTTCCATCTGGAACATTCCCTAGGCTTTCCTTGAGTCTCATGACTTGACATCTTTGAAGATGACAGGCCAGGTAGTTTATGGAATGGCTCTCAGTCTGTTCTGCCTGATGTTCTCTCATGATGAAATTCAGGTTCTGTGTATTTGGCAAGAGCATCACTAAAGTGATGCTGTGTCTTTCTCAATGCCTCTGGTCAGCGGTCCATGATTTCAGTTTCTCTTGTTACTGGAGATCTTCACTTTTGATCCCTTGATGAGGTGATGTCTTTCAGGTCCTTTTTTTCTTCTTTGCAGTCAGTAAGTATTTTAAGGGGACTGACTTGGAAACTGAGGACATATTTTTATATTTAACAAAGAGTCAGTATTTTAACTCAGCTAACGTTTGGAGACAAAAGTCCCAGATATGATAGAAAAAAGGCAAAATAACTCTCCCAAAGTAAAGTCCCACTGGAGAGGACCCTGGAAGAAGGACACGGGGGTGTTTGCCAAGAAACTCCTGTAAGTGGTCAACTGTAAAATCCCTGGAGGTGAATAGCACAGAGGTTTTTGCAGAGGGATGGAACTGTTGGAAAACTTCATGTCATTTTGTCATTTTTAGTTTCCACTTGGACTAGTGGCGCAAGACAAGGCACTTGGCTTTGATAGTGTAGTGTGACTTTTTGCTTAGATTTATCTGGTTCTTAATTCACAATGGCCTTCCAGGAGTCGGGAATTAGACTTAAAGCACATTCAGAGGATGCCTGAATTCACAGGGCCAAAGAACTGATGAGTTTTCTAGCCAGGGATAACACTATTGAGTTCTTTGTGGGACATATTTTTACTAGGAAGCCACTAGACATTGCTCAACACCAGCATTAGATGATATTATTAAGGAATGATTATTAATTTTGTTAGGTGTGGTAACAGTATACACACACACACACAAACACACACAAAGCTTAGGGTCAAGATGATATCATACCTAGAACTTGCTTTAAAATACTTTTAACAATAGTAAAAGAAGATGGAGAGGACAAAAGATACAATAAGATTGGGAAAAATATTGATAATTATTGAGCCCGATAGGTATAAGGGAGTTCATTACATGTTTCTCTTTACCTCTGGGTATTTTTGAAATTCAACTTTAAAATTATCTTAAAAATGTTGATACGTGGGACAGTATCACTGCAGACTAAATAAGTTAGAATCCTGATTGAAGGAGGAGGATAAACCCCTCAGGGTCAGTGTTTCTCACCTGTTCCCTGCCCTCCCCCAGCCCCACATGATTCTAACATTGCTGCCGTGGTTGAGAACCACCAGGCTATTAGGCAACATCTTTAATTCCACGCTGGTGGCTCAGTGGTAAAGAATCTGCCTGCAATGCAGGAGATGGGGGAGATGCAGGTTTGATCTTTGGGTCAGAAAGATCCACTGGAAAAAAAAATGGCAACCCACTCCAGTATCCTGGAAAAATCCCATGTACAGAGGAGCCTGGCAGGCTACAGTCTATGGGGTTGCAAACGGACAAAACTGAGTGACTCAGCACATTAATCCTACCAGAATGGTTAATCCCTGATGGCTAATGATGCTGAACGTCTTTCCATGTATTTATTTTCCATCCGTGTATACTCTTTGGTAAAATATCTCTCTGTATTTTTTGCCCATTTTCTAATTCCGTTTTTTGTTTTAAACTGCTAAATTTTGAGAGTTCTCTTTGTATGTTTTAGATATAAGGCCTTTGTTGGATATGTGGTCTGCAAATATTTTCTCCATAAAGCTTGTTTTTCTTCCTCTTAGAGTGTCTCAAAAGCAAAAGAGTCTATTGTTGTTAAAGTCTAGTTCACCCACTTTCTTATCTTTTATGGATCATGCTTTGACTGTTAAGTCTGAGGACTCTTTGCCCCGCCCTAAATCCCAAGATTTCCTAAATTCCCAAGAAATCCCAAAGATTTCTCCTATGTTTTTAAAAGATTTTAAAATTCCCAGGTTTAGTAAAATTCAGTTTTATGTTTTAAACTTAAGTCCATTATCTTTCTGGAGTCAATTTTTTTTTTTTAATTTAAGCTCAAGACTTAGGTTGAGGTTCATCTTTTTACTTCCAGATACCTCATGTTTCTAGCATGATTTGTCAAAAGTTTATCTTTCCCCCTTGACCCTCAGTTGTTGCATCTTTATAAAAATCAACTGGAGAACTTCCTGTCGGTCCGGTGGTTAAGAGGCTGCCCTTCCAGTAGAAGGATGCAGGAGGCTCGGATTTGATCCCTGGTTAGGGAACTAAGTGGAGAAGGCAATGGCACCCCACTCTGGTACTCTTGCCTGGAAAATCCCATGGACGGAGGAGCCTGGTGGGCTGCAGTCCATGGAGTCACTACGAGTCAGACACAACTGAGCGACTTCACTTTCACTTTTCACTTTCATGCATTGGAGGAGGAAATGGCAACCCACTCCAGTGTTCTTGCCTGGAGAATCCCAGGGATGGGGAGCCTGTGGGCTGCCATCTATGGGGTCGCACAGAGTCGGACACGAGTTAGCAACTTGCACTAGGGGAACTAAGACCCCACATGCTGCGTGGTCAAATAAATAAATAGAAACAAACACAAACGCACATATACATAGGTTACACAAAATAAATATATAAGCAATATTAAGAAAAACCAGTTGGGCATATTTATGTGAGCCTATTTCTGGGCTCTCTGCTCTATTCCACTGATCTATGTGTTTATCACTATACTGACACCACTGCCTTGAATACTGACCCTACACAGTAAGTCTTGAAACCACATATACAGATTCCTTTTACTTTATTCTTCTTTTTCAAAATTATTTTTAGCTATTCTATCCTCTTTGCCTTTCCATAAAATTTTAGAATAATCTTGTCTATATCTACAAAAAAATCTTTCTGGGATTTTGATAGGAAAAAAGCAAGGCTTTTTGGCACTCTGCAATGTCCTTTGGTTCCAGGACCTGCTGAGGATGGAATCTTGGCCCCGTGACCCAGTTCCCATTTTGCCGTTGGTTGTTGTTGTTGTTATTTTAAAATGTCCTTTTCTCTGTTCTAAAGCTTCCTGCCTCCCAGACACATGTCAACATCAGGAGTGACACCGCTGTGCAGCTGGGAAGCCCATGAAGCTGATGACTCAGGATGATGGAAATAAACACACTTTGTAGCAGCTGGTACCCCCCAGTCTCAGGTGGCTCTCACCACCCACCCACCCCCCACCCACTACCCCACCTTCACCCTGTCCTATGCCTTCTTCCTTTTGTGCTTCTCCAGGATCCTTTCCTGTCCTCTCGTGCAGCCTGATGTATCCATCACTCTGGCTTCTGTCTGTATTAATGAATATCAGCTGTCTGGGAGAAGCTTTCCAACAGTTGTCTTGTTCAAAAAGAACCAGAGGAGGCATACAAGGAACAGAATATACAGACAGATCTGGGGACCCCAAACCCAGACCCTGACCCAGGACCTGGGGTCACTGAGGCATCACCTGGGAGGTCTCCAGCTTGTCTGTCCTTCCTCTCCAAGGGGAGCTTGGTAGGAACGTTATCTCCCGTCCCTCTTCTGGATGCCTCTTCTCAGATCCAGAGAACACAGGGAGCCCCTCCCAGCTCCAACAGGCAGCATGAGCCTCCACAAGCCCCCGCAGACAGATGGCTGCAGAGAGGCCGTGCAGTGGGGGTTGTGTGTTCTGTCTCCAGCACAACATTTGGGTTGATTCTGGGAAAAGATCTAAAAAGTCTCCCAAAGAACAAAGACTTGCAGCTGCAGTGTCTTACCTACTGAGAGGCACACCAGCTGGATCTTGCCTCTGAGCCTGTGTGACTGCTTCCCACTTGTATTTCTCGAGCTTGGGAGCTCTGGTGGGGAGTGCGCTGGGCTGTGGTGCCCTTCCATATGGCCACGTGACCTTGGGCCAATCGCTTTTGTCTTTGTGGGTAAAATAAATGGGGTAGGGGTACCTATTCTACAATTGTTTATTAAATGATATGAAAGAATTATTTAAAATTTGGGGGATGTGATCGTGGCATCATGAAAATAATATTATCTGGGAACTGATTTAGAATACTCTAATACAAAAGAAACAGGAAGAAAGTAAAGACAAATGAAACAGGATTGGCAAAGTGTTGATAATTGTTGAAGGAGGGGTCAGGATTTGGGGTGGCTGTTACAGTCTACTTTCTACTTTTGTGTTTGAAATTTCTATAATCAAAAATTAAGAGTCATAGCATTTCACATTCCAGTAGCACCAACAAGATGGTGGCTAGAAATACCCTTTGGGAACAGAGTCTTGCTATGGAAGAGCTCGTCTCCACACTGCTTTGCTCTAACAGAATAAGTGAATAAGTGGGTGAGGGCACACCTCTCTCACTGGCTGCACTTGGCTGTAAGAACTGCTACACGGCTAGGCAGTGAACCAAGAGACCCGTGCTCCCTACCCCCGCCACCAGCTCTCCAAGCAGAAGGAAGGTCAGCAGCCTCTTCAAGAGCAGAAGATGGACTTTGTGGTCCTTCTCAGGCTGGTTCCAGTGGCCTCTCTCTGTCACGTGTGGGGGTTGTCCACCACAGGTTCATGGCTGCTTGTCACTTCTTCTTGGATCTTCTGCCTTCTGGCCTTGGGGGAGACTTTCCAGTTTCCTCCTCTTCTGTGCTCTGCTTGCTCTGGTCCTCAGATTCAAGAGAGGTTGAGGAGACCGACAAGGAAGATACTTGGACACAGAAAGTTGGGTCAGGTCAATGGCAGAGGTCAAGGCCAGGTCACCTGTATGGGGCAGAGGTCCCCAGACTGCCATCAGGCAATAAGCAGGTTGGTCCATGTCACCGGTCCTGAGCTCTGGACCTGCTGGGTGCTATTTCAACAAAGATGACAGAGATGAATCCTCTGTTCCAAGGAACTCGTGTCTGGTAATGGAGAAAGTCAGACAAACAGATGGTTACAGAACAAATTACATTCCAGTCATAGACATTTGGAGACAGAATAAACAGGGTTTTAGACAAGCTGCTCTAATGTGGCATCTGGGTGTTTGGATGGTGGGCAGGGGCAGGGGTAGCTGTATAGTGACCAGAGCAGCTTACTAGAAACGTTGACTCCTGAACTCATTGTTGAAAGATCAGCAAGTGATGGGAAAAAGGAATTACATCAAACATGTGTCACAGCTCAGATGTGAGGGGCGCCTCAACAGAGAGACACAGTTCCTCCTCCCACCTGTCTGCAGCCCTCCTTGTTGAAGAGTTCTGCAACCAAACCCCAGATCCCCACTTCTGACAAGAGCCCTAACTCATGTGCTTCATATATGAGACTTATAACAAGAGGTTGTTAGCAAGTGACTGGTGGTTGCAGAACCACAAAAGGGCTCAGGTAGGTTTCCAGAAAGAAGAACCGGTGACTTTTTATTCATGCTGGTCAGGACAGAACTAGGTGGCCCTTGGACCATACCATCCATCCAGGCTGAAGGCTATTTTTAGACATTGTAGGCTCTTTGTGTTACTCTCTTGCACTAACAGGAAACCCTGTTTGTGTTCTGGATCCAAGTTAGTGCCCGTCACTCCTATTTCCTGTGTTTATTTTGGATGATGGAGACTTGTTATAATTATCTTTCTTTTAGTGTAGAGTCTATTAACTTATCCACATTAGTAATGTTTGCTCATTATTGATAAGCTTGGTAAAAGACAAATATAACAGAATTATTTAAAAATATCAGCAGTTAATACCAAAGGAAAGTCATTCTCTGAAGAGCCACAAGCATTTTGAACTTGCTTGTGGTCAAGCTTGGGGGACACAGCATGCTCACATGTAGATATCTCTACTTCCCGTTCCCGAGAGGTCTATCCTTGGATTTCCTTTCTTTCTATCTATGCCCAACCAGAGTGGTCTCATCTACTCTTCCACTTTTATCTCTTCGGTGTCTCCCAGTGCTAGGACCTTAGCTTTCCCCTTGCTCCTGAGTTCCATACCTGCCTGTCCAACCCATATTGGACACCTCCACTCAGATGTTCCATGGGTGCCCTAAACTTGTATGTACCACCTCAAACTTGCTCCGTCTCTTATGCTGTCAAGTACCAGCTACTTGGCCCCAGTAGTAGAACCCTGGGAATCATGCTGGGCCGCCCCCAGCTGCAGCTGACTCCCCTCTCCACCACCTTCCATTTCTTCTCTGTCCACACACTTCAGAAAGGGGCAACTTCCCCCAGGCCATTGGTATCTCTTATATCCACTTTCTGCCACTTTTCTCTCACCTCTTGATCCAGCATGGCCACTACTTCCAAGCAATTCCTTAAAAAAAAAAAAAATCACCCCTCTGCTTTAAATAAACCCATTGGCTTTCCACTACTTCAGGACACATCCAAATTCTTGACCTAGGTGCAAGGGCTTTCACACTCAGGTCCCAGTCCATCTTTCCGTCCTTCCCTTGACCTCTTGTCCGTGAGACGAACAGCTCTGCTCTTCCTGACCCTCTATTCCTTTATTGATTCCTCTCCCCGAGTTCTCTTAGTCTTCCTCTCAGTTTTATCATTATAAGAAAAAATTACATTAGACAGTTCCCCAGGACTCTTGCCTATTTCATTCTTTCTTGTGTTCTTAAGTTCAACAGACATTTCCTGAGCATCTCCTGAGTGGCAGGCATAGTTCTAGGTAGCAGGGATACAGCAGATAGCAGGAATGAAAATCCCTGCCCCGTGGAGGGCAAAGACAAAAAACAAGCAGAAAGAGCAGCAAGCAATGGACTGTGATGAGCTCTGTGTAGACAGATGAAGCAAAGGAGACAGAGAATGAAGGAGATGAGGACACGTGGTTGTTTCTCCGCCTTTCACAGTGCAGGGACAGGTGGGATTTTCCTGTCTGTGTTAGTTTCCTGGCTTAAGGGAGAAGAAAAAGAAGCAGCAGAAACAGCTAGTGGAGCATTGGCACGGGGCTCTGGTCAGGCTCTGTGTTTTGCCTCCTTCAGATTCACCGGCATCTGTTACACCATCAGCCCCTTAGGGAGGCAGTTAGAAAACAGGGTTTGTGGTGGTCAGAAGCTGATTTATTATTTTTTTACCTTGTGTCCACGCCATGTGACACATAGGATCTCAGCTCTGAGACCAGAGATCAAATCCACAACCCCAGCAGTGGAAGCCTGGAACTCTCAGAGAAATCCCAGAAGTTGACTTTTTAATCGCGTCAATTTGTACTCCAAACTGGGGTAAAATGTCTTGCATAACCATGGCTAATTGAGAACAAAAATTTATTGAGCCTAGTGCTGTGTTGTGTATATATGATTTTTTAAAATCTTCACAACAGACTTACAAGATAGGTCTTATTATTCCCAGTTGCTGCTGCTGCTGCTAAGTCACTTCAGTCGTGTTCGACTCTGTGCGACCCCAGAGATGGCAGCCCACCTGGCTCCCCCATCCCTGGGATTCTCCAGGCAAGAACACTGGAGTGGGCTGCCATTTCCTTCTCCAATGCAAGAAGAGAAAAACCCCTGCTCAGGTAAGAGTTCATGCTATCACTTCCAGCAATGAATGCGCAAGCATCAAGGAATCACCATGACTGTTAATATACAGATGGGCTACACGTGGAGAGTGTCTTTAAAGGAAGCACTTACAGTTCTAAGCATTTGTTGACTTCATATTCTTAAAATGGAATTGAGATGTTTCTACAACACCTATTTCCAGCTTAAAACAGTTCATAGAAGTGTTTATAAGAATCCCACTTTTTTTTCTGAATTCTTATTTAATTGGTGACTTTTCCACTTTTTTGAAGTATTTGTTTGCTTAAAGATTTTAAAGTTTTTTTTTTTAATTTCTAATGTAAACATGGTTAAACAAAGTGTAAGACTCTGAAGAACTGTTAACACTTATGAAATAGGACAGGCTCTCTAAGACAGAGACCCAAAGCAGCAGAGGACACAAGAATGAGAAAAAGCATCAGGAATAGGCAAGAAAAAATGGGTAGGACTCATCACAGACAAGTTCCAGGCATAAACATCTTAGGCAATGTATCTAGACTGAATTATGGTACAAGACAGTTATAGGTGGGGATGAAGCATGTGTGTGCCATACATTATCATACGTAGTTATGAAATGATTTAATATCCTCTAAAAGAATCACCAGCCAGGAAAAGCCCTGGCGTGGGGAATAGGGGTTCTAAATGTGAGTCCTCAGCGTGAAACCTCAAGAACAGAGATGAACAAGTTGCAAATGTTACCTCGAGGTCATTGTGATGGGAAGGTTTTACCCAAGCCTGCTTGGGGAACACCCACAAGAGGGCTTTATGCACCAAGAAACCAAAGCTACAGCAATCATAATATAGCCAATAGTTTATTAATACTGTAATCCTCAGTGGAGTCTAGCCTTTAAAGTGTGAATCACTGTGCTATACACCTGTAACTTTTATAATATTGTATATCAACTATACATCAATAAAAGAAAAAAAAATGAGTAATCATGCTCAAGTTCCCCAGCACTGGTTTCACATCAAAGACATCATTATGGTCCTTGGGTTTATTCTCTTTCTTTTTTTTTCAATTTTTATGTTATATTGGAGTATAGTTGATTTACAATGTTGTGTTAGTTTCAGGGGTACAGCAAAGTGATTCAGTTATATATATATATGTATTTTTCAGATTCTTTTCCCATATAGGTTATTATAGATTATTGTGTAGTGTTCTCTCTGCTATACAATAGGTCCTTGTTGTTTATCTATTTAATATATAGTTGTATGTTAATCTCAAACCTCTAATTGATCCCTCCCTCCCCCGCCACACATACACATCTTTCCCCTTTGGTAACCATAGGTTTGTTTTCTAAATCTATGAGTCTGCTTCTGTTTTGTAAAGAAGTATCTTTGTATCATTTTTTAGGCATATAAATGATATCATATTTGTCTTTTTTGTCTAACTTACTTCACTTAATATGATAATCTGTAGGGCTATCAATATTACTGCAAATGGCATTATTTCATTCTTTTATGGTTGAGTAATATTCTATTGTATATCTGTACTACACCTTCTTTATTCCTCTGTCAGTGGACATTTAGGTTGCTTCCATATCTTGGCTATTGTAAATAGTGCTGCTATGAAGATTAGGATGCATGTATCTTTTCAAAGTATGGTTTTCTCTGGATATATGCTCAGGAGTAGGATTGCAAGATCAGATGGTAACTCTATTTTTATTCTTTTAGGGAACCTCCATACTGCTCTCCACAGTGGCTGCACCAAATTCCATTCCTGCCAGCAGCGTAGGAAGATTCCTTTTCCACATCCTCTCCAGCATTTGTTATTTGTGGACTTTCTGACGATGGCCACTCTGTTGTGAAGTGGTACCTCATCGTATTTTTGATTTGCATTTCTCTAATAATTAATGATGCTGAGTATCTGTGTGTGTGTGTGTTGGCCATCTGTATGTATGTTCTTTCAATGTTTCATCCAAGAAAAGGCGGCTTTATTGTGCTTGCAATAAAATGTGCCTGTGTGCTCAGTCCCTTCAGTCATATCCAACTCCGCGATCCCATGAACTGCAGCCCACCAGGCTCCTCTGTCCACGGAATTTTCCAGGCAAGAATACTGGAGTGGGTTGCCATGCCCTCCTCCAGGGGATCTTCCTGAGGGATTGAACCCACATCTCCTACATTTCCTGTATTGCAGGCAGATTCTTTAACCACCCAGCCACTGTGGAAGCCCTGCAATGAAATCCATGCATGTAAACTAGGTGCGGTAACACTTCATCAATACCTGCTGGTCCACCCTCCACTCACATAGAGTGGCCAGAATTTTCTGTCTTCCTTTGACCAGGATGCTTTGAATGTTAGGGTGACATCTGTGGGACTGAAGTCAGGAGTCCTCTGCTACTGAGTCTATTTTCAGTGTGTCTGCCGTGTCCCTTCCTAGTTAAATTTAGTCATCCTAATTGAATCGTCTCTCACCTCCACAATTCAGATAACTGGCAAGATCAGTTCACTTCTAAACGTTTTTAAGGTGGGTTTTTTTTTTTTTTGGTAGAAATATTCCTATTAAAGGGAAAAAAAACCCCACAAATTTTCCAACCTTTAAGCTTTCCCATTTTCACTACCTACAGTCATTTTTTAAAATTTAATTTTGCAAAGAAGAAAGCATTCTAGATGAAAGCATTCAAAGTGATTTAAATAAAGCATTAACTTCACAGAGAAAGGGATTTTGTGTTAGCATTATTGAACATTTTTTAAAATCTGAAAGCACCATAATACCTGAAGGTGTTTGCTGAGTCATCGGAGCCTGAGGGTTGACAAAGCAGCACAAGTGACCCATAGCCCACTGGGCACCCTGATTGTACCTCCCTTGTAGTGCAAATGCTCTGCTTCCACTTGTCAGCATCTGTATCTCTGCCTGAGAGTTTATCCAACAGCTGGAGACCATTCCATCCTCCCACCAAGCAGGCTGGGAATTCTGGAAACATAAGAACCCTGGGAGCATGTCTCAACAGAACACTGACAGAAGCTGATGTATAAATATCCCAGCTCCCTTGCCCCTTGGAAGCAAAATAATATATATATGCTTCCCTGGGTGGCGGAGTGGTAAAGAATCTGCCTGCGATGCAGAAGACGCAAGAGACATGGGTTCAATTGCTGGGTTGGGAAGATTCCCTGAAGTAGGAAATGGCAACCCACTCCAGTATTCTTGCCTGGAAAATTCCATGGACAGAGGAGCTGGGGGGTTACAGTCCACGGGATCTCAAAGAGCCGGACATGACGACTGAGAATGCACAACTGTAGTTGGAAAGCACTTGAAACACTTGAAAGGAATTTATAGCAATTCTGATTTTTCAAAGTCTGGATTGCGTTGGTCAGGTGTCACCCAAAGGTTCAGATCCAGTCCAGTTTGTCAGTTGACTGTTGACAGATGCTAGGGTGTTTGCTGATTCAGCAGGGATTCATTTGGGAGCTTTGGTTTCTGATGTAAAGTGAGACATGGGATGATGAAATTTACGGTGAGAACCTCATTCTTGTCATGAGGTTTTAATGAATTAACTAGCATTTTAAAAATATAAAATGAAGGCTTCCCTGTTGGTCCAGTGGTTAAGAGTCCACCTTGCAATGCAAGAGACATGAGTTCATTCCCTAGTCTGGGAGGATCCTATATGGCATGGAGCAACTAAGGGCTCATGCACCACAGCTGCTGAGCCCGTGAGTCCTGGAGCCCACACTCCATGACAAGAGAAGCCACTACAATGAAAAGTCAGCACACCACAACTCAAGAGTAGCCCCCACTTGCCACAACAAGAGAAAGCTGATGCATAACCATGAAGACCCAGAATGGCAAAAAATAAGTAAATAAAAATATTTTAATTGAAAAAATGTATAAAATGATTTACATATACATCATCATCATGAAATACGTGACACAATTGTTTTCTGATGCAGAGTAAATCTTTTAAATTTTATTATAAAGTGTCAGCAACATAAGAAGTTATCAGAAATGTAGGGCAAGGAACATATATGATCATGATCATCCCTCTTTTGATCTTTTAGACACTATTTTACCTTTTTTTTTTTTTTTTTGACACCATTCTTATTGAAGGTGCTAACACCTTAACTCCCTTCATTTATCTGGTTATTCTGTTCATCAAGGCCCTCCTGCCCAGACATCTTCATTATCCAGTCATGTCCTTCCTGTTTGGAATTAAAGTGCATTTCATTTCATGAAATTATGTTAATAGCAGATGCTAGATTTTTATTAATATTTGTTCCTTTAATGAAAACGAAAAGTTGCCATTCTTTTACATGTTTTGTTGTTATTGTTCAGTCACTAAGTCATGACCAACTCTTTGAGACCCCATGGACTGCAGCACACCTCATTTCCCTGTCCTTCACTATCTCCCAGAGTGTGCTCAGATTCGTGTCCTTTGACATGGTGATGCTATCCCATGCCTCTGCCTACCCCTTCTCTTCCTGCCCTCAATCTTTCCCAGCATCAGTCTTTTCCAATGAGTTGGCTCTTCACATCAGGTGGCCAAAGTACTGGAACTTCAGCATCAGTCCTTCCAATGAATATTCAGAGTTGATTTCCTTTAGGATTGACTGGTTTGATCTCCTTGCAGTCCAAGGGACTCTAAAGAGTCTTCTCTAGCACCACAAGTCAAAGCCATCAATTCTTGGGCACTCAGGCTTCCTTATGGTCTGACTCTCACATCTGTACATGAATATTGGAAAAAACATACCTTTGACTATATGGGCCTTTGTTGGAAAAGTGATACATCTCTGCTTTTTGACATGTTGTCTAGGTTTGTCATTGCTTTCCTTCCAAGGAACAAGCATCTTTTCATTGCATGGCTGCAGTCACTGACCACAGTGATTTGGGGGCCCAGGAAAATAAAGCCTGTCACTGCTCCCACCTTCCTCCTTCTATTTGCCATTCTGTTCCATGCTCTATTCTTCTACTTGTAAATGTCCAGCTTTCCCAGCGCCACTTATTAAGGAGACTGTCATTTCTCCGCTGTATATTCTTGCCTCCTTTCTCGTAGATTAATTGACCACAGATGCGTGGGTTTATTTCTGGGCTTTCTCTACTGTTCCATTAATCTATGAGTCTATTTTTGTGCCAGTTCCATACTCTAGCTTTGTAGTATTGTCTGAAGCCAGGGAGCCTGATTCCTCCAGCTCTGTTTTGTTTTGTTTTTTCTCAAGATTGCTCTGGCCAGTCCTCTCATGTCTTTCTTTCTTTTCAACAAATATTTTATTGGATGTTAACATCTAGGCATCATAGTTCTGGCTTTCTTCTTCAATTGGTGTCTTGGATATTCGTTGCTGTCAACCTGTTTGGCTGTCCATACCCAGCTAAGTTTCATTAGTTTTGTGATAAGCAAGCTTCCTACAGCTGGTTAAAGACTTATCTTCTGGTGAGAGACAAGGTGTGCTTTCCTGTCACTCAGAATGAGGTGTTGACACTCATCAAGGAAGATGTCTACCTTCAAGGTTCAATGATTTGAACGAGTCTGCTAAAAGGCCTTCTTACCCTAAAGCTTGCTCTACTGCCTGTGCCCCCCGGAGAAGAGCTATTAGAGAGTTCTTTCCGTGGGTTAAATTATTCTGGCTTATGGAGTCCAAGCATAAGATACAAGAGCAACATAGTGTTCAATTATATCTTAAAAATTTGATATTACCTTGTACTCTGAGCAGCCCCATGCTGTGAATAAATAGCACCTGCTGTCTAACTCTTACACAATCCTATCTTCTGCATGGTGATGTAGAAAGCTAGCCTTGTTGTCCAGTCCACTGAGGGTGGATGGAGAGTGTGTTCTGTAAAGGGAAATAGGCCACCCTCATAGGATGGTGGCCTTCAGAGCCCAGGGCCTGGAGAGGCTGCTGACTCCTCAGAGGTGTCCTATTGGTCTGGCCTTCAGGGCTGGGCCGCCCACAGTGAGATAGCTCTCTACTGAAGAACAGAAGCTGTGGTATATATATGCAAGGAAATACTACTCACCTATAAACACACACACACACACACACACACACACACACACACATTTCAATCAGATCTAATGAGGTAGATGAACCTAGAGCCTATTGCAGAGTCAAGTAAGTCAGAGAGAGAAAAATAAATGTCATATATTAACACACGTATATGGAATCTAGAAGGATGATACTGATGAATCTGTTTGCAGAGCAGCAGTGGAGATGTAGACATAGAGAACAAATTTATGGACAAGGGTGGGCGAGAAGAGGGAAAGGGTGTGGGATGTATAGAGAGAGCAACATGGAGACATATATGCTGCTGCTGCTGCTGCGAAGTCGCTTCAGTTGTGTCCAACTCTGTACAACCCCATAGACAGCAGCCCACCAGGCTTCTCTGTCCCTGGGATTCTCCAGGCAAGAATACTGGAGTGGGTTGCCATTTCCTTCATATACATTACCATATGTAAAATAGACAGCCAATGGGAATTTGCTGTGTGACTCTGGGAACTCAAACCAGGGCTCTGTAACAACCTAGAGGGGTGGGAGGTGGGGGAAGATTCAAGAGGGAGGGGACAAATGTACACCTATAGCTAATTCATGTTGATGTATGACAGAAATCAAACCAATATTGTAAACCTATCATCAATCAATTAAAAATAACTAAATATACATGTTAAAAAAAAAAAAAAGAACAGATGTGGTATCAAGGGCCTCCTCTCTTCCCAAAGGAAGATGCTTGCCCAGGCTTTGGCTGAGTCATCCTACAAAAGCTGCCAAAATAGCTGCCAGCCCCTAGATCCACAAATTCTCCTTTCCCCCTCTACTTCTCATTTTGTAAGCTTTCAAACCTAGAGAAAAGTTGGGAAAAAGTAGTACAGTGAACATCCAAGCTCCTTTCACCTAAATTCAACTTGGAGGAACTTTCTTGGGACCACCCTCATCTAGATTTAGTGTGTTAGTCGCTAAGTGATGTCCTACTTTTGCAACCCTGTGGATTGCAGCTGCCAGGCTCCTCTGTCCAAAGCAAGAATACTAAACTGGGTTGCCATTCCCTTCTCCAGGGGATCATCCCAACCCAGGGATCAAACTCAGATTTTTGCATTGCAGACAGATTCTTTACCAGCTGAGCTACCTGGGAATTTAACAGTTCCCTTATTTGCCACATCTACTCTCTCACTCTTTTTATTTTATTTTTTTAGTATGTTTAGACTTGTTGCTTTATCCTCAAATTTGGTTATCAGCTTTAAATTATTGCCATCATTAGCCTTCTCCCTAAAAGCATGAGCTTTATATGTACCTCGATGTCTCTGTCCTTTTTTGGGGGCCATGACATGCAACATGCAGAATCTTAGTTCCCTGACAAGGGATTGAACCTGTTGCCCCCTGCGGTGGAAGCAGAGAGTCTCAACCACTGGACCACCAGGAAGTCCCTCTCTCACTATATTTCCTACCTGGGAAATTATCTATGTACATCATAATTACTCCTAATTATTCATAATTTTCAGACATCCCCTGAGAATAAGCACATTCTCCTGGTAACCACAAAGCCGCATTCATGCCCCCCAAAATTATCAGTAATTCTATAGTGCCACCTGAGAACCAGCCCAATATTTCAGTATCTCCAATTGTCTCTAAATGTCTTTTATGATTGTTCTCCCTCACTTTTCTGAACAAGGATCTAATTAAGGTTGTACACTGCTTTTGGGTTCTGCGTCTCTTTTCTTCTAAGCCAGTCTCTCATTTATCCCCTGTGATGTTGATTCTGAAGATTCCAGGCCAGTTTTCCTGTAGTGTGTCTCACCTTCAGAAAAGAACCAGTGTGTTCATCTCAGAGTAGTTTAACTTCACTGTCCCCTCTGTTTCCTGTGAATTGTAAATTAGGTCTAAGGCATTGGCACTCCTTAACCTTCAATGGTATTGAACCTGTTCTCTCTGTAAAAATAGCCTCCCTCAGTCACGTTCCCAGATTTGCATAACTCTTTTGAATTTATGATTTGTTATTTAACCCGCACACGCCTGGTAGTTATCTTTGTCAATCACTGCCTCTGGGAGTGGGTTAACTCTGCACCAGATGGAAGGTATTCCAGCAGAAATAACCAGTCTTGTGGCTGAGGAACACACAGATTGCTGTTTAGCATCCTTGATCTTTGCCTGCCCCTCCTCTCGCCACCCCCGCCCCCCACCCCTGCCTTGGCATGAATGCAATTAACATCTGGGGTATGCAAGTAAAGAGAAAGGTTAGATCTTAGAGAAAGTTCTTTCCAACTCTTAATCTCTTTCAACCTGTTCCTGATTGTGAGCAGGGCATTTTCCCCCTACTCAGTTCCCACATCTGGACACTGTCTCCTCCCACCCGCTGCAGGAGCATAGCTGTCCTGAGTCCACAACCACACTTGCTGGGAGATGTAGGGGAAATAGCAGCTGTGTGCAAAATGCACAACTCTGCGACACCACCCAGCTGAGCCCGACAGCCCTCCCTCATGATCCTGCTGCTGACAGTTTGAGTCTTCACATGAAGAGTAGGCAAAGCAATAAACCAGAGAAAGTAGGTCCAGAAAGGAGAGAGAAGAGAAATGATTTCTGATGAATCCTGGACTAGTTCACTGCTACTCAAATCTGAAAATGGAATATAGGCTTTTCATTTCAGGAGAGCCTGAGTCTCACAGGCTATTTGTAATAACAACAGCCAGCAATTATGGAAGTGGTGCTTTAGGCCAAGTACTCTTCTCGTTTAAAGCCCATGAGTTAGGTATGATGGGCTTCTTTCTGTAAATAAATCTGAGGCACAGAGAAGTTAAGTAGCTTCCTCTAGGCCACACAGTAATTAATGGGAGGAGTTGAGATCCAAACCCCAGCACAGGGAATTCATGACCTCAGTACCAACCACTGTGTGCCCAGCAACTTTTCCATGTGACCCAAGAAAAGCATCTGGAAGGAAGAGGCGGCCCCTCAGCAGCTCTGGGTCCAGAATCCGCCCAGGAGTGAGGTCGCACCTATTCTCTGCCTGACCTGATGGGCCACGTTCAAACTGTACAGCTACAGCTGGAAGCATGTGGGCAAGCAAGTTGGTTGTGCAGCACTCCCTGTCACAAAGGCGGAAGGCATGGCCTCCAAAGATGACCAGGGGAGGTGGGGAGCAGCTGGGAATCTGTGTGCAGATGGACAGACGCCCTTCCTGGATCTGCTGTTCCCATACCTGCAGTGACACCCGATAGGGTCACTACAGGGCAGGTGCAGTGAGATCAAGAAGACCAGCCGAGGTAATCCATGCCTCTATAAACAGCTGCCCCACCGCCAGCTCCTCAAAAGTGAAAACAAAGGGCTGCTTTAGGAGTGAGTTCATCCGACGAGCCTGATCTGCTCAGGTGCTCAGACAGGTCAGCGCCAGACTGCAGAGCGGTCCAGCCATCAACAACAGTGTGATCAGCGGCCTTGCAGGAGGCCAGAAAACTACAGAGTCGGAATCATGTCTGGAGGTCGGCATCAGTGTTTCTTCATCAACACACTCATTTATAAATAAACCATCTCCAAATGTACTTCTATTGGATTTTCTCAAAAGCTACCTGCTTCTTGAAAATATCTGGAAAGCAGACATTATTAGTCCAAGGGACACAAAACATTGCTGGTCTGAAGTCGCTCTTTCTGCAGTTGTAAATCACTCAGCACATCTTTTGCCATCTTTTTGGTAAATGATTGAAATGGAGACACTTAGGGGAGAACTGCAAATTGAAACCAAAAAGACACCTTGTTTTTGTTGTTGTTTCATATGTGTTGGCAAAGATTCAAAAGTTTTTATAAAACCTAGGATAGGTGAGGGTTAGGGAAGTTCCCTTCATTGATTGATGGTCAAAGATAAAGATCTCTTTGGAGGCCATGGTAATATCTGTAAAAATATTTTATGTACAAACCCTTGAATTGGCAAGTCTGCTTTTAGGAATTTACCCTACAGACATATTGGGGCAGGTGTACAAAAATATATGAATAAAGAATATTCACTGCAATATTGTAATATTTTTAAAAACCTGAAAATATTAATAACAAATATCCATGAATAGGCAACTGGTATATAAAGTACATCTACAGAAAGAAAGTTATTGTTGTTGTTTAGTCGCTGTTGTGTCTGACTCTTCTGCAACCCCATGGACTGTAGCTTGCCAAGTTCCTCTGTCCATGGGTTTTCCCAGGCAAGAATACTGGAGTGGATTACTGTTCCCTTCTCCAGGGGATCTTCCCAACCCAGGGATCAAGTCTGCAGCTCCCACATTGGCAGATGGGTTCTCTATCACCAAGTCACCAGGGAAGCACATGGAAAGAATACCGCTAAGCTAAGTTGCTTCAGTCGTGTCCGACTCTGTGTGACCCCATAGACAGCAGCCCACCCGGCTCTCCCATCCCTGGGATTCTCCAGGCAAGAGTACTGGAGTGGGTTGCCATTTCCTTCTCCAATGGATGAAAGTGAAAGTGAAGTCGTGTCCAACTCCTATCGATCCCGTGGACTGCAGCCTACCAGGCTCCTCCATCCATGGGACCTTCCTGGCAAGAGTACTGGAGTAGGTTGCCATTGCCTTCTCCATTCCAGCTGCCAACTGGAATAACAGAATTCTTTCTATGCCAACATACAAAGAATACTATGTAGCTATTAAAAATAATAAAGTAAATCTGTATGTGTTGAAAGAAGCATGTCAATATGTATTAAATATATACTCAGTAATCTTTCAAAAAGCATGTCATAATATTGTATACAAATATTAAAATGTGTTTTTTCAATGTGTATGAATGAAAACTCTGGAAGGATATAAGAAATTGTTCATAATGTTTATCTTTAGACATAAGAGGAAAACTTTCATTTTCATCTTTTAAATCCTCATCTATTTGAAGTTTTTTAATGAGCATGTGCTGCATTTATCTTTTTTTTTTCTTTTTAATTCATATGTAATTGTTACAACTTTTTAAAGCAGAAGGTGACTGGAGCACCATTTATCGTTTTTACAAACTGGCTTCTGTTTTTAGAACTAGTGACGCTGAAAATTCCTGGATCATTTGGAATTTTCGTACTTCTCTTTTCTACAGAACATGTAAATCACAAATGCCTCCCAAGGCTGGAAAAAAAAAAAGGGGAAAGAAACATAAGCCATGTTATCCAAAATGACCATGCGTTCCTATCATCTCTTTCTTATAATTTTCATGGAATTTCCGCGTGTTGAGTGAATCTGAATCAGTGGCGGTGGAGGTCTGGGCTGGGAGGTCTCCCTGTTCCCTTCCTCTGACTGAGACTCAGAGAAGAGGCCTCACTCATTCCCAAAGGGTCAGCCGTGCTTCCTGGGGACCTGCAGGCTGCCAGCCTGCAGAAGAACAGGTTCACAGCTGACTCGGTCTGATATAGCAGAGGCTGGGAGTTCTCTTGGTTTCCCTTTGTGAGTCAGCATTCGCCCTCTGGCATCCCCTGGATCCACAGGACTCAGTATGGAATGTGACAGTGTGATTCTAGCACACTGGAGAAGGTTGTGCTACGGTTTCTTCAAAAACAACTTTGTCAGGAGAAAACATCTTATAGTAAACTTTGCATTTCAAAAATTGCTCTCCACAAACTACTATACATAAAATAGATAAAAACAAGGTCTTACTGTGTAGCACAGAGAACTATATTCAATATCCTGTAATAAATCATAATGGAAAATAATGTGGAAAAGAATATATACATATATGGGTATATATAACTGAATCACACACACACAAATGTTTCCTGGTTAACTACTGTCTACATCAGTGTGATAACTATCATTTTGCCATATATACAGATATTAAACCATTATGTTGTAACCTGAGACTAGTATGTTATATGTCAGTTATATCTTTTTATCAGCATTGAATTTTATTCAAAGTATTTATGACCAGTTCTTTCCTTTTTAAACTTTTTATTTTATATTGGAGTAGAGCCAATTAACAATGTTGTGGTAGTTTCAGGTGGATAGCAAATGGACTCAGCCATACATATACATGTATCCATTCTCCCCCAAACTCTCCCATCCTGGCTGCCACATAACATTGAATGGAATTCCATGTGCTATACAGTAGGTCCTTATTGATTATTCATTTTAAGTAGGGTTGTGTGTACATATCCATCCCAAACTCCCTAACTATCCCTTCCCCCCATCTTTCTTCCAGCAACCATAAATTCATTCTCTAAGTCTGTGAGTCTCTGTTTTGTAAGTAACTTGATTTGTATCATTTCTTTTTGGATTCCACATTAAAAAAAAAAAAGAGAAAATGAAACAAAAATGCCCTCTGGTTACCACTGAAAGTATTATATTTCTGAGATGGTGGAAAAGAATGTTGTCTTTTCAGAGGATTTAAAATAATAGTAATAAGTGGTAAGAGTTCTATAGTACTTACATAAATAATATTTCCCAGGTGATTTTCCAACTCAAGAGCAGAGCCATTTGGTAAAGTGAGATGGTGTTGCCAGTGATTCCCAGCCAGGAAAGGGCTTGCGTGCCTTTGGAAAAGCTCTTCTTCTGGTTCCAACAACTCTCCTCTTCACTTTCCACTCTGCCCACCTCCACTCCCACCCCACTCACACCCCCCACTGTGGAGTGAATGCTGGGGAATCAGAATTGACATGGGCTTGGGGAAGGTGAGTCCCCCATCTTGGAATTCCTTCCTCGATGACCCTCCAGTCTCATGTGAAACCACTGACAATAACCCACTGTAGGGCATGGTGTCCTGTCCCCCACTCCCCCTACCCCTGCCAACCCCTCATTCAATATCAAAGAATATTTCTTTCCCCAGACACAGAGAGTCCAGACTACATTTCTAAGCTCACAGAGCTCTTCTTGACCTGTCTACCAACAGTAATTAAATCTTTTTGTCCTGTTGGCCCAATAGGTGGGATGTGGGTCTCAAATACCCCATCTGAAAGTCTGCTTTCTTAGATCATTTCTGGTGCCAGTCCACAAAGGCAGGTTCCCCGGGGAGCTGACTCAGAGATGGACGTCAGCAGGTCAGCATGCAGAATGTTTATCAGGGAGTGATCTCAGATTCTCACTGAGGGTGCAGGGAGGGATAAAGCAGTTTTGAGCTTCTAAGGCACCGGTAGTATTCAACTTCTTAAGTTGAGAGATAGGTACTTGGGGGTTCATTTTATTAATATTCTTTACACATTCATTTTACATATGCTATTTCAAATGAATGTTATATTTTACAATTTTAAAGCTTTTTTTGTTGTTGTTCTTAAGAGTGATGGACCACACAGCCTGATAAAATGCTCTGACACTTGAATTCCTGGCATTTCTGGAATATTCCCTTAGGCTACCTTTTATTCTCTGGACATTTTAACGTCTTTATGTATCAAACAGGAATTGTTATAACATTTACTTCATATGTTCATGGTGAGGATTAAAGGAATTATGCCTGTAAAGTGGATTAAATAGTGTCTGTCTACAATTCACATTCACCTGGAACCGCAGCATGTTAACTTATTTGGAAATTCAGCCTTGGGAGATGTGATCAGTGACAATGAGGTCATACTAGGGTAGGGTGGGCCCTCAATCCATCTCCTCTTCCTTATAAGAGAAGGAGAGAACATACAGATATACACACTCAAGCAGGGAAGAAGGCCACACGTCAGAGGCAGAAACCAGACTGAAGCAACCACAAGCCAAGGAACGCCAAGGACTGCCAACCAGCGCCAGAAGCTCAACAGGCAAGGCAGAGTTCTCCCCTAGAGCCCTCAGAAGGAGCACGGTGCTGCCAACACCTTGATCTTGGACTTCTGACCTCCTGAACCAAAAGAGAATACATTTCTGTGGTTTCCAGCCACCCCTTTCCTGGTGCTTTGTCCAGGTAGCAGAGGAGATGGATCCATTATGTAAATGCTTAGGTGGGGACTTCCCTGGTGGTCCAGTGGTTAAGAATCTGCCTGCCAATGCAGAGGACACGAGTTCTATCCCTGGTCTGGGAGGATTCTACATGCCAGGGAGCAACTAAGCCCATGCACCACAACTACTGAGCCTGTGCTCTCCAACAAGAGAAGCCACTGCCGTGAGAAGCCCACTCGCCTCAACTAAAGAAAAGCCCTCACTTGCTGCAACTAGAGAAAGCTCATGCACGGCAATGAAGACCAAAATAAACAAAATTTTAAAATTGCTAAGCTGGTCCTTGGCACAGAGACACCACTCACTGAAAATTAGCCATTAGGTACATTCAAACATCTGTGCCAGTGGTTTGACTTGGAACCTTCCCCTTGGCGGCATCGGCCTGTGGGGCATTTCATGAACCACGTACCCACAGTTTACTTTTGTATGACTGTTGTGCAAGTGACTATTATTTCTGGGCTGCAAGCTCCAGGAGATGGAAACTAAGCCTTATGCAGCTTTTGTGTCTCTTTAGCACCAACCACCACGATAATAAAGATCTGAGTGCTTTCTATGGGTTAGAAGCAGTGCTAGGTGTGGGAGTCATAGAAGATTAGCTGCCCTGTTGGATGTTTTTGTGGTGAGTGGGTCAGACAGTTGCGTCCCCATGGGACTCTGTGATAAATGCGCCAACAGAGACAGGTGAAGAGAGGAGTGAGGAGGGATCACACTCACTTTTCAGCTGAGGCTGAAGTGTTGCAAGGTAAGGTGGGTTTGGGGGTGAAGCTAGGGCTGGATTTCCAGGAATCTGCAAAGACCACTTTGTGATGGCTTGGCAGGCAAAGCCAAGGAGTGTGAGTTCTATCCTTGGAGACAAGGGGCAATCATGTGGCAGCCTAAATGGGAGGGGGCTTTAGGGGGACAATGGATACATGTATATGTGTGTCTGAGTCCTTCTGCTGTTCACCTGAAACCATCACAACACTGTTTGTTAACTGGCTATACTCCAATAAAAAGTAAAAGTTAAAAAAAAAAGATTAAGGAGCAATCAAAACTGTGTTCATTTTCAGGTTCTTTTCCATTTAGCCTATTACAGAAATGCAAATGGTCATAAGAGACTACTATGAGCAACTATATGCCAATAAAATGGACAACTTGGAAAAATGGACAGATTCTTAGAAAAGTATAACCTTCCAAAACTGAACCAGGAAGAAATAGAAAATTTGAACAGATCAATCACAAGCACAGAAATTGGAACTGGAATAAAAAATCTTCCAACAAACAAAAGCCCAGGACCAGATGGTTTCACAGCTTATAACAAAATTAAGCAGAGTTCCCTGTGCAATACAGTAGGTTCTTGTTGGTTATCTGTTTTATATATAGTAGTGCACACAGCTGATACTAGCACAACATTGTTAATCGACTCTACTCCAATATAAAACAAAAATTAAGGTAAATAAATAAGAGGAAGAAAAGTGTATTCTCCTTTCAATAGGCTGGTTTTTGGACAAATGACCAACTGCCATTCCCTGGAGGAAGCCTTCACTGAAGTCTCAATATGACAGGTGTTGTGCTGGTGGTTGGTGGCTGCTGGCTCATTGGGGGCCATTGCATCCTTTCTTGGGTCCTTAGGGTACCCTGAATGGAGAAGGCGATGGCATCCCACTACAGTACACTTCACTTGCCTGGGAAATCCCATGGATGGAGGAGCCTGGTGGGCTGCAGTCCATGGGGTCGCTAAGAGTGGGACACGACTGAGCGACTTCACTTACACTTTTCACTTTCATGCACTGGAGAAGGAAATGGCAACCCACTCCAGTGTTCTTGCCTGGAGAATCCCAGGGATGGACGAGCCTGGTGGACTGCTGCCTATGGGGTCACACAGAGTCAGACACGACCGAAGCAACTTAGCAGCAGGGGTCCTCTGAAATCAGAAGGGAAGTCCTGAACCTCCTCATGCACCACAACACCGTGATGTTGAATTACAGAATCAGTGAAAGCAAAGGGTGTCATGTGGTCCATTTCTGTGAACTTTGAGAAGACTTGGGCTTCCCTGGTGGCTCAGAGGTTAAAGCGTCTGCCTCCGATGCGGGAGACCCGGGTTCGATCCCTGGGTTGGGAAGATCCCCTGGAGAAGGAAATGGTAACCCACTCCAGTATTTTTGCCTAGAGAATCCCATGGACAGAGAAGCCTTGTAGGCTACAGTCCACAGGGTCACAAAGAGTCGGACACGACTGAGTGACTTCACTCACTCACTCACTCACCACTCACTGTGTGAAAAGTTGGGTGGCTGAGAGTGGGCTGCTCCGTGCAATGGGAGTCCTGGGAAGGGCTGGAGGGAAAGATGGAGCCAATGGAATCCGGCTGCAGATCTGGGAAGAGGCGGCAAGGTCCTCCAACAAGGGCTGGAACACAACTCCCAGCTCCTCCCATGACTCAGCACGCACAAAGGGTCTCCAGGGGGCCACAAGCACCAGCCAGGTTCCACGCAAAGCCTGTGGGCAGCTCTGAGGATCAGCATTTTCCAGAGATGAGTGCATTTTGCAGACTGGGGTTTCCCGGGGAATTCTGACTCTGTCTATATATAGCCTTCTTCCAACTTGATATTTGTGTAGCATAGTGTCTCCTTTCCTCTAAATGTTTTTTTTTTTTTAAAAAAAAACAACTTGATTTTTACTTTTAATTCAGTAAAACACACCTGCTTCAAAATGTGCATTTTGATGGGTTCTGACAAGTTTGTACACCCAGATAACAACCAGTAAGTACAGTTAAGATAGAGATCGTGGGCTTTACCTCAGAAAATTCCCTTGTACTGCTTCTCACTCAATCCTTCCAGCTCCAGGCAACCGCTGATCTGCTTTCTGTCACTATAGATTAGATCTGTCTTTTCTGGAATTTTATATAAATGAAATCATACAGGACATATTCTTTGCTGCGTCAGGCTGTTTTTTCTCAGCATAATGCTTCTGAGAACCATCCATGTTACTGTGTAGAGTATGCTCTTCTGCGTGTATGGTTGACCAGCATTTTATTGTGCGACTAGACTGCCATTTGTTGATCTGTTCACCTATGGATGAAATTAGCATTGTTTGCACTTGGGGGCTGTTACGAATTAGACTTCTCTGAAAATTTGTCTACACATCTTTCTGTGGACATATGTTTTCATTTCTCTTGGGTAAATATTAGGAATAGGATTTCTGGGTGGACCCTTTAAAGTGTATCTTTAGAAGAAACTGCCAAAGTGCTTTTTGCAGTGGTTGCAGAGTCTTGTTTTCCCACCGGCAACGTATGAGTTCCATTGCTCTATGTCTTTGCCAGCACTGGCTGTGGACTTGGCGTGTTTCTTTAATTTTAGACATTCTAGTGCGTGTGATTTCTTGTGTGCTCATTTGCATTTCTCTGTAAATACTGACATTTAGCATCTTCTCGTGCAATAATCGGCCATTCCTGTATTAAATCGCTCTTCAAATTTTTAAATCTTTTTATTGAATTCTTATTATTAAGTTCTAAGAGTTCTTAAATATTTTGATACAAAGATTTTATTGTTATAAATACATGTATATGACTATATGACCAGCACACTGAAAAGACTATCATTTCCCCATTAAATTCCCTTTGCATCTTTGTTCAAAATTAATTGTGTATGTGTGGGTCTATTTGTGGATTCTACTCTGTTTCTTCCATCTGTGTGTCTTTTCACGCACCAAGACCACATTATCTTGATTTCTATAGCTTTATGGTAAATCTTGAAATTAGGTAGTACTGTCAGTTCTCTGTATCCCCCAATTTTACAAAATGCAGGTTGAAAATATTCTTTAAAAAATAAATAAATCAACAACTCCAGAATGCTCCAAAAAGCAAAACTTGAATTTGCTGGGCATAGGTAATTATTTACAAAAGGCTTTCTTGGTGGCTCAGTTGGTAAAGAATTGGCCTACAATGCAGGAAACTGCCTGCAATGCAGGAGACATGGATTTGATCCATGGATCAGGAAGATCCCCTGGAGAAGGAAATGGCAACCCACTCCAGTATTCTTGCCAGGAAAATCCCATGGACAGAGGAGCCTGGCAGGCTATAGTGCATGGGGCTGCAAACAGTTGGACATGACTTAGCAGCTAAACCACCACCACCATCAAGTAATTATTCACATAGCATTTACATCGTGTTAGATATTGTAAGTAGCATGTGCATGCATGCTAAGTCGCTTTAGGTGAGTCTGACCCTTTGCGACCCTATGCACTATAGACCGCCAGGCTCCTTTGACCATGGGATTTTCCAGGCACGAATAATGAAGTGGGTTGCCATGCCCTTCTCCAGGGGATCTTCCTGCCCCAGGGACTGAACTGGGTTCCTGGCTCCTGCGGCTCCTGCATTGCAGGCAGATTCTTTACTGCTGAACATAGAGATGAGTTAAGGTGTATGGGAGGATTTGCACAGATTATATGCATTATATGCGTAGATTATACCACTTTATAGAAAGGACTTGATCCTTCATAGATTTTGATATCCATGGGGCATCCTGGAACCAAGGACACTGAGGGACAACTATGTAGGTCCTCAAATTTTGCTCTTTGTTTCAAAACTGTTTTAGCTACTTTTATAGATCTTTTTCACTTATATATAAATTTTAGAATCAGTTTGTCAATTTATATATTTTTAAAAGCAGCTGGAATATTTACTGAGAATGCAATCAATTCTGTAGATCAGTTTGGAAAGAACCAATATGAAAACAGTATCTTCCAATGCAGGAACATAATATTTTGCTCCGTTTAGGTCTCCTTCATTTCTCTCTCAAACACTGTGTAATTTTCATTTTTCAGGTGTTGTGCCTATTTTGTTAAGTTTGTCCCTAAGTATTTCATGGTTTTTGCCGCTCCTCTAAGTGGTACTAATTATACTAGTTTAACTGGATGCTAGCTTAATAAATACTTTAATGTGACTTTCTGCTAAAATTATCCTTTTTTAAGTTATTAATGAAAGCACTGGACAAAGGGTGAATGCTCTCTGGAAGAACTTGGTAAACTACTGGAAGAAATTCATGAAAAATGTGTATAGTTTTGAAATACTGCCTAAGAAATAGTTCTTTTCTTAAGAACAAAGGTTCAGACAGAAGTTAGCTAAGATCATGGAGGACGAGCAAGGTAATTTAGTCAACTTAGATGTTAGAAACGCCGCGGAAGAAAGAGCCACCTCTAAGGACCATCGATGGAAACCTTTATTGGGCGGTCGCTCCGGGCAGAACCCCCGGGACGAGCGAGCAAGGGAAGGGAGTCTGCGAGGTATGAGGGGTGAGGATGGGGTTTTATAGCCAGGACTGGCGTTCAAACCAGGTTCTCCCATATAAGGTAGAAAGCGCAGGCTGTAGCGGCGGTTGGTGTCCAAGGGCTCCATGTCGGCACTTGATTGGGCCAGGCCATGGGGTTGGTTCCCGGAAGTTTGGTCCGCTCCTGGTTCCTGTTTGGGCGTTGGCCAACCGCCAGGACTGTCCACGGCACTTTTCCGGGGCTTTCTGTCGCGACATGCCCGACCTCTCATCAGAGATCCAAATTCAGTTAGTCTGACTCTGGAAAGAATTTCAGAAATTTTGAACCGTGGTCCACAAAAGAAAGAAAGAAGTTCTTCCTTTAAGCAACTTGGACTTCCCTGGGCAGTTTCTCTGAATCACTGTACATTCTGATTAGCAATCATGAGATGGATAGCCTCCCTCTGAATTCCCTCTCATTACCAGTTAACTCGGACCGGGTTATGGATGCACGACAGTGTACCTCTCTGTAAAGGGAAAACTGTTCTAATGACACGGGATCATTTGGAATATGACTGCTTCCTGTGGGGCCCTTTGGAACCGATACTTCCTGCCACGGTCATATTGTTCCACAATTTGCAACTGGTTCTAATGCAAACACTTCAGTTCATCATTAAAACAGAGATGCCCCTAAGTCAGTCATTACCCAGCAGTTAACAGAAGAACCAACAAGTAATTTTTTGAAAGAACCATCAGAAATAGACTGTACCTTAGGGTTTGGGGACTTTTGATAGGAGGGACACTTCAGAAAGTTTTGCAGGAGGCTCAGTGGTAAATAATCCGCCTGCCAGTGGAGGAGACATAGGAGATGTGGGTTCGATCCCTGGGTTGGGAAGATCCCCTGGAGTAGGGCATGGCAACCCACTCCAGTAGTCTTACCTAAAAATCCCATGGACAGAGGAGCCTGGCGGGCTGCAGTCCATGGGGTCACAGAGTCAGACACAATTGAGCAACTGAGTATGCACATATTCGAGAAAAGGAGGAGGAGGAGAACTCTGTAGCATTCATGCACTATGGATAAAGTTCAGAACATAGCCCAATTAGGGAAAAGAGCAAAGAAAGACCAGTTGGAGAACTGAAAGGATAGTGCCTCCTCCCCACTTGCAGAGCCCAGGTAGTTGCCTAACAGCCACTTCCTGTTAGCTGGACCTGTGGGGCTGGCTGTGTCTACCAGTTAAAGAAACAGAGGAATATTCATGTAGATTGTGCAAAGATTCCCCTGCACCAGCATGTGCCCTCTCTGGTGAACAGCTTCTCTGTTCCTTTAGTCAGGCAAGCCAGACGTGGATAGTCGTCCTGGTCCTTCTCCACACCACGTCACTCTATGGTTTATTTCCTAAATGTCTCAAGAATCTCATCATGTTCACCCATTCGGGCTGTCATCACCCTGGACCAAGCTCGCAGCATCCTCTCTCCTGCTCTCTTGCAATGTCCTGTTTCTGATCTCCCCACATGTTCCAGCCTGCCTCGAACTCATTTTCCTCATGGCAGCCAGGGTGATGGCTGGAAAATGCCAATCTGATTCCTCTTTATGCTGCTTTCAACCACTCAGTGTTTTCCTTTCCTCTTGGAGTGAAGACTGAAATCTCCAACACTGCCTACCTCACCACTTCGCCAGCCTCTTGTCACTTTCGATGTTTCAGCTGACTCATTTTTTTTCCTTTAACTCGTTATTTCTTTAGCTGCTCATTTTGAAATCATTTCAGACATGCAAAACGTTGCAAAAATAAGGCAAAGATTTTTCATATGTGCTTCACTCAGCTTCCTTAAATGTGAACAACTTACATGACCAGAGTATAATTATCAAAACCAGGAAATTAACATTAATGTGTTGGCTGAATAAAATACACAACCTAAAAGTTGAGACTTATGGAGGACTTAAGTGTGGGATACAGCCTCTCAGATACTCTGAAGGACTGCTCCAGGGAGACAAGGGAGGAGTCAGGGCATATAGGAGGTTTTGCTGCAAAAACCAGGTAGTTGAACATTAAAATATTACTGCTGATTAAAGAAAAACAGACATATTAAATGAATGAAGTTAGTGCTTTTCTATGTATGGGAAGATACAAGAGTCTGAGCTTATGGAAATGATTCCTTTCATCTGAGTCTTAACTATCTAGGGCAGTATCCCTTTCTCTCCATCCTGAGTGCCCTCAGGGTACCCCGTTGAGGGAGGCTGCAGTGGCTGCTGGCTCGGTGGCTGCAACATCCTTTCTTTACTGATACAGCAAGAGACACTTTTGTCCAAAACAAGCAAAGCTACTAACTAATCTACAGACCTTACCTGAATTTCAACAGTAGGTTCAGGACTGGGTGATCACTGCTCATTGCCTAGGGGTACCATGTCTTCTTGGTCTCCAGTGTGAAGCTGTTCCTCATTCTTCTTTGTGGTTCATGACCTTGACAACCTTGAAGAACACAGCCCAGTGATCTGGTAGCCTGAGTCTCAGTTTGGGTTTGTCTGCTTTTCTCTCATGTTTAAACCCAGGTTACACATAATTTGGCAAGAATATCGCAGAAAAGATGTTGTGTCCCTTCTCAGTGTATTGCATCAGGAGGTACATGATATTCATGTCTCATCATGGTGATGTTAACTTTGAGTCCTTGGCTAAAATGGTGTCTGCATCATAAAGTTACTCTTTACTGGAGGAATGGGGAGAAGAGAGATTTTGAATCTATGTAAGTATGAGATTTCTCATCATAGTTTTATCTGCCAATTTTATCACCGATTGATGATTCATGCATGCAGTAATTATTACTGTTGTGTTCTTCAAATGGTGATTTTCTATGTCCATTATCCTTTTCATGTTTATTAATTGGAATCCTATCATAAAAAATAGCTTTTCTTCTCATTTACTTATTTATTAACTTGTTAATTATCACTAGCCTGGTGGATATTTGTTTTATTCTATGATATAATCTATTGCTGTCATTATATATCTTATTGTTCAAATGGTCCCAGATTTGGGACTTGCCTTTTTCAATGCCCTAAAAGTAGCAAGGATCCATCTGGCACTAGACCTTTGGACATGCTCTCTCTCAGCCTGGAATAATCTTCTAAGCTTCCCTTGCCACCCCTCTTCCATCCCCAACTTTTTGCATAGTAAATCCCTTTAAATAAAGCCTTGAGATTTCAGCTCCTATGTCGCATCTTCAGGGAAGCCTTTCTTGAGCCTCCCAAAATTGGGTAAGACTCCTATGATAAGCTTTCACAACACTATTTATTTCTTCACAACACTTAACATATTTCAAAGTCAAACCATTCCTGAGTAAACATTTCTAAGGGCAGGGACTATATCTGTTCTAGCTTAACATATTAATAAGTATTTGGGAAATTATTCGGGTTGAACTAATGAATAAATGAACCTAATACCTTAAGAGGTTCCCTCCAGCACATTTCACAGGTTCAGGTAATCTATGATGGACAGACAGATTGATACAATGGAGACTCATTTATAAAATTAACCACTGAAGTCTGACTCAGTCATTTGGATGGAACTAAAAATTATTTTCTGAATGGTCTCAGTTCCATGCAGGTTGTCTTATTCTGTCCTTTGTTTTTTGCAATGGTAAACATACATTTGCACCCTATTTCTGACATGTTATAACTCCGTAGTGTTTTATAAGTAATTACCTAAACTTTTGACACTGAATCATGGGGAGAAATATGTAGCTGGGAGTAAAGAATTCTGCAAAATCCATTGTTCTTTGAACCCCAGTTGTCTGTAATAAGTTTTCATCACTCAAAACCCTTAGAATCAATTCCACACTCTGTTCAAATCAAATTCTCACTGAGTGATTTCACTTTCAGTTTGGAACTTGGAATGCCAAGGTTTTCTGATATATAAAGACAGAAAGCAGGGGCTCTAAGAGCAGATCTTTGATCAGACAGTTTGAGAATGATATTCCTAGCTAGCATTCTGGTTTATTTTCACAAACTAGTTGCTTAGATTCTCAGGTGGATGTGAAGATTCTAGAGAATATTCTCCTAATAGAGAAGAGCAACTGAGTACGTCTGTAACCCAGCCTGAGTGCTGTACCTGATCTTGGGATTTTTAATCATCAAAGTTTACCCTGTTTAAGAAAGGATTGTAAGGGATATTACTAGGAAAAAGATCAATTTCTCTGAGAGAATTCCCGAGATAAGAAAGGTCTCCCTTTAATTTCTCTTCGTATGCTTAATTTGGAATGTTACTTATCCATAAACGACCACATGTGTCAGGAATTATGAAGGATTTGAGATTTACACTACTGGCAAGCTATAAAGTTAGCCTGCCACAGTCTCATAAGTGCTGCCAGGAGACATGAGACTCCTGGGTCAGCGACAAAGACTGCCTGTTTTACCCATAGCAATAGCAGTGACTGGCATATCAGAATTTTTTGCATCAAAGTATCAGTTCCTATAAATGATGATAGCTATACACGCAGTACATTGCATTACAGGAGAGGAACCCTGTACTTAAGGAGCCCAGCTCTTTTATAATGGCATTAAGCATGGCTGCTTTGCTATGGAGGAAAACGTTTTCTTTGTTATACTGGAAAGGAAGTCTAATTGCCTTTGCTTCAGAGAAAGACACTATCTCTACTTTTCAAGGGGGTAGGCAAAGTTGTTCTTTGCTCTGGGGGAGGCATTATCTCTAGCCTCCAAACTGTTTGCTATACAAATGTCCTTGACAAGGTATTTGGAACAAAAAGTGCTCAGTACATTGATCACAAGATGTGCAGAAGCACAAGAGAACCACGGAGAATTTTATTCCGGGGGCCTATTTTCCCCTTTCTCCTCTTACTGAAGTCCCAGTATTCATGGGACCTGGGTATACACCTGAGTGTTCCTGATCTTTCTGAAGATTCCTGTTCACAGGCACTGGCACTCACCCATTCTTTACTCCACATTTTTATGTTGGGTAGATGGGCAACCTATACACAGATACATCCTTAGACAAGTGCCAATTGGTATAAATGCCTAGGAGTGAGGACATCTTGGGGGCTTGGGTAGATCAGAGACCCCACCACCCCTGATTCTTCCTATCCATTGAAGTTAGCGACACTGTGTTATCACATGCCTGGAAGATAGGAAATACTCAGTAAATGTAAGCTATTATGTAATGAATAGTAGAAACACACCAGGCTTTGGCTTGACTAACAGATTCTCTCCAATTATTGAACTGTGTGGTTTTTTTTTTTTTCTTTATCTTGCCACTTGCCCTTTGCAGGGGCCTGAAGGCTCTGCTCCTCTCCACTGTCTTCACTCCAGGATAAGGTTGATGGGGCAGCCATTGTCTGGACCATTCCTGGTTCTGGTGGGCAGCAGAAAAGAACTGCCTGGAGAAACTAGAGCAGGCAGTAACACGCTCTGGCCCAGAGGACACACACACACACTTCAGTTCACAGCTCACTGGCCAGATCTGGTGTCACAGGCAGTCAAGAAGGTCAATGCTGTCGTGTGCCAGAAGGCAGAGAGACAGCATACTGAGAGAAAGCATAATAATTGCCATAGCTTTATTATTTAAAATTATAATAAATACATACCCTATGGCAGAGGACACTGTAACCATCTGCTCAGCAGCCTTCCCATCCCTTTTTTGGTTTTGTTCAGGTCTCTCCCCCTCCCCCCCATAGTCATGGGGACTCAAGGGGAATGTGACTGATGCCCTCCTCACCAGGGTGGCCTGATTGGTCAAGGGGGGCTCTGCATCTCTTGCTGGTGACTGATTTAGGAAAGAGCACATGTAATTGGGGCCAATGGCATACAAACTAAGGCTTCGAGTATCTGGGAGTTCAGGGGAAATTCATTTCCCCGTCTTCTTCTAGAGCTTCCAGGAGTGACTTTTGCTTTCTTCTCATGGATGCTGTCAAGCACAGACATGAGGTCTGCAAACAGCTGCAGCATCTTGTTGCCCCCAGCTTGCGGATGAAGCATGCAAAAAGAGCCCATAGGGAAACAGATTTAAAGCCCCCAAACTGAGCGAATCCTAAAACACTCCGCATGTCGTATAATGGAGTGTCGTTCTTCAAGCTAACAGGAAAAGAACTGTCTATTACTTTTAGCTGAAAGCAGCCTAACCAATACTCTGTGACTATTAACTAGAGAAATAAAGGGTGGTGGTGGGGGAGGGGAGGGGCGGAGTCTGGATAACTGGCACCGTGGATGGGTGAGGTGGTAAAACTCAGTAGCAGCAGCAATCAGAGGGTGAGCATGATGCCTAAGGTCCGCCACCCAGCCTGGCCATGACCCTCCAAAACCCAGCCATGGGCCCTGGCAAAACAGGCAGGTCCCTGGCCAGCTCTGCAGCTGTCGCCTTAATCTCTTAGGAAGATATATTACACGGTCTGGAAGAAAACACTATTCTTAAGACCAGTGATTAACCCCAGATTTTTATCTTTGGCACAGATTTCCTGCTGGTTCTCTGTGAGCCCCCTTGAGGGATGTGCCTCTGGGATTTAACTGCAATTTCCAGGACTGGGTCATAAGACAGTCATGTCACTTGACCGTGAGCCCTCTGGTTGTGCCCGCCGAGCACAACAGACTGTGTCCAAGCCTGGTAGGCAAGGCCCTATGATCTCCATCAGGTCGGGTGACCCCCTTGCATGGATCCGTTGCACTTTCTGTCCCGGCTGAGCAAGCCTCTTGGCTTGCATCTTCTGGAGTTGGGTTTCTTTAAGCCTTTTCTTACATCATCTTCTCCAAAGCAGATCAGGTTAGAGTCCGGGACACATCTCAGATTTACATCCTCACCAGGAAAGGGCTCTGCAGGCCTCTGACTGCGTGTCTCGTCTTTTATTTCCTGTGTTGTTCTAGTTCAAGGCGAAGGGGAGGATTACTTATTTTTCATCCTGTCATATGAAATAAAGCCCTGGTTTAGAGTTCAGCAAGATTTGATAAGGAGCATTAAAGGCCTGTTTTTAATAAACCGGGGGGGGGGTGATTAAAAAAAAAGTCTGCTCTCTGCAGTGGCTCCGTGATACAACAAAGGCATGAAATCCTAACTCCTGGAAGGAAGGAGTCTTATCTCCATCACCATCAACATGAGGCTGTTTCCTGCCTCGCCAGGAATATAACTGGAGGGAAAGGGCTTAAATTAAGGTATATGGGCTCGGGGGTGAGATTGAATTTACAAGGAGTTCAAGATCAAAGCAGCACAGATGGGTGTTGGGGAGTGGTAGGTCCATCGCTATTGGACAAGCACCAGTGTGGGGAGTGGACAAGCCCAGGGTTCGTTGTGAAGCAGTCAGCTCTCATCAGCCCAGTGGAAGCAGGACCCATTGCTAGACCCATGATACAGGAGGTGGGATGGTATTTTCAAGGCCACCTGGGTGGTTTTGTGCTGGTAGAAGAATGAAGCTAACAATTCATGTGTGATACTCTTGAAATGCTAATAGACTGTCTCCTTGGGGTATTCTTTCTTTCTTCACGGGTAATTTCGATGCATCTGTCAAGACTTAACCCCTTGTGGGTCCCCCTCTAGCAGCTCTCTCTTTATGTCTTGTGTCTCTGGTTGGATCCAAGCATCAAGGCACCGTTCCTGAGCTTAGCCTCTCGTGTGTCTAGAAGTCAGAGGTTGTAGAGATCAGCTTTGAGAGGCACACTGAGGGTCTCAGCAGATGACAGGGGACAGAGTATCATCTAAACAACCCTAGGGACCTTGGGTGTTACTCCAGAAAGGAAACCCAGGGCAAAGTAAATTTCCTTCCAGTCAGGGCAGTAGAATCAGCCCTCAAGGGGTACCATCTATTGGGAAAGGCAATATATAAATATAAAAGTCGAGGGACTTTCCTGGTGGTCCAGTGGTTAATAATCCACCTGCCAATGTAGGGGGACACAGGTTTGAACCCTGGTCTGGGAAGATTCCACATGCCATGGGGTAACTAACTAAGGCCATGTATTGCACTTACTGAGCCCGTGCTCCACAACAAGAGAAGCCACTGAAATGAGAAGCCCACACACTGCAACTAGAGTTGCCACAACTAGGCTTGCCACAACTAGAGAAAACCCTCGCACAGCAATGAAGACTCAGTGTTTTTAAATTAAAAATAAATAACTCGAGCATCTTCAGACTTTACCTGTTGGTGATGACAAATAGTAACTGTTTCCTTTGTTACTGCAAGCACAAAGATGCTGGCCTATTGATTTCTCCTGATGGTCCAGCACAGGGCCTGAGGAGCTGAAAGATTTGTTGCAACAAACAAGTGAAATGCTTGAGATGATGCCTAGATGGGGCCATCCTAACATCCAGGCTACTGACAACACTGACAAGGTCCAAAGTGGTTCTCGAGCAAAGAAGTGATGAACTAAGAGAATGATGGGTGAAGTTTCCATGTATAATAACTAAGAACAATAACTAAAACTGTGTAACTGCATCGCTCAGTCATGTCCGACTCTTTGCAACTCCACGGACTGTAGCCTATCAGGCTCCTCCATCCATGGGATTTTCCAGGCAAGAGTGCTGGAATGGATTGCCATTTCCTTCTCCAGGGGATCTTCCCGACCCAGGAATCAAACCCAGGCCTCCCACATTGCAGGCAGATGCTTTACCATCTTAGCACGAGGGAAGCCAATAGTCACTGTTTGTTAACAGCTTACCATGTTGGAGGGATTATCCTAAATTTTATTTTTCTCATTTAAATTTCTGGGTCACATAACATGTGCATTTTTAAAAAAACAAGGTATAGTTCATTTACAATAGTATGTTAGCTTCAGGCGTGCAGCAAAGTGATTCAGTTATATATTTTTCAGATTATTTTCCATTATAGGTTATTTGAAGTTGTTGAATATAGTTCCCTATTGCTTATCTACTTTATGTACAGTAGTTTACCTCTATAATCCCATACTCCTAATTTACCCCCATCCTTCCCGTTTGATAACCATATGGTTGTTTTCTATGTCTGTGAGTCTGTTTCTATTTTGTATATAAATTCATTTGTATTTTTTTTTAAGATTCTACATATTACTGATTTCATATAGTATTTGTCTCTGTCTGACTTACTTCACTCAGGATGCTAATCTCTTGGTCCATCCATATTGCTGCCCATGTCATCATTTCATTCTTTTTGGGCTTCCCAGGTGGTAAAGAATCTGCCTGCCAACGCAGGAGACACAACAGACGTGGGTTCAATCCTGGGTCAGGAAGATCCCCTGGAGTAGGAAATGGCAACCCCCTCCAGTATTCTTGCCTGGAAAACTCCACGAATAGAGGAGCCTGACAGGCTATAGTCCATGAGGTCACAAAGAGTTGGACATGACTGAGTGGCTGACAACACATATACACAACATCTTCTTTATCCATTTATCTGTTGATGGACTCTTATGTTGCTTCCATATCTTGACAATTGTCAATAGTGCTACTATGAACCTTGAGTGTATGTATATTTTCAAATTAGAGATTCTATCTTTTCTGAATATATACCCAGGAGTGGGATTGCAGGATCATATGGTAACTTTAGTTTTTAAGGAACCTCCATTCTGTTCGCCATAATGGCTGTACCAATTTACATTCCACCAACAGAGTAAGGAGGGTTCCCTTTTCTCCACACCCTCTCCAGCATTTGTTGCTTTTAGACACTTTGATGATAGCCATTCTGACCAGTGTGAGGTGATTACTTGTTGTGGTTTTGATTTGCATTTTTCTGATAACTAGTGGTGCTGAGCATCTTTTGTGTGCCTGTTGGTTATCTGTACATCTTCCTTGGAGAAATCTCTATTTAGGTCTTCTGCCTATGTTTTTATTGGGTTATTTAGGGTTTTTTTATATTGAGTTGTGTAAACTGTTTATATATTTTGGATATTAACCCCTTGTCAATCACACTGTCTAAATTTTTTATAAAAGTCTTCCGAAGGGAGTACTCTTGTTACACGCAATTTATACCTAAGGAAACTGAGGAACAGAGAGGTTAAAAGTAATTCAAAGGTAACACAGCTTTGAATCCAAGCAGGTTGGCTCTGCAACTCTCAGAGGATGGAGAAGCAGGTAAATACAGTGATGAACTAGAAAATGGACTATTTTGAAGGAAATTAGCAACTTCTGTTAAACTAGTTCTGCCCCATCTATATTTTCAGTTTTTATTGGTAATTTTAGTTACCAATAACTAAACAACATTTCATTTTAGTTACCAATGCTCCTATTGGCACCCAAACCACCACTAATTTTCAAGAAATTAAAGAAGGGTTTATTACTTATAAAATTACACAGAATAAGGAGTGGAGGGTGATATATGGACAAAGAATCTTCTCTGTGTTTAGGGGAAAAGTTCAACTGACACTCATCTAGTTAGTTTAGATGGTTGAGACTTGGCCAGTGTTATAAATAATATCAAAGAATATTTCAGTCCCCAGGAATTTTTGAAACCACATTTTTTTCTGACCCATCCTAGTGTGTGTGTGTCTGTGTTTTAAAAAGCTGAAAGAAGAATCTGGAACCCATTTTAAAGTTTTGTTAAAACTCATGCTTGTTACAGTCTGATTTCTTTCAGATTTTGTCCATCTTTCAAATCTAAAATATAATTCTATAATATTTGTGGCCACCTGTATTTCTATTGAGAAGCAAGAGAATAGAGATTGTCCTCTAGAATTTCTTTTTCATTAAAATTTTGGTTATCTCTAGTCCAGTCTATTTGTTTCTCTTTTCAAAAATCTTATCTCACTACCATATGATTTCACTCATATATGGAATATAAAGAACAAACCAAAATAGCAGACAAATCAAACAAAAACAAACATGTAGACAGAGACAACAGAGAGGAAGGGGTAAGAGGGATCAGCTGTATGATGACTGATGGAAACTAAATTTTTGGTGGTGAGCATGCAGTAGGGTAGATCAAAACAGAAACAGAATGTTGTGCACACAAAACATACAAGGTTATAAACTAAGGTTACCTCAATCAGAAATATAAAAAAATGTTTAAGGTTAACAACCTTCCCCAAATCTTGTCTACATCCTGCTGGCCCAAGTATTTATTCTTTTCATTTGTTCAGATCAGAATGACTTAAGCAATGAAAAAACATAGTAGCAATAATACGTATTTTTATTTACACAGCAACCTTCTTTTAAAGATTCTAAACTTTAGGGAGTGAGAACACTGTCTTCTAAATGTTAGTGGGCTGGATCTAGGTTCCTCAGTAAAAGGCATTTAATATGGATGGAAATATTTGGCACAACTCTCAAGGTTATAGTTTTATCAGGGCCACTTGTTACTTCTCCCTGTTACATAATCCTATCGCATTTTGGCCCTTCTCTCCATGGACTTTCCAGACAAGTCAGCTACCAGAGATGAGAAAATTCGACTTTTCATTGCTTTGAGCACTTACATCTCCCACTCTAACCCAGGGAAAGTGGTATTTTTATTTCAGCAAAGGTTAACTTCATAACATTTGATCTTGGAACATTTGTGATGAAAATCAGGTTAAGAAATCCCATGTCACAGCACCTCCTGCTCATGTCTGGAAACCTCAGAGCCAGGTCTGGCCACAACCCAGGCCTCTCTCCTCTGCTCCGAGTCACTGATCTCATTTCTCATGACTCCTTGACAGACTCCAGCCAAGAGAACTTCCCACACACATCTCCACACACAGACCAGTCAATCATAGCACTAATGTGGCACCTACTGTGTGCAGAAAGAGCCTTATGTTTTACTCTCCACTGGCCAATTGCTGGATTAAAAGCCTGGCTCAGAATTTCCTTCCAGAAAATGTCCTTTGCTTAATGACTGCCCTTTCCATTGTCTCTATAAATATGTGTCCTCCAGTGAGCCCAACTCCAGCCCTGCTAAGATAATTAGCATTTAACTAGGACCTACAGGGAGGGATAAATTGGATGACACAACAACCCTGTACACACACACACACCCCTCACAATTATAGTTAACAAAAATTTCATGAAAACAATACTAACTCTTACTAGACAGGATACAGTATTTTTAAATTCGAATTCTCTTTCATTTTTTAAAAATTCTTATCTTTATGCACAAAACTGATTTCGAGACCAGCAGCTTGAAAATCCCTGAGGTACCCTGGGTATTTAGCATAGAAGTTAATTAGAGATTCTAGAGAATGAACCTATAATTCAAGCAGGAAGTTCACAAATATTGTCAGAGAAAGTGAAGCTTTCTCCAAATAAAATACTTGCTAACAGATGCCAAGTTTGACTAAATCCTCTGAATTTCTAAGAATTAATTCATTTCTGAAGGCAAACTTATTTTTGAGCATCCAGTCCAGTCTAGACTTAAGCGTACAAAAATGGATAGATAGGGTTCTTGTCATCCAGAACCTCATGGTTTAACAGAGGATGCAGAAGACCCAGGACTCTTGGTCAGTGTCCTAAGTTCTATAATGCGCCCTGGGGTGCTAATTCAGGAAGGGGTGGGTGCACTTCCTAGACCTGGGGACTCTCTAGCGGAGGCTAAAAGAGGAGTGACAGTCTTCATAGACTGAGAGAGTCATAGGTGCTTGTGTTTCTAGAGTAAGGGCCCTCTCGAGTCTGCAGGCATTGTGAGCGCGTGGTCCCTATGACTCCAGTAAAGGGCACTCACAGGGAGATGGTCAGAGATGAGCCTTCAGAAGGAAGTGAACAAAGATGCTTGAATTTTCTCCTGAAACCTAAAGGTAACCCAGTGACAGGATAAAGAGGTTTCTGGTTTTGAAAGATTCCTAAAGGAGAAGTGTGGATGATGCTGGCCAAGAAGCAGGCTGGGGCAGCAGGTCTAGTTAGGGGTAAGTGCAGAAACCCAGAGGAGAGAGTGTAAAAAGGACCCTACTGGACTGAGAGTGGTGGGGATGGAAAAGCAGGGAGCCCTCTGTGAGGCATCAAGGACACAGCGGCCAGTGGCTTAAAGCAGGTCCTGTCTTGGATGGGCATCTGTGCTAACCACTTGGCAGGAGGATGTAGGTGGGGAGACAGTTTTGGGAAAGGAGTTCAGTGCCCAGTTTGGAGTGCCCAGACTGATTTTAATAGCCACTTATGTACAGAGATTAGGGAGCAGTCTAGCCTGGAGTTAGATGAAGCCACAGGCAAAGATAAAACCAGCAGAAGATTGGAAATAAGGCTCAGAGAGGGCCCCAGATTCAAGGTTATTACTGATTTGCTAGAGATCAGCTGGGTCTGGTGAGCCTGGGATCTGCACAAGCTGCCTTGTCTTTGCTCCTCCAGCTTTTCTTAGCTTAGATGCTTCCAGAGAGCTGGAGAAGTGGAGTCTTTATTGTATTTATCCAACACAGTCCCTCCTTCAGGAGACTTCCAGAGATGGCCCAGGTGCCAGACAGAGGGCATAGCTAAAACAAAGGCAGAATGAAGAAGGTAAGGGTGATTCTCTACTTGCCGGGAACTGCCATGGGAGATCCCACCCATGACAGGGTCATGTGGAAGAGAACTGTTAAGCAAGGCTTCAGAGCTCAAGGGGCTCCCTAGGCTTTCTCGAGCATTCTACCCCCAAACCAGCATCTGTCTGTTTTACTGTTTCATGACTTTCACCAACTCCTCTGACATTAACAGGGGGCTAACCCTGACCACCTTTCTCTGAAGAAAATCAACTTAGGGCTATAGCTAATAAGTCTCCTGGACATGAGAGGAATATCTCAAATCAAACCCCCTCTGTTAGCATTCTAGCTTGCTTGGCACATATATCCAAACTCTTGCAGCTATGCATACAATTATTTACAGCCTTCCAACTATGAGAAGCATGCAAAGCCTAAGACACAGAGCCTTTGAAAGAGTTAAAAGTTATTAGAGCAGTACTAGTGCTGGTGTAAGATATCATTATTGGGCCAATGCTTGTTGCTAAGTTCCCATATCTCTTATCCACTGTGCACCTGGGAATGTGTTAGTTAACATAGTGAGAATGCAAAAAAACACGTGTAGCCTTGAATTTAACCATATCAGGCAGCTAATTGGCTCTTTCTTGTAACTCGCTGCACCTTTGCTCTGTGAAAACGTAACTCTTTTTGGCACTTTCTGAGGCTGACATAGATTAGAAATATAAAGAAAAAACACTTTGAGGGAAAATAAGTTTTTGGTTGAGCAGCCTTTATCAAAAGAGGGTCATACAATGTTCACAGGCCTCCAAGGCCAGAAGATACTGAACACAACATTATTTGTGGGAAAAGTATGCAGAAAAAATCATGGTTTCGATAAGGGCAAAACTGCTGGAATGTTGGGCTGATTCTGTATGACTCTGCATCTTTCATTTCCCCTCTATGTGCAAAAGGTATATAAGTACTGTTTAAAAATAAAGCTATGGATCTTGCTTGTCAAAGCAGCTTGATCTCCTCGTGTCAATCATTTTCCTCCTCTTACTCTCTCTTTCAGGCTAGTTCCCATCTGGAGTACAGAGATCCGCCGTGTCTACTTATTTGCCTGGGTTTCTAAGACCTGACCAGGAAGGCCCCTGTGCCTTCATTCCCTCGGGAGACCGGGAAGGCACCTGTGGCCTCACCGGAGACCGGGGGCGGGGTACAAGTCTCTTGTCTTGAGACTTTATTGATTTTCTGTATAAACCAAGGAACATCAGCCTCTTTTCTTCTCTCCTCTATTTTCTTATCTACAACATTCTTATCTGTCTCCCTCTCTCTCTAAATCAATCACCGATGCAGTTTCTCCCTTCGGGTTTTCCTGGATCCTGCGGGGGCTGGACCCCGGCATCTACTCAGTCATTAACAAACTGTAAAGGGCTGGTTCTGAAATGTCTGGTGGGCTGCTGCTACTGCTGCTGCTAAGTTGCTTCAGTCGTGTCTGACTCTGTGCGACCCCATAGACGGCAAAGAACACTGGAATGGGTTGCCATGTTCTTCTCCAATGCATGAAAGTGGAGAGTGAAAGTGAAGTCGCTCTGTTGTGTCCGACTCTTAGCGACCCCATGGACTGCAGCCTATTAGGCTCCTCCACCCATGGGATATTCCAGGCAAGAATACTGGTGGGCAGGGGGTTCCAAATCGCTCATAGATTCTGCTATATCCCTTTGCCACACCGGAGTGTTGTGCTGATTGTATTTCTGAGGACCCTGAGCTAAGAGGGCTATTTCATTATTGGGCCTTAAGTCCTTCCAGCTTTGAATTACTGCACTTGAGTCCACATACAGATGCAGCTCCAGAGGAGGGCAGAGGGATGAGGAGGGAGGAGGGGAGGCTGAAGTTCAAGCTCTGTTCTGGGGTGTTAGGGGCAGTGAAGCTCACTGTTGTTATGGACTGAGTTGTGGTCCCCCGCCCTTGCCAAATTCACCTGCTGAAGTGCTAACTCCCAGCATTTCAGCATGTGACTGTGTTTGGAGGCAGGGTCTATAAAGAGGTAACTTACTTAAAATGAGGTCTCATGGGTGGGCTGTCATCTACTATGACTGGTGTCTTTAAAAGAGGAGATCAGGACACAGACACAGATAGAAAAAGACCATGCCAAGCACAGGAGGACCGCTACTCTCAAACCGAGTAGAGAGCCCTCAGGAGAAACCAGTCTTCCTGACACCTGATCTTGGATTTCCAGCCTCCAGATCTGTGAAAAGATTAGTTTCTGTGGTCCATGCCGCGTGGCCTGTGGTAGTTACTAGGCAGCCCTAGAAAACTATCAATAACTCACCTTTCATTCTTCTAGTGAGGGCTGCTGTGCATAACTTGTTGTGGTGTTCCTCCTACTCAAGAAGAAAAGAATAACACTCACAGGAACAGCAGCAGGGGCTGGATGGAAATCACATGCCAACGCAAGCTAGTGAAACAGACGAATAGCAAGTGTGGATTTCACAAATCTAAATTTACCTACTGCTTTGCAGATTACCAACTACTCCACGAACTTTATTAACTCCTTTAATCTTCGCAACTGCCTCAGCATCACCTGGGAACTTGTTAGAAACTCCAAGTTCTCCGCCCCTGGCAGATGTTAAGCATCGGAAAGTGGGGCGGGGCTTCGCAACAAGTGTTTCAACAAATCTCAGGTGGAGGTGGGCGGAGGATTCTGATCAGCGAAAGTTAAGTATGAGAACCACTTGGGTTGGGGGGCGGGGGGGCGGGGAGCGGAGAAAGGAGAAAGGAAAGGTCTTCCGTCTAGACTCGCATGTCGGAGGGTGACGTGACTTTCACAGTTGTGACTGGAGGGGCCAGGATGGTCTCCTTGACAACGGGCCCGGAGCGCCTGTGACTACAAAGTTCGCACACCTTGCTGGGTTTTATCCCTGGATCGACTGGACCCTCGGAGCTGCAGTTCCGGGTCTCTAAGGTCAGTGGCGCCCCCCTGGCCTCAGAGCGGCCGCAGGTCTGGAGTCCCGGGAGCAAGGCGAGCCCTGGGGCCCGGAGCCGCCGGACGCGTGCGCGCGCGTTCTCCGGCAGGCGCGGGTGCGCGCCTAAGGGGGTGGGTCGCCCGGGCCCCGCTGGTCTGGCGCGTGGTCCGAGCCACTCAGAGCGCCCGGCTGCCGAACCCGGGGGCCCTACAATTAATACCCGGCGCCCGCCCGCTGCTCCAGGACTCCGCGCGCCCGCTCTCTGGGAAGGAGGCGCTAGCTGGGCCCTGATCCTCCTCGCAACTCGTCTGCTCTGGCAGCTGTGGCGACGGAGCTCTGGACGGACCCTCTTGAGCCCCTCGCTGAGAGCCAGCTCGCGCAAGGACCAGTGTTTCACGCCCCCGCCACCCTCGTCGCCGCGGGGGAACTCTGCGCCGGCGGCCGGCAGGCAGGTGGGCGAGCGCGCCGGCTAGTTAAGTGCGGGAAGTCCGGGCGCGCGGGTGAACCCGCTGGGCTGGGTACGCGGACCCTCGCGCGTGAGTGTACTCTCGGCTCCTCTCCAAAAGTTGTACCGGGTATCTGGGATAGGGGAGAGACGGACAGGCTCACCTGCTGGAAGTGTGTTTACTCGGGCGAAAGAGCGAGTCATTGGCCAGCCACTCCCCCTGGCTGGGGAGCGACACGCCGTCCGACCTTGGGCTCCCCGGGACTGCGACTGTCCCTGAAGCTGCCCCAAGCGTCTTCTGAGTCCTAGGACTCGGGGGTGTGGATAAAGCCACTACCCTCTTCTCCGGCCCTTTTAATTCGGGCTGAAGAGGGCTACTGAGAATCAAGACCCAAACTTTGTTTGACACAGTGAAACTGACTTTCCAGGGCTTTTTAAAACTCGTCTTGCACACGCGGTTAATGGTGGGTTCCTGAGGACGCCTCCGGGGAGCAGGGCTGGACTGGCCGGCCCGCGAGTGGGGCGCGCAGTGGCCCCGGGGCACAGGGACAGCCCTGGTCCTCTTAGGCCGGGGTCGGGCCCAGCTCGCGCATAACGGCCCAGGACAGTCCCGGCGCGCTGGCCCTACTCTCGTGGGTGGCCGCGGTGGGAGGCGCGGGGAGTCCCTGCGCTCGGCCGGGCTCCATGTTCCCGACCCGCTCCAGCCCGGGGAAGCTCTGGCCGGTGGCCCGGCAGAGGGCGCCCGCTCCCGATCGCCGCGCCGGCCGGAGGAGGGAGGGCACTGAGTGAGGCTCCAGGTGAGGAGCTGTGAATCATCCCGGGAGGGGGACCCGGTCCTCGTTCTGGGAAAGCAGGCAGGGAGTGGCCGCGGCGCTGTCGAGAGTCCGGGCTGCCCAGCGGCTGTCGGGCCGGGAGCGGCAGCTGCGCCCCGAGAGGTCTGGGGGAAGCTCGGAAAGAAGGTGAGGAGCGTCCCTCCGCGCGGTGGCGGAGGGCAGGGATCAGCTGCACAGAGCTCCGGCGGGCAGACGGTGGGGACGCGCCGCGGCGCGCCCTTCCCCCCGGGGCAGAAGGTGAGGTTAGTTAGACTTGGGCTTGGGGCGGTCCTGCTGGGAGGCCGATCTCCGGACCGCCGCGATGGGGCGCTCCCGGGGGCGTGGGCCCGCGGGGTCCCGGAGCAACAACAAAGGCGCGGCGCAGCCGCCGCTCCCACCCACTTCCGTCCCCGGCGCGCCCGGGCGCGCGCCGCCCCGCGGCACCGGCCGGCTCAGGCTTCCCCTCTGCGGAGTTTCGGGAAGTTAGCGGGGCGGCCCGTTAGGCGGGGAGGAGGGGGTGAGGAAGGGGGCGGCCCGGGGAGGGACAGGCGTGTGCCCAGAACTGCGACACTGCCGGCCTCCCAGTCTCACCGCCTGGGCCGAGGGCGAGGGCAGCAGCGGACCCCGGGCGCCTTGCTCGGGGTCCCTGGGTCCGCGCCCCGGCGGTGGAAGTGCCAGCGCCGCGCGCCCTGCCAGCCCGCCGGGCCACGCCCCTCCGCGCGGGCTCCCGGAAGGGGAGGGGTTTAGTCCCGGGGTGACAGCGGCCGCCCCCCGGTACCCTGAGGGGAGCTCCAGAAGGCGGTAATTGCATTACTGTGAGGGAGCGACCTGGCGGCTCCAGTTCAGGCCGCAATCTGGGTCAGGTGCGGGGTTAAGCGCTTCTGGCGTCCGCATTACAGCTCCGGTGCAGTCCTGACGGTTCGTTGTAATTGGAAGTTCCGCCGAGGGGGAGAGGACGGCGGGGAGAAAGAGGAGAGCTCCTGTCCTCCCCCGAGGTTGTGGTCACTGCGTGCAAACCCCAGACTTAGGCACAAGCCTGTCCTTGGGATGGCTGGGGCAGCATCTCCCTTGTGCGACAGACGCTTCCCGAGAGCAGGACGCCAGAGGCGGTGCTGCCCAGGAGAAACCCGGGGCGCTCTGCTCTGGTGTGAAACCGTATCCCGCCGTAATCTATGGATAGATTTCAGGTTTTCTTATCTGCCGCCACTCCCTTCTGAAGTAGGGAAAGGCCTTTTGAGACTCTTATGTCCACTTAGGAAGGATCGTCACCATTCACTTTTAAGCCTCTCGCAGAAAGATGACTTCTACCGTAAAGTTGGGGAAACGGGCTCAAAGAGGTTTCCAGCACCGAGAGTCTGTCCCGCTCGCTCCAAAGGGTACCGTTCGTTTGCTAGTCCCAGTTCCTATGCCAAAGGCTGCCCCTCGAGAGGCGATGTGGATTGCTGATTGCAGAGTCAGTGGTAGAAGCTCTAAGCCTGGGTTCGGTTTGGTGGTGTTAGTTACTTGGATTAGATTTGACTTCACGTATAGCTGACTTTTGCGTGGCTCAGGGCCTCCCCTAAACCAAGTTTATTTATTTAGGCCACTGAGAGCAACTTGCAGGATCTCAGTTCCCCAACCAGGGATTTACCCCCAGGCCCATGGGTTCTGGCAGTGAAAGCCAGAACCCCTAACCATTAGGCTACCAGGGAACTCCCCCAACTCTTAGTTTAAAGCTTAAGGTATATGAAGACAACTAAACTGCTTAGAGTCATCTGACAGCACCCAAGAGAGGCAGAAACAGCTGCAGTTTGCCTCTGCAGGCGTCTCATTAGGCAGGTGGGCCTAGGCTCAGGAGTTCCATCTAGGAAGCTCGCAGCTCCGTTGGCCTTCCTGCAGGAAGAGGGCTGCATTTCCTAACCCATCTAAGCTCTGACATTGCTGCCACGTGTGTTTAAAATGAAGTCTGCCTTGGAAATGCACCAACCTTCATTAATTAAAGTCATAACTAGTAGGTTATGACTTTAAAATTCCTGTTAGGCAACTGAGATCATCACATCTTTAAGCCTTATTGAACTCCAGTTTATGACATGAGAAGGTGGTGTTGTCTTGAGTGTACTGAAAGTGTGTTGTCTCAGAGAAAAATGTTTTGAAACCCTGGAATGACATTCCTGACTCAGAATATCCTAGGGCACTGCCAGTTGTGCAGACCGTGAGGCATGATGATTAAGGGCCGGCTACCTCTGCTGCCTCCACCATCTATAGGTGTGTAGTGCTGGGGCTTCCCAGGTGGCACAAGGGTGGAGAATCCACCTGCCAAGCAGGAGACATGGGTTTGATCCCTGGGTTTGGAAGATCTCCTGGAGAAGGATTTAGCAACTCACTCCAGTATTCTTGGCTGGGAAATCCCATGAGCAGATGAGCCTCAAGGGCCACAGTCTAAAGAGTCTGGCACTACTTAGCAGCGAAACAACACCACAGTCATAGCATTGCCTGTTTTCAAGCTGCAAGGGTTAAATGTGATCATTCATATAAGGCATTGAGTAGCACAGATCCTAACACATAGTACCGCTCAACAAGTGTTAACTAATAATGAGGAGGTTTGAGAACAGAATCTTCTCTTCCCTTGTGTGGAGAGGTACAATAGTTGAGAGTTAACTTGATCTTCTTCATTCATACAGCAAGGTAATGCACTTAGCTGTTCTTGTCAGCAAGTGCTCTGTGTGTGTCTGTGTTGGGAGTGGGGGTGGTAATGATGGAAAACTTTGTCTAGTCGCCCAAGGAATTTACAAGGAGCTCTGGAACCGCCCGGTTTTCCTCCTCATGTTACTGCTGTGTAATTTTGTGGCCAACCTTCCAGCTATTCCTCTTTCTTTTAAATTCAAGTCAGTATCCCGTGGCCAAGAGGACAGGACTTAAAAAAAAAAAGCCCTCAAAAACCACCAAACAAGCTGGAGAAAAGGAAGCAGGTCTTCTCTTTGTGCCTTCACTGCCATTGGCAGCGCTAAAGAAAATTTCTATGTCTGTGAAAATTGTGCTGGCCTGATCCTGGCAAGCGGGAAAATAGAATACTTTCTGGAATATACTTGGAAAATAGAACATTTTCTGGAGTCTGTTTAAAGATGAGCCACAGAATTGATCAGGGAGGGAGGAGAGTTTTAAACATTTTAAAACTGTTTACTCAAATATGGTCAACTGTGTATGATGCCCAAATTGTCAAACTAACATTTGGAAGTTGGCAGAGAGGGATCTAGTTACATCCAGTTAAGCTACACAATGAGTGAACATCCAGAATAACTATTTCATATGTTAAAAAGCAAAAAACTTAGAAGATTTTCGATTTAGCCAATGCAAGTAGAGAAATAGTTATTTTTAAGTGTACTATGTCAAGTTGTTGATGAAAGCCTCCCGAACATTGCTGCTTCCTAGTTCTTGATTTTTGCATTTATCTTTTAAATAATCATCCTGGGTGAAGGAATGGAGACTGTATAACATCATTAAATGCCACCCAATGGTGAAAGTTTTTACCAAGAAGGACATGGAGTGGAGTCCAGGGTGGGATTGCCCTTGAAGGCCATATATAGATTTTTCCATTTGGGTGTGAATGAGCTGCGTGTCTATAACCAGGGAACGGCATGCAAAGGGTTAGCAGCGAGGTTTCTCCCCTTTTGTGCATCTCGCTTCATTTGTAGCTACTTGTTGAGTTTCCAGGGCGGAAGAAAGAAGCAGCTGCGGGGCATGCGCCAGACCTGCGCTGGGCTGTCGCTTCCATTGTGGGGAAGATGAACAGGCAGCCTTATTTTGGATCACATAGCAGCTTGTTCAAAAGCATCTTGCATTCCCCAGCTGCTCCACAACTTCGTGTATGGGAGAGAACTTGCCAGCTGCTGGGGCAACTGTGCTTACATTTGCTTCTTTTGTGCAGAAACCCAGGAAGGTAAAAATCCATAGACGCCTTTGTTAAACTGTAGCCATTGTAAAGAGTCTTGTTTGTTTCTGTTATGTCAATGTTATTCCAGATAGAGAGTCTCGGGGGAGAAAAGGAAATATCAGAATTAACATTCCCCCTTTCTATACCTTTTTTTTTTTTTTTGAGGATGACCATGTATGTAGATTTTCCCTCCTGAAAACCTTGGCGGCTTTTGTATTTCGGTGACTAACAAAGAAACAGGTCTCATGATAAAACTAAGTGGGTTTTTTTTTAAGTTGCCATATTTATATTCTTCTGTTGCATGAAATGTATAAAAGTTACAATGTATGTCTTGACTGTGCGCTTTTGTTTTCTAAAGATTTAGGGTGTTTTGCATTTGTTAGAGTGAGTCTGGGCTTTGCCCCACACCCCTTATCTTATCCTTGAGAAAACTGGAGTTTCCAAGAAGTTGTTACTTACCCAAGATGACTTAGCTCTTTGGTTTACTTCAGTGCATCTTAGGTTGAATGTTTACTTGGAAGCAGACCTGGAGAACCTGAAGATGAAAAAGGGCTTGGGCCTAGCTGTGGATGGACTCCCAGGTCAGAAACAACAGACAGAAACCAGTACGATGTGAGGGCTGTAACAGAGGCAGCATTTGTGTGTGTGTGAAGGTGCCTCTTCAGAGAGCTTTCTGTGTAATCCCATTGGTGTTGTCACCATGTCTGCTCAAATAAAGCTGAGGAGTAGGGTGTGGGGCCAGAAAGATGGGAGAGGCTTGATAAGGTTGATCAAATGTTGAGTTCATATCCTAACAAGAGAAGGTTTGCATGCGCCTATAGACACACCTGTCTCTACTGGAGCCCCCAGTTCCCTGACCACTGCCTAGCACTCAAAAGCATATGCTGTGCTTAGTCGCTCAGTTGTATCTGACTCTTTGCAATCCTGTGGACTGTAGCCCACCAGGCTCCTCTGTCCCCAGGGACTCTCCAGGCAAGGATACTAGATTGGGTTGCCATGCCCTTCTCCAGGGGATCTTCCCAACCCAGGGATCGAACCCAGGTCTCCTACATTGCAGAAAGATTCTTTACTGTCTGAGCCACCAGGGAATCCCCAAGAACACTGGAGTGGGTAGCCTATCCCTTTTCCAGTAGATCTTCCGGACCCAGGAATCACACCAGGGTCTCCTGCATTGCAGGCAGGCAGATTCTTTACCAACTGAGCTACCAAGGAAGCCCACTCAAAAGCCTCTTGCCTCCTAATTCCTGTGAATGGAGGTGAACAAATGACCTCTAGCAGCTACAAGCATAAATCCAGTGCTTTATAGGAATTGAGTCAGCTTCAGTCCCTTTGTTCTAGGAGAGGTTATAAAATAAACTCTGGTCACATGTGTGTGTGTGCTAAGTCAACTTCAGTCATCTCTAATTCTGTGACCCTGTGGACCGTAGCCCACCAGGCTCCTCTGTCCATGGGATTCTCCAAGCAAGAATACTAGAGTGGGTTGCCATGCCCTCCTCATGAATAAAACCCTCTGATTCTGTTGCTCATCTTTGTGCCGGCACCCACTGTAGCTTCAACTCTCCCAGCGACCCATTAATTGCCAAGTTAGACCCACAATTCTAAGGCCTTTACTTTCCTTCAGGGCTCCATTGACATATCCACACATATTCTCCTTTGCCCAGGAATCTTAGATTTTTGACAGCATCTCAGCTTTCAGTTGTTTTTGCTGCCATTTTAAGACCCTCAAGAACTGTGTTTGGGTCTCTGAGCTGATGACCTGGTGTGGCAGGAAGGGGGGAGGCCTCAAGGGTGTGGGGTGTATTTTACAAAAGAGGAAACCGGCTCTGCCTTTGAGAACCTTGCCTGGGCTAGGATTAGAATGATAAGATCCTGCCTCAAAGATCCGTGCCCTTGCTGATCAAGTCTTGAAAGGATCAACTTGTTTGAAACTAGAGGACAAGTCCTCACCTTCTGGAGACTTCATTGTGTGTCTTTTGTCTGCATGGTCCTCACTGGGTTCTTTCTCTGGAATAATTCTTTTCCTTATTACACTTCTCTGCACATTATAAATGCCCACTTACCATGTTCTGTTTTCAAGTCTTGGCTTTTGAGGGCAGTTGCCAACTTCTCTTTTGTTCCTTTATTTTTAATTGAATTGTAGTAGACTTACAATGTTGTGTTAGTTGCACGTGAAACAGGTGCAAGTGATTCAGTTATACACACACGCACACGTATATAAATCTATTGTTTTTCAGCTTCTTTTCTATTAGCAGTTATTATAAGATATTGAGTGGAGTTTCCTGTACTGTAACAGTAGGCCCTTGTTGGATATCTGTTTTAAATATAGTGGTGTGGATCTGCTAATCCTAAACTCCTAATTTATCTGCCTGCCTTTCCACTTTTGGTAACCATAAGTTTGTCGTCTTTATCTGTATGTCTATTTCTGTTTTGTAAATAAGTACATTTGTATCTTTTTTTTTAGATTCCACATATGAATAATATCATATGGTATTAGTCTTTCTCTGACTTCACTTAGTATGATCACCTCTAGGTCCGTCAAGCTTTATAACACGGGCATCCCTCCTACCTGTCACGAACAAGCCCACAACGTACATGCCTGCGCGCACACACAGAGGCCCAACATGGCCAGTGGACATGTTATTCTTCTTCAGCTAGCCCAGCTCCTTTCAGAAGATGATTTCATGTTAACTACATCTCAGAGTGTTTCATCCCCATTCAGTGCTCTGGATGCAATACTGCTTCCCTGTAGGAGGAAGAAGGTGATGATCTTTGGAGGTGCAGCCATGAGGGGCCACTTTTGACTCAAGACCACCCTACCCTGGTGAGCTCCTTGTGCGGACACAGTTTTGCTCCCATATGCCTCCTAACAGCACCCCATACCCCAAGCTTTGGCTGCCTTCTCCTCCTTGTGAGACCTTTCTTTTCCTTCTCTCTGATGAGCTGCTCTCCTTCTCCTGGTCTGTGGCCGTCACCCAGCCACCTCCCACAGCCGTTGGTTTCAGATGTCTTAGGGACACTTTGCCTGGAATGCCCTTATCTCCATCTGTCATTGGTGTTTAATTGCTCCCCCACTATCCAGCCTGCCCTTTGACACGGGGTGAGTTCTCCCCCGTCCTCGCTGCTTACTTCTGCTGGCTTTTCCTCCTCTGGCTGATGGCTGATCCTTGGCTCATCCTGCGGCCCTGTTTCGGCCCCTCTGTGTGTGCACTTTCCCAGGCCTCCCAGGGCATGGCTTCGTTTCTGTCCTGCTTTTTCCTTCTCACTTCCTGTGCTCCCTACCCCACCCTTTTTTTTTTTTTACCTTCTTGATTTTTATTTGTTGAGATATAGTTGACATACCAGCTTCAGGTGTACAACATAACGATTCAATATTTGTGTATGTTACAAGATGACCACAATAAATCTAGTTAACATCCATCACCATGCATAATGACACATTTCTTGTGCTCAGCACTGTTGAAGTTGACTCACTTAGCCTCTTTCAGCTAATCCTTCCTCCCCTTCTGTGATGGTGCTTCCTGAGAAACAGATTGTTTCTCATTTGTTAGTTTTAACCCACACTTCACAGGCCCTGCTGCCTTATCATCAGCCAGTCCTGTTTGACTGTCAGTTGCATTGGGTATAATCATGACATATGTTATATGCACTGTTACAGTTTTTATTTTGAGGCTTGTAACTAAAATGATTCTTGGAATTGGACCTTGGAAACACCAGTCTTGAAACTGGTCCGGTCAGGGCATTTGAAAGACTTGAACTTCGGGGCAAGGTTTTGAGATTTATTTTGGCTTCCTTTCACATGGCAGCACCTTGGAAGTCACTGAAATATGAACTTGTGTTTTGATAACTTTTTCCTTGCAAATGGACATTGTACATACACAGAACAGAATTAATGTTTGGTTTTTTCCCCCTCTTCAAATTATACTTTTGAAGGACCTTTAAAGGAAGTTGAATTTGTGCTGGGTGGCCAGTCTGTTTCTGTGTAAATCCTGAAAGATTGGTCATCTTGAGTCTGTGCTGTTCCAGAGGGTCGTGTCAGGTACTTCCCTAGCTGTGATACTGCATCTGTAAAAATACACTGGAGAGGAGGTCCGGCGAGATCCTTCACAGATTCACCCAGATTTGGGACTCTCTATTTTTCTCTCCAAAGCTTTGGTCACAAAGAGGCATCTTCAGGGTCAGGATGGAGCAGGCTGGCTGTTGGGAGGCAATGGAAGAGGATGCCTTGAAATAGGGCTGCAGGAGGAGTTTCTGGGGTTCAGCTCCTGCTCAGTGGTGATCCCTATGAATTCTGGAGCCCTCAGATCTTGCCATCCACTTTTTTTTTAAAATTCTGCAAAACAAAGGGAAAGAATGCTTCTCTATGCCAAAATGGAGTTTGCTTATAAATCTTCACAATTAAAAAGGAGCCCAGTTTTCTTGCCCTGGTAGACAGGGGAGCCTGCTTAAAGCATTGGGATAGGAGCTTACATTCCTACAGACTCACCCAGAGCAAAGGATCTTTGTTTCAGCCATGCTCTTTAATTGGTATCCAGCGGCATCTCAATGTGGTTACCAGGTTCAGTTCACTTAATCTAGTTATCCATCTATATTAACATCTGGGGAAAGGCTTTTAAATTGGGATTATGTAGAAATGAGATGTGAAAGCTTCAAGTGGACTGTTCATTCACTGATTTGGTCAGCAAGTGTCTGTTAACCACGTGTGTGTGTGTACGTGTGTGTGTGGGCTTGGTGTTGAGACTATAGAGTCAGTCCTGGCCTCGTGGGGCTTAGAATCGGAGATGGGTCTGCCAGCACAAGCACAGGAACATGTTGTGAGAGGGATGTGAGTACACTCTGGGTGTAACGGGGCACACAGGATGCACTGGTGAGGGCGGTGATGCTGTTGATCACAGCAGCATGGAAGATTGGCTGGGACTGTGTATCGGGCTCTTTGCTGAGGCTTGAAATGCAGTGCACCTTTTCATCAGCACCATCTCTGAGCTGAAGCCTTCACAGGCTAAGTACCCCGAATGAGGCAAGACAGTGAGTAGTAGAGTCTGGGTGTGAACTCGGATCCCAAGCCATCAACTTTATTTAATCAAAGAGACAGCCATGTTTGTGTCTTGTAGGTTGGCTTTTCCTTCTGTGGCCATCTGCACCGCCGCATGTAATGAAGGAAGAAGGAAGCTTGGAGAGCGGTGTGCCTACAGGATGTCCGGTGGGGTGCAGACGACCCCCACTGTCCTCTAAGGGATGTATGGTGGGGATGTAGTCCAGACAGTGACTCTGAGTCTAATTACGCATTTTCTCGGAGTGTCCTTTATACTCAGTGTTTTGCCAACTGTGTTTCTAAAGAGGCTTTCTTATCCCTCTGCCAAGCTCTGCAGCAACTAGCTGCCAGGCTTATTGTCACTCGGCAGGGACTGTCCTCCACAGCGAGCAGCCTCTTTTCCTGGTGCTGTGTGTCACAGCCAGCAGCCTCTAGTGTCTGCCTTGCTGTTTTCAGCGGTTTCTGGGGGAGGAAAGAGGTTCTATTTCAGGCCTGTTGGAGGGAAGAGGGACTTCCCCATCTGTTGGAGGCGATCTGTGTGCTTGAAGCCGCTCTCAGAAGTCTCATCTTCACATCCAGCGTGGTGTAGGCTACACTGCTCTTATCTTGAATGCCTTTCAAGGATCAAACGTTGGTATTTCTGATAAAAGCCCAGTTGTGATTTAAGAATACTGGCTAGGCAGGTTGGCAAAACCTACTATTTTTGGAGAAAAGTAGAAGCTTGAAAGGAAAGCTGGGCCTTTCCTTTCTCTCAGAGGGAGTCTGTGTGGACCCAGGGTAGCCTTCTCAGGATGAATCACTCTGGGGCTTAAGAAGAAACTCTGACAAGGATGATCTGCTCCAGGGCTGTGTCTGTGTGTCCTGTTTCAGACATGGCCCTTGATAGCTGGGTAAGTAGAAAGGTAGTCCTCTGTTCCTGAATTGTATGCTGTGAGGAGGATATTCCATGCTTAAACTTGAAGGGAAATAGGCCTTTTTTTTTTGTGAAAAGCTGTATTTTTAGTCTATTGGATTGTAAATCCAGAAGCGCTAAGAATAAGGCTAATACCCTGTTACACCCAGAGTGTACTCTCATCTCCCCCATAACATGTTCTTGTGCTCCTGCACACTACATTCCTAGAAAAATTGATAGATTGTGACCCCAAGTATAGAGAGAACTTACTTCAAGTAGTGTTAGACTATTTCCTTCCCATTCCTCATAATGAATTTGATGTAAGACTTTTAAATAAGATATATGTGTATGATATGTAGGTATGTATTTGCATATATATATGTTTATATTCTTATTCTGACCCCAGAATTATCCAATTATCTGTTGCAAAACCGTCGTCATCATAAAGTTCTGACATTGAATTTCCAGGAAAAAGAAAAGCATATTATATGCATGACAGGAAAATTACACAGTAGAAAAATGTTTCACTTGATTATTTATATAAACCCAACATCTGTGTGTTTTTTAAAAACTTCCTCATCACTTTTTAAAAACTTGAAGCTTTCATCACATTGCTTTTTTTCTCCCCCTACACTTGATTCTCCCAGGGTTGGAAGAAAGCACAAGTCAGTTACAGCAGGCAGTGAAAGCACTTTATTATTATTTCTCCATGAACAGATTAGTTCCATCCCTAATGTCTAGGCTTCTTGGTGGGGGGGGGGACTTAAAGGAAACTGCAAATTTATTGTAGAAAACTTTTCAATATCATATCATTTTGAGCACAGACACTAGTTCTAGCTACAAGTAGTAGCATCCTTTATTGGATGGTAGAGCTGCTAATATCTGTGCTTGGCATGCTAAGTCACTTCAGTCGTGTCTGACTCTGTGCAGCCCTATGGACTGTGGCCGCCAGGCTCCTCCCTCCACGGGATTCTCCAGGCAAGAATACTGGAGTGGGTTGCCATGCCCTTCTCCAGGGAATCTTCCCGATCCAAGGATTGAGCCTGTCTCTCTTATATCTCCTGCATTGCAGGCGGGTTCTTTACCACTAGCGCCACCTGGGAAGCTAACATTTACAGGCCCACATATATTTTTTTGCTCCATATGCATGAAATCCATGGGATCCTGCATATGCGGATCTGCAATAGGTTGAATCCCCTGATACGGAGCCCATGGATCAAGAGGGCCAACTCTTTGCTGGCCCACTCCTTCCATTTTCTGCTCCACTCCTTCCCCATGTCAGCTAAAAGTCCCCTTCACGAAGTTAAGCGCTGTGTTTGCATAGTGTTAATCACTTGGTTGTGTCTGACTCTTTGTGACCCCAAGGACTGTAGCTCGCCAGGCTCCTCTGTCCATGGGATTTCCTAGGCAAGAATACTGGAGTGGGTTGCCATTTCCTTCTCCAGGGGATCTTCCCGACCCAGGGATTGAACCTGGATCTCCCGCATTGCAGGCAAACTCTTTACCAGACTGAGCCGCTGTGTTAGCATAGTAATCACCCAAACCTTTTCCTCCTCCCTGCTTTTGTTCTCTTTGGTTGCCAGCTCCATGGGGCTTGCTGAGAGTTAACCCCAGAATCCAGAGTGGCTTTTCTGCTTTATCTGCTGTCCCACTTCCAAGTGCTTTCCCCATTGTTTTCGATTCCAGGGAGAACTGGGGACAGTTGATGAGCTGTGGAGGAGTTGCCCCCATTGTGTTTAGGCTTACGAATTAGTTATCGTCACTCAGTTTAGGTGAATACAAGGATACCTATGGATTTAATATTTTTTAAGCTTCTGTATCAATAGAGACAATTTAACGAATGAATTCTTGAGAGAATTATTCTCCAGATGGGTTTCCTACTATTATTACTGTTATTCTGGAAAGTATCATTCATCATTTGGTAGGACAAACAGCTCTTGCTAAGAGTAATGCCTTCTTCAGTGAATATTGAAAGTTACCATTAAAGTGCTATGAATATGACGTCTCATGAATAATCATCATTTAAATTTAGGAGATTTCAAGCTTATACTTATATGAGCGCTTTTATGTGGAGAACACATTCACATCACTAATGCCACTGAATCACAACCACTGCCTGAAGTAGGTAGTGTTATTCCCATTTCACAGAAGAGCAGTATTGAAGCTCACAGGGGTGGAGAACTGGGCAGAATCACTTATGTAGTGGGTGACAGGATTGAGATTTAAACCTAGGGCTTCTGACTCCAAGGTACACCGACCTTCTAGAGCACTGAGCCAATAAATAAATGGTACTAATGTCATATTGCCATACTGTCAGGCTTCCCAAGTGGTGCTAGTGGTAAAGAACCCTTCTGCTAAGGCAGGAGACTTAAAGGACATGGGTTCGATCTCTGAGTAGGGAAGATCCCCCTGGGGGAGGGCATGGCTACCCACTCCAGTATTCTTGCCTGGAGAATCCCATGGACAGAGGAGCCTGGCGGGCTACAGTCCATAGGGTTGCAAAGAGTTGGTCACATCCTGGGTTCAATCCCTGGGTTGGGAAGATTCCCTGGAGAAAGAATGGCAACCCGCTCCAGTACTCTTGCCTTGAAAATCCCATGGACAGAGGATCTTGGTGCAGGCTACTATCCATGGGGTCGCAGAGTCGGACACGACTGAGCGACTTCACTTCAAAAAGCTTAGCACACACACACTCTTAGCATGCAAGTCCATGTTGGTTTGGAGAACAGGATTCAAGTATTTGTCTGCTTTTTGCTGAAGATGTTGACTGTCCCAGATGTGTGTCTAACTCATAGTGACAAGACTGTTTCTGTATTGCTGCTGTCTTAATGTGTATATCTTCCAATTGCCATTCCCAGTATTTTCTTTCTTCTTTTTTCTTTCTCCTCCCCTCCCTCACCTTTCATTTTGTCCTTCCTTTCTTTCTTTTTCTTTACTTTCTATAGATTTACTGAGGTATAATGTTACCATTGTTTCTTAACTTTCTAACAGGCTTTTGGGGGAAGTTTGGCCCAGTGTTAAGCTGAAATTTATTGATTTCTTGGACTTTATGTAATACAGTCTTAGAAAAGTTACTCATTTTTTTCTTGTTATGCATTTCTTTTTACTTACAGAGAAATCTCTTCAGTGGTAATTTGGGAAATTTTTGAGCAAATACATCTAAAAAGGAGAAGAGTAGTGGCTTGATACTTGACAGTTTTTACCCCCAGTTATGTCTCGATTTTCATATTAATAGAACCAATGACCGTGATCATTGGAAATATCTTGTACTTAAGTAATTTTTTATATTTTCACATGCATCTCATTTAATTTCTTATTTTTAAATTTTATTGATTTATGGCCATGCTGGGTCTTCATTGCTGTACGGATTGTTTTCTAGTTGTGGTATGGAGGCTTCTCACTGCAGCGGCTTCTCTTCTTGCAGAGCACGGGCTCTAGACGTCAGGCTTCCATAGTCGTGGCGCATGGGCTTAGCTGCTCTGCGGCATGTGAAATCTTCCCAGGCCAGGGACTGAGCCCATGTCTCCTGCTTTGACAGGTGGATTCTCAATCACTGGCCCACCAGAGAAGTCCTCTTTTAATTTCTTTTGCACTCTCTACAATTAACTTGGCTTGTCTTTTCTTTTCTATTAATAGATGAGGAAATTTAGGCTCACAAAGAAAAATGTTCTACTCAAGATCATAAAAGAAGCAGGTTCTAGGGTCTGGCCTGGATTCCGTGTCTTCTGACTCTTAGCCCTGTTTTTTCATTCTTGATGTGATTAGGTCAATAACAAGTGATATTTTCCAATGGAATTTGAAAAAATACTTAAAATATCACCATTTTTATACACAATTTAAAAAGTTTGTTATAAAGCTGTTCAATTTCTTCCTCTCTTTCTTAATCCCTTATGAGATGGAAGGCAACAGCTGTTAGAAGAATTTCAATGACCACTATAAATAAAGAAAAGCTCTTCATTGAGGGTGAGAAGGGAATGTATTGGCTGAATTCAGTGGTGTGTCAGGATTTTCGGTGATTAGAATAAAGATACCGGCATGTTTTGCCATTGAAGATCTGCCTTTTCCCATCCTTTGATTAAGATTTCCAAGCATATGCGCTAGAAAGGTGATCTCTATACATGGAATGTTTATTGACTGTGGGAAAGGTATTAATGTTTGTTGAGCATGCATTCTGGTATAGGCTGTGTACTAGGCATTGTCTGTACTTTACAATAGCTCCTACATAGTCCCATAGACAAGTACCTAAAGTCTCAAGAAGTTTAAACGTAAGTGGGGAGCTGGTGTTCTTTCTAGGTCTATAATACGGGTAAATCCAGATTCTTTGGACTCTACCATCTCTAAATTCTGTGATTTTTTTTTTTTTTAAAGATTAACTTTCCTAAAAATACTTTCTTTTCTAACTCCTGGTTAGCCTGGAAGCCAGACAAAAGTATTCAAGCATTCCTTGGAGATATTTTGGATTTGATTCCAGACCTGTGCCATAAAACATGTATTGTAATAAAGTGAGTCACATGAATTTTTGGTTTCCCCATCCATATAAAGGTTTTGTTTACAATATAATATAGTCTATTAGGTGTGCAATAACACTGTGCATAAAATAAGTACTGCTGCTGCTAAGTCACTTCAGTCGTGTCCGACTCTGTGTGACCCCATAGACCGCCTACCAGGCTTCTCTGCCCGTAGGATTTTCCAGGCAAGAGTACTGGAGTGGGTTGCCATCGGATACTTCCCTAGTAGTCTAGTGGTTGAGACTCTGCACATTCACTTCAGAGGGCACAGGTTCAATCCTTGATTAGGGAACCTGAGATCCCACATGCCATGTGGCACAGCCAAAAAGAAAAAAAAATTCTTGTTAAAACATGCTAACCATCATCTGAAACTTCAGAAAATTATAGTAGTAACCTCAGAGATCACTGATTACAGGGCACTAAACAAATATAATTATGAAAAAGTTTGAAATATTGCAAGGATTACCTAAACGCAGCACAGAGACGTGAAGTGACCAAATGCTACTGGAAACTGGCTCCAATAGACTCGATCATTGCCAGGTTACACTTTCATGGATGATGTTGTTCAGCCACTAAGTCATATCCAGCTCTTATGGCCCCACGGACTGCAGCACGCCAGGCTTCCCTGTCCTTCACCATCTCTTGGAGCTTGCTCCAGTTCATGTCCATTGAGTCGGTGATGCCATCCAACTATCTCATCCTCTATCGTCCCCTTCTCCTCCTGCCTTCTTTCCCAGCACCAGGGTCTTTTTCCAATGAGTTGGCTGTTTGCATCGGGTGGCCAAAGTATTGGAGCTTCAGCTTCAGTCCTTCCAATGAGTATCCAGGGTTGATTTCCAACCTGAATATTAGGATTAGGATTGATTGATTTGATCTCCTTGCAGGATCGATGCAAGGTTGCCGCTTATGTGGATATTGATTTGTAAAGAACCCAGTATCTATCAAGTGCAGTAAAGCAACATGTGATAAAATGAAGTATGCCTGTACTAGTTATGATATCAGTAAGAAGCCAAAAGAAAAGGGTAGAAGACAGGATACGGTCATGAGTGGGGAAGAAGAGTACTTCTCAAGCTTAATGTGCAAATGGATCACCTGGGGCTCTTGCTCAAATCTTTTCTACATTTATTGATTTCCTACCTAGTTGTCCTATTAAATATCAAGAAAGCAATATTGAAATATGTGACTATTCTTATGAATTGGCCTTTCTTCTTGCAGCTGTATTAGTTTTTGGTTCATATGTTTGGAAGCATAGTTGTTAAGTTGAATAGATGTTTAGGATTGTTATGTCCTATTGATGAACTGGGTATTTTTCATTATGAAATGACTTCTTTATAGCAGATGACAATTTTTGCTCTGAAATCTTTGTCTGTTAGCCTGGTATATCTTTTTCCATCCTTTTTCTTTAAACCTATCTGTGTCTTTATATTAAAGTGCATTTCTTGTAGGTAGTATGGATTTTGGATCTTGCTTTTATTTTTCCAGTTTGACAATATCTTTTAATTGATGTTTTCACACTTAGACCATTTACATTTAATGTAATTACTGATATCATTAGTTTGGAGTATGTAATTTTCCTGTGTTTTTTTTTTTTTTTCATTTATCCTGTCTTTTATTCTCTTCTCCTGTTTTTCTGCTTTCTCTTGGATTATTTGAGAATTTTTTTATGATTCCATTTTCTCTCTTTTGATGGATTATTAGCTCTATCTCTGCTTAGTTATGTTAGTGGTTGCTTTAGGGTGTATCAGTTCAGTTCAGTCGCTCAGTCATGTCCGACTCTTTGCGACCCCATGAATCACAGCACGCCAGGCCTCCCTGTCCATCACTATTCCCCGGAGTTCACTCAAACTCATGTCCATTGAGTCGGTGATGCCATCCAGCCATCTCATCCTCTGTCGTCCCCTTCTCCTGCCCCCCAATCCCTCCGAGCATCAGAGTCTTTTCCAATGAGTCAACTCTTCGCATGAGGTGGCCAAAGTACTGGAGTTTCAGCTTTAGCATCATTCCTTCCAAAGAACACCCAGGGCTGATCTCCTTTAGAACGGACTGGTTGGATCTCCTTGCAGTCCATGGGACTCTCAAGAGTCTTCTCCAACACTACAATTCAAAGCATCAATTCTTCGGCGCTCAGCTTTCTTCCAACTCTTGCATCCATAGTATACGTCTTTAATCTTTTACCCTTAAATAATGTTAATACTACTTTGTGCTAAGTTGCTTTGGTTGTGTCCAACTCTTTGTGACCCTGTGGACTGTAGCCCACTGGGCTCCTCTGTCTGAGGGATTCTCCAGGCAAGAATACCAGAGTGGGTTGTCATGCCCTCCTCTAAGGGATCTTCCTGACCCAGGAATTGAACTCTTATCTCTTACATTTCCGGCATTGGAAGGTGGGTTCTTTACCACTAAGACCACCTGGGAACTAATTGTCTACCCTTAAGTGATGTTATTACTACTTTACCTGTATTATAAGAACTTTACAGGGACTTCACTGGCAATCTAATGGTTAAGACTCCACACTTCCATTGTAGGAAGTGTGGGTTTGATCCCTGGTTGGGAAACTAAGATCCCAATGTGGCGAGGTGTGGCCAAAAAAGAAAAAGAAAAGAAACTTACAACGGTAAAATTCCATCTTGGTCCTTGTATTACTTTACCTTCATATATGTAATTAACTCCACATAATTTTATTATTTTTATTTTACAAATCATTCTCTTTTAAAAAGATTTAAATAATAAGAAAAGAGTCATACATTTACTTAGGTAATTGCTATTTCTAATGTTCTTCATTCCTTCATGTATATCCATATTTCTACCTGATATCATTTTCCTTCTGATTAAAAGGACTTCCTTTAACATTTTTGTTATGCAGGACTGCTGCTGCTGAATTCTTTCCATTATATATCTGATAATGTCCTTATTTGCTGTCATTTGTGAAACATTTCTGAGGGTACAAAATTCTAGATTGAAATTTTTTTCCTTTCATTTCTTTAAAGATGTTGCTTCACTGACTTGTCACATTATTTTCAACATAAAATCTGATGTCATCTTATCTTTATTCTTCTGTTCTGTGTTCTTTTCCCTCGATTGCTTTTATGATTTTTTTCTTTATCACTAGTTTTGAGCAATTTATGATGTGCCTTAGTAAAATTTCTTGTGCTTGGGGTTAGTTGAGCTATTTGTTTCTTTGGGCTTATGTTTTTCTTAGACTTGGAATATTTTCAATCATTATTTTTTCAAATATTATTTTCTGCCTCTCCTCTGCCATGAGGGCCCAAATTTCATGTAAATCAGAATGCTTGAACTGTCTTTACAGCTCATTCATGCTTTGTTCATTTTTTAAAACTTTTTCTTTTTCTCATTTTACATGTTTCTATTGTTGTGTCTTCAAATTGACTAATCTTTTTTTTGCAATGTCTATTCTGCCATTAATCATATCCAGTATATTTTTCATCTCACACAACGTCAATTTTTATCTCTATAAATTTGATTTGTATTTTACATAGTCATATCTCTATTTAAAATCTTGAATCTCTATCCTTGTCTGGTAATTCTAGTATCTCTCTTAATTCTGGGTCAGTTTCAGTTGTTTGATATTTCCCCTCATGTGTTGGATTTTCTTGCTTCTTTGCATGCCTACTACTAAGTCGCTTCAGTCGTGTCCGACTCTGTGCGACCCCAGAGACGGCAGCCCACCAGGCTCCCCCATCCCTGAGATTCTCCAGGCAAGAACACTGGACTGGGTTGCCATTTCCTTCTCCAATGCATGAAAGTGAAAAGTGAAAGTGAAGTCGCTCAGTGGTGTCCGACTAGTAGCGACCCCATGGACTGCAGCCTACCAGGCTCCTCTGTCCGTGGTATTTTCCAGGCAAGAATGCTGGAGTGGGGTGCCATTGCCTTCTCCGCTTTGCATGCCTAGGGTTTTTAAAATTGGATTCCAGACTTGGTTATTTTCATCTTTTTTGGATTCTGGATATTTTTGTATAACTGTAAATATTCTTGAGCTTCTTTTGGGACCATAGCTAAATTAACTGGGGACAAGTGATTCTTCTGTATCTCACTTTTGAGGCTTGGTAGGTGTGAGTGGACAGTGCTCAGTCTTGGGCTCCTATTTCCCACTAAAGAGGCAAGATCTCCCTGAGTACTTAACACCCCTGACTTATGAGATCTTCCCGTCTGTCTTGGAAACAGGTACTATTTGGCCCTGTGAGAGCCCTGGGCCGTGATACCCCTAACACTCTCTGGTCATTTTATTCCCCAGCCACAGATAGTTTGCCCCCCACCCCCAACACTGTTCAGTTCTCAGCTGAATACCCCAGTGACTTTTTGCAGGTATCTGGAGTTTTCCGTCTGTACTGCTTTCCTCTCTTTACTACAACTCTAGCTGCCTTGGTCTCCCTAAACTCTTAGCTCTATATCTTCAACTCAAAATCTCCTGGGGTTTTCTTGGTTTCTCTTTCTCTGTGACTGGGCCAGGAAATCTCTTAAGGCAATAAGCTGGAATAGCCTCACCTTATTAGCGTCCTGTTGTCTTGTCTCCTGAAAACCATTACTTTGTATATCATATATTTTGTGTGCCTTATTTTCCTTTCTTTCCTTCTCTTCCCCTACCCCCATCCCCCACTTTTTTTTTTT